>OZ005661.1:54522351-55932351 GCA_963930645.1 Salticus scenicus | reverse complement strand
CAAAACTGCATCACTGATACGGGCGCCTTTAATGTGTGATTAATGACGAAACTGGACGCAGGGATGGCGGGAAGTCGCCTTTCAGACAAATCACAATCCTGTTTACAGCATCAAGATTGCTTTATCCGTATTTAACGGCATTGTCAATAATGCACAATGCCAGCTGGAATTCGACATCGTCACACTGTCCACCACATGCAGTGATGTTATGGGGTCCCATTGGATACACGTCACAATTACTTCTTGTTCGCATTCTCGGCACTCTGAAATGTGGTCATTACATTTTTGGTGAGTTAACGCCCGCACCTCCTTTCTATATTCAAGGCCCCCGCAGCGGCACATTTAAGCAGGATAACGCCCGATCGCAAGTTGTCAGTATATTCCGGACCTTCTTTGATACATAATGTGTTCAACCGTTGCTCTGGTCAGTGCATTCTCCTGGCCTCGCACCAATGAAAATGACTGTTTAATCGTTGAAAAGTGACTGGCTCCCCACCACTCACCAGTAACTACGATCGATGAATTGTGGTATCGTGTTGAAGCTTCATAAAGTGCTTTACCCGTACATGTCATCCAATCGCTGTTTGATTCAATGCCTAGACAAATAAGTGCTGTTATTGCTCACAGAGGTCGCTGCTTTATGTACTGTTTTCTCAGTACATGTTACTCCAAATTTTCAGAAATTTTAATCAATTGTTCTTCTTACTATAAAATATGTGCACAATAAATATCATTATGATATTCTCATTTCTTCTTGGTGTTGCGTTTTTTACAAATAGCAGTATACATATATATTTCAGAAGATATACTCTAAATGTTATATAGAAAATACTTATGAAGTAGCATAACAGCTATATATATATATATAAGAAAAATAATACAGAGCAATATATTCTATATTTAAAACTGGTTCAACTGTAAATGTACGCCTGCAAAGTGCGACTTTCACGAGTTGGCCGCTGCCAATCAGTTGAGGGTGAAAGAAAAGAATGTTTACTATCTTTACGAGTTTTGTGATATTATAGAAATATATATATATATATTTACTTATTTTTAAATTAGGAAACTTTTTCAGTTTTTGAATGTGTTATATTATTAAAAATGAGGGTTTGGTTTCTTCCAGGACAGTGGGAAATAATCTATTTAAAAAACTTTTAAAACCCAAATTCTTAATATAGCGTATCACATAAATCTTTTCGAAGTTAGAATAAAATTTAATTTGCAAAAAAATTGTAACTTTTTTGTTTATTAACCAAAATTGTGGAATTTTGAGCTGTGCTAAGAAAAGATAAATTATTTCTTAAAATTCACAATAGATGGCAGCACCACACGATTACCTAAAGTTTTTGTGATTTCATTTTCTGATTAAGGGCCAAGATCTGCAATTTAATTATTCGTTTGAGGCACCTTTTTATTATAATTTTAGTTTATTTTTATTTATTTATTTTTTTTTATTATTATAACTTAATACTAAACAAACAAACTAAATAAACAAATGTGAAAGCTTATATTTACCTTAAAATGGAGGCGCATTTTTTATTAGCTTGAGATTCACAAACATACCGTAGTGAATAACAGTAAGTACAAAAGAATTTGGGGAAAAGGCTCCTTAAAAAAACTCTTCAAAAATTCTTAGGATACTTTGTAGTCAACGATAAATTTTCTTTTATCAATTGACATCTTTTCTACTAATTCTTTTTAAAAATTAACACTGTGTAGTCAACGATAAATTCTCTTTTATCAATTGACATCTTTTCTACTAATTCTCTTTAAAAATTAACACTCCGGACCTTTGGGAAATCGAGCGCTGGACCACGGTGTTACTAACATGGCGCTCTAATCACCTGAGCCACGGAGAGACAAATGAAATAATTGTATTTACCTTAAAATGGAGGCGCATTTTTTATTAGGTTGAGATTCACAAACATACCGTAGTGAATGACAGTAAGTACATAAGAATTTGGGAAAAACAGAATAAATGGAAAAAACCAACAAAATACAAAACAGATGTTCCAGATTAAAATATATTGACTAACTATAAAAAAGAATTACACTCAGAATATAATATAATATCAAATCTAAACTCTATTATCATTAATATTAAAAATATTATTTTTGAAAAATAAATTCTTTAATAACAAACCTTAAATATCAACAGGTGATGATATTTTACTACTGTAGGGGTAGGATGTATTTTAACTATTACTATATTTTCCATTAAAAAAAAAAAAAAAAATCCCCCAATATATATATATATACATATATATATATATTAAATGTAAAAATACATAATTTTATATACAAAGTTTATTATGCAATATATTAAATTAGATTTAAAAAAAAAATAGTAATCACACATTAGCTGTTACCTCTTATGTGTACTAGCATTAACATGTCAATGTTTATTTTAAGAGGCTAATGTTTTTAGTTTTTGGATTTTTTTACTTAGATACTATAACATATTACCATATGTTTAATTAGTACAAGAAATAATAGTTTAAAAAAAATTTTAGCCAAAATATTTGCCTACTATATATATATGCATTGAAAAAAAAAAAGAATGCAATCATTCATATGAACCAGTGAATTACATGTATGTGTGAAAATACTTTTAAACACCTCTACAAGTTATCCATATATATATATATATATATATATATATATATATATTCATATTTTTTATTTATCTTTTCTAAGTTTAGAAACCAGTTTCAAAATTCAACTGCTAAAATACTTTTGATTATATTGTATTATTTATTTAATAATTACCAGTTAAAATATGTATATATATAAATGGCTAAAGAGTCTTCTTCCTGTTTGTCCGTGTGTTGACGCAAGTTGATTGGCTAAGAGAGTTTTTCTTCTGTTTGTCTAACGCAAGTTGCCACCAGCTTTTCGTACTTTAGTTAATTTAAAATATTGATACCAGCTTTTCATACTTTAGTTAATTTAAAAAAATCTAATTGTCTGATCGACCGATCGATAAGTTAATTAAACCGACGGAGTCAGAAGAAATGCCCCCTTTTATTTTGTACCTTATTTCTAACGAAATCTTGATTAGATTTTTTAAAATCAATTAAAATGTGAAAGTACTAACCTGGTAAAAATTTTAAAAATGGACAGTTAAATATTTAATTGTTGCCAAAAAAATAATTTTTTTTCCAACATAAAATAAAATATGGTTTCATGCGAAAAAAAAAAAAAAAAAAAAAAAATTAAATACTCAATTTTAGATTTTCCCCCCTTTTGTTTAAATAGTATGTTTTTGGCACGGATGAATCGCGCTTAGCATGAAAGCTAATTTAACATTACATTAAAGAGCTTTACTTATTGATAATCCTGGGTAATTTTAAAAATTTTGAGGCTGAAATAGATTGGACATTTTTCGCCAAGGACTCCACTTTCGTAAAAGCCACTTTAAGCCAAGTCGCGCATGAATAATATAAATAAATTATAAAATATTAAAAAACAGAAAATAAAGTAAAGAAAAGCGAAAATAAAAGAAAGAAAAAAAAAACATAAATTATGTATCTTTGTCTAAAGGGACGATAAAAATTCATAAGTCGCCAAGGGGAGCTGCATAAAGGCTGTACCATGATCAGGTTTACATATTTAATTTTTTTTTCTATATACCAACTACTATTAACTAACTCAACTACTATTATAACCACAAAAATTAATTGTCTTATGCGGTAGACGTAGCCGATCATAGCACATTGTAATATTATATTTGGTGCGAAATTATTGTCATTTTATGGTTGATCGAATAAAACAAATAAATATAGAAAATAATGTGAAAGAAAATATTTTGTACACCACGTACAGTGTTGCTCATATGTAACTGGGATTCGAATATAAAATGGCTGCTTTAATTTTTTCGATACAGTCCGTTTCGAAATTGTCATCTGATAAGCACCTAAATGGAAACCTACTGGTAAGCTATTGTCACAGGTAATAGGGATAGACACCCGAGTGTCTGTGAATGAGTGGGTTTAGATTTCACTTTCTTGAATACGCATGGCCATATTGGCTGTGGCTAACATCATATGTCACAATAATGATCTCTTGTTGACATATTTTAGCAATTTCATTTGCCATAACGAGTGTTTCACTGAATACTGCATAAGATGTTGGAACGAATTTATTTGAGGCAAATACCCGACTATTTGAATAGTTCTATAACAGTTGAAATCCTGCAATTGTATCCTAACCACATAGGAACAAAATCAATTCTTGGTAAAGTCTCTCATTATTCATAGTATATCATTATCTACCTCTACATCTACAGCGTCTTTGCATACGTATGTTGATTACATTTAAAAATTATCAATTGTGAGAAGCTGCATATTTGTAGCGGGTTTCGTATAACACGGTAGAATCTCGCGTGTAATTGCAAGAAAACGTCGTCTTTTACCTGAAGAAGTAATACATTCGTCTCTCTTGGTATCAATCTGAAAGGTTGAAGAAGTTGCAGCTTGTTTATAGTTTGTTTGTTTATTGATGACACATATACAGTAGAGCTTGGATAATTCGAAGTTGAAGGGACCAGAAAAAAAAATCGAAATATCCAAAAATTCGAAAAATTAAAAAATTAAAACTCTACGATCAAAGATTTAACACATAAACTTTATATCTAAGAATACTACTACATCTCCCCCCCCCATCCCATTAAATCAATATTTTTAATGAGCTTAATTATTCAACACTTTTAAAAAAATTGTCAGATGTTTTTTATTTCTTCTTTAAGTACAATCTTTGTGTCATAGCATATAACTTGATACAAGAATAGAATCTTCTTCATTAGACATGACTTTCAATTTAAAAAACCCTCGAAGTTCATGTATATGCACCATATCTTCTGATGTACTAGTTAGGGGCTTCTCTTGTATTTCCTTATCCTTCTTTTGAAAGACTGTTAAAATATATTAGCTGAGAAAAATCTCGGGAATAAATTTTACAGTAATATTTTGAAGGTAATCGTACGAAAAATTCGAATTATCCAAAATAGAACTCGAATTATCCACTATTTTTTAACATTATTTCTATGCAAAATTCAAGGGACCGAGTAAAAAGTTCGAATTATCCAGAATTTCGAATTAAACAAGTTCGAATTATTCAAGTTTCACTGTACATCAGATTTGTATGCTTGACTTGTAGTCCGTTTGTAAATCTTCGTCAGATAAAGACAGATAGTACATGACAGAATTACCGAGACGAAGTATAAGTCGCAGCTTGAATAAAGAAAGGTCATGTTTACAAACAAATGCTCCATCAACCAATCTTTACTTCTCTCGAGAGGCAAAAAGTCAAACTGTATTGGTGAAAATACCAGTGTTATGCCACTCTACCAATAACTTGCCTGCAAATGACGTCACGTGACCTTTCCTTTTATATTCAGATTTTCATTTTCTGCACGGATAAATTGATAAATTATTCCAACTGCATCGTGCATTGTATCTTTTACTGAAATTGTTTCAAAAATAAAATAATAATAAAAATTATCAAATGAAATTTCTTTACTGTGAAGTATTTTGGAGCCGTGTTATGCTTACAAACGTGTTTTTCACTTTTGTCACCCAGGAGGGAACGAGGGGGGGGGGGATTTCGAATAAGTTGATAGATATAATTTTAAGTTGGGTAAAGACCTAAATTTCTGCCAAGCGTTGTTGAATTCCATCCAGTCGTTCTTACGTGATATCTGCACAAAAAGCGCGTTACAGACACACAGACACGACGACAAATACACACAAACAGAGACAAAATTTTCTGAAGTCATTTTTGGTATTCATGGTGTGTGAAACATGAAGATATCGCTTTTTTTTTTTTTTTTTTTTTTTTTTATTCTGACAAATTTACAGACAAATGCCTGATTTTATTAATATAGATTTTTTTATGTATATATTGTAATCATCGCCTTTAAATTTCAACTCAAAGAGAGATGACAGGAAAAACGAAAAGAATTGCACATAACATAATTTAAAAAATCGAATAAGAAAATCGAAAGTCTAAAGGTAAGTAAAAAAACTCCTTTATCTAAATATATATATATATGTATATATATCGGACCTTTTGTAGAGAATAAGCGGATGCCATATTCTCAATTGTAGATCTTAACTCCTAGATCTTAGACCTCACTAGATCTTAAATATGAACTTAGGTTAACTTAATTAATTTGTGAGCATGAAACTTGAATCTTGCATATTTAACTTTAAGTTGAAGCTGTAAACTGAAATATTTAATGAAGTCTATGAAGAGAAGACAAAATCAGATTTCATAAAATAAATGAGTTTTTATTTGAGCTTAATAGAAAAAGGTGGGCGTTGGACTTTAATTATATCTTGTATCTTTACAAGTTTTAATGAGCAGCCTTCACAAATATTCTAACCTCAAGTAATTAACCACCAATTAATTTCAACTACTTCGTTTAACTTCATTAACTTTTAATGCTGCTACTAATCTTTCGTACACGGGAGGATTTCCTTACCACGGTACTGCTCGACAACCATCATCTAATACACTACTCTAAGCATCTAACTCAACAGCCTACCTTCTAATCGGCTACCTCCCGGTAACTAACTACCATCCTCTCTCTCTCCAACTAACTCACTCCCTGACTCTCCTTCCAACTAACCCACAAAAGCAATCTCCCTTCTCCTTTTATACAGTTTCCAAAATACTTTATAAAATTAACATATCGCAGATTACAATTTCATTTTAGGATGAGAACTAACTCTACTAGACAACTGAATCCTAAAACCTTCGTATTCATGTGTTACTCTTAAAGTGTGAATTTTAATTGTAGCATTACGCTAATATACTACTACCTCACACTTTATGTGCTACAGCTTTTTCTGGAATTACACTGCTCTGCGTGAAAATCGGTCCCAACACACTGTTAAAAAAATGCAAAAAAAATACAGAAATTCTCTGATATTTCAGAAAAAAAGGCGTAAATTACGGAAAAATTACGTAGACAAATTTTACGACTTTTTTTCTGAAATTACAGAGAATTTCTGTATTTTTTCTGCATTTTTTTAACAGTGCACCATTTTTGCAAATTCTATGTAAAATGACCTCCTGAATCCGAATATGACGCCCATTTTTCACTATCACTTAGTTTTTTGGGAACGCTCCCCTATTTTTATCACTGTTCGGTAATTTTATGGCTATAAATTTTATTTGTAGGGAGAAAAGGATTATTTTAACTGTTAAATATCTTCTGAGGAATGCCTTTTAGAAGTGAAAAATTTTAAAACATGAACATTGGCAGGAAGAGGAAAATTTAGGGGGGATTTGTTACTGAAATTATAAATTACGTTTATTGTATTATATTAATCAATTAATATTATTATTTATTATACATTTTATTTATTTGTTTATTTATTTATATTGTTTTTAAGTGTTAAAATAATGCTTTTCCATTCTCCAAATCAAATTCATGGCCATAAAATTATCGAACAATGTTAAAAATTGGGGAAAGGGGTGGAGTCCCGAGAAAACATGGGGTATTTGAACAAAATGGGGATCATATTTGGATTCAGGAGCTCATTTTAGATAAGAATCAGCAGGAATGGTATCAGGACTCGGGGAAAAAAATGCATCGCAGTGTTATCAAGCAGACAAACGGACACTTTCTTTTTTTTTGACATAGATTAAACTTAGAATGTTACAACAGCAAAATTTATGCAAAGTGGAGATGGCAGAGTCTTCTTTGCGAAAATATTAATCTTTCTAGTAGTACTTTTTGATAAAATAGTTAATGTTTTAAATTTTAAATTTTAAATAACAATTTTTTTTATTCGTGCATTAGAATATATTTCTGTCTCTCTGAGAATTCTATGAGGTCCTTATGGTATTTAGATATCGAAACAGATATATGGGAGAAAATCTTATTTTATTAATCCCGGAATCAATTCCAGGAACCTGGGCTCAATCTATATATAGAAATTAGTCTCGGGATTATAATCTTTACATGTCACACATCACTTTATTTCGGTTCCATGTGGGCGTTTACTATGACGTAATCGTATCAACTCTGCTTATTGGAACATTATGGTTTGCGTCATAAAGAGCTTACGTTATAATTAACCAATCACTTTGCTTGAAGACTTTTCTAAAGCCTCCTTTTCAGATTACGCTATCCAGACCAAAATGTGCTAATTTAATAAGTTAATTGTTTTTGTAGTTAACAGGCACCAAGTAGAATTTTTGTAGTATTCTGAACTTAGCTTTAGAGACAACCGAGAACACAGGTTAACACAGAGGATTGTTTTAGGTAAGATTAAACGTTTTTATTTTATTTAATTTTTGAGAATCTGATTTAGCTGTCTATTGCAAATGATAGGAAAAAAATTATCAATTTTAAAAAGTAATGTTTTAATAAATCATTTTTAACGAAACTATATTTTACTCTTCTATAGTCTATATTTTTGAGAATATGTGTCTACATTTTGTCTTTAGTTGATATTTTTATGATGTGTATTATTTAAGAAAGTACTTTGAAAATGTGTATATTATTATTTATATACATACATAAATGGTAAACGGAATAAAAGTTTGGAAATAAAAAAGTAATAACGAAACATAAGCGGTAGTTCCACTTTATACTTAAAATAATAATGAAGCACTAAATTAACTAAATGACATATTAGTGTATGTTGGTTTTAAGAAATATTTGTTGCAATTTTCTAAATGCTGTTAAAATACAAATTTCTTAGAATATCACATAGAAATTTTACTAGATAGTGGTAGTATGTATATATTTTATTTATTAGAATATATATATATATATTGTAAGTAAAATATTCTCTTAAACTAAGATGAATTCGTCGAACAAATTAATAGTTAACCAATTCAATTAAAATATAAATACTTTTAATAAAATCCTAAAAAAGCATTTAAGGCTATAATATTTAAGGATTTTCTGGTATTTCGTTTAAACTAAATACTAGTTAGCAGTTTAAATTTTCATTTGAAGTTACGTTAGTTTTAATTTTTAAAGAAATTGATTTAATAAAAAAAAATACGTTTTAAGGAGAAATTTACTTCAAAAGAACTTTTTTTTTTTTTTTTAATTCATGAATTTTCTTCTTAATATTTTTTAACACTACTCTTAATCTTTTTTTATCGTTTCATGAATTACGTATTTTAGTGTAAATAGAAGATATATAAAAACATGTTTTTTTTTTTTTTTATACGAATCAAAAACTCTGACTTTTTTTTTTTTTTTTTTTTTTTTTTTTTAAGTTAAAAATTTTAGTATTACGCTACATTAAGAAAATAAATGAATGAATAAAATAAAGTTATTTCTTTGAAAAGAATCGATGCTATAAATGCAATAAGATAGGAGAAAAAAAAAAAAAGGAAGCTTCAGAAATGAATAAACACATGATGTACAAAGCTGAATTAAAATTTTTAAAATCATATCGTGAACTGACATCAGACTATCTCATTTCCATTTAAATATTAATGTTTATAGGATGTTAAAATACTATGGTAGATAAATTTATAGCTCAGTTAAATAAATTAAAGATTTATTTTGGAAGAGTTTAAGGGCGTTTAAAAGACCCGATAGTTCTTTTTTTTTTTCTTTTTTTTTTTTTTTTTTTTTTATTGATTTGATTTGAACAGATTTACACAAAGTATTTTGTTAAATCTTTCTAGGTGTTTGAAGTTATTTTGTTCTTGTAGTTGTATTTGGCTATTATGAAAATTGTTTAAAGGGACAACAGACTTCGAAATTAATTACTTTTGTTTCGTATTCTGTCAAATTTTGAATCATGTACTGCCATAAAATTTAAAATTTTTATGTATATAGTGTGTTTTATAAAGTAATTTCAGAGATGAAAATGTTTCTTTTTTGGGAAAAATAATACAAAATAATACATAATTTCAAAACACTTAATGCAGATCCTAAATTAATTCAAGGGGACTTGACACCTTTGGAGGTACCTGGAAGTAAGTTTCATATAAAATCTTGTATTCCCATTTAATATTTATAAATTAAATTGTATTAGGTTTGTTCAATAAAACATATAATCAGTAAACAATTCTTATAGATTTTGATATATTGTTTACTGATTTGAAATTTTTAAATTGCGTTTTTTCAGTTTGCACTTTTTCACGAATTCGTGATCTCCAAAGTGCTAAAACTTTTATAGACATTTAAAAAAAACATTTGATTCTTATTTATATGTTTCATAAAACTTACTTAAAAGAACTATAGTAGTGGTCAGAATTATAAGAACAACTGAAAATTGTACACTGTATTTCTGAAGTAAATAAAGTGAAATGTACACACAAAGTGTTTGTTTATGCTAGAAATCATTATAGAATGCAAAACATCCGTAAATGCAAAATAGGAATAATTTGCCGTAATCAACAATAAATGACATTGTTAAAACTGTACAAAATTATAAAGACTATAAATGTTTTACCTAAAATACACTAATAATTAATAATCTCTCTTTTTTTTTTTTTTTTTTTTTTTTTTCTTAAATCATTTTTATCAATCCTGATGCCATGCAGTTTGACAATGCCTTCAGAAGGTTCTTGGAATTTTTTATCCTGGCCTTTTCGATGGAGGACATGTGTTCTTGTTTGTTTTGATACTGAATACCATTTTTGTGTACTTCCTTTTAAAAATACCCCACAGATTGTCCACTGGATTTAGATCGGGTCGTCTGATCGGCTTGTCAAGTTGTTTCACGAAATTAACATCAAACTATGATTTCGAAGTCTGAGAAACATCTACTTGTCCTGCTAAAACAAATAATCTCCATTTGTAACTAATGGTACTTCCGTTAAATATTATTTCCGAATACATTAACTTAACACTATATGAATTCATTATGCCCTGCGCAAAAATTTTATTGCAGTAGTTCCGTCAGTTGAAAAACCTCCCATTACGGAGCCCCCTCCAAATGTAAGCTTTGATTAAATTTGACTTAGGTTTTCCTTTTTTTTTTTTTTTTCTTTTTCTTTTTCTAAAGCACGACGAAAAGTTCGAGTACTGCATTGTAAGCTTAAGTCACATTTAATTGCTGTCGATGTTTGTTTTTTGGAGTCCTTCATAATTCTTTTCACGCACAGAAGCAGACGTTGGTCTACCTGTATGTATTTGCCGTTCATATCTATCTGCTGGTATTTTTTTAAAAAATTATAAGTGACCGTTCTCAATCTATTACGCTTTGTCGTAATTTTACGAGAAGTAAGCCCTGAAATTTCAAAAGCACTTATCAAAAAATTAGGGAAATTCAGGAAATTTAGTACCTAGTGGCATATCTGCAAAAACATGAATATGACGTTTCCAATAGCTTACTAAGCATTTATAACATCTGGGAGTAGAGTTGGGGTAAGCAGAACAAAAATCATGCAGATTTTTTTTTTTTTTTTTTTTAGAACACAAAAATACAGTTGCCATTATAATTTTGTCCGTATCACATGGCTGTCTAAAACAAAGTACATTTTCTGAATATGAATTTTCCATGTATTTCAATGAAAATTATTACGAAATTCTTCACTTATCATTCGTTCCCAGTCTTAAAATTTGCATAATCAACTAATAAATTTCCGATCACCTGTAACCAAGATTTCGCGATTTTCGCCTTGTTCTTATAATTTTCACAATCTCTTTAGGGATAGATTTTGCAATATATTTAAAAGAAAAAGCTATAAAAATAAAAATAAAATTATTAAAATTAAAGAATTTTTGTAGTTATTTGATAATTTAAAATAATAATAATAATAATAATAATAATAATAATAATAAACTATGTATGATTCTAAAACAATTCTCTGACAGAATTTAATTTAGTACGACAGGACTGCTTATATTTGTATTTTAACACCCTTTCAAAAAAAAAAAAAGAAAAAAGAAGAAGCTCTCAGTAAAATTTTTAAACACATATTCAAATAATGTATTGATTTTTAATTCCAAATAAATTAATAAAATTTGAATGCATTAATTGTATAGTATATTCCCCTAATTGCTTAATACTCATTTACTATATATTTTAATTAGTAAAATAAATAATATTAATAAAAATTTCGTATTTATTATTAATAATTAACAGTTTCAATTTCTACAGAACAAAACATAATATTAAATACTTTAAACGAATTATTCGATATTCAAATTATACTCAAAATTCATCGCAGATTAATTAACATTAATCCATTTATTTCTCAAAAACTTAATTAATAGCAATATACTCATCTTATAAATAGGAAAATAACACACATTTTAAATAAATTTCACAGTTTTACTCTACAAATATCTGAAAACACTAGTCTAAATAAGGAAATATTCCTCCTGTAGACGTTGGCTCTGTTGTCAGAGTACGCAACTACAAACCCGAAAGTTGTAAGTTCGATCCTCGCCGATGAGAATTGAAAAAAAAAAAGTAAATTTTTTACAGATTTTACAAAATATTTTTGATAGAGTAAGAAATTAAAGGTAAAATTGGATATTGGCAGGCATGGCATTTTCGTAGTGGAACACTATAAATTGGTAACGAAGCAAAATGTTAGATTGAAAGAAACAGTCCTGTCTAACTAATAACAAAAGTGCGTGCCAATATAAAAATATAACACATTTTTACATGACATGCACATTTTTTTAACATTAAATAATAATAATAATAATAAATAAATAAATAAATAAATAAATTTTAAAATCTATGCTTAGATCTTTTAAGTAGGTTCTAATTAAACATCCAAAAAATTATTAGGACTTTTATTAATTATCCGTAGAAGTTTAAGCAGATTGAAGATTATAAATTCATGATAAAATGAAGAGTGAGAAAACGCAATTTAAAGGTTTCAAACAATAAAAAATGTGTGAAAAACCATAAGAATTGGTTCCTTAATTTTATTCAACAAACCTAATATACTTCAATTTATAAATATTAAATGAAAATATATGTCCTTATATGAAACCTACTTCAATGGTGCCGTGAAAGGTGTCAAGTCTCCTTAAGTAGGCAAAGTAACTTTATAATAGAGAAGCGTTTAAAATTGCTACAATTATCCAATTATGGATGTATTTTTTCATTCCTAATAAATAAGGACTAAAAATAAAGTATTATTGATTAATAATTTACGTTCTACAATTTTATTTATTTTTTTTTTTTTTATTAATTTTAGAAAAATGTTTTTTTTTTTTTTTTTTTTTTTTTTTTTTTAAAGAAGTCCCCATTCGTCCCCAGAAAATAGGGACGTTTGGTCAGTATAGAGCAAGCGCACGGGACGTCACTGTGACAGATTATCAAACCCAAGGTTTTCCAAAGTAGGAAGGTGGAGCAGACCTGCAGCTTTGCAGGGGCTGCCACAGGGCGCAACGAGAGCTTAGCCCCGCCCCCAGTCAAATTGACCAATCCGAATTCTTCGGTCCCAGCTGACGCAAGTTCGGAAACCGAATTCCTAAATTACGTCATGACTTTAGAAAAAAGTCATGACAAAAAATTAATTGTTAAGGCCTGGAAAGAGGCTCTTCCAAAAATTCGTGTTGCGTCCACGAACATGGATAAAATATTTTTATTATACGAGAGTTTAATAACTCTTGAGGGCTAGGGTTTTTCCCCCCTGTTTCTCATTCCGGCATTTTTTCCACTTTCACCCCCCACGGGAATCTGAATTCTTGTTTTACGCTTGGTTTCTGGAACGCCAATGGCCTCCGGAGGCAAGCGTCTGAGTTTAAAGATTTTGTGTATAATAATAATTTAGATGTCATCTTGGTTAGTGAAACCCACTTTTCCCAGGGTAATTTCACCAAAGTTGCAAATTATAAATTATACAATGTTGACAGGCTTTATAATGGCAACCACTGTGGCGGCACTGCTATTTATCTTAAGAACGGCTTCAATGCTACTTTCATTAAAGTCCCAAATCTAAATTCCATTGAAGCTACGCCTATTATTTTAGACTTCCCAAATATTCCAAAATTACTCATTGCAGCGGTATATATTCCTCCTAATTCTGCAAGGAATGACCTGCTCGAGCGAGAACTCTCCCATCTCACTACCCAGCAAAACTTGTAGTGGCGGGCTCGTTATGGCCTACTGCTGGCATCCTGCACTTGCCATCAGTTGCCGGTTGCCCCATATAACACCAGCAGCGGGCCATTGATGGCTGCCAGCAGTGATGGAAGCCTAAAGAAAAATGGTCGGTGGCCCAGAGGTGGCATAAACACAGTTGGCCTTATGCAAGCTATCACCACAAGGCCAACATCATGTTTTTCATGTTGTGGCCACAAATTATTAAGCCATAACCAATTTGTATGCATAGAGGGCGCTGTGATTCTTTTTCTGTTGATTTGAAATTCCCTCGCTGTCCGCCATTTCATACGAAGTTTTTGTTCGTTAGTGTAGTCTGCGGATGTGTCTTCGAGATTGAAAATCTCGTAAAAAGAATATGAGTAAGTAATTCAATTATTAATTTGTTTTTGTATTATTTTTTAAATACTATTTTTTTTTATGTTTGATTCTAAAACCATTGTTATAACAAAAGGATTTCTAGAAATATATAACAATTATCCAGTTGATCCGTTTTAGTAAATTATGATAGTCGCTAACTTTTTAGTATTTTATCATTGTTATTATTATTTTAATTGATTTAATAAAATAAAAATTATGGATCTTAATTTAAATAGTTATGTTATATGGACGGGAGAAAGTTATTAGAACACTTATAACTATTTATAGTTTATGTTTCATTTTTTTTTTCTTCCTTCAGTGTTGTTAAGAAGAAAGCAATAGATTCGGGTAAATTTTCGACATCCTTTTTTCGATAGATTTTGCACGTTTTGAGTTGTTCTGATGAACATAATTTGAAAAATTGTCTGTCTCTTTGTGTGTGCTCAAATATTTATGAAAGTGATAGTAGTCTAGAAAGTTTACTTCTTCCGCTTTTTTTTTTTTTTTTTTTTTTTTTTTTTTTTTTTTTATGTACAAACATCGCTTCCTCCACCCCTAAGGGAGAAGTATACCCGATATAGTAAATTTCCCATATGGGTATTCTTGAAAAGAATTCGTCAATATCTTTAAACGAACGATTATATTATATATCTGTGATATTTTAAAGCAAGTTTATTGATTTTATTAGTTTTGACAAAAACTAGTATGTTGTCGTGGCACCACAAAACTTTCTTCTATATTTTTTATTATGCAAATTCGCGTAGTGCAAATAATAATTTGTTAAAATCATTTTCCTGAATGCATGGAAACGATTTTCATTTTAGAACAGTGCTTGTCAATAAAAAAAAAAAATAAAAAAAAAAAAAAAATTTTGTGCCAACTTCTAATAAAATGCTTTCTTCTTCTTCTTCTTCTTTTTTTTTAAAAATAATTTATAACTTTGTTTTCATTTACCACAAAATTAAATCAGTCATTTATGTGGAAGTTATTGATGAGTTTCTTTTGAAAAATACCACCATTGAAAATTTATCCCCTCATGGAAAAGGGCGAGCGATTCCTCAACTTATACAAAAAAAAAAAAAAAAAAAAAATCCTGGTTAGTTGTTAGTTATTTAAATACTTATTTTTTAATTCATAATAAAAATTTAAAAAAATAATAATTATCATTTATTTGAAATCATTTATATGAAATTTCCTCCTCTACTATGTCATATTGAAAGTTACGTAGAAGTAGAAGTATGGAGCCATGTGTTGAGTGAATGATACACGAATGTAATCGGGAACGATTTTAATCAAATATCAAATTATTTTAATTAAATATCAAATTTGGTTAAATTTCGTCCATTGGTTCGTGAGATACAGCTTCCACACATTTTTTATACACATTTACAGAGGGGAACTTTCTAAAAATGATCAAATCGTGTTCAGGAATCTCAAAACATGCAAATACGTCGAATACCGAATGTCAAAAATTGTCTTCATATATATATATATATATATATATATATATATATTACTATAAAATTGATTTTCTTTCGAAATTTAGTATATTGTACTTGTTTTAAATGAAAATCGCCTACCTACATCATAGAAAATAATTTTCATAAATAATAATTTTCATACGTAATTTCTATAAACTATTATAGGAAAAAAAAAAAAAAAGTGGTAGCCCTAACAGTTTTATTTTATTTATTTGTTAATTATTATTTTTTAAATGCAAGGAAGAAAAATAATTTCACTTTTACGAAACTGAAATAGTCCCCCCCCCCAATTTGCGGTAGCTTATAAGAATATGTTTGTGCATCACTATTAAATGAACTACAAATATTTATTTTATCATTTTTGATTAAAAACATTTTTTATTGCATCTATAAAATTTATGTTGATCTGTATTTTTAACGCTGTATAAAGATTTTTACGTGCGCTGATAAGAAGTTTCTCGTAAACTGTAATGTATCCAAATTATTTTATGGATTTTTATACTGAAACCATTTGTGTTACCTGTACATCTTTTTATGACAAGCATCCTACAATAAGTCTGCAAAACCTGTATAACATATATGAGTTTTGTGGAATTCTAAAAATATTTTAAAAAAAATGTAATTAATAAGCACACTCTAAATATAAAGTAAAATTATAAATTATATTAACAAGTGAAATTGATTTTCTTGAATTTTTGCATGCATGAGAAATCCTACACACATATACTTATATCACCTAACAACACATTAAATCAGAACAGAAAACAGCTGCACTTCTTTCATAAAACAACAAGATGTAACTGATAACTGCTGCGTCAGCATTGGGTTGCGCAGGGAGGACATTTGTTTATCCTGATAACGAAGAACTGTGTTCAGAAAATAAACGAAAAAAGTAGAAGAAAAATTAGTCAATTCATCAATTATTTTTAAATGAGTGCTTCTATTTTTTACAGCTCTATAAAGAAATATATTTGTTTATTAACAGCTAATAGATTAAAACTATTTGAAGTACGCTATTAAACAAATTCTTCAATAAAATAATAATTTCTATCTGAAATTATGCTAGGATTTGTGTCAACTAATTATTTATTATTATTCATTTCCATAATCCGAATACCGTAGATAATGGAAGCATTGTATTCGGTCAAAAATTTTGATTTCGAGTTTTCACCTGATTTACATATTTTAAGGTCTCGTGAGTCAGAAAAGTGTTTTTTGGCAATTAGTCTGTGTGTTTGTGTATCTGTATTGCATATATGTGTACATGTTTCTGGAAATTTTCTGAGTATCATATCTAATCATATCATATCTGAGATCATATCTGAGTATCATCACTAATAAAGAAAGACGAACTTTTGAATTAAGACAGGTATAGTGTACAGATGATTTTTCCAACTTTTCTTGAAAACTGGAAATCTGAAATCAAAAACTGGCGATTGTCTTCAAAGTTATATAAACTTTATTTTGGATGTCTTTTGTATTTGTTATTTCAGGGAAATTGATAAACGTCCTATAAAAATACACAACAATTTTAAGTCTCACAAGTGCTTTCTTTTAAAAACAGCTTTATGGATTTTCTTCAAAATCGCTATATTAATTCCTTTTTAGATATCATTTCGTACGCAATTGTTAGTTTATGATGAACAGATCAGTTTACTAAGTTTTGGTGAAATTATCAGTGGGACAGAAACCGATATCTCAAAAAACGACTTTAACTTTCTTCAAATTTGCTACATAAACCCCTTTTTTAGCATGTAATACTTGCTTAATACAGGAAAATTGACAAGAGTCCTTATTAGGTGGAAGCAACTGGAAATCTTGGAAATGAGTGCTTCCAAAACTACTCTAACTTTTTTTGTTGTTGTTAATTCGCTATGTAAACTCTCTTTGTTATATTATGACGCATGTATCAGTTTGCTTTAACAGGAAAATTATTAGATGTGTAAATTGACAAACCATTTTTATGTTTTCTGACCACTTCATTTAAAAACAACAACAACAACAGCAACAACAACAACAATAATAATTAAATATAAAAGGAGTAAAATATGTGTAGTAATAACCGATAAAATTACTGCAGATTATTATTATTATTTTAATGTGGGTCGGATTGTTTGATCTCTAATCTTCGCTTTATGGTAAGTATAATTTTAAACTCGGTTATCGACCTCAAGATTTTGAAGACATGCTGTTTTTAAGCTACTACATTTCGTCGATGATATTATGCTGAACTCGTAGTCAATTTATCTTTTCCTGATGATGGGTCGAGCTTAATTATTTTGAGTGGAAACGGCTGGTGTGTTGTTTCATAATTTATAAAGTTTACTTACTTTTTTCCTTCTTCAACAATAATTTTCCTGTCATTTTACTAAATGTTCTCAAAAACCTTTCTAGCATAATTTATTTTAATAAATTGAAAAAAAGAAAATGTATTTAAAACAAACAAGAGAGAGACAGATTTTAAAACATATACTTATTACAGCAAAAAATTTAATGAAGAACTGGTGTTGAAAAAAGTAAGTAAAGAACTTTGTAAATTTAATTTACAAAATTGTAAAAAACATTAATAATAATAATAATAAAAGTTTCAGGTCGAAATGATTCCATGACCATTCATTAGGTGAATAAAGTAGGCACGAGTGAAGTAGTTATAAACAGCGAAGTACTGCTCTTTCATACATTTGGAAATATCACTAACTATTATTAAAATAAACTCAAAATGAAATATTAAAAATTGGAAGTGATATTTAAACATTTCAAAAACATAATTGCCTCATGGGATTGAAATAGTGCTAATGGCATATCTTAATACTATCTTCGGCGTGAAATTGCTGACAGAATTTTTGTCAAATGAATACATAAATATAGAATAATTATATTAATATTATTATATATTTTATTTATATTATAAATTTATAATATAATAAATTTATTCTAAATATAAATTTAATATAATAGAAAGAAGGTTAGGAAAACTATTTCATGTAACTAAATTCTATGATATATAGTACCAAAACTAAGATGTCTAATAGATGCTGAGTTTTATAGTAAAGCTGTAGTTCCTGAATAATAGTAGCACCACCTGTCTACCGATAAACACACAAATTGAACCTGTCGTTTAAGGCTCTATCGAAGGCAGTGGGGACCCGGCTCGAACATTGCACGAAAGACGAAGACGCTGCCAAATGCAGCGGAGAATTAAAACTTTGCTTTATGTGATTTCAGTGGACTTTGCTTTAGTTGTTAATTTTAAAGTGATATAAAGAAAATTATATTTTATTTATCTATTGATTTTCTTTCCTTTCTTTCTTTCTTTCTTTATTTTTTCTTTATTATTTTTTTTTTTTTTAATTCGTTTAATTGTAGGGACAGCAAAGCGGGCAAAGCCTGATAGTAATAAATAGAAAAATTTGTAAATAAACATAATCATTGCCCCCCCCCCCCCAATGAAAAAAAAATGCATCAGTTCTTTCAGGTTGAAATAATAATGCATCCCTTCGAGAGTCTAACAAAAAGCACGAATGCAGCAAATTACTTTTGCTGCACTCATGCCCACTTTGTTTCGCTTGATGAAGGGTCTTTGTGCTATTTCGATCGGAAACAATTGCTGCATATTTTTTTTTTTTTTTTTTGAGTTTATGGTGTTTGTTTTTTACAATGCTCTCTTTATAACAATTTTTGATTCAATATTTTATAATTTTCACATGTAAAGTTACATTTATTTACATCAAATAACTTAACAAAGTTAAACATATTGAAATTTAAACACTTAAAAAAAAAAAAAATAATAATCTCCTTCATTCCAAAAAATGTAATGGATCAACTGAATATTTCCTATATGTTGTACTAGAAATCCTGAATTTATAACCATAGTGTATGAATCAAATACTTGTAAATAGTATTTAAAAATGAATATGTACAAAATCAAATTAAATATTGGCTGCATAGAAAAAACTGGCTGCTACCTCATCAGAAAAAAGAGAGAAAAAAAAGAAAAAAAAGAAAAAAAAAAAAGCACTAATAAAATTAAAGGTATCACCAATAAAATGAATGTACTAGCTATAACCAAATCACTGCTGACCCGTTAACGGCCCTCTTCACTTACCGTCTCCGGAAGTCCGAGCCAATGTTATTCTATGGGAAACTTTCTTTACAAATAACTTATTAACTAATACATATTTTAAATTCTGTTTTCACATTCAGAAAATTCCCAACTGTTAAATTGTCGGACCATTTTAAAAATGTATTTTTTTAATATTTTATTTTGAAATTGCAAAATGAAAAATTTCACATATTGAAAATTCGTATTTTGCAGCTTCAAAATAAAATATAAAAAATAAAAAAATAATTTTTTAAAAAAAGTCCGTCAATTTAACAGTTGGGAATTTTAGAATGTGAAAACAGAATTTAAAAATATGTATTAGTTAATAAGTTATTTGTAAAGAAAATTTCCCATAGAATAACATTGGCTTCGGCTTCCGACGACGGTGAGTGAAGTGGGCCCTTAATGGGAAAATATAAAGGACCAATGAAGACTGCCGGCAGTAATATATTTTTTTATGTTTGCCACAGCTGGCCCAGTGTAGGCTGCCAGCAACAACATGGAAAAACTATATTTGCCACCAGATGGCCCAACACTGGCCCACTAACAATTTCAAACCTAATGTTCGTTGCCAACAGTGGCCCATTACCTATTTTCATCATACTGCTAGCTGCCAGCAACGATCCAATCACCGGCCCACTAACTTATTTTTAACTTACTGCTGGCTGCCAACAGTGGATCGGTTGAATACGGCCTACTGACGGCCGGCGTAACATATTCCCTGCGGCAACGTTAACTTTTGCCACCGGCGGGCCAACTGCATCTACTGCTGGCAACCAGCACTTGGCCTCATGCTGGCCGTCATCTGAGGTTTTGCTGGGTAATCTTTATTCAAATTTTATTATTGCGGGTGACCTTAATGCCAAGCATTTGACTTGGAATTGCCTTTCTAATGATCGTAGAGGAAATATCATCAGAAGGTGGGTAGATCAAAATCATGCTGAAATTATAGCCTCCCCTGAACCCACCTCAACCAGAAGTAATAATGTTATAGATTTTGCTATCACCCGCAATTTCCCTTATAATTATAGCATTCAAACGCTACACGAGCTTAATTCTGATCATTTGCCTGTAATTGTCAGTTTCCGGATTGATAATTATTTTTTAGATTTACCTGCGTCTCTCACCACTAGGTGGAGCCACTACATGGAGATCCTGGCTGACACTCAGCCGCCCTCAATTATTCCATCTACTAAGTCTGAAGCTGAGAGTGCTATCAGTATGCTTGAGGAAAAACTTCAAGATGCATATAGCAATAGCTCAGTTCCTAGAAAGAGGGCTGGTAATTATTTCCGGTTACCTGACGATATCAGACAGATGGTCAGAGAACGAAATCGTGCTCGTAAACTCTGGCAGGTCAATAGGTCCCCGTATTTTAGAAGCAGGTTTAATATGCTTGCTAGGAGGGCTAAAGCTGCAATTCTGGAGTACAGTAAAACTCACTACAACAACTTTGTCGAAAGTCTCTCGACTAAAGACAACACAATTTGGAAGTATTCTTCCCGTATTCGTAGGCCAGAAACACGCATTCCGGCTATTGACAGCCCCAACGGGATGGCAGTTACTAACACTGAAAAGGCTGAGGCAATTGCTCTCAGTCTTAGAAGTCAGTTTTCACCTCACCACGATGTTTTAAATCCTAGGATAGCTACAATAGTTGATAATAGTGTCAATAACTTGCTCAACAAAAATACCACAAATACTCTAAAACCTACTACTCCTTCTGAAATTATCAACTATGTCTCTGGTCTCAAAAAGAACAAGGCCCCGGGCAAGGATAATATAACCACTAATATGCTTATTAACCTCCCCCTTAATTTTGTTTTTTATATAGCTTTTTTAATTAACCGCATGCTTATTTTAAATATCTTCCCTGATAGCTGGAAAGCCAGCGTGATCGTTCCAATTCCGAAGGGCGCTGGAACGAATGCGCATGCGCCGGAAAACTACAGGCCAATTTCTCTTCTCAGTTGCATGTCGAAGATCTATGAATATGTTCTAGTAAAGCGCTTGAATGAGTTTACTGACTCTCATGACGTCATAATGCCGGAGCAATTCGGATTTCGTCCGAAACACTCCACTCAACATCAATTATGGAGGGTGAGTGAAATCATTCATGACGGGCTCCAAAATGGAGTCACTGGAATTATATTCTTAGATGTTCAAAAAGCTTTCGATAAGGTATGGCATGACGGCCTTATCCACAAACTAATATCTATCGGTCTCCCAGACCAATTAACTAAAATATTGCATGACTATCTCAACAATAGAACCTTTTCTGTTAAAGTTGGTAATTCTTATTCTAATCCTTCACCCATTTTTAGTTCTGTCCCCCAAGGTTCCTTGCTCGGACCGTTTCTTTTTAATATTTACGTCAATGACATGCCGAAAGATCCGGATGTCAAATTAGCGACTTTCGCTGACGATGCTGCCATCTGTTGTCACAAACGCACAACAAAAGCCGTTTTTGAAGTACTCCAGACTTATTTAAATAAATTTTCGATCTGGTTAAGAAAATGGAGAATCAAAGTTAATAACTCCAAAAGTGCCGCCATTTTCTTCACAAATAAAAAATATGACACCTCCACTAACTTCCTACTTAATAATCAGCCGATACCCTGGGAACTTTGCTATAAATACCTAGGAATTTACCTAGATTCTAAATTAACGTGGTCTCGTCACATTTCAGAATCTCTGATAAAAGCTGACAAGGCCGCAAAAGCCCTTCATTCTCTTTTAGCTTATAATAGCCGCCTGTCTCTTAAGAATAAATTATTATTATACAAATCTATGATTCGTCCGATCATTACCTATGGGTGCATGATCTATGGTTCTGCTGCTCAAACTCAGTTAAGAAAAATTCAGACATTCGAAAATAATCTTTTACGTAGGTTTGTCAAAGCTACTCGTTATGTCCGCAATGATGCTATTCACCGAGATCTTCGAATTAGGCCAATCTTTGCCGAAATTCGAAAACTTACGATGAAGTTTTACAGATCTATCCCCAATGTTGGAAATCCTCTGTTGAACTCAATTCATCGCTACGATCCTGGAGTCGGTCGTGGAAAGAAACGACCCTTAGCTATTTTAACTAGGGGAATCGACTTTCTGCCCGTCTCTAAGAAGAGTAGAATTATTACATCTGGAGTTACATAACAGTGTATTTCCTCACAAAATTATTTTTCTCCCTAGAGCAAACGAAATGTTTCTCTAGAGTTGGCTAACCCTAGCATCAGGCCTATGTACTGTTTTATTTTTTACAGTCGCGATTTCCACCTCTCTACTCATGAATTCCTCTAAATTTTTGTTGTCTCCTCTCAAAATTATGAACTGCCGTTTTTTATTTTTTTTATTATTTGGCTATTTTTATTAAGTTTTATCGTTTTTATTAAGTTTGTTACTTCAGTTGCTGACTTCTGACGGGATGCCCAAAAGCGATCCCGGATTGGTCAGAGCCTCGCGCTCTGATTGGCCGGGTCGCCTAGGACATAATTCCGTCGTTTTTAGCTCAAAATTTTTCAGAGAGGATTGAGAATAACTTGCTGTTTGCTGATTGGTCCACGGATCCACCTCAGAACTTAGTTTCTGGATGGAAACCGGGATTCGATCTGAAACTGCATTTTATTTCTCTTTAATCCTCCTCTGTCCTTTTTATTTTTATTTCTTGATAGAATTCTTAGGAAAAAAAAAAAAAAAATGTATGGCCCCCTTTTTTTTATTAATTGCGGGACTCCGAGCGATTTCCTGTGCCCCTTGGGGCGCCCTGCTCAGCTCTTTATTCCTTTTCACCGTCCAGACTGTCTTCGTCAACGCACGCAGCTGTTATCTGCTGCACTTATATTTTCAAGGAGATTTAATTTTTTTTTTTTTTTTTTTTTTTTTTTTTTTTTTTTATTTATTTATTTTTTTATTTATTTATTTTTTTTTTTAATCTCCTGCTGCTTTACTCAGGTTAATTCCCCTGCTAACGTGGGAGAGTTTCTGAGACTAAATTCTAAATTTATTTTTTAATTAAAAAGCCTTCGGCTTTTTAAATTTTTTCTTTTCTGTAAAATTATTTTTATGTTATTTGGCACTTTCGATGGAGGTAAGCAACGGTTGCGACCGATTGCAGGTACTCCGAATCAACTACGTTGACGTTGTGACAGATTATACCGCACGTACTGTAGATTGTAGGCAAAAGGTGGGATAAAGCACCAATGGAAAGGCAGATACTTTGCCTACATGCGCAAAACTTGCAGAATAGCGTCGCTTGTTTATAAACATGCGCCTGCTCTTTCACCAATTTTACTTTCTCTTACCCATAGGGTCGAGAAAGTATTGTTTTAGGGTCAAATTTTCGAACGCGAGTTTTTGTTATATTTACATGTTCTGAGGTCCCGTGATTACGAAAATCATGTTTTTAGCGAATGGTCTGTGTGACTGTCTGTTATCAGCATATCTCAAGAACAAATAGTAGCAGAAATTCCAAACTCGGTATTCTAAATGTGTATCATATAGGGATGCTACACTAAGCTTTTCGTTGAGATGAAGCAAATTGTTCGTGTACAGGGACACTCAAAAGTATTCAAATGCATTACGTCTATGGGGGAAATTGCAGGAAAGTACAGTTTAACATCTATACACTGCACTAAACCAAATGAAACGAATAGACGAATATATATTTTTTGTAATAGAGATAGTCAAATGTGAAAAAAATTTGTCTATATAGGAGCCTCACCTCTACCCTGGGGGGGGGAGTCCCCCCTCGAGGGGAGTAAATTTTCATGATGGGTATCTTTCAAAAGAGCTCGACAATACCTTTAAAACAAATGGTTGAACCACTGATCTGCAATAATTTAAAATAAAACTATCGATATTTTTCATTCTTAACAAAAAAAAAAAAAAAAATGTAATATTCAGAATAAATTCAACTTTTTTTTTTTTTTAAATTTAGCTTTATACTACTTCTCTAATATGGAAATCGTCTGCATTATCCTAAAAGATAATTTGTTTAAATAATAATTTTAATAAATTATTTTTTAAAAACAGAATTATTTTTTAATAACCGAATAAATTCTATGTAAATGCAGGTGCATTAATGAAAAGGGGGTTTGAGGGGGGCAGTAGCCCCCTTATTACAGAATTAATTATCATATAAAACTCTTCCGAAGTTTAATTTGAATTGTTTAACATAGGTTTACATAACAGTACTCGTTATCTTACCTCTTAATCTCCAACCTGTATTTATAGTATTAAATTTCAGCGTAAGAGAAAGTCGTGTGAGCAATACACCAGATTATTTCTATGCATTTTACGTGCCTATCTGAAACTATCAGCGCATTTTTTTTTTTTTTTTTTATTTTTTTTTTTTTTTTTTTTGTACGAATTACAGTAACAGTTAAAAGAAAAAAAAAGATGAAAAATTTGAAAATTATCTAAATTTTTGTCGGATGATTACAATATTCCTAATAAGAATAATAATACCTTGATTTTAATATTAATGCCTATTTTTGTGAAATATACCCTGATTATTCCTATAAGTTTTTAAAAGAATTGTTAATAACAAATTCGCAAAGACCATTATAGGAAAACTTGTTGTTCCTAAACTTTCAAGTCCAATAAAAAAAAAAAAAATAACAATAATAATAATAATAATAATAATAATTCATTAATTAAAAAAAAAAAAAAAAAAAAAAGTTATAATTTTTATAAAAAGCATTTTACTAATATTCAACTAACTGTAGAATGATATTATTTTACAAGAATTACGTATCACTTCATATAATTTATAAAATCGATCTGAATGTTTTAAATTACTAGATTTAGTAATTTTTGTCATCCCTCATCCTTTTAGTGAGTTTATTAATAACTCCCCAAATTAAAGACATTTAAAAGTAATTAAATACGGGAAAAATGTTCATTTCTTTGAAATAATTAGAAAATCATTTATTCACATTTTTATTTTCATTAAGTTTAGAAAGAGAGATTTTTAATTCCTTTTTACTTTTCGAACACTATAGTGAGGAAAGTATTGTAATCATGTCAAAAATCCGAATTCGAGATTTTGATGTTTCTATACGTTTCGAGGTCCTCTGAGTCCATTTTCACTATTTTTGCGATGATGTATGTATGTGTGTGTGTGTGTGTATGTGTGTGTGTATGTGTGTATGTATGTGTGTGTATGTATGTGAGTGAACACGCTAGCGTCTAAACGCTATCTGGAATACGCTGACAGTTGGTACGTCTATTGAAAGTCATCATAGTACGAACCCTATAGATTTTGGTGAATCTAGCACTTATAGTTTTTTTTTACAGGGACACAAAGAAAAATTCTTTATCATTATGGCCTATGTGACCAAAATCCTAAAAGTACGATAGCATCTAAACGCATTATTCAATTGAGCAAATAATTTATACACGTGATAGGTCACAGATACTCAATCTGTATAGATTTTGGAGACTCTAGCACTTATAGTTTTTTTACAGGAACACAAAGAAAAATTCTTTATCATTATGGCCTATGGGGCCAAATTTTTAAAAGTGTGATAGCGTCTAAACACCTTATTAATCTGAGAAAAAAAATTGTACACATGTTGTAGGTCACAGTTGCACCAACTGTATAGATTTTGGTGAATCCAGTGCTTGCAGTTTTTTTACAGGTACACAAAGAAAAATTCTTCATTATTATGCCCTGTGGGACCAAATTTTTAAAAGTGCGATAGCATCTAAACGCCATATTTAATTGAGCTGAAAGTTTATATGAATATTATAAATCACTGTTGCACTAACTATAAGCATTTTGGCGAATCTAGCATTTATAGGTTTTTACAGGGACACAACGAAAAATTCTTTATCATTATGATCTATGGGCTCAAAGTTCAGTAGCTTTAAATAAAACATCGTGTAATATATGGACAAAAATACTCAAACACTCTATTATGGTTTTCTCTCTTTTGTTTGTTTAGCAATTCCTGTTTCTTTACTTTGTCTACAAAACTGTTAATTACTCAATGTTCGGAAAGTCGAGTGGAGTCACTCCAGATTTTTTATTTTACATTTCATTGAAACAAATTGTATGATAAATTATAATATATATATACATATATATCTGGAAAAGTTACATTAATACAATAAATAATAATAATAGAAAAAAAAAATTCTAATCGTGCTCATAACAAACAACTTTAAATGTACGTTTGATGACTTTTTGAATGAGAGAAAAATGTTAGTGTCAGAAATTTAACCTCAGAGCTTTGACTTAATTGCGGACCTATCTCGAATAGTTACAGACCGCCTAATGAATGAACAACTTTCAAAAAACTATTTCAGAGGTCAGCTGTACACGGTAGATAGGTGGTTAAGATCCTTAACACAATATGCCAAATTGGAAATGGAATGAGCGTTTTTCGCTCGTTTTAAAAAAATAGTTTTTTACAATATTTTTGATGTCCTAAAGGTTTGTATCTAAAAGCTTATAGATGTGGCCTGTTTGATCCCAGGTTGCGCCCAATGGCCTAGAAGTTCGGCGTTTTACTTGATTTTCTTTAAAACTCGTATATATACGTGCTGGACACGTTAGAAAGTTCCCAACGGAGGGTAATCAACCAAGGCTTAGGATCTAGTGTAATCAATTGAACTTAACACATATACCAGAACAATATTTCTTATTTTCAGAACAAATGTTCAAATGAATATATTATTCTATTAGAAAATACTTTATTTAACCCTTTCAAATCTCATTTTTTTTTTCGTCCATAAAACAATAAACCTTATATTCAGCCAGAAATGTATCTCAAAATAAATATGTAATTTCTTGGAACAAGAAGTAATTGCAGAGTACGAAGTAATATAATTCACAAAACAGCTAATATGTATTTATTTATATTTAATCACTGGTGCTATATAAAATCACAACATTTCAATAAATGAAAATATCGAATTTTTGACTTAACATTTAAAACATTTATTCCGAGGAGCTGTTATTGAATATTCGTTCATGTTATTCGGCAGGTGGCGCTGTTATATAAAATCATAAAGAAGACCGTTTTGTCATGGCCTCAACATCGAAGTTTTAATCAATAAAAATTGAAATCTAAAATTGAAAAAAAAGAGGTAATTTAAAGAAATGCTATTATTTCGGAAAGGAAAGAAAACAATGCAAAAGTAATGCGAACCTTTTATGAAAAAAATTAAATTACATTATTCAGTACTAATTATAAGATTTATTTTAATTGAATATTTAAATATTTATTGCAATAATACAAATAAAAAAATATTATACAAAATGTTTTTTTTTTTTTTAAATTTCAGGCACACTTTGTAAATTCCATAAGTGCGTTATACTTAAATTTGTAATAATGGAGGATAAAAGCGGCATGGAAGAAAAAGTCATTGGGGAGTTGTTCTATCACGAAGATGGAAGGTACTTCACACCACCAAAAAACAGAGATCTTCAAATGTGTGATATGTGGTAAAACATTTTTTTTTTTTTTTATTCTTTCTATCAAGTTGATATTTATTAACATTTCAAGTTAATATTTATTATCATTATCTAGTTCCTATTTATTAAATATGTATATATATATATATATATATTATATATATATATATATATATATATTAGCTTTTCTGTATCACAAGTATAAGGGATTTAACATCTGTCTCGTGCACCACTCAAGGCTTCAGATTAGCACTTATAGTTTTTTTACAGGTACACAAAGAAAAATTCTTTATCATTATGACCTATGGGGCCAAATTTTTAAAAGTGTGATAGCGTAAGCGCCTGATTAATCTGAGCAAAAAATTATTACATTGTTATAGGTCACAGTAGCACCAACTGTATGGATTTTGGTGAATTTAGTACTTACAGTTTTTTTACAGGGACACAAAGAAAAATTCTTTATCATTATGGCCTAAGGGACCAAATTTTTAAAAGTTTGATAGCATCTAAACGCCTTATTCAATTGAGCTGAAAATTTATATGAATATTATAAATCACTGTTGCACAAACTATAAGCATTTTGGTGAATCTAGCATTGATAGGTTTTTACAGGGACACAACGAAAAAATCTTTATCATTATGATCTATGGGTTCAAAGTTCAATAGCGTTAAAGAAAACATCGTGTAATGTATGGAAAAAAATACTCAAACACTCTATTATGGTTTTCTCTCTTTTTTTTTCTTTAACAACTCCTCTTTCTTTACTTTATCTACAAAAATTTTAATTACTCAGTGTTCGGAAAGTGGAGTGGAGTCACTCCATTTTTTTTTCTTTCTAACAACTGTAAATGATGGTAAATATACACATTTATGGTTGCAACTTCTATGGTTTCACTTTTTGGGTTCAACCATCTCTTAACAATGGTAGAACGTTTTGATATCTTATGCTTGATGTTGAAATAGACATCTCTGGGATGTAATTTTGATGAAAGGGATAGCTTTAGGATGAACTGTGGATTAGTGTGCTTGTAATGTGTTTGCAGCTACGGAAATATCAAGTTTAATATAGCATAAAATATTTAACGGTGATATTCCTAAAATTACTTCTTTCCGATTTCTGCTCTTTAAAGTCCTTTGTACTAGAGCGTACAAATTCTATAATTATTAAGATTTATGGCACAATCGATGCAGAAAATTTATAAATAAATCCCCCTACATTACTTTCCTTTATTTTTTAATGTTTTAAGTGAAATTTCATTGGAAAAGGTATCTTTTTGTATTGTTTTTATGAATTATCATTAAATAGGTCGATACCAATTTTTACTTTTTATTTAATGTGCAATTATTTTGCTGTTCTCATGCTACAACATATCTAGTTTTTGTTTCGAAACAATATTTTAAACAAAATAACAGCTTCAGTAACAAATAACTATTTTTACTTCCATTACCAAACCATCGTAGGTGAATGAAGTATTGAACTGCGTCAAAAAAAAAAAAAAAAAAAAAAAAAAAAAATCGATATTACGTTTTTACCCGATTTACATATTGTAAAGTTCCTGAGTCCAAAAAAGAGGTTTTCGGACATTGGTTTGTGTTTGTGTACGTGTGTACGTGTGTTGGGAATTTTTTGACTATCATAGTTCCGAAACTAATGAAGATAGAACGACAAAAGTTCATAATTAAGGCAGGTCCTGTATACAGATGATATTTCAAAATTTTGGTGAAAATTAGAAAAGCAGAAAGGGAACATTGGAAGCCGGAAAGGTCGTAAGTCCGTATCTCAAAAACGGCTCTAACGATTTTCTTCAAATTTGCAATATAAACACCCTGCAACGTATGTCCTTTCATATGTAATATTTGGTTATTTCAGGAAAATTGATAGAAGTCCTGTATAAGTAGGTAAACTTGAGGCCTCGCAAGAGCGTTTCTTTAAAAACTGGTGTAAGCTTTTTTTTTTTTTTCAAACTTTCTATAGTTACTCCCTTTTAGATATCTTTTCGCATTTGATTGTTGTTTTCTACTCAACAATTGAATTTGCATAGTTTTAGTGAAAGTCATTATATAAAAAATGGCTATAATAATTTTCTTAAAAATTGCTACAAAATGATTTTTTCAGATATCCTTTCACCTGCATTAAGTGGTTATTACAGGAAAATTAATAGTCATCCTGCTTAGGTTGGTCAGTTTTAGATAACAGAAATTGGTGTTTCAAAAAAAAAAAAAAAAAATAAATAAATAAATAAATAAATAAAGGCTCTACCAATCATATATACACTGATGGAAAAAAAATCCCAACACCAAGAAAAAATTATTGTATAGTAATGAAATTTCAGCAATACATTTGTCTAGGTAATATATTTAATTGATTAAAGTTTCAAGATCACAGGTAGAGCCATTGGCGAGAAGAGCCATTTCAAATGTGAAATGTTGGTACATTAGTAACCGGTGTAACCGCCAGAATTTTGAATGCAAGCATGCACATGTGCATGCATTGTGTCGTACAGGTGTCGGATATCAGTTTGTGGGATGGAGTTCCATGCCTGTTGCACTTGGGCGGTCAATACAGGGACGGTTAATGCTGGTTGTGGATGACGCTGGAGTTGTCGTCCAATGATGTCCCATACGTGCTCGATTGGAGAAAGATCTGGTGATCTAGCAGGCCAAGGCAACATGTCGACACTCTGTAGAGCATGTTGGGTTACAACAGCGGTATGAGGGCGAGCGTTATCCTGTTGGAAAACACCCCCTTGAATGCTGTTCATGAATGGCAGCACAACAGGTTGTATCATTAGACTAACGTACAAATTTGCAGTCAGGGTGCATGGGATAACCACGAGAGTGCTCCTGCTGTCATACGAAATTGTTCCCCAAACCATAACTCCAGGAGTAAGCCCTGTGTGTCTAGGCCGCAGACAGGTCGCTAGCAGGCGTTCAACTGGCCTCCTTCTAACCAACACACGGCTATCACTGCGACCAAGGCAGAACCGGCTTTCATCAGAAAACACAACAGATCTCCACTCCGTCCTCCAATGAGCTCTAGCTTGACACCACTCACGTCGCAAACGGCAGTGGTTTGGAGTCAGTGGAATGCACGCTACAGGGCGTCTGGCTCGGAGCTGTCCTTGAAGTAACCGATTTGTAACAGTTCGTTGTGTCACTGTGGTGCCAACTGCAACTCGAATTTCAGCTGCAGACGCAGTACGAATAGCCACAGCCATACGCCGAACACGGCGGTCTTCCCTCTCAGTAGTGCCACGTGGCTTCTTGAGGCAGTACCTTCCCTTGACCACTGCTGCCAACACTCATGCATAGTGGATACATTCCTGCCAAGTCTTTCTGCAATATCGCGGAAAGAAAACCCACCTTCTCGTAGCCCTACTACACGACCTCGTTCAAACTCAGTGAGCTGTTGATAATGGCTTCTTCGTCTTCTTAGAGGCATCCTTGACTAACATTAACCCACTACCTCAAATCTCAACTGTAAATAACGATCACGAACCTTACAGCGCTTATTTAAAGCAAACCTCATTTGCTCATTTGCATGTTCATAGTGCCGTTACTAGCGCCACACTTATGCACGTAGCTCGAAATTTGAATAGACGTCATCTTTCAGATGTATAAACACGCCTACCAAATTTCGTTTATCTAGCACAGCTCCTTCCTGGTGTTGGGAATTTTTTTTCCATCAGTGTATATATATATATATTTAACTCGACATGAATAAACTCTGTTTTATATATGTCTTTACACTTATATCAGTTTTCTCTTACTGGAAAATTTTTAGTTGTCTATTTCGTTAGGTCAATTCTATGTCTTCTGATCACATTATCTTAAAAAAGTGCATATAATACGTGTAATACGTGTAATAGTAGGTAACAGAAGTTGTGTGGTGGTTAAACACCAGATATTTATTTATACGTATGACCGCCGGAATAAATTGGTTTTTGTGGATACAAGTTAATTAATTTTGATTTTTTTTTTTTTTTTTTTTTTTTTTTTCTCGAAAAAATTATTTTTTTTTCTCTTTTAAGTAAATATATTTAAAAATTAAATATATAAATAAATAAACTTTGAAACTGACAAAGAGGTAATAGGTATTTTCATTACCAGTTTTCAAAAGCATCTTTATAGTTTGAACATTGCCATAACTAACATTATCGTTACAGAAATTTTCAACTTTTATCAATCCTGTTGTTTAATCTCCAAGTAATAATAAAATTGCTTAATACTAGCTGTCTCGTAGATCACATATTATATAGTGAATTTGCGTGCTAATTTTAGCAGCATTTTATAGAATTTAGCCTCAATTTCTTCTAAATATTATAATTTTATTGATTAACTTGAATAACTAATACTGTTCATCTTTTTAATTACAGTAAATGGAGGAATGAAAGACTGAAACGGCTGATGAAAAAAGAGCGGGAATCTCAAACTGAGGCGCCCAGAAGTACAAAAAGAGAGAAAAAATGCACCATTCTGTAAATGGTAATATTTTTTTCTTATGAAATAATATTAACTTTTGGTGCAGGATTACACTCTATAACAGAGGGAAAATTTATATAAGAATATTATTCATATACCGCGTAGGCAAAAATTCCGTATAAGTTTTGAAAATTCATAAAATTAGGCAAAATAAAAAACGACTTGCAGAGTTAACATCGGTAGTTCATGGGATTTTTACTTTCCGAACACTATAGTCAGGAAAGTATTGTAATCATGTCAAAAATCCGAATTCGAGATTTTGATGTTTCTATACGTTTTGAGGTCCCCTGAGTCCGTTTTCACTATTTTTACGATGATGTATGTATGTGTGTGTGTATGTGTGTATGTGTGTATGTGTGTATGTCTGTGGGTGAACACGCTAGCGTCTAAACGCTTCGTTAGATTAACCTGACAGTTGGTACGCATGTTGTAAGTCACCATAGTACGAACCCTATAGATTTTGGTGAATCTAGCACTTATAGTTTTTTTACAGGGACACAAAGAAAAATTCTTTATCATTATGGCCTATGGGAGCAAAATCTTAAAAGTGCGATAGCATCTAAACGCCTTATTCAATTGAGCAAAAATTTTATACACATATTATAGATCACAAATACTCAATCTGTATTGATTTTGGAGAATCTAGCACTTATAGTTTTTTTACAGGGACACAAAGAAAAATTCTTTATCATTATGCCTATGGGGCCAAATTTTTAAAAATGTGATAGCGTCTAAACGCCTTACTAATCCGAGCAAAAAAATTGTACACATGTTATAGATCACAGTTGAACTAACTGTATAGATTTTGGTGAATCTAGCACTTACAGTTTTTTTACAGGGACACAAAGAAAAATTCTTTATCATTATGGCCTATGGGACTAAATTTTTAAAAGTACGATAGCATCTAAACGCCTTATTGAATTCAGCTGAAAATTTATATGAGTATTATAAATCACTGTTGCACTAACTATAAGCATTTTGGTGAATCTAACATTTAAAGGTTTTTACAGGGACATAACGAAAATTTCTTTGTCATTATGATCTATGGGCTCAAAGTTCAGTAGCGTTAAATAAAACAACGTGTAATAGATGGAGAAAAATACTCAAACACTCTATTATGGTTTTCTCTCTTTTGTTTGTTTAACAACTACTTTTTGTTTACTTTATCTACAAAACTGTTAATTACTCAATGTTCGGAAAGTCGAGTGGAGTCACTCCAGATTTTTTTTTTTTTTTTTAGACAGAAAAAATACTTAAGAAACAGCCGATAAATCGCACTGGTACAAGGATTTTCTTGGAAATACGGAAACAAAATAGTTATAAGAGCTTGCGATCCTAACGCAAGTTCGAGAGATAAAACTTTACTGGTGAAGTTATTTTATGGTAACTAGGAATCAGCGACCACTGCCTTGCACAAATTTCGACTTCAAAAAAGTTTGTGTGGTGGAACATGACTTTTGACAGTGACAGGCATCATAAAGCTTGTTTAGCAGTTTGAATTTTCACCCCCCTGCTAATGATTCTGTCTTCCCCGAACGTCTGTATCAAAAATTACTTGACCGGAGTAGCAATGTGGCTATTTGCTCTATATTGTATAAATTTGACGGTAGAAAGCCCATGACACGACTGTAATCAGTAAGGATTTTTATCAAGGATTGAATGAAGAATATTGCATACCGCGGATAGTGGTAAGCCAAAGCGTCTGAAAACTTCACTAGCACTGCTAGTCTCTGAAGCAGATTCTGACACTAGCACTTTCATTTCGGCAGCAACACAGGGCTCATTTTTCACTTTTAGACATGGTCAACCGGATTTTACACGAACCTCTAGCCTAGTGTTCCAGTTTCTCCAAACCGCTGAACAAGCCTTATGAGGTCTGTCTCTGGTTAAAGTTCCTTTTCCTTTTCGCACATGTTTTCGAAGTCAGAATTTATACAAGGCAATGATTGTTGATTTCTAGTTCTTGTAAAATAACTTCACCAACAAAGCTTTATCTTTTGAACTCAATATCCTTGCTCACGTACACCGTGTTTTAAACGGTGAACTGATTGTGGGTTAGAATCACAAACTCTTATGACGGTGTAGTTTCCGAATATTTCCACGAATGTATTTGTCCTAGCAACATCTATCGATAGTTTTTTAAGTTACTTTTTGTATTGTCTTAAAAAAGTCCCATGACCTCCAGATACTAATCCTGCGCACCAATTTTTATTTTATTTATTTATTTTTTTGGTTTCTATAAATTTTTTAATTTTTATACAGACTTCATGTCCATCTAGTATATATATTTATATATATTCCTTGATAATTAACATTACTTTTACAGAGTAATCCTAAACATTTTGTTTTTTCTTTGTCTTCTTAGTATTTCCCTTTCTTGCTTTCGGGGCAAATTTTCACAGAAATTTATGAGGTCTTACATGCTTTTTATATTACAGAAGTTTCAAGATAATTCGCAAAGATTATTTTTTTTTTTTTTACTTTTGAGATAGTTGAGAAATTGTGCAAAATTGAAAATTTGCTTTTATTTACGGAACGGTTGTGGAATTTAAATAAAAAATAAAAGTTCGAATTTCACTAATAACTGTTAGAAACTGAAATCTTACAGAAATTGTTTTACTTTTAAACATGCTGATGAACTTAAGAGCGGACAATACCTAATCTCGCCGGCAGCCTTCGCCCATGTTATTCTATGGGAAAATTTGTTTACATAATTACTCATTACCTAATGAATATTTTTCAATTCTGTTTTCACATGTAGAAAATTCACAAGCGTTAAATTAGTACTTGTTTTCCAAAAATTGATTTTTTAAAATTTTAGTATTTCATTTTGCGATTAGAAAATGAGAAAAATGCATTTTGTGAAAAATCGCATTTTTGAACTCAAAATTAAAATGTAAAGATTTAAAAAAATGAATTTTTCAAAAATGAGTACTCATTTAACGGTTATGAATTTTCTGACTGCGAAAACTGAATTTAAAAATATTCATTAGGTAATAATTGTAGTAACAAATTTTCCCATAGAATAACATGGGCGAAGGCTGCCGGCGAGATTAGGTATTGTCCCCTCTTAATCGCTAATTTTATATTAGTGTGTAAATTATATGATGACAATTGTAAAGAATAATATTTTTGTTAAACTTATTTCTTTGCCATTTTAATAACTATCTCATTTTAATCACTTTAAAATTATTTTAAATTTTTCAGATATGAACGTGCAAGAATTTCGCAAAGTGGATCCTTCATTTAATTGATTATCGATTTATTTTTGTAATTCGTCTGATTGGATATTATTCAGGGCAACAGCCTTCATACCTTATTATCATGTCTGAGGTTTGTGGAGATTATTTCGGATATATGTTTTGTTTAATATATCTTTTATAAATAATTGTATATGAAATTGTAGCTTTATTTGAATGCTACTGTTGACATTGCTTAATAAACATGCTTCAATAAATACATGTGTGTTTTATTGTATATCCAATTTTATATAAAATAAATTTACAATATTAAAAAAAAAAAAAAAAAAAAAAAAAAAATGTTTAGCGGTATTAATATTTCTACCAGCTGCAATTAGTCTGTATATTTAGTTCCATAAACTAACACATTTAAATGAAGGAAATTTGATAAGAAATATGATTATCTACCTTACCAACCGCACATATTTTACACATTTAAAAAAGAAATGTTCAATAAATCATATCAGGTTGATTTCTTTAGAAATTTACTTTTTGCAATCTCTTCGTTTATCTATCTATCTATCTATCTATCTATCTATATATATATATATATATATATATATAATGAAAATTTTGTCATCATGATAACTCCTGAAATAATTCTCCAAATTCAACCAAATTTGGACAATGAACTGATCATATAAATATCTTGGATGAGTTCATTAACCAAGTTACTCCGACATTTTGTTTTCTAGTGGCAGCTACTTGAATATTTCAAAACCACAATGTAAAGAGCTTATTTAAAGTAAGATTTGCTTGAATTTCGATGTAAATATAAACCACATAAGGGTCAATGAAGTTTATTAATAAACTTTTTTCATAATTTTTAGTAAAGTGGCAGATATCTTACGTTAAGCAGGGCCACTTGAAATTAGGCTGCAACTTGAAAATTTAAAATCACAATAACTTTTGAAAAAATACTCCAAATCGAACCAAATTTGGACAGTGTCTTAACTTATTTTATAGGTATCTTAGATGACTTAGTTAACCAAATTGCTCCGCCATTTTGTTTTCAAGTGGAAACCACTTGAAAATTTCGAATTAAAATCGTAAAAAGCGTATTCCGATTTTTTTTTTTGATGTATACATAGATTATATAAGTAAGTGTCTTAATAAACTTTATTAATGAACTTTATCTGCCATTTTTATTAAAGTGGCGGATGTCTTAAGTTAAGCGGGGCCACTTGAAATCAGGCTACCACTTGAAAATTTAAAACCGAAATAATACTCCGAATAATTTCCAAAATAATACTCCAAATTGAACCAAATTTGGAGAATGTCTTAACTTATCAATTGAATATCTTGGATGAGTTTCTTAACCAAGTTGCTCCACCATTTTATATTCAAGTGGAGACCACTTAAAAAAATTTCAAATTCAAATTTTAAAACGTGTACTCCGAATTTATTTGAATTTTAATGCATACATAGACCATATAAGTGTCTGAATCAACTTTATTAATAAACTTTATCTCCCATTTTTAAAAAAGTGCGGATGTTATAAACTAAGCGAGACAACTTGAAATTAGGCTACCACTTGAAAATTTATAAACATGATAACTTTTTAAATTCTAATTCAATTCGAACCAAAGGTGAATAGTGATCTTATCATATAACTATCTTGGGTAAGTTCACTGAAAAATGTGTTCCAACATCTTGTTTCCAAGTTGCTGCCACTTGAAAATATGACATCACGATAACTTTCTGAGTACTAAACTGATTCAATTAAAAGTTGGATAGTGAACTTATGGTTCAAATATCTTGCATAAGTTAACTTGGTGACTTGATCCGCAATTTTATTTCCAAGTGTCGGCCACTTGAAAATTTGTCAATATGGTGACTTTAATAATACTGAATCCATTCGCATCAAATTTGGGTAATGGATTTATCATTCAAATATCTCAGATAAGTTGGCTGGTTATCTCACTCCGACTTTTTTCCAAGTGATGCCACTCGAAAATTTCTTATGATGATAATTTTTGAAATACTGATTTAATTTGAACTAGAACTGGACAATGAACTTATCGTACAAATATATTGGTGATTTCTCTGGGCAAGTTGTTTCGCCATTTTGTTTCGAAGTTGCAGCCACTTAGACTGCCACTTGAATATTTGCCATAACAATAACTTTTGAAACACTGCACTGATTTGAACCACAGTTGGACAGTGAACCTATGTTTTAAATATGTTAGATGTGTTTGCTCGGCAACTTGCTCCACTCTATTGTTTCCAGGTGGCGGTCACTTGAAAATTTGTTATCACGGTAACTTTTGAAATATTTAATCAATTCAAACCAAAAGCGAAATGGAATTGGGTAGCGCCTACGTTGCCCTCTCCACGCATGTCGATATTTGTCTGTGAGAGTGGCACCATCTTTACAGATACCGCGCTCTTTTCTTTTGCAGATATGAACTAAAACGCTAATTCTACACTTTGGTGTTTACAACATGAAGGTACCAGGGTAATAGCTTTATTGAGCATATAAAAATTAACAACCTCTGTCTAGCAAATATTGAAAACTCATCACCAGCAATCCCAATAAATGATGCACAAGGCTGGCTATTCTTCAATCTGGTAAACCCACTAACTTTTTCTTAAATTAACGACTCGTCAGTCTTTGACACTCACCACTCCTCAAAACACAAATATATCTCCTATACAACTTAATCCTTACTGCAGTTAGGAGTAAATCACAGATTTGCTACGAATAGAGGAAACGTGTGAAAATTCAAGAAAAATCTTAAAATCACACGGACGCACTAACACAACAATTTTAAGTAATCTCGTACCAAGAAAACCTTAATGTTTTACTTAAACCTTGATATAATTCCCTTATTACTTCTATTCGAACAGCTGCCAGGTCTGAATTTAGGTTGATGTCGGTAGATCGACATTCAGCTCACTCTATCTGGTCTCCCCAGTTGAGAAGAATGAAAAACCTTCTAACTAGGTTGAAAAGAAAATCAAAATTCATTGATACAAATCTCCTCCAGCAACTTACGAAACTAATAAAAATAAATTCACAATTTTCCAAAAAAATTTATAAATAATGTTAAACACACAGTCGAGACAAACTTTTGCAATTCGCAGTTTCACCCATTCGGTACAGCTGAAAAATTCTTCAGCAATAAATTTTGTATTCCTCCAGAAATCGAAAGTCAAAGGCCTCCAGCTCTTTTCTTAAAGAAAAACACCTTGGAATATTTAACAGAATAAATCTTTACCTCACCGCAATGCCCAAGTTTTGATGGAAAGTTATCTGTATTTCTCAGCCCCTATAGACGAAGTTTTACCGATGGCGGAAGTCTGCTCGGCTCTCTCAAGCTTCAACGACAAAAAGATCCCTGGTCCACATGGGATCAATTTCCTAATTTTAAAACAAAAATTTATATACCTTCCTTCCATAACTGCAAAATGGGTTAATCGCTGCTTGAAATTCAACTACTTTGCAAAAGTCCTTCGTCATGGTGAAGCGGTATAATTTCTGAAACAAGGGAAATCTCCCTCCTAACCCGCTTTCTACCATCCGATTTGCTATTACCAGCGTTGAAAAAATTACTAGAAAAACTAATTGTTACAAGACTAAATCAATTTTTGGAAATAAAAAATCTTATAAATAATAGTCATTTTGGTGTCAGAGAGGGCAGATCATGTGAATTATTTTTGTCAAACATTCTTACTTCTGCGCCGACAACTACAACTATGGAAATTATATCACACTCGTCTCACTGGACATCGATGAGGCATTTTATGATGCAGAGTGGCATTATATTCTTAATATCCTGATAAATTTGCCTCAGAAATATCGCGGGAATCATCAGCTCCTATCTCTGAGACAGATCCATTTTAATGAACTGGGGTTCTGGTTCTACAAAACTTTAACAGCCCAAGGGGTGTCACCAAGGCTCTTTACTGAGTCGTATCCTTTAGGACATAATTGCCAATAATATTCTAAACTCGATGCATTCTAAAAATTTTCAAAATTTAGTTTATGCAAATGGTTTCACCGTTATTCTCTAGGGCAAACTAGGAAAGATATGGAGGAACAAGCTCATGAAGCGATTTTCCTCTTCAGCTCTTTTTTTTTTTTTTTTTTTTTTTTTTTTTTTTTTTTCTTTTGTCCTTCAACTTAACACTTTCCTCTTCAAAAATTCAACTCTAATCTTCTCGTTTCCCCGAATTCTCAAAAAAAAAAAAAAAAAAAAAAAAAAAACGCCGGTTATAAGGATTGACGGCATCTGTGTAAACCACGTCAAAAATATAAAAATATTGAGCCTAATAATAAATAAAAATTTAAATTGGTTTCTCCCCATTAATAATTTAAAAATAAAGACCTTAAACATCAATCAAAATTCAACAAAACTAGCTGGGAAAAGTTGAGGTATTAGTAGAAAACTCTGAAAAATTTGGTACAACATAGAAATAGAAAAGAAAAATTAACCTATAGGACAAATCTTTTTTTTTTTTTTTTTTTTTTTTTTTTTTGGCGGGGGGACGGGTACCTAACAGAATCCGCTATTACTAAACTTCTTTCCATTCAGCGAATTTTCCTACTCCAAATATAACGGGACTATGGGACTATATCATTTGTTGCCCTCACCGTGATCACTAGCGTTCCTCGTATTCACCTTCAACTCAACTACCTTGAAACAAATTTACTACAACAAACTAGACATCCAGGTAAAATACTTCGATAAACTCTGAAATGCAGCACTTTTATTATAACTGGCCATTTCACCCGGCATTGGATGTTTCAACAGCTTTAATAGTTTTTCTTCCTTTGTCCCTAGGTGGTTTACACCGATCAGTCAAAGACTGACCGAGAGGTGGCCGTAGCATTCTACTTCCGTTGTGAAGGGGTCAAGACACATCGGCGGGACTGTGTACTGGGGGATTTTAGTTCAGCTTACAAGGCTGAGCTTTATGCCATTGTAGAGGCACTCACCCAGATAAATGAAAAGAAAATAAGAAAAATTCTGTCTTTGACAGAATTTAATTTACTACGATGGGACCAATTTATATACTGGAATCTTGTAACTTAAAAAAAAAAAAAAAAACTAATTATCCACTTTAACTAATAACAAGCTCGACATTTCTCACAAAATAATCGTTGGCAAGTTCACCGTATCTGCAAACGCAGATGTAATGGTTATTTTGCGAAAAATGTCGACTTGTTTTTTCAGTCAGCGTAGCTCAGTGGAAGAGCATCCGCACGTTTAGTGGAGGACCTGGATTCAATTCCCGACTTTGGTATTTTTTATATAGTTGACGGTATTAAAAAAAAAAAAAAAATCTTATGCTGCAAACCACTTAAAAGGAATTTTCACGATTGATGAGTTTATCAATAAAATTTTTAAACATTTTAATATAATTTAAGAAATCAAATGATAAACTGGATATTGGTAGACTTCTTGGCAGGTACCTTGGCATATCGGAAGTGTGACAACGCAAAATCTGTGCCTGAAAGAAATAGTCCTGTAAACTAAAAATAAATACAAGCGATTTCCTGTTTTCAGCGACAGTCTCTCTGGCCTGCTGGCAATATGCCGACAATAATAAAGACCTCCTCTGGTCTTAAATATTAAACGCCTCCTAATAGTTCTTAAGAATCAAATATCCCTAACGCACATTTCTGCTCACAGGGGAGTTTTAGGCAATGTAAATACTGATGCTTTAGAATGATCAGTTTCTGAGCACAATAAACCAAGCAAAAGTCTTCACTTCCTCCTTCATACATAAAAAAATCGTCTCAAACGCGTAGTATATCAAGAAATGCAAGAGACATGGCACCGCTCTACTAAAGGCGTATTTACATATAGCCTAGTTCTCAGGGTGTCACTGACATTGTGGGAAGTAACGTCATCCATTAAACCTTTTCTTTCTAGACACGGTCACTTTAGAGACTATCTTTTCGTTTTCACGGCTCGCGAATTCCTCTGTGCTCTTGTGGTGAAGAGGATGCACCGGTTTCTGCCTATTCACGTGCCCACTAGCCTCACAATGGCACATTCTAAATCCCTATCCAAGGCCCAATATTTGGCTAAAAAGTATTCTCCCCCGTCCTTTTTTTCGGCTAAATCTTTCAAATATCTACGAATTGCTATTGAAAATTACTAACCTAATCATAAAATATCGAATATTTCATTTTTCCTCAAACAGCGATCACTTTTATTTTGTAATGCATAAAAATTATAATTTTTCATACTTTTTTTTTTTTTTTACTGCTTTCCTTTTTTTCCAACCTTCTTATTTAAACATCTGTTTTCTTAAAAATCCCACGTTTCAATCATTTTAAAATATAGACAAAGTCATATGGATGGAAAACATGGAAACCTTTCAATAACCTCAAGTTTTAACTCAGTCGTCAACCAAAATCTCCTCTGAATTCACTCATCAAAGAAGATATATGCTCCAAATCTCGTATCAACACAAAGCTGTGAATTATTCTTAAAGTGAAAAGGCTCATAATATATTAAAACAGACCGCTACGACCTATCATAGTGTAAAATCAAACTGTCTTTTTAATTCGCCCCTTGTCGCAAAGGATCCAAGCTGAGATGATCACCATTTTCATTTTCATATGTCACTATGTCGCCCTCTGTTGTGTTTAAGCTCTGCTCTGGCGACCTTTTATTTTTTATTTTTTAATTCTTTTAATAAAGATAAGGCGAAGCATGATTTTCTGGGGACCCCTTAAGTATTGGGTACTTCTCCTTCAGTTGCTCAAAAATGCTTCATTAGAAGTGAACAACCCTTTCGGCATAATGAAAATTATAATATCATTTTAAAACTTAAATTAAAAGAATATGCTGTCGTGTTTTATTTGCTGGAGCCGTTTGAACTCTATCAATAGTAAAATGAAAATAATAATAATAATAATAATAATAATAATATATATATCATTCAAAAAAAAATATATATAAACTAAAATTTAGTTAATTGAAAATGGAACGGGGGAGGGGTGGAAAGACATGTATAAAATTCGAGAGCTAACTCTGTGTAGATCAGCATATTAATTTATAATAATCTAATAATGTAACAAATTATGAGTTTTAAAGAAGTTTTTTTATGCTACTTTTCTTTCAATTTTAACTGTATTAAGGAAAAAATTCTTAGAAAGCTGATAATAAACTCAAAGAATCTCTCATATTTCTGAGAAATTTTAACTGCAAAATTACATTTTGATTTTATAATTATTTTCTCAAAGCTTCATGTTTTTTAGGTTAATATTAATTTTTATTTATTTATTCTGAATAAAAATAATCCCATAATATTTAAAATAGGAGAATTAAAAACAATATTTTTAATGATTAATTTTTAATCTCCATTAGAGGTTTATTATTTCCCATTAAACACAGTTATTAATTATAAAGATAGTAAGCATCTAATAAAAAAAAATTAATAAACTTCTTTTTTTTTTTTTTTTTTTTGAATGAAACGAATTTTTAACAGATTTCTTAAAATAAAGGTATATTAAATAGACGTTTGTTTCGCTGAATATGAGATTTAAATATCGAATTGAATATTGCATTCTTATCATTTGCATTAACTATACATTTTTGGTGGAATTTTTACATCAGTTTAAAATATATTATATTTTCAAATTCGTAGGAATGTTTCAGGGCTTCTTAATTACTTTTGAATTTCTTTCAAATAATTATTTGAAAATAGGGGTTAAATGAGTTATTATTTTATTTTTATGTCCTTTATTACTTTTGTTCTTAAATTTGTTTATTGAATAAATTAGCTAATTGGAGTTTTTTAACTTATAACATATATATATAAGCGATCCCTGTTGTTTATATAAATTTTTTGGTGTTATATGCGTTTGCGTACTGCACATTTCTAGGCATATTTTGAAATTATTAAACTTCAGTTTTAATCATGGCTTATTTAGCTAGAGGTAATATATATATATATATATATATAATTGAATTAGCGGGCGAATTAGGTGTAAAAATAGAGGGAAATTTTAAACTTTTAGATATTATTTATTGAAATTTTTATTTTTCCGACTGAGTCAAAATAATGCCTGGACCGGGACTCGAACCCCGGATCTTTGACTTACAAGGTCAAGGCTCTACCAATTGAGCTATCCAGGACGACATCCCGGTCAGTATTACTCACTCAGACAACCTTTTAAGCAGAAACAATCTGGTCTATCATTTAGATAGCTCAACAGAAATAAGCCGCAGGAAATGGAAAACACCATTAAACAATGGGAGAAAGAAATACAATTTTTTTAATAAAATCCCACAATCAACTGTGGAAGAAAATCATATTTATTGAAATTTTTATTTTTCCGACTGAGTGAAAATAATGTCTGGACCGGGACTCGAACCCCGGATCTTTGACTTACAAGGTCAAGGCTCTACCAATTGAGCTATCCAGGCCGACATCCCGGTCAGCATTACTCACTCAGACAACCTGTTAGGCAGAAACAATCTGGTCTATCATTTAGATAGCTCAACAGAAATAAGCCGCAGGAAATGGAGAACACCATTAAACAATGGGAGAAAGAAATACAATTTTTTTAATAAAATCCCACAATCAACTGTGGAAGAAAATCATATTTATTGAAATTTTTATTTTTCCGACTGAGTGAAAATAATGCCTGGACCGGGACTCGAACCCCGGATCTTTGACTTACAAGGTCAAGGCTCTACCAATTAAGCTATCCAGGCCGACATTGGTAGAGCCTTGACCTTGTAAGTCAAAGATCTGGGGTTCGAGTCCCGGCCCAGGCATTATTTTCACTCAGTCGGAAAAATAAAAAATTCAGTAAATATGATTTTCTTCCACAGTTGATTGTGTGATTTTATTAAAAAAAAATTGTATTTATTTCTCCCATTGTTTAATGGCGTTTTCCATTTCCTGCGGCTTATTTCTGTTGAGCTATCTAAATGATAGACCAGATTGTTTCTGCCTAAAAGGTCGTCTGAGTGAGTAATGCTGACCGGGATGTCGGCCTGGATATCTCAATTGGTAGAGCCTTGAACTTGTAAGTCAAAGATCCGGGGTTCGAGTCCCGGTCCAGGCATTATTTTCACTCAGTCGGAAAAATAAAAATTTCAATAAATATGATTTTCTTCCACAATTGATTGTGGGATTTTATTAAAAAAATTGTATTTCTTTCTCCCATTGTTTAATGGTGTTTTCCATTTCCTGCGGCTTATTTCTGTTGAGCTATCTAAATGATAGACCAGATTGTTTCTGCCTAAAAGGTTGTTTGAGTGAGTAATGCTGACCTGGATAGCTCAATTGGTAGAGCCTTGATCTTGTGGGTCAAAGATCCGGGGTTCGAGTCCCGGTCCAGGGAGTATTTTCACTCAGTCGGGAAAATAAAAATTTCAATAAATATGATTTTCTTCCACAGTTGATTGTGTGATTTTATTAAAAAAATTTTAGACATTAGAAATGCTGTAGTAGAAAGTCTAGATTGTGACGTAGAGTTTACAAAAGATTATTTGTATCGTATCATAAAGGATAGGAAAGAAAAAGAAGACTTTGCGCTGAAAGAAAAAGAATATGAAAGATTATTTGAAATACAGAAAACCAAATTACAACTACAAGCTAGTGTTACCCCTGATGCAATATCACCTACCATGGACCTTTCTCTGTAGACACAGGCATGCCAAAATTAGAATTAAACAAATTAATACCCAATTTCGATCCGAAAACCGCTGATATAACCTTATATTTAGATTTGTTTGAAAAACAATTAACATTTCTGAAGGTACCAAAAACAAAGTGGGCCGTATATCTTGTATGTATTTTGCCAACTGATGTTGTCAAACTAATTGCAAAAGAGCCAGTTGATGATGCTCAGAATTATGATAATGTTAAGGAAATTCTCTTAAAGCGTTTCAATTTAAGAGCTGAGAAGATCCGACAACTTTTTGCCCAACACCGTAAATGTCCAGAAGTTACATGGCGAGATTTTTATTTTGATTCGCAAAACTATTTTGATGGGTGACTTAAAGAATTTAAAGTTTCAACGTTGGAAGAATTAAAAAATTTAATACTGGCGCAGATGAAATAAAAAATAAAGCTCCCCCCGAATACAAAGTGTAATTTTTGGACTACTGGGGCACTATTCTCGTCTAGTTGCTTATTAACCACCAGTTGTAATGTTAACGACAGTCTGTACAACACATCCTACAAGAAAGCCTCCGCACAGGGTGTATGACGTCACGGTAATGGACCTCCGTTTTTAAGTGAAAAGGAAATTCGTTTCGATGGTTAATTTCAGTGTTATAAAACATGGGGGGTTGTTATTTTAATATTGATTATGTAACTGTAGGATTTAAACCTTTAACTCCGATCATTGAGCATTATTTCATTTCATTGCATCTTTTCTCATTGTGAAACATATAACAATCTGATAGAGAGAAATTATATTATTGAATGAAATAAATAAAATACTTTAAGTCAATTTCTTATCAAAAATTTAAAATATTAATTTATTATTTTACATTGCCAATTAAAAATTCTTTTATATTTCAAATTATACAGTATTAACGTATCCCCCCGCCCCTCTTTTTTTTTTTTTTTTTTTTTTTTTAAGTTTTGGTGTTTAAACGTTGCAAAAAAAAAAAAAAAAAAAAAAGTACATTTATTTGAATTTAAAGCAGAACTGATTGTGAAACAATCTCCGAATCAAAAATTTTATCCATATGAAATATTTCCTTTATAGTTTAATTATCACTCTAATATAAACGGGATTTTAGAAATTATTATTATTATTTAATTATAATGAAGAATTTTGTGTAAGATGATACTTTTCGCGTTCGTTTGCACATGGATTATTATTATATTGTAACATACATTTCGTTAAATAAAAGATAGCTTGCTTTATGATAGCTTGCTTTTATGATATATATAAGAAAACGTTTTAAAAATGCCACATAAATGTGTGGTACCCACATGTCGAGGCAATTATAAAATGGACCTCGAGTAAAAGATTTTAACTTTCTATGGGATCAAGAACTCAAGGAAAAAAAAAAAAAAAAAAAAAAAAAAAAAGATATGGAGCATTAAACGGAAAAATTTTCTGACAACAAAACGTTCTAAGGTAAGCCAGATTCTTCAATTATTTCTTTAAATATTTAATGTAAAAAAGTACCCTATGTGTTTTACACAAATTTATAATGTCTTTATTTCATCATGTAAATTTTATAACGAAATATTATACTAAAAATTAACGTAATATTAATATAATAACGCTGCATGATAATAATTAATTATCTTAATATATAAAGTGATATAAATTAGTAAAAATATTGAATTATAACTTAAAAAACTTCTTTGCAATAGCAATCTTAATGAAAATTTTGTTCAGAACATTTAGTAATAATTTTGTAAAATAAGGTAAATTATATCTAGGTGATGAAAAGTATAGTGAAAAGACAAATTGTTTAGAAATTTACCAATAATAATAAGTAATCGAAGTTTAGAAAATAATAATAATAAATAGGTATAATAATAGTAAAAAATACTTTTGAATATTTATCGGTAAAAATGTTATGATAAATTATGATAAAATAATCTTTTTAAAATTTAAAAAAAAAAAAAAATGTATATGTCTATGTACATGTATATTATTATTATTACGATACAAAGTATTTCTATTTCTTATAATATTTATAATTTTTTTTCTTTCATATAAATTAGTTATTTCTGTGGGAATACCTTTTAAATTTTATTTTAAAAATAAATGTATTTAGTTAATATTCTAAATTGGGCAAATTTTTCTTTTTTTTTTTTTTTTTTTTTTTTTTTTTTTTTTTTTTAATTTCCTTTCTTAACAGTTTCATTTAAAATTAATTATTCCTTCAAATTATTATTCTAATAGTGCAAAATATGAATTGAAATATAATTATAATGTGTTACATCTGAATGTTTAAGGATTAATCTATTTGAGGCATTTATATATCACGTATGTTGGTTAATAAAATCTGAATAAACAATTTTTTTCTAAATGATTTGAACATAATTTTGATGGAAACAATTTGTTAAATTGATCCTTTTAAAAATATGCCTTGTTTGATAATTAAGTAATGATTTCTTTCTTTTTCTTTTTTTCTTTTTTTAAATATAAAATAACTCTGTTTCTTTTATAAATTTTAAAATATATATTAAGAAGACAATAAACAAATATTTACATATCTTAATAAACTAAAATTAAATTATACAAAATTCAACTCCCTTTATATTCTAACAAATCGTACTTATTCATTCTCATCTCTTACTTTTAAAATCTTCAAAAGGAATTGAAAATGCATAATGAAACTTGTTTATTTTGATTGCAGAATAATATTTGTTAATCAAGAATTATTTAACATACTTCATTGATATAAAATAAAGGTTTTTAAAATTTAAAATAAGATATAAAGAAAAGCTGAAATTAAAAAAAAAATAATTATTTTGTTTATGTTTTTAAAGTTAATTCAAATAAATTATTTTATTCAATTATTCCATTAATAATTAAGTGGTATCACAAACTGAATTAGAAGAAAAAAAAACCCTGCGTGATTTTTTTTTTTTTTTTTTTTTTTGCGAGCATGTCATCTTTTCTAAAGCTTTCAAAACAGTATACTTTAATTCAAGGAAAGTATGTAATTAAATTTGTTTATACAGATTTCAAGGAGAGAAATCAAAAATTAAGGTAAAGGAATCAACCTCAGTGAAAATTTAAAATCTAGATAATTTACACAGATACAAATAAGTACAAAATATTTTCATGAATATTTCCTGTCACGCATAAGAGAGATTTATTATTATTACATATTTTTCTTCCATCATTTAGAGGTAATTGTTAGTTAGATTTTTTTTCTTTTTAATAATTTTTTTCTGAATATATTTTCTCATATAAAAATTTATTTAGTTATTAATTTCAGGAATTGTTAGAAAATTCTATTGTATAATGAAAGTTTATGCATAACTTTTGTAACTGACTGGTAATTTTTTAGATTAAAAATAATAATAATACAATAACTTAGAATATTAGCTAAATAAAATACCTTTTTTTTTTTTTTTTTTTTTTTTTAATTAAATTTAAAAGTATATTCTCATAGAAATAAATAATTTATAATTTATATTAAAGAAAAAATCTATGAACATTATGAGAAATAGAAATATTTTGTATCGTAATAATAATAATAATAATATACATGTATTTGTACATAGACATATACAGTTTTTTTTTTTTTTCTTTTTTAATATTAAAAAGATTATTTTATTATAATTAAGCATAATATTTTTATCGATAAATATTCAAAAGTATTTACTGCTATTATTATATCTATTTATAATTATTATTTCTAAGCTTCGATCTTCGATCGTTTATTATTATAGGCAAATTTCTAAACAATTTGTCTTTTCACTATACTTTTCATCCCCAAGATAAAATTATCTTATTTTACAAAATTATTAATAAATGTTCTGCACAAAATTTTCTTTAAGACTGATTGCAAAGAACTTTCTGAAGTTATAATTCAATATTTTTACTAATTTATGTCAGTTTATATATTAAGATAATTATTATCATACAGCGTTATTATTACATTACTATTTCGTTATAAAATTTACATCATAAAATAAAGACATTATAAATTTGTGTAAAACATATAGGGTAATTTCAATTAAATTCTTAAAGAAATAATTCAAGAATCTGGCTTACCTTAGAATGTTTTGTTGGCTTTAAATTTCTCCATATCCATTTTTTGGGGAGGTTCTTAATCCCGTGGAAAGCTAAAAACGTTTACTCGAGGTCCATTTTTTAATTGCCTCGACTTGTGTGTACCAAACATTTATATGGCATTTTTAAGACGTTTTCTTCTATGTATATATCATTAAATCACAAAGCAAGCTATCTTTATTTTGTAATGAAATGTATATTAAAATAAAATAATAATCCACGTGCAAGCGAACGCGAGAAGGCCACAGATTACCGATTACTGACAACCGACTGTGGAATTTTAGTTCATAGTACGTACGTACAAGTACAATGCTTCCAGGACAGGTTTGGCTGTGGAGAAGGACGATAGAGCGTGACGTCAGTGCCTCAATTTTAGTCTGTGCGTTGGCTTTCTTGTAGGATGTGTTGGTCTGTAACTACTGTTATAGTAGAGTGACCAAACGTCCCCATTTTCCGGGGACTGTCCCCAATTTCGACCATTTGTCCCCAAAAACAAAAACAGTGATTGGGGACCACATTTCCTGTCGTTTGTCCCCAAATGTCCCCAATTTTCAAAAAAATTCTTAAATATTCATATCTTTGTTACTTTTTCTTTATTTTCTTGCTTTCTTTTTATTCATAATTCATGTGGTAAAGAAAAAAAAAAGTTTCTACTCATATTAAATCTGAAAAACATGAAAAGCTTCTATAGCTGTATCACTATAGTCTACAATGAAAGGGTTATGACAGCCAATAATGCCAGTTTGAAGACTGCTCTCGCTAAATGCACTTTTACTTATCATAATAACATGCACAAACTTTCAGAGAAATTTACTGCGTGCCCAAAATATAACAGAAAGTACTCTTGATCCAGCAGGAGCCGCGGTAGCCCAGTCGGTAGAGCGCCGGCCTCGTAATTGGAAGATTGCGGGTTCGGTACTCGAGCCGGCCAAAGACGGTCGTTTACACTAATGGTGGCTGGTTCACGTAAAATCTGTCTTGGCCGCAATGTCCTCCATGTTCCCATCAAAAATTATACCTCTGGGGGTCACCGAAGCGGGAGAGCCATCCCTTCCGTGGAGGATCAGAATTATGATGGCATGACCCCAGACCACCTCTAGGGGTGTGTCTCAGACCGTTGCCAATTGCCCATCTGCTCAGCACTAGTGCGACGTAAAACCCAACCATCCATCCATCTTGATCCAGCAAATTCTTGTGGCCGAACAAAATGTGAGGTAATTTGGTCATTGTGGAAAAGATTTTTAAATCTAGGACAATGAAGGGTCTTATATTAGAGCTAGAAAACACTTTATTTGTAATCACATCTTCATGTTCTGACTATTCGAACCATGAAAATGTTGAAGTATTTTCCATTATGATAAGATTTTACAATCCTGATAAAGATGTATGAGTTAAGCTCTTAGAAGGAAAAATTTATGCTTATGTATTGCGTATCTATTCTACATACTTACTGTATTTTAATCTGTAATTTGAATGAAATACATGGTGTCCCCATTTCCAAAGTAAAAAAAGGGGACATGTCCCCATTTCAGCATCTGAAAATTTGGTCACCCTAGTTATAGCCGCATTCAAAATAGCCATCGTCCGGCTAAGTGCCATTCTCGTCTCTCGTCGTTAGCTTAAGCGGAAGAAGAAACGCCTTGCGTGCGAGAATGACATTTTTAACCAATCAGTTGCAAGTGGTCGTTCGAGTCTCTTTCTCTAGTCCTGCATTCGAGATCCCGCTCCGAGAGGAAAGATGTGAATGGCGATGGTGACATCCGGTTTTCGACGGCGGAGAATGTGAATAAATGTCAGGTCTCTTTAACTACGCAAACCAAAACATAAGCTATTGCCGTTAGTTATAAAAGCACGTAAAATTGATAATTATTTAGCAAAATAATTACCACGATCATGACCTATGTTTGAAAAATGTTGAGAAGAGTTTTTTTTTTTTAAATTGTTTAGTATTTACTTTGTTTCTTTCTCCTCCAGCCCCCCCCCCTTCCCCACGATAAAATAATAAAATAAATGTTGTATTTTAGCGTTAAATATTCTTACTCTTTTACATTTCCTTTCAGTAAAATAATATTGCGACCTGGAATAATTTTCGTATTTAAAGTTAAATATCACATTAAAAAAAAAAAAAAAAATGAAGGATGAAAGCTTATAAGAAACATATTCTTTAGGATTATCTGAAATATAAAATAAATTGGTAAGTATATAGATTGCTGTCTATTTGAAATTGTGAAAATGATAAAAATATTGATGTTTCTTACTTTTTTCTATTCACTAGAAGAAAGTTTTGTACTCATAATGTTTTTTACTTCCGTTTTTCGTTGGATTTACACGCTTGAAATGTCTTGAACACAATTTGACAATTTTTAAAAATGTTTACCTGTCTATCTGTGTGTCGTGTATGCGTTACCAAAATTTTCTGGACACTGTATCTCATGAAATGATAGATGGTATTCCACAAAACTTTATATTTAATTAATTATTCAATATGTGTTAAAGCTGATTACAATTCGGAATAAGTCGCTCTGCAGGTGGCGCTAATATGTTGCAATGAAGCAGCCATGTAAGTGTAAGAAGGTTTTAGAAACGGTGACGAAAGTGATAAATGAACCAAAAAATGTTTAAAATTGATTTAGTTTAACGTCCACTTATTTGAAAATTGCTAAATTAATAAAAAAAGAAAATAATAATAATGGTGTGGTGATGTTCAGTTTAAGATCAATTATCTACATTAGGGAACTGGGATTAAGGGGGATGTCATTTGTGTAGTTCTTTCACGGTAGTCTTATCCCGTATTTACGTAAGTTTCTGAAAAAACCAAAAAAGACTCCGAACGGCTAGGTCGACAGGCGCGACCTGAGATCAAACCCGGTACTTTCCGTCTTCCAGTTTCGATAGTGGTGTCATGATGTTCGTGTAATTGTCAAATGTCTACAGTAAGGACTTGGGTCTAAGGTGAGATACCCTTCTTGGGGTCACTCACCTTAACCCTTTCTAAGGTGTCATAGCCCGTATTCACGCAAGTTTCGAATAAACTACGGAAAATTTTTGAATGGCTTGCCCTACGAGCATTATCTGAAATCGAACCCAGCACTTCCCGTCTTCCAGCCTTGATGGTAATCAAACAAGAACAATTCTACTCACAGAATGGCAGTTCGAAAAAAAGAACGAACAGTGCCTCAAAATGTGTAAAAATGTAAAAAATATGACGTCGAAATTTTTCATGAATACGACGGGAAACTAAAAATGACGTTTTCTGAGTATGAATATTTAAATTGCATATCATTTAAAAATTATGAAGAAATAACTCAAAATATTTTTACCTAGAGCCGAAAAAGTAGCTGTAAGTTACATCTATTTTCTGAAGATTTGTAGATAGAAAAGTTATACATCCGTAAATCCCCATGTATAGAAAATTTTTAAAACTGTCTCAATTTTAAAGATATTTAAATACGTGCTGTTCGTAAAAGATAAAGAACATGAGAATGTTTTTTTTTTTTTTTTTTTTTTTTTTTTTTTTTTTTTTTTTCAAAACAACCATTTTATTATATATTTGTTTATTTTACCATGCTTTTCTTTTTAAAACTTGGAATGAATTAAAAATGTTACAAGTTTTGAATGATATTCCAGAAATAAAAATGAAAATAATAAATATATAAAAGCAATATTTTTCAAATTTATCCAAAAATATGCACATATATAATCAGATGAAACATAAGTGTTCAATTTTTAACTTCTTTTAGCTATTCTCATTTGTTACTAACAAGATTTTTTTTTTTTAACCCAACCTTACTTGAAAAATCTGAAAACGCCTACTTTCTTTTGAAACTATCCATCCTTTTATTAAAATAATACAATAAATAAATAAATAAATGAAAGAAAAATATAAATAATAATAATAAATAAAACTGGCTTCCCCCCACCTCTGGATTTATGTGAAAAAAATGAAAAACCTTTCTGAACAAAATAGGGATTTTGTTTTTTATACTTGGAATTAGTAATTAAAAAAATTTAATTTTTTGAATGACACTTTAGGATTAAAAATGAAAATAATAAATAAATAAAAATAATACTTTTTCAAATTTATCTAAAACTGTTTACATATATAGTCAGAAGTTAAAAACTTAACATAAATGTTCAATTTTTAACTTCTTTAACTACTGTCTACTACTACTCTCATTTAGCTACAAATGAGACTACATTTGTCACTTAAAAAATAAAAATAAAAAATAAAGTGAGAGATTTTTTTTAACCCAACCTGACGTGAAAATTCCAAAAAAATCCATCTTTTCTTGACAAAAAAAAAAAAAAAAAAAAAAAAAAAAAATGAAAAAGAAAGAAAGAAAATAAATAAATAAACTTGGCTCCTCCCCCTTCCCCCTCCGAGATTTCTATGAAAAAATACGAAAGAATTTTCTAAAATACTCTTACAAGGGAGAGGTCACGACATGGAAAATTCAAATCGGGACGAAACTGCCCAGGATTGTAGTATACTATGAGGGTAACAACATATTACAGCAGTAGGACCCACTATCCACAACATTTCGAGAAAAAATCTTTTAAAGTTTCAGTAATCTTTAAATGCAAGTTATTTTGCAAGCGAGTAAGCGCCTCAGTGGTGTGGTCTTTAAGCGCGAGTCTTCCAACCAGACGACTAGGGTTCGAGACTACCTACGGGACTACTTTATTTTTTCTTCTTTAAAATTTTATGTAATCTTAACTTTTTATTTATTTTACTTTATTTTACAATTCAATTCAAAATTTGAAAATTTTAATAAAATATTATTTAATTTTCTTGAGTATAAAATAATTTTTTCTATTTTTAATATTTATAACTTAAAAATACAATAAATTTCTATAACTTAAAAAATAAAGTTTAGTTTTACAAAACCCTAAATAAGAAACATAAAGAAAAACAGACAAATATTTAAATAATTAAAAAATAAGCAAGCTGTAAACAAAGTGTAAAATAGTTAGCAGGTGTACTTAAATCTTGGTTTGAGCTTCCTGATTTGGTTTGAATGCGTATAAATTACGTAAACGCTTCTAGCTTGTTAATAGTAAAGGGCAGGTGGAATTTTATTTTCTGCACAGAAGGATAAAAAAAAAAGGAAGTCGTTATCGAAAAAGAAACGATGTTCATTAACATTTAAAATCTACATTTAAAGATAACATTTCTTTACCTGTAATATTTTAATAGCATCGTAATCCTATACTATAATTTTTAAGAAACTGTATTTATTGGAGAAGTAATTATTTAATTTGGATAGTAATTATATATGCAATTAAAATCCTCATTTCTCTGTAATTTTTTTTTTCTTGTAATTTAAAAAATAAAATTAAATATACCTAAAATAAAATAAAATATTTAGATAAATAATTAAAAACAGTTTCTTTAGTTTTACCTTATTTTACAGTTAAAATAAAAATAAAATTTATTTTTTAAGTTATATAAATTTATTGTATTTTTAAGTTATAAATATTAAAAATAGAAAAATTTATTTATTTTATATTTAAAAAAAAAAAACTAAATAATATGTTATTAAAATTTTCAAATTTTGAATTGAATTATAAAATAATATAAAAATAATTAAAAAGTTTATATTACATAAAAAATTAAAGAAGAAAAAAAACGGTAGTTCCGTAGGTAGCTTCGAACGCAGATCGTCTGAACAGAAGACTTGCGATTTACCCTTACGCCACTGGGGCGGTAACTGGCTTGCGAAACAACTTGTATTTAAGGATTACTGAAACTTTGAACACTTTTTTCTCCAAATTTTGTGAATAGTGGGTCCTACTGCTTTAATATATTGTTACCTTCATAGTATACTACAATCCTGCGCAATTTCGTCCCGATCTGAATTTTCCATGTCGTACCTCTCCTTGTTAGAGTTTTGCACACCCGTATCAAACGCGCCATTTTTACAGAAATAGCCACGATCTTTCAGTTAAACAACTGCTTCCTAGCTGCCGGTAAATTAACGACTGTAAACAAGCCCGAACGATCGGCCCGATTTCGACCCAACATGACTGGAATAGCAAATCGTCGTTGTCGCGCTTCACAACAACTGGTTTTCGCGTAACGACTAGACCAGAATAGAGCCCCTGGATTGAGTGAAACAATCCGCTTGAAATTCTCGATAAACTAGATTTATATGAGGAACTTAGACTAATAAAATATAAAAATGTTAGAAAGGAATCCCCGCAACGAAACGCTACCCTATATTCAAGAAATCACCCTCGAAATTGTCAAAGTGCGTCATCGAGAGATTGTACGAAAAAGGAAGATCGACCACGTGTTAGTTGCTATGGTTGTAGTAAACCAGGCTAAGTGCTCCGCCTGTTCCCCCTGAAGAACCCAGTCGACACTTATAAGAATAAAAGTTAATGGAATAAATGGAATAGTGTGTGCTAACACTGGAGCCAATTACACTATAGCTGGTGAAACATTATATAGCCTCTTAACAAAACGAGGTGTAGAATTTGAGGAAACTTGTATGAATGTAATGTTAGCTGATGGGCTCCAAAAAGAAACTGAAATCTATTCAGCCGAAGTAGATCTACAAATTGAAGAAAAATGTTTCCGAATAACTTTATTTGCATTACCTACTGCAAAGAATAACTAAACATTGTTAGGAAATGTTTTTTTGTGTACTGATGGAATCGTATTGGATCTTCGAAATCTTATATGGTATTACCATGATATTCCAAAGCAGAAATTTAATTTTAGTGTAGATGATTTCAGGCCGCCTGAAAATCCAGGCTATTCTGTTGAAATTAACGAGCTCATGTTAAAAGAAAATAAAAGAGCACATCTTTCCGGTGAACAGAGGTCAGAACTGGGTAATTTATTGAATGAACATGAAGATACCTTTGAACCAGGGGAAGAACTGACTCACAAAATTCAACGCTATATTGACACTAGAAGTAGCCCTCCTGCCCCAGTACCGCCGTATCGCATGTCACCCATAAAGAAAGAGATGCTGAAGAAAGTGCTAGACGGGTTATTAGCTAGCGGAACAATAGAAGAATGTGAATCGCCTTATGTTTCACCGGTGGTATTAGTACCTAAGCCTAATGATCAAGTACAACTTTGCGTAGAATATTGAAAATTAAACTCTGTTATAAAGACTAATAAATACCCTTTGCCCAGAATTGATGACCTTTTTCATGAAGCTAAATATACACCTTTTATGTCAACCATTGACTAAAAGAATGGGTACCACCAAATTTAATTATATCCTACAGACCGTGACAAAACTGATTTTACTTCTCCCTTTGAAACTTTCCGATACCGTAAAATGCAATTTGGATTGAAGAACTCTCTATCGACCTCTCTTCACCAAAATACAAAACAAAAATTTAAAAACACAATTACAAAATAGCCTGAAAACATCTGTGTTTACAACAAAACCATTACCATTGTGTATATAATATATGAATCAAATTAATTAAATAACGGACATTATGTAATGTCCCATATTGTTAAGATAAACATGAGTGTATATTTTACATTTTCTTTAACAAACAAAAACTTTTAAAACAATTTCACAAATAATACCTTGATCTTGCTACAGCTGATTCCAACTTCTACAAATTCTTCTGAAAAATAAATTCAATTAGTTTCATAAAACATTACAATTCAAGGGAAAATGATCTTTTATACTTTGTTTAAATCAATTAATTTATATTTTAATTTCAAACGATATATTTTTTTACTATACTATTGAAACATTTTAAAGTACTGAAATAAAACATGAAATCCTGTGATAAAAGAACATAAAAAAAAAAAAAAAAAAAAAAACGATTTTTTTTTTATTATTATTGTTTAAATTTATGATTATTGTAGTTGCATTGTTTACTATTATATCATATATAATTTAAAATTCAATTTAAGTTAACAAAAATGTCGGTATTTCAAAATTGAGCACCATGGATGCAATTCAATTAAGATAGAGGAAGAAAATGTGAAACCCAGCAAACAGTCAAAACAGCAAGTGGTTTGTGATGTTAAGAGAATTATTAAAAGTTAATTATTTTAATTCTAAATAATCAGATATTTAATAATCGTGAAATAAATTTGATGAAATAAAAGCATATGGGAGCAACACGCTCACAACTCCCCCACACTCCAATCATATCTATTGGTTGATTAGCAGTCGTAAAATCTGATTTCATTTCTATATATACGAGTGCATTCTTTTGTTATTTTATGCACTGTTGCACGCTCAGTGCTACATAAATGGTAGTCTACAGTTTGATTTTGTCTGCAATTATACGTCTGCAGTTTGATTATTTTTAGCGTTCTACATGAAGTATATTGCTATGTTTTTAAACATTTATATAACATTAAGGTGTAAGTCCAAACTATGAATGTATTAGAAAAGAAACAAAAAAACTTTAGAGGGAAATCTTCATGTCACCACTATTGATTAGATATTTGTATTAACAGATAAACATAATTTAATATTATTTTGTTTCTCTGACTGTTTTTCTTTCCACCTTTTTTTTTTTTTTTTTTTTTTCCATAAAAAACTTTTGAAGGATTTTTCAAAAATATGAATATTTTCTGGTACAAACGTGTTGTAATATATATACTAGCGCCCGCTAGCGGGTCAGTATTTTCAAATGAATCACTAACAGTAACTTTTAGTCTTAAGAAAAGAAATTGAAAAAAAAAAAATAATTTATGAATGGGTAAAAAGTCAGCCCGTGTCCCCACTGCCTTCGGCAGCGAAGTCCCGTGCGCGCTGCGCGCGCACAACTTAAGAGATACACGTGCTACGCGCGCGTATTCCTTCCCTGACCCTTCGTGCCTCCTAAAAAAAAATCTGATCGGGTAAAAACTCCCACCGGGTCCCCACTGCCCCCAGCGCAGACCCATGCGCGCTGCGCGCGGACGTGTGAAGGTATACGTGCGCTGCGCGCACATATTCCTTCTCAAATCAAAATTTTATTCTTAATAAAATTTAAAAAATCATTTCTCTTCGGGTCAAAATTCGGACCGGGAACCCACTGCCTTCGGCACGAAGTAGTGTGGGCAATTTTTGCCACAAAAAATCTGTTAAGTTTATTGCCACACATTTCTAGTTTAAAAAATTACACGTAAAAAAAAATAGATTTTAATTTTATGTGGTGTAAATATGTTAATATCTTTAAACTGATAACGATTAAATGTTATGTACATAGCTTCCTATTCATGCTATACTTATTTTTTATCCACCCGATAATTAAATGTTGTAAAGATTTTACATTTCTTTTCTTTCAGTTAAAAATTTTAATTGATAAAAATAAAGTAATATTTTCTCATATATGATGCCATCTTGTAAAGTCACAAATTATTTATTTCAGTTTTTAACATTTATTGAAAATTGAGCAGAGCATTTAATTGAACTGTTTTATATATAATTCTGTAATCCATATCTGATTGGGAATAATTTGAATGTAAAATCTCGATAAGTGTGAATAATAAATTATAAACAGAATTATAGTGTAACCACGTTTCCTACGCCTAGCAGTCAGGACGAGTCGAAAATTTTGCAGGGTTTCCATGTTGACCAACAGGTTTGAATTTAGTAAACATTCAGTCATTCGGTATTCCCTTATGGCTTATTTTCTCTCAACGAAAAGGTTGTCTACCCTATTTTGCTAGTGGACTCGTTGAATCCGCATTTGCGCAGAGGCTTCCATGGTCGCAAGAAATGTAGTTAAAGAGTACATTCCACTTGATAGGCTAAAATTTAACTCTGGTGGAGTTTTTATTTTGTTTCTTTATTTATTTATTCTCTTGTTTACACGACACTAAATAAAAATTCATTATGATTCCTAGTTTAGAAATTGCCCATCTGCGCAGCACTAGTGCCAACCATCCATCCATCCATCCTAGTTTAAAAAGTTAAATAAATTATCCAAACTTTAGATGTTATTTCTTGTTTCTCATCTGTTTAATTCAGAAATGTGACTTGTAATGGCCCAATTAGTTCCTTAAAACTTAAATTAGAATGTTTTGTGTGTTTAGAGTGTTGATTTCTATTAGAAAGATTAAAATTTTCTAATAAATAGTTTAATTAGTTGCTCTGTCAATCTTTCAATAAATATTAAAAATTTAAATTAATAATTTGTTGCTTTACATGTTACATCTTATATGCGAAATTAATTCTTTATTTTTATTAATTAGTATTTTTAAATGAGAGAAAAAGTATCTAAAACTTTTACAGCGTTAATTATTGGCAGAATAAAAAAAAAGTATAGTACGGATAGTAAGATATATAATATTTGTTCGCTATCAGTTTAAACATTATTTTAACGGATTATATACTTTATCAAATTAAAGCCAAAATTTCTTTAAATATAATTTTTTAAACTAAAAATATTTGTCAATAAATTAAATGCATTTGTATGGAAATAATTAACTACAGTCGGTAACAAAAGTGTCTGAACACTGGCAAAAATTCCTATGTAAAAAAAGTACACTTCATACGGTTTTGTTAAATAAATACTTGTCGAATCCTCTTCTTAGTCAGTGTAAGAACATGATTCGATAAGGATTTATTTAACAAAACCGAATGAAGTGTACTTTTTTCACATAGGAATTTTTGCTAGTGCTCGGACACTTTTATTACATGAAATTATATTATATTAATTCTCTATTAAAATTCTAAAAAATAATGAATTTGATAAAGTTTCGAAAATTTAAAAAAATGCATATATCTAAATTTAAAATTTGAAAAAATTTGAAAAGAAAAGAAAGAAATTGTACATACCTCCGAACTTTTGGCTACTGCAAATACTGATCATTTTATGAAAATTATCTATCCATTTTCTTATCAAGATCTTCAAGTTAAGCGAAATTTTTAGACCCAATAGGTTAGACCCGGTCTAATCTATCGAAAAAATACTAAAAATTGTACATTTTAGCCACTGCAAAACTTCCTTCTATATATATATATATATTTATCAAGATCTTCAAGTTAAGCGAAATTTTTAGACCCAATAGGTTAGACCCGGTCTAATCTATCGAAAATATACTAAAAACTAGTATATTGTAGCCACTACAAAACTTTCTTCTATATATATATTTTTTTTTATCAAGATCTTCAACTTAAGCGAAATTTTTAGACCTAATAGGTTAGACTCGGTCTAATCTATCGAAAAAATGCTAAAAAACTAGTATATTGTAGCCACTACAAAACTTTCTTCTATATATATATATAATAATCAAGATCTTTAGGTTAAGCGAAATTTTTAGACCCAATTGGTTAGACCCGGTTTAATATATCGAGACAATACTAAAAACTAGTATATTATAGCCACTACAAAACTTTCTTCTATATTTTTTCTTATCAAGATCTTCAAGTTAAGCGAAATTTTTAGACCCAATAGGTTAGACCCGGTCTAATCTTTCGAAAAAATACTAAAAACTAGTTTATTGTAGCCACTACAAAGCTTTATTCTGTATTTTGTATACAAATTTATCTAATACAAATTATTTATTAAAATTAATCCTTTTTAAAATTATTTTCCATGGTGCATGCAGACTAACAATAAATTTTAACAATTTATAAACTGTAATCTAATATACTATATTTTAATGCAGAAATTCCTATTTTAAATAAGAAATTTTAGAAGTTATTAAATTTCTAGGATTAAATTTTTACTTATCGGAAAACATGCTTTATAAATTTAAGCAAGATAAGTAATTAAAAAAGTATCTAAGGCTGTACATTGATTTCCTTTTAATAACACAGTGTATATAATACTATAAAACATTTGAACTGTAAAATTGAAATTTAAGAAAACAAAATTATACGAAAAAATATATTTATAATAAATTACAATTTGATTCTTAGATCTTAATACTATAAATTGAGTGTGAATGATGCTGTAAGCATAAGCGATGAATATTCTGAAAACAAATACAATATCCAAGCAAATTAAATATATTTGCTCAATCAATTGAGCCAACGTTATATTAAGATATCATGTCACTGTAGATCCTTTCCATGACAGTAGCACAAATTAAAGTAAATTTACATTGATTTTGTTATGCAAAATTTAACAAGTTTACAGCTTGTTTTATAAAAGTCTCTTAACTTGAATATGCTTAAAAAATCTTTTTTCAATAAAATCTGTAATTTTTAGTTGAAAAAACGTTAGCTTGCTAATTATAAAATGTCAATTCAGGTCTGGCTGAACATTCCACTCAAAAATCTCCAATTTTCAATTGTACTTGGTAATCTTCGAGCAGTGACAAAATTGTTTAAAAATTTGCAATTTAAATAAAAAGTACTTTTGAATATTCTAACATTAAAAAGAAAAAGAACATCTAATATCGATTGTAAGCTGAAGATTTACAGTTTTAAAAAGACACCTAAAAAATTATATTTTAAGTAATTTTAAAAAATCTACAGAAAATAATGAATTTTTAATTGTCAACCGAGTTCACATATATTTAACTGTTAACTCCTAGACGCTATTAATAGTCAAATTTTAACTTGTCGGAAAATTAGTTTAGAATTCGGCATAATAATAATAATAATAATAATAATAATAATAAACGTTTAATGTTCCAATTAAAAAAAAAAAAAAGTGATTTATAATATAACATATTTTTAACTGAATTGCAACAGATTGCTTTTTTTTCTTTTAACCATTTGTTATTTCTCAGAAATAAATAATGTTGCACAACTTGTTTATTTATTTTATTTAGACAGGTATGAAATTTTATACTTATGACAAGAATTTATGAAAATAATCTGAAGAAAACGAGAGAGAGAGAAGAAAGAAAATCTAAAAATTATATATATTATATAAAATCTAAAGACTTTAATTTTTTAAATACGATATTAATATCTAAAAATGTAAACAAAATTTAATTTTCAAAAGTTTTTTGTCAGTTCGTACAACAATCTCTTCCTTATCTTTTATTTTACACTTTATATAACACTTTCCAATAACGTTTAAAAGTGTTAATGACTTCCGTTTGTCTGTCTGTCCGCGTTCTAACTCTCGTAAATATTCATGGAATTTCTTAAATTGATACTTGTTATTCATGTTCACGATCAGATGTTTCCTATTGAAAATGTAAAAAAAATTACCACCACTAGTTTCAGGGACAACCAAAAGTATTTCAAAGCAATTTTTTTCTTTTGAGAGGTTTTTTATAAATAATATTTTAAGTTTTTTCTTTACTCAGATCTTAATAAAATTAAATTATGTTGTCGAAGTTAATTATTGGATGTTTTCTATGGAAAATGAATTAAATACTACCACTGGTTTCTATACAGGTACACCTGAAAGTATTCCAAAGCGTTGCGTTGTATGCAAGGAATTTCTAAAAACCAAATTTTAATAACTTTGTGTAAACCTTAATGAAATTGAAATATGTTATTCAAGTTCACTATCTTACGTTCCCTGTTTAAAAAGACATAAATACCACGAATGGATAGTGTACAGGGACACCCGAAAGTTTTCCAAAATATTGCGTTCTATGAGAGATATTTTTTAAAACCCTATTTTAATACTTTAATTTACACAAATCTTGATGAAATTTAAATATTTTATTGAAGTTCACTATCGAATGTTCCCTCATTAAAAATAGAGCAAGTACCATCAATGGTTTGTATACAGGAACACCAAAAATTATTCTAAAGCATTGCGTTCTATGAGAGGTTTTTCCATAAACCATATTTGAATCATTTTACTTTGCATATTACTTAATGAAATTGAGATATATTATTCATATGCACAAAATAATGTTTTATATAGAATATGATATGATTAGCATTAAAATTTACAGAGCTTCAAAAATATTTTGTTGCATTTAGTGTTATTATTGGAAATTTGCCGGAAATGTATTTTTGTTTATATTAAGCGTATTTAACAGTTTCTAGCAATTTTTGAGAGTGAATATGTTTTGAATTAATGTATCTATCTTTCCGACTATCCGTCTGCCTATCTGTCCATCTGTCTGCTTCTAGCATGTGTAAATATATTCAGATTTTCGAAAAAAGGATACATGTCATTGAAGTTCACTATCAATTGCTCCCTATTTAAAATGACCTTATTAGGCCCTGTACAACTTGTTTGTGCAGAGGGACACCCCCCCCCCCGAATAAATAAATAAATAAATAAATATATATGCCAATGCATTTCGTTTTAGAAGATACATTTTTATATCACATTTGCTTAACGTTCTACTACAATAATCATAAAGAAATATACATTAATTTTTAATATAATAAAATAGTTATTTTGTTGAATATGATATGGTTAGCCTTCAGATTTACAGGGCTATACTAAAATATTCAGAAACATTGAAGGCTGCACTTGGAGCTTGCTGCAATTGCATTTCCGTTTGTGTTAAGCACTTTAACGCTTTCCAACAATATTTAAGATTATGAATTCAGTTAATCTATCTGTCCTTCTTTCAATCTGTTTCTGAAAAAACGTAGGGAGAGAACATTAAAGGTTAAACTGTATAACGAGTATATGCAGTTTTAAAGTGTTAATAATCAATGAGTACCACATCATTTTTCGTTCTTGCTTTTATATTTTATTTTATTTTGCTTTTTTCCATTTTTTTCCTTCTTATTCATTTCTTTTATCTTTTCTAAGATTTTATGTCTTTAGGTTCCCTTTCAATTTTACAAAGGAAAAATAAATAAATATAAAATATATATCGTGATGTGATTCAAAAAAAAAAAAAAAATCATTCAAAAAAAAAAAAAAAAAAAAAAAAAAAAAAAATCACAATTTTTTTTTTTAACTTAACATATGATTCAAAATTAATACACAAAGGCAGTTTATTTATCAAAAGTTTAATTTAATAAACCAGTCTAACATCATTTAAATCATATTTATGTAGTTTAGCAACTTTTTTGCATAGATAATCACTTTAGATTCAGATAGATCTTAACATTTCAAAGGTTGGCAGTATTGTAATTAATATCAAAATGTTTTATTGGTCTCACGTGCCTTCCGTTATTTCGGTGCTTTCCTACTGACACTAGGAAAGTCGTAAGCGCAAAAAAGTATATTCTTCATTTGAAAAATAACGCTGTTATTATGACAGAGATAATTTACTTAAAATTATGTTACTTAAATATTGGTTTAAGTAAAAATTCATGGCGGTTTTTTTTTCAACAAATGGCAATAGTGCAGTTTCTGAAATACTTGAAGCATTTGCAATAGAAGTTGTTACGTTGTTGATAGCTGACTGTTTAAGCTTCATTGTAAAGAACAAATTGAGCGATTTCGTTGAGTTTTTGGAGATTCGATAGCACGTTGAACATGTAAGACCAAATTGTTCATTTTACTGTCATATTTTACTGTTTTACTTCCGTAAAGAGAAAAACGCGTGTCAAGCTTGAGAAAAACTGCGTACAGTTCTCGCTGACGATGCTCTACAAGAACATCGATGGCAAAACTGGTTCAAGGAATTCTGCGCTGGCGATTTTGATTTTAAAGATGCTCTTCGATGAGTAAGGACTACCCAGACTGATAATCTATATCTATACTATTACATAAAGAGCAAATTTGTTTGCTTGTGGAGGGTAATCTCTGGAACTACTGAACGGATTTATAAACTTCTTTCATTGGTCAAAAGATATACTATCCCTGAGTGTTATAGGCTATACTTAATTTTGATAAAATAAGTTTTAATTCAAATTTTGAGTACTTTAATTAAAATCTCCATAAAAAGCATAATAGAAATTGAAATAATGAAATATTTAAAAATTTAGCTGCTGCCAATATAAAACAAACTTTTTCATGTTCAATGCTTTGTGAAATATTAAACTTGCAAGGTAAATTTGACGTCATTATAGCTTTAAAAGTATTTATTTTTCTAATGATATAATTTATTTAATGCTAAGCATTAATTTTAAAACTGGTGTGTATAAATGAAATTGGATTTATTTTATTTTATTTTATTTTTTCCTAAGGAAAAGAAAAGAAACAAAAAAGAAACAAAGAAACAAAGGAAAAAAAAAAATAGAAATGAAATGAAACCTTACCCCTGTAGCACTAAATATTTTTTCAATACTAAATACTAAATAATTATAAGATAAAAAATATTTTTAATATGCCATGTTTTTAAATTTTCTGATGAATCATTAATAAAATACTCTAGGATAAAAATAATATATAAGTAATATTTAAGCACGCGAACTCAGTTCAGGGAACTAATAATAATAATGAAAAAAAAAAGTTTAATTTTCTAAGGTTAAAGTTTAATTAAATGTATTTATTTTTATGTCGAAAGAAAATGAACTCGTAATTTTTTTTTTTTTTTTTTTTTTTGGCAACAATTTATAGCTAATATTTTAATGGGTTTTTTTATTGTTATTAGGAGCTTATTATTTTCATATTTTAATTAATTAAAAGAAAACTATTCGAAAATTCGAAAATCTGACTTCGAAGTATCGTGTTGTCACCGGGTTCTGAGCTACTGTGAATGTTTCAAATGTCTAGGTAGTAGGGAAGTTAGTTAAAAATAGATTGTAAGACTTGTACCGGACAAACAAATACACACACAAACAAACAAGAATAGAGCATTTCCTCGTGACGTCTGGTGGTTAGCAAAAAAGCGCGCTCGACTTTCCCGCGCCCCGCCCACCATTGCTAACCGCATAGCGATCCGCCATCGCTATGCTTTTCCCAAGCCTTTTTACCAACCACTCATAAAAGTTGAGATGTTTGTTTACAAACAAGGAACTGCCCTATAGAAGTTAATAAAAACATGGTAAAAATGTAATTTATAATAAAGTTTACACACCTTATTATAATAACCATGATTTTTGAAGGGAAATTAATATGTGCACGAGATAAGTAAGCCATCCTTTTTTCTCCAAAGGCGAGATATCAAATCTTTTCCGAAAACTTCACAATACGCAAGCCAAGTTTGACGTCACTGACCGTCATGAGCCAAGTAAAAGATTTCCTATGTTAATCGTCCATTGTATTTTATGTAATAAAAAATATTAAAATGGAAGAAAATTATTTCCGGAATTTAGTCTCCATATTTGGGTATAATTACAAATTAGCTATCGTGCACATGTATTATACTAAGTTATTTTGCTGTCAAATTGACAAAATTTTAATTTTCAATTTCAAAACTCTGCGTCCTTGGCTTTTTTTTTTTCTCTTTTTGTATTTAGCGATGAAAAACGTAATACTAAAATATACATACCGCATGTATATTTTCGTAATATGTATTGTACGAAATATTGTTTCATATTATTCATTGCTCTCTTAATAACCATGATTTTTGAAAGAAATTAAATATGTTCGCCAAATAATTTGGACATATTTTTTCCCCATCAAGGATGACAGATAACAAAGCTATTATTCCGTTGCAACATATTAGTGTCTTATATTAGATACTTTTTTTAGACATTAAAAAAAAAAAAAAAAAAAAAAAAAAATTCAAATTATGATAAAATGTTTACCATTTTCCTTTTAATTAGTATATTAGTTGGATATTTATTGTGTAAATATCACCCTTTGAAATGAAATGTTTATGTTTTCAATCAAAAATGGAAGTTAGCCATTTTTTTTCTGAAGTTTTGAATTTTAAAATTCAAATATTATCGATTTTACAGCAAAAATAACTCAATCTAACACATGTGGACACTAAATTATATATAACTATACTCAAATATGGGGATGAAAATCGGGAGATAATTTCCTTTAATTTTTAATATTTTTTTTTATAAAAAATCCAATTGACAATGAACATAGGGAATCTTTTACTTGGTTCCACGGACGGCCAGCGACGTCATCACTTCGCTTGCGTATAGCCATCAAAGTGAATATTGGCTGGTGCAGTGAAAATCATTTCTTTAATATTTTCCTCTGGAGCATTTCTAAAATTTAGTAATTAAAAAATAATTTTCCAGAAGTGTGAGCATTCTGTTTCTATTCTCTAATGATTATAATTTATTTAAAAGTATTTGTCGACATTCTAAGTGTTAACGCTTAAACATAATTCTACTTTTTTCCGTTATATGACTGTCACGTAATTTGGCGCATTTGGCGAAAACCGATTTACACACATCGTTAAACCAGTGAACATTAGATGGTTGCGACCACAATTAACATTACATGTTTGAACCAGCGAGTTTCACTGATGAACCAGAGAATTAAAAATCGCTGATAAGCTAACTCTTTGAATCACTGATGCTCCATTTAGGAATCAAGGAGACTTTACCCATTCAATTTTATTCCCCTCTTCACTGGTCACTATATTTAAATGATTTGTTTAATTGAATAATTGAGAAGTTTAAATTTATTTTGCGACCATTTTCAGCAACTAACAGTTATGGCAAGTAGCGCGATGTACATTGAGCTTGCAGCCATTTGTGAAATGCAAATAACATTTAACTATTTGAGTTTAATTATGTTGATTAGAAACCTGCTTAATCTATCTCTACTCTATACTAATATATAAAGAGGAAAGGTTTATTTGTATATGTAGAGAATGATCGCTGAAACTAAGGAGCCGATTTTTTTTTTCTCTAATCAAAAGTTACACTGTCCCTAAGTTCTATAGTATATAATAAATTTTTAATTCAAATTTTCAATATTTTAATTGAAAACAAAGTAAAAATTTGGTATCTGTCGTCCTTGACGATTTTTGTATTTGGCGATTGAAAACGTAGTACAAAAATCTGCATATTTTCGTATTAAATACCAGATCTATTTTTTTGTAATATATATTGTACAAATATATATTATTTTATATTATTGATTTCTACCTCAATAAACATTATTAAAATAACCATCGACTTTGGAAGAAATTAAATATATTCACGAGATAACTTGGCAATCATTTTTTCGCCAAGGCTGATAGTTATCAGGTTCCCTGTTTAGCTTCAAACAAGGAACCCGACAATCAATTTGGATGTGTACTGTAGGCAATTGGACAGTTTGGGAGAATCTCTCATCCAGAAACGTCCGGAGCTCATCAGTCTTAAAGGAGTAGTGTTCCATCACGACAACGCCAGACCACACAAATTTTTGGCGACCCGTCAAAAAATATTGGAGCTTAGAATGGATGTGTAGCCCCAGCCAGCATACTCGCCTGACCTTCTCCGTCATACTTCTACTTGTTTCGCTCTCTTCAAAACTCCTTGCGTGGAATAACTTTAAATTCAGATGAGGCTGTAAATCAGCACTTAATTCAGTGTTTCGAAAATAAAGACAGGTCCTTCTATGAACGGGGAATTATGAAGCTCACCGAACAATGATAAAAGACCATCGAACAAAAGGGAACATATATCATTGATTGACCTTTAGCCTTCATATATGACTTTGAAAAATATAGAAAAAAAAAACGCAATTACTTTTTACTTAACCCAATAGTAAACATAATTTAAAAGAAAATAGATTGTCCTAATACTGCATAAATGAAATTTTTCTTTTTTTAAAATGAAGTTAAACCGTAAAATACATTTCGAAATTTCAGTATAAATGTTTCTTTGAAGTTTAAACAAACATTATTTCTACAAAATTATCGGTATTTTTTCACTAAATTTTGTTAGCAAAAAGAAATAAAGAAAAACAAATTCCCGTCCGAGAAACATTCAACGTTTTTCGGAAAGGGAGACTAGATTTAAAAGAAATTTAGACAGTTTTTTTCTGTTCAGTAAATAACACTGATAAAGTTTTCTTTTTCTTTTTAACACTTTCCAACAAGGTTGAAAAGTGTTTATGACTTGGGTTTGTCTGTCTGTCTGTCTGTCTGTCTGTCTGTCTGTCCGTCTGTCTGTCTGTCTGTCCGCGCTCTAACTCCCGTAAATATTTATGGAATTTCTTGAAACTGATATATGTTATTCAAGTTCACTGTCGGATGTTCCCTATTGAAAATGGAATTTATACCTCTACTGGTATGTGTACAGGGACCCCCGAAAATATTTCAAAGCATTGTGTTCTATGAGAGGCATTTCTATAAACCATATTTTCATACCCTTACTGTAGAAAAATCTTAATGAAATTTAAATATGTTATACAAGTTCACTATCGGATGTTCCCTATTGAAAATGGAGATTATACCTCTACTAGTTTGTGTACAAGGACCCCCGAAAATATTTCAAAGCATTGTGTTCTATGAGAGGCATTTCTATAAACCATATTTCCATACCCTTACTGTACACAAACCTTAATGAAATTGAAATATGTCATTCAAGTTCACTATCGGATGTTTCCTGTACAAAATGAAGCAAATACCACCACTGATTTGTGTACAGGGACACACAAAAGTACTCCAAAGCATTGCGTTTTATGAGAGATATTTCTATAAACTAAAATTTAATAACTTTACTTTGAACGAAGATTTATGAAATTGAAATGTGTTATTTATAAGCACAAAAAAAAAAAAAAAATGCTTTGCATAGAATATAGCATGATTAGCATTAGATTTACAGGGTGACACAAAAATATTTATTTATAAAAAGAGCTATTAATAAATATTTGCTAAAAGTGTACTTTCGTTCACATTAAGCGTTTTTAACACTTTCTAACATTTTTAACACTTCCCAACAAGGTTGAAAAGTGATTAATGACTTCAGTTTGTCTGTCTGTCTGTCTCTCCGCGCTCTAATTCCCGTAAATATTTGTGGAATTTCTTGACACTGATATATGTTATTCAAGTTCACTATCGGATGTTCCCTTTTGAAAATGGAGTTCATACCTTTACTGGTTTGTATACAGGGACACCCGAAATTAGTTGAAAGCATTGTGTTCTATGAGAGGAATTTCTATAAATCGTATTTTCATACTATTACTGTACTTGATGAAATTGAAATATGTTATTCCAGTTACCTATCGGATGTTCCCTGTTGAACTTCTTAAAACTGATATGTATTATTCAAGTTCCTTATAACATATTCCCTATTGAAAATGGAGTTTATACCTCTACTGGTTTGTATACAGGGAACCCTAAAGTATTTCAAAGAATTGTGTTCTATGAGAGGTATTTCTATAAACCATATTTTCATACCATTACTGTACAGTATCTTCATGAAATTGAAATATGTTATTCAAGTTCACTGTTGGATGTTTCCTATATGAAATAAATTACATACCACCACTAGTTTATGTACATTGGCACTCAAAAGTACTCCAAAGCATTGCGTTCTTTGTGAGATATTTCTATAAATCGAATTTTAATAACTTTACTTTCCCCGAAGTTTTAGGAAATTGAAATATGTTATTTATATGCACAAAAGAATGCTTTGCGTAGAACCATTGGTTACCATTAGATTTACAGGGTGACACAAAAGTATTCTGTTATATTAAGAGATATTAATAAAAAATTGCTAGAATTGTACTTTCGTTTACATTAAGCGTTTTTGACACTTTCTATAATTTTTTTAGTGTGAACATCATTTCAATTTGTGTATATGTCTGACTGTTCTTCTGTCCGTCTGTCTGTCTCTCTGTCTGTTTTTCTGCGATCTTATTCCCGTAAATATTTATGGAATTTCTTTAAACCGATATATTTTATTGAAGTTTACTTTCGGATGTTCCCTATTGAAAATGGAATTGATACCTCTTCTGGTTTGTGTACAGGGACACCCAAAATTATTCGAAAGCATTGTGTTCTATGAGAGGAGTTTCTATAAACCATATTTTAATACCTTTAATGTATAGAAACTTTAATGAAATTTTAATATGATAATCAATTCTCTATCGGATGTTTTCTATGTAAAATAGAGTACATTTCTAACTGGTTTGTGTACAGGGGCACTTGAAAGTACTCCAAAGCACTGTGTTGTATGAGAGTTATTTTTATAAACCAAATTTTGATAATTTTATTTTCCGCAAAGCTTAATGCAATTGAAATATATTATTCGTATGCACAAAAGAGTGTGCCTTCTATGTAATTTAGTATGGTTAAACATTAGATTTACAGGGCCACACAAAAATAATCAGTTACATCAAGTGGTATCAATAAAAATTTGCTGGAATTGCACTTTTGTTTACATGAGCGTTTTAACACTTTCTTACAATTTTAGTGAGAATATGATTTCAATTTGTGCATCTGTCTGTCCGATTTTCTACCTTTCTATATGTTTGTCTCCGGCTCCTATCATCCGTGAATATTTTGAGAATTTTTTTAAAAATGATACACTCAAGCTCCCTATTGAATGTTCCCTATTTAAAATGTCATTAATAGGTCCTGTACAACTAGTTTGTTTACAGGAACACCAACAGCAACAATAAAAAAAGAAAGCCAATGTATTACGTTTTAGGACAGAATTTTTTAACAGTTATACTTAAAAAACTTTCTACTACAAAAATCTTACAAACATTGACATGTATTATTAATATTCTAAAATATTGTTTTGTAAAGAACATGATATGATTAACTTTCAGATTTACAGGGCTACCGTAAAATATTCAGAGAGTTTAAAAGCTGTAATTATAATCTAACGGTTGCATTTTCTTTTGCGTTAAGCCTTTTTAACACTTTCCAAAATGCCTAAGAGTAATTTTAAAATCAATTAGTCTATCTGTGTGTTTTTCAGTCCATCTGTCTGTTGTGCGATAACGTAGACAAAAAATATTAATAGTTATTCGATCAACCAATTTCGTACCGTTGGAAAGTGTTGCTAATCAATGCGTACTGAATGATTTTTCTTTCTTGATTTTTTTTTTTTTGACACCAATCACAATATTGTTAACATAAATGACACATCATTTTCAACAATAATTGCAATATTGAAGACATCTACACTGATACAAAATCTTCGTCGGATTATGGTTAGGTCATTTATATGTTTTTGAGTTCATCTGATGTGTCATATCATTTTTTTAACATCTTTTACATAGTTTTCTTCATATACATTTATTATTTTTATTGTCTTTTTAATACATTAAAAAATGTGTTTCAATTACACGTTTTATTGATGCTATTCAGTGCAAAATACATTTTTAAAACTAAGAATATAAAAGTACATCTTAATTATTTCAGTTTTAATACGTTCATATATGAAACTGACTTGAATTTGATGCTGGGTTGGACCCAACTGGGTCAGATTTGAAAAAGAAATTGCCCATTTTTGTTTTCTTTAAATTTTGTAACACTTTGTTTGATAAAATAAATTAAGCAAAATAATAAGCATTTTAGATTATTTCTTATTCATTTTGGTATTTACAAAATACACAACTTATGGAAAAATGAGGTTAATTTTGGCTTTTAATAAATTTTTAAAAATATAGGATTTATCATTGTATTTAAATGCTTACTACAACAGCACTATAACTGAAAGCTAGTTAGCATAAGTAGAATATGCTTAGTTCCCCCATCATAGTCCTGTCTGAAGTATGGTAAGTCGCAAAGTCCTGCGGAATCACTAGTAACGTTCATTCATTTTCTTCAGTGAAATGAGTGATAATGTCTGCAGTAATATCAAAAATAAAGTCTGCGATAAAGTCTGCAGTAAACTCTATCTTATTAATGGTTGTTTCGAAAAAAGAAATAATTATGCCCACAATCTGACGATAAGATATCGCACACCAGCCGCCAAGTTCCTGCGAAAAGCAAATTGCTACAAAATCTAAATTTTTTGAAAACCCCAAGTTTGTATAATTTTCGTTTATAAAAGATAAAAAATAAGTAAACTAATAAAAAAAGAGATGAGAAAACTCTAATATGAAGAAGCAGAAAAAAAAAAAGAACACGGTAAGGGAGTCACAAAAATTTCTTCTATGTATTTTATATAGCAATTCAACTTAAGAAATAACTTGTCCAAATTTTTAATCAACGTAGATTCCCATAATAAAGATTTTACATGTTAAGCTTGGTGCAATTTTCACCATCAGTTGCTGAGATATAGACATACAAAATTTTCAGTAGGTTAGAAATATTGGAAACACCTGTCAGCCGATATGCACCCAAATCAAATCAACTTTCTTCTTCATAATTTCCACGTTAATATCATGTTTTGTGTAACTATACTCTATAGAAGCAGTGACATAAATTTAGAGAAAACAAAAGTAATCACATCATCGCAGCTCCCTCTTTTCGAATATATGCACCAATAGCTTATAAACACAAATTTATGTTAAGGTGCAACAAAACATGAATTGTAATGAAACTATGTGCATTATTTCTTGATCTATAGTTGCACAAAAATTACTTTCTGAAATACGTTAAAAAAAAAAAAAAAAAAAAAAAAAAAGATTTTCTAAAATTTATCATGTTAAGTTTAAGACATTTCAAAACATTTAAATCCATTGAAAAAAAAAAAAAAGTCCAGGAATTTTACAAATTCTACATTTTATTCTTTAAAATAAATGTAGTAATAAAGTAGTAGTAAAAAAGTAGAAGTAAATAATAAACTTGGTAGAATATCACTAAAAGTAGTATCGAACTTAATTTAAAATTATATATAAATTACCCGAATTTTTCATTTAACAACAAACCGTATATCCCGATTAAATTTGAAAAATTCCAAATTCTTAAAAATTCCAAATTGTGTTCAAATCTGTTCTTCAAATACTAGAACTCTGTTTGTGTTGTTCTTGCTTTTGTATTGAAATACGCACAAATTTATCATTTCATAATGCACATTTAAATATAATATATCAATTTTACTAAAAGAAAACAGTCAATATCTTTAATAGAGATTAAAAATCAAGCAATATATGTATTCATATTTTTAACGTTTTAGATTAATTTTTGTTAAGAGAAAATGCATATTAAAAATGAATTTTGGTCACAAAACATACAACTCTAAGAAATAATGATTATAAAAACAAAAAACAGAACATTGCAGATAAAACTTCCAAGAAAATTATAAATCCATTCGTGAAATTTATCGTTTCAGACTTCAAGGAATTCATTCAAAAACACATTAAATGTAACATGAAAACGAATCTGTAAAACATTTAATGTTTTCGAACTCCGTAGATTAAAATTCAGAGAATTTAAAATATTTTTTTTTTTTTTTTTACCGTGGTATTGGTTTTTGCGATAAACAATACATAAAAAATCTTTAAGAATTTCCTTTTACATTATAACTTTCATCGCTATTATTTTATTATCCTTTATGTATCTGAAATGCTCATTTTTGATACGCTAAGAAACGATTTTTAATTAAAGAGTGAAAAAAAAATCATGTAGTTAGCAATAGATTACCCTAACAGCACAAAATGTTCCAGAAACGTAACAATCATATAACATTGAATCATTACAAATATTTCAGAAATGTTTCAAAACATTCAGTTTGCTTTCTCATTAGTTTAAAATACCTTTTCGGCAAGCTTAAAGGCAAAGGTAGATTCATTTACATAATGTTACAAAAGTAAAGAAAGATTACATATGCATTAATACATACTTAGCTAATGGCTTTGTTCCCATACATTGTATTATTTACGCCGCTATTCTGTTTTCGTAAAATTAAATTTTCAACTACAAAAGTATTTTATTCGTTCTACTTAAAATGTTAGGCTAGATTTATTGATCAGTAAATGGTTCATTTTTTTAAATCCAAGCTCATAATCATTCAACAAATAGAAACCATAAAGATATACAATCCCAGCAATGGTGAATCCGGGAGGGTGCTATTGGGCTACAGCCCCCTCCCCACCGAAGCAGAATTAAAATTATAAAGTTTATTTAAAAAAAAAAATTATGATTGAATGATTAATTTTATAAAATTCATTATAATAAATTGTATGATTTGGCGAGATTTTGGTACAAAACTTGCGACTTAGGAAGAAAATTTGTGATTTGGCTGCAAAATTTGATAGTTGATGTCGAAAGATTTGATTTGGTGACGAAATTAGTTATTTGACGGCAAAATTTCGCGAGCTTGGCGATGGATAATGGAAGATTTGGCGTCATTATATTTTCTTCCTACGCGAAAACCTCATATCTTTTCACAGACCAATATCGTTCCACAAGATAAGAAGTCGAAGGAAGCTGTAACGTGTTACTCCCAATTTCTATTGTAAATTTTAAATTCTTGCCTAAACCGGAGTTTTAAACTATTCACCACAAACGATATTTTTATTAAGACTAATATATTATTTTAATTTTATATTTTTAAATGATTAATTAAAGCGGTTACCATGTTTTTTATATTTTCAGTGATCTTTTTTATTGTCGTCTGCACGTGACGTAGGCATCAGATTATAAATTTAAGCAATTAAAAGCTATAGAATAATGTATTAAAAAAAAAAAAAAAAAAAAAAAAAAAAAAACCTTTTAAAAACTAAATTCTTAATATATTGTATCACATAAATCTTTTCGAAGTTTTGATTTTGTTAATTTTATTGCATTAAGGTGAAAGTGTTAATGTATTAAAGTGTTAAAGTTTAAGATATTAAGGTAAATTGCATACTTTTAATTTTTATTTATTTTTTCATTTATTTATTTATTTATTTTATTTATTTATTTTTAATACTTTAAAATACTTCAAATATATATTGGCATTAAAAAAAAAAAAAGAGTCAAATTCAAATTTATTTATAAATGACTCATATAACACATTATAACTCGCATATAAACTCATCTTCTAATTTCACATCGATAGGTTTTAAACATTACAAAATCTCGCCAAGCAAACTTTGCTGGCGACAACAATAGATTAATGGATTACAAGTTCATTTGTAACACAGATTTTTTATTTACGTCGCGAGAAAATTTTAACACCAAATGATTTTACATAATTTATTTTCCTAGACATTTGTCCGGGATGATACATTGAGAAATCAATTGTTGCCATTAGAAATATTAGTTTAGTTAGTTAGAAACATTTTAATTATCGCATCGATTAGCGAATTGTATTCCTGAATTTAGAAAAATTGCCCCTATCTAATGGTATCGATTCTGAAACAATCGGACAGATACTTCTATTTTATTTGGCTCTTTTAACGGTTTTGCTGTTGCTATCGCTTTTGAACGAAAATTCAAACGATGAAATTCACACACTTATCGTTCCAGATGAGAGTAAGTATATAAGAATTTGGGGAAAATTCGGCTTCATCACAATTGAAAAAAAAATCAATTTTTAACTTGTAACTTTTAAACAATTGAAGCTATCGAAAAAGTTTAAATACAAAAAATTGTTCTTTAAGGTAAGACGATAATTCGTCTGATTTAAAGTTTTTTCCTATTTATAATATTAAAGAAATTATAGAAAAATGAACATTTCCATCCCTCGCCATTTCCACCTCGATTGAGCTGCATACCCCATCTACGAACTCGACCGAGATTTTTACTGTCCTGACAATTATATCCCGAGCTAGCTAAATTTAAATAAAAATTACTCCAGTTATCGTGTTCACAACTTAGCATGGGAAAAAGATTTATATATATATTATATATATATATATATATATGTGTGTGTGTGTGTGTGTGTGTGTGTGTGTCTGTGTGGAATGTAATTTCTTCCACCAGTCAACGAATGGCGCTGCCACTGATGCCCGTCAGTACGAGAAGTCGGGCGGGAAAGGGAGTTAGCATCCGGCCGACAGTGGAACAAGCTAATCAGACCATCAGCGCGTAGGCTGATCCGGTCGTTACACCATACTTAGAGCATGAAACGCTCAGATTAGTTAGATAGAGCCCTGGGAGTCTTATGCATTAAGTCTGTAATGTATTAAAGTACGTGTAAGTACTTAAATATTGTTTTGTGATAATCACTTAATGTCGCGAACTTCTTGTTAAACTTAGAATTGGTCACTGATGACTACCGTCTGTTAAAAGAATCGTCATGTGCCTTTATTTTGTGTAATTGATGTTTCATAGTGTTGTCTAAAAACCAGATCTACTCATTGACCCCACCCCCTAGAAACCAGCCAAGATCTTACAAGTGGGGACTCTAGACCGGGATATTTCAAAGATCAAGCTCAAATTAAAGGTAACTTTTACACTTTTTCAATTGTTGTATTTAAAAATAGTTGAAAATAAGTGAAGCATAATATCATTTATTAAAATACTGAAGAATAGAAATTCATGAAAATAGATTTGAAGAACAATTTTTATTTTACTATTTCTGGTGTGTTTAAGATGAAATAAAAATATCACTTAAGAAGAATGAATAAAAGAAGTAATAAATATTATTAGAAATTATGAGTCTGAATAATCTTTTATAATTTTGTATATTATTGTTTGCTTAAGATAACAATATTATTTTTAGACGAAAGTGATAATAATAATTAAATAAAGAAAAATAATAATGGTGATATTATATGAAATATGTGCATTGAGAAATACAATAATTGAGAAATATATAAGTTGATCTAAATATTCTGTTGAATAATACAAATTGTTCTGAATGTGCTTATCTAAAAATCATGATAATTTTGATTTGAGAACAAAAACCATAGAATCACATTTAAGAAAAATGTTCTCATATTGTTTTGATTATATTTAATTATGATATTAATTTGGTAGAAATATTCAAATATTTTTTGGTATAAGTAATTATTTGGAGTTATAATGGCACAAAACTTATTACAAGGTATTAGAAAGGCAGATTTAAAAATAATAGCTGAAGAATTATGCCTAACAGTTCCGGCAGAAGCTAAGGTATTTGAAATCAAAACTTTAATTGAGAGTTCCGATATTTATAAAAATGATTTAGAATTTGTTAGAGGTGTTGTTTAGATGTTAGTAGAGGAGCAAAATTGAAATCATTAGAAGAACAGACTAAAATAGAGATTGAAAGAATTAAATTATCCCAATTAGAAAAAGAAATTGAACTTCAGAATTTAAAGTTACAAGCTGCAGAAAATAACTCCAGTAATAATGCTGAGCAATCAAATTCGGAAACTACCTCACAGTCCTTAGAAAATTTAATAAGGAGCATTAAACTCTTACTATTTCAGTACCTGAAAAACCAGAAAATTCGCACTTATTTTTCCAATATCCTTAAAATGCATTCGTATCTACAAATGTACCGGCTAAATTTAAATCAGAAATATTGATTAATTTATTTTGAGATAAATGTAATCAGGTTCTTGCGTACGTTACCACCGAAGAAATTAGTGACTATGAAAAAGTAAAGGAATTAATTTTAAGACAATTTCAACCAACGCCGCGTGAATGTTTAAGTAATTTTAAAAATGCACTGCGGAATTCGTCAGTATCCCATGTTCAGATTGTTTCGCGTTTAAGTGCTTCTTTTGATTACTATTGCAGAATAAGGGGAGTTAACAATGTTAAGCAGTTGTGTAATCTTATAGTTTCTGATAAATTATATGTGACTTAGATTCTAGAACTAGAGAACATATTAGCATTAGAGAGGGCCAAAATTGGTTTAAACCCAATAAATTTGGGTCGAGAATGCGATTTGTTTTATTCCTCTTGAGGGAAATCATTAATTGAAACTAATTATACTCGAAAAGAAAGTTCAGAAAATAAGCGGTTTATAAACAAAATCCCTTATAAAAGAGCACAGTATAATCATAACAATCCCATGATACGAAATCCGGTGACTAAGCAAACTCACGAAAAAAAAAAAAAAAAAAAAAAAAAAAATGTGGTATATTTGTGGGGCGAAAGGAAAAGCATTTCATTTCGCTAGAAATTGCCCTCAATATATATATTTTTTAATTTTAAAGATTTTTGTATTAAACCATTTAAACCAAGGAATGGCAAATATGTTCTCGCAAATCATAGGATTCATGATATTCATATTATTCATAATATTGTTTCACCATCTAGAAAAGTATAGGCTAGAAATTCTCGATCATTTCGTTTATCCAAGTTATTTGTTAACCATATAATCATTCCTCGTAAATTTATATATCTAAGTTTAGACATTTAGATAATGACTACTTATTAGTTCTAGATGGAGGTGGTATATATTTTTTTTCTCAGTGTGCTGATACGCCGTATGCCATCCCCTCTTATATCATTCTATTCATTGTCTCATTCGAATTTATCACAAAAATACTACTTCGATTTCTTTCAAATTGATGCATTTCGAATGGAAAATGTCTTCTCAGTCTGTAGATGTTTTATCATAAGCAATGCGATCGCTAATTTTGTTAAAAATAAAATAAAATAAGATATTTTATTTCATAGTTACCTTTTTAAAATAATAGTTTGTACGGAGGCCTAAAAAGACATATGACATTACCAATTTCAAAAAATACAGTTTTCTATAATCTATAATTTGAACGTATGTATCGAAAAGCCTTCAAATGTTTTTATGGTATTTTACCATGTTTTTATTAACTTCGATTCTTGTTTGTTTGTGGGTTTGTGGGTTTGTGTGTTTGTCAGGGACAAATCTTGCAATCGATTTTTAACTAACTTCCCGACTAGCTAGATATTTGAAATTTTTAGGACAGCTCACAACACGGTGACAATACATTTTACTAATAATTTTAGTCAGCTATTTCAAGTCCCGCTGCCTTCGGCAGCGCTTATATGATTCGACAGAAAATTTATTTAACTAACTTCCCGACTAGCTAGACATTTGAAACTTTCAGAATAGTTCAGAACAGGGTAAAAATGCATTTTCTTAAAACTTTTAGCCAACTGTTTCGGGTTCCCGCTGCCTTCGGCAGCGTTATCAGTACGAACCTTGCAATCGATTTATCACTAACTTTCCGACTAGCTAGACATTTGAAATTTTCAGGACAGCTCACAACACGGTGACAATACATTTTTCTAATAATTTTAGTCAACTATTTCAAGTCCCGCTGCCTTCGGCAGCACTTATATGATTCGACAGAAAATTTATTTAACGAACTTCCCGACTAGCTAGACATTTGAAACTTTCAGAATAGTTCAGAACACGGTGAAAATGCATTTTTTAAATACCTTTATCCAACTGTTTCGGGTTCTGCTGCCTTCGGCAGCGTTACCAGTACAAAGCTTGCAATCGATTTTTCACTAACTTCCCGACTAGCTAGATATTTGAAACTTTTTGGATAGCTCAGAACACGGTGGCAATATATTTTTTTAATACTTTTAGTCAACTGTTTCAGGTCCCTACTGCCTTCGGCAGCGTTCATATGATTCAACAGAAAATTTATTAAACTAACTTCCCGAGTAGCTAGACATTTGAAACTTTCGGAACAGTTCAGAATACGGTGAAAATGCTTTTTAAAAATATTTTTATCCGATTGCTTCGGGACCCTGCTGCCTTCGGCAGCGTTTCCAGTACAAAGCTTGCAATCAACTTTTAACTAACTTCCCGGCTAGATAGCCATTTGAAACTTTTATAATAGCTCAAAAGACGATAGCAAGGAATTTTTTTAATACTTTTATCCAATTGCTGGGGTTCCGGCTGCCTTCAGTAGCGTTTATATGATTCAACAGAAAATTAAAAAACATGGTTTATAAAAATTTTTTTATCTTATAATTATTTATTATAGATTTGAATTCGAAGAGGTTAAATGAGAGAAACATTGTGGGAACATTATCGCAATGAATATTTCTTCTAAAAACAAATATTCCCAATACAAAGGTGAGTTTTAGAAAAGTAACATGTTCCTATCCAGTTACGTTCAGGAAACAACGCAAAAAACTAAACAGCAAGGGGAGAAAAAGCGAATCACGTTACTATAAGAAGACAAAAGACGTTCTGATTTTTCCAAGAAATATTTTAAGTGAAATAATAAATTTTCTTTCATTACAGTTTTCGGAAATTGAATGAGGGATAAAGGATGAATATAAGAGAGGGTTTAACAAAATTAGTTGCTGAATATATATATATATATATATATATTTTTTTTTATAGAAATATAGTTAAAGTTTAGATAGTTTGTAGCAGGTATGCATCATATGCCTAAAGAGCATACCCAAAAAATCCACCACACACACACACACATATAATATATTCATTTGTGAAGTTAAAATGTTAATAATATTATAGTTTTAAAAAATTAAAGAACACGCTTTTATAGAAATGTGAGCTAAAAAGCACAAAATATCTATCTTAGTATTAAAATGCAGGGTAAGAGAAATTCGTGTGAGTGACACACCATAATATTTACATACATTTAAATCTTTAATTAAAATAATTTAGAATTAAACAAAAACCATTTTTAAAAAATCTCCCCTGATTGGGATCGAACGCTAGACCTTTAGGTTCGTAGAGCGGAGCTATACCTCAACGCCACGCCGTTCACGTAGGAAAGTCTTTTTTTTTACAATATAATTTTTTTTTTTTTTTGCTCCCTGAGAGCTTACAAACATAAAAACATACATACAGGTGAAGCTAATAAAAGCTCGTTAAAACCCTTTGCGGCGCAAGACAATTCGGATCATTGAAATTTTACTGCCATCGGAATTCATGAACTAAATTAAACTAAAAAAAAAAATTAATTTTACGGTTAAAAAAACCGGCCTTTTCTGCTATGTTATAAACGTAATTTTTTGCTAAAAAAATTTCCGGTATGAATTTTTGCAGCTGGATCTTAAATTTTGCGTCCTCGCAGTGAGGACAGCGCGCGTTAAGGGGTTAAAATGAAGCTGGGGTGGACACCTTGCGTAAGAAATGATTGTAAATGGACCAGTAAAGTCCAATTTTAGATACCGAGAGATAAGAAAAGCCAGAGTAAGAGACCATAGTGTCATTGGAGAGATGAAATTATGAAGTTTGGAAGAGCAGAATATCGAAAAATCGCAGAAAACACGTTAGATTGGAATCACCTAGCAGAAGCCTTCATCGTCCAATGGATTTATAAAGGCTGATATTGATGATCATGATCATGATCATGATTTTAAAACTAACTTAAAAAATATATTGTACGAACTGTAAAAGTTTTCAACGCTATATTACTAGTATATTATATTGTAATACGACCATTATAAAATTATATACGCTATAATATGCTATAATATAAATTATATACGCTATAATACGACCATTATAAAAAAAAATGAAAGTGATCCTTTAACAAATAGTCAATTCTTTGATATCCATAATTATTTTTTTACAAATATGGGTTTGTGACTTTTTTTTTTGATGACCCAAATATGACCCAAATATAATTTTGTTTTTGTATCCCCCCTCCTCCCCCCCCCCACGGCACGGATATTGTACAACGGACAAAATATTTTATTGTTATTGTTATTTATTTATTTATTTATTTGTTATTTATTTATTTGTTATTTATTTATTTATTTTATAATATTTTATTTTATTTTTCGTTTGTTTTTTGAGTAGCTGTAAAAGAACGTAACAATAAGTAAGCTGGCAACTTTCACTAACTATCCACCTATAATAAAAGTTAAAACATATATAATATTAATTGCTTATTAACTAATTTATTGTGTTTCAGACAACCATGTTCTATAACTCATAATACACGTGAATTCTTCCATGCATCCCTGTAAAAGATTCATAATTATTACACGCAAAGTTTCTTATAATTAGCAAAAATTACCGAAACAATAAAATTAAAATTATTTTGTACTCCTGTGAATAATTTAACAATACTTAATCAAAATTCATTTGAGTCTATAATACTAAACGTACGAGAATTTTTCTTTGGATAGATGTAAAAGAACTATAAATATTACACTCGTAAATATCTATAGTTTGTGCGATAACACATAAAATTCATACCTAATACATTACTATAAAAACAGAAAAAATAAATCTGGTGTGAAACAACCACACGACTTCCATTACCCACTATTACATGTATTATATGCATCTTTTGGAATTTTCCGGTAAGAGAAACTTGATACACGTGTAAAGGCATACAGACATATAGAACAGAGTTTACACAATGAGTTAAAAAATAAGGGAAAAAAATGATAATATTGTTATTTTTTTAAACACTTATTTCCAAGATTTAAATCTGAACTATCTAATCAGAATGACCGTTAATTTTTCTGTAATAACCACATAATGCATGAAAAAGGATATCTAAAATGGATTTATGTAACAATTTTCAAGAAAATCGTTAGAGCCGTTTTTGAGACACCAACTTTTATTAAAATTTGACATATTCAATTTTTGACCGGAAAACTATAATTGCATACAAAAGGGTATTTAAAAGAAGTTAATATAGCATCTTTGAAAAAGATCCGTACAGCCATTATTAAAGGAATGTACTTCTGAGACCTTAAATTGAGCTATCTATACAGGACACCTATCAATTTTTCTGAACTAACCAACTATATCGTTCAAAAGGACATCCAATAGAATGCTTATAAAGCAATTTTGAAGGAAATCGTTAAAGCCATTTTTGAAATACGGACTTACGGTCCCACTTCCGGTTTCCTATTACCCACTTCCGTTTTCCAAGTTTCCCTAAAATTTGGGAAATTCATCTGTTCACGAGATCTGTATCAATTCTGAAGTTTCGTAGTTCTATCTTTATTAGTTTTGGAGATATGATAGTCAGAAGATTCCACATATACTTACACACACACACACACCTACACACATACAGACACAGTGACCAATTGCCAAAAACTACTTTTTTGGACTCAGGGAGCCTTAAAACGTGTATATCAGGTGAAAACTCGATATCGAATTTTTGGACCGAATGCAGTACTTCCATTACCTACCGTAGTACGGTAATGGAATTAAAAATAAATTTAGGATTACTCAAAAAGTTTAAATATACAAAATATATTTTTTTTTTCATCATTAAAATTATTTCCTAGTATAATATGTGTTTGAAAAGTAAAACTAATAAAAAATTAGTTATATAAACGAAATATGATAGAGATAAGACACCGTTTTTATCTAAATATATCTAAGATTAACGCTTCAATATCGCTAGCTATTTTTATAATTTCTATTTATAATAGCAACGCAAATATTTTCTTAACCCTGTTTAAGTTTATAAAAACAGATAAATATATTTCAGAAACGTAATACGGATTAATTTTCTTAAATATAGAGAAAAATTCCTTTGAATAACGAAATTTATTTTCTAAATACGTAGAATAAATTTCGCAATTTTTTAATGCTAAAGAATGAGTGATTATAGATTTTTATTAATAGAAACAAACAAAATAAACCTTCTTTCGTAATGTAAAATTGGATTAAGTTTATTATTTACCCAGAAACCGAACGGACACGAAGCCATAATAAACGAAATATAACATTAATACATAATAGCATTTTATAACATATTCTTTTAATGCATTTCACGTTCCGTATTGTTTGATTAATATAATCAAAAGAATATTTATAAAAACATTTTTTCATGTCTATATATATGAAAGAGTTTGTCCTGAGCTAGTGAAAGACTGAGGGATTGATTCATCATGGCCTAGCCAAAACCCTACACCGAAAGCCCGAAACGTGGTGAAACCAATCCTTCTTTGACGTAGACGCCCACTAAGAAGCGATTTCAGAAAAATCACCCCCCAAGTGTGGAGGGGGGCAAAACTTGATTTCACAAAACCCTTCATATATCAGACCAATATCCGTAAATTTTAACTTTAAAATACAGCTAACAGTAACACCTAAAAACACATTTCTGCTATTTTAAAAATTCGGAGCCCCAAGAGGGGGAAAGTGGCAAAACTTGAATTCATATGCACAGATCGTGATTTTATGTAACCATTTATATCTCAAATTAAATATATATACACTCTATAACAAAAAAAGCGACGCACCAAGAAGGGGTAATGCAAACTGGACACAAATTGATATGCATGCAGGTTTCGATGGAAAATGCAAAATTTTAACGTTTGGTTGCCATCGAATGAGCATGTGACGCTGCAGCGCATCTTAACTGCGCTATTGGCAGAATATTAAAAATGAGAAATTTTGATTCCAGGTCATAAATTTTTCGAGAATTTCATTTCATCTACTCAGATAGACAATAACTATGCCTCGCATACAGGTGCGCAGACGACAGCATTTGAGAGTGGTGTGTAGTTGGGCTCAAAGAAGCCAATTGGTTTAATTTGCGAATTTTTGACAATTGGATAGGGCCGATGCCACTATTAGATGATATTAGCAGAATGGATGAGCCATGGCCGAACACAGCGTCAGGGAGGAAGCGGTCGGCCTAGAGAGCGGACAGAACGTGAGAACTATCAATCGTCAGAGCGGTACTCAAAGGCAAAAATTCATCATTATCATCGATCCTACGAAGAAATGGTACTTCAGTGACTTCAAAGACCATTAAGAGGCGGCTCAGAGAAATGGAGTTGAGCTCACGGAGCCCCCTATGCGGACTGCTATTAAACTTTGTATACCGAAAAGCACGTTCGCAGTGATATCGGGATCGTTCGAAATGGAATGTCACTGAATGGAGTAGAATTGTCTTCAGTGATTAGTCCCACTCCCATTTGAGCCCCGATGACCAGTAAAGACGCGTCTGGGGACGTCCCGAAAAAAGGAAGGATTCCAACCCGACTGTCGCCAGCTATACAACCCGACAACCAGGAGTGATTGTCTGGAATGTCATTTTATTTCATAGCAGGGCCCCTTTTGGTTGTTATCCGTGGCATCTTCACAGCACAGCGGTATGTAGACGACATTCTACGCCCCGTTGTGTTTCCCTTCATATTACGCAGTCCTGACCGTATAATTCAACATGATAATGCTCTGTCGCGCACAGAGATAGTTTCTACTGCTTGTTTTCTTTCTTTCCTAACATTATTTTGGCCAGTAAATTCGCCGGATCTCTCTCCTACTGAGGACGTTTCGAGCATCATGAAAAAAGTCCTACTACTAGCTCGGGATTTTGCCAATCTAACGCACCAATCGAACAGAATTTGGCATGATATATCGCAAGAGCATATCTGCCAACTCTATCAATTAATGTCAAGCCGAATAACTGCTTACATAAGGGTCAGAAGTGGACCAATGCGTTATTGACTTGCTGACGTTTGTGAGGCCGTTTCTCTTGATTAAGCCATCCAAATTTTCTGAAACTATAATCATTTGTTTTTCTTCGCATGTACACTAAGCGACAAAAAAAAAAAAAAAAAAAAAAGCCGCACTGCAGGAAAATTGACTTATACCTTTTTCATTTGTAATAACTTCAAAACTAATGGTTCAAACAAATAAAACTGTCATATTTGCATAATATCAAAGAGACGAAATGATACCTATGTACATTTTTGATTTAATAATTCACTTTATTACACTCTACGAAGTAATTATTAAAAATCTACATAAACATTCTTTTTAAACGTAATAAAATAAACATATACCTTGTACTGTATTGTGATTTATTATATGATATAAACAAGTTATATTTTAATACATGAAATAAAACTATTTACTTGTTAGATCTAAGCAATTTTTTAATAAAAATATGTATTCTGCATTGAGTTTTTCCCCCTTTATATGGAATTACTGCTTTAATGCGCAATGGCATAGTATTATGCAGTGTTTTAATATAAATATCAGAAATTTCTCTGTGCCAAATATCATAATTAAATTTTTCTAGTCCTTACAGAGTTGTAGGCTGCAATTTTTTAATCCTCACCCCTTTTTCGCGCTTTTTTATAGACTAAACATTTTCGAGCGGATTGGGATTAGGGCTATTCCCAAGTCTGGTAAAAAAGAAATTCTACAATACTTTTTGTGAGATTTAACTTAAAGTTGAAAAAGGTAAAATTGCTTATAGAATTATAGATGCTCATGGGATAGGATAGGTAGTTTTAACAATTTGAATCGAATAAACGCATCACAGACGCCCTTAGTATGGTGCAATATCATCTTGAAATTTTGTTTGCGGGAAAGTCTGAGATACCTTCAAAACAGTCGGTCAGGCGCCGTTTTTATAATGGCCGCGTTTTATTTCGAGTTAACTGATCCCTTGAATATAAAAATTTGAAAATTTATGCACCTCCGTTATTATGCACCTCATTGAAAATTTATGCACCTCCGTACCATAACGTACGGAGAATGTGTCACTGTTTTATTAAAGGAATTTTCAATAATTCGGTTACATTTTTATCATCTTACTAGCTTTTTTTTATCAGCCCGAAATAAAATAAACTTGACGCATCAGAGAAAACACGTTCGGCCTGATAATTAACTGATATATTTTTTTTTTATTTTTTGTCAATTAAAGTCTTGATTTTTAATTCTTTTCCTTAGTAATGACTTTTTTTACAGATCTTCTGGATTTTAACATACTTTGTTTAATTGTTCCCGCACTATTTTTGAAGAAATTAGTTATGCACTTTTTTTTAATCTTTTCTAAGTTAGGAGTATGTACAAATCGATTTTTTTTTAAACTTTTGTTTTTTAACTGGCCATCATCTCTCTTGGATGGGCAACATGGCCGCTTAAAGACACATTTTATATTTAAACAGCCAAAAAATTTCATATATTCTTAAAAATCATCTCAGGAATATTTCGTTACTATTTAATTAATTTGCCATCTCACGTATTAAAATATTTTTTGACTTTCATTCTAAAATTAATATTTTTTGAGGCATCGTTAAATGCCTTATACTTGCCATTTATCAAATACTTTCTAAAATTATAAATTTCATGAGAGTTGCATTATATTTTTAACGCTGGGCTCAATCCTAAAGTGTACATGGAGGGCGACGTAATAAAATCTGTTCAAAAATTTGCTTTTTAAATGATAAAATTGGCGGTTGCAAAAAAGGGAAAAGGAAAATATCCAAGTGCGGCATTTTTTTGGTCGCTTAGTATACATCACATCTACCAATTTTCGTCTCATTTGGATAACTCCTTCTTGATGCATCGATTTTTTTGTTTTAGAGTATATGTACATATATATATCCATACGATTTTTACTTTAAATATAAGAATCACAAATACCAAAAAACAATTTTTGGAATTATATATATTCGGCCACCAAGAGGGCGGGAGGGGGTATGGGACAAAACGTGTTTTCATATAAGCCAAAAAGTGGTTTTACATAAGCCTTCATAACTCAAAAAAGGAAGCAGATATCCGTTTGATTTTCGATTTTAAATATAACTGCCACAGACCTAAAAACAAATTTCTGAAATTAAAAATTCAGCACCAATGGAGGAGGGGATTTTACATTACCCGTCATCTATCTCTCTATATATTAGAGTACACCCACCAATGTTTCAACACTACTGTGGTGATTCTGTGTGGGATTGGATCAGAAATTTTGGTGTGAATCTTGAGTCTAGAGCCGTGACACACAGTAAGAGTTAGTTTTTCAAAGTTCCTCTTTTCCCCTTAGAAGGCGGACGGCAAAAATACGTTTGAGACATTTGATAATTCGGCTTCATATTGCTTTGCGGTGAAAAAATTGCAGTTGGGGAGACTAGACTCAAATACAAATAAATAAAATGTATAAATAAAAGCAAATTTGTCGTCTTCTGAAGTTTTGATTTTAAGGGAGGAAAGGGGATTTTTTTTTTTTTTTTTTTTTTTTTTGGGGGGGGGGGGGGATATTTGTAAAGTCCTGATTTTGTAGTAGGAATTTTCCAACAATGGCATATAGAAGTTGAAATTGGCTTTGCGTCATCTGAAAAGCATTTCCAAAAAACAATTTACGATGTTTTGGGATTTTTTATTTTATTTTATTTTTTAATTATTTATTTAATTATTTTTTTTTTTTTTTTTTAAACGAGCAGATTCGACAGCCCCTTTTTAATACTAAATTTGTCCTGGGGAATCTAATCTATGGGAATTGCAGTCATGAGTTTTGGTGTGTGGATTGGTTATTTAAATGAAACATCAACTGTGATGTGATTTTGCGAAATTCCCCCCCCCCCCTTTTTTTCCCTATGGGTGTAGGAATGGGGGCAAAAAATACTTTTCCAAGTTTAGCTCTGTCCAAAATTATCTCGGGATGATAATTTTTTTTGTATATGTGCGTGCTATGTGTACCAAACACACATTATAAAGGGATTTAGTGAAATGTTCCCCCTTGTTCCGTTTGGGGTTCGGGGTGAAGGAAACATTTCAAATTGGAAATCCCTTCTAATTTCTCTTGGAAAGGTGATTTTTCAGTGCATTGGTTGGTTATGGGTGCCTAAAACACCCTATAAATGGATTTTGTAAGTTCCCTTCGCTTAGGGGTTGGGACAAAAACACGTTTTGCAGGCATAACTCTATTTGAAATAATCTCAGGAAAGCAATTTTTTGTTATATGTGTTCTATGTCTACCCAACGCGCACTATAAAATGATTTTGCGAAATATCCCTTTTCCCCCTTTGGGAGGGCAAAAAAAAAATGTTTTTGATAGTAATTCTGTTCTAAATTAACTAAGAAATATGTTTTTCGGTATGCGGATTGGTTATGTGTACCCAATACACAATATAAGAGAATTTTGCAAATTTCCTCTTCTTTGCGAGGGGGGGGGGGGTTAGAAATACTGAAGTTTTTGACATACTTGAATTAATCTTCTTTTTTTTTCCTTTAAATGAGATTTTTATATTAACCCGTTAGTAGTCGCTATCGACAGCGCCACCTATTACAGATTGCGAACTTTTTAGTTAACTGCCACCAATAATTTTAAGAAGTGATGTGATCGACGTTAAATCGATTTTATTCGCGTTTTATGTATATCAAATGCCACTTCTAAAAATTTTTGGTGGCTATTGAATAAAAAAATCTGGAAAAACTGAAGGATGGGCGGCAAATCGACCAACTAGCGACTACTAACGGGTTAATAAGTTATATGTAATTCTGAGAATTAATTTAACTATAAAAACCAGCGAGGTGGACAATGTCTGCTAGTTTTAATATATTTGTATTGGATAAAAAAAAGGAATTCTTGTATGTTGCAGCCATCAGAGAATATGCTTCAATATCATTTAACTTAACACTACCTACTGAATAACTTGAACAAAAGTTTAATTATAAATTATTATAATAGATATTTTACATCATATACAGCTTCATGCAGTTTTAATCACAGATTGTTATATGCAGTTATTCGAAAACACTCAAATTTAACACTCAAAGTTACACTCAAATTAAATCATAATTATTTTACGTTAGGATTATTGCATCTTCTTATATCAAAATTTGTACAATTATATACCATAGAATCTGATATGTAACCATCATGTAAATAGGGATACCGCAACATAGCTCAGCGCCACCGGTTGGGCGACGTGCACCAAAATATTCTAGATAATAAAAGTTATAAATACGTGTAAATTTTTATGAAATCGTTCGTGCATAGAGTTGCCACATAGTTTTTGTGCCACATCGTGCTCTTAGCATAGAGTTGTCACATAATTTTTGCCAAATGCAGGTAAACAGGCGAAAATTTTCTAAAAGTGGTTTATTCGAGTTTAAAACGTTTTAAAAATGCAAATCCATCCAAAACAGGAAGTCCAAAATTTTTAAGAATCGAGTACTTTTTTCCGTGATGACAAAGAAACTAAAAAGCTATCATAAAGATTATAAAAAAAAATATGTTTTGAAAAATCTGTTAATTTAGTGTTTAATGAAATAGATCATAATTTTTAATCAAATAATATTTGAATAATATATGTCATTTTTCTGTTTTAAAAGATAACTTTCCACAAATAATGCAAAAATGGCGGTTAAAAAATAGTCGTGCGCTGTGAATTTAAGAGATTTTTAAAATTACCAAACTTGATAAATATAAAAAAAACACAGATCGTTTTATAAAACAAGCGATGTTACAGTAGGATTATTAAATAATATTTAGAACTTTTCAAATAACATTTATAAACTTTTACAACGATTAATCTTTAAATATATTATTTTTTTTATATAAATAAGAAAATTTTAGAACACTGAAAAATTTTCGATCTCATTTTTTCAATTGGTTTACACATTTTCACATGCTTTAAATACAATTTAACGTGGCCTCTATCTGCGTGCGTGTTACCAAGATTTTGTGGCAAATGTGTTTCACAAAAGAATGAACGGAATTATACAAAATTTCATTTAGGTTTGGGACTTTGCCATAAATTGGCGCTAATTAATTTGTAGCATTTATAATTCGGAAGTTTCTACTGCTATGCTGTAATTTTACTCATTTATAGGAAGGCTATAACTCAGTTTCAATATTAATAAATGCAAAATACTTGATAATAGAAGATTTAGATTTTCAAAAATTTATGCTTATTCAATTTAAGTGCATATCGGTCGTTAAATAGCGTTGTTATGTTATTTTTCTTTCTGAGGGAAAGGCTATGTCTCAGCTTCTATTGTGTAAAAATGTTTCAAACATGATATGTATAAGATGATCATAGTGAAAAAGATATTTTGATTAATTCTGTGTACGTCATGCCCAACAGGTGGTGTATTTATATTGCAAATTTCTCCTTCTAATTTTTTTTTTCGGAAAAGCCATATCAGATTTTATGATAAATATTGCCACTTTCCAAAAGTTACTGAAAGTGACAGCAACCAAAAAGATCCGAAAGTGTCTAAAGGTGATAAAGTACCTCATGTACTGAAAGAAATTGCAGATGATGCAAGCATCATTATTGGCAAAATATTAAGAGCATAATATTTTATTATATTTGTTAAATGTTGGAAGTACAATGAAGAGATAGGGTAAAAGCATACAGGTTCCCAGAAGTTTTCTCATCTACTTAATACCTTTCTCATAGATTCCGAAAACGATTTAAAGTTTTTAATTCAGAAATTTGTTCAGGAGGAAATGCAGAAAGCCATTGGTTTGCAAATAGAGGTAACACAATCTATCGTTCAGTCTTATGAAGCTTTTGTTCAAGAACAGGTGGAGAGATTTCTCAATCCTATTTACAGTATCTAAAAAGTTTAGAAAAACTTCCGAAAGGATTTTTTTTTCAGTAAACATACAGAAAATTTGACCCTACAATGGAATAGTTTTCTTGAAAAAACTACCCATGGCGCACTTCAGACAATCGACCAGTGTCTCTCTATTATAGCCATCCCGAGCACACTGTACTCTATTGCCAAGACCGAAATACTACCTTTGGGCAATGGCCGAAATTATGGCCGTGGAACCTCCTCATATTTTTACGACAAACGTAACACTTTAAAGATCAGCCGACCAGTCCCAAGATCCAGATCACAATAGCCTAGCCGAACCCGAGGACGATCCCCGACACATCACTAGAGATCTCCGTTCCCATACAAAAGATCCAATTAGTCATCAAGGCACCAAAATGAGGAAATATGAACTACGCGACCTTTGATGTAGGTAAGGCCGTTACTTTTAAAAGTCCTTCCGCTACCGTTATGCAAGGAAATCATGCCAATATCGTTTTAAATTATCAGGTGCTACGAGCACTTTTGAACTCTGGAATTTCCCTTTCTGTTATCTCGGAAGGATATCGACGTCAGAGAAAAAAATATGTATATATTTGTTCAGCTGTTCCACGAATGCTGCATTAAAAGTCGTAGATGGTAAACATGGCAATCAGAAAATGCAACCTTAGAGTTACAACGCTGGTCCAAGTTTATTTTTTTCGAATTCACAATTATACCGACATGCAGCAATGATGCCACTCTTCTTTAGGACTTCCTGAAATCTTTTTAAGTTGTCATAGACTGTGGTCGAAGAGAACATTTTATTGACAGAATTATGCCGCCATTTCCACAAAGATGAGTTTTAATCGCCATAGAAGATTCTTTGATTCCTACCCATGATGAAAATACCAGTAATTGATCTTCTGGTTGCCCAAAGAACATTGCTGTAGTCGTCGAATATAATATTTTTTGTTACTGACCCAAGATTTAGCTATGCTATCAATGGTCGTCACACTTCCGTACAGAAATGGAGAGTTGTGGATAGCTAATGGGTTGAATAATGCGGAAAAACTTCCTAAAGTAATTTATAAAGGTCGTTCTGAATTACTCTACCTTTCTGTGACAATGCACTGCGAAAAGCACTCTCGTATGAAGATATCGCTAAAGAGAGAAAAAAATCTGTCGATTGCACACAAGTGCAATTACCGAATCTCAGCGATGATCAACAGCAACAACCGGTAAGATTTTAAAAAAAATTCTAGGAAAGTAAGAACACACAATATCGAAACAACATTCAGCACAAAATTGACAGCCGAGATCATTCACGAATCAGCTAAATACCCTAGATAGTTCCATTTGCTGAATAGTGATTATTCCATGATGAAAAAATATTACTTACAAACTTTGAATAAACACCATAAAATGCAACAAACTCGCAACAATTGTTTCGGGTCGAAAAAACACACGACCCTTCATCAGGCGAATAAAGTAAGCACGAGTGCTGCAGTCAAAGCGCACTTAGGTGCGTTGCCGCTTTGACTGCAGCACTCGTGTTTACTTTATTCGTCTGATGAAGGGTCGTGTGTTTTTTCGACCCGAAACAATTGTTGCGAGTTTGTTGCATTTTATGGTGTTTATTCAAAGCTTGTAAGTAATAATTTTTACAACGCCAGTTTTGTGGTGCTTTTTTATTAAATTCCATGATGAAATCTCAAAAATGGTACAAAGAGGAATAGATTAACCATCGGATAGCTCCTGGTCTTTCTTAGTTGCTTTAGTACAAAAAGAAGATGGCATTTTGCGTTTCTGTTTGGATTATCGCCACTTAAACAAAGTTAGAAAAAATGACATTTATTCCTTACACAGAACTGATGAACTGTTGAATTGCTTGAAAGAAGCACAATGCTTATCTTCAATGGATTCGGAAAATATATATGATCATTCTGACGCAAAATATTCTCAACCTGAGGATATTTTTATTCTAACCGATGCAATCGTTAGCTTTTTTAAAAATTAAGTAAAATGTAATATGTAATTTCAATCGTTGCCTTTTGAAGAGAATTGTTTACGTGAAAAGATTGATTTCTTTTAAAGGAGAAATATTTTTTATCATTTAATTAACACTGCTCGGCATGAAAATTGCCCCTAACACCATTTTTGCAAATTCTTATGTAAAATGACCTCCTGAATCCGAATACAACGGCCTTTTGACCAATCACCCACAGTTTATTGAAGACACTCCCCTATTTTAACCATTTTTTGGTAATTTTATGGCTATAAATTTGATTTATAGTGTAGAAAAAAAATATTTGAACTGTTAAATATTTTCTGAGAGGTGAAAAATTCTAAATCATGAACATTTGCCGCAAGGGGAAAATTGAGGAAGGGGGGTATTTCCCACTGAAATTATAAATTACATTTGTTATATTTTATCAAGCAATTATTATTTTTACTTATTATGCATTATATATATATATATATATATATATATATATATATATATGTATGTATTTTAAGTGTTAAAATTACACTTTTCCATTCTCCATATCAAATTCATGGCTATAAAATTACCGAAAAGTGATAAAAATTTGGGGAGGTTGTGACATCCCGAGAAAACGGTGGGTGATTGGGCAAAATGGGGGTCATATTCGGATTCAAGAGGTTATTTTACATAAGAATCCACAAGAAATGTATCAGAGCATGATTTTTTTTTCTATCAGAACCAAATATTAATACAATATAAAGAGTTATACTCATGAATACTTACATTTCCCTAAATTTATAGCAATTAAGTTCACTTAAGATTTTATATTAAAATAATATTATAACAGAGCAAGGACAAGAAAAATCGTGTTACTCGGTCTCACCAACAAAAGTACCAAAAATTGAAATTTTCGGTAGATGTTGAGGTATTGTCATCTGTAAAATCGTTGGTCTTGAATGGTTGTAGTGTCCTTGGTCATCTAATAAAACGCAAATTAAATTTACGTGGTACCGCGGTGCCACACGCAGTAGAGACCCAAAGCTAAGTTATGACGATTTGAATGGATTTTTTTTTTTTTTTTTTTTTTTTTTTTAAAGGTGTTACGAAAAAAACCGGGATTCCATTTATTGAGAACTTATTTAAACATAGCAACCAGCGAAGCAGGCAATGCCTGATAATGCATACTTAATTAAATTTAAATTAAAGCTAGTATGATTTGATTATTAAACTTTGAGCAATAAAGATTTTTACATATGCAGTTAAAAACAATATTAATAGCTATTAGACGCTGAAATATAACCATTAAAAATTAGCAAAAGTCAAATAACAGCAGCACCACCTAATGATTAACGTACTTTCAAATTATGTCAGCATTCTTTTTCATAATGTTCATCCTATATTTAAATTTTGCTGCACTCATACGCTCTAAAATCGGAAGTTCATGTAGACTGTGAAAATTAAAGCGTAGAGTATAGCAGCGCTACCTGTCGATCAATATACGCCCAAATTAATTCAGTATTGTTTTTCGTAATACTCTTCTCACATATAAAGTTTTGAGCAATATACGCTGAAGAGGTTGAGATTTGGCCTGAGAAAATCGCAGCATTATCCGGGCCTATGTATCAAAAGTAAATGTACTCTAATTTATGTCAGCTAACTATATATATACATATATATTCCAATTATTTGCATTAAGAATTCCTATAAATTTTTGTCTCGCACATGCTAAAGAAGGACATTTTAAAAAAATTTCAAAATGTTTTTAGAACATCAGATAATTTCTAAATGTGTTGAAAAAAGAAAGTCGACCGTTTTATATGAATACAATGCTTTCTTCTATGAATACAGAAGTAAAAAATTAATTTCAACGCTTCTTATCCCATTAATCAATTTTTATTTTAAGAACGAAAGTGCATCATGCATTTAGTTGTTTTGGTTTATCTCATCTGCTTTACCATAATTACAGACCAGGTTTATGACTTAATTTATTCGTTACAGGATAATCTGTGGATGATTAAATACTTGCTCCCTTGGGAATATAATGTTAGGAATGTGCGAGAAGAAGATTCTGTCAAAAAACCGTTGGTACAATAAGAATAGATTTTTTGTCAGGAAGACAATCTCTTGAATAACTCTTAGATAAAAGATAAAAAGATAAAGATCTTTCGATTGAATCTGATAATCGAATGTAGATTAAGTACGATGGAATTAAATCCGCTACATTCATTTATCTCCCGTGTGATGGCTGCTAAAAAACGCAAAAATGCTATTACTTATATTATAAATATTTTCTTTTAAATTTCAATTGAGATAAGCAATTACGTATTTTTATTTATTTATTTTATTTTAATTTTATTTTATTTCATTTCAAAGACGTTCCTGTCGACCAATATTTTGTGAGAATTCGTAAGCTAAATACAACAGTGGAGAAAAAAAAAAAAAAGATTTTTTCTTGACATTTTTTTTCTCTTTTCTAAAAATAATACTGGACGAAATAGCCTTAAACTTCAGACATACAAAGAAGATTTATACACTGACAGTTTTCAGTATCAATTTAGTTACGTATACAATTAGGGGGCTACCCATAAATTATTTTTAAAAAAAACTAAAACCAGGCTTTGGGGACTGCCGATAGAAGTGAAAACTAAGTAACTTGTGAATTGTATCGTCGAGCTATTAGATTATTATTTTCTAATTATTTTTGGTTTGTAAAGAAGTGGTTATGATCTGTATTATATGATTCGGCGCAATATTTGTAGCTACCCAAATTAAATGAACTAAGCCTTATATTAGGTAAAAATATCGTAATATAACTAATATATATATATATATATTTGTTGTTATTGTTTATTTGAAAATTTATATTGAAAGCAAAAAGAAGAATATAACATTCTGTATAAAAACACGTGCTTGTACTTTCTGAACTATGTATATACTGTGGAAAAAGTACATACATACGAGGGTCATTTTTAAAGTAAGAACCGATTGCGCATCGTGTCCGCGCATCCTGTCAAGTAACGTCAGTTCAAGGTCGGCCACTCTTTGCCAGTCTCTCACTACACCGCCATTACGTTTCACGTCTCTGCCGCTATTGGTTGTATGGTTAAACTGCTTCATTTAACGCCATGTCAATCAGTAATCCCGCCGACTGTGAAGTTTGCTTAGTTATTCGGTTTTTAAATGCAAAAAAAGTTCGTCCTGCTGCAATTCACCGGCAGCTTGTTATGGTGAAGTTTATGGTGAAGTTTATGGTGAAGTTGTATTGAATGATGGAAATGTGCATAAATGGTGTAGACTTTTTAATGAAGGAAGGGCAAATGTTCATGAGGAAGAACGATCTGGACGGCCTACTGTCATGAATGAAGACTTGACACAAAAAGATGATGTGGAAATTCGCCGAAACAGGCGCTTCACTATTGACGAGCTTCATCAGAAATTTTCACAAATTTCAAAATCAGTAGTTTATCACATTGTTACTGACAAAAAATGTGTGCGGAGTGGGTGCCAAAAATGTTGACAGAAGAACACAAAACAAAACGAATGGCACATTCTTTGTCCTTTTTGGAGCGCTATCACAAGGATGGTAACGAGTTTTTGAGTCACATTGTGACCGGTGATGAAACGTGGATTGCGTACTACACTGCAGAGATTAAACGTCAATCCAGTGAGTGGCATCATTCAAACTCTCCAAACCGACCACGAAAATCCAAACGAGAAACTTCAACACGAAACATTATGGCCATGGTTTTTTGGGACCGAAAAGGCATTCTTCTGTTAGACTTTTTGTTAAGAGGAATGACAATAAATGATCAGAGGTACTGTGAAACGTTATTAAAGCTTAGGCTCGCTATTCAAAATCGCCGAAAAGGACTGCTCTCTAGCGGCGACATTTTGCTTCACAAAATTGCTCGGCCTCACGTTGCGGCAAAAACAAAGACGCAACTGGAAAATTTTCATTGGGAAGTACTGGATCATCCAGCATACAGCCCTGACTTAGAGCCTGATATTTATCTGTTTCCAAAACTTAAGGAATTCTTTGGTGGAAAGCGCTTAGAAAATGATGACAAGTTGAAACTGTTACTAACTGGTTTTACGATCAGGCGGCAGAGTTCTTTGATGATGGGATCCAAAAGCTGGTGCTTCGACTTGACAAATGTTTAAATGTTAATGGTGACTATGTTGAAAAGTGACAAAATGTTCATATTTTAGTTTGTAATACAATTTATGTTCATAAATAAAGTTTCTCTTACTCCATTGCAAAACGGTTCTTACTTAAAAAATGACCCTCGTACATAGAGTATAGAACGAGAAAGAGACAGATGCCAGTAGCCAGTATACTACTCGTATTAGTATACATTTTATACATATATATATATGTGTATATGAGGCATGCCGTGCCGTGCGCTACATATATGGATATATATGTAGAGAGATATACTCTTTGTATATATATATATAATGTTTAGTAATAACGCACGGAGGTATATCTATGTACATATATACACAGTATAGCTCATGGAAAGCGTTTGGTAACGATGACGCGACTTCCATGATTTTTGTTCACCCAAAAAGTGCTCAACACGCCTAAAGAAGTTTTAACTAAAAAAAATAAAAATAAAAATAAAAAACATGAAAATCTGACATTGACAGATTTTAATTTAGTGCCAGAGGCCTACTGCTAAACTTGTTAATATCGACAAATTCTTCTTTAGTTAATTCGTGACGATCTAAATTCCATGATAAAGTTTTCATTAAATCAAACCAATGTGTTTCAGCTGCAGATACTGTAACAAATAACGTTGGAAGTCCAAACTGTCTTATAGCCGCAAAACAACGTTTTTTCTCTTTTTCCCAATGAGGGGGAGGTGTGCCTTGGGGGGGGACTCATGTCAAAGGTGTGCCTTGGGGGGGACTCATGTCAAAGTTGTACCTTGGGGGGACTCATGTCAAAGTTGGGCCTGGGGGGGACTCATGTCAAAGTTGGGCCTGGGGGGGACTCATGTCAGAGTTGGGCCTTGGGAGACTCATGTCAAAGTTGTACCTTGGGGGGGACTCATGTCAAAGTTGGACCTGGGGGGGGACTCATGTCAAAGTTGTGCCTTGGGGGGACTTCATTCAATAAATCCCCATTCAATAAACCGACTGAAATAGGCCCTTAGCACTATTAAGAGTGACGTATAAAAATTCGACAACGCTGTACCGACTGAAATAGGCCTCTAGCACTAAAAAAAAAAAAAAAAAAAAAAAAAAAACCACCAGATGAGAACAGCCATTTGAATGTAATAAGTATAAAACTTTGAATAAACCCATAAAATGCAAAAAAATTCGAACAAAAGTTTCAGGTCGAAAGAAGACAAGAAACAATTATTGCGAATTATTGCATTTTATGGTATTTATTGAAAGTTTTGTTACCCACAAATTGATGAAAAGCACAAATATGGTGATTACCCTGTATCATTAAAAACTACAAAACATTTGTAACTTTGACACAGGATTTCATTTACTATATCCAATATTTATATACCTTTTTGTAGGAATCGCACTATTATTTAGACAGATAACTTTCTTTTTTCAAAAATCATTAATTTTTTTAGCAGGTCTTTTGCTTGTAACATCAATGAATTTAAAATAAATTTTACAGAACGGGCAGAAAAATTAGCAAACCATTAGAGAAATATTATTCTGAAACATAAAATATATATGTGCAATTTTTGCTGTGATATTAGTATTTCTAGAAATAAATTTTACAGCGCATGCGCGATACATAGAAAATTTCATTTTATTACATAAGTTAAAAGTTAAGCATATTGAGCAACTTATGTCAACAATTTATTTGAATATAGTGAAACTGAAGCAAAATGTCCACAAAAGAAGGAAATAGATTTTAAAAATTTTCGGAATGGAAATTTCATTAGGGGTTTTCACATGCCACGAATATAATTTGGAGATGCAATTATTTTAACCAAGTTCCAAAGTCTAATATATTTTTTTTTTAAACGAAGAAACCACGAAGCATATTATGATAATAATTACATATATATATTCAATTATTTATAATGAGTGTAATCGTAGGGTAAGTGCACCAGGGATTGACACTTTTAAAGCAATCTCTGATGTTTTTAATGTTCTAGTCATCAGAAAATATTTTTTAGAAATCTTAAGTTAGTACATATAGTATGAAAGATATTCAGAACCACATATATGTTCAAATATATACATTTGATAACAATTATTTTTTTTAATATGAATTTTTATTTGACACCCACTCAATTTTCCAGCAATTGACCCTGTCAGTTTTTCATTTTATCAGTATTTGGCCCCCAATGTTCCAGTATTTGACACTGCTAGTTATTAATTTTACCAGTTTTTATAACCCTATGCTCCAGTGTTTGACATAAAATGCTAAAACTCTTATATGTAAAATATATGATTTTATTATTTTTCTTATTTATTAATTATTTCGGGATAGATGTCAATTACTGGAGCATGCCAATAACTGGAGCACCTACCCTATATATGTTTATGGAAATGACATTTTCAGAAACAGTCATAGTCACAGAAATAAGCACTTGAAAATTTCTAGACAAACACTTTAGTGAACAAACCAGTGGAAAAAAAAAAAAAATGTTGAAATAATCAATATCAAGTTTATTCTTATCGTGATTTACATAGAAATATCGTAATAGCTTAAATAATATATCTTAGCTATTTTATTTATTTATTTATTTATTTATTTATTTATTTATTTTTTTTTTTTTTTTGGGGGGGGGGAGATGTTTGATGTCAGTGACTACAGTGGAGATAGGTAATTAAATGTAACCTGCAATGACGAATACTAAAAAAATATTAAAAAAAAAAAAAAAAGAAATTCATGTGAAAAAAAAAAAAAAAAAAAAAAAAAAAAAATTCAACATTAAAAATTACCTATAATCGAAGAGCGTTAAATCATTTTTTTTTTTTTTTCCATTATTAAAAAAATGCGATTTTGTTAAGCAAGATTTATTATTGAATTTAAGGAAAAGATAATTTTACGCAATAATCTATTTATGATAATAACACTAAATTATATGGTTAAAAAAATCTTGACAGTATAGTTATTTAGAAATAAAAAAAGAAGAAAATGACTTAACCCATTTTGGAACAAAACTATGACTTACTCCCTTTCGGCACAAACAAATAATGAAATGAAATGACTTACTTCCATTTGAAAGTAATACAAGTATATTTTTTTACATGTAAATACAGCATAAATTTTAGATACACAATTTTGGAAGGTAGTTCATTACCACAAATCTTCACTTACAAATTATATTTCTTCATCGCTATCATTATTTTCACTTATATTAGCGTTAGGTAGATTGTTCATAAAAATAAAAATATTAATGCAATTTGTTAATTCCCAAAGCTTCAAATAATTTCAAAACATCTGATTTTTTTAGTTGTTTAATATATATATATATATATTTCAGAAGGGACGTACGGGAGAATTTTTCCCTACGTTTCATGATCTTGTGACGGCAAAACGAACCACAGTACGTTGTTTTGATTCCCACATCTTGCTTCGTAATTTCCAGTACTTTTGCCTCGGAAATCAAGAAGCCTAGTTTGCTTTTCAGACTACTATGCGCAAAATGTTTCCTATCTGAAATATTCTACTGCTTGTTACACTCGAAAAGATTTTCAACTTAAAGAAATACTCAAAATATTTATTAGGGAGTAACATCGTATACACTTTCTTCAAGCTAATCCCCACTCGGCCGAATGCTCTAATCTACTGGTAAGTATAAGTGACGTACTGGGAAATAGTATGGTAAGGTAAAGTCCTTTTGAGCAGCCACTGCTGAAAGCACTCCTAACATGGTATAATTTTTATTTTGTCCTCTTCACGAGTCACTGAACAATCGAGCACTTTTCACTTCTGGAGGTATACGCTTCATCAAAAAGTCATATAAAGCGCTCGCAATTTCATTGGAACCACGTCCTTTCTCGTATTTACCCCATGCGTAAAAAAATATATCCTCCTTTTCTTGCGCACTGTTTTTACCCCGATGGATAATTGCACCAAAAACGTATTGCCATTGCTGACGTGAGTAATAAACTTCTGAAATAGGTGTGCGTGATAATTTCTTATTTCGCATCAGGTCAAAACACACTGTAATTTAATCTTCTCCTATAAGCTTTTTCCCTAAAAGGGAATAATTTTTTTGCCTCGGTGCTTATAAATCAAAAGTCCGGTTAACAGGGTCTTTTTTTTTCTGCACATTTTTCTAAATTCATTTGTATTTTTTCCCTAATGCAGAAGGAACAAATGTCTTTTTTCGAGGATCTAAAACCAACATTAAAACCTTTTACAAAAACATTACAATAAAGGTTCAATAAGTATACTCCTTTTTACATATTTCAATGAACATTTTTCACATTTTCAAACGTTAAGCTTCGGAGGAAGGTATTTTCTGTAAGGCGTCTTTTTTCTCCCATAATGACTAGAACGACAACGAAAACTTGGTATGTGCTCATGTATCAATTTCTTCTTATCTTCAACATCAAATTTGATGCGTTTTCTACCTCTACGTTTCGGTATCCCAGTTTTATTCTTGAAGAAATAATTTGCAATATTTCCAACTCTTTTTGCTCCCACACAGAAGATTGATCGAAATGTGATAGCACATACGGGGACAACTCCATCATCATTAGGAATAAAGTACTTTGTATGTATATCTGTTTCTGTTTTGGTTAATTTTCACGTAGACGCTATGCTTTCTTGGGTTTAATTGCCATATCAGAACACAAAAATTATCTTGTCACTGTTTATAAGTATCATTGTACATAGCCTCAAATGTTCCTTCGATAAAAACGTTTCTCAGGATATTTGCCTTACGAAACACACTCTCAATATGATTGCAAGCGACTATTACATGCTTACTAGACGACGACTGAAGTTTATTTTTTTTTTCCATAGACTTGGATCACGTTTACGATTTCCCGGGTGTGGAGATAATGCCACAGCTTCAATGTAACAACCTACAACAGCATTCTTTTCTGTACTTTTGACTTTTCACTCAAGGCCAAACAAACCACGTAATATCAAGGAACGCTGCAATTGGTTAAATTTGACTTAATCCCTTTTGACACAAAACTTACTTGTGACTTAATTATTTTCGGTAGAAAATATGAATTTCACCCTCTGTTTTCAATACGAGTAAACACTGTTTGGAACTTTTACTTATTGAAAATACATTGTTAGACATGTGTTAGACACTTTCCAACAAGGTTGAAAAGTGCTAATGACTTCGGTTTCTCTGTCTGTCCATCTGACTGTCTGTTCATTGGTCTGTCTGTCCTTCCATCTGTCAGTCCGCGGTCTAACTCTCGTAAATATTCATACAATTACTTGAAACTGATATATGTTATTCAGGTTCACTGTCAGATGCTCTCTATTGAAAATGGAGTGAATACCTTTATTGGTTTGTGTACAGAGACACCCGAAAGTATTCCAAAGCATTGTTTTCTATGAAAGGTTTTCTAAAAACCATATTTTAATACCGTTACTTTACACAAACCTTAATGAAATTGAAATATGTCATTCAAGTCCCCTATCGGATGTTTCTAATTGAAAATGGAGACTGGTTTTTATACAGGGATAGTATTCCAAAGCATTGCGTTCAATAAGAGGTATTTCTATAAACCAAATTTTAAAAACTTTGCTTTGCACAAATATTAATAAAATTAAAATACATTATTCATATGCACAAAAGAATGCTATCCATAGAATACAGTATGATTAGCATTAGATTCAATGGGCCACACAAAAATATTCAGTTTCATTTTGGGCTTTTATTGGAAGTTTGCTGGAATTGCATTTTCGCTTACATTAAGCGATTTAACACTTTTTGACATTTTTAAAGTGTAAACACGAATTCAAATTGTGTATCTATCTGTTCGACTGTCCATCTGTCTATTTGTCCGTCTGCTCGCCCCTAGCATCCATAAATACAGTATGTCCATAAAAGAATGTCCCAGTTATAAATTTTAATAGTATCAACTATAAGTGTTGTAGAGTGTTGGTTCAAGGTCACAATTAAAGAATAACTCAAACAGTTTTAGATAAGCGCATGGCGTGAGAACTGTTTGCTTGTTTTCTCGCTTGCAGCGCCACCTGCGCAAAATGGCGCAAATCAACGACAGAGCTCTTTGTCGTTTCCATCCACGTTCACCTGATATAACGCCATGCGATTTTTTCCTATGGGGATTTATAAAATATCGTGTCTACGTATACGTTCCATCGTTACCTAATGATTTGACAGAGTTGAGATACAGAATTGAAGAGGCTATTGCTTCCATTACATCGGACCTGTTAACCAAAGTGTGGGAAGAATTGGGCTATGGGTTCGATGTGTGCCGTTTAACTAAATGTGCACATATTGAACATTTGTAAGAAAAATTAGGTTAGTTTACCTTCAATTTGATGTATGATTTGTTGTAAATTAGTCTTCATTAAACTGTTATAATATACCATTGAAGCTGGGACATTCTTTTATGAACACCCTATATTTTACGAATTAAAAAAGAATTACCTATGTTATTCAAATTCACTATGGAATGTTCCCCGTTATAACCCTTTGTATCCCACCGGGACTTTAAAATCCCATTAAAAACAGTTCTCAATATAGTGTAAATTTACTACTGGATTTCATTGGAACTTCAAAGTCCCTATAGTTTAAGCATTCCTACAGTTAAACTATAGTTTAAGCTAAATTTAATATCCGATGTTTCTCATGCAGCAAAGAAATACAATAAAAATGTTTCAAACTATTTTTCCAAAAATAAGGTAATTTGGGATATAAAGGATTAAGTAAATTAACTGTTTGAAATATTTTTTATTTTATTTTTTAATGTTTATAATTTGTATTTTAATTTATTACGATATGTATTTCTTCCAAAATTTTGATATTTTTATTTATTGAAAAAATATGATTTTTAGTGGCATCAGTGGATATATTAAACATAAATAAACACCTCTTAGTTGCTTTGTTAGCTATATTAATTCGTACTATGCTATTACTCCTGTTTTAAAAAATATTTACATATATTAGCTTTGAAATAAATTTATATCTAAATATAAAATTTATTGTATTATGGAGGGAAAAAATTTGGGAATGAAAGGGTTAAATGACATTAATAGGTCCTATTCGACTGGTTTGTGTTACAAGGGCACCCCCAAAAAATGCCAATGAATTGCATTTTAGGACAGACATTTTTATAAATTACATTTAAAGAACTTTCTACTGTAACAATCATAAAGAAATCAACATTTGCTTTTAATATGTTAAAATAATATTTTGTGTAGGTATGATTTTGTTAACCTTCAGATTTACTACTCTAAAATATCCCCATACATTAAGGACTGGAATTAGAATATAAGGGCTACGTTTTATTTTATATTAAACATTTTTAACTCTTTTTACTAATGTTTAAGTATGATTAGGAATTTAATTAATTTATCTGTATGCCTTTCAAAACTACTGTCTCTAAAACTGTGTTATTACGTAGGAAAAGAGCATTGAAAGTTATACGATATAACATTTACAAAGTACAATACAAAGTACAATACAAAGTACATTTACAAAGTACGATACAACATTTACAACATTTACATGCGTACCGCATGATTTTTCGTCCTTATTATTATTTCTTTTTCCTTATCGTGTTTTCATTCGATTTACTTTCTGCTTTTCAGTTCTCCATCATGAGTAAATTAAGCAATCGTATAGGATTCCAAACACTTTTTTTTTTTTTTTTTTTTTTTTACATGTTTTGAGGTCTGGAGAATCCGAAAATTGCATAATCGAAATCGCGTCCATTTGTAGGGTGTCAGTGTGTTAGCGTGTAAGTGTATTAGTTTGTCAGTCTGTGTTGTTTGTCATCTTAAGAGCAAGTGATCGTAGAGAGATCAGACTATATTTAAAACATTACTTATGACACTATAAAAAACCTTATTGATTGTAACATTATAACCAAAAACTTTCGTAATTTCTTCGAAATTTATAATTTTCTTAGCATAGATTAATAGAGCAAAATTTCGCTTAAACATTATAATAAATATTTTTTTCTGTGAAGATGTCAGACCAGCTTTAATATATAAATTATGATACTTGCATGAATTTGATTAACAATGAAAATTCAACTTTGAAATCTTCGTAAACTATTTGAAATTTACGGATTTCTTTACATGGCAGAAAAGAGCAAAATTTCGCATAAACATCCATTTTGAAGGATAAATTAATTGTAAAGATGTCAGGCCATTTAAAATATTCCGTAGAATTTTAATGATAAATTCAGAGTTACAAAAATGATAGTACCTTAAATTATACACGTTCCTCGTTGTTCCTTAACTGTTGTTATCCTGTAAAATATATATGATTTTGTAATAATTCATAAGGAAATTTAGGTAATAAAACATTCAGTATTTTTATAACTAAAATTATTTTGATACATGTATTGAAACTGTTTTTACCACTTCTAAACTTTTAACATAAGGATGTTTAGAAAATTGATAATGATGAAACATTCTTTTTAACACGCTTTTATTAGCTTCACCTGTATGTATGTATGTATTTTTATAACCGCTCTGGGAGCAAACAAAAAATTTACATTGTGAAAAAAGACTTTCCGTACGTGGACGGCGTGGCGTTGAGGTATAGCTCCGCGCTACGAACCGAAAGGTCTAGCGTTCGCTCCCAGTCAGGGGCGATTTTTTAAAATTGGTTTTTGTTTAATTCCAAATTATTTTAATTAAAGATTTAAATGTATGTAAATATTATGGTGTGTCACTCAGACGATTTTCTCTTACCCTGCATTTTAATACTAAGATAGATATTTTGTGCTTTTTAGTTCACATTTCTATAAAAGCGTAATCTTTAATTTTTTAAAACTATAATATTATTATTAACTAAAAGATTTCTCACTAATGGCTAAAAATCAATTTTTGCAAGCTACCCAATATCGGCGTTGAAAACAATGTATTATTAAAATTTAAAAGTTACATTATACTGATATGAGAGCTTCGAAATTCTTTCTATTAACATTATAATATTTAATTTTAAGAAATTATAGTAAATATACAATAAGGATTTCTGCATGAAAATAGTTGTAGCAGAAAATTTCGGAAATTTCATTCGTGACTATATGATATTTTAAAATGGCACCAAAACTGACTGTCTTCAATTAAATTAAATAATTATATGTATATATTGTAGCCATAAACGATAATTAAAGGACACCCTACGGTTTGATCTAGAAAGTAATAGAAAATATAATTTGAAAAATTAACGCATATCGTTTCCTTTTTAACACGCTTTTATTAGCTTCACCTGTTATGTATGTATGTTTGTATGTATATTTGTAACTGCTCTGGGAGCAAACAAAAAATTTATATTGTAAAAAAAAATACTATCTCTACGTGAACGATGTGGCGTTGAGGTAAGGCTCCGCACTACGAGCCTAAAGGTCCAGCGTTCGATCCCAGTCAGGGGAGATTCTTTAAAATGGTTTTTGTTTAATTCTAAGTTATTTTAATTCAAGATTTAAATGTATGTAAATATTACGGTGTGTCACTCACACGATTTTCTCTTACCCTGCATTTTAATACTAAGATAGATATTTTGTGCTTTTTTAGTTCACATTTCTATAAAAGCATGTTCTTTAATTTTTTAAAACTATAATATTATTATAATAATATCTGATGTAGTAAAATTAAATAAATAACTTCCACAAATTTAAAAAGATAAAAAAAATAAAAGAGAGAAAAACTGTTTAAAAAATATTCAAAGGTCAATACTTTTTTTAATTCATTTCCATCGAAATTCCTCTAAATATTTCATAAATTTCATATTAGTTTGAGAAAACCTTTTAAATGAAAATACCCTATTAAATTTAATATAATAAATTCTAATTATAAGAACAATTTTTTTAGCAAAAATTAAAAATTTGAATTTATTAAAAAAATTAAATCCTCTTTTCTTACTTATTTTCATCGAGATGCTTATAAGTATTTCCTAAACTTTTTATATTTGTCTTAGGACTTCTTTATCATATTAAAATATCGTATTACATTTTAATATGACGCATTATATTTACAGGGACACTTTTTTAGAAAAATATTTTTTTATAAAAATAATGTGGAAGAAAATATCCATTAAAACTTTCATGTAGAATTATTATTGCTCTTTAGTTTATCAAACTTAAAATTTGTATCAGTATAAAAAAATTACATAAATATTCCTACATGAGAATACTTTTATTCCTAATCTAAAGAAAACAAAAAAAACTTCTTTCTATAATCGATTAAATCATGCAGCAAAAGTGTCTGAATGTATTTTCAAAAACATAATTTTCATATTGATAGAAGAAGTTTCTTGAAGTTTTGTGAGATAAAATTTATTACATGACAAATAATTTTAAATCATAGTATGACAAATAATTTTAAATCATAGTTTTGCTGCTGAGTGCACCGAAGTAGAAAAAAAAAAAAAACTATTATTATTATTATTATTATTATTTTTATTTATTTATTTTTTTACGTTTATAAAACATCTGCAATCTCGTTAATAAAGAATACGTTGTTGCTATATAATACGTTTGCAGCAAAAAAATATATTTTTTTTTTCATTTCTTAAAAGAAGAAAGAAAAACTATACAATACCAATTATTGAGAAATTTTTATGTAGAGTAAATTTTTAAAGGAATGTGAAAGCGAGTTATCTAATTTACATATCTTATATATATATATATGTATGTATGTATGTATGTATGTATTATTATTATTTATTTATTTTTTTAAAGAGAGTTATAATTTTAGATCAGGGCTTTTAATCACATGGCATTTTTTATTGAAACAATACGCTACAGTGGAGAAAACACATTTTTCTAGGGAAAGAAAATTAGCCACTAAACACAGAAATGAAATCTTCAAATATTAACAATTTATTTTATATAAAATATATTTATTAGTTAAATTACAATTAATATACGAAAAAAAAAATAAAGCTAAACACATTTACCATTGAATTTACAAAATAATTCAGCTTTAATCACTTTTTTATTTTATTTCTATTGATAGAAAAATAAAACAAAATAATTAATTATTTTATTTAATTATATTGAGTGAGTGCGACAGTTCTACCCGTTATTGGATATGCAAATCTGCAGTGGAATTGACGTCACACATGACATTGTAATGATGTAAATCGTCGGCCAATCGAACGTGTGGATGCCTCAGATATAAATGCTTCGTGTCTACAAAGTTAATCATCTCAAAAAAAATATCAGAGGGTGTAACATGGAAAGCGTGAAGAAGCATATAAGACATTGTTTGTTATACGAGTTCCATAAAAAGAGTACGGCAGCCTCAGCATGTCGGAATGTTTGTTAAGTTTATGGAGAGGATGTAATAGACGAAAGCACATGTCGTCGATTGTTTCGTAAATTTAGGTAAGGTGACAGAAGCTGCCAAGATCAGGCTAGGAGTGGACGGCCATCACACGTTGGAGACGGCAATATTGACCAAGCCAACCTAAACCCAACCGTGGAAGAATTAGCGGAGACCTTCAACGTATACCGGACAACGGTCGAGATACAGCTGGTTAAGTTGGGTTTTACGAGAAAGTTGGATCGTTGGGTTCCACATTACCTGACAGCTAATCAATGGGATGACCGAATCGCCACCTGAATTTCCTCGCTTTCCCGGTACAAAAATGACCCATTCATGACACGAATTGCGATAGGAGATGAGAAGTGGGTTATGTACCGTAACGTAAAGCGTCGTAAGACTGTGTGTCGCCCTTCTGATCCGCCTGCATCGACTTCGAAAGCTGAACTTCATCCCAAGATGGTGTTATTGGGTGTGTAGTGGGATGTGGAGGGAATATCTCACTGGGAGGTCCTGCCACTCAACCAAACCATCAAGGCTGCCTTCTACTGTCTACATTTAGACAGTCTGCACTAAAATTTGGTAGCAAAACGGCCAGGTCTCATCAATCGTCGGGGTGTTATCCTTCATCACGATAACGCCAGGCCACATGCTGCTGTTATCACACGTCAAAAGTTACTGGGCTTTGGTTGGGAGGTTTTACCCCACCCTCCCTATTCCCCTGACTTAGCACCAACTGACTATCACCTATTTTGTGCGTTGAACAATACCTTCAGTCAGAAAAATCTTTGCTGAAAACTGTCATCCAAGACTTTTTGACTCGAAACCGCCGGAATTTTACCGCCGTGGGATTCATCTCTCACCAGAAAGATGGCAAGAGGCCATAGATAGCAATGGGGATTATGCACAATAATAGGTACTATTCATTTTGCGTTTATTTGCTCTTCTTTATGAGCAATGAAAACGGGTAGAACTTTACACTCACCTAATAATTTCCACTTTCATTTCTTTTAATATTTACTAATTTCAATTTTACTATGTTTAACCCAATCTTTGAAATTTAATTTATTAATTCTGTTCCACTAATTTCCCCCCCCCCCCCCGGTTTTTTTTTTTTTTTTTTTTTTTTTTTTTTGCGTAATGAAATCATTTGTCTATTTTGGTAATTATAAATACTTATGAATTGCAAAAATTCCATCTAACTATTAAGCTACTGAAATTTGTGCAAATCAGTGGATCCTGTTACATAATTACTGAAGAACATGATAACTTTAAAAGTCCTTGTCAGTATTCACGTATTTGAAATAATTCTCTGAAACATTTTTGGAATGACTTATGTTTGTACGACAGTAATTAAACGAGTAGTTTATAAAAGATCGTCTAAAAGTGCCAAATGACACCAAGTTCTTTTTTTTTTTTTTTTTTTCAAAATGAAAAATAACATGAGTGTACTAATTATATCTTCCCTGAACTAGTAACATAGACGACGTAGTGTTACTTTACAGCCTCTTTTTTTTTTTTTTTTTTCGATTCTTAATTGAAAGTTTATCATTGTCCATGTATCGTCACAAGATTTTTTTGAAAGTATATATTCGCATAGTTTTATTTCATTTTATTATTGTTCATTTAAACTTTGCTATAAAATTAGAAAGCAGTTACTAGATTTATTACATTGTTCGATCAAAAATGTGAAATAACGGAAAATTTTTAATCTTATTAATTTCATGTTTTCAAAATGCGTCGAATTATTTATTTTTTATTTTTATTTTTTCTTTTTTTAATGACATTCGAAATTAATAAATTTCAAAACAAACATGCAAGCTATCAAAAATTCAGTGTAAAAATGCACTCCAACTTCTTTTTTAAAGTTAAAATTTAATCGATAATACAATTAATGAAGAACTTGTTATATCCCGGAAAAAATAAATAAATCATAATAATAATCATAAAACTTTCTGTGGGATAAACGAGAAATTTTTGATTCTTGTATTTAGATGCTTCATAAGAATGTTTTTGAAATTTTTCAAACCTTTCACTTACTGAAAAATTAAAATAACAACTTATCGCATAAAAGATGAAACTTCATTTACAATTTAATATCACAAAAAAAATAAATAGTAGTACCTATAATTTAAATTAATCTTCTACGTGAATTTAATTCATGTTTAAATGAAGATTAGATATTTAAAGTTAGTTTTGTAAAATATTTTCTGAATAATTTTAGAAAAATTTCCCTTTTCAGGATTTAAAATTTTAATCCGTAATTTTTGTTTTGAAAAACAGAAAATTAAATTTCAGCTATAGACAAAACACAAAAGTAAATGTATTTAAATATGCATTTCAAACCTTTAAAAAAGTAAAGTTAAATGCTCAAAACTTTTGCTTAAACTGTTTATATGCATTGCACATCAATTAATTTTACGAAAAAATTTACTTTTTAGCATAACAAAATACTTTTCTATCTGTTAATGTTTTCCTGGAAAATTATACAAGTTAAATCAAAGGAAGACGTCATATAATATGATGTTTCGCTTAATGCAGCGAAAAATTAAAATGATATGATAATAAAAAAATATAAAAATACACCACGCTATTCAGTGCTTAATTAATTGTGAATGTTTTATAATATCTTTTCAGAATGTACACAACACGATTGAAAGAAATAATGTTAAATAAAATTGTGTATTGGTGGCATCTTTCCCCGTATATACAGGGACGATGCCACCAGTTATGAGGTTACAATACAGTAAATAAGAAAAATAAGACAAACATTGGGACATTTCCTGTGAAATAGTCATAATTATGTAGAAATAAACAAATTTGTGAACTGATATATATATATATATATATTTATTTAATTTACTTTGCTAAAACTAATAAGGATTCAAGTTTAAATGTTAGCCTGCACAATGTTTCATTTAGTACAAATGATCACCATTGCAATTTCGTGCAACCATTTCTTTCCTATTATGCACTGAATCTAATCACACTTGAGATATTTTTCAGCGTAAAAGAATCTTTTACATACAACACAAAATTCGTCATCATCATTCTCATCAAAACTGTCGTCACTGGTATCAAGAGAAATTTCTTCACTTCAGAAGCACGAGCTTACACTTGTCTTTTTCTTCTGTTTTTTGGAAGGTTTCTACACTACCTATCAATAAGAATTTAGACACGTTCGAATTTAAACATTTTGTCAAATATCTAGAAAGTTTTTTAGGAATCATCTTGAAACTTTTGAAGTGTAAAGAACATGTTATAGCTCATATATTTCAGTAAAAGTTGTGTCCTGAAAAGGAAAAGGGGACCAATGAAAAATTAAACAAAAATCAAAATGTTTTGGATTACCCTGTAAAATGTAAAGCTTTAAATGCATTTTGGCTGTAGCATGCGATTATGAAGATTTTTCTCATTATTTGTATAAAATTTTATGAGGCTACCACATATATTCATGGAGATATAATGGTTTCTTCAAAAAACAGCAAAAACAAATTACACTTTTTAAATTATATCACGTAGGGTATTAGACCCAGTTCAAAGCCTTTTTTAGGAAATATGGCATACTACATTAGACATGGCATACAGCAATCAGAATGTAAAAATATTAAATATCTTACGAAATAAGAGCACCTTTGTTAAATAACTTTTAACTACGCATGCGCAAGCTTTATAAAAATTTCATTTGCATAATTTAATAGCGAAAGGTATTGAGCAACTTATATGAAAACCCCAAATAAATATCATGTAAATTCAAAACTTTACGAAAGATAGAGTGAGCAGAATTTAAGTTCTTTTTATAAATAAATAAATAAAGATGTTAGGGGTTTTTTTTTTCAACATTTATTTACAATGAGCGAAAACACTGTATTACCGTTGGGCATTGAATCAAAATAAATATATGCTGAACACTCCTCACTGTAAAAAAAATTGTATCTTTACTCAACAATGTTGAGGCAGTTTACTTGCCACAACTATGTTGAAAAACATTACCAACTGTAGTTGCGTAATCTTTGCAGACAGGGAAGAAAATTTACACACTCGCAAAGGGTAACTTTACACAAGTTTTTTGTGTAATATATTCAGAACAGTAGATAAGGTTCCACTCTCTAAAACGGTAACTTTACACATTGTAGTGTAACGTATGCAGATTTAAAGGTGAGTTTCCACTCTCACACACGATAATTTTACAGAGTATAGTTGTGTAACGTATGCAGATCAAAATATAAGTTTGCGCTTTTGCAAACGATAAATTTGCACAACATTCTTGTGTATTGTATGCTGATCAGTAGGTAAGATTCCACTCTGACAAATGGTAGATTTACACAACAATGATGTGTAACGTATACAGATTAGTAGGTAAGATTCCAATTTGGCAAACGGAAACTTCACACAACATTGTTGTGTAACGTATGCAAACCAGTATTTAAGATTCTTCTCTCGCAAACGGTAACTTTACACTACATTATTGTGTAACGTATGCAGATCAGTAGGTAAGATTCCTCTCGCAAACGGTAACTTTACACAACAGTGTTGTGTAACATATGCAGATTAGTAGGTAAGGTTCCTCTCTTGCAAACATTAACTTTACACAACATTGTCATTGTAGTGTAACGCAGGAAGATCAGTTGGTAAGATATCACTTTCAAAAATGGTAATTTCATGCAACGATGTTATGAGACCCATGCAGATCAATGTGTATGATACATACAGATCATTAATTAGAGTTCCATACTTAGTTCGTTAATGTTACACAACTTTGTTATTTAAAGTATGCAGGCGAATAAGAAATATTTTTATCCAGTGATCTATTAATATACTTAAATTTGCTCCGATATATAAATTAGTAGGTAAAATCCCACTTTTCATTCAGTGAATATTGTGTTCCGTAGGTAGACCAGTAAATTTTATTTCAGAAATTTATCCTTTACTAAAAGGTTTAAATATTTTGAAATGATGGTGGGCGTAATAAATGTTTAGTAAATTACCGTGTTTCAGTTATAAATATTTGCATATATTTTAATTAAATGTATCAATATATTGAAATTTCACAAAAGTTGTTTAAATTAAAAAAATAATATTTATTTATTATTTATTTATTTATTTTGAAAAAAAAAATATCTTCTTAATTTTACATTATTATAGTTTAATTACGTTTTTCAAACATGTTTGGGATTACATGACACATTATGAATTCATTGATAAATTAATTTATTAAATTATTTTTGCTTCAACACAGAAATTTCATGCAAATTTTGGCATTCAAACAAAATATTAAAAAAAATTATCGATCTATCGACAAAGTAATACACAAATTTGTTTAAATATACTGTTTAACTGTAATAATGTAATATCGAGGGGCAATTTTTAAAACTAGTTTGCACGCAGTTTTTTTTTTTTTTTTTTTTTTTTTTGAGCAATTTTTATCTATTTTTGATAATTGCATATGAATATTTATTTTCTTTATTGTGAAAATCAGTAATTTAAAAATAAAGAAAGAAAAAAAAAACTATTAAGTGCATCATATCGTAAAAAATGGAGATATTGCCAAATTCATTCATATTTTTATGGTTATAAAAAAAAAAAAAAAAAAGGTAATAATTGGTGAAATATATATATATATATATATCTGAAAAATTCCAATTTTTATGCAATAACTTAATGATGTTTAATTATAATTAGGGTTCCTGCCGGCATGGGGACAAAGCGACAGTTGTTACCTAGTTGCTAACACATGTCGAGAAAATGACTGATATGGACGACAAATTAGTGTCCTAAAATATTTTTATTAAAATCTATTTCGATATTAATAAGCTCCTAACAGTAATTTTTAATGCTTGTCTGGTATAAATCATAAATTTCTTTATGGTTGTTTTGAAGATTTTCTCTACATTCGCATTTCTGTTACTAGATATGATAGTTGTTGCTAAATTAAACTCTTACGATTCTGTTCAATAATAGGTCCATTGTACCACAATGTTTGTTTAATTTCTGTAAATTTCTTTTAGATTAGAATTTCATGTCACCATCAAAAGGCGTTTTGGTTTTCTTTTTAAGAGAGAGAAGAGACTATACGTTTTACTGGGTTATACAATTCGTATTGAGGATGAAATCATTTTATTACGTTTCCTTTCGTACTGCTTATAGTGACTATATTTTTGCCTCATGAAGGGTTATGCAAAATTTTTTAGATGCGAAACAACTACTGTCTATCAGTTTATGTGCACTGCCAACTTTATCTGCACTTTAATGCAAGTTGTACAAAAAGTTTTATTGCATAATTTATATATTTAAATACTTTTTTAATTAAAATTTTAAATTTTAGTTTTAAAAATTTAAAGGAAATTGTATTAATAAAATAGAAACGCATAAAAAGCTTTATTTTACCATTAATTTAAAGCAACTTTAAAAGCACAAAAATCATAGTTGATAATTCAGCGTATTAAAATACAGAAGAAACATTTCTATATATAAATTATATAAAGCATGCTTTTTTGGATTTTTTTTCAATTGTCAGTAGCATGAAACCGGTGTCTTGCTTACTTTTTGTAGGAAATTTTATACAAAACATTTATACAAAATTTTATCCTATACTCACATGTTAAAAATTCAGAAAAAGCGGGATGGCATCGCAAGCTGTTGGATAATTTTTACCAAAAGTTATACGCAATAATTTATGTCAACGTGTTACTACATACCAATTAGTATGAAATACTGTGCAGTAGTACCTAAGACACAGTTGCCACAAAATTTTGTCATGCAGAGACAGACATTTTCTAAATATGGTCAAATCGTGTTCTACAGCTCTCAAAACGTGTAAATCCATCAAAAACCCGAGGTCAAAATTTTTTACGAATCCAATACCTTCTTGAAATATAGATACTTATTAAATATAGAAGAAAGTAATAACCTAAGAGTTTAATTTAGATCATCATTTAACCTCATTTAAAAATTAATTAATTAATTAATTAATATTTTATTATTATTTTTTTTAAGTTAGTCTTTTATAATATTTTTTTTCTGAAATTCTCGAAGTTAGAGCTCTTTAGACAATAATTTTTAATGTTTTTAACATTAGAGAGTTTTTAATAAAAATACCAGCTCATCCTGAGTGTCTTAAAAATACAAAACATTTTGAAAGTCTATAACATTAAAACTTTTTAAGATAGAGAAAAAAAAAAGTTAGACGGTTATTTATAAACATAAAAAAGAAACGAAGTTCTATAAAAATCTGTGATGGTGGTAATTGGGCTTGGTAGACAAAAAAATGACACAGAATGACCCTTCTTTGAGCAATCTTACATAAAAATTTCAAGCATTTCACACATGTAGAACTTCAATTTTTATGTTCGATGGTGTCAATTCTATAAGGTTGTGTGTGCTCAAATGTCAAATTCCTCCAATAATTACCACCCTAATACTATGAGCATTTTGATTTTTTTCTTTTTTCTTTTCTTTTCTTTTTTTTTTTTTTTTTTAATCTGCAGTCTTTTATCAAATGATAACAGGTAAAAGCTACAATGTATCTGCTCGTACCTCATAGCTTTTATGCTGCACTTGTGTTTAAAACTAGATTTCGCTTACAAAAAAAAAAAAAAAAAAAAAAAAAAAATCTTAACATTTCATATTTTTTCTAACTTTTTCGCATGAAAGCAGAATATTCATTTATTTTTAAAATCAGTTTTAAGTAGTTTAATATTGCTGTCTTTGTCATTTTGAAAAGAGAAATATTTAACAGAATTTGCCTGGTTTTTTTTTGTTTTTTTTTTTTTCTAAACTTATAAAATTTTATTACAGAAAAGTAATTTTTCTGCTTTTGTAAAACTGCTATTTTAATGCTGGTGTCTTTGAAATAAAGAAATAATTCCTTAACGTAATTCATTTTATTAATTTCAGTATATAATTATATATATATATATATATAGGAATACATTATCAATGAATAGATTATCAATTTTTTGGGGGGTTTTATTTCATTTTATTCATTGATAATCTATTACTATATTTACGTTTCGTATTTCCTTTTGCAGCAATTCTGCGCATTGGTTTGCAATTCTCCTTTTATGTTTTTTTGTCTTTGAACTCACAAATTAGTTACAATAGTTACCTATATACTATATATATATATATATATACTAGCTGACCCGACAAACGTTGTTTTGTCATATAAATTATTTCTAGAGAATATTTTGCTAGAAAAAAATAACTAACTTATTGTAAGTGTGTAAGGATGTGGTATATAAGTGGAAGATGTATGGAGCGCTGAGAACGGTGAAAGAATATAAAAATAACAAAACACCAATCATTTATCTTTTTAATTTATTAAAATTGATTCTTTAAAATTATATACATATCGCTACTTATAACAATACTGCTGAAAAACAATATCAATCCCTTAATGCAACAGAGTGTACAATATTTTTTGTTATCCCATCTTTCGCCAATACAAACAAACTGGATGGTTTGCCCACTCGAGAGGCACGTATAATTGTCCGTGGGAAAAACATGATGTGCTCAAATCTAAGCCCCAGACAGACATCGTTTGGCCCTGAGACTTATTGATAGTCATTGCAAATGCCAATCTAATTGGAAATTGAGGGCGTTTAAATTGAATTGGCACATCTGTGGGTATAATAGGGATTCGCAGTAGTAATATATTTTCACCTCGGAATTTGTCATTTAAAATGATGGCTTCGATAACATTTTTCATTAATTTTTTTATGACTATACGCGTGCCGTTGCACAACCGTTGTGGGTTCAAATTACGAAGCAAAATAACCGGAGATCCAACCTTCAGTTGTAAAATATGCGGTGGCATGCCTGGTAAATCCAATGAGTTTAAAAACTTTGTTGGATAATTTACAGCTTCGGTGGCATCGCAAACTGTATCATTAGATTTGTATGACACCAAGTCTCCTGGTAACAAATGTTGTATCTTGAGATTCAATTCGTTGACGTCCACATTTTTTGCTGCTAAAATTGCTCTTTCTGTGTACATCGGGAAATATCTGGTCAATAAGAGCACCTTGAGAATCAATGATTGTGCAGAAATCGGTCGGTAATTTTATGCATCCAGTTTCACCTGTAGTAACTTTTCCATCGCCGATATCTAACAATTGTTTTGAGAATGTTTCAGCGGATGGATCTTGAAGCTTTTGAACGCACAAATTTACTTTCTGTTGTACTTTTTCAACATTACGCCACAATGACGATGATTTTAAGCACGCGTTGATCTCATCAGCGTATGTTGAACGCGGAATAACGGGAAGTGGTTGTCTGAAATCACCTGAAAAGAGTAACAGAGTGCCGCCAAATAGTTTGTCGTTGTTTTTTATATCTTTCAATGTCCTGTTCGACGCCTCAATCGAATGTTTGTGTGCCATAGTGCATTCATCCCAGATAAGGATTTTACACTATTTCAGCACTGTGGCCATGGACGATTGTTTTTTTATGCTGCACACTACGTCTGGGTTATTTTGAATATTTAGTGGCAGTTTAAATAATGAATGAGCTGTTCTGCCTCCATCCAATAAAGTTGCCGCAATGCCAGATGATGCAACAGCCAATGCGATGCCATTATTTGATCGTATGTCGGCGAGAATTAGCGAAATAAGGAATGTTTTGCCAGTTCCACCTGGTGCACCCCCCCCCCCCAAAAAAAAAAAAAAAAAAAAAAAAAAAAGAATCCACCTTGTCCTGCCAAAACTGCGAGCATGATGCGGTCGTAAATGGTTCTTTGTTCTTCATTCATTAGTGGGACATTGCGAGCAACAATCGCTGCCATTTCTACAGTATTGTATTGTAGTTCACGATTCAATTCAGTGCTTATTAAATCAGATGCATTTCGATTTGTTGAATGCATACCGAAATGACTGAGTGGTAAGTTGGCAATGATAATGCAAAGATCTTCAATAGCAATCAATGCTTCATTGTACATAGCATCACTGAATACTATCGTTAGATCATTGCACCGTGAACGATATTGATGCAATATATCATCAGTCATTGAATCTTTGTGATTATCCCGTAATGTCTCTGCTCGAGCCGGGAAACATGCAGTCAACACTATAGCGAATAGTAGACGATTTTGTTTTGCTGTACAGTTCAGTCCTACTTCAGCAAGCATACACTCCCACTGGTTGTCGTCTTCCAGCAAGCCGAGTGCAAGGCATGCATCTTTATACGTTGGATACTGTTGTCCATTCACTTTACGTAAATCTTGAAATGGCAAAGGGCCGATGACATTAACCAATAACAGTCGAAGATAAAAGCACTCAGTCTGCCTTGGATTGACTGTAAATACTCGTCCCAAGGTGTTTGATTTAAATAAACCGGGACATGCATCAATCGGCGTGCCTTGCTTGCGGGGCATCCATTTTTTTGTTGGAGTCCATGTGAAATAGCGTGGTACTTCTGAATAGATTAATGTCCGTGCAAAAGCACCAAAAGCATCCGCACGATTACACAATTCAAAAAATTCGGTGAGTGTAGTTTTTGGTGGATTTATAGCACGATCAATCGCTGTCTCGCTCGTGAAATATACGCGCTGGCCATTTTCAAGATGGACGGCTAAATGAAGAACTGCTGGATCCCGTTCATGAATTGGGAAACCAAAGGTACGCCAAACAGCTTCATTGGAGCTGACGTACCGGCCAATTTGGTAAAGTGTTATTTCATCGTTGTTATTCACCGGAGGAGCATTCACATTGGTATTTTCAACTCGAAATACAGCCATATCACTGCCTTTATTCACATACTTGCAAATGTATTTGATGCTCTTCACTGAACTGCAGAACTGAACATTAATATGAGCACTAAAAATAAATTTAAAAAACTGGCGTACAGACAGGCGCAAGAAATTCAAACTTCTTCACACACCATAAATTTTAAATCAGCACAACCAGTTTCGAAAGGACGTAGCCTTTCTTCATCAGGTGCAAACACGTGCAACTGCCTTAGAGGCAAAAGCAAGACTGAAAGCAGGACAAAATCCAGATTCCACTTTGCTGTCTACAGCCTGGAAAAATTTGTTTAATTCAATTAAATAATTTCCTTCATTATGTTTATAACATCATATTAGTTATAATAAAATAATTCTAATTTAAATAAAAATAATAATAATTAATGGATAAATTTTATTAAATTTACTTATTAGTTTAATATTATTGAAAAAAAATAATAATTGTTTACTCCTTTCCTCCCTCCTCATTTTGTGGTGTGTGTGTACGTGTGTTCCTCTCTGATTGGTCCTGCCCTGCATGTTGCTTCCTATTGGTTGTTTGTGTTGCTCCTCCCCCTCTGGATTTTGTCCAGCTTTCAGTCTTGCTTTTGCCTCCAAGGCAGTTGCACGTGTTTGCACCTGATGAAGAAAGGCTACGTCCTTTCGAAACCGGTTGTCCTGATTTAAAATTTATGGTGTGTGAAAAAGTTTGAATTTCTTGCTATTAATATGAGCATTGAATGTTTTGCTCAGCAGAGGCGAATATGGGACCACCCAACGGTTATCAATGTCAATATCTATGTTGTTGACATAGATGACCGCCATAGATGATAAGATTGTCCGCCATTATCGGGATTTCTTCGACGATATATTGGATATCCGTCAAATTTTTCGGAAAACTTTTAGTACATTTTCCATCTGCACAAATAATAATGGCCTAAAAATTCATTTTTCATTTTAACATAAAATAACTCCGTCGGATATTGACGAATTTTTTAAAAGAATATACCATTTTAACTAATTTTAACATTTTAACAATATTAACGTTGAAAAAATATTTGAAACACTTACGGTTAAAATTTCATTTTTCATTTCAACTTTAAATAAATTCTGACATCGTGTTTACGATTCTAAAATATTAACTTTGAAAAAATATTTTAAACACTTCGTAAGATACGGTTAAAAATTCATTTTTCATTTCAACATTAAATAAATTCTGACATCGTGTTTACGACAACTCACGCCATCTAGGTGGAAAAGTTGTTGAAAGAGTTGGTTAAAAATTAATTAAGAAAGAACTAATTAAGTTACAACTTTCATTTGTAAATCTAAACCATTCTCGAATCCACCTGAAGACACACAAAAAATTTCATTAAACTCAGTCCAGCCGTTTAGGAGGAGTTCAATGACATACACACGCACAAAAGAAATATATATATAAAGATATATATATATATGTGTGTGTGTGTGTGTGTATGTATTTCATAATTTGCAAGCATTGCTTTTTTATTTGTCTCTAATTAAAAATCAATATTGATGTATTTATTAAAGAAAAGAGAAATTATTTTATCAATTTAAATATCTATTTATGTTTATCTAATTTTTACTTTCCGAACACTATAGTGAGAAAAGTATTGTAATCATGTCAAAAATCCAAATTCGAGATTTTGATGTTTCTATACGTTTCGAGGTCCAACGAGTCCGTTTTCACTATTTTTACGATGATGTATGTATGTGTGTGTGTATGTATGTGTGTATGTATGTGTGTATGTCTGTGAGTGAACACGCTAGCGTCTAAACGCTTTGTTCGAATAAGCTGAAAGCTGGTACGTATATTGTAAGTCACCATAGTAAGAACCCTATAGATTTTGGTGAATCTAGCACTTATAGTTTTTTTACAGGGACACAAAGAAAAATTCTTTATCATTATGGCCAAGGGACCAAAATCTTAAAAGTGCGATAGCATCTAAACGCCTTATTCAATTGAGCAAAAACTTTATACACATATTATAGGTCACAGATACTCAATCTGTATACATTTTGGAGAATCTGACACTTATAGTTTTTTTACAGGGACACAAAGAAAAATTCTTTGCCAAATTTTTAAAAGTGTGATAGCGTCTAAACGCCTTATTAATCTCAGCGAAGAATTTGTACACATGTTATAGGTCACATTTGAACCAACTGTATAGATTTTGGTGAATCTAGCACTTACAGTTTTTTACAGGGACACAAAGAAAAATTCTTTATCTTTATGGCCTATGAGACCAGCGATAGCATCTAAACGCCTTATTCAATTGAGCTGAAAATTTGTATGAATATTATAAATCACTGTTGCACTAACTATAAGCATTTTGGTGAATCTAGCATTTATAGATTTTTACAGCGACACAACGAAAAATTCTTTATCCTTATGATCTAAGGGCTCAAAGTTCAGTAGCGTTAAATAAAACCTCGTGTGATTTATGGAGAAAAATACTCAAACACTCTGTTAAGGTTTTCTCTTTTTTGTTTGTTTAGCAACTCCTCTTTCTTTATTTTATCTACAAAACTGTTAGTTACTCAATGTTCGGAAAGTCGAGTGGAGTCACTCCAGATTTTTTTTTACAAAAGTATTTCTTTGTATATGAATACTATGCATACACACACTATACAATTTTAATGAATAACAGTAAGGTTGGATGCAGCTTGAAAATGGTGTTTAATATGTCATGCATTGGGTACTTTCAACGGCTGCTTATAAAATAACATTTTGTTATGATTTTCGGTGTATATATATATATATAGATAGATAGATAGATATATTTGGGGGGGGGGGGTTAAATTTTATTTAAAGTTTAATGCTCTTAACTTTTCGTGAAAAAGAGAAATGGCTTTTTTTTTTTTTTTTTTTTTTTAAATCTAAATTTCTCTTCTTGCGTGTGAATTCCTTGTACAAATAATTTCATTTGATTATGGAATCAATAAATATTTTACCGTTTTTGAAAAGTTTGTTAAAACAAATTAACAGTCTGAATTTTATATTTTTCTGAAATTAAAATTTGCTTTAATATAATTATAGAACAATGTGCATCATGTATAGTAATTCATTTTATTGTACGTCAGGACTCTTTACAAAATGTTTACAAAATTTATTGTAGACTTACTAGTATTTACAAAATAGTTTCATTATATATTTCGCAGTTCGAGAAATAATCCTTAGAAATTTTTTAGAAAATATAAATGATTTAATTAAGGATGGATTACGATCTCATTCATACTTACCGATAGTTAAATCATTTCCAATTTCTAATACGTGTACTTCAATTTTCGTTCTTCCTGCGACAAAAGGGAGAACACGACTTCCTGCGACTTGCTGTTGCTAGCAGAGTTAGGTCGATCTCGATTTCTCTCACTTTCTCTTCCGCTAGGCAATGACGTCAGATGGGAAGTAATGACACCCAATTGGTCAGCTTTTTAGCAGATGTCTTCCTCTGCAAGTCCTATAATTGGTTTCTCCTTATTTCTCCTTGACTTGTAATGCTTCTCAAACAAGATGTATAAAGTTGCTCAAAAGAACAGTGTATTCTAAATTCTTAACACTTTCCACACGCATATTGAGGGAATTTACATATATTTAGCAGTTCAAGAAATAATCCTCAGAAAAACTTGTCGTTCATACTTACCGATATTTAAATCATTTTCAATTTCCAATATGTGCACTTTAATTTTCGTTCTTCCCGCCACAGAAGATATGCTGGCTGTTGCTAGCAGAGATGGTTGGATCCAACAATAACTATAAAGGAAGCTTCAGCGTAGACTCCTGCATCGGGTCGGGTTGACAAAATTTTTCTCTTGTGGGTCGGGTTCGGGTTGGTTTGGATGATCGTTTTATCTTGCGGGTCGGGTTGACTGATTTTTTTTCTTCCGGGTCGGGTTCGGGTCGGGTTTATTTTTCTACGAGTCGGGTCGACTTGAGAACACCTTTAAAAAAAATTACAATTGAAAGCACAAAATTGTAGGCATAATTATAGCTCTTTAACTAATTTTAGACATGTGTCGGAGCTCCGTATTCTTATGCGCAAGTATCCACCTGAACAAAAAAAAAAAAAAAAAAAAAAAAAAAAAAAAAAAATCCGTATAAGTATGAGAAAAAAAAAATATCTGTATACGTTTTCTTTTCTTCAACAAACCTAAAACTAATCATTTGTAGAAATTGTATGAAAATGTTAAAATACTGTATAAATTTTTATTGACAATTGTTAATATATATAAAAGAAATATAACATAATCTTGCTTTTACGTTTTGGGAATTTAAGTTATTTCTCAATTTACATTTTTTATTTATTTATTTATTTTTTTTTTTTAAGGATATCTTTATTTTTAATGAATTTTAATCCTCGCCTTTGTGTTAACGAAATTTTTTATTTTCTCCCATTCACATTTGTATATACAGCAAATATACAGGGAATACTTGCTGCGATTTAATTAACAAAAGTAATGTAAAATAAACACATAAAGGAAACGAATACCATCAAGGCAGATTATATTCTTTATCGTCTTCTCTAGAACAAATGAACAATGCAATAAAGCAAAACTGACACCGGAGGAAGCTAAGTTGTTTATTATGCGAATTTAAAGTGCGAATCACATACATGCTACTCAAATTATTATAGAAAAGTAAACATCCACATCGGACAAAAGCAATAAGGAATAATGCATCTTTATTTTTTTTTTCAGACTATAAGTATTAAACAATAAATTACGAACATTTAAGTGCTTTTTTTACTTTCTTCTATATTAAATAGAAGAAAGTATTGGATTCATAAAAATTTTCGATTTCCAGTTTTCGACAGATTTATACGTTTTGAGAGGTCTAGAACATGATTTTACCATTTATAGAAAATGTCTGTCTGTCTGTGTGTGTGTGACAAAAAATTTTGTGGCGACTGTATCTCCGGAACTAATGTTCAGAATTATATATGAATTTATATGCAGAGGCACCTTGACCTAAATTAGTGCCTATCAATTTTTGTCAACCGATCAACAGGTGAGTCTGTTATTCAGCTATTTCCGAGATTTAAGAGAAGGCTATATCTCAGGTTCTATTGAGGATAATCAAACAAAGCTTGATATGTGTAAAGGCTATTATGAGACATTATGATGATTCAATTTGAATTCTTATCGGTTAACAGGTGGCGCTGCTGTACAGCGATTTCGGCAGTTTAAGGGAAGGCTATAATCTCGAGAACTACTGCATAAAATTGCATATAAATTTATATGTGGATGCACCTTGACCTAAATTAGAGTCACAACTTTTGGTGTCAACCGCTCAACAGGTGGCGCTATTATACAGCGAAAGTTGCAAATTAATGGGAGGCTATATCTCAGGTTCTATTGTGTATAATCAAACAAAACTTGATATGTGAGAAAGCCATAATGAGATATGTTGAATCAATCTGGATGCTAGTCGGTCAATAGGTGGAGCTGCTATACTGCAATATCCCTAGATAATGGGAAGGCTATATTTCAACTTCTATGGCATATAACTGTACGAAACCTGATATGTGAGATAACCATTATAAAAACGTACTTTTTAAGATGCCATTTATAGGCAATAAAACTGGCTTACTTTGGATGTTTAGTATTAGTTGTCTTTAAGATGAAAATCGTTTGCATTCATCCTGTTAGATAATTTTAAAAAATAGTATTTTTAATAAATTAGTATTTGCACTTAGTAAAATATTGGAATGTATAGAAGAAAGTCTTGTGGTGGCCACAACATACTAGTTTACTCTCGAACTTCACAATTCACATAAATGGTTAAAAATTATTATTGATCTATTTTTCAGATTTTTTAATTTTTAAATTAAAAAATTAGTAATTACATTTCAAATTCTTTTTAAAATAATTTACCAACTGTATGCCAATGAAAATTTACCTTATTTTATCATTTAAAAAAGTTTTGTATGATTTTTTGATGTAATTTTAAGTAATTTTTATTTAGTTTTCGGGCTTCGGGTCGGGTTCGGGTCTAAAGCCAACGGGTTCGGGTAGGTTTTCGGGTTGATATAAAAATCATCTGTCGAGTTCGGGTAAAACCCGACCCGTGCAGGACTCAATTCTGTGACGTCAGCAATCTCGGTCATTCCGATCCACACAACTTAACGGGGAAGATCTTTTGCGCATCATTTTTTCCTATTTCTTTTAATTATTCCTGGATATGTATTTTTTAAAACTTACGGATAAATTTGGAATTTGAACAGATGTTTTTCGTGTAATTTACGAAATTCGTGTCTATCATAGATTAAAGGAAATAAGTGACATTTTGAAAATATTTTTTAAACTTAAATTAAGCTTTTTCTGCCAAAAGTAATAAAATATCATTTGCTACTTTTATTATTATTTTTTTTTTCAATCTATTTAAAGTCAAATTATATATATGTATATGTATAATATATTATAAATAACCATACTTATGAAATATCGCGTTATAAAATAATCTCATAAAAAACAATATTATTGTAAATGTCCCCCCGCCCAGCAAAAACTCTTACCTTTCTTAGGCAGCCAAAAAAAAAAAAAAAAAAAAAAAAAAAAAAAAGATTGATATCAACTTTCGCCGCCGCTATTGATTCCCGAAAACTCAATGCCTCGCTTAATGAAGATCTGCCAATAACTCTGCATGTATCTTTCTAATAAATCCTAATCTCTTTCAACATTCTTTGTTATCTGTGTTAGTTTTTTTGGCTGCATTGTAAAGTTATAATTTAAAGTATTTTTATTTCTGGATGCATAATGATATTTTAATCTTTACTAGCTAAATTTATATTAATTAAAACTTCTACGTAGGGGACGCACCCCGCAGTAAATATACTTTAAATTATAACTTTATAATGCAGCCAAAATGCTAATACAGATAACAAAGAATGCTAAAAGAGATTAGGATTTATTAGAAAGATACATGCAGAGTTATTGACAGATCTTCATTAAGCAAGGCACTAAGTTCTCGGGAATCAATAGCGGAGGCGAAATTTGATACCAATGTTTTTTTTTTTTTTTTTTTTTTTTTTTTTGGCTGCCTAAGAAAGGTAAGAGTTTTTGCTGGGCTGGATGACTATTACAATAGTATTGTTTTTTATGAGATATCACTTCTTTTTGCAGGTTATGTATGTTCTTTTATAAATACAATACGTATACATAATGGGTGTATTTGTATAACAGATCAATAAAATTCGTGAGTGTTATGCATAGATGTAAATATAGTGTTACGAATTCCTAAATAGAACTAGTTATTTTTAGGTGATTTCTTTCTAGAGGCTTAGTCAGATTATAAAATGTCAATTTTCCGCATTTCTAGCTTGTTTCCGCGTTAAAAAAGCTCCTTTTCCGTTAAAAACCCGATTTATAAGGGCAAGTAATGGACTTGGCGACGAATTTGGCGACTTTATCGCTCCTTGACGACTTTTTAACGAGAAAATTTTTATTGTCGATGCACTGATTGTCTAAGCTCTAATTCGATTATTACGGAAGTTACTGTAAAATTCTGGATTAATGGCAGGCTATAAAATGGGTCCCGTTCAGACCACTGAGGTGAGTTTCTCGCTAAGAGTTTACGGAATAGAAAGTTCTGCTTGACTAAGTCTCTACCATTGAATTGCAGCCATACTACTGTATGTTATTACTATGGTATCGTTTGTGCTGTGATTTTTATGTTGTCATCTGTATTTAAGCTGCGTTTGCTAGTGAAACTGAAGTTGATACTGGGTTTAACAGACCTGTAATCTTCCGAAATAATCTGTAAAAAAATTTTTAAACCTCTGCAAGGTTCGTCTTTCATTCACAGACAATGCACGAGCCCGAGTGCACAACAATATGTTTGTCTAATATTATGTGAGAGTGTAATTCTTAGGGAACCCATGTTTTTGAAGACGTATTTACATGATGCATGTGCTTAATATTGATATTCGAATGAATTTGTATTTATTCCGTTAAAATCTGCTTAAAGCCACTTATGTCATTTTCAGTTCTTTTAATTTCATATTTAAAAATTCACTCGACTTTCTGAACATTTAGTGATTAATGATGTTTAAAAAGTTTGAATCGGGAGAATAATTTCGTAAATAACCGAATGTGAGAACTTTTTTAATAGAAAACTGTCATGCCATTTGGCACATTTGGCAATTCATGCTCACAACGAGACCCAACAGTAATTCAGTCTAAGTAATAAGGTGTTTCAGATGCCTTTCTCTCGTGTAATTCACAAACAATGGAAAAATTTATCCTTTAATATTGCCAAGGTCATAGCCATATAAAAATTTCAGAGTAGGTTCAATATTTAGTACGCAATATTAAGTGTTTAAAATGAAATATAATCAAAAAAATATTTCGACAAATCTGCAAAATTTTTCTAAGTTTTTAAAATTCCCAAATACCCTCCCCTTAGTTACGGCCTAAATGTTTCTAATTTAATTTGGCAGTTTATCGCATGGGCCATGAAAGTGTGTTAAGTGAAAATTGTCTAATATAAAAGCACCCAAACGGAAAAAGGAAATTTTGAGTATCTCTACCGAAGTTCGTGTGTGAATACAATAGAATGCAATTTATTCGAATTTATTGTATGACGCTATAAAAGCACTAAGATTGGTAAGCATGCAGTCTTCAGTAACGGACAAACAATAAAATTAGTTCAAAACCAGTTTTATTCTCTTTTAATCAATTAAAATCACTTTAGTTTTAGCTCCTGTAGTATATGATACGTGAAAATTCATTCATGCTTCCCCTTAAAAGAGTCAATTACATACATAATTTTTCCTAATGCTTAAACGTCAGCCAATTATTGCAACATTTTATAGCACTTTTCTGTTTTAAACACTATTATTAAAAAAGGAATTTCAAATAAATATGCATCCATGATAATGCAAAAGAATTCTAATTTGTATTGCTATATATAGTACCATAAGTCCGAAATTTATAAAATTCTATAAATGATTCTTGCAACGATGACTTTAAACATGTCTACAAAATTTAAGCTCAATTGGAAATTCAGTATTTGTACGCTATCGTGTCTACTTACATACATACATATCCACATTAATCCTACAATCATTAATCTCCACATATTTCGCATGATAATGTCCTGTAATATAATATATATATATATATATATTAAAGCTGAGTTTAATTGAATACAGCATTTAAATGCTATTGTGTTCACTCACTCAATCACATATACCCATTAATCTTATATTCATTGAACTACGTGTAATTCATGTTATGGTGACTTAAAATATACGTACTGAATTTGAATTCAAAGAAGTGCAGCGTTTAGATGATATCGTACTCATTCAACTATTTCATGCGATGGCGATCTATAATATACATAACATATTCGAATGCAATCGAATTTAGTGTTTAGACGATATCGCGTTCACTCACGTACGTAGAGACACATATACATGCAGGAATCAACGTAAAAAAAAAAAAAAAGTAGACAAAAAAGAAGAAAAAAATCTGAATTTAGAAGGTCCCCTAAATTTATTAAATGATCTTCAAATGATTTCAGACCATAAATCGTTTTGTATAAGAATTCTATTTTGTATCCATGTAAAGAAAAAAAAAACTAAGTTCTACATCATTAAAATCATTCGTTGTGGGTCACCTCTAGCATACTTATCAAATGCAGCGTTTAGACGTTATCGCATTCACTGATGCACATGCATGCATACCTCCATCATCATAAAAAATGAAAAATGAATTCAGGAGAATTCAAAACTCACAGAAACACAAAAATGTCAAGTTTGAAATTTTCCATGATAATATTTCTGTTACATAATATATGATCGAAATTTAATTGTATGTTTTCTTCCATCATCCGTAATTTTATAAAGTTAACGAATCCCTCTTTTATTTAATCCCACACATTACTTTTGTTAAAAGCCTATTTAGCACGTCCTTTAAGCATTTATTTATTACGAAAACCAATTTTTTATAAATTATTTTTCTTATTAATAAACATGTTTCTTGTAAATATTTTAAAAGTTTTAAGAAAAAATTGTTTTTAATTAATTTATTTCAATCCATTTTTCTAAAAAAAAAAATAAATAAATAAATAAATAAATAAGGTAAAATAAAAAACAGAATTTATTTCTATTTAATGTCTTATTAAATGACAAAATTAAATTCATTGAAAACAAGCACCATCTCTTGACGGATTCATGATATTTTTGGGTTAAATATTACAAAATTGAAAATATCTAGCCTGTATATTGACCAAAAAAAAAAAAAAAAAAATTCCATTTCAAAAGGCACTAAAACAGGTCAGAAGGAATGTTTATGCAAAATTTCAGCTCAATAGCTGCAGAACTTTAGGCTCAATTGCTGTCAAACTTAACAAAGAAAAGGAGAAGAAGATGAAAGTAACAGGGAAATTTCGGGTTTTCAAAGTTATATAACTCCGGTCCTTAAGGGGGTGCATCACGGATCGTCAAGGTCATGCAAAGCCTACGTTATTCTATGGCGAAATTTGTTTATAGAATTACACATTACCTAATGATTTTTTTTAAATTCTGTTTTCACAATCAGAAAATTCACAACCATACACTGAAGACCCGTGAAACAAAAACTGCTATATTTAATTTTTAACCCTTTATTTTTAAGCTGTAAAATGCGAAAAATACACTTGTGTTGCTTTACTAGCCTCTAACTTATCAACAAATTGCAATATCTGAAATCTGTATAGCGTGTCTCTTTCTCAAGAAAACCAAGCTTTTTATTAATGTTTTTATAAATTATTTTATTTAAATCTCTATTAATGAGAATGTAAGAAACTTTAATTTTTAAATTGAAAAACCTCAATTTCAGCAGATTTCTCCGCCTCCCATCGGAAACGCCCCGCGAAACTTACGGGAAGTCATTAAGATTGATTGATGATATCGTTCATGTCGAAAGGGGAAGGGGGATAATGGTGTCGTTAAAACATACTTTCTGGGTCCACACAGAATTTTTCTTTTTCAGAGTCCAAATGCATTAAAGAAAAAAAAAAAAAAAAAAGAGAGAGAGAACTCTTTGCTTAAAAATCTACCATTTTTTTTTTTATATATATTGCAAAAAAAAAAAAAAAAAAATGTTTGTGTCTCCGACTACCTCTTTAAATACTCTCTTAATAAAATTACTTACTCTCTTAATAAAATTATTTCAATTAATTAAAAGACATTAAATAAAATCTCTGTAATAGTTTTAGAATTATTAAATATTTAATTAAAAATATAAAAATAAATAAATAAATAATAATAATAAATAAATAAATGAACTTATGAGTTTATTAATTAATTTAATTAATTTATTTTGTCCTTGGCATAAATTCATTTACACGCGAAAAATAAAAATAAAATAATAATAATAATAGTAATGATAATACATACAAACATATATATATATGTACCGGTACGATTTGATTGTGAAATTTTTCTCAATTTGGTGATAGCTTTTCCTAAGCAGAGCAATCGTTAGATTTTTTTTTTTTTATTACTAGGGTGCTCTGCCCCTTACTCGCTTCACTTATTTACCCCTGCGGCACTCTGCACGTCTATTCGCCGCTTTACCTTTCACTGAATAGGGATATTACTAGTGCATAACATAAACCAAAAGTAGAAAAATGAAATTCAAGAAATCTTCATATTTATTGTCTAATTGAAATATATAAGTACTATTTAAAACTTTTTATTACGAAATATTATTCTAAAAATCAGTAAGTATATATTTATATATAGATATATATATTTAGAATAGAAAAAAAAATAAATAATCGTAATATCTAGACCATTTTGCGTTACACCTTTAGTATACGACCCCATTGGCAACTTTTAAATTTTTGTTTATATTTAGAGATCATTTTTTTCGTGTAATTGTTCTTCTTATCTCTCTCTCTCTCTCTCTCTCTCTTTCTCTCTCTCTCTTATTTAAAAAAAAAAAAATCTAGGATACCTACTTTTTCTAATGCCTATACTTTTTACTAATAATCTTTTAGTTAATTTGGGACGGTATATAATGCTTTCTATATATTTTTAATGTACAGTTAGATAATTTTACCATTTCGAAAACATCTGGTTTCCAAATGTTTTCGAAGCTAACTGAAATTAGCTATTACATTTATTATATGCACTTTTTTGACATAATGTAAGGTCAAAAAACGTAAAATTAGCAAACAAATTAGACACTTAACAATTTTCCAGCGAAAGAAAACTGATACATGTGTAAAGTTATACAAATAGAGTTTACATGCCACGTTAAAAAAAAAAAAAAAAAAGGTAGAGCCGCTTTTAAAAAATACTGATTTCCGAGATCTGAAACTGACCTACCTAATGAGGATGATTGTCAATTTTCCTGTAATAGCCACGTAATATATGCGAAAGGATATCTAAAATGAGATTTATGTAGCAATTTTCAAGAAAATCGTAAGAACCGTTTTTGAGACATCGACATCCACCAAAGTTTTTCAAACTCAATTATTGACAACAGTTACATACGAAAGGGTATCTAAAAGAGATTTACAAAAGAGTTTGTACAAAAATTCCTACAGCCGTTTTTAGAAGGTTTTTAATTGAAATTGACTTTGTCATCGTGTCTTCGTGTCACGCTAGTAAACAATGCGCCTTTATTTTAAAGTAAATATAAGCTATTTCGTTTGTCGCTGTGTGGCTCGGTTGGTAAGAGCGTCCTGTTAATAACGCGGTGGTTGTGAGTTCGGTCCCTGGAAGGTCCAGCGTGTTAGTTTTTGCAGATAATTAGTAGAAAAGGTGTTAATTGAAACAAGAAAACTTTTCGTTGCTTGCACTAAGAATTTTTTTAGGAGTTTTTTTAAGAAGCATTTTTTTTATTTAGATAGTGGAAAACACAAAACATTTTAGATATTAAAAAAGCACAAAATAAAATGTTTTAAGTAAAAAATACATTAAAAAATATTTTAGAAGCTTTATATCTGTATATATATATAAAAATTGAGGTGTGTGTCCCTATATTTCACTTTGCAGCTAAAACTACATATCGTAGACGAATAGTGTTTGTATGTAGCAATAGGTACAAGGCTCCCATCGTGCACTATGGTGGTTGCAAGTCGATACCTCTAAGGGTGTTGCAGATACAGGGGTTGAAAGATGTGAACTCTAAAAATGTGTGATTATCATTGGTCGGAAATGATCTGGATCGTTCTAGAAATTTCTGGAATGATCTAGAAAGTCTTAAAATTTGAGCCAACTAAGAATGTTCTAGAAAATTCTAAATTGATCTAGAACATTCTAGAATGATCAAGAAAGTTCTAGAATGATCTAGAACATTCTAAAATGATCAAAAAAGCTCTAAAGTATATACAAATGTTGTAGACGATCAAAAATATTTTTATTGATCGGAAATGATCTGGATCGTTCTAGAAATTTCTGGAATGATCTAGAAAGTCTTAAAATTTGAGCCAACCAAGAATGTTCTAGAAAATTCTAAATTGATCTAGAACATTCTAGAATGATTAAGAAAGCTCTGGAATGATCTAGAATATTCTAAAATGATCGAAAAAGCTCCAAAGTATATACTAATGTTTTAGACGATCAAAAATATTTTAGAAATTTCTGGAAATCTCTAAAATGTATGTCAATATTTTAATTGGTCGAAATTATTCTGGATCATTCTCGATACTTCTCAAATTTTCTAAAAAATTCAAAAGTTGAAATTTGTAGAACAATCCAGAAAATTTAGTAATTAGTGGGGATAATTTTCGCGACTATATAAGACGAAAAGTCAAGCCCGTGCTTTAGTCGATTTTTTACAAGAATTGCGTAACAAAAGAAAACTTATAAGTAGTGTGATTGTAAATAACAGTGAGTAATAATTTTTACAGTGAAGAATTAAATCTTATTAAGTTTAGTGTTCTTTTTTAGTGCAGTGTGAAAAATATCACTAACGATGCAAAAACGTAAGAGCGTATTCTCGCGTTCTCGAATTGTATCGAAGAGGCAAAAGATGTCGCGAAGAAATGAAACCACGGAAGAAAGAGAACAGCGTCTATCATTACTTCGGGAAAATTATTGTCTCAGGCGAAATAACCAGACTGAAGAGCAGTTTAATGATTCTAGAGAGACAGATAAAATCAGAAAAAGATTACAAAGAAAAAGAGAAACAAATGAACAGACAGATGCTAGAAGAATACAAAATACAATAAAAATGCGTAACCTTCGACTAAATGATCAAATGGAAGCTCAAGCGTCAGGAACAACCGTAAATGCTATTCGTGAAAAACGTCGGGGAGGATATAGTCTTGAATATGAAGCGTTTTATTATAATCCCACTAGAAATTATAATCAACATCCAAGTGTAGTAATCGGTAAAATGAATGTAGTTTGTAAATTTTGTAAAGCTAAAAAATTCAAAGGAGAAACACCGAGTATATGCTGTTCGAATGGTAAAATTAAATTACCAGACTTGAAATCTCTGCCACCGGAATTCCTAGAATTTATGAAAGGAGAAACACATAATTCTAAAGAATTTTTAAAAAATATTAGGCGTTACAATGCATGCTTTCAAATGACTTCATTTGGAGCAACTGCAGTAATCGAAGAACCAGGATTCAATCCAGTGTTTAAAATACAGGGACAAGTATATCATAAAATTGGATCATTATTGTCTTTCCCAAATGATACTCCGAAATTTTTACAAGTTTATTTTGTAGGAAATGAAGAACACGAACTGGACCAAAGGCTTTGAACTTTTACAGGATTACATCGAGATATAATTCTTTATTTACAGCGCTTTCTTCATAAAAATAATGAATTAATAAAGATATTTAAAACAGCAATGGAAAAAATGGTTTCAGATAGTTATAAAATAATCATTCGAGCAGATAAAAGGCCAATTGGTGAGCACGAAAGACGATTTAATGCACCTCAAGTAAATGAAATAGCTGTAGTCATGGTGGACAGTGAAAGTAGCTATAGTGACATTGTGGTACAACGAAGAAGTAATAAGTTGGAACGTATCGCTGAAACTCATCACATGTATGACGCCTTGCAGTATCCATTAATATTTTGTCACGGTGAAGATGGTTACCATTTTAATATTTATCATATTAATCCAGAAACAAATAGACCAACAAACAAAAAAGTTTCTTCTAAGGAATTTTATGCATATCGGATAATGGAGAGAGAAAATAAATACAATCATATACTCAACTGTCGGCAGTTGTTTTTACAGTTTATTGTTGATATGCAAGCAAAAATTGAAGCAGAGAAACTGTTATTTATCCGCCAAAATCAAAATAAATTACGATCGGATGAATATATTCATTTATGGGATGCAGTAGCCAATGATGGAGATATAGAAAATTTGGGACAATTAGTAATTTTGCCCTCTACGTTCACTGGTAGCCCTAGGCATATGCTTGAATATGCACAAGACGCAATGACGTATGTAAGGAAATATGGTCGTCCTGATTTATTTATAACGTTTACGTGTAATTCTTCATGGAAAGAAATTCAAGATGAATTACAGTATGGACAAAAGCCACATGACAGACATGATATAATTGCGCGCGTGTTTAAACAAAAACAAGTAAAATTTATTAATACTATTGTGAAGAGTTCTATTTTTGGAAATGTTATCAGTTGGATGTTCTCCATTGAGTGGCAAAAAAGAGGATAGCCACACTCACACAATTTAATTTGGCTGAAAGAAAAAATTCACTCAAATCAGATCGATGACGTTATCAAAGCAGAATTTCCAAATCCGGATGAAGATCCTGTTCTGTATAGAATAATCGTGAAAGACATGATACATGGGCCTTGCGGAGCGCTTAATGTGCAATCACCCTGTATGAAAGATAATAAATGTTCAAAACGATATCCAAGATCATTTTTGAGTGAGACGCAAACAGGAGATGATGCATACCCGAAATATCGACGTCGACCACCGAGTGAAGGAGGATTTACAGCAAAAATCAGAGTACGAGGCGAAGAAATTGAAATTGATAATCGATGGGTTGTCCCTTATAATCCTTTATTATCAAAAATGTTTGATGCTCATATTAATGTAGAATATTGCAGTTCTGTCAAGTCAATTAAGTATGTGTGTAAATATATTAACAAAGGAAGCGATATGGCTGTTTTTGGAATTACTGATGAAAATCGAAACGATGAAATTTTAAGATATCAAATGGGACGGTATATAAATAGTAACGAAGCAGTTTGGCGTATATTAGGGTTTTCGATTCATGACAGAGATCCAGCTGTTTTTCACTTAGCAGTTCACCTTGAAAATGGACAACGAGTATATTTTACTAATCAAACAGCACAAAAAGTTGCAAACCAACCTGTTAATACAACCTTGACGGCATTTTTCGAATTGTGTCTCAATGATCCCTTTGCTAAGACTCTTTTTTATGGAGATATTCCCAGTTATTACACGTGGGACTCATCACGAAGAGTATTTAATCGACGAAAGAGAGGAGTTCCGGTTGAAGGATTTGAGGGTGTATTTAAAGATAATGCTATCGGTCGAGTATATACGGTACACCCAAAAAATGCTGAAAGCTTTTATTTACGTTTACTACTCCATGAAGTACCTGGACCAACTTCCTTTGAAGATCTTCGAACGGTAGAAGGTTACATTTGCGAGACATATCGTGAAGCCTGTCAGCGTCGTGGCTTATTAGAAAATGACAATCAATGGGAACAGGCAATGAAAGAGGTTGCAGAAACAGCAACAGCAAATCAATTACGTGAACTCTTTGCTATAATTATAACAACATGTAATCCTTCAAATCCGAATAGACTATGGATGAAATATCGTGATAGTATGAGTGATGATATTCTAGCAAGAGTGCGTAGAGACAATCAAGATATGAATATTGGTTTCAACGATAATATTTATAATGAAGCTTTAATAATTTTAGAAGATCGATGTTTCGCAATGTGCAATCAAAATTTAGTTGCTCTTGGGGTGCAATCTCCTGAAAGAGGCGGATCAAGCGTGTTTAATTCAGAATTAACAAAAGAACTTAATTATAATGTAGAAGAATTGCAACGTTATATCAATGAAAATAAACCAAAATTAACACAAACTCAACGAATAGTATACAACACAATAATAAGTCGTATTGACACAAGTACAGGAGGGATTATCTTTTTAGATGCACCAGGAGGTACAGGCAAAACTTTCCTTATCAATTTAATCCTAGCTACAATCCGAGTAAAAAATGAAATCGCATTAGCATTGGCATCTTCTGGAATCGCCGCGACATCAATGGAAGGTGGAAAAACAGCCCATTCTGCATTTAATTTGCCATTAAATGTAGCTGATCAAGAATTCCCAGTCTGTAATGTCACAAAATCTTCTGAACGTGGCCAAATTTTAATACGGTGCAAAATTATAATATGGGATGAGTGCACAATGGCTCATCGAAAATCACTTGAAGCACTGGATAGAACACTACAAGATCTTCGGAAGAATACAAAACTAATGGGCGGAGTTTTATTGCTACTATCTGGAGATTTCCGATAAACATTACCAGTTATACCAAAATCAACACCAGCTGACGAAATAAATGCGTGTTTAAAACGATCAATTTTTTGGAATAATGTTGAAAAGTTATCACTAACCGAAAATATGCGAGCACTAATAACTGGAGATCCAAAAGCACAAGAGTTTGCCGACAATCTTCTGAAAATTGGAAATGGCACCTACCCACTAGATCTACAGTCTGGTAAAATAATTTTATCAGAAGAGTTGTGTCATGTAGTAGATACCGAAGAACAACTTATAGAAAAAATTTATCCATCAATAGAACAAAATTACTTGAATAAAACATGGTTGTATGAACGAGCAATTTTGGCTACAAAAAATAGTGTAGTAAAACAAATAAATGAAAGAGTACAGGATATGATACCGGGAGAGGAAAAAATCTATAAATCAATAGATTCAATGATGAATCAAGATGAAAATTTGAACTTTCCGATAGAGTTCTTAAATTCATTAGAGCCACCTGGTATGCCTTCTCATGAATTGAAGCTAAAAGTTGGATCACCAGTCATATTAATGCGAAATCTTAATGCGCCAAAATTATGCAATGGTACAAGATTATGTGTAAAACAAATTTTGAACAACATCATTGAGGCAGAAATTCTAACTGGCAAAGAAAAAGGAAACTTGGTTTTTATACCAAGAATTCCATTAATTGCGAATGACTTACCATTTTGTTTTAAAAGATTACAATTTCCACTAAGATTAGCTTATAGTATAACTATCAATAAGGCCCAAGGTCAGACGTTCCGATTTTGTGGGGTTAATTTAAAAGAATCCTGTTTTTCACATGGCCAACTCTATGTAGCTTTTTCACGCGTGGGACAGAAAGATAATTTATTTGTTTATGCACCAGAACACAAAACAGTAAACGTAGTGTATAAGAATGTATTTCAGTAGAAATGTTTAGTATATAAATTGATTTAAGATAATTTAAGATATTAATGTATACTTAGTCATAAGATATTTATGTATAATTTATGTATAAACAAAAAAAAATCAATAAATTAATCAATTAAAAAAAAAATGTGTCTTTTATATAACAAATTGTCAAGTAAGTATTGATGGATTATTAATAACAAATAACTGTGCTATTAAAAATGACCCAGCGAAGCGGGTATTCACAGCTAGTATATGTATATATAAACATTATATATTACTATTATATGAAATTGGATTTGTCATCGAGGTGTTTTTTGCAAATAATTAATAGAAAAAGTGTCAATTAATAAAAGAAAATATTTCGTTGTGTACACAGTATCCTAATAATTTTTCAAAAGTTTTTAAACGGCTTTTTATCTAGTTACAATAAGCACAAAATTAAAATGTAAGTAAAAATAAATAAATAAATACAATTTTTCAGAAGCTTTTTATTAGTTAGAAGCTATTTATATGAAATTGACTTGGTCATCGTGTCTTCCTATCACGCTAGTAAACAATTAAAGTAAATATAAGCCGTTCCGTTTGTGGCTACGTGGCTCAGTTCGTCAGAGCGTCAGTTTAATAACGCCGTGGTCGCGAGTTCGGTCCCCGGGAGGTACGGGGTGTTAATTTTTGAGGATAATTACTAGAAAAGGTGTCAATTGATAAAAGAAAACTTTTCGTTGACTACACAATATCTTATGAATTTTGCGAAAACAATTTTTAAGAAGTTTTTTTTTTTTTTTTTTTTTTTTAAATATTAGAAAACACAAAACATTCTTAGATGTTAAAAAAGCTCAAAATTAAAAGTTTCAAGTACAAAATACATAAATAAATATTTTTAGAAGCTTATATATATATATATATATATATATATATATATATATATATATATATATATTATATATTATTATATGAAGTTGAATTTGTCATCGTGTTTTCTGTCACGATAAAAAACAAGACGAAAAAAAAAATGTAAGCAATTCATTGTATTTCTTAATGGCTCAGTTGGTTAGAGCGTCATGTTAATTTTTGCAAATAATTAATAGAAACGATGTTAGGTGATAAAAGGAAATATATCGTTGTGTACACAGTATCCTAATAATTTTTGAAGAGTTTTTTTTTAAATAGCTTTTTATCTAGTTACTGAAAAGCACAAAATAAAAATTTAAATAAAAATAAATAAATAAATAAAGTTTTTATCAGCTTTTTATTGAAACTGGATTTCGTTATCGCGTCTTCATGTCACGCTAATAAATATGGCACCGCAACTTTAAAGTAAATGTCAGCAGTTCTTACAGTCGCTCGTTGGCTCAGTTGGTCAGAGCGTCGTTAATCCGATGGTGGTGAGTTCCATCCCCGAAGGATCGATGTGTTAAATTTTGTAGATAATTAATAGAAAATGTGTCAAATGATAAAAGGAAATTTTTCATTGTCTACGCAGTATTCTAAGAATTTTTGAAGAGTTTTTTTAAGAAGCTTTTTTTAGATATTAAAAAACACAAAATAAAAAGTTTTATATATATGTACATATTCTTTTAGAAGCATTTTATTGAAACTGGATTTTTATCATCTTGCCTTTGTGTCATTCTGAAGAAGAAGGCGCCTCCACTTTAATATAAATTTAAACAACCTTTTTCGTCTTTGTTAGCGCATTTGGTTAGAGCGTCATGGTGATAACGCGATGCTCGTGGGTTCGACCCTTGCAAGCCGATGTGTTGCTTTTTTGCAGATCATTAATAGAAACTATGTCAACTGATAAAAGAAAATCTTTCATTGTCTACACATTATCATAAGGAATATTTAAAGAAGCTGTTTTTTGAGTTACTAAAACGCACAAAATAAAAATTTTAGTAAAAATATAAATAAAAATAACACTGAAAGTTTTTTTTTATTATTATTTTGTAGCCCTAAAAAGCCCAAAATAAAAATTTATTCTTGCAGAGACATGCTATAAAATCATAAAAGTGTCAACAATAAGAAAATTTTAAAGAAAAATATAGATATTTCACTTTTGCAAAAGGTGAAAAATTTTAAATATTCTAAATATTTTAAAAAGCATTCGAGAACAATATTCCTTTTGTATAAGTATTTGTGAGATTTTTCTAGAATGTTCTATGGTTTTTCTTGACAGTTAGACTTTTGGTTAGAACGTCATGCTGATAATGCAATGATCGTTGGATTCGGTCCTCGAAAGACGATATAGTACTTTTTTTCCAGATAAATAATCGAAAAAAAAAATTTCAATTGATAAAAGACAATCTTCCGTTGTCTACAAAATATCCTAAGAAATTTTAATTAGTTTTTTTTAAGAAGCTTTTTTCTTTTTGTAACTAAAAAGCACAAAATAAAATTTAAGTAAAAAATCATTTTTTAAAATTAGAAGCTTTTTATTGTGAAGCCCTAAAAAGCATAAAATAAAATTTATTCTGGCAAAGACATGCTACAAAGAAATGAAAGTTTCAACACTAAGAAAATTTTAGAGAAAAGTATAAGTACTTTCCTTTTCAAGAGATGAAAATTTTTTAATGTTCAAAATATTTTAAAAAGCTTTCGAGACATTTGAAATTTCTGGCCAAACGAACGATTATATAAAAACTAATAACTAAGAATATTGGTCTCGAAAGATTTTTAAAGTATTTTGAAAGTATTTCGGAACGACAGGTGAATTTGTATGTTTTGTCTTGTGGGTGTCAATGTCTGTGCAAAAAATCATAGATCTTGGTGATCAGAGAGCTGATATACAGGTAGTCGAAATGTCCGAGATGCTATGTTGACATAATATACACTTGTAGCGTTCACCATTGACTTTCCTACTTTGTAAATTTCGTTTGTTTTTCTCAGTGTTTGTTTTAGCTTGGCGGGGCGGAACGCTGCCGCGTTCCTTGATACTTTTATCCTTGAATTAGTGATTAATACAAGGTATGTCTCGAAAGTAATGTGCCCCATTTTCGACTATCCATCGTACAGGACGGAAGGGTGCGTGGAGTGTTGGGAACACAGCGTCACCAGCGCCAATCGGCTCCGAGCTCCTGCAGAATCACAGTGCCTGTTTCAGTGAACCCTTGTGTAAGTGCTCGGTCGAAATCAAGATGAAATCCGACTTCTTTGGACAATGTGAAAAGTGGTGACGAATCTTGGATCTTCTTGTACGGCCCAAAAACAAGAAGACAGAGCGCAGAGCGGCACACGACGTCGTCTCCAAGCCAAAAAAGGGCAAGAATGAACAAATCGCAGGTCAAAGCCTGACCAAGGCCGGCATCTCAACGCTCTCACAGTTGCCTTACAGTCCTGATTTGTCCCCGCCAGACATATTTTTGTTCCTGAAGATTAAAAATTCCCTAAAAGGACAGCATTTGGGGACCCTCGAAAACATCAAGGCGGCTATGACGAGGTTACTAAAGGGCATCCCTGTGACGGACTTCCAGGACTCATATAAAGCATGGAAATCACGTTGGAACAAGTGTGTTGAAGCAGGAGGGATGTATTTCGAAGACTATTGAGTAACTGTACGAAACGGTTCGATAAATTTCTTAAAATAAAAATGGGCGCAATACTTTTGGGACAGACTTTGTATATTGAAAACATGCATGAAATACAAAATTTTAATTAAACTATTCTTAAAACAAATATTATTTTTAGAAATATTGATTTAAAGACATTCTTATCAGGGTTTAAGAAGGAAACATGTTTAGTTGTTAAATCTTTAATTACATTAACTGGTTATAATGAAGAAAATATTGTGTGTTACTTTTGCGATATCCATTTAAATGCTGTTCAGTTAACTAGTAAATAACTTTTAATAAATCATGATTTCTACTTTCTGTTAACATATTTAACTTATATATAAAAAAAATAATAATAAATATATTAATAATTCAACAGTTCTCTCCTGGTGAGGAAATAGATATATATTTAAGAAATATAGTTATTTCTCACATCTTTCACAATTTTTTTATCTTTATTTTATTTTATTTTATTACTTGAATTTAACATGGTTAAAAATGCAAGTATTAAATTTTATATTATTCGGTAGAACGATATTAAGATATCCCTAAAAATGTTCTTCAGAAAATAAAATTGCCAAATAAGATTTTCAAAATTTAAGGGGGAAAAAATGTGTTTAATATTAAAATAAATTTTTGGGGACAAAGAAATATATCATGCTACTTTTATAATATTCATTAAAAAATGTTCCTTTTCAACCTTCCCCTACTTCTTAATTAATATTTTGCACTTTATAGCGTATTTGACTGAAAGAATTAAAAAAATAAATAAATAATAAGCAAGATAATTCTGGAAATATTTTATAGTCAGAGACATTTTTTCGTTTTATTTTGTTTTTTAACAAGTTTTTTACTTATTTTTATTTATTTAGCCTCTCATATTATTGTTTAACTATGTGACTACATGTTGAAATCTTTGTATTATGCGTATAATTCATCAGAATGATATTAAATCATTCTTAAAAGAATTACTTATTTTTAGAAAGATGAATTAAAAGATAAGGTATATAAATAGGAAATGAAGAAATGTTCCATATTACAATCAACTTTTTGTCTTAGATATTCTAATTTAATTTGGCAAATTCCAGGAAAATATTGTTCATTTGCTAGTCCACTAATAAGAAATTTTACAATTGATGACGGAGTATTGTAATTTATTCAACTTAAAATAAAAATAATGTTAAATAAAATAATAATGTAGTAGATCTTTTATGGTAAAAAGATTATTATTATATTAACTTATATAAAATTTTGAAATCTGCTCTTAGTTCTCCATCATACTATAGGTATGGAGAACTTAGGTGATCGTGAAAATTTTCGACCTCGCTTTTTTGACTTTTTTACACGTTTTCAGGTGTGAGGAATCCGAAAAAGACAAAATTCGTATGATGTCTGTCTGTAGGGTGTCTGTTAGTCCGTTAGTCCGTTAGTTTGTTAGTCTGTGTACACTATATCTGAAGAACAAATTGTCGTAGAGAGGTCAGATTAGTTTTAAAATATTACTTTCGACAGTGGCAAGAACCCTATTCATTTGCAACATTCGAATTTAAAAACTTCGTAAGTTATTAGAAATTTACGATTTTCTTAACATGGGAGAATAGGACAAAAATTCACTTAAACGTGCATTAAATGGAAACTTTTTACTGTAAAAATGTAAGTCCAGTTTTAAAATATCAGTTTTGATGCCGGAATGAACATCAGTAACTATAAATGTGCCACTTTGAAAATTTCGCAAGTTATTGGAAAATTACGAATTTCTCAACATCGCAGTATAGGGCAAAATTTCTCAAAAACGTCAATTTTGAGATATATTTTCATCGTAAATATGTCAGACTACTATTGAAATATTATTTAGGACACTGGCATGAATATTAATGACTATGAATTTTCCAATATAAAAATTTCGTAAGTTATTGGAAATTTACGAATTTCTTAACATGGTAGAATAGAGCAAAATTTCACATAAACGTCAATCTTGAGGGACATTTTCATCGTAAAGATGTCAAACTACTTTCGAAATATTATTTAGGATACTGGCATGAATATCACAGACTATGATTTTTCCAATTTAAAAAATTCGTGAGTTATTTGGAATTTACGATTTACTTAACATGTCAGAATAAGGCAAATTTGAGCATAAACTTCCATTTTGAGGATCATAAATACATTAGACAACTTCAAAATTACACTTATGATATTTGTTTGAACATGATTGAATACAAATATTCTAATAGTAAAATTTCGTAAATTATTCGTAATTTACGATTTTACCAACATAGCGAAATTGTAAATTTTGATTTTAAATATGAATTTTGAGGATTATTGCATTGGAAATAGTAGCATGAAGACTAAGCAACAGAATTGACCCTGATAAAATAAATTAATAGATTAGAATAAGTTAAATATATCGAAGTGAACGGTGCATAGCCTATTAGGCGGGAATTTCATTCTATCACTGCATCAAGCTTTGGTCAAATTCATTTCTTTTAGCATGATTATAATATGTCTCGCACTAGAAATTTATGAGAACATAAATATGATGGGGAACTGAGCAGAGTCCACCTATGCCAACTAGTTTTTATATTTTCCCCTAGCCTTTGATTTAAAATATTCTGTAATTAAACTAAGAAACTATTTATTAAAATTTCTTATTTTATAAGATCTTGCATTGTAAAGCACTGTGTTAGAAAAAAACAATTAGAAATACATATATATATACAAAAATACATGTATGAACTGCAAAACTTTATTTGATCTTAAAATATAACAAATTATTTTGTGCATTATTACATTATTGTAAAAATTTACATTATTGTAAGAGTATAAAACAAATGAATTATAGAAAAATTTTAATGGTTATTTTTGACTAAAGCAGATAAAATAATAATAATAGAAAAGATAATAATAATTTAAAATGTAGTATTTAAAGTTTAAAAATAAAAATCTTTAAACAATATTTTTCTTTAAAATATCATTTTTGAAAAGTTTCATGTTTACGTTTCTTGCCATTTCTTTTTCTCTTCTTTCATTTTAATTAAAATTTCATTTTCTTTCATGCAAGGATTTCTTAACATTATATTTGTACTTTCCCTTAATAACAATTTGCATACATAATTATCATCATGCCAATTAGGGCATCCACTATTTAATACCATTTCTCGATTTTGAATTAAATCAAATGTTAAATTTATAACTGCCTGTTTTTGATTATTTATTTTTGTGAATGATTCACATTCAGCGTACAGATTATTTACAACAATATGATTTAACATAACTACATTAACTACATAGTGAGTAGGGCATTTAAGTCCTCCGTGATCAAGATTTTTTATTAAATTATAATTAGCGTTGAGATTTATGTCTGATTCTAATACAAGGTTTTCCTTTCAATGGTGACACTTTAATTTTTTAAGGACAGTAGGACTGCAATATCCCCCCCCCCCCCCGCAGTTATTACAGGTAAATAAGGTTTTACCTTTTCAATATTTGATTTCTCAATATTTATGGATGGCAAATTTTTATTATCAATATTTTCTGTAGGAACAAAGGGATCTTCAGATTCAAAATTTGCCAGGGGAACTACGGTAGAATTTAAAAGTAATTCTAATTTAACAGTTGACTGTAACCTCACCTTTACCTTAGCCAAGAAGTTTTGGCTAAGCTAGTCATACATTAAAAATATTTTATAAAACGCGAAAAATTGTCTTTCAGATTGAACCAAAAAAATAAATAAATAAATAAATAAATATAATTTTTCGGAATACATTTTGAGGGTTCACTTTCACTCCAAAATGTCCGAAAATACCAAAATTTCGCTATTTTTACATTTTTTATAACTCATATATAAACCTCTCTCCTTATATGTAACAGCAAAGAAAAGTTTATATTAATATTATTTAAGGGTTGTGCAAAGTTTGAATATTATCTGACAGTATCTTGAGTGTCCACAAATGCATCAAAACTGACATAGAATTCGAAAAATTGAATATTTTAATATTATTTTTAACGTATAATGAATAAACAAAAATGCATGTTTGTAACTGAAAATTTATTATTGAGCGTTCATAACTATTTTACCACCATTTTATTATAGTATTCTTTTGTATTATTTATTTGCAATTAAATAAGACGAATATTATTGTTTGTAAATGGCAGTATGAAAATATTTTAGAAATTGTAATATCGACATTGATAAATGATGTTTAAAAGTTGTGCAAAACTTTAATCATATCAGACAATATCTTAAGGGTCAACTACAGCAAACAAATAGATTAAAAAAATGGCTTCCCTGAAAAATGTTTTAATCATCCAGTTACAACTATTTACACAGTTAAACAGAAATGTGGACATTTGACACTATATTTGTAGCAAGATTTGTAAAAATAAGTATAAGTTCAGCTTTAAAAATATACTAGCGCAGTTATATATATATATATATATATATATATATATATGTTTCTTTACTAGTCCATTTCATAAATTTCTATATTAGTGTACATAACCCGATATTTTTTTTTTTCGTATTGAAACACGGAATCAATTCGCAAGATTCAATTCGTGCTCAAATAAAGCCGGCCCTTGTATATTCTCCATCTCCATACACTGCTGCTGCTGCTTCTACAACTAAACTCACACATCTCACTGTTTTTTGTGAGTGGCAAGGTAGTTTAAGAACATCAAGAAATCTTTCTTCTAATTACATTCATTCGAGTCCCTTCATTTAAATATTTGTGACTTCAGAAAAAAGCAGTGGAGGAAAACTTTAACATCAGGGCTGTGCCATTCAATCAAATCAATATACTCCAGCATATTAAAGCTCGGTTTTCTAATAGTGATATCCCTAATATATTTTTTGTTGTCTTTTGGCTTCCAAAATTCTACGAAATGCCAAATCCTGAACGTTGTTTGCTTATCAAATAACATGGTCAAAATAATGTTTTCACGGTGGATGAAAAACCAGTTTCACTGAATAACAGGGTCTATCACTGACAAAAGGTTTCCCTATGAAATCTAGAAAGCTTATTCCCCATAAACGAATAGCCCATCCTTGCATGAAGCTGATGACTATTTTACAAACTAAGTTAGGCTGTAGACTTTGTGGATATGAATAACATATTTCAATTTCATTAAGATATGCGCAAAGAAAAGTTATTGAAATACGGTTTATAGAAATACCTCTCATAGAACGCAATGCTTTGGAATATTTTCAGGAGTCTTTGCACACAAAATCGTAGTGGTATTTACTCCATTTTCATTAGGGTACATCCGATCATCGTAAACTTGAATAACATACATCAGTTTCAAGACGTTCCATTAATATTTACGGGAGTTAGAGCGCGGACAAACAAACAGACAGACAAACCGAAGTCATTAACACTTTTCAACCGTGTTAGAAATTGTTAAAAAAAGAGCAGTATTTTGTTGCTTTCTGTGGGTGTCTATATTCGATCAAAACACTTTGTATAAAAAATTAACTCTTCTATTAGAGTTCCAATAGAAATAGGGGAGGAGGAATTTCCACTAGTGTTTCATTTTACTTTAAATATAACCTAGATCATGGGTTAATGTTAATATATAAATATTAAGATAACTTATCAAGGACTTCTTAAACTTGCTTATTTGCCGAATATTTCTCAGTTAGCAAGGATAGCTTTTTCCTTCGAATACTCTTCAAAAGGACACATGAAGATTTACTCAAGTTTACTTAAAAGATTTAATTGAAGAAATACTTCGTTCACCTTAAAACATTTCATTTGAAATTACTAATATACAAGAAAAAATCTAAAACAAGAAAAATTCTAACTTCCCAACTTCTATAATTTCCTTAAAATCTTTTCACACTTCCTCTCAAAACCAACGACATTTAAACAAAACTAGAATATACACCTTACCTTCAATTAACCAAACTTTCGATGTACAATTTTTAACACTTCCTCCGAAACCAATGGCGAATAAACGAAACTCAAATGAACACCTTACCTTAAAAAAACCAAATTCTCCGTGGACAACTTACCCTTACAATCTCACAGGTGCCAGCTTGTATGGTTTTTCAGCACCACTATTTCTTTGTAAAAAAATCCATCATCAACACTGCTAAAACGGTTATTAAAGATTTCTGGTAGCAAAAAAAAAAAAAAAAAAAAAAAAAAAAACGTACAAATCAGCAGCTATGCAATCTCAGTGCAATTTTCAGCGAGAAACCTCACCTTACATTTTGTTTACAGATTGCGGTTATCATCTAAATGCTTCTCAAATACCTTTTAAAAAGGCTATTTCTCTTTTCAGGTGTTGTATGATGCCGATATAGTATGATATAAAATGTACAGTCGGCAGCAAATGTATCCGAGCACTAGCCAATAATTCCGATATCAAAAAAGTGCATATAATACTGTTTTGTTAAATATATCCTTGTCGAATTATGTTCTTAGACTGACTAAGAACAGGACTGGACAAGGATTTATTTAACAAAGCAGTATTAAGTGTGGTTTTTTTAGACAGGGATTATTGCTCTGCTCGGATACTTTTGCTACCGACTGTATGTTCTTCTCTAACTTTTGCTTATACAGGAATTTATTTGTTTATTTTTATTTATATATTTTTTTTTTTTCAGGTTTATATCCGTTATTCATTTTTTTCCTTTTTTTTTTTTTTTTTTTTTTTGCTTTAGTTTATTAGTTTTGTCTTCAGGACTATTTTGTTTATTTTATTTTATATATATATATATATTACTGTAGACTCATTCCTGCTAAATTTATTTTGTTATTTAAAAATAAAATATTCTTTATTTGAACATTAATGTGTATTTTCAGTTTCTTAAAAAATAAATAAATAAATAACTCGATACTTCCCGTCTACCAGCTTATGTTAGCGGCAACAAAAACAAACGAAATTAGAGGCATGAATTTATCTTGTTAATATTTAAAATTTGAAATCATAAATTGACTTGAATTTACCTTTTGTTTGTTTGTTTTAAAGGTGCATCATTTATCTGATGCTCTTCAAGAAAATTATAAGGTATTTATCCCTTTTTACAACGCCGAGAAATAATTAACTATACATTTTGAGAAATTTATATTTTCTTAAATAAAATATGTGATTTCATTTCAAAAAAAAAAAAAAAAAAAAAACTGAAATAACATATGTCATTTTGCATTTGTTGCATCGAAGAAATAGCTAGAATCAAATTTTATTATGACGATAAAGACGGTCTAAAAATTCGGGATTTTAATTCATTTTAAAATATTTTAATTTAGGTTATGAACTACTTAATATTAGAGAATATTATATATGAACAATGAGGACTAATTATGAAGACTAGGGCATTTGTATTGCTGAGAAAATAAATATGTCAACAAATCAAAGATAAATTATATGGATGAATGAATTCTTCAGAATAATGCTGCATATTCAGAACTGCTTTCATTACACGGTAAATTTTTCTTTGTTTATGAATTTTATCGCGTATGTCTTAACAATCTATACGTAATAAATAAATCAATGGTCATTATTTTACACTGAAATAACTACAAAATGGAATGAAAGCTGATGATATACAAAGATAAAAAATTAAGGAATTTTTTATTATTTTCAAAATATAGTTAAATCTATTTACGACTTCCATTTGTTGGTCTACCTGCTAAATACACTGAACAAAAATCTGATGTGAACACCACATAACTTCCTTGTACAACCATAGTTAAATATACATATGGTTATGGAAACATTTACATTTTAGTGTGAGGATGGATGGTTGGATGGTTGGGTTTTACGTCGCACTAATGCTGCGCAGATGGGCAATTGGCGACGGTCTGGGACACACCCCTAGAGGTGGTCCGGAGACATGCCATCACATTTTTGATCCTCCACGGAAGGGATGGCTCTCCCGCTTCGGTGATCTCCAGAGGTATCATTTTTTATGGGAACATGGAGGACATTGCGACCACGACAGATTTTACGTGCACCAGCCACCATTAGTGTACACGACGATCTTTGGCCGGCTCGAGTACCGAACCCGTAATCTTCCAATTATGAGGCCGGCGCTCTACCGACTGGGCTACCGCGGCCATTTTGTGTGAGGTAACCGATTCGTAAATAAACAGACAACTTCCAGTCCACGAACATTCCTTAAAAAAAAAAAAAGAAAGAAAGAAAGAAAAAACTACTACTCTAGTCAAAAAAATCACGACAATACGATTATATACCACAGAGACAAATGTAGTAGTTTTTTCAGGAATAGTACTCTGCGACTTATTACAGAATCTCTCATTGGCAAATGGACAGCTTAGAGTACAATGAAAATCATTCGAGCATATATAGACCAGTTTTGTTGTCTTTAACAATAATTAGTGGCGAGAAAAGACAAATTTTACTAAAATAATTAACTTAGAAAAAATTGGGATCCCGGAAAAATGGGTAAGGGAAAAATGGGTAACGGAAAGGTGGGTAACGGAAAAATGGGTAAGCGGTAAAAGGGTAACGGAAAGATGGGTAACGGAAAAAAGGGTAAGCGGAAAAATGGGTAACGGAAGAATGGGTAATTTGCAAATTGCTACTTGCGAATCATACGTTGAAATTGCCCCAAATTATGCCATAGAGTTAAACTATGTTTCGAAGACATTTCATCTTCGTTACTGATTATTTATTTCACCGTCAGTTAAAAATTTATTATTTTAAGAGGGCTGAATATAAAAAATCTTTCACAGGATCCTTTTCAGTTAAAAAAAAAAAAAAAAAAGCTTTCATTTATTAATTTATTCACGTATTTACTATTTATGAGATTTTAATTATTTTTTAAAAGAAATCATAATGTTAAAATAATAATTATAATAAAAATTGGAAAAAAAAAGGAAGAAAAGAAAAGAAATGAAAGAAAAGAATGTTGGAAAGAGAGCAGTGTAGAATGGAACTATTTTTATTTTTCGGGCAGAGATAAATAGAAAAGCTTCTTTGAGTTAAGCGATGGCAGGTGTTTGACTGGAATTCCTTTTCTTAGAAGCGTTCTCTAGTTTTTATCATGTTTCGGAAAGTCAATGAGTTACTATCCCCTCTATAGCATAAATCTGCATGTGTGCAAAATCCTGTTTTAAGATATACTAGGGGTTTAATCGACTTTTCAGGTTTCGTGGAAAATGGACAAGGAATAATGGAAGGAATACCTGTAGTTGTATTGTAAATTGCTCCGAGTGTCTGGAATGTAACTTTTTACTTTTTGAAATTTTAGACATGGTTGGTAATTTTTCAAAAGGGCTATATTACTTCTGTTATTTATTTTACTTAAGAAATGACAAGTAAATAAACAAGCAAATAAATACTATGATATTATATATTTTATGATTATTATTATTATTTTCTCTCGTTTCATTCTTTCTTTTTTTTCTTTCTTCTTTTTTTAAATCAGCAATCACAAGTTGAGAAATAATTTTATACAAAATTATCTTATTATCCATATTATTATAATATATCGTTCAGTTATATTTAAATGCTGACTAGATAGTTTCTGGTTAATTCATGAATAGATTTTACCTAAAAGCGTGAAATCTTTAAATTTTATACTTATTCACAAAACGAATTTTTTTTTTTTTCTTTAAATAAATAAATGAATGACTAGAATATGGATCTCGGAATAAAAGGCACTTTTCCAGTTCGCAAATCGCAAAATAAATATCAAGTAATGAATTTAAAAATTGACTTTTAAACTACATTTTTTGAAATTTCAACAATACATTGGTACAACATTCATTTAGTATGTAGTACCAGGGGGAAGAGGGGGGATGGGACTAGCAGCAGATTGAAAAAAAAAAAAAAAACAGTTGTTTTTATATCAACTCTTACCGATAGACATACTTGTGGGAGGGGTGGGTTAAAGGAAGGGGGGGGAGGGTGGCAGACAAAAATAAAATGATGTTTTATATCACAATTTTACCAACTTTAATGATATATTTTATAGCTATCACTTACTTTTTATGAAGATCACAATGAATGTATTATATACCTAGGGGGTCAAGAGGGAGCAGATGGAAATGAAATATATTCTTTTTTAAATTACCCTATTATTGATTAAAAAAGTTTGTATAATCAGGTATAATTTATGAAAAATTACAGTAAGTGTCAGACACACATAGTTGTGTGTGTGTGTGTGGGGGGGGGGAATAAAGTGATTCTCTATATCACCATTTTAGCAGTTTTAATGATATATTCTATTACTACCACGTAATTTTATGTAGATTACAAAGAGTGTATTACGTACCTGGGGGGCGGCAAGGGGGGATGATGGAAAGAAAATATATTCTTCTTAAAACTACGCTATTAAACAAAAACTTTGTATAATAACGTACAATTTGTGAAAAAAAAAATCACAGTAAGTGTCAGACATACTTGGGGGGGGGGGCTTAAGGGTGAGAGACAGAGGAAAATAAAATATTTTTTTATATCCCCATTTTACATATTTTAATGACATATTCCATAACTATCACTTACTTTTTATGAAGGTCACAATGAGTGTATTATATATCTGGGGGGGGGGGGACAAGGGGGCGAAGATATAAGTAAGATATTTATTCTTTAAACTACCGCATTGTTAGTTTAAAAAAAAAAAAAAAAAAAAAAAAAAAAAAAAAACTTTGTATCTATGCAACTTTCTGCTTATGAAAAATTACAGTGAGTGTACACATAACTTGATGATTTGCTAAGAAGAGGGAGCAGAGCGAAGAAAATTTCTGTTTTTGCATCACCATGCTACCTACTTATATGAAACTTTGTACAACTATCACTTTTATTTTATTAAAATTATATTGAAAGTTACCTATAGTTAATAAGGTGGGAGGAGGTAGGACAGATGGAAAATAAAATAATCTTTTTAAACAACCCTTATAGTTTGTTTATTGTTTTATTTACATTTTGTGTAACTATCAATTACTATTAATGAAAAATTACAGTGAGGTATGCAAAAATTCAATGAATGATTTAAATCTGTAAAAAAGTTACTAAAAAATGAATTTTCTTCTTTTAATCTGTATCTTTTGTCCTCCCCCCATGTAGAAATTAAAAAAAACCTTACACTCTCGTTGATGTTTAGCATCAGTTTTACAATGAGAAATTAGGAAAAACGCCCTTTTTTCCGCATTCCAAAAATTCAATACATTTTTAATATCAGACATTAATTAAAAGTTAATATCAAACATTGGTAAAAGATTATTCTAAAACAGAATTTTTTTTCTTTCATCCGTTCCCCCCTCCCCTCGTAAAAACAAAAAAATTTTGCTATCGTCCATGTTTAGCAAGTATTTTACAAGTAACAATTAAGAAATGTGCCCTTTTTTCCGGATTGCGGAAAAAAGGGCATTTTTCTTAATTTCTCTTGTAAAACTGATGCTAAACATCAACGAGAGTGTAATTTTTTTATTTCTACATTGGGGGAGGACAAAAGAGACAGATTAAAATAAGAAAATTAATTTTTGAGTAACTTTTTTTACAAATTTAAACCATACATTGAAGTTTTGCGTACCTCACTGTAATTTTTCATTAATAGTAACTGATATTTACACAAAATGCAAATAAAACAATAAAACAAACGATAATAAATTTTTCATCTACCCCCCCCCCCCCCTTCGTCTATCATTTATATGTAACTTTCACTGAAATTTTAATAAAATGAAAGTGATAGTCGTACAAAGATTGATATAAATAAGTAGCAGGGTTTAAACTGCCATTAGTTTTTTTAGCATTTTGCTAAAAGGTATCATATTTTGCTAAAACATGTTGGTCAGAATTTCGCTAAAATGCTAAAACTGGATAACTGTATAAAATATCTCTATATAATAACTCGGATTTTTTTTTTTTTTTTTTTTTTTTTTTTTATCTGCAAGCAAAAACTACGAAAGGACAGAAATTTTTGGGAATCATTATTTATATAGTAATTTGGATTTATTTTTTATTTTTAATGATTGAATTTAAATGCAAAAAATATTTAAAAGTATGTCAGAATTCAGAATTTGCTTCATAGAAACATTCTTAGCACTAGTATTTCACAATTATCTACCACTACACTTTATTTAATTTTTAAATTGCTTTTTCATTTTACACGTATGATATGAGTACCTCTTTTTCTATTGTTAAAATCAAAACATAGTTTCCCTGATTCATACTTTTAAAGTCACAAATATGGATGCTTGGTTAAAATCATCAATGAACAAAAGGAATAAAAAACAAAACCGAGAATAATAAAGCTAACAAGGAACATAGTGTCCGGCTGAGATTTTAATGAAACTTTAATTTCTGGTAGAGGGCATGTACCAAATATTTTTTATCATAGAAATTTTTGCTATCGTCCATGTTTTCTATATTTATTGAATTTTTGAAATGTTAAAAACCACATCAGCCACATATCAACAGTAAGCTTTGCCTTTGGGTGTGACTTAAAAATACTAAATGATTTAGCAAAATGATTTTGCGCTTTCATGTTTAAATTACAAATGAAAATTTACAGTACTGAAAATTATTTCAACTGAATTACTCATTTGAGTATTCACTTGCTGTATAAATACAAATTTTTTGCATATTTTTGAGTAAAATTTGATAGCATATCAAATATGAAAGAAACACCTCTCTCTCATTCAAATCCGAGCCGGACACTTGGGTGATGTTCCTTGTAAGTAAAAGAAATCAATGGTATCCAAAGAATTAATTAACTTTCGAAAAAGCTAAAATAGTGTTTGTCTATTTTCACTAAAATGATAAAGTAATTTTTTTGCCAGGTTAAACCCTGATAAGTAGCATGGTGACATAAAAACAAAAAATCTCTTCACTCTGCCCCCCCCTTAACAAATCATGCAGATATGTATACACTCACTGTAATTTTACATAAGCAGAAAGTTTTAGATATATAAAGTTTTTTTTTAAACCGACAATGCGGTAGTTTAAAAAAAATACAATTTAATTGTATCTGCGCCCCCCTTGTCCCCTCCGAGATATATAATACGCTCATTGTGATATTCATAAAAAGTAAGTGATAGTTATAGAATTCTTTTATTTTCCTCTGACCCCCCCCCCAAAAAAAAAAAAAAAAAAAAAAAAAAAAAAACAGTATGTCTGACACTTTCTGTAATTTTTTCATAAATTATACGTGATTATACAAAAAAAAAAAAAAAAAATGTAAATCAATAATAGGGTAGTTTAAAAAAGAATGTATTTCATTTCCATCTGCCTCCCTTGCCCCCCAAGTATATAATGCACTCACTGTGATCTTCATAAAAAGTAAGTGATAGTTAGTTGTAAAATATATGATTAAAGTAAATAAAATGGTGATATAAAATATCCTGCCCCCCCCCCCTTCTTTAACCTCCCTCCAAGTATGTCTGACACTACTGTAATTTTTTCACAAATTGTACGTGATTATACAAAGTTTCATTAAAATCATTAAGAGTTTATATAAAAACATTTTTTTTTTCATTCTGCTGCTAGTCCCCTTCCCCTCTTCCCCCAGGTACTATATATTAAATGAATGTTGTACCAAATCAATTGAAATTTCAAAAAATGTAATTTGAAAGTCACTTTTTAAATTCATTACTTGATATTTATTATTTTGCGATTTGCGAAATGGAAAAGTGTACTTTTTCCGGGTGCCCTTTTTTCCGAGATCCATATTCTAGTCATTCGTTTTAGGCTTTATTTACTTGAAGAAAAAAAAATGATTTCCTTTTGTGAATAGTATAAAATTTAAAGATTCACACTTTTAGGCAACAAAATATATTCATGAATTAACCAGAAAGTAGCTAGTCAGCATTTAAATATAACTGAACGATATATTTTTGTATAAAGTTATTATTAAACTTGTGATTGCTGATTAAAAAAAAAAAAAAGAAAAGAAGAAGAAGAAAAGAAAAGAGAAAAAAAAATAATCATCACAAAATATATAAAATCATAGTATTTATTTGCTTGTTTATTTACTTGTCATTTCTTAAGAAACATAAATAACAGAAGTAATATAGCCCCATTTGAAAAAAAAAGGGAATTTCAGTCAAACGCCTGCCATCGCTTAACTGAAACAAAGCTTTTCTATTTATCTCTGCCCGAAAAATGAAAATAGTCTCCATTCTACACTGCTCTCTTTCCAACATTTTCTTTCATTTCTTTTTCTTTTCTTCTTCTTCTTTTTCTTTTTTTTTTTTTTTTTTTTCAATTATTGTTATAATTATTATTTTAACATTATGATTTCTATTAAAAAATAATTAAATCTCATAAATAGTAAATACGTGAATAAAGTAATAAATGATAGCTTAATTTATTTTGTTTATTTTTTTTTATTTATTTATTTTTTTTTTACTGAAAAGGATTCTGTGAAAGATTTTTTATATTCAGCCCTCTTAAAAGAATAATTTTTTAACTGACGGTGAAATAAGTAATCAGTAACAAAGATGAAATGTCTTCGAAACATAGTTTAACTGTATGGCATAATTTGGGCAATTTCAGTATATGATTCGCAAGTAGCAATTCGCAAATTACCCATTCTTCCGTTACCCATTTTTCCATTACCCATTTTTCCATTACCCTTTTTTTCCGCTTACCCTTTTTTCCGTTACCCATCTTTCCGTTACCCATTTTTCCCTTACCCATTTTTCCGCCTCCCAAAAAATTGAGAAAGGGTTTCTTGTTATCCTGAAACAATATTTGTCGCAAAATTTTATCGCTAATCTCACCAAGCTGCAAATTAATAGCTAGTGTATATTTTTCGTCTTGGCATCGTATTTGGCAATTCGGCGTCAAATTTGGCGACTTGGAGACCGAATTCGGCGAAAATTTGTAGTTTAGTGTTGTCAGAGTTTGGAAGCTCTAACTTCAATAAGAACCGAGTTCGGAATAACTCCGGAAAAATTCATTGGTTTATAGCGCAGGACTAAATTTTTCAAAAGTTCTATAAACTAGTCACAGGACTGAAAAAAAAAGTGATTGTTGATGACTGTAGTCTAGAACTTATTTGTATCTTTACGTGCTACTTTCCATAGGGTATTACAGTAAAAGTGGAAACAGATGACAGTTTTTTCATTTCCACGAAGGTGGGCTTTGACTTAGCGTCAAATTAGGCAATCAAATGTGGCGAAAAATTGTAGCAAGGGATTCGCAAAATCTGGAAACTCTAACCTCAATATGAGTCTAATTCTGTAATGATGTATTGGTTTCTCGCGCAAAACTACCTTAAAAATTCCATAAACCGATGAAAATACTCTCGATGAATTCAATTTCCACTCAGATTTCGAAATATTCAGTTGTACCTGATTTATCGAAAATTATGCTCTGTAGTGTATTTAATAATGTATATTTGATTTCTGTAGTACAAATGACCATTTCATTGGATTGCTTCAAGAATATTAATTTCTGTAGCGCAAAACAGGGATTTATTCAACAATTTACTGAATATTAGATAAATAAAGTGCATTCGTCGACTAGAACCTGATTAGTCCGGTCAAAATAGGAAAAATAGAAAAACAATCGTGTAGTTTTAAATTTGGTACAGTCATAGCCGAGAGTGTCCTGAAGAACACACTAAAAGTACCTGCCCGTGGAGGGTGAGCGGGGGAATTTAATGGGGGGGGGGGCACTTTTCAGTTTTATTATATATCTTGAAAAGTACAGGATTTAGAGGAAAAAAATCACGCTTACATCTGCGTGAAATTTCCTACAAAAATGTTCGTTACGTATTTTTTGTATAATCAATAGTTTAGAAAATATAAGGAGATGAAATATAACATCTTTGTTTTTTTTTTTTTTTTTTTTTTTTTAAATTCTTTTTTGCAGTAGTAAAATTAACTAAAGACTGTAATTAAAAGAGTTCTTCTGAAATAATTTGAACTTATGCAGTAATTATGTAAGAAGGGAATGCTTACGGGTAATAAAGCAAGATTATTATTATTATTATTATTATTATTTTGTGTGTGTGTGTGTGTGTTTAATAACTTTGAGACAAGTAGGGGCAAAGGGCGCTTTGAGTACCAATTCAGATAACAAAGACCAAAAATTGACAAAAAAAAAAAAAAAAAAAAAAATCGTGTAATTTTGAAAATGGGCAGTGTGATGTCAGTTATCACATATTCTAAAAAATATATATATTATCGTATAAAAAACCATTTTAACGGAACAAACACATTTTTATGACCTCTAATTTATAACTTAAATTCAGATACAGTGTGTTCTTTAAATTTTTATATCCTCCCTTTTATGTATCTTTTGCTAATTACAACTCTATCGAAATCTTTGTTCATGTATTATTCGTTCTTTAAAGTAATGCACATCTACAACAGCATGTTATGACTTTTTCTAATTCGGCATCTTGCAAAATAAATGTAGTTAGTCGCCATGTGTGCATTCCTTGACTCACAGTATGATACGTTAATTTGCTTAAAAACTTCCGTCTTTCCATGGCGAGGGTTGGCTTTTATTGAGGACATTTTGAATTATAATTATCTGGTAACTTTTTCAAAAATTGTATGTGTATATACGTAACATAATTGCAACCATTTTTTCTCTATTTCTTTAATTTGGCTTCAATTGGAGCTTTGACGAAATCAACAGAGAATCGATACTCACTTCATCACCAACAACTAAGCTGCGAAGTTGTCTTTTTGGGCTCCTACTCCAATGTTATTAAAATCACTTCAATTGTAATTATTTAATGATAATAACGTTACAAAATGGTCTCCTATACGAGAGTAATATATTAAATAAAATTTTTAATAAAATTTTTCGTGATTATCTACAAAATATTCTGGATTGTTGACCACTGTGTCATTGACGGTTCACTTCGCAAGAATTCTGAAACTTTTTTTTTTTTTTTTTTTTTTTTTTTTTATCATTATTAAACTCCAATAACCAACGGCTATCAAAATTTACTTTGGAGGCAGTGTCATAGACGAGAGTGTTCTGAATACCATATTTAATGTCCCCGCCCATGGGAGTGAGCGGGAGTCAGGGGGGCATTGTAAGGGGGCGGGTTTTATTTTTTATTAAATATCTTGATAAGTATAGGATTTAAAGAACAAAACTAAATTATAAAATTAATTTATGTGAAATTTCCTATAAAAATGTCTGCTTTTTCATTACATGATCAATAGTTCAGAAAATATAGGGTATGAATTATCACATTTTCTTGAAAAATGGTAAAATCAACTAAAATGATTTGTTATTAAAAGGGTCCAGAATAAATATTTTCTACTTACGTAAAAAATATGTAGGAAGGGCCTACGTAAGAGTAATATAGGACGTTGTTTGTGTTTTTTATAATTTTGAGGCAAGTAGGGGCAAATGGCGTTTTAAGTACCAATTCAGTTAACGAAGATCAAAAATGAACGAACAGAAAAATAAAAATAAAAATCAGGCAAGTTTAAAAATGGGCACAAACATAGGGATGATAGCGTAAAATAACATATTAAACGTCCCCGTCTGTGGAAACTGAATGTAGTCTTACAAGGGAAGTATGAATGAGTAAAATTCCGATTTAAACCAAATCAAGCTTAAATTATAGAGCATGGTCGAAAACATAGGATAGCGTTCAAATTTGCTGCAGCAACTCCCCAGGGGGCAAGAAATGACCCTTAAACTTTTAGATGCATTTTATCAAAATCGAAAAAAGAAGACTTCAGCTCACAGAAGCGTGGTGCTGTGGCAAGGCCTTGGATTCGTGTTACGTATTTTCTGCGTTCGAGCCCCGACGGTACACTTACCCTTTTTTTTTTCTTCCCAAATATGGATATACAGATATATTATATGCATACTTTTTTTTTTAATAAAATAAAGGAAGATAATTATTAAATTTAATTAAAAAATATATTTAAATGTTTAATTAAATTATTAAAACATTTTTTTTTGAACTGAAAAAAAAAAAAAAACTTTTAATTTTTCTTTGTCTTATATATATTATAAATGTGAATGTCCGTTTATTTGACTGAGTTTCACGCTAAAACTGCTCGATGGATTTCGATGAAATTTGTTATGGAGATAGCTTATACCCTAACTTAAAAAGTTGTCTACCTTTTATTCCGAAAAAAATTTTGTTTTTGCGATTTTTATGCATAAAATAGTAATTTTGTAAGCTAATAATAGCAAAAAATTAGCCATTTTAATTTATCCATAATTTAATTGTTGCCAAAAAAAAAAAAAAAAAAAACGAATTTATTTATTTTTTTCAACAGGAAAATAAATACATTTATCTAAACGTGAACAAAAAAAAAAAAAAAATAATAAAATAAAATAAAATAAAATAAATAAATAAATAAAAATAAAAAAATTATGCATCTCAAAAAATTGACGTCATTTTTAATTTAAAAATTCTTTTACAAAGTGCTGTTATAGTTTACGATGCTAATGTGTGTTCTACTAAAATCAGTTTTATTTATAGTAGATCCTCCTGGGTGATTTTTTAAATTGTTGCGTTGAAGTACACCGAACATTTTTCGCCAAGAGGCTTAATTTAGCATTTTTTAATCTAGGTAGTTCAAGAAAAATATAAAAGAAGTTTAATTTAGCAACAGCAATTTTAATCTAGGTAGTTCAAGAAAAATGTAAAATTTATAAAATACTACAAAACGAAAAAAAAACAAATCTGAAATAGTAGTCACATAAATGATCTATTTTTATCTGAGTAGATAATTTTATAGAAAAAAAAGTGAAGTTTTAAAAATAGAAAATTTATTTCATTAAGCACTATTTTAAACCTAAAAACCATTAATAAAATAAACAGAATATGAAGGGTTCTTATATGTTAACGAAAAGGTGTCCGATAAAACGCTTTCTATTTTTATGCAAGAAATTATACAAAAAAAAAAAAATCGCTAATATGGCGACAAAAATTCAAAAGCCGCCAAGGGAGAGATTCAATAAAGTTGTGCAGCACGATAATGTTTAGTTATTTATTTTTTTATATACCAATCACTACGCTAATTTAACATACAAATAAATGAGCTGCTGTGTGTGACTGCACTTGCACGCTGTCGGGCAGAAATATTTGATTAATTCAAATTAATATTTAAATAACTAAATAAAGATATGTTTAATAGAAAGCATAGTCTTGGAGACAAACTTGGCGAGTGGGTGACCAAATTTGGTGAAAAATGATAGTTTAGGGTTCCCAATGTTTCGAAGCTCTCCGACACACGGGAACATAGACCTTGAGCTTACCAAGGGATTCTCGATGGAGTCATGTCCAAGCCCCATTGCCAAAAGTTAAGTAGGTGTGAGTTGATTTTTTCGAAAGAGTATGTAGTTTTTCAGAGTTTTTCAGAGACCTATTCTGAGTCATTGCACTTTAGGGATTGAGCTCTATGCGACTGGACATTTTTCGTGAGTGAGCGAAAACTTTTGCTCTGGTGTAGTTGATGTTATTTGCTTTACTCCTGTGGAACAAGTGACTATTTTTTAGGCTGTCCCAGAACATTCATCGCATAATGACTTATACTGTACGAGTAACAGCTTCAACTGTTTCCAGAATATTCGAAGAATTAACACCAGCTATTGGACTGTTTTCGAAAATATTTGTTTTAATAATAGTTTTGTTGTACAGATTCGAGAAGTTCGAAAAATGTTTGATAGTGCCAAGGAGGTCCCATACTAAAGCTTTGACGAAAATAGTCGCCAATCGAAATATATTCAGTTACAAAGAAATCATTTAAATATAGTGTCCAGCGAAGCGGGCAAAGCCTGCTAGTAATTTATATAAATGACGAGTTTAAGAGAAAATAAATTTTATTTACGCATTTTTTTTCTTCCCTAAAGTTTCAGTTAATTTTTTTATCAATATTTTACGTCAAAGCCTCTAGTAGCAATTGATGATCGTCTGCTTTTAATTTTGTTATTCTTCGTACATAAAAATGAATAGTATTTCTACATTTTATTTCAAGCGAAAAAATGTTTTTAATTTTTCTTTGTAAATTAAATAAATGAATAATTCAAAGAAAAATATTACCTTTATTTATTTATTTGTTTATTTTTGCTTTATATAAATTCTTAATTAATATTTTTTGCCAACGCTGCTAAAGCGTAAAGCGCCTCCGAAAGCTGATCGTCCAACACCTCCTATAATAATGCCTTCGAGCTGAGCTCTACGTCATAGAAGATCGGCCGATTTTATCCAATCAACACTTCCTATGATACATGTTGGATCCTGTGGATTGGATGAAATCGGCCGATCTTCCGTGACGTAGAGCTCAGTTCGGAGGCATTATTACAGGTGGTGTTGGATCGTCTGCTTTTAATTGAATTATTTTTCATGCGGAAAAAGAAAGAACTTTTACTTATATAGTCGTTATTCTGATAAATTTTCGTTTATACACTGCGTTTGTAAATTGAAAAATGCTTATGTTTTGATCATTTTTTTATTTCTAATCATAGACATTATTAACTTGACACTAAATTTGTAAATTTAAGCATATATATACATATATATATACATATATATATTATTATTTTTTTTTTTTTTTTTTCCGTAAAGAGATAATTTTACCCTATATTCCTTAATAATATCTTTGTATAGAGTACATTTATTTTTAATTTCATAATTATTTTCTGTAAAATTATTCATTTATTTTAATATTTTGTTTTATTTCATTTATTTATATTAATAATAATATTTTTTTAAAAAATTAAAAAATAAATACAAGCAGTCGCTTGGGTTCGATCTCAGGACCTTTCGCACTGGAATTGAATACATTAACCACTGCCCCATACCGTCTTGCTAACGGAGTCTCTTTGGTAGGTTTTACAGCAACAACTAAAACTTTTAGGGTCGTTTTCTCACTCCATGGGGGTTTGTTGCAGCAAATTTGTACGCTACCGTTTGTTTTCGACCATGCTCTTTAATTTAAGCTCGGTTTTGTTTAAATCAGAATTTTACTCATTCATACTTCCCTTGTTAGAGGGGGCACACCTTTTTTTCTTCTTCTTTAAGTATCTTTCTTAAATATTTTGAAAATTATGAGCTTAATGGAAAAACTCATTAACAAAATTAAACTACGTGAAATTTGATGCAAAAATGTCTCCTGGTTTTCTTTTATATAATCGACGGTTTAGAAAGTGTAGGAAAATGAAATATCGTAATTTCTTGAAAAATACTTTTTTGCAACATTAAAACGAACTACTATGCATAATTAAAATGGTCCAGGTCGAATATTTTCTACTTATACCAAATATATATTTATATAGCGATATATATGTATATTGGAAAAGTGACTGTGTAAGGATGATATAGCAAATGTTGTGTGGTTCAAATATTTTGAGTATTAATCCAGACGGCAAACTCTAAAAATTGCTGAATAGAAAGAAATAATCGTATGGTTTTAAAAATTTGTATAATCATAGGGATGAATATCCTTAACAACATCCTTGCCTACATGTCCTAAACAATATACTAAAATTTTCTGTTCGTGAAGGTCATTTAAAAAAGATTTCTTCTTCTTTTTTTTTTTTTTTTTTTTTTTTAATAGATTGAAAACTATGGAGAGAGAGGGAGAGAGAGAGAGGGAGATAATTTAGGGGATAAAATTAAATTCAAAATTAACCTACTTCATATTTGCTACGAAAATAGCCATTATATTTTCTTTGAACGATCAATAGTTCAAAAAATACAGTTAAAGGAAAAATTGCACTTAAAAAACTCCTTTTATGCAATAATAAAATCATTAAATACCATAATTAAAACAGATCAGATGGAATATTTACTATCGATACAAAAACAGTGTATGCAAGAGGGCTTTGTAAGACTGATATAGTAAATGTTCTTTTTTTTTTTTTTTTTTTTTTCTACTCTTTTAATTTGTTACCTTTTATCTTAGTGAGCAAGGAAAATAAATCGAATAGTTTTGCAAATGGGTAAAGTCTTAGCCGTAAAAATTCTGAACAACATACTAAAAGTCCCCGGCCATCGGAAAATAGAGGGACATTTGTAGGGAAGAATTGAAAATGAGCGTTTTTAGATTTTTGATAAATAATGAGATTTAGAAGCTAAAAGTTACACAATCACAAAACTGAACACTTTTTTTTTTCCCCACAAAAAGGCGATTACCTTTTCTATAAATGATCGAGTTTGTTTTAAAAAGGAAGGCAATGCCAATCATCCTTAAAAAAGTAAAAATCCCATGTAAGTGGCAGTATATACAAAAAACACAATATTTATAATAGAATTATAATATTATAAAACATAGAAAAAATACATTATACGAGCATGCATTAAAAAAATTATATATATGAACACATTTTTAATTTAAATATTTGCATTCCCATTAATTTTTTATTAGAACATAAACAGTTAACATTTATCTGTAATATTCAGAATGCACACTGAACAAATATTTTTCATTATTTAATTACATTTCTTAGGATTCATCTTCCGTTATTAATGTCGAACTCCAAAATCATCATTTTCTAAATAAATATATGTATTTATTTATCTTAAATATTTTATAAATTGAAATGTGTGGGACTTGAAAAACAATAAATAAAACTTAAAAGCTATTGAACATTTCGATAGAAATTTATAAAAATCAAATTAAATAAATTATTTAAAAAAAAAAAAAAAAAAAAAAAAGAGAGAGAGAGAGAGAGAGAGAAGGGAAGGCCATAGCCGAATTATTCTGATCTTTCAAGAAAGTACTCTTTTTTGCGTTTCAGGTCTGGGTGATAATATGGCGAACTCGCATGTCCATTTAATATGTTATGTATATTAGTTATCAATTTTAATGCTTAAGGTTTCCTTGAGAAATTTATGCTTATATATTATTTTATTTTCCACAGAGCTTATTAATATGTTATTTCTTAAACGGTTACAGTTTTTTCTGTTAATTTTAATTTTCACCACTATGTTTCGCCCCTTTCCGAGGCCTGTTAGGTTTATCTTATTTTACGATTGAAATATTTTTACGCTGCTCTGACCCACTGAAGAGGTAGGAGACACTTATTATATATATTATAATATACATCAAAATATTATATATATATATATATATATAGGAATAATTTAACAAATGAAATGAATTAAAACCCCAAAACACACAGAAGTCTTCATCAGGGAGACCCTTCCGTGTAGGAGTTAAAGAGAAGTTTCTGAAAGGATAGTAGCAATTAGCTAATAACCATCCTTAGCCCCCAACTTCTCTCCAAACAGAAAACCACCTTTAACAGAAAAGAAATCTAACAGATCTGAAATAGATCGAAAGAGGAAAACACTGAAACATTCGGTTATAAGTTAAGACGTGACAGTTAATTTGCAAGGATTTTAAGAGCTATTTTTAAATCACAATCATTATTGCATAAAATGCGAATTCCTTTAAACTGTTTGAACATATGAAAGGTACAAAATATTTGTAAAGAAATCCTACAGTCAAGGTCGTTAACTAAAAGGTTTAAAGTCATTGAAAAAAAAAGGGAGAAACAAATTTAAAATTTATTATAATAATACGTAAAACAGAGAAAGCTAGCGCTAAAAGCTGCTTAGCCAAACAATGTTTTTTAATAAGAAATATTTTTAAAATGAATATGTATACGATATAAAATTAAAGATTATTATAATATAACGTAAAACAGAGAAAGCTAGCGCTAAAAGCTGCTTAGCTAAACAATGTTTTTATTCAATAAGAAATTTTTTTCAATAAGAAATTTTTTTATTCAATAAGAAATTTTTATTCAATAAGAAATTTTTTTTCTAGTAATTAGTAATCTCCTATTGTTTTTTTCTAATCTTCAAAATTTTTATTTTAATTTCATATATTTAAATACTTCTTTTTAAAAATTTCTTATATATATATATATATATATATGCGTGTGTGTATTGAAAATATCTTATTTCGAATATAAGTATATACACATATGCTTTCGTGTTGCATTTTACAACACTCAAAGATAAAACTCAAAAAAGCGCCTCATTCCAAACTACATCCTTTAAATTTTAAACCTCGTGATACTTAACAGATGAATATGTCTCAAAATCTTACATTCAATCCCTTAAAAGTGCTTAAGCGAAACTGCGCCATCTATTCATGTATCGATAACATCACACCATCATTCCATCCATCCTCACTCCGCATCCACTGTTCCTTTAGATAAGACGTCTTCATCGAGCTGCATTCGTTTTACAGTGGAGCTACCTGATTTCCCACTTGCGTAAACTTTCCTCCTATCAGAAGGATCGATATCAACTTGTTGATAGAGAAACTTTGTAGAAAGTAGCTATCCACTTTCAAACCGAAGTAGTTTAAAAACAGTTTAACCAGTTAAGAAAATAAAAACCAATTTCTGGTCCCTAAGGTGAGAAATTTTCAGATAACTCTATTAAAACAAATTAATAATATATTTAATGGGAAAATTTTCATTAAAATTATTTCATAAAAAATAAAGTTACGGTTAATGATCATATTTTTTTTTAATTATACATTTATTTTGTTAAAGGAAAATTAAAGATAAAAACTTTTAAATACTGCATTTCAATAAATATTTGTTATATTATAAGATATATATGCATATATTAATTTAGAAAAAAAAAAAAAAAAAAAGTAATAACTTTTCTTAAGAGAATAAAAGAAATTATAGTAATAAAAGGAATATATATATATATATATATATTCATTTTGACATATACATGTTATTTTTTATTGTAAGAGAATAATCTCATTTAAAAGAATACTTTATTTTATTTATTTATTTATTTATTTATTTATTTATTTTTTTTTTTTCCGAACAGAAATTATTTCAGATAGAAAATATACAAGGTAAACCAAAAATCTGTTTCATAAAATCTGTAAAACTTTCAGTTTGGAAATTAGAAAATAATATTATTAATTTTATAATGTAACGAAATATAAAAATTAAAAAACCTTTTTTAACAATAGAAGCTTTCTGTGGTGGAGCCCTGAAAAGCATAAAATAAAAATTTATTCTTGCAAAGACATGCTATAAATAAATGAAAATTTAAACTGTAAGAAAATTTTAGAGAAAAATATAGATATTTCACTTTTGAAAGAGATGAAAATTTTTAAATGCACAAAGTATTTTAAAAATCTATCGAGACCAATATTCTTAGTCATTAGTTTCTACATAAGTATTTGTTAAACCATAAATTTCCAAGTTCTCAAAAGCTTTTTGAAATATTTAAAATATTTAAAAATTTGCATGTCTTGCAAAAGTGAAAGATCTATATTTTTCTCTAAAATTTTTTTAGTGTTGAAAATTTCATTTATTTACAGCTTGTCTTTCCAAGAATAAATTTTTATTTTATGATTTTCAGGGCTCCACAATAAAAGGCTTCTACTGTTTAAAAAAATGTTTTTCTTTCTTTTTTTTTTTTTCTTTACTTAAATTTTTATTTTCTGCTTTTTAGTTATAAAAAAATATTCTAAGAAAACGAATAAAAAATTATTAGGATACTGTGTAGACTTTGAAAGACTTCCTTTTATCAATTGACACCTTTTCTATTAATTATCTGCAAAAATTAACAAAACGGCCCTTGGAGAATCAACCCCACGACACGCTCTAACCAAAAATCAAAGAATAGTACAGAAAAGTCATAGCACATGCTAAACGATTCCGACAAATACTTATACAAAAAGAATATTGTTCTCGAATTCTTTTTAAAATATTTTGAATATTTAAAAATTTTTATCACTTGCAAAGTAAAATATTTATATTTTTCTCTAAATATTTGTATTTTTGTGTTTAAACAATTTTCTTATTGTTGAAACTTTTGTTTATTTTTTATAGCATGGTACTTGCCAAAATACTTTTTTAATGCTTTTTAGGGCTACACAATAAAAACTTCCTGTTTTTATTATTATTATTATTGTTATTATTATTTTTTATTATATTTTTATTCTTGTGCGTTCTGGTAACTAAAAGAAACTGCTTAAAAAACAATCAAAATTTTTTAGCACAGTGTGTAGACAACGAAGGGTCTTTATTTTATCATTTGACATCTTTCCTATTAATTATATGCAATAAAGTAACACATCGGTCATTCGAACTTATAACCATCGCGTTATCATCATGACGCTGTATCCAATTGAGCTTGCAAGTGACGAAAAAGGGTACTGACATTTACGTTAAAGTGGAGGCGTTTTGTTTTTCCGTGTGACACGAAAACACCGTGACAAAATCCAATTTCGATAAAAAGCTTCTTTAAAAAAATATTTTTTTATGTATTTTTTACTTAAATCTTCTTATTTTGTGCTTTTTTAATATGTAAAATATTTTGTATTTTTTAATAGAAAAAAAAAAAAAAAAAAAAAAAAAAAATTCTTAAGAAAAATCTTCAAAAATTCTTAGGATACTGTGTAATCAACGAGAGACTTTCTGTTATCAATTGATACCTTTTCTACTAATTATCTGCAAAGATTAATACGCCGGACCTTTTGGGATCGCGTTATTGACATGACGCTCTAAACCAACTAAGAAAAGGAGCAACAAACGGAATACCTTATACTTACTTTAAAATGGAGGCGCCTTGTTAATTAGCGGGAGACGAAGACGCGATGACGAAGTCAATTTCAAATAAAAAGCTTCTAAAAAAAATCATATTGACGAATTTTTAAACACGCAAAATAAATAATTTATTGTACTTATTAACTTTAAGATGCTTAAAGTTGCTTTCTTACACTGGAAAATATTTAATATAAGTCCAACGTTATGATACCTAAAATAAACATTTAAAACGCAAAAATTAATATCAGTTTGGTTAAAGTTAATTTAAAATTTATTTCTTTTTTCTTTTTTAATTAAAATTAAAGAAAAACTTTTAAATCATCATGTGGTTTGCTGTGTTAATTTAGAAAATATCTTGTACGTTGTGGCCATCACATAACTTCCTTCTATAAATTTCTTCTACAATTTTCCTGTACAAATTCATGCAATACAAATTATTTATTATTACTTTTTCTATTGTGAATGCAGTTAATTTTTATCTCAGAGAGGTACTATTATACGAAATGTCCAAATGTTTAACTGTGCAGATAAAATCGTTTCCGTTCTTGGAAGTTTTACAGTATAGTAGCACCACCTTTTGGCCGATATTCGCCCAAACAGAATCAGCATAATGCCTAATAGAGGCATTTTCACATATCAGGTTTTGTTCAATTATGTGGAATAGAACCTGAGATATAGCCTTTTCTTAAAATGCGGAAATCCCTATGTAGCAGAACCGCCTGTTGAGCAATTGACAAAAAAAGTTGTTCAATGTTCACCTCGCACTGCATTATGTCCAGGAGAAATTATTTATAAATTTATTTAATTCTGTGCATTAGTTCCTGAGATACAGCTTTCCCTGTAATTTCGGAAATCGCTGTGTAGCAATGCCACCTGTTGAGATATTAGTACCAACTGTTGATAAGCACTAACATATGTCAAGCTGCAACTACATATAAATTTACATGCAATTATGAGCAGTAAATCTCAGCTCTATGAGATATTGTTAACACTTGCCGAATTGACGGGAAAATCCTACTATCTATATTAGAATTTCCCCTTCAATTCGCACATGTTAACATTATTCCACAGAACTAATATTTTGCTAAAAAGTGTTTAGGATCAAAATGAAAATAAATAAATAAAATAAAATAAATAGAGGGTATGCGTATCGGATTTCAAAAAGTTAAAGAAAGAAAGAAAGAAAATTCCCCCCAATTTAAGGAATGCTCTAATATATATATACACTAAGCGACAAAAAAAAAGCCGCACTGCAGAAAAAATGACTTATACCTTTTTTATTTGTAATATCTTTAAAATTAATGTTTGAAACAAATAAAACTGTCTTGTTTGCATAATACCAAAGGTATGAAATGATACCTATGTATATTTTAGATTTAATAATTCGCTTTATTGCACTTTACGAAATACTTTTTAAAAATCTGCATAAAACTTTCTTTTTGAGCATAATGCAATAACCATACAATTTGCATTCTATTATGATTTATTATATGAAATAAACAAGTTATATTTTAATATATGAAATAAAACTATTTATTTGTTAGATCTAAGCATTTTTTTGTTAAAAATATGTATTTTGCATTGGGTTAATTCCACCTTTATATGGAATTACTGCATTAGTTTTGGCATAGTTTTATACATAGTTTTATTATGGCATAGTTTTATACAGTGTTTTAATAAAAATCTCAGAAATTTCAATGTGCCAACTATTACAAATTATTCTTTCTAGTTCTGGCAGAGTTATAGGCTGCAAATTTCGAATCCCCTCCCCTCTCCCACGCCTTTTTATAAACGAAACGTTTTCGAGGGGATCGTGATTTTGACTGTTTCCATGTCTGGTAAAGAAGAAATTCTACTATATCCTTTGTGGTATTTAACTTAAAATGAAAAAAGATATGATTACTTACAAAATTATAGGTTCTCATGTGAATGTATAAGAAATTTTGAAAATTTGAAGTGAATAAACTTACCACAGACGCCGTGTAGTAAGGTGCCTTATTATCTTCAAATGCTGTTTACAGAAATGTCCAAGATACCCCCAAAATAGTCGGTCAGGCACCACTTTTATGAAGATTGAGTTTTATTTCGAGTTAATTGATCCCTTGAGCATAAAAATTTTCCCGTGTGTTTGAAAATTTATGCACCTCCGTACCATAATGTACGGAGAATGTGTCACTGATTTAAAAGTGTGATTTTCATTAAGTCGGTCATATTTTCGTTGTCAGATCTGCTTGTTTGATTTACCTCGAAATAAGTTAAACTTGACTCATCAGAGAGAACGAGTTCAGCCCAATAATTAACTAATCATTTTTTAATTTTTTTAGCCATCTGAGGTCTGGCTTTCCTACTTCTCTTCACTAAGAATTGAAATTTTTCAAACTTTCTGCCATTTAAATCTGCTTTGTTTAATAGTTGCTTCACTGTAGTTAAAGATATTATGCTGCTAAACACTTTTTCTGAAGCTCTTTTATTTTCTAAATGTAATACAAACCGATTTTATAAGCAATGGCTTGTTAACTTACGGTCATCTCGCTTGGATGAGCAGTGTGGCCACCTAAAAGCAAATTTCCAGTTTAAACGGCCAAAAACTTTTATATCTTGCTGAAAACCCTTTTACCAATATTTCGTTAACATTTAATTATTTTGCCATCTCACGTATTAAAATAATTTTTTGATTTTCAATCAAAAATTAATACTTCGTGTGGCATCGTTAACTGCCTTATTCTTACCATTTTTGAAATAAATTCTAAAATTACGATTTTACTGACAATTGCATTTTGTTTTTCACACTGAACTCAAAGCTAAAGTGTATGTGGAGGACAACATAGTAAAATCTGTTCGAAAATTTGCTTTTTAAGCGTTAAAATTGGCGGTTGTAAAAGGCAAAAAGGAAAACATCAAAGTGCGGCTTTTTTTTTTTTGTCGCTTAGTGTATATATATATAAATTAATTTGAAAAAGCAACAATAATGAGAATAATAGAAGATTTAATAACACAGAATACCATTTAGACTAATAAGAATTAGTTTTTATCAAATTAAATTATCATGGGATGAAGTTAGTTCAAATATGAAAACAATTAATTCCACCTGCTCTAATAAATTTAATTTTCTAATATAGATAATATCAATTTCTTTTTTTACTTTTTTGCTAAATATAATTTAAAAATTGGGCATTTTAATTTAATTTTTATATTTAAAAATGTTATCTTTACAAAAAATTGGTAATCCGAATAATAAATATGATGCTTAAAATGCCCTTGCCAGTTATTGATATTTTTTATTTTATCTTAATTTGCTATATAAATTTATGGTGTCTAAATCATATCTTCCGTTTTACACTTAGGATTACATATTTTGTAATCCTGCAGAATACGACCGCAAAATAATGCATTTAAAAAAAGCATAAAAATACACTAAAAAAGAAGAATGACAAAAGAAACTGCCACTAATAAAATTACTCTAAAAATAAAGTAAATGTAATAAAAACAGAAAGGGTACTTAATAAATTAGGTCTTTTTACTTTCTCTTACTCATAAGGTGGAGAAAGTATTGATTTTGGGTCAAATTTTCAAACGCGAGATTTTGTTATATTTACACGTTTTGAGGTCCCGTGAATACGAAAATCTTGTTTTTAGAAAATGGTCTGTGTGTATGTCTGTGTGTCTGTATGTCTGTGTGTGTGTCTGTGTGTCTCTGTGTGTGTCTGTATGTCTCTTTGTGTGTCTGTCTGTTATCAGCATATCTCAAGAACAAATTATGGCAGAAAGTTCAAACTTGGTATTCTAAATGTGTATCGTATAGGGACGCTACAGTAAGCTTTTCGTTAAGATCAAGCAAATGGTTCGTGTACAGGGACAATCAAGAGAATTCTAATACATTACGTCTATGGGGGAAATTGCAGGAAAGTAGAGTTTAACGTCTATAGACTGCACTAAACCAAATGAAACGAATATATATTTTTTGTAATAGAGATAGGTAACTGAGAAAAAAAATTGTGTATGTAGGAGCCTCGCCTCCCCCCCCCCTGGGGGGGGGGGAAGTCCCCCCTCGAGGGGAGTAAATTTTCATGATGGGTATCTTTCAAAAGAGCTCGCCAATACCTTTAAAACGAATGGTTGAACCATCGATGTGCGATAATTTAAAGCAAACTTATCGATTTTTTTTACTTTTAACGAAAAAAAAAAACTTAGAAAAAAAATCGTGCCTTTTTTTTTTTTTTATATTTAGAATAAAATGGACTTTTTTTTGACATTTGGTGTTATACTACTTCTTTAATATGGAAATCGTCTGCTTTATCATAAAAGATAATTTTTTTAATAATAATTTTATAAATTATTTTTTAAAAAGAGAATTATTTTTTAATAACCGAATTAAATTCTATATAAATGTAGGTGCATTAATGAAACGGGGGATTGTGGGGGGCGGTAGCCCTTCTTTACACAGAACTAATTATCATATAAAACTTTTCAGAAGCCTAATATGAATTGTTTAACATAGGTTTACATAACAGTACTCGTTATCTTACGTATTAATCTGCAAGCTGTATTTATAGTATTAAACTTCAGGGTAAGAGAAAGTCGTGTGAGTGACACACCAGATTATTATTTATTTATTTATTTTATTTTTTTTTATTTATTTTTTTTTTTTGGGGGGGGGGGTCACATGTAGTTTGATTTCTCAATGACTGTACGAAAAATTTCTGATTTTCATATCAGATTTATCACCAGTATTTTTTTTTAAAGAAATTTGTCCCATATATTTTTGACAAATACGTAATATTATATAAACTGAAAATATTTATTAAAACTTTCGGGTATGAAGACCCCGTTGAAAATACTGGAGAATTGGCACCTAAAGGGGAAAAAAATGAAAACTGTTATTTAGTGAGTAATGACTAAAAAAATTATTTTATAAATATAATAACATAAAATATTAAAATTAGAACTTACATTTTACATTTTTTACGTTATGAGACTTTTATTTAAATAGTGTAATACGGTTTTTATTTATATGTGTCAATGTTGAGAAAAATCTTCTAAAATGTCCAATTAATTTAAGACAAATGCTGGTATAATTAAATAGTATATGTGAACAGTACGAGTTTTAAATTATTTAAATATCTTCAAATAAATTAAATATGATAAAAATAAAATAATTTAAAAGTTTATGTACTTAAAAATTAATTTTAAGATTTTATATAACTATGATAGTCGGCATATAGATTTTTCATTTATTTAAACAACTAAAAAAATCTGGAGTGACTCCACTCGACTTTCTGAACATTGAGTAATTAATGGTTGTATGAACAAATTAAAGTAAAATAAGTCGTTAAATATACAAAAGAGGAAATTATAATAAAATGTTTGAGTATTTTCCCCTAAATAGTACGTTGTTGCACATCAAATAATTTAATCACATAGATTATAATGGTAAAATATTTTCTGTTGTGTCCCTGTAAAAATCTATAAGTGGTAGATTCTCCGAACTCTATACAGTTTTTGCAGCGTTATACTATAATATGTATATGCATTTTCAGCTTAATCAGATAAAGCGTTTAGACACAATCACACTTTAAGTAATTTAAGCCCATAGGCCACATAATATAGAAATTTTCTTTGAGTCGCTGCAAATAAAATTTAAGTGCTAGATTCTCCAAAATTTATGCAGAACGTTTAACAGTTATCTATAATATATATATGAATTTTCAGCTCATTTGAATGAAGAGTTTTTAAGCTGTCGCACTTTAAGTAATTTGAGCCCATAAGCCATAATGATAAAAAAGTTCTTTTATTTTTGTCCCCGTAAAAAAATTCTGTAAGTTATATATTAGAATAGGGTTCGTACTGCGGTGACCTATAACTTACATACCAACTTTCAGTTCATTCTAAAAAAGCGTTTAGACGCTATCGTGTTCACTCTCTGTCTCTTTTTTACTCTCACTCATATACATACACATACATACATCACCGTAAAAATATCAGAAATGAACTTTAAAATCCTCAAAACGTATAGTTTTAACAAAATCTCAATGTCAAATTTTTGTCATGATTGCAATACCTTCCTTGCATATGTATGTTCGGAAAGTAAAAATTAATTTTTGTACAAATATCTATGACTTATTATTCTAATGACGTTTGCATAAATAACTTGACATAATAAAAATACGAATGAATTAATCAATCTTTGTTAATTTATTTTTATATTAATTTTTATAATTATATTTATGTTATTCTTATATATTTTTATAACTTAAAATGCGTGTGATAAAATCTTAAATATTAATTTGCATTCAATTTATATCCAATTTCAACATATTTGAATTGATACAAATTAATTAAATTAATATAAATTAATTATAAAATATCTTTCACCTAGTTATATATTTTATTGGAAAGTTCTGGATTTTTTTTTCACCCAAAAACTGAGAAAATTATTATTTTGTTATAGATAATTACTATAATTAACTATTCATATGTTGAACTATCCATATGTGATAATCTCAAATAAAAATCTAGAGGTTTTTTTTTTTTTTTTTTTTTTTTTTTTTAACAAACAAAACAAAACAAAAAAAAAAACAAAAAAAAAAAAAAAAATTTAAAAAAAAAAAAAAAAAAAAAAAAGTATATAAGTAAATAAAAATAAAACAAAGATGTTATTTGTAAAGTATAAAAATTGAATTTGTTTAGCTACTTAGAGTTGTAAAAATCTTCTGCATTCATCATGGAAGATAATTTTCATAAATAATAATTTAAATAAATTATGTGTACTGAGTCAATTTGTATAGGAAAAAATATAGAAGAAAGTTCTTTGATAGCCACAACATAGTAGATTAAAATCGTATTTAAAAAATCTTTTTTCCAATGCCAATCCACTAATTAAACTATTATCAATATAATTTAAGAGACCTGGTCAGTCAACAGCAGACTTTTAACCCACTTTGTGACACTTATTGACGTACGATATGTTAATAATTTGTAGTAGATATATCTTATATCCACTTAGTTATTTCTTTATTTACATTTAAATCTTGGTCCATCTTATAAATGTAATACTTGACTTTACTTACGACTTGATAACACGATTCTAACGTGCTGGATCTTAAAAAAAAAACAAATTTTCCTTTGAACTGATCTAAATCAAGATTTAAACTCTAATTTGTCTTCTTCTAAGCTTTGATATCATACGTATTTGACTTTGCATTCAAGATACACATAAGCGTTCGGCATTAATCTTTGATCGCAAATATTTACTCCGCAAACGTTAACTCTTAAAGCATCCGTAACTTCTGAAAATATTCAGGAAATTAGCAATAAATTTAAAACCTTGCACTTTACAGTTAATCTTTACAGTTTAATCTTTACAGTTTATATTTTTATATTAAGGGAATTTGGCACCTTTGACTTGACCTCAGTTGGTTTTCATATAAAAGAATTTATTTCCATTCCATATTCATAAATTGAAGTACCGTATTTTTCAGCGTACAACGCACACACTGAGAAAAAATTCTGTAACTGACACCTAGAATCTAAATTGTGTCTCTAGAAAAAATAGTTGCATGTCATCCTTATAAATTCTAGTCCCCTTGGAAAGCGAGTTAGAAGCCCCATTAAAATTCTAGAGCATTTGCCTATATCCTCGAGGGCAAAGGTATTTAAAAATCTCTGTAAATAAATGAGACTGCAAGAGGTGGGCTTCTGCAACTATAATCTTGGCTTAGTACCAAATTCTAGAAAATAAAGCGAGAATTTCTCGCAATGTAAATGATTCAGAATATTTAGAGTATTCAGAATATTGTTTCACCATCTAGAAATGTGTACACTAGAAATTCTCAATCATTTCGTCAATTCAGTTTATTGGCGTACCTTATGCGCATAGCTCGGAAATCTATATTTCTAGTTAAGGGATTTAGAAAATGGCAACTTATTCATTCTAGAGAAAGGTGGTATATATATATATATATATATATATATATATATATAAATATTTTTTTTTTTTTTTTTTTTTTTTTTTTTTTTCTCAGTGCAGGTCACATAAATGAATTACACGATTGAAATTTCAATTCACAAATAAAGGTATATTTGTAGGAAACAAAAACTTGTTAAAAAAAATAGCTTTTACTGTAAATTCAAATTTCTGGGGTATAACTGATTCAACAAATCAACAAATTTCAAATCACAAATAAAGGTATATTTGTAGGAAACAAAAACTTGTTAAAAAAATAGCTTTTACTGTAAATTTAAATTTCTGGTGTATAACTGATTCAACAAACCTGCGCGTTACATTGAGAAAATATTCTGTAACTGACATCTAGAATCGAGGCTCTAGAAAAAAATAGTTCCATGTTATCCTTATAAATTTTAATCCCCTTTGAAAACGAGTTCTAGAAACCCCTAGTAGAATTCTACACTGTAAAAAAAAAAAAAAAAAAAAAAAAAAAAAAAAACGGAAGCTTTTCCAGCAAAATGTGCTGGCACCCATATTGCCAGCACATTCTGCTGTTAAATAAGGCACTTTACAGCGAAAACATCTGTAAAAAAGACACTTTTACGGCTGTTTCTGCTGTAAATAACTTCTTTTTTACTTTCCTCCCTCCATGCACCCATATTGCCAGCATATTATGCTGTAAATCTACCGTTTTTTCTTACAGTGTTGAGCGTTTAGCTATCTTCTCGAGGGCAAAGTTATTTAAAAATCTCTGCAAATAAATGTGAACACAAAAGGCGGGTTTCAGCAACTATAATCTTTGTTTATTACCCAATTCTAGAAAACCAAACGAGAGTTTCTCGCAATACAAAAGATTCAGAATATTATTTCACCATCTAGAAATATGTATACTGGAATTTTCCGATTATTTCGTCTATTCAGTTTATTGGCGTGCCTTATGCACTTAGCACGGAAGTCTATATTTCTAATTAAGGGATTTAGAAAATGGCCACTTATTCATTCTAGATAAATCCGGTACATTTTTTCTCTCAGTGTATACGCCGGAAAAAAACGGTATAAAAGGTTTGTTCAATATTATATTCAGGTAGTAATTTTCTTGGTTTTTCATATACTTTTTAAAGATTTGAAATTTTTAAATTAGTTTTTGCAGCTTACCTTTTTTCATGAACTTCAGAATTCTAAAGCTTCTACAGATATTTAAGAAAAAACATAATATATTTTTCGTATATTTATTAGGAAGTATTTAAAATAACTATGAATTTATTTATTAATATTTTTAAAAGAAAAAAATACTAAAAATTTATATATAACAAAAATCATGTTTTTTTTTTTTTTTTTTTTTTTCACATTTTTACATAGACATGCAGTTTTTAATATTTTTCTAAAATACTAATTAATAAATTTACAAATCCATCCCTAAATCTTTAAAGTAGGTTCTATCAATCACACTTATATCTTGATCTATCAACCCCTTAACTGCCCCGGGCGTATATATACATCTTGCCGAAGTACGATTCGTTGTGTCCCGCTGCCGCAAGTGAAACTAGTCTCACTGCTTTGGGGGCCGCGGTAGCCCAGTCGGTAGAGCACCGGCCTCGTAATTGGAAGATTGCGGGTTCGGTACTCGAGCTGGCCAAAGACCATCGTGTACACTAATGGTGGCTGGTGCACGTAAAATCTGTCGTGGCCGCAATGTCCTCCGTGTTCCCATCAAAAATTATACCTCTGGGGGTCACCGAAGCGGGAGAGCCATCCCTTCCGTGGAGGATCAAAATTGAGATGGCTTGTCTTCGGACCACCTCTAGGGGTGTGTCCCAGACCGTCGCCAATTGCCCATCTGCGCAGCACTAGTGCGACGTAAAACCCAACCATCCATACTCACGGCTTTGGAATGCAATTAAATGACCATGACAGTGTTTTCGAAAGATTTATACTTATTTCAGAGAATATGGGTAATGGGAAGAATCGGTAAGGAAATGTTTCTAGAACAGTGAACGCATTACTACACGCGCCTGTGAGAAAAATGGGGGCACTGGGAAGCAAATCTCGTAATTTTTTGTCGGCAGGTAAGGGGTTAATATAAATCAAAGCCATTGTATGTATATGTGGGGGGTATGTCTTACACCTCTTCTTAAACCACTGAACCAATTTCTACCAAATTCACAAAGTTACTGATTATTACCAGGGTTAATGTACTGTGGGAGTTTAATGTTTCTAGCGCATGCACAATGGCAGGGAATGAGGAAAAAACCCTCTCGAAAAACATATTTTTGTGTGATTTATATAATAATAAAGCAGTTAGAAACTTTAAATTTGATATCCATGTTACTTCTAATATATACGTTCTCTTTAAATAGAGATTTTTAAAAATTCGAAAATAAAAATCAGTGAAATAATTTAAATCTTCTAAAATTATTCATATGTATGCGATTTGAATATTCTACTGCGAACACGTGTAAATGACCTAGTGACTTAATATAATTGAAATCAAAATAATTTTTATAACATGACACAATTACACCAATTTCAGAAAATCTCCCACATACAGTAATTACCTTCTTTGCAAATATGATATGTCATATTTTAGAAGTCATCCGATACGAAGCTTAGATTAAACTATTACGCTTTACTATGATTGTGTAAGACTTTAAGTTTCTAGCGATAGAATAAGCAGTAAGAAATAGTAATCTTAAATTCAAATTAAATTATAATATCAGAAGACTTTTGCATGTTCATGATAAATGCTTTATTCGTCTGCATATCAAAGAGCACTACATTTTCTTTTTACCTCCATTAACCTACTACGGTAGGTAATGGAAGTATTGTATTCGGTCCAAAAATTCGATGTCAAGATTTCCCCTGATTTACACGTTTTAAGGTCCTCTGAGTCCAAAAAAGGTATTTTTTGGCATAATGTGTGTATGTATGTATTTATGTATGTGTGTATGGATGGAACCTACTGGCTATCATATCTCTGAAACTAAGAAAGGTAGAACTACAAAACTTCAGAATTGAAACAGGTCTAGTGTGCAGATGGATTTTCCAAATTTTGGTGAAAATTTAAAAAGCGGAAGTCGGGCATAGGAAACCGGAAGTAGGACCATAAGTCCGTATCTCAAAAACGACTCTAACTATTTTCTTCAAATTTGCTATATAAACACTCTATTAGATGTCCTTTAGAAGGATATAGTTGGCTAGTTCACGAAAATTGACAGGCGTCCTGTATAAATAGCTCAAATTCAGGTCTCGCAAGCGCGTTCCATTAAAAACTACCGTTGTACGGATTTTTTTTCAAACTCGCCAAATTAAATCGCTTTTAAATATCCTTTTGTACATCATTATTGTAATAATTACGGCCAGATTTGGTAAAAGTTTAACGCAAAAACGGCTCTAACGATCTTCTTGAAAACTGTTATATACATCCATTCCTTTCTCATGTATTACGTAGTTATTAGAGGAAAATTAACAGTCATCCTGCTTAAGTAAGTCAGTTTTAGATCTCTGAAACTAATGTTTCAAAAAATAACTGTACCTTTTTTTTTTTTTTTTTTTTTTTTTTTTTTTTTTTACCTTGCTATATGTAAGCTTTGTTTTATATGGCTTTACATGTGTATAAAGTTTCTTTTACCTGAAAAAGTTTAAGTTTCTACTTCTTTAGGTCACTTTTATGTCTTCTGATCACATTATCTCTAAAAAATGCATATGATACGCGTAATAATGGGTAATGGAAGTTTGTGGTTGTTTCACACCCAATTTTTTAAGAGTGCTTTCAATTTAAGCACATGTTTTATAAATGAATTTTAATTTTATTATAAATTCATTAAAAAATGTTATTATTATTATTATTATTATTATTAATTATTATTATTTTGAAAATATCTCGAAAATATAAAATTCTCGGAAATAACTTGAAAATGACAAAAAGTCTATATATTTAAGCCAATTTGCAATAGTTGAAAATGTTAAATAAATGACAATATATATATAATATTAAAAAAATTATACCCCAATTTCTTTCCTTTTTTTTTTTTTTTTGTCGATATAAATTGCAAAAAATTAAGTGATATTCACAATAAAATTCTGGATAATTTTCGTTATTCATTTACGAATATATACACATAGCGATACACATTTTGATTACGAATACTTACATACAGTGTGAAATAAATAGTCTTTTTATTTATTTTTTTTAATCAGAGCTAGCTGGAAAAACGTACAGTAACTTGTGCAAAGGGGTGGGCAAAAAAAAAAAAAAAAAGAAAGAAAGAAAGAAAGAAAGGGGGGGGGGGAAGAAAGAAAAAAGAATCTCGTGTTATCGGAAACGTTTGCCTATCAAAAGTTGTGGCTTAACTCTGTGAACATTTTTAATAAATATTATATTTTTTGTTAAGATCTTAACATACACATGAGGCCTACATTTTAAAATATCTGCATTTTTTTTTTTTTTTTTTTTTTTCAATTTTTTAGATTTTTTTCCCCCACAATTTATGTTTAAAAATATTTGGAGTCAATGTTAGTATTTTAAAAATCCGTTAAAAAGATATTGTAATTTTTTCTCCGAAATAACTCGGAAATATAAAATTCTCAAAAATAATTTGAAAATGACGCAAAGTTGTATTTAAATAGCATGCGTAAGCTGAAGATATTAAATAAGTGAAAAAAAATGTACATTCTCTTTTAAATCAATTTCTATTATATTAACTCTACTCAAAAAATTTTTGTCAATGTAAATTACATCAAAGAAAATACAGAAAAATCGCAAAATTTGTCGTTATTTTAAATTTAGGCCTTTTACGCTGGCTGAAGATGATGTCACCAAAAATTTCCAAAAATGATCGTAGGACCGAATCACAACTATTGACAGTTACCCGTTTTTTATAAAACAAGTTTTTGTTTTTGTGTTTTCTTTCTTTCTTTTTTTCTCTCGGTCTAATCTACTTTGTAACATTTATGTTAAGAAAGTGTTTTAGTTGTAAAGAATTTAATTTTTACAGGGTATCCCAGTTTATTTATCCTTTCTAATATACATGATCTATATCTGTAATTTACGTACATTAAAAGAAAAATTTTAAATTTAATTTGGAATAAAAGAAAAAATCTTTAATTTTAAATAATACTTTTTTTTTTATACTTCTAAAACTAAAAATCAATAAATATCATAGTGACTTCAAAACTAAAATTATTATATCGATACCAGTATGCTTTTCTAAAGTGTTCTCAACAGATGACTTAAATTAAACATTTTTGATAAAAACTATATTTTCAGAAAAGAACTTTGTTTCATAGTCCAGGATAAAATAAAATACAAGTATAATATAGCTAGATTTATAGATATTAATAAATATATAATGTAAAAGCACTCAGTTTAAAACCGTTACACAATGTATCTAAAATTTTCCATTCATATTTTTCATATTATTTTTCACTTATTCATATTATTATGCATACAGTCGAACCTCGTTAGCATGAACACTCTTAACGTGAATTACTTTTAACATGAACTGTTTCCACGATCCCCGTCAAAATGAAAATATGTTTAGTTATATAAAGATTAGTCACTGATAGCATGGACTACTGATAAAATGAACAATTTTTTAATCCCCCTTGAGGTTCATGTTAACGAGGTTCGACTGTATCAATTTTGTGAAGTCTCCGTTCCGACTTCTACTTGATTCATTATACTTAACTTAGTGCAGGACACAATCAGGAGACTTAATTTAAAGAGATATCTATCTTTATTATAATTTTAAAGTAAAGAGGGGCGTAGAGATATGAAAGAACTCACCAATAAACTTAAACTAAGTAATTTAAACTATCATAAAAAAAATATCTCACCGCTTGCTGCTTCGAAGGGTCGAAAGGGCCGAGGACCTTTTTTTAGAGAGCGTACAAAAGCACTTTATATCACCTGGGATACAACTGCTAACTCACAATATTTCTATCTCCAACAACACAACTATCAACGCAACACATAACCACCACCAACAACAACACATCACATACAACGACCACCGTGTTTTCATATTAAGTGCTCTATTTAAAGTCCTCCAAAATAGGAAATACGATTCACATCATTTTACCAAACTACTTCTTTAAAGACTATTCACATTCAATTTTTAAACACCTTTCACAATCTACGTAGATCCTGTTTTCAAATTATAAAACTAACTATCTAGTAACTAGACACTCCATGCTAACCCAAATTTACCCCTGCTCGACACCTTCAACTAGCTATATCACCCACAATATCGCCCAAATATGCTGGATCCAGCTAGAAACCTACCCACTCTCAACCAAACATTTTATCCCAACTCGACGCTATCACTTTACACTATTTTCAATACTAAATTCCCTTGGCGACATTTACTTCCTTATCTCGACACCACTCCTAACCTTACATTTTTATTCCCTAACCTCAGGGGGAAAAATCATTGAAATTTTCTTTATACAATATATGTTCGTTTAATAATTTATTAAAGCATATATTATATTATATTAATACCTAAATAAATTATGCATGTTTTATTTATTTATGAGTTCAGGTTAGAAATAGAAGGCATGGAATCTCTTTGTTAATTAATGATTCAAGTTTGAACGCCTGAAAAGTAGAACTTTCTTCTTCATTCTGGTTGGCTTTTCACACTGCTTTTGATTTGAAATGGTAAGTTGCAATCAAATTATAATTTTATTTTATTTTATTTTACAGGATGTTTCACACTGAATGAGACAAAAAGAAAGGATACCTGTAAACGTTATAATTACATAGAAATATACACTATCTACCAATAAGATACTTTCAAAATTAGACGTTTTGTCAAATGTCAAAAAAAAAGTTCTTTATGAATCATCTTGAAACTTTGGTAGTGTAAATAACATGTTATATCTCATATATTTAAAGAAAGTTGTGTCCTGAAGAGGAAAAGGGGACTAGTAAAAAATTAAACAAAAATCAATATGTTTTGGATCACCCTGTAAAAAGTAATGCTTTAAATACTGTAGCATGTGATTATGTTGTTTTTTCTTATAAACTATATAAATTTGTATGAGGCTACCACATATATTTATGGAGATATACCGTTCTTTTTTTAATAAAAACTGCAAAAAAAATCCACTTTTTTAATTATAACAGGTAGGGTGCAGGTAGATGGTAGGGTCCAATGCAAAGTCATTTTTTGAAAACTTGGCGTACTACATTACATACAGTATACTGCAATTAGACTACAAAAATGGTAAATATCAAGCAAAATATGATCATTTTTATTAAATAATTTTTAACTGGGCATGTGCTAACTTTTAAAACATTTCGTTTGCATAATTTAACAGCCAAAAGTATTGAGCAACTTCTATCAAAACTCCAAACAAATATTGTGTAAATTCCAAAAGTTATGAGAGATAAGCTAGCGCATGCGCAATTAAAAATTACTTAGTAAAATTCCTCATATTTCGTAAGATATTTAAAATTTTTGCCTTCTGTATAATATACCAAGTTTCCTAAAAATAGCTTTTCACTGGGTCTGATACTCTACGCGTTGTAATTAAAAAAGTGGATTTTTTTTTTTTTTTTTTTTTTTTTTTTTTATGTTTAAAAAGTAAAAAAAAAAAAAACTTTATGTATCCAGGAATTTATGTGGTAGCTCCATGTACAAATTTATACAGATAATGAGAAAAACACTGATAATCACATGCTACAAAAAATAATCACATGCTAAATAAAAATTTTAAGATTATTTAATTTTAGTAAGTGTTGCACTAAAATTAAATTATCCTCCTAATTCGTTTTAACAATATCCAACTTTGATTTTTCTGTCTGCCCGTGCTCTAAGTACCGTAAGTATTTGTGGAATGTCTTGAAAATTATATATTATTATTTAAACTATCTAAGGCATGCACTTAACTAAAAAATATATTAATAGCATGTTTCTTTCTTTCTTTCTTTTTATGGTCTCACAATTGTAATTCTATATAATGCAGACTGTGACAGATCCAGTGAGTCAAATCCTTTTTTAGGCATTTTTAGCATTCGGAATTTTTAATACATTATATGGTCATCTAAAAGGGCATAAAATTTCGTTGATAACTTATCATAATATAAAACTAAAAAACATAAAATTTTTATGTTATGATTTCTTAAATAGATGCTTATATTGTTTCATCTGATGTGACTTAACAAAAACGTGTGTTAAGTTTTATAACATGTGTTACAAAAATGCATTAAAATCTGTACATGGTCTAATAGCATTTGCTACAGATACAGACCATTTCACTTTGTCAACGGCCCTCTTCACTTACCGTCGCCGAAAGCCCGAGCCAGTGTTATTCTATGGGGAAATTTCCTTTACAAATAACTTATTAACTAATACATATTTTTAAATTCCATTTTCAAATTCAGAAAATTCCCAACTGTTAAATTGATGGACCTTTTTTTAAAAATGTATTTTTTCAATGTTTAATATTTTATTTTCAAATTGCAAAATGAAAAATTTCACAAATTGAAAATTCGTATTTTGCAGCTTCAAATAAAATATAAAAAAATTAAAAAAAAATATTTTTTTTAAAAAAGGTCCGTCAATTTAACAGCTGGGAATTTTCAGAATGTGAAAACAGAATTTAAAAATATGTATTAGTTAATAAGTTATTTGTAAAGAAAAATTTCCCATAGAATAACATTAGCTTCGGCTTCCGGCGGCGGTGAGTGAAGCGGGCCCTTAAGGATATAGGGGATCGCAAAAACTGTATTTAATAATCGTGTTGTTGTTAGTTAATAATTATTCTCGTAACCCGATCTACACTGAAATGGTTGAGGACAACCATGTTCTTTACAATACCAACGTTAAAGAACATTTTATCATATGGGCCATTCGTAAATTATAAAAATTCCTTTCTTTTGAAATCTTGCTAAAATTTTGGAATGTGTAAACTTACAGTTAATGATTAATTTTTAAAATTATCATTAATGTTTAAAATTAATTTTGATAAGTTTAATTAAATAATATTACTTTACATGATTAGATACATTGTCTACCAATAAGTATTATGACACTTTCTATTTTAGACGTTATGTCAAATACCTATAAAATGTCTTTAGGAATCATCTCGAAATTTTGGGAATAAAGAACATGTTTTACCTCATATATCAGACTATTCAATACGTTTTATCGTTCAATAAGAAAAACGCGATTTTATAACTTGAAATCCATTTTATTATTCAATATAATCTTCATGAACTTAATACACTTGTTCTAATGATCTTCTAATTTATGGAGTCCATCCCTGAAGTGAGAATCCGGATAATAGTCAAAATACGCTTTCACGGCTGCTATTAACTCTTCATTCAACGAAAACCGTTTTTCACATATGAATTTTTTTAGATGTGAGAAAATCCAGAAGTCAGAGAGAGCCAACTCTGGTGAATAGGGTGAATGTTGCCAACAGTTCTTACTTTGATTTTTATGGGTTTTTTTTTTTTTTTTTAACTGTGTGAGAGTGTGCATTATCTTGATGAAAAGTTATTATTTTCTTTTGTAAGCAAAGTTTTTTCTCACAAATTTTTACATTTAGCTGGTCTGAAAGGTTACAATAATAATATGCGTTTATTGTTTTACTGGTTTGAAGCTAATCCACAAATAAAATTCCTTTAGCATTCCAAAAAGCTGTTGTTAACACCTTCTTGACTGATTTCTGGACCCTCACTCGCTTTGGAGCCGAAGTATCGGGTTCACGCTACTCTTTAGCCTCTTGTTTTCATTCAATATCGTGGTGATAGACCCAAGTCTCATCTACAGTAATAAAACGGTGCAAAAATTCTTTTTTATTTTTTTCTAAAACGCTCCAAATGTTGTTTAGAAAGTCTCATACGAGTGTGTTTTTGTTCCATTATTAGCGAATGTGGCACCCACTTTGCACGCATCTTTCTGTAACCCAAAACTTTCGCCAAAATATTGCTCACACTGCCTAATGAGATGCATACGGCTTCTACTAAATATCTCTTGGTTAATCAGAGATCTTTCATAATCATATATCCTGTATTTTTACTATGTTTTCTAGTAATGATGTAATTCTCAGACGTCCATCACGCGCATCGTCTTCAAGACTTGTAATGACCACTTTTAAATACAGCAACTCATCTTTCCACTGTACGAATTGAAAGTAAAGAATCTTTATACATTTTTTACAATCGCTCATAAATTCGTTTTGGCACTATACCTTCCAAAACTAAAAATTTCATTACTGTACGGTACGATATTTGGATTTTTCCATTGTATAAAAGTACTGTGACACGTCAAATTTAAACAGCTGCGAATATACGAATGAGTCGACAGATCTGCATGAAACTTCACACGTGTTCATAAAAAAGTAGTATCACATTTAGAAAAATAAAACGACGAACCTACTAGCACCATCTTTTATTGAACGATAAAACTTATTGAACAGTCTGGTATTTCAGCAAAAGAATTGTCCTGAATAGAAAAAGGGAAGCAGTAAACAATTAAACAAAAATCAAAATGCTTTAGATCACCCCGTAAAAAGTAATGATTGAAGTGCATTTTGGCTCTAGCATGTTATTATCAGACTTCTTCTACTTATCTGTATAAATTTTTACGAGGCTATTATAGACGTTTGCACGGGCCGGGCTTAAGGCCCGAACCCGAGCCTGGCCCTGCCTCCGGGCCAGGTTCAGGCCGAAATTTTCAATTTGCTCCCGCACCGGGCTCAGGCTTAAAAATTTTTGTAGGTTCGTGCCTGGCCGGTCCCGGTATAAATTTTTTCGTGTATACTCGGGCCGATCAGGGCCTGGATGGAATTTTTTCCGGGCCGTGTCAGCCCGAATCTTTTTCTAGTTTCCTCGTTAATCAACGAAAAAGGAAAATGGTAAAATATTTCTTCTGTCATTTATTTCACATAACTTTACAGGCCTCTATGTCACATAAAATTTAATTTTGTTAAAAAATGTGTGTAACGTCAGTTTAATTGTCTATCAGTCTGTCTGTTCGCAATCTGATTTCCGCAAATATTTTTAGCAAGTCGCGAAATTAATATATTTTATTTAAAGTAATATTAGATGGTTCCTTATTCAAAATAGTATGTATGTCACCACTGCAAATAAAATAATTTAGATACGTTACTGTGTATAACGCCTGTGCTCTGTAGAGTTTAGGTGGTATGAAGGATATAAAAATGCTTCCGCTGTAACTTTTTCTCTAAGGCCCCTTTTTCTTTTCTTCAGTGCACTGGATGAAGGTACAGTCGGTAACAAAAGTGTACGAACACTAGCGAAAATTTGTATGTAAAAAAAGTACACTTCATACAGTTCTATTAAATAAATCTTTATCAAATCATGTTCTTAGACTGACTAAGAAGAGGATTCGACAAGGATTTATTTAACAAAACAGCGTGAAGTGTACTTTTTTTACATAGGAATTTTTGCTAGTGTTCGGACATTCTTCTTACCGACTGTCGCATCATTATTAGCATGTGCAAAAGCATCTTTTCTATTGAAAATGGTTGGATTAGCATTAAAGTTTTGTTTACCGGATCACATGAAAGATACGATACGGTATCTTTCATATGATTTGTTACCGTAATGTATATACATACATTAAGGTATATGAAAGAAAATGGTTGAAAGTGCATTTTTAGTAGTATTAACCATTTTAAATACCTTCCTATATTTTTTAATGAATGCTAATATTTTCGATTTGACTTTTTGTCTGTCTTTGTGCCTTCTGTACGTTTGTAATAACGAATTTCTGTTTATATATAATTATCTTGTAAAAAGTTCAGCAGTTTTGTTAAAGAACATTCTATTGCTTGACTATATAAAACCTCTGTAAAACACATACTAAAAAACTTTTTCATAGAAAGGCATGCATTTTTTGTCTGTTACTTTATATATTTTTGAATCGCCCGAGCCGAATTGTTTTATTTTCTACCGGGCTGGGCCGGGTAAGAAAAGCTTTCGTACGGGCCGGGCCTCAAACTTTCTGCCCGTGCAGGCCTCTAGGCTATTACATATATTCATGGAAATATAACGGTTTCTTTAAAAAATAAAAATAAAAATTATTATTATTAAATTAAAACACGTAGGCTATTTAACCCAGTTCAAAGACATTTTTAGAACACTTGGCATTCTACAATCGGTAACAAAAGTCTCCGAACACTAGCAAAAATTCCTATGTAAAAAAGTATACTTAATACAATTTTGTTAAATAAATCCTTGTCGAATCCTGTTCTTAGTCAGTCTAAAATAAGGATTCGACAAGGATTTATTTAACAAAATTGTATTAAGTATGCTTTTTTTACATAGGAATTTTTGCTAGTGTTCGGAGACTTTTGTTACCGACTGTGCATTATACACAACATACTGTAATCAAAATGCAAATATTTTAAATATCTTACGAAATAGAAGCCTTTTTACCAAATAATTTTCAACTGCGCATGTGTAGGTTTAAAAAAAAATTCATTTGCTTAATTTAATGACCAAAAGTATTGAGTTACTTATATGTAAACCCCAAACAGAGATTGTGTACAGTCGGCTGCAAAATTATTCGAGCACTAGCCAATAATTCCTATATTTAAAAAGTACACTTAAGACTGTTTTGCTAAGTAAATCCTTGTCGAATCATGTTCTTAGACTGATTAAGAACATGACTCGACAAGGATTTATTTAACAAAGCTGTATTAAGTGTACTTTTCTTTGGCAAGGATTATTGGTAGTGCTCGAATAATTTTGCAGCCGACTGTAAATTCAAAAAGTTGAGAGCGGTAGAAGGAACAGAATTTTAGTTCCCCTCAAAATAAAATCTAAATTATAAGAGGTTTTACTCACATTTTCATTTTTAGTCAATCAATGGTATACAGTGTCCGCTGATTGTAAATAAATATTGATAAGCCCCCTGTCGCCTTAATTTTGTTGGAGAGGAACTGAAATTCTATCCATTCTATAACTCATAAATCTTTGAACTTACCCGCTATATGTTTGGAGCTAATATATGTATATAGCTCAATACTTTTAGCTATTAAATTATGCAAATGAAAATTTTTATTAGCTTGCGCATGCGCAGTTAAAAATGATTTAATAAAACTCTTATTTCGTAAGATATTTAAGATTTTTGTATTATGATTGCTGTATGCTATGTCTAATGCAGTATGCCAAAGTTCCGAAAGCGGCTTGGCTCTGGATCTAATACTTCACGTGTTATAATTTAAAAGATGACTTTTTTTTTTTTTTTTTCAGTTATTTAAAGAAATTGTTATATCACTATGAATATATGTAGTACATGTGCGTGGAATTTTTAAAGTGCATCTTAGCGTTCATATATTGCACTGAATATAATGGAATTATATTTAAATATCTTATGAAAAATGTTATGAACAACATTAATAATTGTGTGCAGGGTCACAAAAAATATTCAGATATTTACATAACGTTTATGATTAAAAATGCTTGAAAATGGATTTTCATCTGTGTTATGCACTGAGAAAAAATTCTGTAACTGATATCTAGAATCTAAATTGTGGCTCTAGAAAAAATAGTTCCATGTCATTCTTATAAATTCTAGTCCCCTTTGACAACGTGTTATAGAAATCCCTATTAGAATTCTTGACCGTTTGCCTATATTTTCGAGGGCAAAGTTATTTAAAAATCTCTGCAAATAGATGCGAACACAAGAGGCGGGTTTCAGCAACTATAATCTTGGTTTATTGCCCAATTCTAGAAAATGAAGCGAGAATTTCTCGCAATACAAAAGATTCAGTATATTGTTTCACCATCTAGAAATGTGTAGACTAGAAATTCTCGATCATTTCGCCTATTTAGTTTATTGGCGTGCCTTATGCGCATAGCTCGGAAATCTATATTTCTAGTTACGTGATTTAGAAAATGACCACTTATTCATTCTAGATGAAAGCGGTATATTTTTTTTCTCAGTGTGCTCTTTTTTTAACCTATCAAATTTTAATACATCGTAATACCCATTTAAAATGTATGGATAATATACAGAGTTATTTAAAGCAATCAGTTAAATTGTCTTCTATTTAATGCAATTGATAGTAATTCTTTTTAAATAGCATTATAACTAATACGAATGATTTTTACATTAAGATTATTTGGTGCTAGAACACCCCTTTTTTATTTATTTTTATTTTTTATTTTATTATTATTATTATTAGCATTCAGTGACATTTTTTTTCTTTTATATCTTGTAATATTAGAGTATGATATACAATCTATGCATATATGTACATATTGTGCACCTTACTTTTTCATCAATAATAATTACGTCTAATAAAATCACTATATAATTGTAAGTTTTGTAACCAGTTGCTTTATTTCAATATAAATCGATTGTTAGGCTATTTTTAAGGACATCATTTCTCCTGAAGTAGAAAGAAATAACAATTCTGCAATAAATAGGTTTTTTTCAGTCAAAATTTGATTAAATACAAACAGATTAGATAAAAGATAATAATGATTTTCCAATTGTAATTCCGAAGTAATGATGAAATGCTTATCACTGTTTTAGATGGATTTTTAGCAATTCTTCAATCCCTACATTACATTATTCGTAGTTTAACTTATTAGTTGAAAACTTATTTAGGTGGCATAAAAGTAATTTAGAAATTTCCAAATGTAGTTTGATGAAAAAAAAAAAAAAAAAGATTAAGCAAGAATACGTGTTAAAGGAAAAGATTTACAAAATGTTTTTATCGACTTTTATAATAAGCTTGAAATATTTTCTTTCGGTCTGAATATTTCTAGCTTTTCTATACGTACATAGAAATTTGCCTTGACAATATAATATATTTTAATCGCAATTTTCTCAATAAATTTAATTCTTTAACATATAAATTTTTACGCGTAAAAAAAAAAAAAAGCTATCACCGTTACCACTCTTGTATTGTATTTTATAGCGTATCATTTTCGCTTTTTTGCGAAATTCTTATACAACAAAAATAATATAATCTTGTACGACAAAAACTGTTCTACATGAAATTACCATCTTTGTATAGAAAAATACATTAAATTTGCTAAAAAAAAAGCAACTTAAAAATCCCAAAATTGTTTTAGATTGCATTTAATGTTGAACACGGTTAAAACCCTTTTGTTACAAAAGTTTTATAAAATCAAAAATTGTACTCATCAAATTAATCATATTTCTCTAGTGTTAATTTGTGTGAATTACTCTATGATGTACCCAACAAGTTTTTTTTTTTTTTGTTTTTTTTTTCTTCATTTTTTTTTCCTTTTATTTATTTATTTATTTCGAAAGTTTCTATAGCATGCACATATTATATTTACACACATTATATTTATACACATATTAATTTTCTATAACATACACACATTATCTCATCATTGTGTGATTGTACTTGTTTTAAAAATTATCTTTTTCAAAAAGTAAGTTTTCATAAACAAATATATTTTACTATATCGGAGAGACAAATATATGGTATTACTTTTAGAGTGATTCTACTTGATTTGAGGCTCGTTTTAAATAAATATTTTAGATTATGAATTTCACAGAATGCTTTTTATAAATTTTTAAGCGAAGAGAACATTTTCATTTGCGTATTCGCCGCAGTAGGAAATTGATTTAGAGCAGCTGGCCGAGAGTGAAATATGATTAATGTGATCTTCAGGAGGGGACTGAATGAATACATTCTTATTTGTTTCTGAATTAACCAATGCGGGCAACCATATATTAGTAAAAAAAAAAAAAAAAAAAGGGCAAACTCAAGTTCGTGATGATAGACATTCCAAAAGCAAGATTGAACTAAAAGTTCAATATTAAAACCGGAATTAGAAACTACGGCAGAAACGCCAAAGAAAAATTTTTGCGATACATACAGCTGTTTCGGTAGCCTTAAGCGTACCGTCTTCAGTGCAAAAATAATTACATACATACATACGTTAAGCGCCACTTACGTTAAGCGCCACTTACTTTGATGGATTTACATGTTTTGGGATATGGAGAACACGAATTAATAGTTTTTAGAAAATGTCTGTCTGTCTGTCTGTATCATTTTTTTTGTGGACGCTGTATCTCACGAACCAATGAATGAAATTTAACCAAACTTGGTATTTAGTTGCACCCTGACATAAACTGGTGCTGATTAGATTTTGGGATCCATCGCTCAATAGGTGGCGTTGTGATCACATTTTATGCAAATTTTTAACATGGCAGCATATTACAAAATTCCGTATAAATGGGCATAAAGAGAGTTATTTTACACTTGTGATTGTAAAATTAATATGAATTATTGATAATAGTAGTAGTTAGCTAGGAAAAAAATTTTGTGCATGTGGGGGCATCGGTTCCCCCCCTGGGGGGGAAGTACTCCCCCGGGGAAAAAAATTTTCATGGTGGGTATCTTTCGAAAGGTCTCGTTGATAATAGTAATAGTTAACTTGGAAAAAATTTTTGTGCATGTGGGAGCATCGGTTCCCCCCCCACCGGGGGGGGAAGTTCCCACCAGGGGGGCCAAAGTTTCAAGATGGGTGTCTTTCAAAAGATCTCGTCAATACCTTTAAAACGAATGGTTGAACGATAAATCTGTGATAATTTAAACCAAAGTTATCGATTTTTTTTACTTTTATAAAAAAAAAAACTTAGAAAAATATCGCATTTTTTTTTTTTTTTTTTTTTACGAAATTTAACCAAACTTGGTATTTAGTTGGTCCCCGACATAAACTGGTGCTGATTATGTTTGGGGATCAATAGCTCAACAGGTGGCGCTGTGATAGCATTTTATCTAAATTTTTAACATGGCAGCATAGGACAAAAATTCGTATAAATGTGCATAATTCGAGTTGTTTTAAACTTGTGATTGTAAAATTAATATGAATTATTGGTAATAGTAGTATGTAACTAGGAAAAAAATTTTCTGCATGGGGGGGGGCATCGCTTCCCCCCCTGGGGGGGAAGTACCCCCCGGGGGGGATAAATTTTCAAGATGGGTATCTTTCGAAAGGTCTCGTCAATACCTTTAAAACGAATGGTTGAACTATAAATCTGTGATAATTTAAAACAAAGTTATCGATTTTTTTTACTTTTAACAAAAAAAAAAAAAAAAAAAAAAAAACTTAGAAAAAACATCGTACTTTTTTTTTTTTTTTTTTTTTAAATATTGTTACTGATTGAATATGTATAGGTAAATATAGAAGAAAGTCTTGTGGTGGCCACAACATACTAGTTATTTTTGTTGCGAAGAGAAGTTATAGTTAAATTCAAGTAGAAATGATAACGCAATATTTAGATTTTATAGAAGGTGTCAACTTAGGCTTTCCTTTAACTATTACCGTTATATGTATAAATATTCAGTGTCATATTTATGACATATTCCAGAAAAATATTCGCGTTACATTTTTCCAAAAAAATATGCAATGAATATCGCATTTCTGTTTCGATATATAATTTTGTTTTGCTTGTTTAATATATATATATATACCCATATATGGGATCAGGTCGATTTCCCGACACTCAGTTTCCCGACAAGTCAGTTTCCCGACGCCACTTTCCCGACAGGTACGGTTTCCCGACAGCTCACTTTCCCGACAGGTACGGTTTCCCGACAACTCACTTTCCCGACAGGTACAGTTTCCCGACAACTCACTTTCCCGACAGGTACGTTTTCCCGACAGCTCACTTTCCCGACAGGTACGGTTTCCCGACAACTCACTTTCCCGACAGGTACAGTTTCCCGACAACTCACTTTCCCGACAGGTACGTTTTCCCGACAACTCACTTTCCCGACAACTCACTTTCCCGACAGCTCACTTTCCCGACAGGTACGTTTTCCCGACAGCTCACTTTCCCGACAGCTCACTTTCCCGACAACTCCCTTTCCCTACAGCTCACTTTCCCGACAGCTCACTTTCCCGACAACTCTCTTTCCCGACAGCTCACTTTCCCGACAACTCACTTTCCCGACAACTCACTTTCCCGACAGATTCGTTTTCTAGAGAGTTTTCTCTCCCGACTGCTGCTTCCTGACAGCTTACTTTCCTGACAACTCATTTGCCGGAAACTCACTTTTTCATTATTTTATTTTATTATTTTACTCTTTTCAACTATGAATTCTACTACAATGTAATATATATTAGTATATTAAGAAACTTTAGTCTGTAGTATGCGTGTGTGTGAGTGTGTTTGTATCTCACATAAGTCAAAAACGGTTGGACGTAGAACGTTGAAAATTGGTATATAGGTTTGTTATAGCATCTAGTTGTGCACCTCTCTTTTTGTTCTTTCTGTGATTATCCGTTTTGGAGATATTTACGAAAATTATATTCATAATGGAAAATATACGAAGGTTTTGGCCATTATATATGACCTACCAACATAGAGATTTCAAAATAAGCTAATGATAGAGCCAGTAATGCCCGTAATGATATTATTACGAAAGTTGTCGACACGTATGCGTGTAGAAAGTAATTTGTAAAGACATAAGCAGGTTCTAGTCGACGAATGCTTTTTATTTTTAATAGTTTTGTGACTCATTTATAGAACTTTCGAAGAATTTAGTTCTGTGCAATAAACCAAATGATTTTTCCAAAATATTCCAGAACTCTCTTATTATTGCAGTTAGAGCTTCCAAACTTTGGCAAACCTAAACTACAAGTTTTCGTCAAATTTCTTCGTCAACTCGCCAAATTCTATACCAAGACCAAAAATCTACGCTGGATACTAATTTGCAATATGGCGAGATTAGCCATAAACTTTTGCGGCAGATTTGTTTTAGGATAGCCAGAAACCCTTTCTCTATTTTAACTGAGTTATTATTATTATTATTATTTTTTTTTTTTTGCTAAAGTTTATCTTTTCTTGATACTAATTTTTGCCAGAGAACAAAACTGGGCCGTCTATACTCGAACGATTTTCGTTGAACTCCAAGTTGCGCATTTGCTAGTGAGAGATTCTGTAACAAGCCGTGGAGTACTATTCCTGAAAAAACTACTATATTTGTCTCGGTGGTATATGTAATCGTATTATTGTGCCTTTTTTGATTGGAGTAGCAGTTTTTTTTCTTGTTTTGTTTTTATTTTAAAGAATGTTCGTGGACTGGAACCTGCCACCTGCCTGTTTATTTATGAATCAGTTACCTCACACAAAACTGTGAATGTTTTCATAAAAATATAAATATTCCTATTATAAGGAAGTCATGTGGTGACTACATCAGAATTTTTTCTACTGCATTACCGTTTTATTGTCAATAAATATAACAAAAATAAAAAAATAAATAATAAATAAAAAGATTTCGCCTTCAAATGAATGTGTTGAATAAAAAATAAATAGCATAACAGCCGTTGCTAAGATTCGCAGACGATTACAATGGAAAAATAAATTTATGAAAAATTAAACATAGAAGCCAACATTTAAAATCGAATAAATAAATAAATAAATAAAAATTCTTATTTGAAATTCGAAAAAATCTCGATAAGATGCACACCTGCTGGGTCCCAGGTACCCACATGCCAAGTTTTGTAGCTCTGCGATCGGTAGTGTGAGTACCAGAGCGCAACTTAATTTTAATATATATATATTTTAACTTGTTACCAAAAGCAAAACCGCTTTCTTTTAATCTATTTTTTCTTAAAGCAATAATCTCATCGTCCTTAAAATAAATAAATAAATCTCATAAAAAAACAATACTATTGTAAAAGTCACTCCGCCCAGCAAAAACTCTTATCTTTCTTAAGCAGCCAGAAAAAGGATTGATTTCAAATTTCGCCGCCGCTATTGAATCCCGGGTACTCAATGCCTAGCTTAATGAAGATCTGCCAATAACACTGCATGTATCTTTCTAATAAATCCTCATCTTTTTCAACATTCTGTGTTATCAGTTTTAGTTTTTTCGCTGCATTATAAAGTTATAATTTAAAGTATTTTTACGGCGGGGTGCGCAATAATATTTTAATCTTTACTAACTAAATTTTTTATTAATTAAAACTTCTACATAGAGGACGCACCCCGCCGTAAAAATACTTTAAATTATAACTTTATAATGAAAAATAAAAAGTTGGTTTTAAAAATAAAATATTACTTTTTTTAGAACAACGTATAGCATCATGACAAAAGCGACATTAGCACTTACCATTGTGTATAAAATTTTTAAAGTGATAATGACGTCAATTTTTGTCAGATGCATAATTTAACTTTTTATATTCATTTAACGTTCACGTTGAATTAAATGTATTTTTTTTTTTTATATCGAAAGAAAATGAACTCTTGTTTTTTTTTTTTTTTTTTTTGGCAGCAATTACATTGTAGCTAATATTTTAGTGGCTATTTTATTGCTATTAAGAGCTTATTATTTTCATATTATAATTAAAGAAAAGAAAACTATTCAAAAATTTGAAAATCTGACTTTGACTCCGTTGTCTCCGGGTTTTGAGCTACTGTGAAAGTTCCAAATATCTAGGTAGTAGGAAAGTTAGTTAAAAATAATTACAAGATAAAAAGATCTTTTTATACACCATGTTTTTAAATTTTCTGTTCAATCATATAAACGCTACCGAAGGCAGCGGAAACCCGGAGCAATTGGATAAATTTTTAAAAAAATTCATTGCTCTCGTGTTTTGAGCTATTATAAAAGTTTCAAATGTCTAGCTAGTCGGGAAGTTAGTGAAAAATCGATTGCAAGCTTTGTACTGGTAACGCTGCCGAAGGCAGCAGGAACCCGAAACATTTGGTTAAAAATATTTTAAAAATGCATTTTCACCGTATTCTGAACTATTCTGAAAGTTTCAAATGTCTAGCTAGTCAGGAAGTTAGTTAAATAAATTTTCTGTTGAATCACATAAACGCTGCTGAAGGTAGTAGGGACCTGAAACAGTTGACTAAAAATATTTAAAAAAATGTATTGTCACTGTATTCTGAGCTATCCTGAAAGTTTCAAATGTCTATCTAGTGGCGAAGTTAGGTAAATAGATTGCAATCTTTGTACTGATAACGCTGCCGAAGACAGCAGGAACCCGAAACATTTGGCTAAAGGTATTAAAAAAATGCATTTTAATCGTATTCTGAACTATTCTGAAAGTTTCAAATGTCTAGCTAGTCGGGAAGTTTGTTAAATAAATTTTCGTTCGAATCATATAAACGCTGCCGATGGCAGTAGGGACCTGAAACAGTTGACTAAAAGTATAAGAAAAATGTATTGTCACTGTATTCTGAGCTATCCTCAAAGTTTCAAATGTCTAGCTAGTCGAGAAGTTAGTGAAAAATCGATTACAAGCTTTGTACTGGTAACGCTGCCGATGGCAGCAGGAACCCGGATTAGTTGGTTAAAAATATTTAAAAAATGCATTTTCACCGTGTTCTGAACTATTCTGAAAGTTTCCAATGTCTAGCTAGTCGGGAAGTTAGTTAAATAAATTTCCCGTTGAATCATATAAACGCTGCCGAAGGCAGTGGGAACCTGAAACAGTTGACTAAAAGTATTAAAAAAATGTATTGTCACCGTGTTTTGAGCTATCCTGGAAGTTTCAAATGTCTAGCTAGTCTGAAAGTTAGGAAAAAATCGATTGCAATCTTTTTACTGATAACGCTGCCGAAGGCAGCGGGAACCCGAAACAGTTGGCTAAAGGTATTAAAAATATGTATTTTAACCTTATTCTGAACTATTCTGAAAGTCTCAAATGTCTAGCTAGTCGGGAAGTTAGTTAAATAAATTTCCTGCCGAATCATATAAACGCTGCCGAAGGCAGCGGAACCTGAAGCAGTTGACTAAAGTTATTAGAAAAATGTATTGTCACCGTGTTGTGAGCTGTCCTGAAAATTTCAAATATCTAGCTAGTCGGGAAGTTAGTTAAAAGTCGATTGCAAAATGTGTCCCTGACAAACACACAAACAAACAAACAAACAAGAATCGAAGTTAATAAAAACATGGTAATAGATTGCAAGATTTGTACTGGAAAAACAAACAAACAAGAATGGAAGTTAATAAAAACATGGAAATAATAAATCACACATTTAGCACCATTTTTCTGAACAAATAAATAATTTAATAAAAATAAAACACCTTTCAAATTTTCATATTTGACTACGAAAATCTCTTAATTTGATGCATTCAGAAATATGTTACAAAAGTACCCACTTTTGATTCAAATACGGAAACTAATGTTTCTTTCTTCATATGTCAGACATATATTAAAGAGTGGAAGTTTTGTTTTAAAAAGCAAGAAATTGGAAGAGTAATATTTTTATTTATTTATTTTTATTTACTTTTTGCATTTTGAATAAAAAAGTAAAGCATTATTTAAAATTCATTTTAAATAATAATCAAATAGAATTACGTATTCAGCATTATTTTTATTATTTTTTTAATCAGTCTTATTTCTTATTAAGAAAAATCTGTTAACTAGCGAAATACCGAGAAATGTCATTGGAGAAAGTCAGCTGTTGGGAAAGTGAGCGGTGGGGAAACCGTACCTGTCGGGAAAACGTACCTGTCGGGAAAGTGAGCTGTTGGGAAAGTGAGTTGTCGGGAAAGTGAGCTGTCGGGAAAGTGAGTTGTCGGGAAAACGTACCTGTCGGGAAAACGTACCTGTCGGGAAAGTGAGTTGTCGGGAAAACGTACCTGTCGGGAAAGTGAGTTGTCGGGAAAACGTACCTGTCGGGAAAGTGAGTTGTCGGGAAAACGTACCTGTCGGGAAAGTGAGTTGTCGGGAAAACGTACCTGTCGGGAAAGTGAGTTGTCGGGAAACCGTACCTGTCGGGAAAGTGAGTTGTCGGGAAACCGTACCTGTCGGGAAAGTGAGCTGTCGGGAAAACGTACCTGTCGGGAAACTGAGTTGTCGGGAATGTGAGCTGTCGGGAAAACGTACCTGTCGGGAAAGTGGCGTCGGGAAACTGAGTTGTCGGGAAACTGAGTGTCGGGAAATCGTACCAGACCCATATATATCTGTATATATATATAAATTACGTGTCACGATGTTTGTCCGGGGTAAACTCCTAAACTAAAGAACCGATTTTAATGAAATTTTGCACACTGTGTGTAGCTTGGTCCAACTTGAGAGATAGGATAGTTTTTATCTCAATTTATTGTCACAATATTGTTTTATTGCAATTATTTGTTAATTATAGACCTTTATTAAAGTTGCTCCAAAATATCTGTAAGTTCCATTAATTTAATTGTTGCCAAAAAAAAAAAAAAAAAAAAAAATACGAGTTCATTTTCTTTCGACATAAAAATAAATACATTTAATCAAACGTGAACGTTAAAAAATTATAAAAAGTTAAATTATGCATCTCACGAAAATTGACGTCATAATCAATTTAAAGATTTTATACACATTGATAAAGTGCTAATGTAGTTCTATCATAGATATAGTAATATATATAGATCTCTCATCCCCATGTTATCGTACAAAGATTTTTGATGCCGAAAAAAAAAAAAAAAAAGCTTTGGAAACAGCCATTAAGTGGTATTGAAAAAAAAAAAAAAGAAAAGAAAAGAAAGAAAGAAATATGAATTTGAAACTGTATCTGGAGTCTTCCATTCCCCTTTAGCGAATAAATTATTCATAAATTTTATTTGCTAAAATATTTGTATGTATTCCCGTGTGTATTCACTCGGGGAAAGACGGCCACATTTTGGTAAAAACGTCGTCTTTTCCCAAATGAAAAGGAATAACTTTTTTCTCCCCAATGATCACTCTATTCTATATATGCTATACTATATCTATGAGTTCTATACGCAAGCGAAGTGTGACTCACTGACCGTCTGTGCAGCCAAGAAAAAGATTTCCTATGTTAATTGCCCACTGGATTTTTTGTAAGAAATTATTAAAAATCGAGGAAATTTATTTCCCGATTTTAATCCTTATATTTGGGTATAGATATGTATTAGTAATCGCGGGTGTTAGATTGAATTATTTTGCTGTCAAATTGACAAAATTTTAATTTTAAATTTCAAAACTCTGTCGCCCTTGGCTTTTATTATTATTATTACTATTATTATTTGGCGATCAAAAGCGTAACACGAAAATATACATGCCAGATGTATGCATTGTACGAAATGTAATATGTATTATTCATTGTACGTATGTATGACATGTAATATGTATTGTACGAAATATTGTTTCATATTATTCATTACTCTTTTAATATAAGTTGTTAAAATAACCATGATTTTTGAAAGGAATTAAATATTTTCGCCAGATAATTTGACGATATTCTTTTTTTTTTTCGCCAAGGATGACAGAAATGAAATCTATTCCGCTGCAAAATATTAGTATCTTACATCAGATATTTTATTTAGACATTTGAAAACAAATTTGACTTCAAACTATGATAGAATATTTATCATTTTCCTTTTAATTAGTATATTATTAGTATATTAAAATTTAAAAGCATGGTATATAAAAAGTTTTTTTTTTTTTTTTTTTTTTTTTTTTATCTTATAATTATTCTTATCTTAATCCTCAATGTTTCCCATCTTTATTAACTTGAATTTACTATTAAAATTTTAACATACTCAAAAACTTCTCATCACTTCGTTAAAATACACTAAACTTTTCCAAAATCTTTTTCTATTTAAAATGATACATGTATTTACTTTAAATGTCCAATATTTCATAAGATTTCCAATTTTAAAGTTTTAAAATATTTATCAAATTTACTTATTTTTCTAGTTTAGCCTTATTGTTTTCCTTTTTATAACTACAGCTGTTGCCCTCTTTAAAATATTTAAAATGATGAGGTCATTTTATAGTAAAATTATCCATTATAGCATATATTATATTTCACTCCTCCATAAAAATTGATTTTAAAACCGTCTGTTTCTTTTATACTTTTATTTTAATAGAATTTAATTTATATATTAGTCATTTTAGCAATTTTATCCAAAGTAGCATTAGAAATAATATATATCACTTCTCCATTAAAATTTATAGGACCCTACAATAAAATTAATTTGTGCTTAATATCAACACTACGAAAATTTTTATCAATCGCTTCCAAATTTTGACCTAAGTTTCAAATCTCAACCCTGTGGGTTTTTACATCGGCTACAACGTTTTCGTCTTTGTTCGTAAATAATAATTTGACTGTACTAAATAGTTTACAGCCGTATAATTCAACGTATAACTTAGTCACAGCAACGCGTGGCCGGGTCTGCTAGTATATATATATATATTTATATTAATGTCAATTATTAAAATTTTTTTGGATAAATTTTAAAAGCAATTTAGAAACTGTCATAGTGCTATATTTTAAAGTAACATTCGATACAAAAAATATAGGCTTCATTGTTACTTTGCCGAGAGATGTATTTATGATATTTTTCGTATTCATTTATAGAAAATTTTCCTACAATAAATAAAAGAATATATTTAATATTTTAATTTATACAATAAATAAGACGTTTTAATAAAGAAATAAAGCTTACTTACATGCAGTCTTAAACTTCATTTAAATTTTTGAAATATAAGGTAGGAGAGGTTCATCGTTACATATTTGAAATATTACTAATGAAATTCTGTTTATTTGTAAATGGGTATTGTAATAAATGTTTGTTTGTTTTTTAAGTTTATTTTGTAAGAATTTCGACATTATTTCTAATTTAAATATCTCCAGTATTTATTTTATTTTATTTTATTTATTTATTTATTTATTTATTATTATTATTATTATTTTACTTTCTTCTATATGTAATATAGAGAAAGTATTGGATTCGCGAAAATTTTCGACCTCCGTTTTTTGATGGATTTACATGTTTTGGGATGTCTAGATTACGAATTAATAGTTTTTAGAAAATGTCTGTCTGTCTGTCTGTCTGTCTGTATTATTTTTTCGTGGACGCTGTATCTCACGAACCAATGAATGAAATTTAACCAAACTTGGTATTTATTTGCACCCTGACATAATCTGGTGCTGATTAGATTTTGGGATCAATAGCTCAACAGGTGGCGTTGTGATCGCATTTTATGCAAATTTTTAACATGGCAGCATAGGACAAAATTCCGTATAAATGGGCATAATGAGAGTTATTTTACACTTGCGATTGTAAAATTAATATGAATTATTGATAATAGTAGTAGTTAACTAGGAAAAAATTCTTGTGCATGTGGGGGCATCGGTTCCCCCCTCCCCACACCGGGAGGGGAAGTAACCCTCCGGGGGGGCAAAGTTTCAAGATGGGTATCTTTCGAAAGGTCTCGTCAATACCTTTAAAACGAATGGTTGAACCATAAATCTGTGATAATTTAAAGCAAAGTTATCGATTTTTTTTACTTTTAACGAAAAAAAAACTTAGAAAAAAAAATCCTATTTTTTTTTTTTTTTTTTTTTAAACGAAATTTTACCAAACTTGGTATTTAGTTGATCCCCGACATAAACTGGTGCTGATTATATTTAGGGATCAATAGCTCAACAGGTGGCGCTGTGATAGCATTTTATCTAAATTTTTAACATATGGCAGTATGAGCAAAAATTCGTATAAATGTGCATAATAAGAGTTATTTTAAACTTGTGATTGTAAAATTAATATGAATTATTGATAATAGTAGTAGTTAACTAGGAAAAAAAAATTGTGCATCTGGGGGCATCGGTTCCCCCCCCCTGGGGGGGAAGTACACCCCCGGGGAAGTAAATTTTCAAGATGGGTATCTTTCGAAAGGTCTCGTTGATAATAGTAATAGTTAACTGGGAAAAAATTCTTGTGCATGTGGGAGCATCGGTTCTCCCCCCCACCGGGAGGGAAAGTACCCCCCGGGGGGGCAAAGTTTCAGGATGGGTATCTTTCGAAAGGTCTCGTCAATACCTTTAAAACGAATGGTTGAACCATAAATCTGTGATAATTTAAAGCAAAGTTATAGATTTTTTTTACTTTTAACGAAAAAAAAAAAAAACAGAAAAAAAATCGTAATTTTTTTTTTTTTTTTTTTTTTTTTAACGAAATTTAACCAAACTTGGTATTTAGTTGGTACCCGACATAAAATGCTGCTGATTACATTTGGGGATCAATAGCTCAACAGGTGGTGCTGTGATCGCATTTTTTCTAAATTTTTAACATGGCAGTATAGGACAAAATTTCGTATAAATGTACATAATGAGAGTTATTTTTTAGCTTGTGATTATTAAATTAATATGAGTTATTGATAATAATAATAGTTAACTAGGAAAAATTTCTGTGCATGTGGGGGCATCGCTTCCCCCCTGGCGGGGAAGTACCCCCCCGGGGTGGGGGGGGGGAATTTTCAAGATGGGTATCTTTCGAAAGATCTCGTCAATACCTTTAAAACGAATGGTTGAACCATAAATCTGTGATAATTTAAAGCAAAGTTATAGATTTTTTTTACTTTTAACGAAAAAAAAAAAAACAGAAAAAAAATCGTAATTTTTTTTTTTTTTTTTTTTTTTTTTTTTAACGAAATTTAACCAAACTTGGTATTTAGTTGGTACCCGACATAAAATGCTGCTGATTACATTTGGGGATCAATAGCTCAACAGGTGGTGCTGTGATCGCATTTTTTCTAAATTTTTAACATGGCAGTATAGGACAAAATTTCGTATAAATGTACATAATGAGAGTTATTTTTTAGCTTGTGATTATTAAATTAATATGAGTTATTGATAATAATAATAGTTAACTAGGAAAAATTTCTGTGCATGTGGGGGCATCGCTTCCCCCCTGGCGGGGAAGTACCCCCCCGGGGTGGGGGGGGGGAATTTTCAAGATGGGTATCTTTCGAAAGATCTCGTCAATACCTTTAAAACGAATGGTTGAACTATAAATCTGTGACAATTTAAAACAAAGTTATCGATTTTTTTTACTTTTAACAAAAAAAAAAAAAAAAAAATCGTTTTTTTTTTTTTTTAAATATTGTTGCTGGTTGAATATATTACTTTTAACAAAAAAAAAACCTTAGAAAAAAATCGTTTTTTTTTTTTTTTTTTTTTTTTTTTTTTTTTTCAAATATTGTTACTCATTGAATATGTATATAGGAAAATATAGAAGAAAGTCTTGTGGTGGCAACAACATACTAGTTTTTTCTAGCAGGCTTCGCCTGCTTTGATAGCCACTTTAATTAAATTAATTTTCGAAATTAAATCCCCAACTTTTTATGTGATTTTATAGATAAAAAATATAAAAAATCTCCCTTAAATCGTTCTCTACATAAGTTCCAGTACCCACTGCTTTCGGCAACGTCGTCCTCTGCCGTGCAATGTCGGCATATATCTGTACAGCCAGGCCCCCGCTGCTTGTTTTTCCCCATTATTTCAGTTTCATTATTTATTGAACGACAGATGATGCTATTATTCAAGAACAGCGATTTTACAGGTGAATATATCTTAGCATAAATTAAAATTTTGATTTTGGTACCATGTGTTAGCGAGAACTACTCACTCCGTTTTTAGCTATGACTCTGTATTAATAAAATTTTATACAGAATAAATTTATAGTTTATGTACAATTAACTATATTATAAAAATTATACATCATAAAAAGTATACACGGGTTTCAAATTTTCGGCCTGTGCCGAACTCTAATTGGAACCATTAGGCAGAAACGTGTTCATGGTGTCGAAACGTCAGATTAATTTTTAGTTTTCCATTTCTACGAATAAAGACCCAGAATTGAAACATTTCATTTATTAAAACTAAGTGCTAAACCACCTTTGTAAAATGAAATTGATCACAGTTTTTTATTCACTATTAAATGCTAGACAGAACGTGGCGAAATTATCACATTTTATCTTATTTAAAATATCTGCTTTATATGTATAAAACCGAAAGTAGCAATTCACGCAACTTTTAAATTTTTAAATTTCAATTATAAAACCTTATTGAGGATTTTCGAGGTTGCGTTAATTAAATTATTTAAGTATCCAAGCAGTAGCAAAAATTTCTATATAAAATATCTGGTGTGAAACAACGACACGACTTCCATTGACCACTATTACATGTATTATATGCTTTTTTTTTTTTAATAATATGATCAGAAGACATAAAATTGACCAAACAAAGTAGAAACCTAAAATTTTTCTGGTACGAGAAAATTAATACATGAGTAAAGATATATAAAACACAGTTTACATAGCTAGTTACAAAATAACAGAAAAAATGGTGGAGTTATCTTTTGAAACACCAATTTCCGAGATCTAAAATTAACCTACCTAAGCAGGAGGACAGTTAATTTTCCTGTAATAACCATGCAATACATGAGAAAGAATACCAAAAATTGATTTATGTAACAATTTTCAAGAAACTCGTTAAAATCGTTTTTGATATACAGGATTTCACCAAAACTTGACAAACTCAATTGTTGACCAGAAAACAAAAATTACATATGAAAGGATATCTAAAAAAGAGTTGTTATTCTGAGTTTGGAAAAAAAAAAAATCCGTACAGCCGTTTTTAATGAAACGCACTTGCGAGACGTAAAATTGAGCTATTTATACAGGACGCCTATCAATTTTCCTTAACTAACCAAATATATCATTCGAAAGGACATCTAATAAAGTGTTTATATAACAATTTTGAAGAAAATCATTAGAGCCATTTTTGAGATACAGACTTACGGTCCCAGTTCCGGTTTCGGATGTCCCACTTCTGTTTTTCCAACTTTCACCAAAATTTCGAAAATTCATCTGTACACCAGACCTGTTTCAATCTTCAAGTTTCGACGTTCTGTCTTCATTAGTTTCGGAGATATGATAGCCGAAAGGTTACGCACATACACACACGCAAATACTAACCAATTGTCTAAAACCACTTTTTTGGACTCGGGGGACCTTAAAACGGGTAAATCAGGTGAAAACTCGATATCAGATTTTTGGACCGAATACAATACCTCCATTACCTTCGGTAGTCGGGTAATGGAAGTAAAAAGCTAATACTGTTTTGTTAAATAAAGACTTGTCGAATCATGTTCTTAATCAGTCTAAGAACATTATTCGACAAGGATTTATTTAATAAAACAGTATTAAAAGTACTTTTTTATATAGGAATTTTTGGAAGTACTCGAATACTTTTGCTGCCGACTGTAAGTCTTTAAGTGATATTCAACTAGTTTTTTTTTTTTTTCTAAATATTTGTTAAATAATTATGTTTGATTTATATAGAACAAAATACGAAATTTGAAGAAAACATAATAATTTTTATCCGTCAAAAAACTTTCAAACCGTCAAAAACGTACCCTGTAAAAATGCTGAAAAATTATGTTGAGTATATACAAGATAAAGTGTATTATTAATCACTAAACGGTGTTTAATTTATATTGCTATATAATCTAAACACCTGTAATCACAGTGAACATTGAAATTACCCCATATTTCGCTTAAATTAAGTGAACTTAAAAACTGTGTCCAAAAATATTTATTAGTCATTAAGAGTATGAAAATTAACATGCCGGCCTGATAGCCATTCGACAAGGGAATGATGTCTATAACACCATGTTCTGGGTTAGAATCTTGGGATTAGGCATGGATGTTGGTTCTTTTCTTAGACTTGTATGAATTAGATATTTTTACTTTCCGAACATACACATGTAAAGAAAGTTTTGTAACCATGTCAGAAAACCGACTTTGAGATTTTGATGTTTCTCTACGTTTTGAGTTTCTTTTAAGTTCATTTTTACTAATTTTACGATGATGTATGCGTGTATGTGTGTGATTGAACAGGATAGCGCCTAAAACGCTTTGGTCGAATGAGCTGAAAGTTGTTACGTATCTTATAGGTCACCATAGCAAAAACCTTATTGATTTTGGTGAATCTATCACTTGTAGTACCTTTTTTTTTTTTTTTTTTTTTTTTTACAGGGACGAAAAGAAAAATTATTTATCATTATGGCCTATGTGGCGAAATATTTTAAGTACGATAGCGACTAAACGCCTTATTTGTCTGAGCTGAAAATTTATCACATGTTATAAATCACCGTCGCACAAACCATATAGATTTCGATGAATTTAGCACTTATAGTTTTTTTTACAGGGGCGAAAAGAAAAACTTTTTATCATTATATACGGTCTATGCGCCCGAAATTTAACGTGCGAGAGCGTTTAAACGTCTTATTTGTCTGAGCTGAAATTTTAAAAATATTTTATAAATTTTCGTTGCACGAACTGCATAGATTTTTGTGAATCTAGCACTTAGAGTTTTTTTTACAGAACACAAAGAAAATTTCTTTATTTTTATGGCCTATAAGGACCCGAATTCTTTAAAGCACGATAACGTTTAAACGACTTATTCGATTGAGCTGAAAATTTATACACATATTAAAGGTTACAATCGCACGAACTGTGTAGACTTGGGTGAATATAGCTTTTATAGTTTTTTACAGGGACGCAAAGACATATTATTTATGTTAATGGTCTGTGGGCCCAAATTTTTTAAAGTGCGATAGCGTATATACGCCTCATTCATCTGAGCTGAAAAAATATAAAAATGCTATACATCACCGTCGCATGCACTGTATAGATTTCGATAAATCTATTACTTTTATTTATTTGTCTATTTTTTACAGGAAACACAAACAAATATTTTTTTTATCATTATTGCGTATGAGCCCAAATTTTTAAAGTGCGATAGCGTTTAATCGCCTTATTCAATTGAACTGAAAATTTATACACCTATTATAGATCACCGTCGCACGAATTGTTCCAATTTTGGTTAATTCTTATAGATTTTTACAGGGATACATAGCTGAAACTTATGTAGAGACATAAGAAAATGGCTCGGGTCTCCAATGGCCCGCGATAACCTGATCGGGTTAATCTTATGGTCGATGACTGAAACAATTTTTGCTGGTCACTGACCATAATCTTACGTGTAACTGATGTGATGATTTTTGACGTGTAACTGATGTGTCTACGTAATACATTTCTATGATAAATATTTTAAATAATTTCTCTAAATTTGCTTGTTAAAAATAGTTACACTGGTTTAAAAACTGGCCTTTATTTTTCAAATGTATATTCGGATTCCAATTTGCGCATGGTTATTCGTAATAGTTTGAAATCTGTTTTAAGCCATAACTACTTATCTAAGGAGGCATAATGTGCAAAAGGTAAACCATTCTAGAGCTACAACCCAATCCCAAAAATGAGCAACTTTTTTTATTTCCTTTTCACCCTTATTTTTTCATCCCTGCTGACAGATGTGAAAATACCGCTCTCATGAAAATTCAGGATAAATGAAGTTTGTCAGAATTTTCTGCTTGATCATATACGCGAAAATTTAATTAATAATTAATTATTACATGGTATGAAATATATTGTTCAAAATATGATTAATAATGATTGGTGGAATTACATATATATTAACTTATGTTTTACAGATTTCACATCATTCTTTTAACATAAAAAAAGTACATGAATACTAATTAAGGCATATTTAAATTAAAAAAAAATAAAAAATACAATGATACAGAGGATATCCCCCAAAAGGATAACAATATATAGAAACAAAAATTAAAATTTTCAGTTTATTTAATGATTCCGTTCATTAACTTTGTCATATAACTTTAGACAAATGTACATAACTGAATCAGAAAATACCAATTATGAAATAAACATATAACATAAGGTAGCTATAAAAAAAAATCAAATACCAATCACAAAATCTAGAAATCTTATAACACATATACAAGTAAAAATTCGTGCTCACCAGTTATATTTATATATTAACTAGCAGACCCGGCCACGCGTTGCTGCGGCTATGTAATACGTTGATAATTTGATAAGGTATATAGTATTTCCCCACAACTGGATTTGGCGATTTTTTTTTTTTTTTGGCGCCTTTTTGAACGATAACGAAGTCGTTCTGGATTATTTGCAATGAAATATGTTAACCTGCATGCTTTTATTTTACATTTATGATTTAGCCATAATCGCCAAATCCAGTTGTGGGGAAATACTATAGTTGTTACCCACAACTATAACTTATAATATAACTTCAGTAATTATATTCGGATAATTATAACTTCAGTATATCCCCACAGCTGAATTTGGCGATTTTTCTTTGGCGCCGTTTTGAACGATAACGATGTCGCTCTGGACTGTTTGTGATATAATATGGCAGCCTATATGTTGTTTATTTTGGATTTATTATTTTATGTTTTTGATTTATGATTTAGATTATCATTTATGATTTATAGATTTATGATTTAGCCATAATCGCCAACAAAAAATCGCCAAGTATCGTTGTGGGGATATACTGATTAATATATTGCTGAAAAGATTAATATATTTTAACGAAGTGGTGAGTATGTTAAAATTTTAATAGTAAATTCATGTTAATCTAGAAGGAAAGCATTGAGGATTAAGATAAGAAAATTGCAAGATTTTACGATCGCATTTTCAGCAATAAATATGAGTCAAAATGTAATGCAAAATACATATATAAGTGTGGGGAAAATTGTGTTTGGTTGTGGGGAAATACTATAGTTGTTACCCACAACTATAACTTATAATATAACTTCAGTAATTATATTCGGATAATTATAACTTCAGTATATCCCCACAGCTGAATTTGGCGATTTTTCTTTGGCGCCGTTTTGAACGATAACGATGTCGCTCTGGACTGTTTGTGATATAATATGGCAGCCTATATGTTGTTTATTTTGGATTTATTATTTTATGTTTTTGATTTATGATTTAGATTATCATTTATGATTTATAGATTTATGATTTAGCCATAATCGCCAACAAAAAATCGCCAAGTATCGTTGTGGGGAAATACTGATTAATATATTGCTGAAAAGATTAATATATTTTAACGAAGTGGTGAGTATGTTAAAATTTTAATAGTAAATTCATGTTAATCTAGAAGGAAAGCATTGAGGATTAAGATAAGAAAATTGCAAGATTTTACGATCGCATTTTCAGCAATAAATATGAGTCAAAATTTAATGCAAAATAGATATATAAATCACAAATTTAATCAGGAACGTTAAATTGGTAAGTTATTAAAGAAAAAGTAAAGAAAAATAAGAGAAATAATTAACTAAAGTTTCGAACATCGATCATATAGATTAGCGTTACGAAACAAATAAACAGACTTAAACTCTTCCAGACTTTTAAATAAGTTTTAAATTAACTTTTAAAATTTAATGTTAAATAAAACAGACTTTTAAATAAGTTTTAAAATATTGAAATATTTACTTTTTATTTAGAACGTTATGTATAGATCACAAATTTCTTAAAGAAAACGAAGTGATACAGATTAGAATAATGCAACAAAAATTGAAAAAGCAAGGTTATGTCGTAAATAAATTTTTAACACACGTGTCACGTGAAATAAATTGTAGCATATACATAATGTAACTGACATAAGATATTAACATGTTGCAGCGGAATAAATTTCATATCTATCATCCTTGGCGGAAAAAAAATAATATATCCAAATTATCTGGCGCACACATTTAATTCCTTTCAAAAATCATGGTTATTTTAACAACTTATATTAAGAGAGTAATGAATAATATGAAACAATATTTCGCACAATACATATTACGAAAATATACATCTAGCTTGTATATTTTCGTGTTACGTTTTTGATCGCCAAATACGAAAAACTCCAAGGACGACAGAGCTTTGAAATTTAAAATTAAAATTTTGTCAATTTGACAGCAAAATAACTCAATCTAACGTATGCACATGATAAATAATACATATCTATACAAAAATATGGGGATTAAAATCCGGAAATAATTTACCTCGTTTTTTAATAATTTTTTATAAAAAATACAATGGGTGATTAACATAAGAAATCTTTTTCTTGATTTCACAGGCGGTCAGTGACGTCACACTTCGCTTGTGTATAACTACATACTTTATCAATGCGAATAAAATCTTTAAATTGATTATGACGTCAATTTTCGTGAGATGAATAATTTAACTTTTTATAATTTTTTAACGTTCACGTTTGATTAAATGTATTTACTTTTATGTCGAAAGAAAATGAACTCGTATTTTTTCTTTTTGGCAACAATTAAACTTATGGAACTCACAGATATTTTGGAGCAACTTTAACAAAGGTCTATAATTAACAAATAATTGCAATAAAACAATATTGTGACAATAAACTGAGATAAAAACTATCATATCTCTAAAGTTGGACCAAACTGCACACAGTGTGCAAAATTTCATTAAAATCGGTTCATTAGTTTAGGAGTTTATCGCGGACAAACATCGTGACACGTAATTTTTATCATGAAAAACGGCAGTTTTTCGAGTGACGCAAGCGGAAGGACAAACGGACGGAAAGCTGCGAACTCATATATACGCCTAGTCTGACATCAAAGAGATTTGTAAAAGCCGACACTTAATATCTCAGCAAATATGCCATATTTTGTTCTGATATTTTCAAAATAATCTTTTATCGTCGGTCTTAATCTATCCTGAAAATTTTACGTTCCTACATGCAGTATGTTTTAAGATCTGAATCTCAATTTAAAGCCAAAAAGGAAAAACGTGAGGTGTAAGGATGTAATGAACTAAATTCATGAAAAAATATCTCTAAAACCGCACGAACGATTTTAATTTAATTAATATATGTTGTTAATGGGATCTTTCTGAATCGAGTAACGTTTTTGTTTTTTTCAGGAAAACTCTTGTTTTTTGTAAAAGTTGCTTTGAAAATAGAACTATATTACTCCGCCAAAATGCATGCTTTTATTCGGCAAAAATGTCGTAATTCGGTTCTTACTTTCAAGACACGTTGGTTGGCTGACCAACGTGAATGCAGTCAATAAATTTTTGTTATGAAGAATATAATTTTAATTTTAAGATTTCCCATTTCGTCAAAAAAGTATTTAGATAATATTTAAAATAAATGAAGAATTTTTTAATTATAGATATTCTATGTCATCATTATTCATAATGAATTAAAAATATTTTTAAAGCGAAAACGTTTAATAAATCCCTCATGCACACAAATTTATACCATGGTCCATGGTCTTTGGAGCGCATGCGTACATCATACGGATGCGTACATCCTGTAGACGCTAAGCTAATTGCTTTCCCTGTATTCATCCGCGCCGCGGTGTTTTTGTTTAATTTGTTGATTGGAAATTGGAATTAATACGAAATTTTGCATGATTTAGACAAATATTGGTAGTGCTCGGATACTTTTGCTGTGACCCACCGGTGTACCACGCCGGCGTGAACGTGTTAATCATAATTTTTATTAAATTAAAATAACACTGAGATATGAGAGCGAGAGTGTGAGCAGTGATTTTTACATTATTATTTTCAATGGGGAATTAAAATATTTATTCAAAAATTCCACCTACTTGCATGATTTAGTGGTAAGTGTTTTATAATTTTATATTCTTAAAACTTGCTTATAATTTTACGTATATGTAATTATAGGCTTCGTCTGATTGCACGGAAGTATTGTTATTTGTAAACAAACCATTGTTTACATTTTTTATAGTCGCTTTTTTCGCAAAATGTTACTCAGTTTTCTGTAATATGATAATTAAACAAGTTTTCGAATTCTTTATTATGTTTATTATTACTTTAATTATGTTGTTATTATTCGTAATATGTCACCTTTTAGCTTAGCAATTTTTGGAAAAATAAATTTAAATGTTTTGATTAGAGATCCTAACTAATCGAGATACTAAGAGATACTTCGATTACAGTCCAAAATTTATTTATTGGAATAAAATAGCTGTATTATTCTTTTCAAAAAACAGATTACGAAAAACTTTATTTTTGAATGATACAGCCTTGTAAAACGAAACAACAAAAATCCTATATATATATGATTACATGGGAAGGGAGAAAGGGAGCTATCTGACTAATTTACAGCCTTAATTAGATACATCACAAGTCTAGTGTAATGGGTAATTGGGAAATGTTGTATGTACTGTATTAATACATTATTGTATTAATACTGTATTGATACAATATATACTGTATTAATACAATATTGTTAAATTTTAAATGAATTTGAATGTCTTAGTTGTGTATCATAATAATCATTTATAATGCTTTTGACGGATATAGCTAAGGTAGTATGAAAACTACTTTATATCAACAGGGTTGTCACGCTACCTGGAGAACCTGGAATAGTCAGGGAATTTGAAAATTGACTATAAAAGTCAGTGAAAAGAAAAATCTGCCAATGCACGGTCATTTCCCCTCCCCCCCCCCCTTTTTTTTTTCTCCATTAGCTTCTGCTATTTTTTTTAAACACCCCCACCCTTCTCTTTTGCTCATGTAAGGAATTTCTTATCTCGCTTATAAGCGACAAATGCTATCATTATATGCAACTTTTGTCATATGTAAATTTTGTGTTTACAAGTGGGACGTTAATTATTTTGCCCTCAACACAGTCAATGCTCAATATACGGTTAGACTGAAATTTTTTTAGAATATACCTGGAAAACCTTTTAAAAGTCAGGGAATTTCATTCTCCTGTTTGAGTGGCAACCCTGTATCAAGCTTATACTGTACTCTACTCTAAATATAATAATGCAGCACAAGCAGTATAAAGAAAATAAGGCTAAGCTTTACTATAGGGTACCTGTTGGCGATTCATGATGCTGTGATGAGATTCAGTGTATCGACACTTTTTAATAGTAACTTTTTTGTATCGGTACTTCATTTAACTGTCTTGGAACTTTGTTTTTCTTTTTGTGCCAGCCGCGCGCGTGTTTTTATTGTAATGCGGCCCAGCTGAATGATTTTTCTTTTTAATGCGTTTTTGAGGTATAAAAATTAATTTTTTGAGTGTATTTTATTATTTTATTTTACTTTTTAATAAATGGAATTATTTAGGGGAAAAAAGTGTATTCTAGTAATTGATGCAGTATAGATTTTCATGCATTTTCTTATTCATGTGCCATGAATTAGGAGTATCCAGTGATGTTTTTTTTTGTTTTAATATCGGGATAGTGACCACTGTAGTACAGATTTTTTATGCATTTTCTGATTCATGTGCTATGACTTAGGGGTATCCAGTGATATTGTTTTAGTCTTAATATTGGGATACTGACCGCTGTAGCATGAATTTTCAGATTCGTGCATGACAAATTAGCTGCATCCAGTGATTTTATTTATTTTTTGTTTGTTTTGTGATTGCTTCTGTACAGATTTTCATGCATTTTCAGATTCATGCAAGGCTGTAATTTTGAAATTTTGGGGCAAATCTTCAAGTTATTTTAGATTATACATCATTTATAATGCTGAATTTTATGTGTTAAAGCTTGAAAGCTCTCTGAAATTTTTTTTTTTTTTTTGTGGTGAAATAGCTCAAATTTCTATTACTGTTTTAAATATTTTATTAATCTTTAAAATATGCTTAATTTATTTCAGTGAATTTCAAAACAAGCACCAGAGTGAAACAGTAATTTATTTTCTTGAAATGTATTTTTGATGTTTTGTAATGATTCAGAATATCGATTTGCAGTAATCGACTCATTCAGTGAGATGTACATCAGCAACAGCGATGGGCGCCTTATAGTAAAGCTATTCCAAAAATAAGCTAAATAAAACTTATCAAAAGCTTTCTTACTTAGTTTTCTTTTTCTTCTTCTTTTTTTCCCCCATAGCAGTTAATTGTACAAATGCATCTTAAAAATTAAACCCACTTTCAAGGCCTGCATTATTTATCATTAATAGATTGCTCACACTGTTTAGTGACAGTTTGTTTATAATTTCATTTCTTACCAAATTTATGCAACTGAAAACTATTTTCACAATTTGTCCGAAATCACAATGAAAAAAGTTCATCCTGAATGAGGAATTTGCACACATGGGGGATTTGAACAAAATCCTATTCTTATGGTAGTTTTAGGCCCATAAATTTCAAAAAGTTTATTAAAAATGCAAAAAAAGTTCTCATTAATTTAAAAAATAATTTTAAAATTAACCAAAAATCACGTGACTTCAAAAGGCTGCCTGACGTCACAGTTTATGATGCTTCAATGTTTACATTCTGTTAGCCTGGTTAGTAAGCAGCAATTTGTTTTAACTTTCGTGATTATTAATCGTTTATGTGATTTCTGAGCATTTCTTTTTCATCTTAGAATCATTCAATATCATTATCATCATTTTCAAATGTTTTCTTTTCATGGCGGTTGTCCAATGTTTTCGTTTCATAGGATCCTGTGGAACGCTAAAAAATAACTTTTGAGAAGCGTTAGCTGTTGTATTAGTGCAAAATGGTACAATACAAATAATACAATATTTATACTACAATTTTTTAATATCAGTCATTATTATATCATAGAAAACCTATTTCACTGATTCAAGAAGCAAAGCAAAGCATGAAATCAAATGTAAACAACGATTACTTTAGTTTGTTGTCATAAAGAGTGACGTCACGATATATTATACTGCGTTTTCTCTGTACAGTAAATAGTGCGATGTTAAAATTGTTATAAATCAGACATTAGATTTCAAATAAAGAAAATGTATGTATTTATTGTGTATTTATTATTATTCATGTAATGAATATGTATGTATTTATTTTCTTACCTTTTCATTTTCTATTAGAATAAAATCCGAAAACGTGCAAATTGTCTATTGTGACTTTTTTGTGAAAGATTTTTTTTATTATTATTATTATAGAATTTAATGTAATTTTTTAGTATAAATGTGTGATCATATTTTGGATAACTGTATAGCATTTTGCATAAAAAGCGACTGTAGTGGAAACACTGGTTTGTTTATATTTGACAACATTTTTGTTCTTCATAACAGACGAAACATGTAATTACATTTTATGAAAAACTAATTGTAAGTTTTAAGAAAATAAAACTATATAGATATACCTTACCGCTAAGTCATGGAAGGAGGTGGAATATCCGTAGACATTAAATATAAACAACTCCTGCTACCAGGGATCACTCTAGAGCGTTTTAGCGGTACAAGTTGCCACAGGGTTGGCATAATACTTACTGTGCAATGGTGTAACGGGTTTTATCAGTTTTTACCGCCTTCATTTATCTCAAACACTTTAAGGATATATTTTAAAGTTTTTAGTTCTCAATTTCCCAATGTATTATTTAATATTTACTATGAAATTCCTACTTCTGCAATTTCTAAAAACATTTAAAAAAGAAAATATTTCCTTATTTATTTAGCTCTTATACCAGTTTATGTCATTTAGCATTGGCTCATATGATATTTAAAAAATAATAGCATTGTTTACATTGTACTGTTTAAAAAGCCCTGCAGGCTCCAAAAAGTTTTTAAAAAATAATAACATTTTAATTTAACTACATATAATCAATTAAATACAATTCGAGGCTGCTGTCACTGCTTGTTTTAATGAATTGTACCCACTAAATGTAAAAAAAAAGATTAAAAAAAAAAAGTGAAAGTATTAAAATGGTAATGAAAATATGAATATTGTTAATGGGTAAAGTGTGAAAAAATTTTCTTGATTCAAATGATATTTGTTAAACCTAAGTAAAAATTTTTTAGGATATCTTTTTTTTTTTTTTTTTATCTTCCCTAATTCCTTATTTTTTTTTAAATTTTGATTAGAAACTATGAGTAAAGATTTTTTTCTCTTAATACATTGCTTCAGTTATATGTCATATTTCCTACTAAATTATCCTTTTCCAAAATTATTTTATGTGTTCAATAGTGTGAGTAAAATTTTGCTTTATTTCAATACATTATTGTAGCTACAAAGTCAAAGTCTGAAGTTGAGTGGCTCATACTACCGCATTTATGATTGTTATACAATTACTTCTTATTATGAAGATATTATGTTGAATAAAAATGTTGGTAATAAATGCCTACATGGATTTTTTCTATAGAAATAGAATATTATTTATATTTTTATAATTTAAGTAAAATGATTGATAGTGTGGATATTGTGCATATATATACACATAATAAAAAACAAATGTTGTACAATAATGTATGAATACATAATAAAAATCAATTAAATCTTGATTTAAATAAAAAAAATCGATTTTTTTGAAAAAAATAAAAAAAATCAACAACCCTGTTTGGAAGTCAGATTTTCGAATAGTGTGCAACGATGTTAAAATTTATATTTCCAACGAATACACAATTTTGACTTTTAGATCCTGGAGAAAATTTTACAACTGGATACTAAATTTGAAGTAATTTAGTCAATATGCTTAGCAATTATACTTATTGGGACTTTTGAGTTTTTTAATGTTTTTTTTTTTTTTTTTCAATCTTAAATCTCTTGGCGATATTAGTTTTTTAGTGTAGCTCAAAATCTACTGACCAAAAGAACTGAAATTTCATAAAAGTATAATTAAAATAATTAGGAGCCAGTGAAATATTTGTTGCAAAATACTTCTAATTTGCAATTTAAGAATTTTTACTTAAATAATTTCTAAATATTTATTTTTTAGATAATTTTATTTAAAAATTTTTAAATTGTAATCTACAATAATATTTTTAAGTTGTTGCAGGCTTTAAATATGTAGATTCCCTAAGAATTTTCCCCCATAAATAATTAAATTACACATTCTATAAGGAATGGTAGGTATCTATTTTTCTCTCTCGATATTTGTTCAATCTGGTACATATAGGTATCATCTTTTTTTTTTTTTTTTAAGGTCTATACATTATTATTAAAAAAAAAAAAAAAAACTGCACAGCATGTGCAAAAATAAATGTGAAATTAACAATATTTATACATATAGTCACAACCACTTGTTAAAATATGCTATAATTTCACCAGTTATCGATAAAATTCACATATTTCAAGACTGATTTCCAAAATTCGCGATAATTTTACAATTGATTGCTAAAATGCATAATTTTTTTCATCGCTAATTAATAAAGTTTCTGCGTTTTTTAAGTTAAATGTCCCAAATACTCAATTATTTCGTCGATAATAGACGTAATTTGCACTTTGTTCTCAAAGCTGAATGCTGAAATACACAATAATTTTGCAGCTGATTTCGAAAATACGGGATTATTTTCACCGCTAACTATGGTGTCAATTTTTATAGTTAAAATTTACATTTAATTCCCAAATACCGCTATTATATCTCTGCTAACTAATAAAATTCACTGTATTATTTTGCGCCTAATCGATGAAATTCGTATTCTTTATAAAGTTTAATCTCCAAATACTCAATTATTTCGCCGCTAATCTATGAAATTTATGCTTTTCTCAAAGCTGAATCCCGAAATATGCAATAATTTTGCAGCCTAATTCGGAAATACGGGATCATTTTACTATTAACTGTCAAAAATTTATGCTTAAGTGCAACTAATTGCTAAAATACGATATTAATTCGGCGTTAATCGATAAAATTTGAAATCTTTTCAAAGGTGATTTCTGAAATTCACGATGTTTTGTGGCTGATTATTGAAACACGCAATCATTTCGCCGTTGCTTAATAAGGTTATTTTAATCCTAATTGTTTGCTGAAATAGGCTTTATCTCTATGTTAATCAATGAAATTCGCCCTTTTTTGCAAAGACAATATCCGATGTATGCAATAAATTTGCTGAAATATGGAATCAATCATTTTACCGCTTATTTTTTAAAATTATGCAAGAGCAACTAATTGCTAATATAGACTATTATTTCACCCCAGTGGCAGAAACACCGTGACACGGTGACATAGTCGCGGACACAGAATAAATGCTTGCAGACAGTTTTTGTCTGCACTAATAAAACAATTAGTCCGTAACTTTCGAACACTCTTTGTCTGTCTCTGTACTAATAAAAAAAATTGCCCACAACTTTCAGACAGTCTTTGTCTGCAATTTACGGACATTTTTCGCCTGCGACAATGCGCTACCCATGTATGACGTCTTAGATGCTCTTTGGTAGGAACTCTAGAGCCCCCATATAGGTGCCTTGGTAGGAACACACAAAACAGTACTTAACAACGGCGACCTAAGCAGCCTATATCTCCCTTGATAGACAGCATATGCGTATTCTTTTCCCCTGTTACTAAGATTCTACGGGGACATAGAAAAGTGCTAATTTCTTTTAAAACTGCTCCAAAACTTCTCCTCCACTTCATAATTCACTTATAAAAATTTCTGTATCAAAACTAAAACTAATACTTTTGTTATTTATACTGTGTTGTGTCAAACATTGCTATAAATATTTAATTGAATGAGTTCAACTTATTATTTTATAATTGTTTATTACTATAGTTCTGTAGTAAAATTGTATTTGTGTATTGTTGCACGAGATCACCACTATTGTTAAGCTCTCTCCCCCAAAGATTGCTGCTATCAGCTTCAGGCTTTTTGAGTGTAAGCCGTTCTCATCCCTGATTACAGGCAAATTTCGCAGACAGATTTTGAAATTTTAAAAGCCTGTCGCACACAGCTACAAAACTTTCTGCCACTGGAATTTCACTGCTAATTATTAAATTTTGTATGTTTTTAAAAAATGATTGCTGAGATATGAGATTATTTCACAAAACAATAATGAAATTACTTTTTTTATTATTTATACATTGCAGAAATACACAACACAAAAGTCTATCTACAATACGGGATCGTTTAACCGATAACATTTACTTTTAATCTTTCAAAGTACGAAATAAGCTGTTAATTCATTACAAAACAACATAATATTTTTGCAGTGAATTATCGAAATCCCCAGTGGCAGAAAGTTTCGTAGCTGTCTGTGACAGGCTTTTAAAATTTCATAATCTGTCTGCAAAATTTGTGTTAATCAGTGGTGAAAATGGCTTACACTCAAAAAGCCTGAAAGGTGATTGGGGGGGGGGGGGTAACATCAGGTGATATCGTGCAACAATACACGAATACAATTTTACTGCAGGACAATATAGTATAAACAATTGTGTGTACTCATTCAATTCATCTCATTCAATTAAATATTTTATAGCAATGTTTGACACAACACAATATAGATAATTATAAATAATAAAAGTATTAGTTTTAGTTTTTATACAGAAGTTTTTTTTAAGTGAATTGTTATTCGAAAGTTGCAGACAAAAACTGTCTGCAAGCCGCTTTTCTGTGTCCGTAACTATGTCGCGGTGTTTCTGCCACTGGGTCGAAATCCATCGTTTCATGTCTTATTAACAAAATTTACCTTTATCATGGCTAATTGCTCAAATAGCGATTGTTTCTCTTTTTCACTAAATAAAGATAGGCAAATATTTTCGCTGCTATAATGGACGAAATTCGTGCTATTTCTGAAAAGTGATATCACAGATGTTAAATACATATATTGAGTCAAAAATCAGCGAGATTTATGCCTTTTTTTGGCGTATGTTTTCTGATTACATAATTTTTGCATCTGATTACCGAAATATATGCAATTTTCTCATCTTTTGAAATACTGAATCAATTTAAGTTGGACATTGAACTTATCACACAAATATCTTGGATGAATTTTGTTCCAACATTTATCTAGTTTCCAAGTTGCAGCCACTTGAAATCAGGCTGCTACTTGAAAATATGCCACAACGATAACTTTTAGAATACTAAACTGGTTCAGACAGCAGCGCCGACTTTGAAAAAATTCTGGGGGGGCTCGAACCAAGGCCGTAGCCAAGATTATTTTTTGAGGGTGGGGGGCATCACATTTCTAATACAAGGTCATCAAATATGGTGTAATAATGTACACACGCTTACCCAAGGAAAAGAACATATGCACACACAAACAACGGCCTGATTAACACAGGGGCACGTGCCAGGGGCTCTGAGTAGCAAAGGGCCCCAAAACTGGACCTGAAAATGCCATCATAATCTTTGCCATTTAGTTTATGTAAATCGAATTTATATGGCAGTAACTTTTGTAAAAATAGTTATATTACTTTGCATCGATGTTTCTGAAAACTTTTGCTCCTCATGCACAAACTATAAGTGTAGCACAGTAAAGGGAATCATCTTCCTCTGAACTCACCCCGCGCCCCATACAGAGACTTTCAGCCTCTCTTGTTTTTCTTTCTTTTTTTCTTAGTCGATTTATGTCCATTTTCAATTGCAACAACCTTATTTTACAGCTATGATTTTGGTAAGGAACTAAATAAGAAATAGAGGAAAGAATTTCTTGTTTAATAGAGAATCAGTATTCAAAATTTCTGGGGGGGCTGATCCCTTACAGAAAATTTTCTGGGGGGGCTCAAGCCCCCACATAATCGGCGCCACTGGGTTCAGATCAAAGTTGGGGAGTGAATTTAATACAGTTTAAATATCTTGGAAAAGTTTGCTAGGCAACTTGCTCCACCATTTTGTTTCCAAGTGGCGGCCACTTAAAAATTTTTTATTACAATAACTTTTGTAATATGGAATCAGTTTGAATCGCATTTGCACAGTTGACATATTCAAATATCTTTGATAAGTTCACTGGGCATCTCAGTCACTCTGTCCTTTGTTTCTAAATGGTGGCCACTTGAAAATTATCACAATAACTTTTGAACCGATTTGCTTAAAACTCCATATGTAAATAGACCTCTTTAATAAATCTACCAAGTTCATTAATAAATTGTAGCTGTCATTTTGAAAAAAGATGGTGGCATCTTCATAAGAAAAGATAAATCAACCTAACCTTCCTATGAGCCGGAACAACTCGTTTTAATTTTTTGATCAATAACCTCTAAAAAGTAATGATATCAGTACAAAAACCCTTAACGGGTTAAAAGTTTGTGACGCAGCTACTTTATCACTATAAGAATTTGAAATATGGGTCTTAAAAATAATGATATCAAGTTTTAAGTGACGCTCTTCTATTAGTTAAAATATACATAGATTTTCTTATTTGATCATTCGCTTTTTTCTTTTATTTATATTTACAATGCAAACATAATATTTTTAACTTCAAGATAAGACAAATATATAAAATATACTCACTGATGCTTTTTCATTTTCATTTCAATTTCAAAATAACAGTTTTAAAAGGAATGATATAAAAATTCCAGTCACGCCTCGGTGTCATTTTAAAAGATTTGTTTTTAGATTCCATTAAAATTACCTTTGTTTTGTCTGATAAAGTATATTTACACATTCAAACAGTGCTTTTAATTTTTAAATATGCTGTCAAATAATCACACTTTCACTGAGTTTGCATTATAAATAAAAATTATTTATTTCAATAAATCGATTTGTCTTTTGCGTCACGCTATCCAAAACTGCAAGTAAAATTTGTGCAAATGTTTTCTTTGCATCACACTGTCTCTTTGCAGAAATTCTCACTTAGTTGGATACTATGATACAAAATAACATTTACATATATTTTACTCACAGTTTTGGATAGCGTGACGCAAAAGACAAATCGATTTATTGAAATAAATAATTTTTATTTATAATGCAAACTCAGTGAAAGTGTGATTATTTGACAGCATATTTAAAAATTAAAAGCACTGTTTGAATGTGTAAATATACTTTATCAGACAAAACAAAGGTAATTTTAATGGAATCTAAAAACAAATCTTTTAAAATGACACCGAGGCGTGACTGGAATTTTTATATCATTCCTTTTAAAACTGTTATTTTGAAATTGAAATGAAAATGAAAAAGCATCAGTGAGTATATTTTATATATTTGTCTTATCTTGAAGTTAAAAATATTATGTTTGCATTGTAAATATAAATAAAAGAAAAAAGCGAATGATCAAATAAGAAAATCTATGTATATTTTAACTAATAGAAGAGCGTCACTTAAAACTTGATATCATTATTTTTAAGACCCATATTTCAAATTCTTATAGTGATAAAGTAGCTGCGTCACAAACTTTTAACCCGTTAAGGGTTTTTGTACTGATATATATACAGATATCTATGATAGAACTACATTAGCACCACGGAGTCCGTGATTAGCACTTTATCAATGTGTATAAAATCTTTAAATTGATTATGAAGTCAATTTTCGTGAGATGCATAATTTAACTTTTTATAATTTTTTAACGTTCACGTTTGATTAAATGTATTTATTTTTATGTCGAAAGAAAATGAACTCGTATTTTTTTTTTTTTTTTTTTTTTTTTTTTTTTGGCAACAATTAAATTAATGGAATTCACAGATATTTTGGAGCAACTTTAATAAAGGTCTATAATTAACAAATAATTGCAATAAAACAATATTGTGACAATAAATTGAGATAAAAACTATCCTATCTCTCAAGTTGGACCAAACTGCGCACAGTGTGCAAAATTTCATTAAAATCGGTTCCTTAGTTTAGGAGTTTACCCCAGACAAACATCGTGACACGTAATTTATATATATATACAGATTATTCTGGAATAGACGGAATAATATTAATCCTACTTTTACAGTATTGTAACACCCACATTTTTGCAAATGTGTAATTTTTTACTTTCTTCTATATGTAATATAGAGAAAGTATTGGATTCGCGAAAATTTTCGACCACCGATTTTGACGGATCTACACGTTTTGGGGTGTCCTGAACACGATTTGATAGTTTTTAGAAAATGTGTGTCTGTCTGTATCATTTTTTTGTGGAAACTGTATCTCACGAACCAATGAATGAAATTTAACCAAACTTGGAATTTAGTTGCACCCTGACATGAGCTGGTGCTGATTAGATTTGGGGATCAATAGCTCAACAGGTGGCGCTGTGATCGCATTTTATGCAAATTTTTAACATGGCAGCATAGGACGAAATTCCGTATAAATGGGCATAATGAGAGTTATTTTGCACTTGTGATTGTAAAATTAATATGAATTATTGATAATAGTAGTACTTAACTAGGAAAAAAAATTTGTGCATGGGGGGGGGGGCATCGCTTCCCCCCTGGGGGGGAAATACCCCCCGGGGGGGTAAATTTTGAAGATGGGTATCATTCGAAAGATCTCGTCAATACCTTTAAAACGAATGGATGAACGATAAATCTGTGATAATTTAAAACAAAGTTATCGATTTTTTTTACTTTTAACAACAACAACAAAAAAAAAAAAAAAAAAAAAAAAAATTCGTATTTTTTTTTTTTTTATTGTTACTGATTGAATATCTATTACTTTTAACAAAAAAAAAAAAAAAAAAAAAAAAAAAAACTTAGAAAAAAAATCGTATTTTTTTTTTTTTTTTTTTTTTTTTTTTTTTTAAATATATATTGTTACTGATTGAATATGTATAGGAAAATATAGAAGAAAGTCTTGTGGTGGCCACAACATACTAGTTTTTTAATGACAAATAAAAGTTTGCCTGTAGCATAAAATTGTATGCAAAAGCAAAAAAATACATTATGTCGAGGAGCGAAATTTTTCTTTCTTGCTTTTTTGAATTATTAGACTGTGCAAATAGAATGAAAATAAATGAATTCTTTTTATGCGAAAAATCACGTTTCCAGTAGACTATGGTATGAAAAGCATTCAACATGCAATTAGATAAATTTTTCAATTTAGTTTAATTTACCAAACTGGGTTTTTATTATAATTACACATACTATTGTCTCCCAAAAATAAAATTCGGCGTTTTAGTAACATATTTGTGTATGTTTGTCGTATGTCGTAACTGAAAAGCAAATTGCAGCAAGATCAAATTTGGTATTTTAAAGATAATATGGGGGATTCCACTAGAAAAATTTTATTAAGACGGGTGATATTCGAAGAGTGATATGGGGAAACGTTCTCAGAAGAAATTTATTTATTTATTTATTTATTTTATTAACACGCTTAAATGTTTTATGTACAGTCAGCAAAAAAAAAAAAAAAAAAAAAAAAAAAAACGCCCCCCCCACCTAATTTCGCCGTAAATTATCGTAGAAACATACGACTGGTACCGATCAGTTTGTAATAACGTCTAGTTTATAATGTTATAGTTAGATTTTACTTAGGGGGTCGTCTACATATTAAAACTGACATCAACTTCATTTTTTTCAATAGTAACCCCCCTTTTTTATAATTTATTTGAATTCTTTGGATCAAATCATCACGGAAAATGGTATTTCGCTCAACTTTTCATAGAGTTATAAGCTGTCAAAATTTGGGGATGCTAATGTTAAATGAATGTGACAAACATTAAATCATATCTTCCGAAATAATTATGATATTGAAATTCTGTTTTTTTTATTCGTTAGAATGAAGTGACCCAAACATATCCCATGCAAATTTTTGCTAAAAAAACATTTTTTGTATTATGAAAATTATTAATAAATTCATACTTGAAAAAATTATGAATTACACTCCTTCTCATATTTATAAGGACACTTTATGTTTTGAAATAACTAATGTAAAAATAATTGTGATCAAGATTATACTAAGTGCACTTAATATATCTAGTATTCTAAAAACCAAAACTGCTATATTTTTTTTAATATAAAACAAAATTAATAAAAAATAATGCGAAATATTTTTTCTCCACGTTTTTAGATGTTCATAATTATAGGGACAATCAAGATTTTTTTGTTTTATTTAACTTACTAGCGGATAAATTACAGTTCACATGGAAATTTGTTAACTACTGGGCTAGATTAATTCATATATAAGACTTCAATTTTTCTTGGACGGACATTACTGATAATTCCTCGAAAAAAAAGAACGTTCATGTAGTGAAGTATGATAAATGTGTTTTTTAAATGGAAGGATAATTTCAATCCGTCGAATTTCTAATGAAATTCGAAGATCTAAAATTGTTAAAGGAAATGTGATCAAAGGTTGAACTGCTGGTTCGATAGGAGGGAGATCTGATGCAAAATCAGAGTTGTTTTAGAGAGATCGAAGACTCATAATTCCTCTTACTGTTCTACTCATAATGACTGCTGCTGAATTTGCTTGTAATTTTTAATGAAATGTTGGGATCCACATTTATGCATGTTTAAAATAATTTATAATATGCTAAAATGAATAAAAAACCTATAATAATCAATAAGCATTTAATGGGGGAAAGAATGTCTGTGTTAAAGTTGAATAAAGACAATATTAAATGGTAAAATGTTACATTTTCGGATGAAACACATTTTATTCTTGATTAACCAAATGGTTTTAACAGTTACTGGCACGATCTGAAGATAGCGAAAGACAGAGCAGATTTTTTAAAGGCAGATATGAATCGGACATTTTAAAGGTGGATCTATGGTGCTCTGGGGAGCTGTTTCTACTGAAGGCAAAATGAATTTAGTAATTTTTTCTATTATTATAAACATCAAGAGAATATCCGCAAATTTTAAACGTGGAATTCTCAGATTTTTGTTAGATTTTGGGGGGTAATAATATTTTTTTCAACAAGACTTACATTTTTGCTCTACTTCTAGAGCAATAGGAAATAGTTTGAAGAAAGAAACTTCTATATTATTGCTTTTCCCGTGGCCTAAAAGTTGAAAAACCTTAACTTATCATATCAGAAAAGTGCATGCAAGAGGAAAGCAATTTTAAATAGTTAAATGTATTCAGAATATCATCTAATCTGTATGAAATGGTATTGAAACTGAATATTAAAAATATTGTGTGTTTATATATATACCAGAGAGAATGTCTGACTGTTTCACCCTAAAAAGAGACCACATAAAATATTAATTTAAAGAATAACTGAAAAAAAAAATATATATATATTACTAAGATTCAAGCTGTCCTTATAATTGTGAACACCTGAAAAATCATCTTTTTACCATATTTAAAGTTTTTTAAGATAGAAAAACAATAAAACTTTTTAAATATAGTCTATTAATGAAATTCAAATTAATAAAAAATATATTTGTTAAATAACAGTGTTCAGTGTTTAGTTAATATAGAAAAACGGGTGTCCTTATAATTATGAGAACCAGTGTATGACCTATGTTAATTTTTGCACGAATAGAACGGGCATCATCAAAAACATGGGTTTCCAAATTTACAGCTCGTTCCTAACATTATTTTTTGAGTTACAGTGATATTTCACTTTTTATTCCTGTTAGGGGGCCGTCACTTGTTATAATCTGTATCCTCTATAAGTAAATGCTTGTATATAATTTGACGGAAAACTATTTTAATTTACTTTTATGTTATTTTTATTGTTTCCTAAGCAATATTTCGATGTTTATTATACAAATTGGCATATTTTTGTAAAGTTATACCAATTTAGGCGAGGGATTGTGAAAGAATTTCAAAAGAAAAGCTGATTCGCTGAAACACTATAAAAAAAAGACTAATTTGCATATTCCTATTTGACTCTATATGTGACGCTGGTATGCATAAATCACAATGGTATTTACTACATCGATTATTGAAGACAAAACTTAAATGATTTAATTACAAATATGCAAAATTATTTTGTTTTATATTATAAAGTTTTAGAAAATTTGTGAAAAGGCGTGGCTTACGGTACAAGAGAGGAATATATCCGATCCTAATATGTTAAGTCTTTCTTCATAAGTATTAAATATCTTTTTCTAGTTTTTCGCTACTAAAATTATATTTTAACCCTGTTACACTTTTTTTCGCATTTCAATATTCAAGAGTACGTACACCTCTAGTTAAATATCATGTTTTAGAAAACAGGGTACAGCGAAACTGATTGCATGAAACAGCAATTATGCATTCGACAATCGTTTTATTATTATTATTATTATAAATATTTAATAATTTTAAAAAGATTTTTTACCATGAATTTTCTGTTTAAATTTTGTTGTGACATATTTGCATTCGGTTACTGTACCGTTTGTAAGCTTTGTGTTATTTAAAATTTATCCCATAATGTAGCATAATAAAATATCAAATTTCTATTAAAAGTTTTTTAATACAGAATCAAATAGTGAAATTTTTTTTTTTTTTTTTTTTTTTTTTTAAGTTTATAAGATCTATTATTGGAACATAGCTGAATAGTATTTATTTTCAATTTCCTAATCACGAAATCAAAGTCACAGTTATTATGGAATAAAAATTTAAAACAAAGGTTATCTTATTACTTTCAAATATATAGATATTGATCTTACAGAATTCTGAATTTTCATTTAAAAGACTTTAATCGTCTAAATTTAAAAATTCAAAATGCTTTTAAATAAATGCTTTTAAAGTTGAAACGGGAAGATTTCAAAATATATGAAAATTGGCATTTGTGTTTTGAACATTTTGGTGCGGCAGATATAAAAAACAATATTTTAATGATGAGCTGAACCTGAGCTTAAGAGAGGGCGGATCCAGCTATTTAGCACAAGTGATATCACCTGACTAAAATCAGAATAAACAACATTTTAATTTATTTCGGGGTATTTTTAGCCCACTGTTAATCCTTTTTTTTTTTTTTTTTTTAAGAGAAATTTATCTTACTTTAACATAGATTTTTACTTTTTACCGCTATCCACATGTGACCTTCAGCATTAGCATTTAAATGAGGAGTCATCATCTTCTTCCAAAGCAAATTTTAAATAAACTTAAAATAATATATATTTGTGAAAATCCAAACAGATTTTTCCTACTAAGAAAGCCATTCCACACTGAAATACATGCGTAATCAGTCACTTATACGCCAGTTCACGCCACAATATATTGGTAGGTAGGTAGGTTGGGTTTAATGTCGCACTAGTACTGCGCTATGGCTAATTGGCGACGGTCTGGGATGCCCCCCTACGATGGTCCGGAGACACGCCATCGTAATTTTTATCGTTCACGGAGACGATGGCTTCCTTGCTTCTGTTCCCATAGTTTATTGTTCAGATTTTTTATGTATTTATTTTTATTTTATTTTATTATTATTATTTTCTTTCTTTCTTCCTTTTTTTTTTAATAGAGTAATGTAACATTTTGACCTTTTCAACTGAAGATTTAGATTAAGGGTAGTCAGCCTTTCTACACCCACCGTCCACTTCGGTATCTGTGTTAAGAGTAGAATTTTAGAACATCCCATTAAGTAGTAGGATTTATTATTTTGCATATTAATTTGTTACACATTATAAAATATAAAAGCAAAAGAATATCGTGGAGATTTATGTAAAAGTTTTTAATAATGTCATGAAAACAAAATAATAATTAATTAAAAAAATAAATAAATGAATCTGTTTTAATATTTTTAAAAAGTCAAATTAAAGAAAATGAAATTACTGCAGTACCAGAACAAACTCCCATTGTCACTGTGAAACGGCCGTGGGAACCAGGTTGAGTGCCACCGGTTCAGACAATTATACGGCAGCTTGAGTTAAAATAATTTTGAATTTTCAAACAAATTTAAAACCATTTACCTTTTTTTTTCTTTTGATAGATATTTAATATCTATTCAAGCTATTTAATTTTCTTCGTATGAAGTGAATTATTTGATATTTAATCAATAGAAACCAATAAAAATCTTTTAATTCATAAACTAACTCAGAAAGTTCTGTGAATTAGTCATTTTTTTTATTTTATAATTAACATTTTTGAAATTTTTTTCCGGTGTGAAACTTAATAAATAATGTATACTGGGTGGTAGATCATGATTTATATTTTCTAAATGTATAGATGAACCCCTAATACATTTTCACGTGTAACTCTATTTAGAATTGATTTAAAGTATATGAATAGGTATGTTTTCCGAACCGCCTTGATCTCAGAAATCTGAATATGAAGTCAAAAATAGGGGTTGCCATTGAAGAAAATGAAGTTAATGCCAGTTTTAATATGAAGACGACCCCTAGGCAAAATGTTACTATACCGTTATAAACCAGACGTTATTACAAATCGATCGGTACCAGTCAAATGTTTCTACGATAATTTACGGCGAAATTAGGTGGGGGGTGGCGTTTTTTTTTTTTTTTTTGGCTGACTGTACACAGGTACAATGTTCAATTGATGAATTGAAGGAACTCTTCCCCTCCCTCTCCCCCACACGTATGTATTAAATAAAATATTTTCTAAAACTAGCAGTATAAGACAAATTTATGTCATCGCAGAATATTTATATGCGTATAATACATAAAATTCCAAACAGTTATCATGCAAACTAGTGCACAGTTATCAAATTTCATATAAAATTACATGTTATAAATAATCTCTATAAAAATAATTAGTAAAGTAGAAATAGATGTTAAATTCAATATAAAAATCTATATCAATATCAAAGGCAACTTATATTTATAACGAAAATAAAATTTTAAATTGTTTTTGAAACAGAAGAAAATTAATAATGAATATACCTTTAAATAATACGAGTGAATAAATAGAGAAAAATCATGTTTTTAGCGGTTGGTCTGTGAATGTTTGTGTGTCTGTATGTCTGTCTATTACTAGCGTATCTCCAGAACGTATAGTTGCAGGAATTATAAACTCGGTATTCTAAATATGTATCATACAGTGTTGCTACACTAAACTTTTTTTTGAGATCAACCAAATGATTCGTATACAGGGACATCCAATATAATTTAAATACATTTCATCTATGAGGGAAATTCCTGGTAAGTACAGTGTAACAACTATAGGCTGCCTTAAACAAAATTGAATAAACATATGGAATAAGATTGATAAATGTACACATTTTTATCTTTTGTTCCCATGTATTATTTTGAAATTGACGATACTACGCTAATTTGTCTCCACTTTACCATTTTTTAAATCTCTCTTTTCTATTACACAGCGCAACTCACGTACCTCCTTATGGTAATATTTGGATTTTTTTTTTTTACACGCTTTTATTAGCTTCACCTGTATGTATGTATGTTTGTTTGTTTGTATGTATGTTTGTATGTATGTTTGCCTGTTTGTAACCGCTCTGGGAGCAAACAAAAAATCTATATTGTAAAAAAAATAAAAAAAAAAGACTTTCCCTACGTGAACGCCGTGGCGTTGAGGTATAGCTTCGCGCTACGAACCTAAAGGTCTAGCGTTCGATACGAACCTAAAGGTCTAACGTTCGAGCCCAGTCAGGGAAAATTTTTTAAAAATGGTTTTTGTTTAACTCTAAATTATTTTAATTAAAGATTTAAATGTATGTAAATATTATGGTGTGTCACTCACACGATTTTCTCTTACCCTGCATTTTAAGACTAAGATAGCTATTTTGTGCTTTTTAGTTCACATTTCTATAAAAGCGTGTTCTTTAATTTTTTAAAACTTTAATATTATTATTTTTTTTTTTTTTTTTCGAAATCCTTCGTCTATTATCGTGTTTAATATTCCAACAAACTTTGGTGCCATACTTGGAATTAGATTGCTTTACAAAATACTGCAAACACTGTCAGTTTAATTATGACCACTGTGTATATAACATTTATTATGTCATAAATTTTTCCGCTTAAATAAAACAGCTGACCCTAATAACAAACTTAAACCTGATTCTACTAAGAAAATAACAAAAAGTTATTATAGATTTACTACCATATTGTCTTTCATTTTCCAAAAATAATAATCTTTATTGTCATTCCTCAAAACATAAAATAAGTTATTGTCAATGCATGAAAAGGAAAAAAGAAATTCAACGTATTAAGAAGAATAAAAATATTTCTTTGCAAAATTACATCCCAAACCTAATCAATTTTAAGCAATTTAATCTTTAGACTAACCATAAAATTTTATGTTAAAAGAGGGATTAAAATTCAGGTTCAGACAAAAAGGCGTTTGTTCATTTCACTTCTTTTATTTAGTCCCTCAATTCATGATTCAAAACCTCTTTTATGTAAAAATTTCTGTTTTGGTGAAAAAGAGTGATTATTTTTTCAATTAAAAAATAATGTATTTTAAAAGAAATTTTTCAATTATCATAACAATAATTTTGAGGGAAGAAGGAAAAATAATTCTTTGTCGGAAAAACTGAATAACATTCAAAAAGCAGTCATCTAAAAATACAATCACTTTCTTGTTGCTTTTTATTCAATAATAATAACTTCTGGCACATAATGGGTGTAAAATTTCTATTTATGTTACTTTATTTTATTTTATTTTTTCAAATTTCGTCAATATTTTTCATACAAATATGATACATTCGCAAGTGTATTAAAAATATTTAAGTTGAGAAAGTATATGTGCTGTAAATTTCATCAATAAATGAGTCCTGCCATTTTAATTATCTGCAGTTTTAATCAGTTAATTTAAAGCAATTAAAGCTCAACCGCGCTAAATGTAAGTACCGTTGTATTTCCATAATGTAATCGCGATATACAGTCGGTAGCAAAGCGAAGCGTTAGCAGTAATTCGTATTTAAAAGAGGGCCGCGATAGCCCAGTCGGTAGAGCGCCGGCCTCGTAATTGGAAGATTGCGGGTTCGGTACTCGAGCCGGCCAAAGACCGTCGTGTACACTAATGGTGGCTGGTGCACGTAAAATCTGTCGTGGCCGCAATGTCCTCCATGTTCCCATCAAAAATTATACCTCTGGGGGCCCCCGAAGCGGGGGAGTCATCCCTTCCGTGGAGGATCAAAAATGTGATGACATGTCTCCGGACCCCCTCTAGGGGTGTGTCCCAGACCGTCGCCCATTGCTCATCTGCGCAGCATCAGTGCGACGTAAAACCCAACCTAACCAACCGTATTTAAAAGATGTGCACCTAATACTGTTTTGTTAAGTAATTTTTTTTCGAGTCATGATTTTCGTCTTTATGCTGTTTATAAAAAAAAAAAAAAAAAAAAAAAAAAAAAAAAAAACGAAAGAAAGAAAGAAAGAAAAGTTGATGATAAAAATTATTGATTAAACTAAAAAAATCTGGAGTGACTCCACTCGACTTTCCGAACATTGAGTAACTAACAGTTTTGTAGATAAAATAAAGAAAGAGGAGTTGCTAAACAAACAAAAAAGAGAAAACCTTAACAGAGTGTTTGAGTATTTTTCTCCATATATCACACGAGGTTTTATTTAACGCTACTGAACTTTGAGCCCTTAGATCATAAGGATAAAGAATTTTTCGTTGTGTCCCTGTAAAAATCTATAAATGCTAGATTCACCAAAATGCTTATAGTTAGTGCAACAGTGATTTATAATATTCATACAAATTTTCAGCTCAATTGAATAAGGCGTTTAGATGCTATCGCTGGTCTCATAGGCCATTAAGATAAAGAATTTTTCTTTGTGTCCCTGTAAAAAACTGTAAGTGCTAGATTCACCAAAATCTATACAGTTGGTTCAAATGTGACCTATAACATGTGTACAAATTCTTCGTTGAGATTAATGAGGCGTTTAGACGCTATCACAATTTTAAAAATTTGGCAAAGAATTTTTCTTTGTGTCCCTGTAAAAAAACTATAAGTGCTAGATTCTCCAAAATGTATACAGATTGAGTATCTGTGACCTGTAATATGTGTATAAAGTTTTTGCTCAATTGAATAAGGCGTTTAGATGCTATCGCACTTTTAAGATTTTGGTCCCTTGGCCATAATGATAAAGAATTTTTCTTTGTGTCCCTGTAAAAAAACTATAAGTGCTAGATTCACCAAAATCTACAGGGTTCTTACTATGGTGACTTACAATATACGTACCAACTTTCAGCTTATTCGAACAAAGCGTTTAGACGCTAGCGTGTTCACTCACAGACATACACACATACATACACACATACATACACACATACATACACACACATACATACATCATCGTAAAAATAGTGAAAACGGACTCGTTGGACCTCGAAACGTATAGAAACATCAAAATCTCGAATTTGGATTTTTGACATGATTACAATACTTTCCTCACTATAGTGTTCGGAAAGTAAAAAAATCTGGAGTGACTCCACTCGACTTTCCGAACATTGAGTAACTAACAGTTTTGTAGATAAAATGAAGAAAGAGGAGTTGCTAAACAAACAAAAAAGAGAAAACCTTAACAGAGTGTTTGAGTATTTTTCTCCATATATCACACGAGGTTTTATTTAACGCTACTGAACTTTGAGCCCTTAGATCATAAGGATAAAGAATTTTTCGTTGTGTCCCTGTAAAAATCTATAAATGCTAGATTCACCAAAATGCTTATAGTTAGTGCAACAGTGATTTATAATATTCATACAAATTTTCAGCTCAATTGAATAAGGCGTTTAGATGCTATCGCTGGTCTCATAGGCCATAAAGATAAAGAATTTTTCTTTGTGTCCCTGTAAAAAACTGTAAGTGCTAGATTCACCATAATCTATACAGTTGGTTCAAATGTGACCTATAACATGTGTACAAATTCTTCGCTGAGATTAATAAGGCGTTTAGACGCTATCACACTTTTAAAAATTTGGCAAAGAATTTTTCTTTGTGTCCCTGTAAAAAACTATAAGTGCCAGATTCTCCAAAATGTATACAGATTGAGTATCTGTGACCTATAATATGTGTATAAAGTTTCTGCTCAATTGAATAAGGTGTTTAGATGCTATCGCACTTTTAAGATTTTGGTCCCTTGGCCATAATGATAAAGAATTTTTCTTTGTGTCCCTGTAAAAAAACTATAAGTGCTAGATTCACCAAAATCTATAGGGTTCTTACTATGGTGACTTACAATATACGTACCAACTTTCAGCTTATTCGAACAAAGCGTTTAGACGCTAGCGTGTTCACTCACAGACATACACACATACATACACACACACATACATACACACATACATACACACATACATACACACACACATACATACATCATCGTAAAAATAGTGAAAACGGACTCGTTGGACCTCGAAACGTATAGAAACATCAAAATCTCGAATTTGGATTTTTGACATGATTACAATACTTTTCTCACTATAGTGTTCGGAAAGTAAAAATTGATGATAAAAATTAATGCTTAAACTTAAAAAAAAAAAAAAAAAACGAAAACTTTGGATGGGAATTGGAATGTGTGCTTTAATAATTTCGCTGTCGACTGTACATGTTTACACGAAATTAAGCGAATACATTATTTTCTGTTAAATGTGTGTAATTGCTTAAGTTCTTTATTAAATTTTACCATGTTCCAGAAACATATATAAGAATGATAGTTATTTTCCCAGACCCATAGCACACAGTGTTGTTAATTAGTTTTCAATGCTCAACTTGTGTTATAATTACTCGTTTTTGACTCGTTTTTCACTACGAAAATAAAATTTCTAGCGTTAGATTTGCATGTCTGGCTGTTTTTATCATGACTTTAAAGAAATAATATTTACTGGAAATGTAAAGTTGTTATTTTGGCGATTATGAGGTAGCCTCATGAAACGCTTCACCGAGATTGCTTAGTTTAAAGGCTGTGAGTGACATTATTTTACTAGTTAGTTGTAGGGCGACTGAGGCGCCCATTGAAAAATGATCATTTCATTTTATTTATTTCTCACTTCAAATAATTCAGTTGCTAGCAAGCCCGTGCAAAATTTTCGCACTTTATTTATCTCTTCGTTACCTTTAAAATTTAACATTATTATTATTATTTTATAGACGTCATTTTTTCGCATGCATGAGCGAATTTAATATTATATATTATATATATATTCACGTGAAAGCATATTTCATTTTATATGTTTAAAAAAACAAATAATCATCATCATCATCATCATAATCTGGTGTGTCACTCACACGACTTTCTCGTACTCTGAAATTTAATACTATAAATACAGATTGGAGATTAAGAGGTAAGATAACGAGTACTGTTATGTAAACCTATGTTAAAAAATTCAAATTTGACTTCTGAGGAGTTTTATATGATAATTAGTTCTTTGTGAGGGGACTACCGTCCCTCTCAACCCCCCGTTTCATTAATACCCCTACATTTATGTAGAATTTAATTTTGTTATTAAAATTAAAAGTTTTTTTTAAATTATACAGACAATTACCACACGCAACATTCCTTGAAACTTATAAATCTTGATCAAACTTTTCCAGCAACAAACTTATATTAAATTCAAAATACAACATTTGGATCTCGTAAAATCATTCCTTTTAAGTCACTCTAAGAAATATAGACAAAAATCAAACATTAAAAAATTCGACTACGGTAATCAGGAAGAAATAAAACTTGAAAGTATACAAAAAACAAGCGATGAAGATTTAGCTTAAGACATTACATTATTTACCATATCTCTATGAGGAATTTATTTCAATGAACAGCTTTCCCGGAAATGGTAAAATATTAATAGTAAAGCACATCTACTAACAACAAATAACTAGTGTGTTGTGGCCACCACATGACTTTCTTCTGAATTTTTCTATACAAATTCACTCAGTAAAAATAATTTATTAAAGTTATTATTTAAAAAAATTATCTTCTATGATAATGCAGACGATTTCCATATTAGAGAAGCAGTATAACACTAAATATCCAAAAAAAGTTGAATTTATACTTAATATTACATTTAAAAAAATCTTATATATATTATAAATGTGAATGTCCGTTTATTTGACTGAGTTTCACGCTAAAACTGCTCGATGGATTTCGATAAAATTTGTTATGGAGATAGCTTATACCCTAACTTAGAAAGTTGGCTACCTTTTATTCCGAAAAAAAACTTTTTTTTGTTATTTTTATGCATAAAATAGAAATTTTGTAAGCTAATAATAGCAAAAAATTAGCCATTTAAATTTTAACCATAATTTAATTGTTGCCAAAATTAAATTTAATTATCCATAATTTAATTGTTGTCGAGTTTATTTATTTATTTTTTTTTTTTTTTTCCAACAGGAAAAAAAATATCTAAACGTGAACAATAAAAAATAAAATAAATAAATAAATTATGCATCTCACAAAAATTGACATCATTTTAAATTTAAAATTTCTTTTACAAAGTGCTAATATAGTTTACGATGCTAATGTGTGTTGTACTAAAATCAGTTTTATTTATAGATCCTCCTGGGTGATTTTTTAAATTGTTGCGTTGAAATACACCGAACATTTTTCGCCAAGAGGTTTAATTTAGCAACAGCGATTTTAATCTAGGTAGTTCAAGAAAAATATAAAAGAGGTTTAATTTAGCAACAGCGATTTTAATCTAGGTCGTTCAAGAAAAATATAAAAGAGGTTTAATTTAGCAACAGCGATTTTAATCTCGGTAGTTCAAGAAAAATGTAAAATTAATAAAGTTGTGTAGCACGATAATGTTTATTTATTTATTTATTTATTTTATATACCATTCACTACGCTAATTTAACATACAAAAAAATGAGCTGCTGTGTGGGACTGCACTTGCACGCTGTCGGGCAGAAATATTTGATTAATTCAAATTAATATTTAAATAACCAAATAATGATATGTTTAATAGAAAGTCTTGGAGACAAACTTGGCGAGTGGGCGATCGAATTTGGTGAAAAATGATAGTTTAGGGTTCCCGATGTTTCGAAGCTCTCCGACACACGGGAACGTAGACCATGAGCTTACCATGGGATTCTCGATGGAGTCATCTCCAAGCCCCATCGCCAAAAGTTATAAGTAGGTGTGAGTTGATTTTTGCGAAAGAGTATGTAGTCACTGCGATCCAGAATTATTCAGAGACCTATTCTGAGTCATTGCACTTTAGGGATTGAGCTCTAAGCAACTGGACATTTTTCGTGAGTGAGTGAAAATTTTTGCTCTGGTGTAGTTGATGTTATTTGCTTTACTCCTGTAGAACAAGTGACTATTTTTTTAGACTGTCCCAGAACATTCATTGAATAATGACTTATACTGTACGAGTAACAGCTTCAACTGTTTCCAGAATATTCGAAGAATTAACACCAGCTATTGGACTATTTTCGAAAATATTTGTTTTAATAATAGGTTTTTTTTTTTTTTTTTTTTGTACAGATTCGAGAAGTTCAAAAAATGTTTGATATTGCCAAGGAGGTCCCATACTAAAGCTGTGACGAAAATAGTCGCCAATAGAAATATATTCAGTTGCAAAGAAATCATTTAAATATAGTGTCCAGCGAAGCGGGCAAAGCCTGCTAGTAAATAATAAATAATAAATAATAAATAAATAAATAAATAAATATATATATATATATATATATATATATTGGTTAAAAATGAAAAAAAATCGATAACTTTATTTTAAATTATCATACATCGATTGTTCAACCATTCGTTTTAAAGGTATTGGCGAGCTCTTTTGAAAGATACCCATTATGAAAATTTTCTTCCCTCGAGGGGGGAATTCCGCCCCCCATAGGGTGGGGGGGGGCGAGGCTTCTATATACATTTTTTTTTTTTCCCAGTTGACTATCTCTATTACAAAAGATACATTTCGTTTCATTTAGTTTAGTGCAGTCTATAGATGTTAAACTCTACTTACCTGCAATTTCTCCCATAGACGCAATGCATTTGAATGCCTTTGAGTGTCCCTGTACACGAACCATTTGCTTCATCTCAACGAAAAGCTTAGTGTAGCTTCCCTATATAATACACATTTAGAATAGCGAGTTTGTAATTTCTGCTACTATTTGTTCTTGAGATATGCTGATAACAGACACACAGACAGACACACACCCACAGACCATTAGCTAAAAACATGATTTTCGTATTCAGGGGACCTCAGAACATGTAAATATAACAAAAACTTATTTTCGAAAATATGACCCTAAAACAATACTTTCTCTACAGTAAGTGTAAGAGAAAGTAAACTAGTATGTTGTGGCCACCGCAAGATTTTCTTCTATATTTTCCTATACAAATTCACTCAGTAACTATATTAAAAAAAAAAAAAAAAATTCTAAGTTTTTTTTTCGTTAAAAGAAAAAATTCGATAACTTTGTTTTGAATCATGACAGATTTATTGTTCAACCATTCGTTTTAAATGTATTGACGAGACTTTTCGAAAGATAGTCATCTTAAAAATTTACCCCCCCCCCAGGGGGGATACTTCTCCCTAAGGAGGGGAAGCGTTGCCCCTAAATACACAGAATTGTTTTCCTAGTTAATTACTACTATTATCAATAATTCATATTAATTTTACAATCACAAGTTAAAACTAACTCTCATTATGTATATTTATGCGAAATTTTGTTCTATACTGCCATGTTAAAAATTTAGAAAAAATGCGATCACAGCACCACCTGTTGAGCAATTTATCCCCAAAGGCAATCAGAACCAGTTTATGTCAGGGAACAACTTAATATCAAGATTGGTTAAATTTCGTTTAAAAAAAAAAAAAAAATCGATAACTTTGTTTTGAATTATCACAGATTTATAGTTCAACCATTCCTTTTAAAGGTATTGACGAGACCTTTCGAAAGATACCCATCTTGAAAATTTATCCCCCCCGGGGGGGTACTTCCCCCCCAGGGGGGGGAGCGATGCCCCCCATACAGAAAATTTTTTTCCTAGTTACATACTACTATTATCAATAATTCATAATAATTTTACAATCACAAGTTTAAAACAACTCTAATTATGCACATTTATACGAATTTTTGTCCTATGCTGCCATGTTAAAAATTTAGATAAAATGCTATCACAGCGCCACCTGTTGAGCTATTGATCCCCAAACATAATCAGCACCAGTTTTTGTCGGGAACCAACTAAATACCAAGTTTGCCCATCTTGAAAATTTACCCACCCCTGAGGGGTTACTTCCCCTTAGGGGGGGAACCGATGCCCCCACATGCATAATTTTTTTTTCCTAGTTAACTACTACTATTATCAAAAATTCTTATTAATTTTACAATCAGAAGTTTAAAATAACTCTCATTATGCACATTTATACGAAATTTTGACCTATACTACCATTTTAAAATTTTACAAAAAATGCGATTACAGCACCACCTGTTCAGGGATTGATCCCCAAATCTAATCAGCACTAGTTTATGTCAGTCTGCAACTAAATATTAAGTATGGTTAAATTTCATTCATTGGTTCGTGAGATACAGCGTCCACAAAAACGTTATACACACAGACAGACATTTTCTAAAAACTATCAATTCGTTTTCAAATTCTCGCGAGGTCGAAATTTTTACGAATCCAATACTTTCTCTAGATTACACATAGAAGAAAGTAAAAATGGCAACAATTAAAAATTTAAGTGTCTATTTTAAAACTATGTCTATTTTCATATTTTAATTAATTTTTAAATATCTAATGAAGAATTTGTTACAAATAAGATACCAAACGAATAGGGCGATTTTTCTGAATCCGTTGGATTAAACAGCTTACCGATCGGACAATTAGGTTTTTTAAAATTAACTAAAGTATTGAAATTAGGTGACAACTTGCATTCACACACAAACTGAGTTCAAGGAATTATCTTAGCCTTTTTAAGCGTGACAGAGTCAGTGATGAGCGTAACTATATATGCTGATGAATGAGATACTGTATTTATACTTGGCGTTGAGTTTAGCAGTTGCCTTCTCAAGCAAAACTCTACTACTCCATTCTCAGTTGGAGTCTTTATTGGAAATGTCAAATGGAGTCTTTAAAAAGAGCATTTTATGCCAAATAAAACTCTGTTTTTTTTTTGTTTTTTTTTTAATACGTACGTATTATCGCAGTAAATTTTTCTTACAGCAATTTATAATTATTCTTTATAGTATCCAAATACAGTGTAAGAGAAATTCGTGTGAGTTTAGCTCCAGATTACTTTTCAGCAAACAAATTATAAATTAATAAAACATACAAAAAAAAAAAAAAAATCAAAGATAGTTAAGTGCTAAGATGTAGTACAACATGTTAAATTAAAATATATGTAGTTGATATAATTTCTGAGTTATTACTAGATGGCAATGAATTGTGTTATATTAGTAAAATTAGAAATGATAAACATTTTATACATTTAATAAAGTTAATCGTAATTTATACGTTTCATTAACATAGTATTAAAACCAAAGTAACATTTAAAATGAGATAAAGAATACAAAAATCTTTAAAACTTTAAAAATACATTTTAATTAAAAACTTTAAAATGCACGACAGACGTTTCGGCTAGAACACTAGTCCTCCTCAGTGTCAAACATACAAAGCACAACATTTACAAAAAATTCCCAACACATCAGAATAAGATTATATATTCAGGAGGAATAGCTTTAGCCTCGTTCAAGGCAGAAATTTGCGATTTAATAAAAACGCCCTCTAGAAAAATACTGGATTCATATATATTTACATTAGAAGCTAAAATTTTAAAGTTGTCAAAATTAGGAATATGATCACTATTGAGAGAATGGATTACGAGTTTCGTTAAGCAACATTATGTTAAAGATATTTTAGATTTTGATAACTCTTTATGTCCTGCCATCCAGTTTACACATGAAATTGAAATTAATAATGAACTATCTTTTCTTGATATCCTTATAATGTATAAAACTGTAAATGATTTTTTAGATTTTTCAACATCAGTTTATAGAAAACCCACCTTCTCTGGTCAATATCTTAACTTCAGTTCTGCTAATCCTTTATCACATAAACTTGCTGTTATTCGTACTCTTTTACATCGTGCAAAGCATTATTGTAGTAATTCCGAATTGTTAAATATTGAACTATCCAATTTTTTTTTAATTAAAAAATAAGGATTACCCCCCTCGTTTTACTAAAAGAATTTATAAAGATGAGTTATATTTTTCATATAAATCAGTTTATCCTAAAGTTAAAAATTCCACTCACCGTACTACTATCCCTTATTATAAACGTATTTCCGAAAATATCTCTAAATTGCTCAGAACAGTTAATAGCTCTACAAGCTTTAAAACCTCAACTCCGTACTAATTAGTAACTTTCTCTCAAACTTTAAACCCGCTGTCCCCCCAATTAAACGTTTAGGTGTAATCTATTGTATACCCTGTAAAAATTGTGATTCTACATATATCGGTAAAACTGGCAGAACAAGTGAAATTAGATTAAAGGAACATAAACGCTTATATAAAACAGGTGATTTAAGAACGAAACTCGTAATACATTTTCTCAATAGTGATCATATTCCTGATTTTGACAACTTCAAAATTTTAGCTTCAAATGTTAATATATATGAATTCCATATTTTTCTAGAGGACGCTTTTACTAAATTGCAAATTTCTGCCTTGAACGAGGCTAAATCTATTCCTCCTGAATATATAATCTTGTTCTGATGTGTTGGTATTTATTTATAAATGTTGTGTTTTGTATGTTTGACACTGGGGAGGGCTAGTATTATAGCCGAAACGTCTATCGTGTATTTTAATGTTTTTAATTAAAATGTATTTTTAAAATTTAAAAAAAAATTTGTATTCTTTATCTCATTTTAAATGTTACTTTGATTTTATACATTGATAAAAATAATTTACTTCTATTGGTTCAATAGTGATTTCTATTATTTCAATTGATTTTATTGATTCAATGCTAATTTTTACTTCCATTACCCTACTGCTGTAGGTAATGGAAGTATTATATTCGGTCCAAAAATTCTATGTCGAGCTTTCACCTGATTTACACGTTCTAAAGCTTCCTGAGTCCAAAAACGCAGTTTTCAGCAATTGGTCAATGTGTGTGTGTATGTATGTGTGTATATGTGTATGTGTGGAATCTTCTGGCTATCATATCTCCGAAACTAATAAAGATAGAACTACGAGACGTCATATTTGATACAGGTCTGGTGTGCATAAAAATTTTCCAAATTTTGGTGACGATAGGAAAACCGGAAGTGGGTCATTGGAAACCTGAAGTGGGGCTGTAAGTCCGTATATCAAAAACGGTTCAAACGATTTTCTTCAAAATTACTACATAAACTTTATTAGATGCCCTTTCGAATGATATAGATGGTTAGTTCAGGAAAATTGATAGGCGTCCTGTATAAAAAGCTCAATTTCAGGTTTCGCAATTTCGTTCCTTTAAAAACGGCTGTACGGATTTTTTTTTTTTTCAAACTCACCATATTAACTCCTTTTTAAATATCCTTTTGTATGTAATTATTGTTTTCGGGTCAATAATTGAGTATATACCAAGTTTTGATAAAAGTTCTCAAAAAAGGCTCCAACGATTTTCATGAATATTGTTTCATTAGTCCATTTTATATACCCTTTCTCATGTATTACGTGGTTATTACAGAAATATTAACGGTCATCCTGATTATGTAGTTCCGTTTTAGATCTCAGAAATTGGTATTTAAAAAAAATAACTCTTTTTTTTTTCTTTTTTTTTTAACCTGCGACGTAAACTCTATTTTATATGTCTTTGTACATGTATCAAGTTTCTCTTACTGGAAAATCTAAAAGAATGCATGTAATATCTCTAAAAAATGCATATAATACGTGCAATAATGGCTAATGGAAATCGTGCGGTTGTCTCACACCAGATTTGTTTTCTATTGATTCAATATAGAATTTATTTAATTGAAGCTCTATTTGTAATCTGATTTTAGATTAAAACAATTTGAACATGTATTACTCTTTTCTTTTGAAATCTTATATTAGTTAGATATTCATGTAAATTGATTGTAATTTTACTGATGTATTTTGAAATTCTGAAAGGTGAAGTATGAATAAGTAATCAAGGGGTACTAGTTGCTGCTTAAGTATAATCAAGTATAATTAAGGAATATACTTTTGAAAACATGGAAAATCGAAATCGAGAAGATAGTTCACAAGATAATTCAGAAAGAAATGACCCAATGCCAAGTACAAGGTAATAGATCTGTTTATTAATTACTTTTATTTAAATTATTCAATTACACAAAAATTATTCTCTACTAAATTATGTAATATATAATTTTCCTAATATTCAATTTTTCATAACATTTATAAATTACATTTATTTATATAATCCTGTATGGTTAGCATTTTATATAATTGTAATCAATCTAAATAAAGAGAAGTGCCTGTGTACAGTCGTCAGCAAAATTTTTCGAGTGCTACCAATAATTCTTGTATAAAAAAAAAAGTATACTTAATACTGTTTTATTAAATAAATCCTTGTCAAATCAGGTTTTCAGACTGACTAAGAACATGACTCGACAAAGATTTATTTAATAAAGCAGTTTTAAGTGTACTTTTTTTTACATAGGAATTATTGCTAGCGCTCGAAAAATTTTGCTGCTGATTGCATTTGTACACGCTCTAGAATTCAGATCGATCTAGAATTCAGATTCCAAAGTACAAATCTGCATTAAAAAGGGGGAGGGGGCATTTCGGCCAATGAAAGGGAGCATTTCATCGAACATTTTTAGATATTTAAATTTAATTTTTGCTGTTGTTGTTGCTGTTTATTTATTTATTTATTTTACACTTTGTATCTTTTAACATAGATGAAAGTATGTGAATATAGAATAACATTTCTACTTGAACTCATCACAATAAACTTAAGTATTTCGGACCATTGTGGATTCGACTACTGCAAACTTTCAAGTGCTGTTAAAAAACCTATTTTTGTATAATATGGACCAAGTGGGTAATATGGAACAGTTAGGAAGGGAAATATGGAATACCCATTTCTTGAAAAGATAATATAGAATGGGGTAGTACTTTTACGGAAAACTGTGAATAATTGCAATTCAAACATTTTATTTTTAAATTATCATTAAAAATAAATAGTGTTGTAAAAAATTATCACCATTCAAGTTTTACAAAGATCGTAAAAAATGTGGAACAGTTAGTATTCTATACTGTTTCGTAAATAGATTACTGAATTTGTAATACTAACCTCTAAAAATATTATAGTTTTAAAAAATTAAAAAACACGCTTTTATAGAAATGTGAACTAAAAAAGCACAATATATATATCTTAGTATTAAAATGCAGGGTAAGAGAAAATCGTATGAGTGACACACCATAATATTTACATACATTTAAATCTTTAATTAAAATAACTTAGAATTAAACAAAAACCAATTTTTAAAAAAACTCCCCTGACTGGGATCGAACGCTGGACCTTTAGGTTCGTAGCGCGAAGCCTTACCTCAACGCCACATCGTTCACGCTTGGAAAGTATATTTTTACAATATAAGTTTTTTGTTTGCTCCCAGAGCAGATACAAACATACATACAGGTGAAGCTAATAAAAGCGTGTTAAAAACAGCTAGCAGTTGAAGTTTATTTAAAAATAATATTATAGTTTTAAAAAATTAAAGAACACGCTTTTATAGAAATGTGAACTAAAAAAGCACAAAATACCTATCTTAGTATTAAAATGCAGGGTAAGAGAAAATCGTGTGAGTGACGCACCATAATATTATACATTTAAATCTTTAATTAAAATAACTTAGAATTAAACAAAAAACATCTCGCTTGACTGGGATCGAACGCTGGACCTTTAGGTTCGTAGCGCGGAGCCTTACCTCAACGCCACATCGTTCACGTAATGAAAGTATTTTTTTACAATATAAATTTTTTGTTTGCTCCCAGAGCAGTTACAAACATACATACATACATACATACATACAGGTGAAGCTAATAAAAGCGTGTTAAAAAGGTCTGAATCTTCATAAGCTAAAAAAAATGTAAGATACAAAAGAGCCTCTTATTACTAACAAGTGTATTTTTTTTTAATAGCAAATGCATAAAAAATGCCTGCTTAAGACAACGAGACCAAAGTGAAAACTTTTACCGTTGTTTGTAATTGTTTGATCAAAAGACAATACATTCTAATAAAGATAAAAAATCTCTTACAAATACAAAAAATTACAATAATCAAATAAATAAATAACGCCTCGCAGTATGCGTTTTGGTTCGAAAAAATTGCACAAACTTAATGTAGTAAAAAGAGCAGCCACGAGTGCAGCATCAAGGATTTTTTATAGGTCACTTCGTAAAAAGAACTCGTGAAATGTAATTATATACCGTTAAAAATTTTATCTAATGATATGCAATTACTTTTTAGACAATATATATATATATATTTATATTTAAATTAGGAAAAAAAGTAACTTTTTGTCGTTATCCTATACATGAAAATTTAAATTAGATGCATGATTATCTATCTTTGAAAAGCGATTTATGTAAAACTGCACAAGTGTAAGTATAATATTCATTGAGTTATTCACATTTAAATTTTTATCATTGATTTTCAAAAACTGAAAGGCATTTAAATAAAAGAAAATTTCAATAATTGGTTTAATTAATTTTAAAAAATATAAATTTTTAAGTTAATTAACTAATTCATTTAGTTTATTTATTTATTTATTGAAATATTTATTAATAATTACAAACTAAAATCAAAACTCTGTTAAAAATTTTGAAACACCCATTATACTATGAATTTTTAAATAAATATATTAAAAACACTTTAAATACACGTAAATTTAAATTTTTATTTAAAAGATGTTAAAAAATTTTTTATCCAAAGCTTTTCGCATTAATAGTAAAGCATCGTCAGAGATTTTTTGTCCCATGTCAAAAAGTCCCCGACGATGCTTTACTATTAAAGCGAAAAGCTTTGGATAAAAAAAAATTTAACATCTTTTAAATAAAAATTTAAATTTACGTGTATTTAAAGTGTTTTTAATATATTTAACAAATTACACGTGTTCAATTTAACTCTCTTTTTTTCTTAGAGATTATTTATAATTTTTAAATAGTTTGGAAAGTATTCTTCATGATTGTATCAACCAAATAGCAATCTATTCCATTGCTTTTAAGTATTATTGTATATTATGTATGTATCGAATCTACTCCATAAACTGCTCTAAAACTTGGTAAATTAAAAAGTAGCAAAATTAAAGCTACATTGTCTAACATTTTTTTATTATAACTTGAATTTAATCTCAATTTCTTTGTAAGATATTGTAAACAAAACATTAAAGTTCTCTATATTTAGATATCTTCTTTTAAACCTCAAAATAAAGATTTTTAATTTATTTATCATTACTCGCAATAAAGATTTTACAAAAGTAATTTCTTGCAATTTTAATCAGTAATGTTTAAATTAAAAATTCTCATTACTTGAGTTATAGCAGACTCACCTTCCAGTACATATAGTAATATTTAATCAGCATAAATTTTCATTATGTACACATCTGAAATATCACGTTTTGGTGATTTATATATCATAAAAGCTGAAATATAGCCTTTCATTAAACAGAGATTTTTGACGCATAACAGTCTGTCAGATGATAGCATCAAAATCGCATTACGAAAGTTTTTATAATGATTTTCTTACATAATAAGTTTTGTGTACTTATACAAAATTTAAACTGATATATAGCTTTTTGTTAAATCGGTTAAATTGCAGTATAATAGTATTATCAGTTTTGAGTATTCCAAAACCATAACACTTCATATAAAACTCAAATTAAATATAAAGCTTTGTATAATTCTGTTCACTGCTTCATTATATATAGTGACCACAACATTTTTCTAACACGCAAACGAACGCTGTAAAAAATTTTGTGTAAGAATACACAACATTATGGAGAGAATTTATTTTCCTCAACCATGCTGAGAAATGTTAGCAGTGTAACAAAGGCATACAATGGTATGTTACGTAATTACAAGTGGTAACATTTCTCTACATGGTTGTGGCAAGTAAACTGCCTCAATGCACCTCTGTTACATAGATATAGCTGATAACATTTCTCAACATGGTTAAGAATGGTTGAAATAAATTCCCTTCATAATGTTGTGTATTCTTACACATTTTTTTTTACAGTAAACAAGACAGGAATGCGGGCAAAAATTTCCTAACGATTGTTAAATTATTTCTAGGATTTTCAAAATCCTGTAAATATATCGAAAACCAGATGTCGAAGATTCTTTTGAATCCAATACATTGTTTCGATGTGCGTAAAAAAAAGTAACAACAACGAAAAAAAGAAGAAAAAAAACTTCAAAGAAAAATAATTCTTATTTGTGATATTCAATGAAGTATATTATTTATATGCATTTTTTGCAACATTAACAAATGGTACTAAACTCAGCTTTTTTTTTTTTTTTTTTTTTTTTCTTGTAGCGAACAACAAGATTCGCCTGTTTCACGACTGACATGGAGAAGAATTGCAATTAGAAATGTTACTGCCCCAAGAAGCATTGAAATGTCGAACTATCGGAGGAGGTCCTCTGTATCAATTGGAAGGAAAAACAACAGATGCACAATTTTATAAGCGGTACATATTCTACTTTTAGTCAATATTGCATTCAGTGTGAACTTAAAAATTTTCAGTTTTCAGATTGTGTCTAAAAAGATATAATAATAATAATAATAATAATAATAATAATAAGTTATTTCCTAAACAAAATAGAATTTGAAACAAAAAGCATCTTTTTTTTTTCTCTCTTTTTCATTATTCAATGCAGTCTACTGTAAAATGACGGTGCCGCCTTTTTTTTTTCTTTGTTTGAAGAATCAATTCTCTTGCATAGCTGCCAATATTTTAATTTATTTCGGAGTACTTTTAGCCCCGCTTTATTTCGCACCACTTTATTTATAGAAAAATTTTCTTCAATATATAATTTCGATAAAATAAGAAAAAAATTTCTTTTAAAAAATAAGTGGTGCGAAATAGAGGCGGGGCTAAATTTACTCTGTAATAAATTAAAATATTAGCAGCTATGCTCTTGTAACGCCACATGTATCTTTTAAAGATCTTAGTTTAGTCCGAAAACTTCTTTTTTTCATAAAAATCCTTCGGAAATTTTCCAAAATTCAAAAATGAAAAACTCAAAAAGTAACATTAACAGATATCTAAATACGTTCTATATAGCTATAAAGTTGACATTCACCCATTGATTCAGTTTCTCTGTATCAAATAATATAATTTTTACTCATTTGATGTAATTATTTTATATGATTTATTAGGTGCACTGGAAAGTTATGTCGTTTTGAATTAATAAAATGAAACCGGAAATTTTTGTTTAACAGTGTTTACATGGTACTTTACAAATAACCATCTTATAAGTTACCTAAGAATATCTTAAATTTTATCCAGGATAAGTTTCCGATGTCAGTATTTTAATTCAAAACGATAGAACTTTTCGGTACACCTAATAATATAAAGGTTAAGTTCTAACTTAGATACGCATAAAGCATAAAAATATAACTGATTTTTCCGCGTTAAAATATGAAGTAGCATCCCTTAGCAACAGATACTATGTAAATTTCTTAAACTTTCTTCCGCATATTTTCACTGAATTTTGCATCAGTAATTGTTTTTATCTTAATGCCAGTAGCAAAAGGAGGGGAAAGACAAAGTAAATATATTTTCATTTGATCTATTTTGCCTGAATGTAACAGTACTCGCGTCCCAATAAAATGAAATAATGAAATTAATTATAGACACAAAATTGGTTGGCTTAGGATAACTCTGCTCTTTTAGTCATCATATATTTCACCTGATTAAATTCTACCAGAGGCAATTCTATATTCATGATAAAACAATGAATACGGTTGATGGAAATGGAGGTTTCAGAAACGGACTTGACCCAACCACTATCTATCCCTTTGTTCTGATTCGATACAGTTAATTTATTCTAATTCGATGCGTAAATTAATTGTGTTAGTTTCATCTTTTAGTTTTTATCCCCAATGCAAGTTTTTTGATAAATATTCCCTTATTTTACCATGTTCAGAGATGGAACACGAGCGCAGAATTCATACCGGAATCTTTTTAAGAAATTTCTCTACCTATAATATCGTTGATTCAATAAGTAGAAAATTTTCTTACATTGATAGTGGTATGAATTCTGCGCCCGTGTTCCATCCCCGCATGTTATGAAGCTATTTTACTTTGAATAACTTGCGAAAAAAAAAAAAAAAAAAAAAAAAAAAAAAAAAAAACTTATGAACCACTAGCTATCCCTTTGTTGTGACTCGATGCATATTTTTAATTGTGTCAGTTTCATGTTTTAGTTTTTATAGAATTTCATAACAATCTCTATGCAATAATTTTCATAATGCATGTCTGGGCAAAATATTCCCTTATTAAAAAAAAAAAAAAAAAGTATTTGTAAATAATGACACTTTAAAATACGTAGAATTAAAAAATATATATATTTATTTAATTAAAACCACTTAAAATTATGCATACCATTTCAAAGCGTTTCGCCCTGCCTTTCAGGGCATCGTCAGGAAACAAATTTAATAAAACATAGTTTCGTAAAAAAGTGCAGCATTATCTTCATTATATATTACAAAAGCAGTCGACAGTTACGGTTAATAATAACAGGATACTTGGCGTTGGAATATTAAAACCCGAATAAACTACTACGTCAGAAACGCCAAAGAAAAATAATTGAGGTGCATACAGCTGTTTCGGTAGCCTAAAGCGTACCGTCTTCAGGCTACCGAAACAGCTGTATGCACCTCAATTATTTTTTTTTTTTTTTTTTTTTTTTTTTTTTGGCGGTTCTGACGTAGTAGTTTATTCGGGTTTTAATAGTTACGGTTAATCTTGATAATAAGAAGTCAGTCTGGATCCAAGATTGTGGATTCATAGTTGGAGCTTTTCTGGGATAACAAGGAAGGAACTTGAAAACCGGAACTAATAAGGAAACCGCTTGGAAAAGTCTGTGGGTAGGAACTGGAGAGGCTGGACTGGCAGTAACATCTAATGTGAGGGAAGAAATAAGAAGTCAGTCTGGTTCCAAAATTCTGGAGTTTGTTAGTTGGTGCTTTCTTGGGGTAACATGAAGTCAACTTGAAAGCCGGAACTATTGAAGAACTTGCTGGGAGAAATCTGTGGGTAGGAACTATAGAGGCTGGACTGGCAGTAACATCTGGTATGAAGGAAGAAATAAGAGGTCAGTCTGGATCCAAGATTCTGGAGTTTGTTAGTTGGTGCTTTCTTGGGGTAACATGAAGTCAATTTGAAAGCCGGAACTATTGAAGAACTTGCTGGGAGAAATTTGAGGGTAGGAACTAGAGAGGCTGGAAGTAACATCTGATATGAAGGAAGAAATAAGAAGTCAGTCTGGATCCAAAATTCTGGAGTTTGTTAGTTGGTACTTCCTTGGAGTAACATGAAGTCAACTTGAAAGCCGAAACTAATAAAGCACTTGCTTGGAGAAATCTGTGGGTAGGAACTAGAGAGGCTGTACTGGCAGTAACATCGACGGAAAATCTATAGACTAGTCAAAAGTTTTGCAGAAAGTTTTCAAAAAACTTTAGACGTTTGAAACTATTGAATCATTCAGTCCACTGAAAAGATAATATCAAATTGCATATGTCGTTCTATAAGGAAATGCCAAATTTGTGGTAGAAAAGCTGTATCTTTAGAATTAATTGAATTACGATACTTTATAATATTGTTTGCTTCTGAAATTATTAATTCTGATATAATTGGTGGAGTTGAAATAATTGCTGCTTAATCCCAAAGAGGTGTAGCATCAGAATTATCGTAAATAAAATCGACTAAAGCTGAACTTTTTCATTCTTAACATTCTGAATATGCTTTTAAATTCTTTTGCTAAAGATTCTTTTAGTTTGACCAATATAAAATAAGATATCATTATTCAGTTTTATTGGTATTTTATAAACCCCTTCAGTTTGGCTTGTGAAGTATTTAATTCTAATCCTGCGCAAATATGAAATTTGTCGAACGTTTTTAATATATTAATTACAGGAATAGAGAATTGAAAGTGATATCGCTTTAAAAGTATGATTAATGTAAATTTGAGAAAAGAAAAAGGATTATTTTCTTATAATGTCAAGAAAATGTAAAGAAAAATATTTTTATATTTTATGCACTATTTAATTTTATATAAGTAATCTTCTGCATTAAAAATTCCTGTAATAGAAAGCTGACAAATCTCACAATTTCTTAAAGGAACAGACTATTTTCGAAAATAAGAAAATAAAGAAAGTTTTCCATCGAATTTCAGATTAAAAATTTAAAAAAAAAAAAAAGAAAAAGAAAGAATGCATGTACAAAAAAAAAAAAAAAAAAAAAAAAAAAAAATGTGTTAACTAGTATGAAATTACTCTATTAATTAAAAGTATTATTTTGGTTTACTTTAAAATAGAAAATTATTTTTCTGCAGATTACTTAAAAAAAAAATAATAATAATAAAAATAAGGGGTGTCTTTTTACTGTGCGCGTGATATTTTAAAATATATTTGAGATATGAACTTAAAGTTTTCCTCAATTTTGACACAATGAATTAAAGGAACTAAAGATTAGAGGTTCTGTTCAACAGAAAAAAGAATGTGATTTTGGAAATATAAAAATTTTAATGGTAATTTAATATTTCAAATTTAATTGTTAATTAAACTCCATATTATTAAAATAATTAAAACATTTTATTTGACATTCTTAATTTGAATATTTTGTTTCATTTAAAGTAAAAATTATAAGGATAAAATATATTATAATTCAGATATCCTGTGCACAGTGTAAAAGCACCCTTGAATTAAAAATGATATGCAATAAAAATAATTTTCTGTTTTAAAGTAAACCAAAATAATATTTTTAATCAATAGAGTAATGTCATAATAGTTAACAAAAAAAAAAAAAAAAAAAAAAAAAAAAAAAAAAGATTTGTTTATACATGCATTCATTCGTTTCTTTCTTTCTTTTTTTTTTTTTTTTTTTTTTTTTTATTCCGAAAGATGATCGAAAATTTTCTTCGTTTTCTTATTTTTAAAAGTAGTCTGTCCCCGTTAAAATTCAACGAAACCATACACACAATACGTTATATAGATATACAGTCGGCAATAAAAATATCCGAGAACTAGCAAAAATTCCTGTGTAAAAAAAGAACTCTTAATACTGTTTTGTTAAATAAATCCTTGTCGAATTATGTTCTTAGACTGACTAAGAACATGATTCGACAAGGATTTGAGGCCCACCAGCGGCCGAGCGGTTCTGCGCTCAAAGCTGGTAGATGGGAGGTGCCGGGTTCGATCCCAGGTCGCGCTCATCGACCTAGCCGTTCGGAGTTTTCCGTGGTTTCCTCCGAAACTCGCGTAAATACGGGCTGGGACCCCTTAGAAAGACCCCCACGGAGGGCATTCTACCTATAGGCCTAGGACACACAAGGAGTCAATCGGCCTTAATCCTCCAACCAACCATCGACAAGGATTTGTTTAACAAAATCGTATTAAGAGTACTTTTTTGCACAGGAATTTTTGCTAGTGCTCAGATACTTTTGCTGCTGACTGATAATCCATATATTCTAGACTACAGACTTTTCATTCCAATAGGCAGCAACCAATAGAGTGGCAAATTTTCTTATTGTATTAATGAGTGGTAGAACGAAATTTTATATTATTTAACATATACGCTAATTAATAAAAGGGTTGTATTTATAGATGTTCTAATTCTTTTTCCTGATTTATTTAAGATCTAATTCCATTTCTTTAGCTTCACGTCAGCTTTAATTTCAAGACATATTTTTTAAGTAAAACATAATCCACTTCAAATAACTGAAATTGGTTACATACTTTTAAAATAAAGTGGATTTATTATCTTCTACAAAGTATAACATTCGAAAGTGTGTTTTTAAAATCATTCTTTTTACTAGAAAGAGATGAAAAAATTTCGGATACAGTTTCGGTATAGGACATACTTATAGCTCTTTTGATTTTTTTTTTTTTTTTTTTTTTCATTTTGGTGATAAATTTAAACCGCCATCGCAGTTACGAAAATAAAGACCTTCACTAGAAACATCCAAACAGTCGGCAGCAAATTATTGAAGCGCTGGCAATAATTCCTATTTAAAAGATGTGCACCTAATACAGTTTTGTAAGGTAAGTATTCACCGAGTCATGATCTTAGTCTTATGCTGTTTATAAATAATATTATAGTTTTAAAAAATTAAAGAACACGCTTTTATAGAAATGTGAACTAAAAAGCACAAAATATCTATCTTTATAGTATTAAAATGCAGGGTAAGAGAAAATTGCGTGAGTGGCACACCATAATATTTACATACATTTAAATCTGTAATTAAAATAATTTAGAATTAAACAAAAACCATTTTTTAAAAATCTCTCCTGACTGGGATCGAACAATTAGTAGCGCGGCCTTTAGGTTCGTAGCGCGGCGCCTTGCCTCACAGCCACGATGCTCACGTAGGGAAAGTCTTTTCTTACAATATAGATTTTTTGGTTGTTCCCAGAGCGGTTACAAACATACATACATACAGGTGAAGCTAATAAAAGCGTGTTAAAAAGTAAGTTGATGATAAAAGTTAGCAATCAAACTAAAGAAAAAAAGAAAAAAAGAAAAAAGAAAAAGAAAAGCAAAAGGTGGATGTGTGCTTCAATAATTTTGCTGCCGACAGTATTTCGGTGTCAAATTTGAAATTGCGCCGAGGAAGTCCTATACTAAAGCTATTCCAGATTCTGTAATATGCTGTTAACCACGAGGATACTACTTATAAATCACTATGTGTTATGTTTCATGTTTTAGGCGTAACAATTCAAATAAAATATTATAAAAATCATTTTGAATAACAGTTTTAAAACATGTATTCATGAAATGCTATTAAAAATAAGCCTCTGATTAACGATTTTATGTTATTATACAAAATTCATAACAATTCATTTTTATTTTATATAGGTTTAGAAAGAAAAACAAATGTTTGTGAAGACCAGTGTAAGAAAGTGTATGTAGCAACTATGTTCAATTTTAAAAGTGAGATTATAAAAACTGCTTTTGAAAACAGTACACTTTTGCAAGATATAATTAACTTTTGTAAAGATATACTTGTAGACAGCACTTTACATGTTTTGTGTATACTGCATAATATTATGATAATCAGTGCATTTGTAATTATTGTAGTTTATATTATTTCTGAATTATGTGAAATCGTACTCAAACAAAGGCAAAGACTTTGAAACAACCAAAGACCTGAATTTGATAGTTTCTATAATTATTTTTCACTTATTGTCTTTAAATGGGTGTTGTGATGAAAGTTAGATGTAAAACGTTTCATTGAACTGGAACACTTTTTATAACTTGTTAATTTCAACAATGATTAATTTTAAAAGAGATATTGCAAAAAATGTATATGAAAATAGAACAATTTTGCAAGTTCGAAATAAATTTTCTAAGTATACAAAATAACTTGTGTACAATACTTATAGCTTGTACATAGCTCTATACATTTATTTTTTGTGTAAGCTGCACGATATTGTGATAATCAGCGCATTGATAATTATTACTGTCTACACTATTTCTGTATTATGTAAAGTGGTGCTCAGATCAATTTCTGTATTTTGTATTAACTGTTTTAACTTGATATTGTGGTGCAAATTAGACGTAAAACGTTTCATTTAACAGTCTTTTTTTATTCTTATTTTTAACAATGATAAATTTTAAAAAAGATATTGTAACAGCTGATTATGAAAACAGTTCAAATTTGCAGGATTTAATTAATTTTTTTAATGATGTACTGGTGCATATTTTGTATACGCTGCAAAATATTGCGATAATCAGTGGATTTGCAATTATTATAGTCTACATTACTTCTATATTAAGTAAAATGGTGCTCAGATTAAAACAGAGATATTAAAACCGTCTAAAGACTGAATTCAATATTTCCTGTCATTATTTTTCATTTACTCTCTTAAGCGTGTTGTAGTGAAAATTAGACGATTCATTGGATTGTCATGTGCTTTATAACTTGTGAGTTTTAACGATGGTTTCTTTTTAAAGATATATTGTAAAAACTATTTATGAAAATATTACAATTTTGCAGTGTCTAATTAAATTTTGTAAGGATTTACTTGTACACAACTCTATACATGTTTTGTGTATGCTGCACGATATTGTGATAACTAGCGCAGCACATTGATAATTATTGCAGTCTACATTGTTTTTGTATTATGTAAAGTGGTAATCAGACAAAGGCAAAAACTTTAAAGCCATCAAAAGCCTGAATTCACTAACTTCTATGTATTGCATTTACTGTTTTAAACTTGGTGTTGTGCTGCAAATTTGACGTCAAACTTTTCATTGAACAGTCAAACTTTTTACAAATTGTTAATTTTAACAATGATTAATTTTAAAAGTGATATTGTAAAATATGTTAATGAAAACGATACAAATTTACAAGATTTAATTAAATTTTCTAAGAATGTACTTGTGCATGGCTGTATGAATATTTTATGTACGCTGCACAATATTGTGATAACCAGCGCATTTACAATTATTACAATCTACATTACTTCTGTATTATATAAAGTGGTGCTCAGATTAAGACAAAGACTTTAAATCCGTCTGAGGCCTAAATTCAATAACTTCTATGATTATTTTATATTTATTGTCTTAAACTTATGCTGTGGTAAAAATTAGACGTAAAATATTTATTTTAACTGTTTTTTTTTTTTTTTTTTTTTTTTTTTTAACAATGGTTAATTTTAAAAGAGGGATTGCAAAAACTGTTTATGAAAACAGTACAAATTTGGAGGATCTAATTTAATTTTGTAAGTGCACAGCTCTATGCCTATTTTGTGTACGCTGCACAATATTGCGCTAATCATCAAATTTGTAATTATTGGAGTGTATCATTTCTGTATTGTGTAAAGTGGTGCTTAGATTGAAAAAAAAAGAAGACTGTAAAATTGCCAATTTTCCTGCATTCGATAACTTCTATGATTATTTTACATTTATTGTCTTAACATTTCTGTTGTGGCGAAAATATGTAAGATGTTTCTTGAATTGCTAAGCAATTTTTAAATTATTGAATGTAATTATTTAGAAGTAACTTCCTTAGTTTATTGTATATGTATAATATACGTGTGTGTCTGTATGTGACCGTTTGTTTGATTATTTGCATATATATGTGTGTATATGCATATATATATATATGTGTGTGATTATATGCATATATATGTGTGTATATGCATATATATATATATATATATGTGTGATTATATGCATATATATGTGTGTATATGCATATATATATATGTGATTATATGCATATATATATGTGTGTGTGTTTGTGTGATTATATGCATACGTATGTGTGTGTTTGTTTGTGTATGTATATATCTATATTTATTTCTTTAAATAATTATTAAATTTATTTGTATAAAATAGGCGCCAAATGTACTGCTAAAAATTATACAAAAACTATATTATTTTAAATAGATGGAAATGATTAGGTGAGATAATTTCAATGAGTAATCATAATAAACAAAAAATTAATTTGAAAATAGTAATAAATTTATACAGCTCAAATTAATTAAGCAAAACATTTATAAAAGACACTTTATTTGCATACACCTTATCTGCTTTCTCTTCAGTGGCTCAGAGTAGTTGATAAGCCTTTTTATCTATCTATACTATTTTATAAAGAGAAAATGTTGTCTGTATGTGGAGGGTAATCTCTAAAACTACTGAACCGATTTAAAAACGAAATGCAAATAATCATAAGCTACATTATCCAAGAGTGCTATAGGCTACAAATAATTTTTATACAATATATATATATATATATATATATATATATATATATATTAGTTCAAAATTTCAATATATTAATCAAAATCGTCAAAAGTCCATGAAAGCATCCAACCCGTTAAGCTTGGCTTGTCCAGGCAGGCAGGGGCTGTCCAAAGGTTTCAATGAAAGAATGAAGTATTTATTTAAAATCTAGCTGATGCCACTAGAAAACAAATTTTTAAGCGTTCATTTTCTTTTCAAATTTTTTGACACGAAAAGAAATATATTTATACGTAAATAATAAAATCGATATAAAGCTTTGTGGAAAATTAAACATGCATAGTAAAATTGACACCATTATATTGTATTTAAAATCATTTCTTTTTCTAATTGTATATATATATATATTAAGTGCATATATTCTAAATATTAACGTTTAAACAATATTCCAAAACACATTTTTGTTAATATTTAATATTGAAAAAACATTTAATGCTTCAGATGAGTAATTTTTTTAAGCTAATATTTCTTTTACATTATCCTTAATATATATTTTTTAATAAACTAATCGCTAAAATGCATGCTTTTTTTTTTTCTTAAGGAACTTATATCGTAGGGAAACGCGGCTCCTTTGTGTCAGATTTTTTTTTTTTTTTTTTTTTTTTCTTGCTTCACAATTACTATCGTAAATAGTTATTTTTTATTTTATAATGATTCATAAAAATAATTCTTATTGCGTACATTTATAGGATATTTCGTCAGGGACACCCAAAAGTATTCCAAAGCATTCGTTCTCTGAGAGGTATTTCTATAAACTAAATTTTAATAACTTCGAACAAATCTTTTAAAAAATTCAAATGCAAATATAATAATATTAATATTAATACAAATATTTTATTCTCATGCAAAAAAAGAATTATTTCTACAGAATGTAGTATGATTAGCATTAGATTTACAGGGCCGGTTGTTATTTAACTTGTAAATAATCGTATATTTTTGTGTGATTTTACAAAAGACTTACCAATAGATGTTTAAACATTCAAACATTACATTTTGAGCTTTAGTTTTATTTATTTATTTATCTTTGTAATGTGTATCAACTTAAAAAAAAAGAAAAAAAGAAAAGAAAACTGTCATACATAAAACTAGGCCGTTGGGTAAGATTCGTTTAACGACAATGTTCATAACTCATGAACATTTTCTTCCCTTATAAAGAGTTGATATCGACCATATTATTTCAGAATTAATTATGTTCAATGTGAAAAAAATGTAAATTAAGTACATGCGCCAAAATTTATGTTACATTTTGAAAAAAAATTTTTACTTATTGTTTTATTATTTTTTCCGTTTGCTGTCAAAACACTTTTTTCAAACAGATTCTATGACAAATTGTTTATTCTAAAAACTGTTTAATATAAAGTTCAAGCATAAAACTAGCATATATTTTTTTGTAAAAACATGCAGTTAGATATAATAAAAGTTGTTTTATTTCAAATCCAAATTTTTTTCTTATATTTTATTTCCCCTCCCCCCCCCTTTTTTTTTTGTTGTTGTTTGTTTGTTTAGTTATCCTATTTGTTGAATTAATTGGTTCTTTCCACATTCTTCCTCATATTTAGCTTCAGTTTTTTTCATGTACTATTAGGGGCCTGCTAGTAATTTGCTATTATAGCCACTAAGGATTTAAATCGTACATTGGTGCTCAACGGTGTAAAAGGTCTCCCCTGATGAGTTTTTCTGCCGTTCTGATCAATTCCTAATTCAAAAATAATCTGCCAAAATGTGTTTTAATTGTTTATTCTCTCATTGCGTGTTTTCATCTTTTGTTCTTGGGATTCATGTCGTTTAAATGCACAGGCAACAACATTTTTTGAATAGCAACTATCTAGGAATAACATTAAGGTTAGTTTGTAGTTAAATTAAATTCTTAAAAAAAATAAACTTTATTGTTACAAAAATCAAAAAGTAAAATTAATTGTTTCAATAATTAACAATCAGTCTTCGCAGGTGATTTCAATTTGATGAAATTTTATTCTTCTTGGTCTATGTAGTTTCAGTGGTCTTAAATATATTGATCGGGTTTTACTACGTTTTAAAAATTATTAAAAAATATATATATATATATAATATATTTAAATAATGATAAGTGATGACATGAAAGTGAAATGTAATAAACAACATGAAAAATTATTAAACAATGTTAATAAACAAGAAAATTAGTAAAAGTTAAACTCTATTTAAGCCAAAAAATTAAATTATGCTGTGCTATTTTCTTCAGCAGGTGGCAACACAGCTATTAATAACTATGTAGTACTAGCAGGTTTCAAAAGATATGCATGCTAGCATACTCCAATTATATTTCAAACTGAATAGCAATGCAAAACTTAAAATTGTAAAATATGAAAGGAGATTAAAAAAGTATTTCTATTTCTTGAAAATTAAATATTGAAATTTGAAAACGATATATTTACAGCCCATTGAAATCAAAAAGCTGTTTATAATAAAGCTTATTTATATAGATTTTTATATGAAAATGCTAGCCAAACATACCCCACCCGAAATTGCCAGAAAAAAAGAAGAAAACTCACCACCTGCAAGAAACAACAACTGCAAAATCCATCCTAGCTTAAAAACCTTTTAAACATTGAAATTCTTTTTCCATATCCATAGATGTCAAAAAACTTTCCAGGTATGGCGAAACAAAATAACTCCAAACATCAGCAAACGATCGTCCAAAAAAGGCTTTAAATCGACAGCATCAAACTGGACACCTATATGGAACACCAATCATAATAAAGCTAGAAGCTGCGGTGCTGACACTAAAAATTCAAATTACTAGTATAATGAGAAATAATGAGAAATAATATTATTGGTTTTGTATATAATTTTGTGCTGCTTTGAGCGCCTTTTTTATACAAATTAATTTTTGTCATTTATATTGAATTTAATATATATATATATATTGAAATTTTAATTGAATGAATCATTTTGTAGGACAGAGAAGAATTTTATTTCTCATCTGCTTAAATGGGAATGTCAGGGATGGAACACGGGCGCAGAATTCATACCGGAATCCGTTTAAGAAATTTCTTTACCTATAATATCATTGATTTAAGAGGTATAAAATTTTCTTACATTCATAGTGGTATGAATTCTGCGCCCGTGTTCCATCCCTGGAATGTTTATTGTAAATGATACTTTATATCAACGCAATAATTTGTTTTAATGGTACTATTCCCAAACTTTCATTTATTTCAAAGCTAGAAAAGTGGTTAATGTTATTACATGTTGTCAATAAAAGACCTATTGAACGTTTAAATATATTATATAAGTATTTTATTTTATTTTCAATAAGACAATTATCTATTTCTTATGGAAGTGTGTATCTTGTGTACTTAAATGAAATGTGTGTAAAGTGTATACGATTTCTAAATTTATCTTGCTTAATTAATATTCTATAAAATTGTTAGTACACGCCTTTATTTAATTTTTTTTCCACAAAAGTATTCTTTTTAGAGTAATATTCTTCTTACTTATTTGTAATTACATTTGGAGAAAATAACTCTAAAATTAAAGTGATACACTGAAAAAAAAATCTGTAACTAACATCTACAATCTAAATTGTGGCTCTAGAAAAAATAGTTCCATGTCATACTTATATAAAGTCTAGTTCCTTTTAAAAGCGAGTTCTAGAAATCCTTATTAGAATTCTAGAGCGTTTGCCTATATTTCCGAGGGCAAAGTTATTTAAAAATATCTGCAAATAAATGCGAATACAAGAGGCAGGTTTCAGAAACTATAATCGTGGTTTATTACCCAATTCTAGAAAATCAAGAGAGAATTTCTCGCGATACAAAATATTTAGAATATTCAGAACATTTTTCACCATCTAGAAATGTGTAGACTAGAAATTCTCGATCATTTCGTCTATTCAGTTTATTAGGGTGCCTTATGCGCATAGCTCGGAAATCCATATTTCTGCTTAAGGGATTTAGAAAATGACCACTTATTCATTCTAGATAAAGGCGGTATATATTTTTCTTCTCAGAGTATGCATAAAGGGGCGGGTCCTAACAATTTTATGGAATATTAATCAGAATGTTGGCAAGTATGATATATATAAACATCAATATTCTTAAATATTATGATTGTTTGTAGGAAATATGTGCTGTGTCCTTGTCTGAGAAAGTGTATTCTAGAAATCTAATTAAATATAGTTGCATTTAATTCAAAAATATTTCAGTAATATACAATTTAACCAATCTTCTTATTATTCAATGAAAGAAAACCTTAATAAAAAATTATTGAAATTTGCTAAATATAAAACAAGAATGAAAATTCATGCGGTCGCACAGATTATTAACATGAGCACAAAACGTACAGACATAGGAACAGAAATGTAAACAACTAAATTCATAAACACTCTTAAACATCATTGAAAAGTGTTAAAAACGTTTACATTTGGTGTATTTTGTCTCTTAGAAATACTCCTTGTGGCCTAACTTTTCGTCTTATTTCTAACAGATAAATTTTGTATCTCCAAACAAATGTGCTAGTTGTTTGATTTTTAAAAATATTTTAACACAAGAATTTAACACAGAAGTTTTTAAAAATATTGAATGCAAAGTCCCACAATGAACGAAACATAAAATATGTTTAAAAAAAAACAATCTGCTGTTAAAACAAATTTTACACTATTAGGTATTACAATGAAACTCGAAGAGTTTAATTATATACCCAGCTTCATTTTCTAAAAGAATGTCCTGTACCCGTAAATAGTCGGTAGCAAAAGTGTCCGAGCAATAGCAATAATCCCTGTCTAAAAAAAGTACATTTAATACTGCTTTGTTAAATAAATTCTTGTCGAGTCATGTTCTTAGTCAGTCTAAGAACATGATTCAACAAGAGATTTATTTAACAAAACAGTATTAAGTGTACCTTTTTGATATCGGAATTATTGAATAGTGCTCGGATACTTTTTCTGCCGACTGTATGTAGCATTTCGATGTAAAATTCAGAATATTGACTAGTTATTAAAGGTTTTTTTTTTCGACTTCGAGAAAAAACCATGGCAGATTTACGAGGTTAATTGCATTTTTACGGTCAGTGACTAAAACACATTTTCAATGACTGTAATCTTATGCGCAATATTTTTACAGTGTACTGTACAAGTGAATAATTGTAAAAATAGTTTTTAAAATAATATGCATAAGTATAAATTCAGTAGTTACAAAATCTACCATTATATAATTTTAAAATTATTTTTAGTATATGAATTTTGAAAATATTTTAAACATTTTTAATTTATTGTTATGCGGGCTCTGCGTTAAAAAATTCAACCCAGTTGCATCATTAGCGTATATTATGAGTAGCAAAGAACTTGCTTTTAAAAATAATAAATACAAAACTTTGAATAAACACTATAACATGCAAAAATTCGCAACAATTGTTTCGGATGGTGCATCGCTGCTTTGTTTTCAGCACTCTTGCCTTTTAGTTCATCTGACGAAAAGTCATGTTTTCTTTCGACCCTAAACAGTTGTTGCGAGTTCTTGAATATTATGATGTTTATTCAAAGTTTTGTATTATTAGGGTGTATATATACGCCCAATTTTCCTGTCAATATCACTGGAACGTGTATATAAGATGAATGTTCCTGATCACTATCACTGGAGCCTTATTCATGCACACAACTTTGTTAGTCACTATCATTATTCGTTAACCAAAAAATAGAAATGCAGGGTGTGGCTTCTTTTTATATGATGCTAAATGGTTAAGAAACTTTTTAAAGTTCCGGTTGAAGATTAATTTTCATTAACTTTTTTAGAATCTACTACTGTTTACAAAGACCCTCACAGCGTGTGGTGTATAAAAAAACACTCTTTAATATTTTATCGAAACACTTGATATCTAATATTACGTGCTTAATGGGCTAGTCTGTACATACAGTTCAGAAACTTTTCTACTAATGAGGAAAATTAAGGGCGATAGAGAATTACAGATTAGGATTAAAAAATTAAATAAATTCTTTTTTCATATAAATACAGGGTGGTTATAATTAATGTTGTGTTTTCAAAATGCTCTGACTTTAAATGTACTTGTCAGAATGACTTGATATTTGACCAGAACAATCATGAAGCGAAAGAAAAATAAAAAAAGAATAAAAAAAAAAATAAAAAAAAAAAGGTAAAAAATGTTCACGAAGTTCCCCATACCTGTAGTATGATGGAGAACTAAAACTGATTTTAGAGAAAATTTGAGAAAGAAAATAATCACCGTAAAAAGGAAAATCTCACAACAATTGTTTGAAGACAATATAATAATAATAATAATAGTAATAATAATATATATATATATATATATATATTTAATAGTTCTACGTCCTAAACTAAATTCTGCTTTTGCCACCATTTCAACAAAATCATTTTTTTTTTTTTTTTTTTTAGAAAAGAAAATTAATAAAAATTTTCGGGATGAATTTTTTGCAGCTGGATCTTAAACTTTGCATCCTCGCATTGAGGACAGCGCGCGTTAAGGGGTTAACAGTTAAAATAATCCTCCTTCCTCTTAAAAGTGAGGTGCCGGGTTCGATCCCCGGTCGCGCTCGTCGGCCTAGCCGTTCGGAGTTTTCCGTGGTTTCCTCCGGAACTTGCGTAAATACGGGCTATGACCCCTTAGAAAGACCTCCACGGAAGGCACTCCCCTCAGGCCTAGGTCCCCAGTGTTGTCAATCGGCCTTAATCCCTAACACCAACACCTAACACCTTCCTCTTAAAAATCAAATTTATAGCCAAAAAATTACCGAAAAGTGATAAAAAATAGGGGGCCGTTCCTAAAAACGGTGGGAGATAGGGCAAAATAGGCGTCATATTCGGATTCAGGAGGTAATACATAAGAATTTGCAAAAATGGTGTTGGGGGCAATTTTCATGCCGAACAGTGTTATCGTCCAGTCTAAGTCATTTCAATGAAATTGTATTTAGTTTTTATTTATAAAGTGATTTAAAATATGGTGATTAAAGTTTTTTTTTGAAAATTCCTTTAAATGTAGTAATTAGGGAAGCAGGCAAAGTCTGCTAGTATTATATGTATGTATAATTTTAATATTAACCATGAATTGCCAATATTTCTTAGATATGCCTTCGTTCGTTAAAACATTTTATTTATGTAGCTAAAACTTGTTCTGTGCGTAAAAATAAATAAATAATTTCCTTCGCCAAACAACCTGTAACACTACAATTAATCATAACTTTTGAAGTCGGCGCAAAATTAAATAAAATTAGTAATTCTAACTTCTAAACTTTCATTAAATTATTTATTTTAATTTATAATTGTTGCCAAGAAAATTAAACTTTAAATTTTACATCTACTTTTTAAGAAAGCACGCGATCGTGTTTTATATAAAAATCAAATCATTAAATTCATATTTTTATTTATTTTTATTTCATATTATTGCACGCGCACTATTTATTTCCTAATTCAAAATTATTTAAAAAAAAACGTTTTCGATATCTTTTGTTACGACACTGATTATTATTAATTTTCTTTTCTTTTTCTTAAAAAAAAAAAAAAAAAAAGATTTTGATGAAATTCTGGCAAAAGCAGAATTTAGTTTAGGACGGAGGGCTATTAGTTTTTTTTTTCTTCCCAATTATAACATCGCTTTCAAATTATTCAATTATATTTTCGATAAATTTTAGATTTCGATAAATGTCCAACTATCGAAAAATGATTTCGACAAATGTCCAACTATCGAAAACGACAACGCAAAAATCCATGTCTGAGACTAATAGGCCCTCAGTCCTAAAAAATAGTTCAAAAATGTGCCGTTAATCATCCGTAAGGTGTTTGCATCATAAAGTTCCTCTCTTTCTCTTGCCACTATCACTGTTTTCGTTATATATTAAGTAGAATTCTGGGATTCCACTGTAGAAAGTTCCAATTTATTGTCCAGGTCCATACCACTGAAAAAGATGGTCGTTAAAGTAAAACAGACTAATTGATGCTGCATAATATATTTTTATTTTGGAAAGGTTTGCATAGGAAATCAACAGATCCTTAATAGTGGAAGTACATATAGGCCATAAGTTACGAGAATGCAAAAGGTAGAGGTGAGAGAGAGAGCTACGTGATGCAGCCGTTCGGGAGCGAATTCTGAAGTTCTCAATCACGCAATCAAGATCCAACTGTTGAATCAGGCCAAGTTTTCCAAAATATCGCCAATTTTACAACCAAACAGAATCCATTGTCTCTCGAATAAATTAATATAAATACAGTAACCGCCGTTTAATAAATTCACTGGTTAATAAAATCAGCCGCTTAATCTGATCAAATTGCCAGGACCGGAATCAAATCAATACAAACTATTTTTAAAACCGCCGCTTAATAAAATCAGCCTCGCCGGTTAATAAATTCAAAAATATCTCCTCAGCAGCCAAAAATATCACTTATGGACACTAAAAATTTTTTTATTTACATTTTTTTTTTTTTTTTAATAGAAAAAGAAATTAAAGCACAACAAACCCTCCGTTATCGCTCATTGTCGAAGATTTTACACTTGCAGCACAGTTACAAATTAAGCACGCCCCATAACTGATCTCCGTAACAATTTCAAGGAACGTATTCTTCAAACGCAGTAAAAAGTTACAAATTTCATTTGAATTGATGTATATATGGTATATATATTTTAATTTCTAATTATTAAAAGGCAATTTCTACTTCTTATTTTGAAATTTCTATAACTCATGAGGCTTACACGGAAATATTTTAAATTTGTAAGAACAGCGCATAATCTTTTGGTAAAGTAATGATGATTTTCCTCGAAGGAAAGCACATGGGAACTTGGAATGCGTTTAATTTACTCACATCTCACATTGAAGGAACAACTAATTAATTATCTATCAAAATTAATTAATATTGCTTACTAATTCCATTATTCGTTACCTTTTGAAGTTTCTTTCCAAATTTAGGGAAGTAATACCTTTTCCTTAAGCGCAGGAACGTTCCGCCGGATATAAAAATCAGCCGTTTAATAAAATCACTTTGGCCTAGAACGAATGTGATTTTAATAAGCGGCGGGAACTGTATTTTGAATTTAGAAAGTCCGTTAAAGAATTAACGCCAAACAACTATGACAAATTTTATCGCCAGAAAATCGTCTGTCTAATGGAGACGGAAAGGCTATGAATTATTGCACTTCCTGTCATCCAAAATTATAAATTACCCCTTTGATGATGTTACAACGGAAATTTATTGCTTAATTTAATTTCTAATAAATAAACTTACGCAAACTAAAAGAATGAAATTCAATCTTTATCTATACAACGGTTACTAGATGAAAATAATATTCTTTATATTTTATTTTATTAAATGATTTAGGAGAGATTAGAATTCTGAGAGACGTCATTTAAAAAGATGACTAGCAGAAATAAATTATTAATTTTAAAGAATATGTTTTTGTTCTCAGCAGATTTATATAATAGATTAACAGATAAAATATTATTAGAATTAAGATATTTATTTATTGAAAATATAGTACTTAATCATTACATTTATATAAAACTGTAATTAAAATTCGTATATGTGAAGGAACACCTCCACACTTGTCTTTTTGTTAATAGGTTTGTGCAAACCCTTGGAGTTCATTGTTTCTTTTCGACAAATAACATTCCTCTGTTTAAGGATTCCATTTAGGTCTTTCCCTGATATTACCTTGGCAGCGCCGTCTATCAGCAGATTTTGGAATTCATTTTTCTTTCTTCGCCAAACAAAATTCCATCGCCTCTCGAATGTTCTGGTAAAATATCAAGTTATTCTGAAAGGTAGTTTTAAAGTTAGAGTGTTTTGAAATGGCAACTTTAATTACAATCACCCTGTATATAGTGTTAGGAAATTTATGACGATATCAGTATTTTTTAGCTTGGAAATTAATTACTACTAATTATTTTTAGAGTCGAATTTTATTTAAAATGATTTTAATATGAAATTATTATTTTCTTTTATCAAAATCTATTTGAAGTTACATCAGTTGTACAATCATCTCTGTGCAGAAGTAGTGTGAATAATTTTTTTGCGAAGTTACCTATTTATTTTTTAGTTTTAACTTCATTTTATGGAATTATAAATATAAATTATTTCTTGTGAAAAATTATTTTTTTTTTTTTTTAAATCAATGTCTTGAATGTTGTATGAAATTTAACCTATTAAATACAATTTATTGTTCTCGTGTCTTGTTTTTAATTTTTGGTGTCCTACTGTATTTCATATCAATAAATTGGCATTAAAAATTTCATTAAATACTACTAGAAGAATGGTGAGCGTTTAAAACTTCTGGAACCAATTTTTTCACTTTCGGGTAATTTTCGATAACGATTTATACGATGACTGCCAAACAATACAATTGTTGGGAGAAAATGGGACTTTGCAACTTATTATCAAATGTTAAAAATAATAATACATTAACCGCTTCCGCTCCAGGCTAGCTGTAGTGTAAATATACGAAATACCAGATTATAATTTTGAAATAATACAATACATAACGAAGTAACAATGTGCATTTTGCTGTGAAGTAAATATATTTAATTAATAAAGGTAGTAAATATAAATACATATCAAAATATTTCAATTATTTATAGCAATGACTGCTGTAAGTGGTTCATCATCACTGTCATCGCGTTCGCCGTCTTCACTTGTTGTAAAGTCATCATTGGAATCTTCAAGTTCGTCATAATCGGGGATATAATCACTATCCGAATCACTAGAATCAGACATTATTCACAGTTTCAAACACCGACAAAACACACAAAATCGAGGAGCGAAAATTACACACAACCGCAGCCGCGAGACGCGAGAAATCACGAAACAGCTGGCGGTAGCCAAAACTAATAGGTCACCGAGACTACTAACTCCATCTAGTTGCCAGTAATGAAAATACAAGTTCAAAATACCATATGACAAATAAAATAACTCTCTCTGATACCACTACAACGTTGGGCTTATTGTATCGTTTACTTTCTTTGGACGTATGCACGTACGTCCATGGTATTAATGGCCATTAACACTAGGACGTACGCACGTACGTCATTGGAGTGGAAGAGATTAACATTGATTTTCCCCCTAAATGAAATAAATAATTTTAGAGAATATTTTATAATATTAAATGTTTTATATCAATCTATCTATCTTTGTTTATATTTACTGAGCGTCCAAAAGTTATGGTACAATCTGTTTTCTCGTTTTTTTTTTTTTTTTTTTTACTCATAATTTTGAAACAAATGAACATATAAATATAAAATTTTAATGACAAATTTGTTATCCAAATATTATTCGAATTTTATAGAACTTTAACAGAAGTAATAATTTTAAAAATTTCCATAACTTCATTTTTTTTTTTTTTTTAATAAACCTTGGAAGAAATGAAAAATTTTAACAATTTTAAAAAAGAAATCTTAAGGGCCCGCTTCACTCGCCGCCGCCGGAAGCCGAAACTAATGTTATTCTATGGGAATTTTTTCTTTGCAAATAACTTATTAACTAATACTATTTTTAGATTCGGTTTTCACATTCTGAAAATTCCCAACTGTTAAATTGACGCACCTTTTTTAAAAAAATATTTTTTTATTTTTTTATTTTTTTATTTCGAAGCTGAAAAATACGTATTTTCAATACATGAAATTTTTTCATTTTGCAATTTCAAAATAAAATATTAAAAATTAAAAAAATACATTTTTAAAAAAGGTCCGTCAATTGAACAGTTGGGAATTTTCTGAATGTGAAAACAGAATTTAAAAAAATGTATTAGTTAATAAGTTATTTGTAAAGAAAATTTCCCCATAGAATAACGTTGGCTCGGGCTTTCGGCGACGGTAAGTGAAGAGGGCCGTTAATGAGAAAGAGAGTCAGAGGAGCGTTACAGATAGTTGAAGGTACAACGTGCCTCCCAATGTTAAATTTTTTCCGATTTGTATTCTCTTTCCTTTTTCCTCCGTAAGGAACTTTATAGCAAAATATAATTATTAATTTGTAAACATTGAGCATCGTCAAAACAATAAAAAATTCAATAAAAATTTTTAAAATAAACAACTCAACCAACTTTCATGTTCGAATATTTATTTATTTTTAAAGTTATTCACATACTAATGAAAGAAGAAAAACGAAATCACAAAAAAATTGAATATGGGAAGAAAAATCTGGTTTTAATCTAACATTTGGATGCCTTTATGCCTCCATCTATCTATAATGCACCTTTGACATCATTTCTCATTTACTGTTCTTTGATCCTCTGTTTGATCCTCTTTCTCATTTACTGTTCTTTGCTAAAATTGTTTAAATTTTTCATTTCTTTCAGTGCTTACTTTTGAGAATAATTGAAGTGATATCAGTTAAAAAGTTATTACTTGTGTTAAAATTATATAAAATTCTACTAATAAATTGGTAACAAATGTGCTATCAGAATTTTATATGTATATGTTCATTTGTTTTAAAATTATGCGTAAAGGAAGAAAACGAGGAAACTGGTTGTATCATAAATTTTGGAGGCTCAATGTATATAAATATAATAATAAGCTACTCAGATTTTATATAAACTCTAAAATAATTAATATAAAATCTTAAACCATAAATGATAGTATTTTAATTTCTTAATTATATCATAAAAATATAATTTAAAGCTGGAAGAGATAGCGTGGTAGGAAAGATTGCACAAGTAGAGGAAATGAGTGGGTGCGCTGCCACTCCAGTTAATAGTACAACAACAGTAGAGTTCTGACTTGTACATGTTGATTGCTTCGAGCGTCTAAAAAAAAACGTGGTTATTTGGTCTTGTTTTAAAAAGTAAATGCTTGAATTTTCACAACTTTTCCTAGGAATTTCTATACTATAGCAGTAATACAAAATATTTTTTAATTAAACGATTTCTCTGGAGCTACCACTTTTTTACTTTCCGAACACTATAGTGAGGAAAGTATTGTAATCATGTCAAAAATCCGAATTCGAGATTTTGATGTTTCTATACGTTTTGAGGTCCCCTGAGTCCGTTTTCACTATTTTTACGATGATGTATGTATGTGTGTGTGTATGTGTGTATGTGTGTTTGTCTGTAAGTGAACACGCTAGCGTCTAAACGCTTTGTTCAATTAACCTGAAAGTTGGTACGCAAATTGTAAGTCACCATAGTACGAACCCTATAGATTTTGGTGAATCTAGCACTTATAGTTTTTTTACAGGGACACAAAGAAAAATTCTTTATCATTATGGCCTATGGGAGCAAAATCTTAAAAGTGCGATAGCATCTAAACGCCTTATTCAATTGAGCAAAAAATTTATACACATATTATAGGTCACAAATACTCAATCTGTATAGATTTTGGAGAATCTAGCACTTATAGTTTTTTTACAGGGACACAAAGAAAAATTCTTTGTCATTATGCCTATGGGGCCAAATTTTTAAAAGTGTGATAGCGTCTAAACGCCTTATTAATCTGAGCAAAAAATTTGTACACATGTTATAGATCACAGTTGAACTAATTGTATAGACTTTGGTGAATCTAGCACGTACAGTTTTTTTACAGGGACACAAAGAAAAATTCTTTATCATTATGGCCTATGGGACTAAATTTTTAAAGTACGATAGCATCTAAACGCCTTATTGAATTGAGCTGAAAATTTATATGAGTATTATAAATCATTGTTGCATTAACTATAAGCATTTTGGTGAATTTAGCATTTATAGGTTTTTACAGGGACACAACGAAAAATTCTTTATCATTATGATCTATGGGCTCAAAGTTCAGCAGCGTTAAATAAAACATCGTGTAATATATGGTCAAAAATACTCAAACACTCTATTATGGTTTTGTCTCTTTTGTTTGTTTAACAACTCCTCTTTCTTTACTTTATCTACAAAACTGTTAATTACTCAATGTTCGGAAAGTCGAGTGGAGTCACTTCAGATTTTTTTTTTTTTTTTTTTTTGTACTTCAAATTTATTAATTAATTTGAGGATGAGTAAGTAATTTTATTTAGAAAAGAAAAATAGGTCTATACTCTACTAGAAAGCCATCAAAGATAGCCTGGCATATTTTGCTTAATGTCTATATCAACCTCGAATTCAGTATTTTAACAGACTTGAACAACAGGAATTTTAACCCATGAAAAACACCGATTATACTAGTTTGCAATATATATATATATACAAAGAACTCAATATGGAACAGGTATGAAACTGTGAGAGAAATTTTTGGGTCCATATAAAGTTACGAATGTGAGAACAAAGCAACGATACGATGTGAAGAAAGTTGGTGATATGATAAAAATTCGAATATTATTTCCGTTGGGTCACCGGACTGTCAGGATGACTGACTGTAGGATACATTTTTATAATGAAACTATTGACAATAGATTATCCTAAACTCAAGGAACTATTTAAGACAATATTTTATCACGATCTCGAGATGCTAACAGTTGCACGAGTGATTTAAGAAAAGTCTCTATGTATTAGCAGTTCTATGAATTTTGATATGTAAAAAGGTAGCAGTGTAAACATATAACGTATTTATTGTTGAATTCTATGTGAATAAAAATTGCTATCTGAGCAAAGTGCGGAGTAGGATTTCTTAAGATAAGTAAATCCTACATATATATGAGCTCCTTCTTGTTATGTTTCTGTATATTTTGTATTCTTATCGGAATTATTTTAAAGTGACTGTTCCAGCGGCAGCTCGTGGATTAAAAATGGGTGAAGTACACTGTATTTTACACTGAATTCATTTATAGAATATAAATTTACTTGTAAATAAGTATTTTTAGTTAATTTTTAATTAAAACTATGTTTAGTAAAAAATATGCTTTAAAAATACTAAATTATTATTTTTCAGCCCTTCGCACCTATTTCCGGTTCACGAGCCGCCGCTGGAGTGTTCCTCCTCGTTTTTCAAAAACAAACAAGCAAATATATATATATATATATATATAATAATCATCAAGTTAACTACTTACCATTTTTTTTTTTTTTTTTTTTAATTTTATTGGTTGTTGTGACGAATTATTCATCTGTTTATTTTTCACCGCCATTCTTATTGTTAAAATTATATATATGTACTAGCAGGCTTCGCTTGTCACTATATTTAAATGAATTTTCAAAAGAATTGAATTAGGGTAGGTGCTCCAGTGATTGGCATGCTCCAGTAATTGACATCTATCCCGAAATAATTAATAAATAAGAAAAATAATAAAATCATATATTTTACATATACGAATTTTAGCATTCTATGTCAAACACTGGAGCATAGGGTGCTATAAACTGGTAAAATGAATAACTACCAGTGTCAACACTGGAACATAGGGGGCCAATTACTGATAAAATGAAAAACTGGCAGTGTGGATTACTGGAACCTTGAGTGGGTGCCAAATAAAAAGTCATTAAAAAAAGTAATTGTTATCAAATGTATATATTTTAACATACACTGCGCGACATTGAAAATGCAACACCAAGAAGGAGTGGTCAGAAAGTGATGAAATTTAGAAAAAAGACAGAGACAGCAAGGAACAATAAGTGATCTTTATTTCAAAATGATAGTCAGAATACAGAGCGAGAAGGGCGTCAGCTCAACAGGATGTAGGACCACCGCGGACAGCGATGCACGAAGAAACACGTCTAGGCATAGATTCAATAAGAGTGCGAACGGTGTCCTGAGGGATGGCTCTCCATTCCCTTTCAACCATTTGCCACAGTTCGTCTTCTGAACGAGGCAGGGGCAGAGTCTGCAAACGGCATCCAATCACATCCCACACATGTTCGATTGGTGACAGGTCAGGAGAGTACGGTGGCCGGGGAAGCATCTGTATACCTTGCAGAGCATGTTGGCAGATGCGAGCACTGTGTGGTCGGGCGTTATCCTGCTAAAAAATTGCATTAGTCAGCCCTGAAAGTAGGGGATTGCCACCAGCCGCAGTACATCGTTGGGCCGTCATAGTGCCCTGAATACAAACTAGAGGTGACATGGGGTTTTATACGCAATAGCGCCCCAAACCATTATGTCACGTTGTCACGCGGTGGGCCGTTCCACAGTTACTGCCGGATTAGATCTGTCTCCACGTCGACGCCACACACGTATGCGGCGACTGTCATTGGATAAACAGAAGCATGACTCATCTGATAACAAGACGTTTCGCCATTCTGTCATCCACGTCGCTCTAGTCCGGCACCATTCCAAACGTTGGCGTCTATGCTGTGGGGTCAATGGCAGTCTTCTTAGCGGACGAAAACAATGAATTGGAAAACATTTTTAGTAATAATTAAATTTAAAACTAATATTTAAACGGCTAATTTTCAACCTATTATAAGGAATTTATTTTCATATTTTAGTTAATTAAAAAAAAATAATAATAATAATAATAAATCTAACAAATATAAAAAAAATCTCGAATGCTTTTTAAAATATTTTGATTAGTAAAATATTTCATCTCTTGCAACAGTAAAACTTCTATATTTTTCTTCAAAATTTACTTATTGATGACACGTTGATTTTTTTATAGCCATATGTCTTCAAGAATGAATAATTTATTTTACGCTTATTAGGGCTCCAGTGTATTTTTTTTTTTTTTTTCACTTAAATTTTTATTTTCTGCGTTTTAGTAACTAAAAGAAAACTTTTAAGAAATGTAATCAGAATTTCTTACGATACTGTGTAAACAATGATTTTTTTTCTTTTTGTTTACAATTGACATCTTATCTATTAATTATCTGCAAAAAAAGTAAAGCATCCGCTACTGAATATCGACCCCACAACCATCGCATTAACAGCTTGACGCTTTAACCGACCGAACCACTGACCCACCTAAAGATTTTCTCACATTTACTATCAAATGGAAACGCCTTTTTTTAGCATGACACGGAAACACTATGGCAAAATCCAATTTCAATAATAATAATAATAATACTAATAATAAACTTCTAATTAAAAGAAAACTAATAAAAAATTCGAAAATCGGGCTTCGAGGTGCATCAGGAAAGGCCATTACAAATTAGGGACTCTATTACGAACCTCCATGTAAATTTGTGCAGTCAGCCGTTTTCCTAAAATGCTCCGTACATGCAGACACAATGACACACAAACATCTTATTTCATTATATTTATAAATATATACTGGAATACTCCTAACTAAAGGTACTAAATTTTGAAGATTAACAATTTGCAACACAAACGGAACGATAATCTTATTCTTCAACAAACATAAAAGATAAAAAACGCAAACTGAATAAAAAAAAAAAAAAAAAAAAAAAAAAAAAATTAAGGAAACTTGTAACGATTTTGACTTACTACTTGAACTTAAATCCAAATTAAAAAAAAAAAAAAAAAAGGTGACTGTCATCAAATTGTAATAGGATTTTACTATCTTCTGCAGGATTAAAAATATTTTTAGCTGTAATATGTCTCTGAAAACTAAACAATGGATTGAACTCTATACTTCTTAGCTTTCCAAAGATAAATACTCTTATTCGGATGTAAAATAACGACTTGCAAAGCATGGATTCAATATTTCTATATCTTCTATGTAGACAAAAGTGTACGTTCACTCATTCACTGACTCATCAACGCACAGCAAAAACTACTGGAGCCACTGGCTCGAAACTGGGTCGGATTATAGAACATATCATGTAAGCACCCCCTAAGAAGCGATTTTGCGAAATTCGCCCCCCAAGAGGGAGTAGGAGAAAAAAATCTGATTTCACAAAAACCTTCATATCTCAAAGAAAAAAACAGATATCCGTAAAATATTTGCTTTAAAATATATTTGGTGTTTGGATTAATTCGTAGCGTTTTCTAATAGATGGCGTGAGAAGTGGCATTTTCCAATAGATGGCGTGACTAATATTTCCCGTAAACCTACTATCATTGAGCATCGTTATTAGTATATGTCATTTGGTTGAAGCGTAAATAACAAAATTTTTTACTTCATCGAATATGTCTAACTTTGTGCCGGATAAAGTGTTTTTGCGGGGAGTTCTACTTCATTACTTTAACATGAAGAAAAGCGCTGCCGAAAGTCATCGAATTTTAGTGGAAGTTTATGGAGAGCATGCACTAGTTGAACAAACGTGTCGGAAATGGTTTGCTCGATTTAAAAGTGGTGATTTTGAGCTGGAAGACAAGGAACGACCTAGGACGCCGAAAAAATTCGAAGATGAAGAATTGAAGTCATTGCTCGATGAAGATCCATGCCAAACGCTTCAAGATTTACTAACTGAATCATTAAGAGTTGACTTTTCAACAGTCAGCAAACGCCTGAAAGCCATGGGAATGATCCAAAAGCAGGGAAATTGGGTCCCATACGAATTGAAACCTAGAGACGTGCTCGTCCGCACGTCGCAAAACCGGTCAAAACCTACATCGAAACGACCAAATGGGAGGTCCTACTTCACCCGCCGTATTCTCCAGACATATTGCTCCATCTGATTACCTACCAATTGTTTCGATCAATGAGCCATGGGCTGCCTGAGGAACACTTCACTTCTTATGAAGATTGTAAAAAATGGGTCGATTCTTGGATTGCTTCTAAAGACGATTCGTTCTTCCGACGCGGAATCCGTATGATGCCAGAAAGATGGGAAAAAGTTGTGGCTAGTGATGGTCAATACTTTGAATAATCTATTTGTAATTATTTTTGCACAATAAAGCCTCAATTTTCGAAAAAAAAAAAAAACGCTGCGAATTAATTCAAACACCCAATAGCTGACACAAATATCTAAAAACTAATTTCTGGAATTGTAGAAATTCGGTCCCCAAGGGGGGAAAGGGGGCAAAACGTGATTTCACATGCGCAAAACGTGGTTTTACATACTTCTATATATCTTAAACAAAAAAAACAAACATATGGGAAATTTTTGCTCTAATATATAGCTAATACAAATACCTAAAAACCAATTCCTGGAATTTTAGAAATTCAGCCCCCAAGAGGGGGGGGGGGGGAAGAGCAAAATGTAATTTGAAATAATCCTTTATATCGCAAACAGAAAAAAAGATATATGAGATTTTTGCTCTAAAATATAGCTCCCAAAAATATCTAAAAACTAATTTCTTTAATTTTAGAAATTTGTCCCAGGTGGGGCAGGAGGGGAGGGGCTACGAAGAAAAAAATAGAAATATAGTTACACTTCAAAATTAGTACAGATAGGTTTTAGAGGCCTGCAAGTTGAATGAGGATATTTTCGAACGTATAAAGTTATTAGGAAGGGCTGGAAAGGAGGGGGTGGGCGGAGGGTCAAAACAATAAAAATTGAGTTAGATCGCTCAAAATTAGTACATAGAGGTTTTCTTTACCTGCAAATCGATTGCGGATATTTTCGAATTTGTAAAGATATTAGGAGGGGCGGAAAGGGGGGCGGAGGTGTAAAAATATAAAAGTAGAGTTAGATCGTTCAAAATTGGTACATAGAGGTTTTTGATACCTGCAAATCGATTGTGGATATTTTCGAATTTGTAATATTCTTAGGATAGAAGGGAAGGGTGAGAGGCGAAAGGGCAAAAATATAGAAATAAGAGTTAGAGAAAGAGTTAGATAATGAAAATTAGTATTATTGGGTTTTAAGGCCGATAAACCGATTGCGGATATCTTCAAAAGTGTGGACTGTGGAATTATTATGAGGGACGGGAAGGGGGCGGGCGCAGGGGTAAAAATAAAGAAATTCAGATAGAACGTTGAAAATTAGTATTATTAGGTTTAAAAGCCCTAGAAAACGATTGTGGATATTTTTAAAAGTATAAAATAATTAGGAGGGGCGGGAACGGTGGGCGAAGGAACATGCGCGCGTGTATACGCTGCTGCAGTCAGTGGATGCCCAGACCGATTATTCCACCGATGAGAGAATATTTTTTTTTTAATGTTTATCCCTTACAATAATATAGTAATTCATAAAGAGTGTCAAACATAAATGCACGCGCGTAGCGCACAATGGTCTGCGCTGTCGAAGGCAGTGGGGACCCGGTACGACATTTTTCCCGATCAGAATTTTATAGTGATACATTAAAAGTGTCGAACATAAATGCGCACGTGGTGCGCACAATGGTCTGTGCTGCCGAAGGCGGTGGGGACGCGGTTGCGACATTTTTCCCGATCAGATTTTTTTTGTTTCTCTCTTTTTTTTCCCATGATAAAAATTAATGCAATTTTGAGAATTCGTTAATTATATTGATTCATTTAAAAATAGTGACCAGCGAAGCGGGCGTAGCCTGCTATTTATAAATAAAGGACCTAATTAATGAAAATGAAATTAAAGTCAAATTTTGCATTGTACTGGAAAAAAAAGGGGGGGGGGCAAAAAAAGCATCCCCAATAAAAATATGCGCATTTCTTATTAAATTAAAAGGAACATAAAAAAAATCCAACCCCCCCCCCCCCACACACACACACACACACACCTCCCATCAAAGAGCTATCGCAATATCATTACATATCTCTGTAGGAACTGGGAAGAATATTATGAATCTGATTTAAGACTAATCATAACAAATAAAACATGATGTCCATCACCTAACGCCGAAACATATTTCTCATCGGAAGACTGTGCATATTGTTGTATCAAAATTGTTTGGCACATGAAAAACGGAAATATATAGTTACAATTAATGAGGCTTGGATATTATTATCTGATTTCAATAGAAAAAGATCGATGTACTAGCGAAAAAGAAGAAAAAAAAAGACTTAAAATGTTGGTTCAGAAAAAACAAGGAAAGTTTTTCTAATGGTTTTATGATTATTACTAAATTCTCTTATAACGGAGAACTTAAAATAAAGAAGATAGAAAAATATGTCAAAATATTAACTTGGATAACTGTCAGAAATATGTTTTAACATCTATTTTGAAAGAATAAATTCCATCTCATAACGCAAACAATTTTCTATGTGTTTAGTTCCATTAGGATAAATCTACACACCATACCTCTAAATCTACTGCTCTATTTTCTTTTCTTTTTTTTGGAAAAAAATGATAAATGAAACCGGAATTCAAGGTATTCCATTTAACTGCATCCCATTGAACCCCTCTGACATGTCTCTCATGGATCATGCGCATTTGGGCTTTTTAAACAGGCTCATTTTAAGCGGTATCTCAAAACATTGGATGGACTATGGAAAAGTCTGGATGAGGAGTAGAATAAAATCAACCTCGATGTTTTAAAAAATTCTCTGTGGTGCTCGAAATCAAGATGTAATATGATAGTTCAAGAAATGGCTATCAGTTTGAACGTATTAGAAGTTAAAATTCTTATATTTCTTTACATGTATATCCTTGCAAAATCGTTACAAAATTGCGTAAGCAACCTCTGTACACACACACACACACACACATATATATATATATATATGTGTGTGTGTGTGTGTGTGTGTGTGTGTTAAGAGTTACATTTTCCACTTCAACAAAATTAATGAAAAATATGAGGTTTCACGTGTAATAACTTTATTTAAAGCGAAAATATCTCTTTCCTCAATACTGTTAACCCTTTAAAGTGCATTGATTTCACACTGAATCCAAACATTTATTTTTCATGCAATAATTTTTCAATAATTTTTCATTGTTTTAATTTTTTTTTTTTTTTTTTTTTTCGTTTTCCTCTATTCGTTTGATAGCAGCGCTACTCCGAAATTTAACAAACTACGTTTCACAGGAAGCCAAATGCAGAGACCATTTTATTTATTTATTTATTTATTAATAGGCGCGAGTGCGTAGTTCCTGCTTTGATGATGCACTGGTGCATAATTCTTTCACCTGATGGCGGGAAATGGTATTATTTTGTCCTGAAACATCAGTTGTGAGTTTTTTCAATTTACAATACGCAACAAAAAAAAAAAAAAAAAGAAAGAAAGAAAGAAAAGAAAAGAGAGAAAGAAAAAAGCCGCACTTGGATATTTTCCTTTTCCCTTTCTACAACCGCCAATTTTATCATTTACATAGCAAACTTTCGAACAGATTTTATTACGTCGCTCTCCACGTGCACTTTAGGATTCAGCCCAGTGTTAAAAATAAAATGCAACTGTCAGGAAAATTATAATTTTAGAAAGTATTTCAAAAATGGCAAGTATAATTGATTTAACGATGCCACAAAATGTATCCATTTTAGAATGAAAGACAAAAAATATTTTAATACGGGAGATGGAAAATTAATAAAATGTTGACAAAATATTCCTGAGATGATTTTTAGGAAGATATAAAAATTTTTGGCTATTTAAACGGAAAATTCGTCTTTAGGCGGCCATGTTGCCCATCCAAGCGAGATAATGGCAAGTTAAGAAACAAAAGCTTTAAAAAATTGATTTGTACATGCTCATAACTTAGAAAATATTTTTTTAAAAGTTCATAGCAAAATAATTTCTTCAAAAACAGTGCGGGAACAATTAAACAAAGCATGTTAAAAACCAGAAGATCTGGAAAAAAAAAAAAAAAAAAAAAAAAGAAAAAGAAAAAATCCATTTCTAAGGAAAATAATTAAAAAAACAAGACTTCCGTTGACCAAAAATTAAAAATATATATCAGTTAATTATTAGGCCAAACTAGTTTTCTCTGATGAGTAAAGTTTATTTTATTTCGGGCTGATAAAAAAAAAAAAGAAAAAAAAAAAAACTAGTAAGATTATAAAAATGTGACTGAATTATTGAAAATTGCATTCATAAAACAGTGACACATTCTCCGTACATTATGGAACGGAGGTGCATACATTTTCAATAACTCGGATAATTTTTTATGCTCAAGGGATCAACTAACTCGAAATAAAAAGCGGCCATTACAAAAACGGCACCTGACCGACTATTTTGAATGTATCTCAGACTTTCCCGCAAACAGAATTTCAAGATGATATTGCACCATACTAAGGGGCGTCTGTAGTGCGTTTATTCGATTCAAATTGTTAAAACTACTTATCCTATCCCATGAGCACCTATAATTCTGTAAGCAATCATATCTTTTTTAACTTTAAGTTAAATCCCACAAAAAATATCGTAGAATTCCTTTTTCATCAGACTTGGAAATAGCCTTAATCTCAATACGCTCGAAAACGTTTAGTCTATAAAAAAGCGCGGGAAAGGGGAAGGATTAAAAAATTGCAACCTACAACTCTGCAAGGACTAGAATTTTTTTTTTTTTTTTTTATGATATTTGGCACAGAGAAATTTCTGATATTTATATTAAAACACTGCATAATACTATACCATTGCATATTAAAGCAGTAATTCCATATAAAGGTGGAATAATTCAATGCAGAATGCATATTTTTATTAAAAAAATACTTATATCTAGCAAATAAATAGTTTTATTTCATGTATTAAAATATAATATGTTTACATCACATAATAAGTCATAATACAATACAAAGTATAGGTTTATTATATTACGTTTAAAAAGAATGTTTTATGAAGATTTTTAATAATTACTTCGTATAGTGTAATAAAATGAATTATTAAATTAAAAATGTACATAGGTATCATTTCATCTCTTTGATATTATGCAAACATGACAGTTATATTTGTTTCAACCATTAGTTTTGAAGTTATTACAAATAGAAAAAGTATAAGTCAATTTTTCTTCAGTGCGCCTTCTTTTCGTCGCTTAGTGTATAATGTTTAATTACAAGGTTATTAATTTATTAAATTATCTTTTATTTGAGTTTGATGAGGTTAATAAATGTATATTTCAAACGAAAAATTTCTCGGAAAAAAAAAATAAATAAATAAATAAAATAAATAAATAAACTCGCAAATTAACCTGAGGGGGAGTGCTCTCCGTGGGGTCTTTCTAAGGGATACTAGCCCGTATTTACGCAAGTTTCGGAGAAAACTACAGACAACTCTGAACTGCTAGGCCGACGAGCGCGACCTGGGATCAAACCTGGCACCTCACGTCTACCAGTTTTGAGCGCAGACCCGCTCTGCCGCTGGTGGACCCCCTAAAAAGAAAATACCCTTTCGGGTGGTGTAAATTTTCAATGTAAGTATCATATTGAAAATATGATACAATATAAGTTACATATTGTTAAAGAACTCTTCCATACTTATATACCTTTAACCCTTTATATCCCAAATTACCCTATTTTTGGAAAAATCGTTTGAAACTTTTTTATATTTCTTTATGCTTGAGGAATATTTCATATTAAATTTAGCTTAAACTATAGCTTAACTATAGGGAAAGCTTAAACTATAGGGACTTTGAAGTCCCAATGAAATCGTGTAGTAAATTTAGGCTATAATGAGGAATTTTTTTATGGGACTTTAAAGTCCCGGTGGGATACAAAGGGTTAAAACGAATGGTTGAATGATAGATCAGTGATAATTTTCAACATAGTTACCCATATTTCTTTATTCATTTTTTATTAAAAAAGGAAAGGAAAATGTTTTTTTTTTTTTTTTTTTTTTTTGTAGAGCATAAAACAGACCTTTCTCTGAGATGAAAATCGTTATTCACATGGAAATCACATTCATCCCGAAAAATAATTGTAAAAAATAGTTTGTATACTGCCGTATTTCTATGTAGACATATAGAAGAAAGTTTCGTGGTGGCCACAATATATTAGTTTCAACAAGAAAAAATATATATATTGAAATTAATGAATCATCTCTTGACAACTACAATAGATGGCAGCACCAAACTTGTTTAAATATTAAGTTTTCAAACTCACCCTTGTTCAAACTTCGAATGCTAATTTGCGATAAAATATCAGTTTGTTGTTTTTAAAATAATCGTAAAGTTCGATTTCTTGTCTTTTCGAATCTAACTGAACTTTTTTTTTCTTTCTGTGAATTATTGTAATATGGATCAATCAAGACAAAAGTCATTGTAAGTAATGTACGAGTATAGATCTCAAAGCTGGCAAATAAATGTCAAATCTGAATTTTCCCTCAATATTATTAGTACGGTACACGGTACGAAAGGTCGTACTATTAGACGGCGTTGAAACCAATTTTTACCTACCACTAAGAAGGAAGGCGCAAACATTTTAGTTTTTATCTAAATATATAATCTTAACTGTTTGTCATTGTAGCTGTCCAGATTTTTAATCAAGATTGTTAGATTTTACCAAAAATCGGTACGCTTATTTATCAGGATAAAAATTTCCAAACAACGTACTTTTTAGCTCAATCGGATATATGGTTTAAAAGATAATAAGTAAAAATCCAATTTCAACTTTAAAATTATTAATAATAATAATTAAAATAATCTGGTGTGTCCCTCACACGACTTTCTTCTCTTACCCTGAAATTTAATACTATAAATACAGGTTGGAAATTAAGAGGTAAAATAACGAGTACTGTCATGTAAACCTATGTTAAACAATTCAAATTAGGCTTCGGAAGTGTTTTATATGATAATTAGTTCTGTGTGAGTGGAGCTACAGCCCCCTCAACCCTCCGTTTTATTAATGCACCTACATTTATATAGAATATAATTCTATTATTAAAATTAAAAGTTTACTTAAAATTATACAGACAATTTTTACACAAAACATTCGTTGAAACTTACCAATCTTGATCAAACTTTTCCAGTAACAAACTTATATTAGCTTCAAAATACAACATTTGGATCTCCTAAAATTATTCGTTTTTAAGTTACTCTAAGAGACACAGACAACGATCAAACGTTAAAAAGTTTGACTACGGTAATCAGGAAGCCTCAAAACGTGTAAATATACAGAAAACAAGAGATGAATATTTAGCTTAAAACATATATTATTTACCATATCTCTATGAGGAATTTATTTCAATTCCCGAACAGCTTTCCTGGAAATGGTAAAGTATTATTAGTAAAGCACACCCACTAACAATAAATAACTATTGTGTTGTGGCCACCACATGACTTTCTTCTATATTTTCCTATATAAATTCACTCAGTAAAAATAATTTATTAAAATTATTATTTAAAATATTATCTTCCATGAAAATGCAGACGATTTCCATATTAGAGAAGTAGTATATCACTAAATATCCAAAATAATTTGGTGTGTCACTCACACGACTTTCTCTTACCTTAAAATTTAATACTATAAATACAGGTTGCAGATTAAGAGGTAAGATAACGAGTACTGTTATGTAAACCTGTGTTAAAATATTCAAATTAGGCTTCGGAAGAGTTTTATATGATAATTAGTTCTGTGTGGGGGCTACCGCCCCCTCAACCCCCCGTTTAATTAATGCACCTACATTTATATAGAATTTAATTATGCTATTAAAACATAATTCTGTTTTTGAAAAATAATTTATTAAAATTATTACTTAAAAAAATTATATTTTATGACAATGCAGACGATTTCCATATTAGAGAAGTAGTATAACATTAAATTTCAAAAAAATAAAAAAAAGTTGAATTTATTCTCAACAATACATTAAAAAAAAAAAAAAAAAAAAAAAATGTTAAAAATGAATAACAATCGATAACTTTATTTTAAATTACGCAGATCGATGGTTCAACCATTCGTTTTAAAGGTATTGGCGAGCTCTTTTGAAAGATACCCATCATGAAAATTTACTCCCCTCGAGGGGGGACTTCCACCCTAGGGAGGGGGGAGGCGAGGCGAGGCGAGGCTCCTACATACACAATTTGTTTTTCCCAGTTGACTATCTCTATTACAAAAAATATATATTCGTTTCATTTCGTTTAGTGCAGTCTATAGATGTTAAAATCTCCTTACCTGCAATTTCCCCCCTAGACGTAATGTATTTGAATAATTTTGAGTGTCCTTGTACACGAACCATTTGCTTCATCTCAACGAAAATCTTACTGTAGCATCTCTATGTGAAACACATTTAGGATACCGAGTATGGAAATTCTGCTACTATTTGCTCTTGAGATATGCTAATAACAGACAGACAAACAGATCATTCGCTATAAACATGATTTTCGTATTTAGGGGACCTCAGAACATGTAAATATAACAAAAACTCACGTTCGAAAATTTGACCCTAAAACAATACTTTCTCGACCCTATGGGTAAAAGAAAATAAAAAGTTTAGTTTATTCTCAATATTACATTTAAAAAAATAAATAAATAAATAAATAAAAATAAAAAATCCTGATGTGGGCACTACATGACTTCCTTATACACCTTTAGAAATGTATACATAATGTTAGAAAGCATTGTCATTGGACCCAAGACAGATGGCTATAAATAGTTAAAAAATGCATTATCACCGTGTTCTGGGCTTTTCTGAAAGTTTCAAATGTCTAGCTAGTCGGGAAGTTAGTTAAAAATCGATTGCAATATTTGTACATGTAACGCTGCCGAAGGCAACAGGGATCCAAAACAGTTGGCTAAAAGTATTTAAAAATGCATTTTTAGCGTGTTCTGAACTACTCTGAAAGTTTCAAATGTCTAGCTAGTCGGGAAGTTAGTTAAATAAATTTTCTGTTGAACCATATAAACGCTGCCGAAGGCAGAAGTGACCCGAAACAATTTTCTAAAAATATTTTTAAAATGCATTGTCACCATGTTCTGAGCTTTTCTGAAAGCTTCAAATGCCTAGCTAGTCGGGAAGTTAGTTAAAAGTCGATTGCAAGATTTATCCAGGTAACGCTGCCGAAGGCAGCAGGGATCCGAAACAGTTGGCTAAAAGTATTTTTTAAAATGTATTTTCACCGTGTTTTGAACTATTCTGAAAATTTCAAATGTCTAGCTAGTCGGGAAGTTCGTTAAATATTTTTTCTGCTGAATCATATAAACGCTGTTCTGAGCTTTTCTGAAAGTTTCAAATGTCTAGCTAGGCGGGAAATCAGTTAAAAATCGATTGCAAGATTTGTAAAAAGCGTTTTTGAGTTATTACCGTTTTTGATAAATTATGGCCAAAACCTTTGTATTTTTCTTCATTAGGAACCTAATTTTCCTAAATATCTCCAAAACGAAAAATCATACAAAGTCCAAAAAGGGAGTTGCACAATTAGATGTTATAACAAACCTATGTACCAATTCGCAACTTTCTGCGTCCAACCGTTTTTGAGTTATGCGACATACACACACACACATACATATAGACGTCACAAAAAATCGTGTAAATTCGCCTATATCTCTAAAACGAGAGCTCGCGTTAAGACGACACTTGCAGGTGTGCAACTAGACATCATGACACTCACACGTTTAAATTGGGAACATTCAGTGGTCATTCGTTTTCGAGCAATGTGAAATACAAAATCCATTTCGCAAATCGGGATTACTATACTTCCTTATACTTTGTATAAGGAAGTAAATATATATATATATATATATATATAAAAAAAAGAAAAAGAAAAAGAAAAAAAAAAGAAAGAAAAAAAAAAGAAAAAAATCGATAGCTTTATTTTAAATTATCGCAGATCGATGGTTTAACCATTCGTTTTAAAGGTATTAGCGATCTCTTTTGAAAGATACTCATCATGAAAATTTACTCCCCTGGAGGGGGGACTTCCCCCCAGGGGGGAGGCGAGGCTCCAACCAAAGTAGCATTGGAACGTTCTTTGAACGTCTAATGACGGTTGCAATAGTTCAAACACCGTGTTTCGTGTCAAAAGAACGTTCCATTAGACGTTCAAAAATTGTATTATTTAGAACGTTCTAAAAAAGTGTGTGTTGTACCTTCCTTAAAACGTACAATTTCTGTTCTATACAAAACGTTTAAATGTAACACCGTCATAAAACGTTCTGCCTCAGTGCGATTATTACGAATAGGACAAAATGCCCAGATGCAATTTTGGTTTCGTAATATTCATTGAGTGTTGGTGTTAAGATTAAAACAAACTAACCACATGAGGGTCCTAGGTCTGGATGGTGTGCCCTCCGTGGAAATCATTCTAAGAATGCCTAACCCCTCATCGGGAAGTTACAAAAATGATTTTTTTTTTTTTTTTTTTTTTTTTTTTTTTTTTTTTTAAGCATAATTTTAAACTTTTATTATATTTTATTTATGATTTTATTTAAGTTTGAATGTCACTGATAAATTATCAATATTGATAATGTTGTTAAATCATTACGCTGTTTGATTGTTCGTTTTTTTTTTTTTTTCAACTCCAAATTTTATTTAATAAATTTTATTAAAAGAAGATTATTTTATATATATTTCAAAAATTATTATCTTAATAGATGAAAATTTACGTAGCCATTCTCTTTTAAATAAATTATTCAAAAGAAATACCTTCTACCCATCGCACTAATTTATTCTGTAGCCATTCTATATAACAGCGCCACTTAACCAGTTAACATGAATAAAAATTTAATAAACACTGTATTTAAAAATTAAAATTTTATGTATTAGATTTGTTGCAGATTTCACTAATACCTGCTGAGGTATAGCTATCTGGAAAAAATTGCATAATAAAGAGTACTATATCTGGAGGTATATACCCAAACTGAATTATCATTAGTTTATCATAATATATATTATATTTCACATACTCATGTTAGTGAATTTTTAATAATTGTCGGGGATTCCCCTTTCATTCTTCTGTTTTCAGAACAAATGACTGTCCAGACAAAGTGACGCCTGCTTCTCTTTTTTTTATTGCGCCACTCTTTCGATTTTTTTTGAGAAGTATTCGAGAGATGTATAATTTAGAATCAGAACAGAAAAGGACCTTGAATAGAGATGGGGCTACGCGAAGATCGTTTTGGTTACAGACGGCCCGGTCCTAAAGAAGAACAATTAAAACTATTATGAACTAGAATTAATATTTAAGAACTCATTAGAACTTGCAATTTAATGTTAAGAAATAATTTAATATTTAACTGTAAATACTGTAGATAGTTTTTTGTTCTGTTTCGTTTTACATGTATGCTAACAAAGCATTAAATTCTGTTTTCCCATCTAAGCAGTGCTCTAGTTTCATCGAGTTTTTATTAATGGATCATAGCTGCCACCTTCCACATCCGGACCTATTGCGATAGAAGCTTTCAGGTGAGACCCATCCATAATTATTGTTTAAAAAGTTTAATTTGGATGAATATATTTTAGAAGAATTAATTTTTTATTAGAAAATTTAAGACTGACTGTAACTGTAAGAAAATTTAAGACTGTAAATATGCTGTATCGGTTCTGTAAGAAAGATAATTAAGTTTTTAAAACAGAAGCAAAATTTGGTGCAGCAATAATAATAATAATAATAATAATAACAATAAAAAAGGAAAATCTGAGATATTGCTTTCCTTTAAACGGGATTAAATTGCAGTACAGTAGTGCCATCTCTCAATCAATATATTCTGAAATTAGATCACCGTAGTTTAACATAATATCTATCTCATGTATCAAGTTTGGTGCAGTTTTATTCAATAGAAACTGAGAAACTGTCCTCCGTTACATGGGAGGGGGGGTGATTACATAATAGCCGAGCACCTATTGGGTCATATATTCCAAAAATTAATCAGGGCCATTTTAAATCAAAGTCTAACTAAATATCAAGTTAGGTTAAATTCTGTTCACTGATTCTTCAGATACAATTTCCACAAAATTTTATTAAGATGCGCAAACAAGTTCTAAAAATTGTCGAATCCTATCGAGAACGTCTCCAGGTGTGTTACCATAAGTCGAAAATTTCCATGCATCCATTGCGTTCTTTTCATGTATAGAGGAAAAATAAAATGTATGCAATTTCTGATCCTTTCACTAAATATTTTGTTCAATACTGAAAATATACACTAAAACAAAATATGCTTTTCCGTTTAATTCGAGACTAGCTGGAACCCGTCGAATTCGACGGTCATTTTATTGACTGTAATGCTTCAAAAATCGTTGCATCATTATTTAAATATATTTCAAGTTAAAACATCTAATATAATTTACGACATTTCACTTAAAAAAAAGAAATTCGGAAAAATCCTTATAAATAAAAATGAACCTTAAATTTGTATGATTTCATATATTAACTCGATTTTGTGTGAATTTCTATTTTTAAATAAAAGCATAGCGACAAAAAAAAATCAGCTATAACAAAAAAATTACCTTGAACGGAACGAAACTCTGCCTCGTGATCCGAGTGCCTGTGACAGTGTATATGCGGGCCGCTAATAACATGAAACAATTCTCAAAAATTAACCTTGAACCGAATGAACCTTTGACTCGTTTTTCTGCTGCCTGTGGCTGCGGCACCGTATAGCAGGCATGCTATGCAAAATTCACTTTCCTCCACCAGGGGGCGCAGTATGTTGTATACGGACATCAACAATTGCCTTGCATTTCGAAGGCTTTTCAAATAAGGTGTCACATGGGGGAGTCAACTGCAAAATCATTTAGTTGCATTTTCCACCGCCAGGGAGCAGAGTGTGTTCTGTACGAACATCACCAACGGTCAGGAAATACTAAGACCTTTAAAATAAGGTGTAACATGATAGGGTCAACTACAAAATCACCTAGTTCCATTTTTCACCACCAGGGAGTACACTATATTGTATACCAACATCCCCAATCTTCATGAAAATTCAAGACCTTTAAAATGCGGTGCTACATGTGTGGGTTTAGAACGGATTTCCCTCTTAAACTAATTTCCCCCTTTCCTCCCCCAAATCTACTTTCCTCCTTTAAAATCGAAAATTCCAAAATCGCAGAAATTGATTTTTTAGTATTTGAGTCTAGTCCCCTCATGTACAACTTATTCACCGTGAAGTAATTTGGAGCGGAGTTAAGCTCGCAAACATGTTCTTAACCTCTGCCCCCCAGGGGGGGGGACCGTTCGACTTGTTTTTATTTTTCTCTTTTGATGATACACCTCAAATTCACCTCAGACACCTTTTAGACGCCTCAACCAAATTTTTACACCTAGCCGTTCTCTCAATTTAGTGGATACAGACAAAACACGTTACAAATTAATATATAGATACTGTGCATTCAATCAGACATTCGGAAGTAGTCAAAACTAAAATATAGAAAATATTGATCGACAATTAAAAAATACAGGAAAAATAGGTGGTTTCAAAAATATATAGGAAGTACAGGAAATATAGGAGTGCTGCGAGGCCTGCAAATGTGGTAGTCATTTTCGCTTAATATTTTCACTCAGAACTTTCATATCAGAAACATATAAAAAAATTTTTGCTAACCAATTAATTCAGACAAAAGGATATTTAGACAAAGGTTTATAGCAAAATTAATGAAAATCAACCTTTTTTAGATACTCGTACCTATGTTGGTACTCTATCGAATTTTATCAAAACTTTGCAAACACATATGTACACTGGAAATCAACTAATACATACGACAGGATATTTAAAAGGTAGATAAAATGGTGATTTTTCAAACAATCCTGTAGAACCATTTTTCTTTTTTTTTTAGAAATTGAATGCAGAGTTAAAATTGGACTACGAAATAAGAACACATAACAATTTTCATGTAAGTAACCAATAAAAAGCATCTGTAAGATGGTATATATGGTGAATTTAAAGAAAATCCTTATAATAGTTTTTGAGATACAAACAAAAGTAAAATGTGACCTGATTTCCAACTTTCCAATTTTTTACCAAAATTTGGTAAACACATCTGTACACCTAACTTGTCTTCATTATAAAGTTATATATATATATATTGTTTCTACGATGTGTGAAACAAAAAATTCTTCCCCCCCACACACACACACATCCTTCCCCACATGTAAAATGTGTTTAAAGAACCATATTTCGTAAATAAATTCAACATGGCTTCATGAATTTTATCTCGTAAAAGTAAGAAGAAGAAGAAAAAAAAAGCAATAATTTTTAATCGCTTATTTGAAAAATTTTGCGAAATTTTCACCAAGAAAAAATCAGTACTCCCATAACCAGACGACAGGAAAACTAAAATTGAGAGATGCCTATGCAGCTAACAGCAAATCTATCGGTCAAGCATGCTAGGCTTAGTGTTTGAACAGCTTGGGGCGACTCAATTCAGGCTTGGAGCGACAATGGTTCAATGCTTTACAAAACTTGTGGATGTAAGCATCACGCCATCACATGCACACACTTAAATGATTAAGGAACTTTTGTTTGCACTGCTTGATGTCTAGTACTGATAACCAAAAACTTGTTAGATTGTAGTTTCTGCAAATTGATTAGAAGAACAATATTTCTAATTGACCATATAGGAAGATAACATAAAAAATAATTTGGATATCAAAGAAAAATCTCTTAACTCGGATCATACACCAGTGCAGGTCAAATTGCAACAAAATCGTTTTTTAGGTAAAGCATTGTTTTGGAAAAAACGTCAAAGCGCAATTTCATTTGAATTCTGATTAATCTTTTGCCTGTAAAATTATGCAACATGAAAAACTCTACTTAAATCTTGTTTTTTAGTTGTAATCAAGTGCCAATTTAGGAATTTTGATTAATTAGTATGCAGCATAAATTACTTTCTCACAGAACTTCTGTGTTATTTGAAAAAAAATTTATAATCAGGAAAACAAAAATTTTGTTACAGACTTGTTCCGTAAATATTAAGAATGAAAAGAAAGAGAAAACGGTCCGTTTGCTTATTCATGCAGCTTCTACTAAATTCTTTTCATGTCGTTCTATTGTGAACGAACTAAATTTACAACTGGTTAGAAAAGAAAAATTGAAAGTATATACGTTTGGAATTGAAACACCAATAGAAAAACCTATGGCGTAGTTCAGTTAAAGCTCGAGAATAAAAATAATCCTGATCATAATATTCAAATTGAAGCTTTAATTACTGATGAAATTTCTGGATTGTTCATTCACCTTCCCCAGAATTGGAAAAAATAACGAAAAATGATAATTTTCAGAAGTTAGAATTAGCTGATATACCTAACAGTAAAGAAAACATTACGCTTTTGATAGGAGTCGATTATTATTATGATACTGTGTTAGGTAATATTAGGCGCATTAATAAAAATTTAGTAGCAGTAAAAACTGTGTTCGGTTGGGTTTTACAGGGAATTAAAAGCGATTATCTTGAATCATTAATTCTGTCATTTAAGTTTCAAGATATTATGCATTTTTAATGGGAAATGTAAATAATAACTTTCAATAAATTCTATTTCATAAAGGAATATTAGAATTGTAATACAATAACGATTTCTTTTCAACATAAGAATATTTATCCATTGAAAAAAAAAAAGTCTTCTATTGCTGATTTTATTTTAAAATTAATTATGTATCAATTTCTAATCCACTAAAGAAATATTAAATTAGTCAAATCAGAAGCATTATTTAATAAGTACTTCAAATAATTAGAACTATTTTAATATGTTTTAGAACGTATGAAAATTAAAATAACAGTTTTCAGTGCTTTATTAAACTGTATTTTGCAGAAAACATATATCTAAACAATTTTAGCAAACATATTAATTTTACAAAATGAACAAATGACAAAAAAATAAATAAATAAATAAATAAAGCATCAATACATTCTGCGTAATAAACTACATTGAAATTATTTAAAAAAGCGAACAAAATTTAAAAAATAAAAATGTAATCATGATGCAAAAAATAAAGAAAACTTGAAATTTAAACAATGAAAAAAATATTGTAATGGAATGCTAAAAATTGCACAAAAGTTATATTAAGTATTTATCAAATAATATTTTTATTCTGAATGCCATAATATTTTCCAGAGTTAAAAACTAATACATAATTTTTTTTCCAGTAAGTAATAGTAATTTAAATCACTTTTAAAATGAATTAGTTTGAAAAAGTTGTTGTTTAATAGTTTTATTTCGGGAGGAAATAATTACTGTGTTGTAACTTTTACTACTCATATTTCAAGATGGAGTTTCATGAGAGAGAATTTTTAATTAAGATTAGATTTCATGAATAAAACGTAGACCCTTATGAAACTTATATTGACAGAATTAAAAAAGAGAATAAATAAAATCAGAATTAAAACAATTATAACTTACTTTTTTGTCGTTGGACCTAATGTGAATTCTAATCACAGCTTCGATCCTCTATTTTTTCGTCTACTGTTTATCATAGCGGAAGTCGTAATAAACTTTTAAAAGTTTTAGTTTGTGTTTGAAGCTCTTTCGCGTATCTCTGTAACATGACTGTTTGATGTCATAGAGAATGTAAAAAAACAGCATGTTCTGCTTGAACATTTTTTACAACTCGAGTGCTTGATTTTATCACGTCGCAAGGTGAAGGATATTCGTTGTAATTTTACATTTTTTTCTTTTTTTTTTTTTTCAGTATACGAATCGTGTTTGATGCGTCTTCCCATAATTACAATAATCCTTTCTCTTAATAATTGTTTACATATTAGACCTAATCTTTTTGAAGATATTTTTGACGTTTTGTCTAAATTTAGATTTCATCCCGTAGCCTTTACTGCGGACTTGAAACAAGCAGTTTTACAAATTTTGATAGACGAGGAAGATAGGGATGTGACTCGGATTTTGTTTACAGAAAGTCCTCACGAAGGCACCTCTGCCCTTCAAATTTTCAGATTCACTAGTGTTTTGTTTGGACTTAATTGTAGCCCATTCTTGTTGGTTCCGACGATAAAACATAATTTGAAAAAGTTTAGCGACACACATAGGGCACACTAGCGACACACTGTTCATTTTTGAAATGAAAACATTTACGTAGACGACATAATAGGAAGTCACACGTCAGTAGAGAAATCTTTAACTACAAGTCTAGATTCAATTAGTATCTTTAAAGTAGTATCTTTATCTTATTAGTATCTTTATCTTTATTAGTATCTTTAATCTTATGCAACTTCACAAATTTCATACGAATTCGAGACCATTACATGAATCTTGGATAAAAAAAAAAAAAAAAAAAAAAAAAAAAATGTTATTTGCAAGGATTCTAAAATATTTGAAGAAAATGATCTCCCTAGTAAAATTTTGGGTTTGGGGTGGAATAACTTGGAAGACACTCTCTGTTTTGATTGTAAGGATTTTTTAAACCTCGTTTCTAAACAGATCTAAAAGGTTTGTTTTACAAGTGATAGGCAAAATTTATGACCCTATCGGTTTCCTAGGACCCTTCGCCTTAAGACTTAAGTGCATTATGCAAATTATCTGAAAGACTGGTGTAATGAAGTAACTCATCTTTCTTAATTTTCAGTGCCAAGGTATTATTTTTCTGACTTTCCAGAATTTAACATCAGTGATTTACAATTACAAATTTTCCCAGATGCATCAAAGCATTCAAAGCATCATCCCTAGCATCAAAGCATTTGGCACTGTTGCCTACTTTAGAATTAAAGAAATCTCTAATGAAAAATATAAAACAGTATTCGTCGCTTCCAAAATTAAAGTAGCCCCTTTGAAAAATCTCACGCTACCTAAACTCGAACTCATAGCTGCATTGTTGGCATCTAAACTAGGTCATAATATTTTGAGAGCTCTGAAATTAGACATACCCACGCTTTACTGGGCAGACTCGATGATCACCTTTTTTTAGATTAGAGGCTCTCCAGAGAAATTCAAGACGTTTGTGCAGAACAGAGTATAGGACATTCGTAAATTGACCTCTCTTTCAAGCTGGAGGCATTGTCCCGGTTCATCTAATCCTTCTGACCTCGTATAAAGAGGTGCAACGATCATGAAATTAATTAATGATTAATTATGGTTAAATGGACCTGAATGGCTCAGTTCACCCCCCGAACTTTGGCCTAAGCCTGATGATAAACAAAAACTAGATGTAGAAAGTTTAGAGAAAAAAGATAAAAGGAACCCTCCTTTTCAATTGCATGACAGAACAGCTAGAAAACCCCATTGATGTTAGAAAATACAGCAGTTTAGAACTGCTAATCAGAGTTACAGCTTGGGAAAAAAGATTTATTAAAAGGATCAGAAAAATTCCAGAAGTTAACAATACATTGACAACTGAAGAACTAATAGAAGCTGAGAAACATTTGATATCGAATGAACAAAAATGAATTTCACCCGTTAATAAATGAAGAAACTATCGATAAAAATTATCCCCTTTGCAACTTAACTCCTTATCTAGATGATGAAAAAATGATGTGGTTTCGGCGGGAGATTAGAGTTTAGTGATTTACATCTGGAAGAAAAACATCCCACTCTTCTCCCCAAACAGTCGTTGTTGACTACTTTAATTATACGAAATGAACATGAAAAAATAATGCATGGAGGAGTATCTGGGACATTGTCAAAAATACGGTCTAAATATTGGATTCCCAAAAGTTCGCCAGTCAGTTAAAAATATCCTAAATAAATGTATTATATGTAAGAAATATTTTTCAAAACCAGCAGATCAGATCACTGCGCCATTACCCGGTGACAGAATAACAGAGTCGCCCCCTTTCTCCATACGTGGCATTGGCTTCGCTGGGCCTCTCTACATTAAAAGTGCAAAAGAAATTGAAAAATCCTATATAGTGTTGTTCACTTGTGCAGTAACCAGAGCATTACACTTAGAACTTGTACACGACATGTCAACTGATTACTTTTTGTTGGCCTTCAGACGTTTCTTAGCGATAAGAAGAAACTGTAAAGTTATCTATTCGGATAACGCCAAAACGTTCAAGCGTTCGAAACAAGATATAGAAAATTTGTATAAAATCCTATCTGATGATTCATTTTTAAAGTTTTTTGAAAATGAAACAATCATATGGAAAAATATAATAGAAAGGGTCCCGTCAGGGAGCGGGTTTTACGAACGATTAGTTAGATCCGTCAAGGACTGTCTGCGTAAAGTCATCGGCAAAGCTCTCTTGAATTATGATGAAATGTCAACTCTCCTTATAGAAGTAGAAACAGTGCTCAACTTACGACCTCTGACTTACGTATATAGTGAATCTGGAGAACCGAACCCCTTAGCTCATACGCACTTTTTAAACTTCGATAAAGAAATCACCTATCTAGTGAATTTCGCTGACATCATTGTAGGTGCTTCAAACAAAACATCTGCTTTAACCCCTTAACGCGCGCTGTCCTCGCTGCGAGGACGCAAAATTTAAGATGCAGCTGCAAAAATTCATCCCGGAAAATTTTTAGCAAAAATTCACGTCTATAACATATCAGAAAAGGCCGGGTTTTTAAACCTTAAAATTTGAAATTTCTTTTAGTTTAATTTAGTTCATGAATACCGGTAGCAGTATAATTTAAATTTTTCAAATTGTCTTGCGCCGCAAAGGGTTAAGACGTAAAAGATACCAATCACTATTGTTAAAGAAATTTTGGAATAGATGGAAAAGTCAATACCTATTGGATTTGAAAACAACACATACATTAAAGAATCCAATTGCACAACCTGAACTGAAAGTAGGAGATGTTGCATTAATTGGTGATGACTCAAAAAACAAACTTTTGTGGAAACTTGGCATAATCAAGAAAACAATCGTCGGCAGGGATCAAAACATCCGATCGTATGAGATTAAGACTGCCAATGGTATTTTAAAACGAAATGTTCAATATTTATACCCCCTTGAACTGACTTAACTAAAAACTTTATTGCTACGAACTGATAAAATAATATAAACTTTTGAGAAAAATTTGAACTTTAAAAGCCATTATTCTATAAACACGTTTTCCTTATTTTCAGAATATTTTATATCCTTTTTTAAATAGTTACTGAACTTTAATTGATAATTGAAAATATTAAAATTTTGCATGTGTTATTGTCTCTATATTTAAGTTTGTTTATATATGATAACTAAGAGTTAATTGATTAAATAATAATGTGTTTGCTTTATGTTTCATATTGACATTTCAGTTTAATTTTTTAATTTGGTCTTTTATTGATTTAGTTACAGAACTTTAGTAAAATATTTTTTACATTTATACTTAATATTAAATAACTGTTAATATTTAAAAAAAAATCTGGAGTGACTCCACTCGACTTTCCGAACATTGAGTAACTAACAGTTTTGTAGATAAAATAAAGAAAGAGGAATTGCTAAACAAACAAAAGAGAGAAAACCATAATAGAGTGTTTTTTTCTCCATATATCACACGAGGTTTTATTTAACGCTACTGAACTTTGAGCCCTTAGATCATAATGATAAAGAATTTTTCGTTTTGTCCCTGTAAAAATCTATAGATGCTAGATTCACCAAAATGCTTATAGTTAGTGCAACAGTGATTTATAATATTCATACAAATTTTCAGCTCAATTGAATAAGGCGTTTAGATGCTATCGCACTTTTAAAAATTTGGTCTCATAGGCCATAATGATAAAGAATTTTTCTTTGTGTCCCTGTAAAAAAACTGTAGTGCTAGATTCACCAAAATCTATACAGTTGGTGCAAATGCGACCTATAACATGTGTACAATTTTTTTGCTCAGATTAATAAGGCGTTTAGACGCTATCACACTTTTAAAAATTTGGCCCCATTGGCCTTAATGATAAAGAATTTTTCTTTGTGTCCCTGTAAAAAAACTATAAGTGCTAGATTCTCCAAAATCTACACAGATTGAGTATCTGTGACCTATAATATGGGTATAAAATTTTTGCTCAATTGAATAAGGCGTTTAGATGCTATCGCACTTTTAAGATTTTGGTCCCATAGGCCATAATGATAAAGAATTTTTCTTTGTGTCCCTGTAAAAAAACTATAAGTGCTAGATTCACCAAAATCTATAGGGTTCGTACTATGGTGACTTACAATATACGTACCAACTTTCAGGTTAATCGAACAAAGCCTTTAGACGCTAGCGTGTTCACAAACATACACACATACACACATACACACACACATACATACATCATCGTAAAAATAGTGAAAACGGACTCAGGGGACCTCAAAACGTATAGAAACATCAAAATCTCGAATTCGGATTTTTGACATGATTACAATACTTTCCTCACTATAGTGTTCGGAAAGTAAAAAATGATTATGTGATTTTAGTATTAATTGAATATTTAGAATTTTGTATAATTTAAAATGATCAGAATTTGTTCAGATTTGAGATTTATTTTTGAATTAATGAGATTTTTGACGCTGCGTCACCGCTGAAAGAAAAAAGAAGAACTTGTTATATATTTTGGTTTAGATTTTGGCAACAGCCAATAAAAGTTTTAGTTTAGAGTTTCGATTTTTGATTCGTCGACTGTGTTCGAAGACGGAAATTTTCGATCTCTCACTATGAGAGTAAATTAGATTTGGAACTATGTTCCTTAAATATTTTTTCTGTAAATAATATTGCATAAATTGTATATAGAATTTCTAATTTCATTATGATCATTAAACTTCAAGAAAAACAGATCTTCGATCTATTTTATTCATTCTCTTGCTTCAGAGCAATCCGGCATATTAATTTGTTCTTTTTTTTTTTTTTTTTTTTTTTTTCTTAAGATTTGAAATCCACTGAAACATGAATTAATTAACAAATATTACACCACTGCGTATTTCATATCATTTCTTTTGAAACACATATCTTGATATTATAAGAGATGTAAATGAAAAGGTGTCAGTCAGTAAATGTTATACATTATTTTATGTTGAAAATAACGTTTACACCGTAAATATAAATAGAAGAAAAAATCAAATTCAAATACGAAAATCTATCTATATTTTAATTAATAGCAAACCGTCACTGAAAATTTGATATCATTATTTTTAAGTCCCGTATTTCTAACTCTTATAGCCATAAAGTACAGTGCTGCGTCACAAACTTTTAACCAGTTAAGGGTTTTTTCCATTGATAAGCATTTTACATGTAGTATCTTATTGTCTCCTCGCCGCACCAGCAACCGAGAAGTTCGCTTCTCGGAGCTGATAGATGATGGGAAATGTCGGTTTAAAAAGTCGGCCAGTGCATAGCCAGTGTGTCCGAATTTTTCGGTTTTCTTCGAAACTTGCATAAATACCGAATAAGAAAAGACCCACACGAAGAGAACTCAGTGCAAACAACTAGCCTTAATCCCTTCACCACGCTTTCTAGTGTTTCTCAAAATCAATAATTAAATTACCAGTTTAAAGAAGGGAACACGCGCCAAAAATCAAAAATTGAGTGTTTTTTTTTTTTTTTTTTTTTTTTTAATTCGTTTTTCGTTGACACGCATGCCAGACAAAAGAAATGCTAATATCTCTTTAAATTTGAGCTGACGTAAATCATTAAATAAAAATGATAATAATAAAATTAAAAGAAAAGAAAAGAAAAGAAAGAAAGGAATTAGATCATAGAAGAAATACATATATATAGAACTTTCATAAATCAAATCCTTTTCACTTTCTCTTGCCCATAAATTAGAGAAAGTATTGTTTTAGGGTCAAATTTTCGAAAGTGAGTTTTTGTTATATTTGCATGTTCTGAGGTCCCCTGAATACGAAAATAATGTTTTTAGCGAATGGTCTGTGTGTCTGTTATCAGCATATCTCAAGAACAAATATTAGCATAAATTCTAAATGTATATGATATAGGGACGCTACACTAAACTTTTTGTTGAGAAGAAGCAAATGGTTTGTGTACAGGAACGCCCAACAGAATTTAAATACATTACGTCTAGGGGGGGAAAGTGCTCGTAAGTACAGTTTAACTTCTATAGACTGCACTAAACCAATTGAAACGAAGATATATTTTTTACATGCGAAAAAACATGTCTCATGTAGAATATGGTAGTTAAATCATTTACTGTTCGTTTACAAGGCTACACAAAAGAACTAGATAAAAGTGCCACAATCGTTGCAAATTGATGTAAGTGTATTTCAGGCTGGGCCATGTATGAATACTATAGTATTTTATTTATATGCACCATGTGGTCTGTATATAATCTTCGAAAGTTATACAGGGCTGCAGATATTTAAGCGATAACACTCTTTTATGTTGTTAGTGGATGTGCTTTACTAATAATATTTTACCATTTCCAGGAAAGCGGTTCGGGAATTGAAGTAAAATCCTCATAGAGATATGGTAAATAATGTATGTTTTTAAGCTAAATATTCATCGCTTGTTTTTTGTATATTTACACATTTTGAGGCTTCCTGATTACCGTAGTCAAGCTTTTTAACGTTTGATCTTTGTCTGTGTCTCTTAGAGGGACTTAAATCGTATAATTTTAGAAATCCAAATGCTGTATTTTGAAGTTTATATAAGTTCGTTACTGAAAAAGTTTGATCAAGATTGATAAGTTTCAAGGAATGTTGCGTGTTAAAATTATCCGTATAATTTTAAGTGAATTCGTAATTTTAATAACAGATTTAAATTCTATATAAATGCAGTTGCAGTAATGAAACGGAGGGTTGAAGGGGGCGGTAGCCCCTCACACAGAACTAATTATCATATAAAATTCTTCCGAAGCCTAATTTGAATGGTTTAACAAAGATTTACATAACAGTACTTGTTATCTTACCTCTTAATCTCCACCCTGTATTTATTGTATTAAATTTCAGGGTAAGAGAAAGGCCTGTGAGTGACACACCAGATTATTTATTTTAATTTGCAAATAAATAAAATGCGTTACCTTAGATATTTTCAATAAAAAAATGAATTAAAAATCTTAATTTATCGTCTGCAGAATAAGTTACAAGAAAAAAAAAAAAAAAAAGAAGAAGAAGAAAAAGGAAGAAAAAGGAAAAAAAAAAGGAAAGGAAAGGAAAGGAAAGAAAATGGGAAAGACAGGGAGAATAAATGAATAAATTGAACAAGAAAGGAAAATCGTGCAGTAGGCATTCATTAGTAACACTTTTCAACTGTACGTAATTGTTGTATCGAATAACTTTTAATATTCTTTGCCTACGTTATAACACAACAAACAGAAGGACTGAAAAATATACCGATAGACTAATTGATTTTACTCTTAGGCATTTTGGAAAGTGTTAAAAAGGCTTAACGCAAAATAAAATGCACCCATTAGAGTATAATTACAGCTTTTGATCTCTCTGAATATTTTAGTGTAGCCTTGTAAATCAAAAAGGTAATCATATCATATTCTACACAAAACATTATTTTAGAATATTAACAATACATTTCAATATTTTTATGATTTTTACAGTAGAAAGATTTTTAAATATAACTTTCAAAAATTCTGTCCTAAAACGTAATGCATTGGCATTTTTATTTTTTTGTTGTTGTTCTTGTCCCTGTAAACAAACTAGTTATATAGAACCTATTAATGTCATTTTAAAGTAAAGTTATTAAAATTTGATATATATATATATAAATATCTCTCATAGAACGCAATGCTTTGGAATACTTTTAAGTGTCCCTGTACATAAATCGGTGGTGGTATTTCCTCCATTTTATACAGGAAACATCCAATAGTGAATTTGAATAACATATTTCAATTTCCTTGAGATATGTCAGCAGTAAAGGTATGAAAATATGATTTATAGAAATACCTCTCATTGAACACAATGCTTTGAAATACTTTCGGGTGTCCCTGTACACAAACCAGTAGAGGTATAAACTCCATTTTCTGTAGGGAACATCCGATAGTGAATTTGAATAAAATATCAGTTTCAAGAAACTCCATAAATATTTACGGGGGTTAGAGCTCGGACAGACAGACAGACAGATACACAAAACTGAAATCATATTTACACTTAAAAAATGTTATAAAGTGTTAAAAACGCTTAACGTACACGAAAGTACAATTCTAGCAATTTTTTATTAATAGCTCTAAATATAACTGGATATTTTTGTGCCACCCTGTAAATCTAATGCTAATCATGCTATATTCTATTCAAAGCATTCTTTTGTGCATATAAATAACATATTTCAATTTCCTAACACTTCGTGGAAAGTAAAGTTATTAAAATTTGATTTATAGAAATATCTCTCATAGAGCGCAGTGCTTTGGAATACTTTTGAGTGTCCCTGAACATAAACCGATGGTGGTATTTCCTCCATTTTATACAGGAAAAATTCAATAGTGAACTTGAATAACATATTTCAATTTCATTCAGATATGTCTACAGTAAAGCTATGAAAATATCGTTTATAGAAATGCCTCTCATAGAACACAATGCTTTGAAATATTTTCGGGGGTCCCTGTACACAAACCAGTAGAGGTATAAACTCCATTTTCAATAGGGAACGTCCGATAGTGAACTTGAATAACATATATTAGTTTCAAGAAATTCATTAAATATTTACGCTAGTTAGAGCGCGGACAGACAGACGGACAGACAAACAGACAAACCGAAGTTATAAACACTTTTCAACCTTGTTGGAAAGTGTTAAAAAGCGGCACCTTCGAGATGCTTGAGAGAAGAAAAAATATTTTTTGAATATTGAAAACGTTTAAAAAGAATTGATATTTCAAAAATATTAAGCAAAAATTTAATTCAGGTGAAATGAAAATTAGGTTACATTTTATTAAATTTATTTTAACGTCAGGTGAAAAAGATTTAGTAATGAGTATCATGATTTGATTATGTTAAAACTACTGTTGTTATAGGGTTTTAAGTTAAGTCAATAAATTTTAAAATAAAATTTAAAATGCAACTTAGATTACTTTAAATAAAGATTTAGTTTTTTTTTTTTTTTTTTTTTTTTTTTTTTAACTCAAAGCATATTTAAACGATTGACTAAATGGAAATATCTCTAATATGACCAATTTAGCGATTTTTAAAATTTATTGATTTAAGTAGCTCGGACGTTTTTCGCCAAGGAATTCCTTTCTGCAACCATGATAGCCATTTTAACTCTAGCTGTGTCTTAAAAATATTGAGAAATTATAAAATAGTTCAATAATAATAATAATAATAATAATAATAATAATAGTGAAATATTTAAAATATTTACAATAATCACATAAATTATTTATTTTCATTCTGTCTGACTAAATCATATTCTAGAAAAAATGCACTTTAAAGAGTTGTGCATCTTTACTACTTGTAAGCACCATTTTAAACCTAGCTAACAAATACAGAATAATATAGAATTAAATACAGAGTATTACATATTATCCTAAATTAACTAAAAATATGCAAGAATAAAAAATATAGGCATTAGAAAAAATAAGTTCATATTTTTTTTTAAACAAACAGTTATACCCAAAAATTCAATTCATCGCCAGGTAGAGAGAAAAATTTAAAAGTCTCCAAGGGGGGGGGGTCATATACTAAAGCTGTAAGACTAAATGGTTTAATATTACAAATTTCTCTCTGTTCTTAGAAATATATATATATATATATACTGCCGTCGTTGTTTAATTTGTGTGTGCATCATATGTTATCATATGTCAACATATAGCTGTCTATCATATGTTTCATCCCAAAATAATGGCAAATTGTTATTAATTTTGTCGAACTTTAAAACATATTATAAGTGATATAATATTAAATATTGTGTATTTCAATGTGATATCAAATAAGAGGATTTCTATAATATTTTTCTGCTTTTATCTTTATGTATTATTAATATCAGTACAAAAACCCTTAACGGGTTAAAAGTTTGTGATGCAGCTACTTCATCGCTATAAGAATTTGAAATATGGGTCTTAAAAATAATGATATCAAATTTTAAGTGACGCTTTACTATTAGTTAAAATATACATAGATTTTCTTATTTGATCATTTGCTTTTTTCTTTTATTTATATTTACAATGCATACATAATATTTTTAACTTCAAGATAAGACAAATATATAAAATATACTCACTGATGATTTTCATTTGCACTTCAATTTCAAAATAACAGTTTCAAAAGGAATGATATAAAAATTCCAGTGACACCTCGGTGTCATTTTAAACGATTTCTCTTTAGATTCCATTAAAATTACCTTTGCTTTGTCTAATAAAGTATATTTACAGATTGAAACAGTGCTTTTAATTTTCAAATATACTGTCAAATAATCACACTTTCACTGAGTTTGCATTATAAATTGAAATTATTTATTTCAATAAATTGATTTGTCTTTTGCGTCACGCTATCCAAAACTGCAAGTGAAATTTGTACAAATGTTTTCTTTGCATCACACTATCTCTTTGCCCAAATTTTACTTAGTTGGATACTATGATACAAAGAACATTTACATAAATTTTACTTGCAGTTTTGGATAGCGTGACGCAAAAGACAAATCAATTTATTGAAATAAATAATTTCAATTTATAATGCAAACTCAGTGAAAGTGTGATTATTTGACAGTATATTTGAAAATTAAAAGCACTGTTTCAATCTGTAAATATACTTTATTAGACAAAGCAAAGGTAATTTTAATGGAATCTAAAGACAAATCGTTTAAAATGACACCGAGGTGTCACTGGAATTTTTATATCATTCCTTTTGAAACTGTTATTTTGAAATTGAAGTGCAAATGAAAATCATCAGTGAGTATATTTTATATATTTGTCTTATCTACAAGTTAAAAATATTATGTTTGCATTGTAAATATAAATAAAAGAAAAAAGCAAATGATCAAATAAGAAAATCTATGTATATTTTAACTAATAGTAAAGCGTCACTTAAAATTTCATATCATTATTTTTAAGACCCATATTTCAAATTCTTATAGCGATGAAGTAGCTGCGTCACAAACTTTTAACCCGTTAAGGTTTTTTGTACTGACATCATTACTTTTTAGAGGTTATTGATCAAAAAATTAAAACAAGTCCTTCCGGCTCATAGGAAGGTTAGGTTGATTTATCTTTTCTTATGAAGTCGCCACCATTTTTTTCAAAATGGCAGCTACATTTTATTAATGAATTTCGTTGATTTATTGAGGGCTATGTATATATGGAGTTTTAAGCAAATCGGTTCAAAAGTTATTGTGATAATTTTCAAATGGTCACCATTTAGAAACAAAAGGACAGAGTGACTGAAATGCCCAGTGAACTTATCAAAGATACTTGAATGATATGTCAACTGTGCAAATATGATTCGAACTGATTCAGTATTAGAAAAGTTATTGTAATAAAAAAAATTTAAGTGGCCGCCACTTGGAAACAAAATGGTGGAGCAAGTTTCCTAGCAAACTTATCCAAGATATTTGAATTGTAAGTTCACTTTCCAACTTTGATTTGAACCAGTTTAGTATTCTAAAAGTTATTGTGGTGGCACATTTTCCTATACCAGCCTGATTTCAAGTGGCTGCAACTTGGAAACAATGTTGGAACAAAATTCATCCAAGATATATGTGTGATAAGTTCAATGTCCAACTTGAACTGATTCAGTATTTCAAAAGTTATTCTGATGATAAATTTACAAGTGGTATCCTGATTTGAAATGGCCGTACTTAAGATATTGGTCATTTTGTTAAAAATGGCAGATAAAATTCATTAATAAAAACTTGATTGAGACTTTTATGTGGTCAATGTAAACATCAAAATTCAAGCAAATTATAGTCTTAACTAAGCTTTTTCAATGTGGATTTGAAATTTTCATGTAGCTGCCACTTGAAAACAAACAGCAGAGCAACTTAGTTAACGAACTCATCAAAGATATTTGTAAGATAAGTTAGCTGTATAACTTTGGTTCAATTCAATTTTGAGTATTATGTCAAGAGTTATCGTAATCACAAAATTTCCATTATATATACAAAAAAATCCAATTTATACATCTTTTACATTTATACGTGCTTTTAGTGAAGTCCTGATTCATTCCTATTCATAAAAATATCTTTGTTTATAAGTTACACAATATTAGTTATGTCTTTTCACTTTTCTAATACTTACAAAATTTCTTGACCGGTCATTATTATAACCATTCTAAACATAAATTTTGATGAGTATGTGAACTTTGATATCAATATCATGACTTCGGAGCTATTCACAATCTATTAACTAATTAAAAACAAACTGTTTAATGCTAATTTAAGTGATAATGATGTGGGATGTGAAGAAGTTATTCTTAAGAGAGGACAATACCTAATCTTGGCAACAGCTATGGCCTATGTTATGGGAAGATTTATTTTCATAATTACTCAGTACCAAATGTATTTTTTAAATTCCGTTTTCATTTTCAGAAAATTCGCAACCATTAAATTGGTACTCATTTTCGAAGATATTGGTTTTTTAAAAAGTGTATATATTTTTTTTAGTTCAAAAATGCGAATTTTCACACAAATTGCTTTTTTTAACCACAAAATGAAATACTAAAAATTTAAAAAATCAATTTTTGGAAAATGGGTACTAATTTAACGATTTTGAATTTTCTGAATATGAAAATGGTTTTTAAAAAATGCGCTTGCTAACGATAATCTGTTTCAAAATTCATTTTCAATTTCATTTTGAGCACTGAAAGAATGCTTGACAGAAGTGCAGTAACTGGAATAAACTAAATTTAATAAATAATATCAGGGTTCGCAGGTTTTTGACGGTTTAAACTGCCATGTCAAAAACCTTAAATTTTACACTTTTTGGTATATTTTAACAATGAAGTAGTCATATTTAGGGTAATAAAAAAGTGCTTAGTTTATATGCCTCCCATGGTTAAAAATAATTCTTAGAAGTGTATTATATGTTTCTTATGAGAGCTAATGATTTCTATTTAAGTATAAAAAACAGATATTTATTATCTTTACAAAACACAAAAATTCAAATATAGGAATTTGTATATTCTAAGGTGAACCACTTATTGCCTTTTAAGTTATAAAAATTTTATAAAGTCTTATTAATAAAAATTAAAAAAAAGTTCTATTAAATTATATACTGATTGATAATTAAAAGATATCGTAAGTATTTTACCTCAATGAATGAAATTACTGTGCTATTAAATAATGCATTATGTTTTTTCATTTTGGGTTATAGTCAATAGCATGTTTTAATGTTGTACGATTAAAAATTAGAGGTATTGCATGACTTGTTGAACTAAATTTTAATATGAATTACATAATGCAATTCTATTTTTAATTAAAGAGATGATGGACAGTATATATCTCTTTTAAATTACTACCATAAAGGTATGAAAATTTGCATTTATATGCATTGAAATTTAATATTATATTAAATTTTCAAGTGGAGTCACTCCAGTTTTTTTTTCTTTTAATATTGCTAAAAATTTTCATTGAAATTTCAGCATTTAACATAATTTTAAAAATAATTATAAGATAAAAAAAAAAAAAACTTTTTTATATATAGTGATGTGGGTTGGAAAATTTTCTTTTTTGGAAAATTTTCTACCATGTTTTTCCGGAAAATTTTCCAACCAAAAAAACAATTTTTTTAGTAAATCTTTTGCATGATATATTTAAATTTTCTTTTATTAGTCATAGTAATGCCATATACAGTGTGAAAAACAAAAGTTTCTGATTAAAGTCATCATTTTGAAAGTTACCAGATATATGTTTTAAGCAACTTGAATGAGAAATAGGTTATTTATTATAATACAGGAGATCTATGGTTGCTAATCAGAATTTTAAATGTCTATTCAATAAGTTTGTAAGAACATAATTATAAAGCATTTGGCAACATAACAAAAAAAGAATATATTGATAAATTAATGCACTACTATACTGCTGAGCATGTGTATCTATTTTTCAAAATATTCATTTGGTAAATGATGATACGATGATGTTTTTCAAACTCAGGCAACAATTCTCTTAAGTCACCTTATTTATGGTCTCTGATTCTGAGAGTGACTCAGAAAGTTACGACATTGTCATAATCTTCGTTAAAAATTCAATAGTAATATAATAATAAAAAAAAATTGCTTTAGTTACAAAATTGGCATTGTTGAAAATTTTAGAGAAAAATCTTATATAAAAACATATTTTTTAAAATAACTTTTTAAAACTAATTTCTAATGTGGAAAAAAAAAATGTTTTTTTATGCAAGCAACAGGAAATACAATTAATTGCCTAAATATAAACAGCAATATTTTGATTAAAATTTAAGGAAATCAAATAGATAAAATGAATCACATCATATCTTGTAATTGGAGGTTTAGTTGAAATAACTCAATATTTCTTTATTTGCTTAAAATATCCAAAATTGAATAGTACTCGAAAAATCTCATAAAGGTGTTACCTTTAAAGTTAAATAATAACAACAATAATAATAATAATAAAATCTCAAACTTCCAGATTAATTTTTTTAAATAGAGGATTACATCCATTATCCAATACCACCAACTATTAAAAAATATGATTTTATGTTCGGAAACTGTGCTTAAAAATAGAAGAAATCGAAAAAAGTAAAAATCAAAAGAATTTTGATGAAATGAACCCTTTCATGGTTTGAGCCATACCTTATTAATTACCTTGTACAGTCGGCAGCAAAATTATTGATGCACTAGCAATAATTTCTATTTAAAAGATGTACACCTAATACAATTTTGTTAAGTAAATATTTATCGAGTCATGATCTTAGTCTTATACTGTTTATAAAAAAATTAAGTTCATGATAAAAATTAGCGATCATACTAAAGAAAAAGAAAAATATGAATGTGTGTTTCAATAATTTTGCTGCTACTAGCAGCCAAACCTCACATTATTCTAAAAAGAAATTCGTTATGATAATTACCTCTTTTTTTTTTTAAATTCTGTTTAGTTTTAGAATATTCACAATTAGTGCTGCACCGAGTAGCACTTTGGCCGAGTACCGAGTACTCGGCCTTTTACTACTCGACTGAGTACCGAAGAAAGAATAATTGATGTATATATGAAGAATTTTTCACATGTTGAAATTGAAAAAAGGCCTTTTGAACACAAAATTAAGTTAAATGGCAAACAGCATGTTTTCATGAAATGTTTCAGAACTTTTGTAGTGTATAGTATACACAATTAGGTTCATTGTTATATTTGATACATCCAGCTTAGTGGATTATTAAAACCATAATAATTGATAATTTCATTCTTTATTATATAGTCTTTCTCAGATGCGAATCATTCTTAGATAATTCTTAGAGAATATAAGTTCCTATATACTCAGGCTTATGTAAGATGTATGAAATGAGAATATTAAAATAAGTATTTTATCTTTTCAAACATGATAGACTTCATTAATCTTCAAATTCTAGAAGAGTAAAAAAAATAGGTGTTTTGGGCCATAATTTGCAAAACAACAAATTTGATTATTAAAATATATTTTTAATAATATTTCAGGGTATTTACCTTTTTCATAATTATTTTTTAAATTAAAAATCAATCTTTTCTTACAGTTTTAAAAGCGTCTTACTTTTATTTGCACAAATATGTAACTAATGTTTTATCTACTATTTTAGTATTTATTATATAAGGGTTCTTTCTTCTAAAATATTTTATTTTTGTCTATTTTATAAATACAATTTTATGCATTTATACTTAAAATAATAATAATAATAAATTAATCAAAAAATAAAAACTTACTTAAAACAAAACAAACAGTAGAAAAAAGTTTTTAATTATCTGCTGGCAAACTGATTTTTGAAATAAGTCAAATACCATGTAACTAACAATGTAAGATTTTTTTTTTTTTAAGATGATAAAAACTAGCATTTTGTAAATCATAAAGAAAATGTTTATTATGACAAAATAGATTTTTTAAAATCTGATCAAAAGTTTGGAATAAAAAATGATGCCTGAAGGTGATTTCATGCTATTTTAGGAAGCTTACGGTTTCCATTTTCATATAACCAGTGTCCGATTTTATATAATACAAGTCAATGTTGATATAGGTATACAAAGGTGAATAAATAATGCTAAACTATCACTTATTCGGATACAGCCTATCGCTGTTTATCTGGTATTTTAAGAACAAACAAAATGTGATAAGCAGAAGGGGGGGGGGGAATAAATAGAGTAAAGGCACTTTTACGATATTTATATATATATATATATATACAGTGAAACCCCAATCTATCGTTCCCGCATCCATCGTTTTCCGCATTGATTGTTTTATTAATTCCTTTTCTTAAGAATGAAAGTTTATGAGAAATAACATGGAATTTTGAGAAATCATAAGGGTGGTGAAGGAATACACGAGCGCAGCGCTCATATATATGCATTCGTTTGCGCGCATTATGCGGCAGCGTGGACCCGATGTGACATTTTTCTTGATCAGAATTTTTTTTTCTCTTTTTTTATCACATGATAAAAATTAATGCAATTTTGAGAATTCATTAATTATAGTGATTCATTTAAAAATAGTGACCAGCGAAGCGGGCGTAGCCTGCTAGTGTATAATAAAATATTTTTAAAAAGCAACATACATGAAGATGCACATTCAATTTGGCAGATATGTGATCAATTTACTGCTTTTGTAAGAGTGACAAATAATTAATACTGATAATAATAAAACAAAAATTCAATATTTGGTGAATTTTATCATGCAGATTTTCACAAAATTTTAAATGCAATATGCAATTTTTCAAGAGAGAATTTTTTTTACTTATTTATTTAATAATCTATGAATATTTACAAATATTACACATTCTACTTATAAAACTAAATGTGATGTTATAAAGTATTTTTGGAAAGCTAATAAATTAAGAGGCACACTAAATTTGGCAGATATTTGATCAGTTCAATCTTTCAATGCTTAATATAACAGTGACAAATAATCAATACAGATATTTACAAAACAAAAATAATATTTAATATCTGGAAATTTTTCTCATACAATTTTTCACAAGATTTTCTATGCAATTGCATAAGTGAGAATAATTTGCTTTTGAAATAGAAAACAGAAAGATATCATAACTGAAGAGAGATTTCACTGCTTTTTTGTAACAATTGACTGCTTTTTTATAACAATTGTATATAATAAATACATATTTTATTCAAAATACTAAATAACAATTTAATCAATGTAATCTTTTGAAAATCAGTGTATATGAAGATGCATGTATTGAACTTTGACAGATTCTCTTTGACAGATCAGTTTATTACTTTTATAACTGTGACGAGTAATAATAAATAAATATTTACAAGCAAAAACTAGAAATGTAGAAACCTTTCTCCCACAATTTTTCACATAGATTTCAATGTAAATTTCATATGAAGGATTTTTCTCTTAATATTATAAATCAACATAAAAAGTTGCACATTATCTTGAATTGATATTTGATGAAGTCATTTTTAATAAAAAAAAAAAAAAAAAAAAATTAATGCAGTACACTCCCAGAATGAATATCTGTAAATAAATATATTTTATTTTTTTAAGGCAAATTAAGAGTAGGTAATAAATGCAGTAAAAAAATATATATAAAGTTTATATCTGCAAATTAAAATTTACCCCACAAATCCAAATTATAAACTGAAGTATAAAAATATTTAATGCAATATATAGACTTTTATTATAAATTTACAGTTTTATTATAATTGAGAAATATAGATATAACTGACTTTTTTTATGCTTAGAATTTTTTCTTGATTTTTATAGTCATTATTTTTTTTTTTTTTTTTTTTTTTTTTGTTCAAACAAAAGTATTGTTGCTTAAAAAAAAAAAAAAAAAATTACTTAGGGTAAGGTGAGGTAGTGGGACCCGTTATCGGCATAATTTGACTTTAGCTGAACATAGCACCGGTTGTAATAGGCCTAACAACTTTTTTTTTTTTTTTGGTAGTTCATTCATAGACCTATTATAAGAGTGGACAGAGCATTCTATTACTAGTGGATCTGCAGATCAGGAGCCTCAACGTCCTATTTGCATCAGACATTTTTCAATAGGTAATTTTTATTTATTTCTTATTATATAATAGTATATATTGATTCGATCGACTTATTACCATAATCAGATACATTACAGAGGGGGCTGCCGCCCCCCTCAATCCCCCACTTTATCTCTCTTTGTATACCTATTTGTATATCATACAAAGTGTTACGGAATTGTAAATAATTGCATTTATTTTTGCATAATTTTTTTCAAAGAGGCTAAGTAAGTCGATAAAATGCTAATTTTGTGCATTTCTAGTCGTTTTAGCGTTAAAATAGCCTAATTTTCTTTTAAAAACGAATTGAAAAGCTCCAATAAGGGAAGAAATGGATTTGGCGCCAAATTTTGCGACTGTTTCCCTCCTTGGCGATTTTTTTGGCGACCTTGGCGAGAAAATCCTTATTAGGGATATACCAAATATGGAAGCTCTAATCTCATTGGCTGATGAGATACGATAATTTTCCAGAACAGTCTGTGTTCGAAAGAATAGTATAAAAGGAGCATTTTTTTAGCCAAGGCTTCCAATCTCAGATCTGTGTCGGTTTCGTCAAATGCTTGCTTTGCTTTGAGCCTCTTTGAATGAGACTTGCTTTATGTGTTATTGCTAAACAGTTTGTACTGTTGTTTTGCTGTTAACGGCTGTTGTTTAAGCTATGTTTACTGGTTGAATTGAAGCTGATACTTGGTTTATAGACCTGTATTCTTCTAGAACTTTCTGTGAATAAATCACTGAATTTTTGCAAGTTTCGCCTTTCATTCTCGGACAACTTACAAACCCCCAAGTACGCAACAATATGCATTCTTATTAAACGACGGTCTCGCATTATTTCCCGGAAATTCATAAATACCGAATTTCATACAAAAAAAATTACATAACATATCGGAAATATTTTGCCTAACCTTTAAACTAATTATCAATTCTATGCCCACAATTTTCAACATGAAAACAGGCTTTTAAAATTCTAATAAAATTTCATTATATTTTATGGGGTGTAACCATGTTAAAATACACTTTTAAGAAATACCGACTATACACCATAAAAGTATGAAATTCCTTTATGTATCCCGGAAAAGTAACCACAGTCATTATAAACGCCAATAATAAGAATAAATCTAATTAATTATAACTCATTAATCTTTCAAACTAATTTGACATCATTTGGATGATTACAGTACATACTCAGAATTATTTTGTGTGGTCCCATAAATTATTTAATCTATACATAACCTTTTTTTAGAGTAAACATGATTTTAAGCATCTTTATAATGTAAGTTAATTTTATTAAGTTCATTTCAGCATAAACACAGTAAAGTGCGCGCTTAAATAAAAATTTGCCCATAGGCTCTAATGTTACGAAATTCTTTCGTGTGTCTTTGTAAACGAACCATAAACATTGTATACACCAGTAAAAACTATTCAGCTTATTTTGCGTTTAAAATTAATAATTGTTCCAAATTTAACATCGTTTGGATGACTAAGTGACATTGTCAGAACACTTTTGTAAGGTCCTGTACATTAATTAGAAAGCTTAAGAGCACATATTTTCTTCAAGCAACATGAGTTTAAGCATCTTACTCACGTACTCTAGTTTCATTTTCTTCATTGCAAAGTAATGACATCAAAATGCGTTTAAACGAAATTCACCCCATACGCCGTAATGTTAAGAATTTTGGCGTGTCCCTGTACACAGTTTATAAAAAATATAGCAATGAAAATTTTACAGCTACTTATATGGAAAGCTGGAATGTGTGCGCCAATTTGCAAGTCAATCGAAGGATTTTTGCGGCCGCTATTGCGGTACATACAAATTCTTCCCATAGGCCGTAAGGATAAGAAAAATTTTGGCGTGTCCCTGTACACGAACAACAAAGGGAATACACACCTAACACTATACAGCTAATTCCGTTGGGCTCGTGAATATGTGTACCGAATTGCAAGTCTATAGCGTTATTTTTGGGGCCGCTATCGCGGTACATACAAATTCTTCCCATAGGCCGTAATGATAAAAAAAAACTTTGGCGTGTCCCTGTACACGAACTACAAATGGAATGCACACCCAAAACTATACAGCTAATTTCGTGGGGATCATGAACATGTGTACAAAGTTTCAAGTCAATAGCGTGGTTTTTACGGCCGCTATCGCACGACAGACAAACAGACAGACAGACGGACGGACCGACGGAACCCAAAATCCTTTTGAGTCTCAACAGAGGGCCTCCACAGACGTTTCGGCAAAAATTGAAGTTAATAGCTTGATTTTTGCGGCGGCTATCGCGGTACATACAGATTTTTCCCATAGGCCGTAATGATAGAAAATCTTTGGCGTGTCCCTGTACACGAACTACAAATGGAATGCACACCTAAAACTATACAGCTGATTCCGTTGGGCTTATGAACACGTGTACCAAATTGCAAGTCGAAAGCGTGATTTTTGTGGCTGCTATCGCGGTACATACAAATTCCTCCCATAGTCCGTAATGATAAGAAAAACTTTGGCGTGTCCCTGTACACGAATTACAAATGGAATACACACCCAAAACTATACAGCTGATTTCGTGGGGCACATGAACACGTGTACCAAATTGCAAGTCAATAGCGTGATTTTTGTGGCCGCTATCGCGATACATACAAATTCCTCCCATAGGCCGTAATGATAAGAAAAACTTTGGCGTGTCCCTGTACACGAATTACAAATGGAATACACACCCAAAACTATACAGCTGATTTCGTGGGAAACATGAACACGTGTACCAAATTGCAAGTCAATAGCGTGATTTTTGTGGCCGCTATCGCGATACATACAAATTCCTCCCATAGGCCGTAATGATAAGAAAAACTTTGGCGTGTCCCTGTACACGAATTACAAATGGAATACACACCCAAAACTATACAGCTGATTTCGTGGGAAACATGAACACGTGTACCAAATTGCAAGTCAATGGCGTGATTTTTGTGGCCGCTATCGCGATACATACAAATTCCTCCCATTGGCCGTAATGATAAGAAAAAATTTGGCGTGTCCCTGTATACGAACTACAAATGGAGTACATACCAAAAACTATACAGCTGATTTCGTGGGGCTCATGAACACGTGTACCAAATTTCAAGTCAATAGCGCTATTTTTGCGGCCGCTATCGCGCGACAGACAAACAGACAGACAGACAGACACAGCCCAAAACCGTTTTGAGTCTCAACATAGGGCCTCCACTGACGTTTCGGCAATTAAAGGATTATAAGAAAAGGTGCAAAGATGAAACCACGTTACTGTTGAAAAAGGTTACCTTTTTTGGCATTAATCGCGTTATTGGCGATTTTTTGTTCTGAACATAAATATTATTATTATTATTAAAAGATACAGCAAGAAAAACTTGTGTAAAACGAAACAGCTGCTGAAATTTATTTTTACCTTGTTATTAACACTCTCCAAAAAGTTCAAAAGCGTTTATAACTTCGTTTTGTCTATACTCGCTTTAACTCTCATAAACAGTGTCCGAAATTAGCAGTCATTAGTTGTCAAATATGACTAAATTATTGCATTTGACGACTATAAAATTATTTCCAGTCGTCAAATTTGACGCCTAGCTTTTTTTTAAAGACTTATTTTTGTTTAACTTTGAAAGGTCCAAGTCCATATCATATTTCCCCCCCCCTACCGCACAGGGACTATGTCGTTTAGACACCTGGGCATTTGCAGCATATTTCACCCCCAACCCCCTTACAGAGATAAAAAAGAAAAAGTTTCCTTTAATCCTTTTAATCTTATCTTTTTTTAAAACTGCAATTTGCAACCCTCTCGCCACACATGCATACAAATAACCTATGGAACCAACACATTTATCTGTGTGCACATACTGATGTAATGTGTAAGAAAAATACTAGTGCTGCACCAAGTAGCACTTTGGCCGAGTAGCCGAATACCGAGTACTCAGCCTTTTACTACTCGGCCGAGTACCGAGTAGTTGTAAGAAAGAATAATTGATGCATATATGAAGAAATTTGCACATCTTAAAATTAAAGAAAAAGGCTTTTGAACATAAAATTTAGTTAAATGGTGAACAGCATGCTTTCATGCAAAACTTTTGTAGTGTACATACATAATTAGGTTCATTGCTATATTTTGATACTTTCAGCATAGTGGATTACTAAAACCATAACTGATAACTTTACTCTTAACATCTTTTTTAGATGCGAAATTATCATACTCAGATAATTCTTAGAGAATATAAAAGTTACTAGTCACTAAGGATTAATTTAAGATACATGAAATTCACATATGAAAGGGTAACATTAAAATATTTTATAATTTCAAACATGATAGGCTTCATTAATCTTCAGATCGTAGAAATGTAGAATGACAGGTGGTTTTGGGAACAACAGATTTGTTAATGAAAATAAGTTTTAAATAACGTTTTAGTGCATTTACCTTTTTTTATATATAACGTAAAATGGCATAAAAGCCTTTATTTGTTTAAATGCCCCCTCCCTACTCTTTTTTATTATTATTATTTTGTTGTTCTTAAAATACTAAATAAACGCAACTTTTGCTCAACGGTAGACTGTCTCCGAATAGGTGATAGTTTTTTATGTTATTTTATAGTATAAAATTCAAAATCAATCTTTTCTTACCAATTTGAAAGTGTGTTACTTTTATTTGCACAAATGTATAACGAAAATTTTGTGTTAATATTACAAAGAGGTTCTTTTTTTTCTAAAATATTTTATTTTTGTCTGATTTATAGATACAATTTCATGTACTAAGCTTTTATAAAATAATGCATATTGATATTACATGATAGTTATAATTAAAAGCTCAGATCATGAATCATCTCTATACTAAGTTTGGTAACAGCCCATTTTAACTGCAGAAAGCTGTTATAGCAAAAATTTTAATTATAATGACTCTGTATTTATATTTTCATATTTTTTTAGTTTAGTTGTAAAATAAATATCTGTCATTAACACATTTCTTTCAATAATGCATAAAAATAGTGAAATTTCCACAACTACTCGGTATTGGCCGAATACATAGCCTAAATTTGGCCGAGTAAGCCGAGTGCCGAGTATATACCAAGTACTCGGTACAGCTCTAAAAAATACATATAATATATTAAACTGTGTTCCAGAAATTTTGACGTGTAGTTCAGAAAGTATTGTTTTACTCATAATCACTCTATTAGTCATGTTAAAAGCGAATTTCAGAAATTGCAACTAGAAATTTCAATTTGACGCCTAAAATATTTACAGCAAGCATCATATGACGCCTTCCCTTTCCTTCCCAATTTCTATCACTGCTCATAAATAATCATGGACATTTTTGAAATGATATAAAGTATAATATATTCAAACTAATTCAATTTAGAGAATTAAGTATAGCAATTATAAACATTTTATAAAAATAATTACTTAAAAAGAATCTTACCTGTGAAAATCCTTGTTTTACATAATTTCTAGGGCTTTTAATATCTAATTACTATTTCTTGGTATAAAATTCTTTTTACATTCAAAACAATATAACTTTTAAAGAGAAATAAAAATTTTAAAAATAATTTTCAAAGAAAACGGAAAAATATCGCCTGCTTAATAAAAAGCAGAGTTTAGAGCATGGCGAGTAAATTTCAGTATTGGCCAGTTTGGCGTCCTGTAGATCAAAAGTCACATGACCTTTTTTATGAGTTATCTTTGCCACTAAAAAAGGCTGCCATTGTCCCGTCCACTCTTATAATAGGTCTATGGGTTCATTATCTCATATGTTGTTACTGTACCCATGGCAACCTTAAAACAAATTAGCAAATGATGAATTAAAAAAGAAATGTGGAACAGCTTTACTATTAGGCACATACTGCTGTTGCCGATGTACAGCTCACTGGATGAATCGATACTCTGAATTATTACAAAACTTAAAAAATACATTTTAAGAAAATAAATTATTTTTTCACTCAGGTGCTTGTTTTGAAATTCACTGAAATAAATTAAGCATATTTTTAGATTAATAAAACAAACATATAAAACAGTAATAGAACTTTGAGTTACTTCACCACAAAAAAAATTTCGAACGGCTTTCAATCTTTAGCACATAAAATTCACTGTTGATCCCAGTGGCAGAAAGTTTTGTAGCTGTCTGCAGCAGGCTTTTAAAATTCCATAATCTGTCTGCAAAATTTATGTGTAATCAGGGGAGAAAATGGCTTACACTCAAAAAGCCTGAAAGCTGATTGAAGGGGGGGATTGAAGGGGGCTTAACATCAGTAGGGATCTCGTGCGACAATACACGAATACAATTTTACTGCAGAACAATATAGTATAAACAATTGTGTGTATTCATTCAATTCATCTCATTCAATTATATATTTTATAGCAATGTTTGACACAACATAATATAAATAATTATAAATAATAAAAGTATTAGTTTTAGTTTTGATACAGAATTTTTTTTTTTAAGTGAATTGTTATTCGAAAGTTGCAGACAAATTTTTTTATCAGTGCGGACAAAAACTGTCCACAAGCTGTTTTTCTGTGTCCGCGACTATGTCGCCGTGTTTCTGCCACTGGGCTGGTGATAATGATAAGCACATAATATTCAGTGGAAATAATGATGTTAAATATATAACTCGAATATTTTCTACAATTTTTTAAAATTACAGGCTTGCATGAAATTTTGTGCTGCAGTGGTCAGTATCCCGATATTAAAACCAAAAAAAACATCACTGGATACCCCTAATTTGTAGCGCATGAACCAGAAAATGTATAAAAATCTGTACTGCAGCAGTCAGGATCCCGATATAAAAAAAAAAAATCACTGGATACCCCTAATTTGTAGCGCATGAATCAGAAAATGCATGAAAATCTGTACTGCATCAATTACTAACACGCACTATTTTTTCCCTAAATACTAATTCCATTTATTTAAAAATAATAATAAAATACACTTGAAAAACTAATTTTTAAATATTAAAAACATGTTAAAAAAAATCATTCAGCTGAGACGCATTACGATAAACACACATGAGCTTTCGGCACAAAAAGAAAAATAAAGTTCCGATACAAAAAGGTTACTATTAAAAAGTATCGATCTCGATATACTAAATCGGGATTAAATTACGTGATTTTGGTCAAAGCTGAGAAAAATGTACCTTTCTTTATCATTGGGGTTAAGTTTTCCAACTCCAGACAAAACATAGCGACATTCGTTTTATGCCGGGTATCGGTCTAAAAGACCACATTTTCCCATGGAAAGTTGTTGAAATCCCTCTAATTAGAAAACAAAGCAAACTAGCTGACTAGTACTTTTTTCTTCACTGTTTGTTTTAAAACAAAAGAAACTATCTGATTTTGCATCACATATCAAATTTTGCTTGATTGCCATCTCATCTATTAAAGATGACGAGAATTTTTCGAAGCTATTTAGATTGTTTGATTCTTCCATCAGTCTTTCTTTTATTAAATTAGTAACACCAAGTTCACCACTAAAGGGACCCAGGTATCTCTGCAATGTTGTTTTTGCTGGCTAAGTTAATTGCTTTTCACGAGCAAAATAATATCCTTTTGGTGAGCAGGAATTCCATTTTTTCAAGTGAGTAATGATGCTTGTTAGTCTCATAATAAGTGAGTTTTGTCTTTAATTTTTTTAATTCTGCACGCGATTTTTCTATTTGTGCATTGCCCACCAGCGGCCGAGCGGTTCTGCGCTCAAAGCTGGTAGATGGGAGGTGCCGGGTTCGATCCCAGGTCGCGCTCATCGACCTAGCCGTTCGGAGTTTTCCGTGGTTTCCTCCGAAACTCGCGTAAATACGGGCTAGGACCCCTTAGAAAGACCCCCACGGAGGGCATTCCCCCTATAGGCCTAGGACACATAAGGAGTCAATCGGCCTTAATCCTCCAACCAACCAATCTATTTGTGCATTTTGTTCCACGGTCTGCTTTTCAAAAGTCTCACTGCATCTTTTTTTCTACTTAAAACATTTCCAATGAAGCTTTTATTTCTTGCTGAACAGACTGAGGCATATTATCATAATCACAAAATGAGTCCGAAGAAATTTGGCTAGAACTGTCTGCAGACGAATCTTCACGCTTCCTTTCAATACATGGCTTTTGAAGGCATATATTTTCTACTTTCTCCCGCACTAAACTTCCTCTACTTTTATTATCTGCCGGTATTTTATATTTTGGGTAATTTTCAAACATACTTGGTCTTGCATTTTTATCCAATAATCGACGATTTAATCCTTTTTTTAAAAAAAGCAGCTTTTTAAAAGTCTCATTTCATCTTCTTTTCTACTTAAAACATTTTCAATGAAGCTTTTATTTCTTGCATTGCTTTCTTGCTGAACAGACAGAGGCATATTATTAAAATCACAAAATGAGTCTGAAGAAATTTGGCTAGAACTGTCTGCAGACAAATCTTCACGCTTCCTTTCAGTACATGGCTTTTGAAGACGCACATTTATCCAATAGTCGACGATTTAATCCTTTTTTTAAAAAAGCAATTCCTGATATAGTATATCTATTGCTTATGATAGCAATCGCGACAACATAAACAACACACTGCGGATGAATACAGTGTAAACAATTAGCGACATTAGCGTAGTGTCTACAGCAAGCGCGAATGATCTACGCATCCGGATGTAGTACGCATGCGCTTCAAAGACCATGGACCATGGTATAAATTCGTATTCATGAGTACTTTAAATTTTTTCGCTTTAATTTTTTTTTATTTAGTATGAATAACGATGAAATAGAATATCTATAACTAAAAAATATTTCTTTTATTTTAAATATAATCTAAATACTTTTTTGATGAAATGGGAAATTTTAAAATTAAAAATATTTTCTTCATAGCAAAAATTTATTGACTGCAAACACGTTGGTCAGCCAACCAACGTGAGCAACTGAAGCCTTGCAAGCAAGAAGTAATAGCCGCATCACGGCCTTTTTAGCCGAAGAAACACATGTAATTGGCGTAGTAATATAGTTCGATATTTAAAGCGATTTATATAAAAAACAAGAGTTTTCCTGGAAAAAACGGAAACGTTACTAGATTCAGAAAGATTTTATTAACAACATATATTAATTATATGAAAATCCTTCGAGCCGTTTTAGAGATATTTTTCAGAATTTCAGTCCATTACTCCAATCGTTTTCCCATTTTGGCTTTAAATTGAGATTCAGATCTCAAAACATATTGCATGTAGAAATGTAAAATTTTCAGGATAGATTAAGACCGAAGAAAAAAGACTATTTTGAAAAGACCAGAACAAAATACGGCATATTTGCTGAGATATTAAGTGCCGGCTTTTACAGATCTCTTTGTTGTCAAACTAGCCGTATATAAGAGTTCGCAGCGTTCAGTTTGGGCTTCCGCTTGCGTCACTCGAAAAACTGTCGTTTTTCATGATTGCAATTTAATGAAAGGCACAGCTGCGAATAAGCAGATAGAGCCCAACAGAGATTAATGAACGACGCGAATCACGGAGGGGGAGGGTGAAGTGTCCCTTAGTGTTTGGTGAGCGGAATGAATAGGGAACACAGCCCCCTAGTTTAGAAAAAAAAGTGTTTTTTAATGAACAGCTACACGATGTCTACGTAAATCCTGTGTTTCTTTTTCAAGTATTTTTCTGTCTTTTTTAACATGTGATATAAATAAAAAAATTTACCAAAATGGTATCAAACTCATTCATAAGAAAGAAAGCAGAGCAATACAATTTTCTCTTTAAACTTTGGTCTATAAGAAATAAGAAAAAAATATGTATAAATAGCACCACGAAACAAATAATAAAATAATGGCAGATTTTTAGTTTCTTCTGTATGCACCATCTACCAATAGGTATTCGGACACTCTCGAAATTAGACATTTGGTCAAATATCTAGAAAATGACTTTAGGAATCATCTTGAAACTTTGGGAGTATAAGTAACATGTTATATTTCATACAGTTCAGCAAAAGTTTCATCCTGAAGTGAAAAAGGGGGCGAGTAAAAAAATTAAACAAAAATCAAAATATTTTGGATCACCCTGTAAAAAGTAATGTTTATCATACGTTTTGGCTATAACATGTGATTTTGAGGTTTCTTCTAATCTGCATACAATTTTATGAGCTGCCATATATATTCATGAAGTCTTCTAATTTCAAAAAAAAAAAAAAAAAAAGATTCTTAAATAAATAAATATATATATATATATATATATATTACACGTAGGGTGATCCAGTGCAAAACCACTTTTAGGAAACTTGACTTACCGCATCAAACACAGTACACTGGAATCAGAATGCAAAAATGGTAAATATGAAATATAAACACTTTGCTAAATAATTTTTTTCTACGCATGCGCAAGCTTTAACGAAATTTCTCTTGCAATAGCCAAAAGTATTATGGTACTTATATGAAAGAAACTTTTGTCGGGTAAATTCAAAAAGTTGTGGGAAGGGGCTAGAATGAGTAGAATTTCAGTTCCTTTCTCTTTCTCTCAAAGAAAAAAAGATGATATCAATATTTATTTACAATCAGCGAATACTGTATTGCCATTGATAGAATCAAAATAAAAATGCGAGTAAAGCCCATTACAGCTTAGCTTTTATTTTGAGAAACTGATTATCCTTGGATTATTTGTCATCTTTTTGTGTTCTTTGATATATTTCTAGGTTTAGCATTTCGTAAGAAAATCATTCATACATTTGGATTTTGTATAGAGTTTTTAATCTATGAGGTCAATTTTAAGTGGGAACACCGGGAAACTAAGACTCTTATTATTGCCAGTAGTAAAAAGATCATATACAAAACTTACATGAAATTGGTAAAAACTAGGCTGTTTGAGAGATACTTAGCCAGTGGATGAGTACAGTTATGGCATTACGAAATTAATTTAAATATCTGACCCCGATATCTCCTTATATTATTAAAATCTGTACGCGTGTGTCTGTGTGTGTGTGTGTGTGTGTCTGTGAGAAACGGCTTGACGCAGCAAAAACTCCGCCGCGAACGGTCGCACGGACTTCGAACAGGTACCGTCGGACAGAGAATTTATCGTAGATCTGGGTTATCTAATTTGCTAAACGATGCGACCCTAATTAGCGGAGATATTAATTAAAATGTCGACCATTGTCTAACGAAAAATGACCCAGAATTCATGATTAAATGCTTAAAAAGCGACATTTTTACGGAAAAAGTGGAAAATAAATTAGAAATATCAGTCGTACTGTTACAAACAAGATACCATTGGAAAGGGCTTTTTTTTCTTAATCCGATGGTTTAAACGACTTATCGATCGGACAATTAGATTTTTTAAAATTAACTAAATTATAAAAAAATATTGGCAACAAATCACAAGAATCTTAGCATTGCAGACGACAGTCTACAGCAGTCTTCAACGGAAAGAAACACATCTGGTATTTAATGGGGTCACGTGTTTCGTACTGCGATTAAAAATTGCAATTTTCTATTTTCTTCAATTTTTCAATTTTTACACATTTTACTTAGTATACAATCTTAACACCACAGAACAAACTTGCTGTTCAAATTTCATTGATTTTGGTCAATAAACAAAAGATTTACATTTTAATTGCAAATTAAATTTTATCTTTACACGCCTCACATTTTACTATCTGTCGAAAGAGGATGCCAGTTTCAAAACGACACAAATACACTTAAGGTAAAAATATTTCTTTTTCTATTTACTTCCATTAACCGACTACCGTAGATAATGGAATTCGAAATTTCACCTGACTTACACGTTTTGAGGTCTCATGGCGCTGTAATAATTTAAAATTTCAATATTTCAGATTCTAATTATGTTTAATTTTTTTTTTTTTTTTAATACGTCATTCGATACACATTTTAAAGTATCTCAGCTACTAATTAAAATAATTTCATAAGTCATACATCATTGGAAAGCTTTGTTGATTTGGGATCGAACAGTGGAATACAGAAATTTGTACCGCCAGATGGCGCTGTAATACTTTCAAATTTCAATATTTCAATTTCTAATTATGATTAAATTATTTTTAATACATCATTCAAAAGATATTTTAAAGTTCTTTTAAATTATCGAAAATTTTCACCAGATTTATACGTTTTGAGATCTCCTGAATCAATTTTCTTTTATGGCGCTGTAATATTTTCAAATTTCAATTTCTAATTATGATTAAATTATTTTAAGTACATCATTCGAAAGATATTTTAAAGTTCTTTTAAATTATCGAAAGTTTTCACCAGATATACACGTTTTGAGGTGTCTTGATTTCGTTTTCTTTTGCATCTCAGCCAAATGAGTTAGATCGTTCAAAATTGGTATACGTAGGTTAATTAAGAAGGCCTGAAAGGGTGGAGAAGAAATAGGCGTGCACCGCGCGCGTATCCCTTAACTTGTGCGCGCGCAGAGCGCACGGGACTGCGCTGCCGGTTTGATCGATGGCGCTTTAATATTTTAAAATTTCAATTTCTAATTATAATTAAATTATTTTTAATACATTAGGTTTTCTTTTGTATCTATGCAACAAATTAAAATAATTTCATAAGTAATACAGCATTAGAAAGCTTTTTTGAATTGGAATCGAACAGTTGAATACAGAAATTTGTACCGCCAGATGGCGCTGTAATATTTTCAAATTTCAATATTTCAATTTCTAATTATGATTAAATTTTTTTTAATGCATCATTCGAAAGATATTTTAAAGTTCTTTTATATTATCGAAAGGTTTCACCAGATTTTACACGTTTTGAGGTGCCCTGAATCAGTTTTCTTTTATGGCGCTGTAATATTTTAAAATTTCAATATTTCAATTTCTAATTATGATTAAATTTTTTTAACACATCATTCGAAAGATATTTTAAAGTTCTTTTATATTATCGAAAGGTTTCACCAGATTTTACACGTTTTGAGGTGTCCTGAATCAGTTTTCTTTTATGGCGCTGTAATATTTTAAAATTTCAATATTTCAATTTCTAATTATGATTAAATTTTTTTAACACATCATTCGAAAGATATTTTAAAGTTCTTTTATATTATCGAAAGTTTTCACCAGATTTACACGTTTTGAGGTCTCCTGAATTAGTTTTCTTTTGTATCTCAGCTACTAATTAAAATAATTTCATAAGTAATACATCATTAGAAAGCTTTTTTGATTTGCAATCGAACAGTGGAATACAGAAATTTCTACCGACAGATGGCGCTGTAATATTTTAAAATTTCAATATTTCAATTTCTAATTGTGATTAAATTATTTTTAATACATCATTCGAAAGATTTTTTCAAGTACTTTTATATTATCGAAAGTTTCACTAGATTTACACGTTTTGAGGTTTCCTGATTACGTTTTCTTTTGCATCTCAGCCAATTGAGTTAGATCGTTCAAAATTGGTATACGTAGGTTAATTAAGAGGGCATGAAAGGGTGGGGGAAGAAATAGGCGTGCACAGCGCGCGTATCCCTTAACTTGTGCGCGCGCAGAACGCACGGGAATGCGCGGCCGAAGGCAGTGGGGACCCGGTCCGAATTTGTACCCTATGAGAAATGATTTTTTTTATTTTCTTAAGAATAAAATTTTGACTTGAGAAGGAATATGTGCGCGCAGCCCACGTATACCTTCACACGTGCGCGCGCATGGGTCTGCGCTGCCGGAGGCAGTGGGGACCCGGTGGGAGTTTTTACCCGATCAGAATTTTTTTTTTCAGGCACGAAGGGTCAGGGAAGGAATACGCGCGCGCAGCGCGTGTATCCCTTAAGTTGTGCGAGCGCAGCGCGCACGGGACTGCGCTGCCGAAGGCAGTACGGACCCGGTCCGAATTTTTACCCGATGAGAAATGATTTTTTAAATTTTCTTAAGAATAAAATTTTGATTTGAGAAGGAATATGTGCGCGAAGTGCACGTATACCTCCACACATGCGCGCGCATGGGTCTGCGCTGCCGGAGGCAGTGGGGACCCGATGGGAGTTTTACCCGATCAGATTTTTTTTTTTTAGGAGCCACGAAGGGTGAGGGAAGGAATACGCGCGCGCAGCGCGTGTATCCCTTAATTTGTGCGCGCGCAGCTCGCACGGGACTGCGCTGCCGAAGGCAGTGGGGACCTGGGCCGACTTTTTACCAAATCATAAATGATTTTTTTTTTCAATTTCTTTTCTTAAGACTAAAAGTTACTGTTATTGATTCATTTGAAAATACTGACCCGCTAGCGGGCGAAGCTCGCTAGTTATTTTTATTATTTTCCGAACATACATATGTGAGAAAAGTATTCTAATCATGTTAAAAATCCGAATTTGAGATTTTGATGGTTGTATACGTTTATAGGTAACCTGTGTCTGTTTTCACTATTTTTACGATGTATGTATGTGTGTGTGTGTATATGTGTGAGTGAACACGCTAGCGTCTGAACGCTTTACTCGAATCAACTGAAAGTTGGTTCGTATGTTGTAACTCACCGTAGCACGAACCCGATTGATTTTGCTAAATCGAGCACTGATAGCTTTTTTACAGGGACACCAAGAAAAATTCTTTATCATTATGGCCTATGGGATCAAATTATTGAAAGTGCGATAGCATCTGAATGCCTTATTAAATTGAGCAAAAGATTTATACACGTGTTATAGGTCACAGTTGCACGAACTGTATAGAATTTCGTGAATCTAGCACTTATAGGTTTTTTACATGGACACAAAGAAAAAGTATTTATCTTTATGGCCTATGGTATCAAATTTTTTAAAGCGCGATAGCCTAAACGCCTTATCCGTTTGAGTTAAAAATTTATATATATGTTAAAGGTCACCATCACACAAATTGTATAGATTTTGGTGACTCTAGCACTTACAGAGTTTTACAAGGACACAAATAAAAATGTTTATCAATATGGTCTATAGGCGGCTCAAATTATTTTAAGCGCGACAACGACTAAGCGCCTTATTCAATTGAACTGAAAATTTATGTGCATGTTATAGGTCACCGTCACACGAACTTTATGAACTTTATTTAGAGAATCTAGCACTTATGGTTCTTTTTACAGGGACACAATGCAAATTTCTTTATCATTGTGGCATATGTGCTCAAAGTTTAAAGTGAGATAGCGTTTAAATGACTTATCCGATGGTGATGGAAATTTATATATATACTGTAAGTCATTGTTACACTAACTATAAGCATTTTGGAGAATATAGCAAACATCGATTTTTTTCACAACACATTTTATAACTCAAAATTGTTTAGAGATGAATCATTTCTTTCTTTTTTTTTTTTTTGTATATAGATTTACTTCCCAAAAGATTGAGAGAAATTTTCAAAAACTGAATGAGTTATAATTTTTTTAATTTTAGGCATTAAACCATTCAAAATGGCGAACTTCCTTCCAAAATGAATTCCGTAATCAAATCATGCAGCCGTCCGTTGTGTCACCATGACAACCCGTTCAGAGAGGAAACATTTCTCGACGGAAGCTGAAAAAAAAAAAAAAAAAAACAGCTGCCACTGATTGAGAATCAGAGGTATTTTGGCTAGGATAAAAAATTGCAAATTTCTATTTTCTTCAACTTTTTACTTTCGCACACGACACATAGTATACAATCTTAACACCACAAAAGAGACTTGCAGTTCAAATTTCATTGATTTTGGTCAATAAACAAAAGGTTTACGTTTTAATTGCAAGTTAAATTGTCTCGAAAGAGGATGCCAGTTTCTATAGCAACACTTAATTTTTTTACTTAAGGTAAAAATATTGGTTTTTCTATTTTCTTCCATTAACCGACTACCGTAGGTAGTGGAATTCGAAATTTCACCTGACTTACACGTTTTGAGGTGTCATGGCGCTGTAATATTTTAAAATTTTAATACTTCAGATTCTAATTATGTTTACATTTTTTTTTAATACGTCATTCGATACACATTTTAAAGTACGGTTACATTATCGAAAGTGGAATTCGAGATTTCACCTGATTTACACGTTTTGAGGTCTCCTGATTAGGTTTTCTTTTCTATCTCAGTTATTAATTAAAAAAATATCATAATTAATACATCATTTGAAAGCTTCGTTGAGTTAATACACATTTTAAAGTACTTTTACATGATCAAAAATGGAATTCGAGAATTTACCCGATTTACACGTTTTCAGGTCTCCTGATTAAGTTTCCTTTTGTATCTCAGCTACTAATTAAAATAATTTCATAAGTAATAAATCATTAGAAATCTTTTTTTATTTCGAATCGAACAGTGGATTACAAAAATTTCTAGCGCCAGATGGCGCTGCTATATGTTCAAATTTCAATATTTCAATTTCTAATTATGATTAAATTATTTTTAATACATCATTCGAAAGATATTTTAAAGTAATTTTATATTATCGAAAGTTTTCACCAGATTTACACGTTTTGAGGTTTCCTGATTACGTTTTCTTTAGCATCTCAGTCAATTGAGTTAGATCGTTCAAAATTGGTAAACGTAAGTTAATTAAGAGGGCCTGAAAGGGCAGGGAAGAATAAGGCATGCACCGTGCGCGTACTCCCTAACTTGTGCGCGCGAAGCGCGCACGGGACTGCCTGCCGAAGGCATTGGGGACCCGTCCCGACTTTTTAACCAATGAGAATTGATTTTTTTGATTTTCTTCTCTTAAGAATAAAAATTTGATCTGATTAGGAATATGTGCGCGAAGCGCACATATGCACATATACCTTCACACGTACGCGCGCGTGGGTCTGCGCTTCCGAAAGCAGTGGTGACCCAGTATGAGATTTTACCCGATCACATTTTTTTTTTTTTTTTTTTTTTAGAGGGCACAAAGGTCAGGGAATGTATAGGCGCGCGCAGCGCGTGTACTCCTTAACTTGTGCGCGCTCAGCGCGCACGGAACTGCGATGCCGAAGGCAGTGGGGACCCGGTCCGACATTGTACCCAATGAGAAATGATTTTTTAAATTTTCTTTTCTTAAGAATAAAAATTTTACTTGAGAAGGAATATGCGCGCGCAGCGCACGTACACCTTCTATTGTGAAAAAAACAATTTCCACATATATCAAGTTAGCAGAGTTAGCAGTGCAGTGAAATGATAGTTGCTCAGCTCTAAAAAGCTATAAAGAAGATAAATATATGTGGCATTCATTGAAGACGAAAGTTCAATTAAAACAGTTTATTAAAGTTGAAACAAAATGATGAACAACATTAAATCAGCTGAAACAATTTTAGAAAGGTTGCTGACGAAAGGTTAAATACCCTTAAAAGTACTGCCATACTGAGTTCAAATAGAAAGCTACTTTTCACACTAAACGAACAAGTCACAAAAATATAATTTACAATCATAAGAAAACTAAACAGTTTATAATTATATCGAAATACCAGCTCATGACTTTGAGCTAAACTGAAAAAACATAAAAGCTTAAAAGATTAAGGGCTTCAAAGCTTAAGAGACTGATTACATATTTCCTACCTCCTTTTTATAGTCACGAAACGGATTCAAAGTAACAGCTACTAGATGCTGTAGAATAGGAACGCCTCCCATAACTATAGCAACACGACGCTGCGAGTCAGCCGCCATCTATGGGCTTAGCAAAGAGACTCTGCAGTTGAAAAAATATTACATCTCCTCGCCAAGTAGCGAAAAGAACAATCCGTAAAAGGATTTAAACATATTTTTCTTTAAGTTAATTTTAATAAAATATGCTTTTAAATATGAGGTAAGTAATTAAAGTTATTTCAAAAGACTTAAACATAAATATATCAATAAGGAATATAATTTTTAACTAAAAGTAATTATCATTAAGCTTTTTAATTTTAATATATCTTTAACTCAAATGGCAGCATCAAAAGAAAAAATAGCACTAAACGCTATAATTCATTTAATTAATAACTTAAACTTTAAAGGTTATAAAGTGAATTTAAATTATATTTAAGTAGTGAATGAATTTAAATTTAAATTTGAGAATCAACACGGAAAGGGTATAAATTTTACAACAAGGCCCCCCACCGTGTTGATTCGACAAACACAAACGTAAGCAATTACAATATAAACTTTATTAGAAAAGAAATAAAAAAATTCCTTGAATATTTAGTGACTTGATGAGAGATTCACATATGTCTTCTACAGAATATACTTCACACAAAGCTACAAGGTTTGTCAATCTCGTAAATCATAAGATCAAGAGTCCACAAGTCCAACTCACACTTTCAAAAAAAAGTAGCACTATCAATATTCTATACATATCTACTAAAAGAAAGAACAAGATATTAATACAGAGCAAATATGCACAGCATTTCAAGGAAACCTTTTTTTTCCCCCATTCCCCATTGTCAAAATAAGAAAACTATGATATTCACAAATATATGAAACATTTACATAACATACACATAACCAATTACACGTAGCGCTACGAATTTCTCTCATACAAAAAGTTAAACTAAACCATACATCACTACACAATGGAAAACGTAGGAAAAACCCACCAAGAAAATGCATACATATCCCTCTAAAAAACATTTTTCAGTTTCAAAAAAAATTTTAAATATATATTATACGTTCAAAAAAATTTAAATTTATTCTATATACATTTACTTAATAAATACTTTATTTACAAATTTAGACATATCACCTTTAGTAAGGGGCTTTGTGAAGGGATCGGCAAAGTTATTTTTAGTATTTACATATTTTAAATCAAACCGTTCCTCAAATAGCCATTCACGGATGAAAAATAATTTTACATTAATATGTTTAGATTTGTTATTCTCTATAGGAGACCTCGTAAAATTAATAGCAGCTTGGTTATCAGCAAAAAGTATTGGTGGTTCATATGAAATAGCAATTAATTTAAAATCAATACAATCTCGTAATATATTATCAAACCACATTAATTCTTTAACCCCGTCACACATGGATACAAATTCACTTTCCATGGTTGAAAGGCAAACACTTTTTTGCTTAAAGGTTTTCCAAGAAATAGGGCTATTATCCAAAAATAAAATTTGTCCCCCCATTGATACGAAGTCATCTCTATTCATCGCGAAATCAGCGTCAGAGAAAGCAGTTAAACATGGATTAAAACAATTCAAATTTAATTTCAAATCTCGAGTACACGAAACATACCCAAGTAATTTAATTAACCCATTCCAATGATTAAACCCCGGTGAATTTTGAAATTGACTGAATATATTAACTGCGTAGGCAATATCAGGTCGTGTCCTGTTTGCAATGAAAGATAGACATCCTAAGATATTCCGATATGGAAATTTAGACATTTCATCAATTTCATTTTGATTAGTAGGACAATCTTTTTTCGAATACTTAATGCCTTTTACAATAGGTAATGAGCAGAAAGGGATGTTAAACGACTTAAACCTGTCATACACTTCATTAATATATAATTCCTGAAAAATTTGTACTGAATCATTTTCATAATTAAATTCTACACCAAGTAATTTCTTGGTTTTACCTAAAATTTTTATATCAAATTTACATTTTAATAAATTAAGAATTTTGTCTATTTGAAATTGATTTTTACCAAACAAAACTAAATCATCTACATAAACTAATAAAACAATATAATTTTCAAAATAATATGAACAATTACACCAGTTAAATTTATTAAACCCTAAATCTAATAGTACTTTATTTAACTCATAATACCAGAGCCGACCACTTTGATGAAGGCCATATAACGCTTTGTCTAGTTTACAAACAAGATTTTCCCCTCCCTTTACAACATATCCTTTTGGCTGAGACATATAAATTTCTTCTTTTAAAGGTGCATAAAGATAAGCACATTTTATATCGCATTGAACATTATGCCATTTATAACATGAGACCAATAATGAAAAAAAGAAACGTATTACTGAGAAATTAACGACGGGTGAAAACGTCTCGTCATAAGTGTCCCCCTTTATCTGATGAAAGCCCTGGGCCACGAGCCTCGCTTTAAAGCGGGCAACGTTTCCTAGCTCATCTCTTTTAACGGCGTATACCCATCTATTTCCCAAAACTTTTTTCCCCTCCGGTAAATTAACCAGATGCCAAACTTTACGAGTTTTCATATTATTTATCTCATCATCCATGGCATTTTTCCATTCAATACATTCTGAAGATTTAACGGCCTGATTATATGTTTTAGGTATAGGGATAACTAGTCATGATTTTTTATGAGTTAAACTTGAAGTTGGGTTATCTGAGTTTTGCTGATCAACCACCCCCTCGAACTTATTACTACTAGAGAAATCAAAAAAATTAGAGTCAAAAATTAAATTATTTTTATCACAATACTGCTTGACATCGTTCATTGATCTCAATCTAGTTTTAGTGTTGTCCGGGTAATAGAAGATGTCAACTCTGTCACTCATTTTTCTGGGTACGGGTTTTCTATTCCAAGTAATTGAAGAAAGAGGTTTAAGAGAAGATTTATCTACAGGAGTTTCATCGACGGGCTCGTCACTAGAATCATCGGGCTCATCCCCGAAAACAATGTCAACAGGATCGGAAACTTGACAATCAACTGGACTTTCCGGAAGTAAGTCCAATTCCTCCAGTGAGGTGCCCATCACCGCTCCACTGCATTTACTAAATAGCTGATCAGAGAACGTTACGTTTATAGTTTCAACTATTTTATCCTCATCCTCCAACCAAATTTTATACCCCTTAGTCTTTAATGAATAACCTATTAGTACTCCCTTTTTAGCCTTAGGTTCAAGCTTACGGTCTCTATGCTGTTTTGGAATCCCTACATACGAAATTAATCCAAACGGCTTTAGGTGTCTTACGGATGGTTTAAACCCAGTATATAACTCAAAAGGAGTCTTAGTTTGTCCCCTATGGATTAAACGGTTCCAAGTGTACGCGAAATACAACATTGCATCGGGCCAGAAAGAAAAAGGCAAACCACTATCCGTGATAATAGCTCTAACACAATTTAAAGAAGTTTGATTAAACCGCTCACTTAACCCATTTTGCTCAGGTGTGAACGTGTTAGTTAACTCATGAACAACTCCATTTTTACTACAAAATGATTTGAAATTGTCATTTACAAATTCGGAACCATTATCCGTACGAATAGCTTTCAATTTTTTATTCAAACTACGTTCTGCCCGTGCAATGTGTCTCTCGAATACACCAAAAACCTGAGACTTATCCTTTAAAGGATAAACAGCAACCCTTTTAGAAAATCCATCAATAATGGACAAAAAGAACCTTTCCCCATTTTTACCAGTTACCTTAATCGGGCCCCAGACGTCCATAAATACTTTCTCTAACGGTGATTTAACGCCATGAACATCGGATGATTTAAAAGACACACGGTTTTGTTTACTAATCCTACAAGGCTCACAAAAAAATTTCTTAAACTTAAGTTTAGGAAGGCCCCTTACCCCGTTCTTCTTGCTAGTATTTACTATAGTATCAGGACTTACATGCCCAAAACGAGCATGCCAATACCCGATTTCATTAACTTTTGCAAGAGAAGCTGAAGGATTTTCTGGGTGCCCCCCATTCACTTTACTCCCCTTTTTAACTTTAGAAACATTAGGATATAAATAGTAAACACCGTCTTTAATTTTAGCAGTAAAAATATGTCTTTTATCTCTACCGAACACCGACACTCGGCCCTTACCGCCAGTGTATGTGGCACCGTTCACATCTAATTTAGGACCTGATATTAAATTTTTCCGTAACTTTGGTGAATATAACACATCTTTTAAATACAATACATTTTTACCAAAATCCAACTTAACAGTTCCTTTAGCAGTAATAGGAAAACTAATACCATCGATCGCGACAAAAAGCTCCTCTCCCTCCACAGGAGTATAATGCTCAAAAAGATCTAAATTTCTTAGAAAATGATTTGAAGCAGCAGTATCAAAAATAAAGCTGTCATCATCACTTAAATTACTAAAGTTAGCTTGAGCTATGTAGTAGGAGGGGGGAGATTTGCATTTGTCACGACCGTTGGAGTTATACTTTAAATTTCTAGGTTTAAATTTAACATTACTATTCAAAAAACAGTTTTTCTTAAAGTGGCCAATACGGCCACACTTAAAACAAGTTAAAGGCTTTTTACCTTTTTGCTGGATGTTCTGTATCTGAACACTGTTATTGGCATCTTTCTTAATATCACCCTCACGAAGCTGTAGACGCGATTCCTCCGCTGTTAACTCGGACACAATATTCTGGAACTTGAACTGGTCGTTCTTCCAACGCAACAAATATTGCACTGCAGATTCAAACTTGGATGGTAGGTGTTGCAAGAGCTGAAAACAGCAGTACACATCCTCCATAGCATGACCAATTTCACGCAGCTGGTCCAGTATTCTTGATAACCGGGTTACAAAAGAATTCACCGTTTCATTCTCAGACATTCTACAATTAATGAACTCTGTAAACAGTCCCATATGATGAGCTCTAGAGTCTGATATAAAGGTCTTCTTCAAAGTCTCCCAGGCATCAATAGCACAATCACAATTTTCAATAATGCTTCTGACTTCAGGCGATGTATTCAGATATATTGTGGATAATGCAACTCGACTACGAGATTTAAAATCCTCCACTTGTTTTGAAGTTATTCCGGCCTCAGCATCTTCAACTGGCAGTATTTCGTTCTTACATATTATATTCCAGCAGTTTCTTTCAATTAAAATAAATTTAATGTCCTTGACCCACGTAGTATAATTATTCATCCGTAATTTTTCAATCGTGGGGTTTAAACTTACTGCCATTTCAATTTCTTTATCTTCAAACACTTAGAATGCCATAAAAACTATTATCAAAATTTTAATGCTATGAGCTGACAACGAGCCAAATCGCCCATAACCGCTTATTGTGAAAAAAACAATTTCCACATATATCAAGTTAGCAGAGTTAGCAGTGCAGTGAAATGATAGTTGCTCAGCTCTAAAAAGCTATAAAGAAGATAAATATATGTGGCATTCATTGAAGACGAAAGTTCAATTAAAACAGTTTATTAAAGTTGAAACAAAATGATGAACAACATTAAATCAGCTGAAACAATTTTAGAAAGGTTGCTGACGAAAGGTTAAATACCCTTAAAAGTACTGCCATACTGAGTTCAAATAGAAAGCTACTTTTCACACTAAACGAACAAGTCACAAAAATATAATTTACAATCATAAGAAAACTAAACAGTTTATAATTATATCGAAATACCAGCTCATGACTTTGAGCTAAACTGAAAAAACATAAAAGCTTAAAAGATTAAGGGCTTCAAAGCTTAAGAGACTGATTACATATTTCCTACCTCCTTTTTATAGTCACGAAACGGATTCAAAGTAACAGCTACTAGATGCTGTAGAATAGGAACGCCTCCCATAACTATAGCAACACGACGCTGCGAGTCAGCCGCCATCTATGGGCTTAGCAAAGAGACTCTGCAGTTGAAAAAATATTACATCTCCTCGCCAAGTAGCGAAAAGAACAATCCGTAAAAGGATTTAAACATATTTTTCTTTAAGTTAATTTTAATAAAATATGCTTTTAAATATGAGGTAAGTAATTAAAGTTATTTCAAAAGACTTAAACATAAATATATCAATAAGGAATATAATTTTTAACTAAAAGTAATTATCATTAAGCTTTTTAATTTTAATATATCTTTAACTCAAATGGCAGCATCAAAAGAAAAAATAGCACTAAACGCTATAATTCATTTAATTAATAACTTAAACTTTAAAGGTTATAAAGTGAATTTAAATTATATTTAAGTAGTGAATGAATTTAAATTTAAATTTGAGAATCAACACGGAAAGGGTATAAATTTTACAACACCTTCTTACGTGCGCGCGCAGCGCGCATGGGTCTGCGCTTCCGAAGGCAGTGGGGACCCGGTGTGAGTTTTTACACGATCAGAAATGATTTTTTTTTTTTTTTAGGGGGCACGAAGGGTCAGGGAAGGAATACGCGCACGCAGCGCGTGTATCCCTTAAGCTGTGCGCGCGCAGCACGCATGGGACATCGCTGCCGAAGGCAGTGGGGACCCGGGCAGACTTTTTACCCAAACAGAAATGATTTTTTTTTAAATTTCTTTTCTTAACACTAAAAGTTACTGTTAGTGATTCATTAATTTTAGTGATTCATTTGAAAATACTGACCCGCTAGCGGGCGAAGCTCGCTAGTACTATAAATACAGGTTCCAGATTAAGAGGTAATATATCGAGTACTGTTATGCAAACATGTGTTAAACAATTCAAATTAGGCTTCGGAAGAGTTTTATATGATAATTAGTTCTGCGTGAGGGGGCTACAGCTTCCCTCAACCCCCCCGTTTCATTAATGCACTTACATTTATATAGAATTTAATTCGGCTATTAAAAAAAATTCTCTTTTTAAAAAACAATTTATTAAAATTATTGTCTTTTATGATAATGCAGACGATTTTCATATCAGAGGAGAGTATAAGACTAAATATCCAAAAAAGTGCATTTTATTCTCAATATTAAAAAAAACGATTCGATAACTTTGTTTTAAATTATCGCAGATCGATGGTTCAACCATTCGTTTTAAAGGTATTGGCGAGCTCTTTTGAAAGATACCCATCATGAAAATTTACGCCCCTCGAGGGAGGGAGAGGCGAAGCTCCTACATACACAATTTTTTTCTCAGTTGACTATCTCTGTTACAAAAAATATATATTCGTTTCATTTAGTTTAGTGCAGTCTATAGATGTTAAACTCTACTTACTTGGAATTTCCCCCATAGACGTAATGTATTTGAATACTTTTGAGTGTCCCTGTACACGAACCATTTGCATGATCTTAACGAAAAGTTTAGTGTAGCATCCTTATATGTTACACATTTAGAATACCAAGTTTGCACTTTCTGCCATAATTTATTTTTGAGCTGATATCAGACAGACACACACACAGACAGACACACAGACCATTTATTAAAAACATGATTTTCGTATTCAGGGGACCTCAGAACATGTAAATATAACAATAACTCGCGTTCGGAAATTTGACTCAAAAACAATACTTTCTCTAACTTATGGGTAAGAAAAAGTAAAAAGAAGGAAAGGAAAAAAATCGCCTTCAAATGAATGAATTAAATGTATAAAAAATAAATAGCGTAATAGTAGTTGCTAAGATACACAGACTATTAAAATGAAATAATAAATTTTAGAAAAAAGAAAAATAGAAGCCAATATTGAAAATTGAATAAATATTAATTTAAAAAATTCAAATTTGAAATTAAAAAACTCTCGATCAGGTGCACACCTATAAGGTCCCTGGTATCCATCGGCCAAGTTTTGTAGCTCTACGATCAGTAGTGAGAGCACCAGTGTGCAGACAGACACACACATGCACAGACAAATACACAGATACTTATGTTTATTTATATAGATTATTAAAATGCTCATTTAATCGGGGTGGTTGTTAACTATATAAAAAAAACTTTTTGATAATCAATTTTTAATGAATAGAAAAACCACTTTATCAAGCTATACTTTTTACACTAATATTTTAATAAAATATGCGGTCTTCAATCTTTAAACTTCCATCTCATATTAGATGATAATTTAGGTGCTTTTTCTATTAGAGTATATAACAATATCTTGTTTTAAAAATCGCAAAATTTGAGCCGATTTTGAAAATAAATAAATGTAATAAAAAACAAAAATGTTTATAAATCTTAAACATGTGTTTACAGTCCAAAATTCTCTAAATTGGATTGTAAATTTGAGATTTTATCGAGAATTTTTAAAATGAAGTAAAATGTGATAAATTCAAATATGCACAGATATTTGAATTTTAGCAACTGTCAACATCCCAGCTTCCAACACATGTTAGATCTCCTGGTTTTTGGATTAGAGTACAAAAAAACAAAAATCCTGTATTTTCAACCGATTTGAACAACAATTAAAATTAGCTGTAAATAGTGATTACGAGTTGACAATCCAAAAGTCCCTAAATTAGGTTGATTAGAGAAATTCGGCGATATGTGATAGAAAATAGTATTTATTTAAATTCAATGTCAGCCCTGCTTTGATATTTTATATTGTGTGTGCTAGCGTTCATCCAGTTGAAAATTACAGTCTATCTATAATAATAAATAATAATAATAATAGTAATATTTAATTCATTCAACATTGGAATTTTTTTAAACTATCTTTACAATTGTTAGTGGTACCTAAAGTTAGTATAAATATCTAAGCTCTACATGACAAATTATTTTAGAGGTATTCACGGAGGCACGTAAATGGTTAGCTGTAAAGGGTCACTTTTTGTATTTTGGACTAATATAGCATCTAATTTTGTATTTCCTATTTCGGTCATCTTATGATCGATCATTTAAAAGTTTATATTTTTACGTTTTATTTATTTATAGTTTTTATAGTTTATTAACCATAAAAGCAAATCATGAATAAACAACTCATTTTTCCCCCTTTAATGAAAAAAAAAAAAAAGAAAGAAAGAAAGAAAGAAAGAAAAGAAAAGTCAAACCGTGCGGTTTTCACAGATTACTAATTGTATCGTTTAATATTCGATGTACTTTGCCTTCATTATCACAGAATGAACAGACAGAATGACAATAGACTGATAGATAGACCAAATGAATTCATAATTACTTTTAAATATTCTTAGAAAGTGTAAAAAATGTTTAATAGAAATGCAAATGCATTCCAGCAATTTCCGATTGTAACCTTTAATGTACCTAAATATTTTTGAATAGTAACAGACACGTTAAAAACCCTAAACTATAATAAAGAATTTTGTTTTGTACACATAATTAACAAATATCCTAATCATTATGATCTATGGAAAATAAAGGTAATAAATATGGTTTATAGAAATAACTCTCACAGAACACAATGCTTTGGAATTCATTTGGATATTCTTGAACACAAATCAGTGATGTTCTTCATCCCATTTTTAATAGGGATCTTCACATATTGAACCTGAATACCATATACCATTTTGAAGAAAGTCTAAAATAATTTAAGAATGTTAGAGGCGCACTGACGTCCAAATAGACAGATGGACAGTCGGTTGGGTGGAAAGGCAGACAAATAAACTAATTTAAACCATAATCTCTTTTAATTATTGTTAGAAAATGTTAAAAAATTCTTACTAAATAGAAAAATACAATTACAGCGATTTCCAATTATAGCCCTTAATGTCACTGAACATTTTTGTATGGCCTGTAAATACTAATGCTAATCATACTATATTCTACAGAAAACATTAAGCATATGAATAATAAATGTCAAATTCGTTATGATTTGGGCCAAATGAAAATACTAAAATATGGTTTATGGAAATACTTCTCATGGAATACAATGCTTTGGATTTATTTCAGGTGTCCTTGTACAAAAAGCAATGATGGTGTGTACTACAAATAGGAAACATCACATAGTAAACTTGAATAACATATATAAATCCATAGAATTCCGCAAATATATACGATAGTGCGGACAGACAAACACACAATCCGAAATCATAAAAACTGAACTTTTTTGGAAAAAAAAAAAAACTATGAAAATAAAGAGAAGTAAGTGTCTGTGTGTACCTCTCTCTGCGCTCTGGTGGTCACATTACTAATCGTAGGGCTACAAAATTTTGCAGATGGATAGCTAAGACTATGCAGCGGTGCACCTCATCGAGATATTTCCGAATTTCAAATTTAATTTTTTAAATTATTATTTTTTTTTTTTCGATTTTATCCATTGACATTTCGCTTTTATTTTCTAAAATTTATTCTTTCATTTAAATCGTATGTGCATCTTAGCAACGGCTCTAAAGTTTTTATTATTATTATTATTATTATTTGTTAAAATTATTCTCCTGAAAACGAAATCTTATTATTATTATTGTTATTATTATTATTATTATTATTACTTTCATTATCCTACTACCATAGTTAATGGAAGCATTGTATTCGGTAAAAAAATTCGATATTGAGTTTTCGATTGACTTACATGTTTTAAGGTCTCGTGAGTCCAAAAAAGTAGTTTTTAGCAATTGGTCTGTGTATGTCTATGTGTGTATGTTTGTGGGGAATCTTCTCAAACTGATAAAGACAGAACAACGAAACTTCAGAATTAAGACAGGTCTGGTGTACAAATGAATTTTCTAACTTTTGGTGAAAATTGGAAAACCAGAAGTAGGACATCGGAAACCGGAAGTGGGACCGAAAGCCCTTTTCTCATAAACGGCTCTAACGATTTTCTTCAAAGTTACGATATAAACATTCTATTAGATGTCCTTTCGAATGACATAGTTGGTTAGTTTAGGAAAATTGATGCTCGTCGTGTCTCCATAGCCCAATTTCAGGTCTTGTAAATGCATTCCTTTAAAAACCGCTGTACGGAATTTTTTTCGAACTCGTCATATAACCCCCCCCCCCCCTTTTAAATATCCTTTTGTAAGTAATTTTTGTTTTCTGTTTTGTTTCAATCACTCTTCAATAATTGAATATACCAAATTTTGGTAAAAGTCGGTATCTCAAAAACGGCTCTAACGATTTTCTTGAAAATTGTCTTATAAACCCATTTTAGATATCTTTAATATATTACGTGGTTATCACAGAAAAATTAAGCGTCATCTTGATTTAGTAGGTCAGTTTTAGGTCTCGGAAACTGGTGTATCAAAAAATGGCTCCATTGATATATATATTTTATTTTTTCTTATTTTTTTAACTTTCAATGTAAACTCTGTTTTATATGTTGTTACGCGTGTATCAGCTATATCTTTTACCGGAAAATTTTTAGATGTCTACTTTGTTAGGTCAGTTATATATCTTCTGATCACATCATCCCAAAAATGTGCATATAATACGTGTAATAGTGGGCTAATGGAGGTTGTGGGGTTGCTTCACACCAGATTTGTCATTATTATTATTATTATTATTATTATTATTTAATGCATTTAAAAGCGATTTTTTTTTAAATTTATTCTTTTATTATATTTATTGAAACCAAAGGCTAATACAGTAGAAAAAAAAAAAGAGTTGGGTTTAACGTTGCACTAGTACTGCGCAAAGGGTACTTTTCTGACTTACAACTAAGGATAATCCGGAGACATGCCATCACAATTTTGATCCTTCACCAAATTAATATATATATTATATATATATATATATATATATATATATATATATATATATATATATAATAGTTACGTTTATGTATAATTTTAATAATATAATTAGTTGTACTAAAATTATAAATTTATTCTACTTAAAATTTTATTATTGCGAAGTGAGGTTTAAAAAACGAAGTGCTTGAATCTTTCTAATACATTGTATTAAAATGAAAATGTTTAATCGATGCTGAGATGTATCCATCTGTAAAATCGTAGTTCTTGAACAACAGCAGCCCAATCTGTCGTCCAATAAATTACAAAATTGAAATACCCAGAAAAGGCATTGCGGCAGGCAGTGTGACTTGACTGAACAGACTTGAGCCGACATAGCACGGGAAAGAAAATGCTGTTGAAGGCAGGGTACACTCAAACTAATGTTCAAAGCGATTTCTGTAGGATTTTTCATGTTATCTATAAAGTGTTATAAAAAAATAGCGATTCGATTTTGAAAATTCAATTAAATATAGTGACCAGCGAAACGGGCAAAGTCTGCTAGTAAATACATAAAAGAAATAAAAAGAAAAAGAAATAAGATAAAATAAATAAATAAATAAATTGAAATAAATAACTTTGATATCTAAAATTTAAATAAATTTGCCTCTTTTATTGTAATTTGCAGTTTATAATTTATATGATAATTTAAATGATTTTGAATAAAAAAAAAATAATAATAATTATAATTATAATAATTAATAAAAAAAATATAACAGTAAGTAAGAAGATCAGATATTTTATTTTTTGGATAGTTAGTTAGTCGTTATAAAATAAAAAAATAAATAAAATAAATCTTAATATCTAAGGCTTTTATTACTTTCTTTTACCTATATAAGCAGAAAGTATTGTTTTTCGGTAAAATTTTCGAAAGTGAGTTTTTTTTATAGTTACGCGTTTTTAGGTCCCCATAATCGTTGTTAGCGGTTGGACTCTGTGTCTGTGTGTGTGTCTGCCTGTTATTAGCATATCTCGAGAACAAGTAATAGCAGAAAGTCCAAATTTGGTATTCTAAATGTGTATCATATAGGGATTCTATAGAATTCATTTTCACATCCTTACTGTAAATAACATATTTCTTGAAGTCTTATTTTCAACTATGTTTTTTGTATAATATCACGTTTTGAGTTGGCCTGATTACGAAAGTCCAATTTTTAGCGGTTGACCTGTATCTAGGAGAGGATGGGGCACAGTGGATCACCCATATTGAAATCTATTAATATTCAACTCTTTTAGTTCATATGGGTACACATGTACGGCAGCATAGTACTAGTTGTATGCAGCCAAAAAAATCACATGAGAAATAGTAAGATAACCATTTTGAGCAGTTTTTATGTTTTGAGCTGCTCAAAATAATTTTTTCACATTGAAGTTTTTAAAATTTTATAAAGATTGAATTAGTGACTATGAATACTATACAGCTGTTAAAGGAAAACAAGATATTGTTTTTTTTTTTAATTTCTAAAAATTATTAGCATATTTATAGTCTATATATTATTTTATTATTATTATTTGTTTTACTCTGACACGGGGCACATTGGATCACCTTCCAGTGTGCCTTAAAGTACAAATTAGATTTAATATATTTGTTTTAGTTAAATTTATAGATACAAATATAATGTAAAGTATATCTCAAAGTAATAAATATCTTAATGTTATAATAAAATAAAAATAATAATAAATTTCTGAAAGAGTAAGTATTTGAATAATTATATAATTATTGTTAATATCTAAATTTATTAACTGTTTGAATTATATAGTATTAATAAAAAAAAATCCAATTTAATAAATATTAGGAATTATTTATTATTTTTGTTGTTGTTGTTTTTAGAGATCACATGTGAAAAGCAAAGAAGTAGGTAGCTTAATATATTTTATTTAAATTTATCCTACAAATACAATGTAAATTAATTATATCTCAAAATAACTACAAAAATATTAAATTTTTGAATAGTAATATAATATTTATTAATATCTGAATTTAAAAAAAAACATATTTGACGTATATAATATTAATAAAAGAATAAAAAACAATATCTATTTAAACTTAATAAATTTTCTTACTGAGATTTGATTTCTTATTTGTTTATTTTAATTTAGTTTTTGTTATTTTATTTCATGAAAATGCTAGAATTATGTTATTTAGACTAGAATAGTATAAGAAACTATTTTTAGAGAGAAAAATAAAAGTAATTTATATTAATTTAATATAAACAAAAGAGGCTGGTCCACTGTATCCCGGTTATGGGGCACAGTGTTCCACTTTGTGAGTGCTCACAATTTATTTTTTAATTCATAATGTATTAGAAATATTGTTATAAAAAAATCAGACTTAAGAAGGGTTTAGAGATTGTTTCTTATTTTTCTTTTTTCAAGTACATAGCTTTTCTGTTTTTTGTGAAAAAAAAATTTAAGAATGTAAAAGTGGTCCACTGAGCCCCAGTCTCCCCTATATCTGTTATCAGCATAACTTAAAAATAAATAACTGCAGGAAGTTCAAATTTGCCATTTTGAATTTTGTATTAGATTACCACTTAAAAATTTGATCAAGACTGGCAAATTTGAAGGCAAATCAATAACAGCCTAGATACTTTTTAAAATAATTCTATGCATTGTAATTGAACGGGGAGATTGAGGGGGACGGTAGTCCCCCCCCCTCCCTCCTCCACCTCACACAAAATTACATGTCAAATAAAACTTTTCCTAAACTTATTTTAGAATATTTTAGCATCGTACATTGAACTTTATTATATTTTGCTATTTATCTTGAAATTTAGTATGCAATCTATCATTATACTATTGAAATGCAGGGTAAGAGAAAGTCATGTAAGTGACACACCAGATTGCTTTTTTTCTGTAATCATTAAATTCTTTACTGCATTCTGAAAGTATGAAAACAAAACAAGACAAAATGAATCGATAGACGACGATTATCGCAGAGATAAAACTTTTTTCCGTCCTTTAGTGTGACCTTGCATTGCGCATGGATACAGCGCATGTCAGTCAAATCAATATTTCGTAAAAATATTTATTTCCCGTTACTGTGAAATTTTGGCCTATATGGGATATTTCTTTAAGAAAAGCTTCATGTGACCTTTTCTTTCTATTATAAAACTTCCTAAAACTCGAAATATCTAATCAAAATTTGGAAAAAGAAATAGTTTTATTTTAATAATTTATTTTAATTTAAATTTTAATAATTAATAATTTTTTTTTCTTCAGCTTTCAGTGTTTGTGATATGAAAAACAAGTACGTGTATTTCTCTATTCTTTTATATCTTTTAGCCAATTTTAGAAAGTACCAGAAAAAATTACAAAAAAAAATAATTACTACTAAATGATTTTTATTAATTAGAAATTTGATTTCATGGAAAAGGTATTAATCGTGATAAATTCAATATATGATAGCAAATGTAATGCGAAAATCAAATATGTGTAGCTCTCTGTTCTTTTACATTTATTAGCCACATTTAGAAAGAAATTATTTACCAGAAAATATTATAAAAAAAATAAGTACTTACGATAAAAATAATTCTATTAAGTAGAAATTTACTTTTATGGCATAAATATGTATCTTGAGTATTTGAAAATATGTTCACATATGTGATGTGGAAATCAAGTATGTGTGTTTATTTCTTCTTTTACATCTTTTAGCTAATGAAAAAAAGCAGAATAAATGTATCAACAATATATGCTTGGAATCAAAACATATCTATTAAGTAGAAATTTCTTTTTTTGGCATAAATATGAATCGTGAGTATTTCAAAATATGTTCACAAATGTGATGTGAAAATCAAGTATGTGTAATTCTCTGTTCTTTTATATATTTTATCCAACTTTAGAAATAAATAATTTATCAGGGAAAAAAAATAGATCAAAAATAATATGCTTAGAATCAAAACAAAATCTATCAAGTAAAAATGTCTTTTTTTTTTTTTTTTTTTTGGCATAAATATGAATTGTGAGTATTTCAAAATATGTTCACAAATGTGATGTGAAAATCAAGTATGTGTAATTCTCTGTTCTTTTATATATTTTATCCAACTTTAGAAATAAATTATTTATCAGGGGGGAAAATATAGATAAAAAATAATATGCTTTGAATCAAAACATTTATATTATGTTGAAATTTCCTTTTATGCAATAAATATGAATCTTGAAAATTTCAAAATATGCTCACATATGTGAAGTGAAAATCAAGAATGTGTATTTTTCTATTACTTTATACCATTTAAATAATTTTTGAGAGAAACTATCTGCCAGAAAAAAAATATAGGGAAAATAAATGCTTATAATTAATGTGTCTTTATCAAGTATAAATTGCATTTTATGGAATATGTATGAATCTTGAACATTTCAATATATATTAGCAAATGTGATGCACAAATAAAGCATACGTGTTTCTGTGTTCTTTTTCATCGTTAGTCTATTTTAGAAAAATTTATTTAATAAATAAATAAATAAATAAATAATAATAAATAAATATATATATATATATATATATATATATATATAATAAAGATGATCTATTAAGCATAGTAGAAGCCAAGTAACAGATACAAGATCACTGAAACACCAATGACCAATAAGAAAAAAAAAATCATCAGTGGATGAAATACACTAATGTAAAGAAACCAGATATATTAATTAACAGCCTGCAAAACAAACGAATCAATAAAGTAAAACAACAAATCTTAACTTAAAACCATAAACTTATCAAAATTAAGGAAAAAACAACCCAAGAAACACAAGATAGGAAGAAGGAGGCAGGCGGCAAGACTTGTGACTTAAATAAATTATTTCAATTAAAAGATTTTTTTCTTGAATAGAAATTTACTTCTAGTGAACAAATCTGAATCTTGAATATTTCAAAATACATTTAAAAAATAGTGTTGGATTACATCTATTATTTTTTCCAGTATATGCATATGTACGATAAATCTGATAAAAGAAGTTGAAATATATGTATATTTTTAATTTTTGCTTCGATTATTCTTTTTCTCTGGTAAATGTTTGGAACGTAAAAGAACAAACGCATATGCAGCAAAAATTGATTCTGGAATATTAGTTTCTGGTTTATCATTCCAATGAATGTGTACCAAGTGTGTATATTATTATATTACCTATGAAAGCTACATAGTAGTGCACAAAGAAACATGACTGTTAGTTGCATTATGTTCACATAATTTAATAAATCTACCTATGAAATATCATCGAAATTCGGGGAAACAAAACTTTTCAAAGTGGGTATTATTTATGTGTACCATGTATTTCAACGTGTGTATCAGATTGTGCTACGAATTCATGAACAACAAACAGCATGCATCAAAAAAGGAGTTGCTTTAAGAAGGATAAGCCTTTCGGAGTAGCAGAATTATGAATAATCAGACATGTAAGTAAAATTTATTTCTTGTAAGATTTTACTACAAAACTTAAAATATAATTGAAAAACTATACTTTTCGATTTAACTGCAAATCACTTATTTAAATTAAATTGTTTCAACTGGTATTACCAAAAATCGACCAGTAAAATATATTAATACTTCAAAAGTTTATTCTAAAATGTCTTAAATTTGATAAAATAGAAAGTTTATATCTTTGGAAGAATATGTTTCTCAGGTAAGTATAAATACAGTGGGAAACACTTACCGGGCACTGAGAGAAAAAAAAATTAATGCTTTCATTTAGAATGAATAAGTAGTCATTTTCTGAATTACTAAATTAGAAATATAGATTTCTGGGTAGTGTGTATAAGGTAAATTAACTGGATAGACGAAAGGATCGAGAATTTCTAGTCTACACTTCTCTATATTGAGAAACAATATTATGAATATTATGAATATAATGCATCCTTTGTAAATTCTCACTTGATTTCCTAGAATTTGATCATAAAACAAAATCGTTACTAAAACTCGCCTCGTGTTCGCATTCAATTTTAGAGATTTTTTAATGATATTAATCACGATAATATAAGAAAACGCTCTAAGATTTTTAATAAGAGTTTTAAAACTCGTTCACAAAAAGAATTGAAGTTTCTAAGAATGGCGTGGAACTATTTTTACTATAGCTACAGTTTAATTTCTAATGTCAGTCACTTTTTTTTTCAGTGTATGACAGAATTTTGCCTTTAGGAGATGTAGCCTTTTAAAAGCGATTATTCAGAAAATGGTAATGCATTTATTATATTGGCTAAATTAAATAGTTTTAATAATTTAAATTTCTATTATTTACCGCTAGAGCCTTCTATTAGCCATTGATATCGCATTGAAAAGCTTTTTAGCAATGCACTGAGAAAAAAAAATAATAATAATCTGGCGTGTCACTCGTACGACTTTCTCATACCCTGAAATTTAATACTATAAATACAGGTTGGAGATTAAGAGGTAAGATAACGAGTACTGTTATGTAAACCTGTGTAAAAACAATACGAATTAGTCTTCAAAACAGTTTTAATTGACAAATAATTCTGTGTGAGGGGGGCTGCCGCCCCTCTCAACCCCACATCCAGTATTGTACATACATTTATATAGAATTCAAATCTGTCATTAAATTTAAAAGTTCATTTAAAATTATTCAGACAACTTTCACACGCATCATTCCCTGAAACTTACCAAAATTGAACAAACATTTCTTGTAACAAATGTATTAACTTCAAAATACAACATTTGGATTGCCTGAAATTATTTGTTTTTAATTTACCCTAACAGATACAGACAAAGATCAAACGTTAATAACTTGACTTCGGTATTCAAGAAGCCTCAAAACGTGTAAATATACAAAAAACCAAGCCATGAATATTTAGCTTAAAAAAATACATTATTTACCACATGACTATGAGAAATTATTTTCAATTCCTGAGCAGCTTTCCTGAACATGGCAAAATATTATAGTAAACCACTTCCTCTAACAATAAAAAAGAATTTTATGGCTTATATATTGGCAGCCCTGTATATCTTCTGAAAGTTCTGTGCACATCACATGGTGCACATAAGTATAATCCTGTATCAATAACACACAACACAATCTGAAGTACACTTCCTTCAATTTCCAAGTACTATCGCACTATAATCGAGTTCTTTTGTGTAGCTCTGGTTCTTTTGTGTAGCAAACGAACATTGAATTATTTCTATACCATATTCTACATGACACATATTTTTACACATATAAAAAATATATATTTGTTTCACTTGGTTTAGTGTAGTCTATAGATGTTAAATTTTTCTCATAGATGTAATGTATTTGTATTCTCTTGGGTGCCCCTGTAAATGAACCCTGTAAATGTTTGGTTGGATCTCAACGGAAAGTTTAGTGCAGCGTCCCATGATACACATTCAGATTATGAAATTTGGAATTTCTGTTATAATTTGTTTTTGAGATATGTTGATAACAGACAGATACACAGATAGACACACACAGACCAACCGCTAAAAACAGGATTTTCGGACTCAGGGGACATCAAATCGTGTAAATATAGAAAAAACTCAATTTAAAAATTTTGAACTAAAAACAATACTTTCTCTACCTTATGGGCTGGAGAAAGTAAAATAATCTGGTTTGTCACCCATTCGACTTTCTCTTACCGTGAAATTCAATATACTAAAGACATATTGGGCATTAACCACTGAAAAAAAAAAAAAAAAAAAAAAAATGTTAAAAGTACAGGAAAAATCTGGCAGCTGAGGTGCCAGTATTTCTCCGTAAAATATGTAGTTTAAAACCGTAAAATTCTATCACTTTACACAGGAATCCTGTAAAACAAACAGGTTTTTTACTAAAAGTACAGTTTTGTTCTGTATATTTGACGGAGAAATACTGGCACCCCAGCTGCCAGACTTTTCCTGTACTTTTAACAGTTTTTTTTTTTTTTTTTTTTTTTGCAGTGAAGGATAAGATAATAATTTAAAAATAATAATTTAAATTTAATAATTTATAAAAACAATTTAAAGTAGGATTTGTAAAAGCTTTATTTGACAAATAATTCTGTATGAAGGGGGTCTACTGTCCTCCAACCCCCGTTTCAATATTGCATTTTCATTTAAAGAAAATTCAAAAGCTGTTTTTAAATTTAAAAGTTCATTCCAAATTAATCAGATAAATTTCACTCAGATCTCATTCCTTGAAATTTAACAATTTTGATATTTTTTTTTTAATAACTACCTTATATTAACTTCAAAATACAGCATTTGAATTGTCAGAAATTATTTGTATTTCAATTATTCTGAAATAAGGCATGAACAAAGAATAAATGTTAAAAACATGACTTATTCAGGAAACTTCAATATTCAGGAAACCTCAAAACGTGTAAACATACAAAAAACAAACGCAAATTATTTAGTTTAAAAAAGTACCTTATTTACTACATGGGTTACAGAAATCATATTTAAATTCTGAACAGTTTTCCTGAACATGTTAAAATATTATATTAAAGCATCTCCATTAATTACATTCAATAAAATAAGATGTCTTAAATATAATCTTATATTAATAACGTATAGTATAGCCTGGAATGCACTTCCATGAATTTCCATTCATTACACCACTATATTCTAGTTCTTTTGTGTAGTCCTGTAAACGAATGGTGAATAATTTTCCTACCATATTTTATATGAAACACGCTTTTATGCCTCTGAAATACATATATTCATTTTCTTTGGTTTAGTGCTGCCTACAAATGTTAAACTCAACTTACTTACAATTTCCCCCATAAACGTGATGTCTTTGCATTATCTTGGATGTCCCTGTACACGAACCATTTGCTTGATCTAAAGGAAAAAACTAGTGTTGCATCTTTATTTGATACAGATTTAGAATACCAAGTTTGGACTTCCTGCTATTAGTTGTTCTTGAGATATGCTGATAACATACATGCAGACCAACCGCTAAAAACATGTTTTTCGGATTCAGGGAACCTCAAAACGTGTTAATATAATAAAATCTCAATTTCGAAAATTTGACCGAAAACAATGCTTTCTCTACCATATATATGGTTAAGAGAAAGTAAATAATCTGGTGTGTCTCTCACACAACTCTCTCTTACCCTGAAATTTAATATTATAAATACAGATTGGAGTTTAAGGGCTGAGATAGCGAATACTGTTATCTAAATCTATGTTAAAACAATTCAAATTAGGCTTCGGAAAAGTTTTATTTGCCATATAATTCTACGTGGCGGTATCTCAACCTCCCCAGACCTGTTATTAAATTCAAAAGTTCATTTAAAAATATTCAAACAATTTTCACACCCAACATCCCTTAAAACTTATCATCATTCAACAAACTTTTCTAGTAAAAAACGTATTAATTTCAAAATACAACATTTGGATCGCCTGAAATTATTTGTTTTTAATTTGCTTTTCAACCTAGATCTTTTGTGTAGCCCTGTAAATGAAAATGAATGATTTCTATACCATATTCTACATGAAACATGACTTTAATCATATAAAAAATATATATTCGTATCATTTGGTTCAGTGCAGTCTATAGATGTTAAACTCTAGTTACCCGCAATTTCCCCCATAGACGTAATGTATTTGAATTCTCTTGGGTGTCCCTGTACACGAACCATTTGCTTGATCTCAATGAAAAGTTTAGCGTAGCATCCCTATATGATACACGCTTAGAGTACCAAGTTTGGACTTTCTTCTATAATTTGTTTTTGAGATATGCTGATAACAGACAGACACACACACAGACACACAGACATTTACTTACATTAACTTAAAAATAAACTTTTGGATCGCCTGAAATTATTCGTTTTTAAGTTACTCTAAGAGACACAGGCAAAGACCAAACGTTAAAACAAATTGACTTCGGTATTCGGGAAGCCTTAAACGTGTAAATACACAAAAAACAAGCGAGGAATATATAACTTAAAAACATACATCATTTACCATATATCTATGAAGAATTCATTACAATTTCTGAGCAGATTTCCTGGAAATGGTAAAATATTACAGTAAAGCACTTCCACTAACAATAAAAAAGAATGTTATCCCCTAAATATTTGCAGCCCTGTATAAAATTTGAAGTTATGTACAGACCACAAGGTGGACCTAAATATAATACTACGGAACAATACATGGCACAACCTGAAATACACTTCCATCAATTTCCAGCTATTGTCGCACTATAATCTAGTTCTTTTGAGTAGCCCTGCAAATTAACAGTGAATGGTTTCCCTACTGTACTACATGAGACATGTATTTGCGTATATAAAAGGTATATGACCATTTATTTTGGTTTAGTGCAGTCAATAGATGTTAAACAATACTTATCTGCAATTTCCCTCACAGACGTAATGCATTTGAATTACCTTGGGTGTCCCTGTACACGAACCATTTGTTCATCTCAACGAAAGGCTTAGTGTAGCATCCCTATATTATACACATTTAGAGCACCAAGTTTGAACTTTCTGCTACTATTTTTTCTTGAGATATACTGATAACAGACACACACACACACACAGACCAACCGCTAAAAACATCATTTTCAGTTTCAGGGGATCTCAAAATGTGTAAATATAACAAAAACTCACTTTCGAAAATTTGACCCTAAAGAAATATTTTCTCTACCTTATAGGTAAGAGAAAGTAAAAAAGTTAGAGAATATTTTGAAATTTTAAACCAATATGACTTTTTTTCTTCCTCAAGAATTTTAGCAGCCTCTGTTAACTAGTGTTTGGCTTAGAACAAAATGTAGCAGAATCCTGTTTTTACAGGGAACAGTTTGAAGGATTATTATAAATATTTATAGTTAGAAGTTTGAGATGAAAATTCTATTGGAATTTTGCTTATCTCCAGGAAAATTAGGTTTCACTCAAATTCCATGTTCCGTTCGTGACAAACGAATAATTAGAAATATACTTCTGAGAACAAATAATTTTATTTACCCTACGAATTATTACTTTCTCTTACCCATAACTTAGAGAAAGTATTGTCTTTGGTCAAATTTTCCAAATTGAGTTTTTGTTATATTTACATGTTTTGAGGTCCCCTGAATCGGAAAATCATGTTTTTTAGCGGTTGGTCTGTGTGTCTGTATGTCTGTATCAGCATATTTCAAAAACAAATTATATCAGAAAGTCGAAACTTGGTATTCTAAATGTGTATGTTATAGGGATGTTGCACTAAACGTTTCGTTGAGATCAAGCAAATGGTTCTCGTGCAGGGATATCCAAGAGTATTCAAATACATTACGTCTATGGGGGGAATTGCTGGTAAGTAGAGTTTAACATCTATAGACTGCACTAAACCAAATAAAGCTAATATATATATTTTATGTACGTGAAAACAGGTTTTATGTAGAATATGTTATAGAAGTAGTTCACTGTTCGTTTACAGGGCTTCACAAAAGAACTAGATTATAGTGCGACAATACTTGAAAACTGAAGGAAGTGTACTTCATTTTCTGCCGTGTGTTATTAATATAGGATTATATTTATGTCCACCATGTGATGTGTACATAACTTTCCGAAGACATACAGGGCTACCAATATTTAAGTCATAATATTCTTTTTTATTGCTGGTGGAAGTGCTTTACTGTAATATTTTACCATGTCCATTAAAGTTGCTCTGTAATTGAAATTAATTCCTCATAGCCACATGGTAAACAATATATATTTTCTTAAGCTAAATATTCATCGCTTGTTCTTTTTTTTTTTTTTTTTTTTTTTTTTTTTTTAACACACTTTCAGGCTTTTCAGACTTTCTTAATACCAAAGTCAAGTTTTCAACGTTTGATCTTTGTCTGTGTCTGTTAGAGTAAATTAAAAACAAATAATTTCAGACGTTCCAAATGTTGTACTTTGGAAGCAATATGTGTGTTAGCAGAAAAGTTCGATCAAGATTGATAAGGTTCAAGGAATGTTTGTGTGAAATTACCTGAATAATTTTAAATGAACGTTTGAATTTAATAACAAATTTGAATTCTATAAAAATGTAGGTACAGTAATTTAACGGGAAGTTGTGGGGGGCAGTATCCCCCCTCACACAGAACTACTTGTCAAATAAAGCTATTCAGAAGATTAATTTGGATTGTTTTAACATAGGTTTGCATAACAGTTCTCGTTATCTTACCCATTAATTTCCAATCTGTATTTATATTATTAAATTTCAGGGTAAGAAAAAATCGTATGAGTGGCACACCAGATTATTAGTTCTCCATCATACTATAGGTGTGGGGAACTTAGGTAATCGTAAAAAATTTCTACCTCGGTTTTTTTAACTTTTTTATACGTTTTCAGTTGTGAGGAATCCGAAAATGACAAAATTTGTATGGTGTCTGTCTGTAGGGTGTCTGTTAGTGTGTTAGTCCGTTAGTTTGTTAGTCTGTTTACACGATATCTCACGAACAAATGATCGCAGAGAGGTCAGATTAGTTTCAAAATATTACTTTCGATACTGGCAAGAACCCTATTCATTTGCAACACTCGAATTAAAAAACTTCGTAAGTTATTAGAAATTTACGATTTTCTTAACATGGGAGAATAGGACAAAAATTCACTTAAACGTGCATTAAATGGAAACATTTACTGTACAAATGTCAGACCAGTTTTAAAATATCAGTTTTGATGCTGGAATGAACATCAGTAACTATAGATATGCTACTTTGAAAATTTCGCAAGTTATTGGAAATTTACGAATTTCTTAAAATGGCAGTAAGGGCAAAATTCCACATAAACGTCAATTTTTAGAGATATTTTCAGCGTAAAGATATCAGACTACTTTTGAAATATTATTTAGGACACTGAAATAAATATTAATGACTATGAATTTTCCAATATAAAAATTTCGTAAGTTATTGGAAATTTACGAATTTCTTAACATGGAAGATAGAGCAAAATTTCACATAAACGTCAATCTTGAAGGATATTTTCATCGTAAAGATGTCGAAACACTTTTGAAATATTATTTAGGATACTGGCATAAATATTATAGACTATGATTTTTTCAATTTAAAAAATTCGTAAGTTATTTGGAATTTACGATTTACTTAACATGTCAGAATAAGGCAAAATTGAGTATGAACTTCCATTTTGAGGATCATAAATACATTAGACAACTTCAAAATTACATTTATGATATTGGTTTGAAAATGATTGAACACAAATATTCTAATAGGAAAAATTTCGTAAATTATTCGTAATTTACGATTTTATCAAAATAGCGAAATTATGATTTTTTCATATAAATATGGATTTTGAGGATTATTGCATTGAAAATAGTTGCATGAAAACTAACGGTGGATAGCCTATTAGTTGGGGATTTCATTCTGTCACTGCATCAAGCTTTGGTCAAATTTATTTCTTTTAACATGATTACAATATGTCTCGCACTATAAATTTGTGAGAACATAAATATGATGGGGAACTGAGCAGAGTCCACCTCTGCCAATTAGTTTTTACAATGAGATCGAGCGAACTCTGTCATCCAAGTACTTCCTACTTAATTAAAGAGTAAATATTTTATGTCAGGTACCTTTAAAAACATTTAACATTCGGTTAGTACATTTTATCTATATATGGATGTAATATTTTAAATCGTACAACAAGGTATCTTTATTTATTTATTTATTTATTTTCGAAATGAAATAAGATTAGTTACAACGAGATATATCAATTAGAGTGCTGATTCAATGGATAAAGGATTAACTTTCCGTGGTTCAAGATGAATCACGTGACATGCTCGAATAGGCTGCTGTGTTTGGCCCTTTATCACTATTTTGGCATTTAAAATAACAGCTCGACAAATTATCATTATTATTAGGTAACGTGACAGTCCTATAACCGAATTAAATTGTTTTTAAAATAATTTTACACATATTTCACATTTTAATAAATAATAAAATACCTTTAATTTCATCGTTTCTCAACAAAGTTTAAAAGTGTTTGTAAAGGAAAATTTAAACTTTTAAAGAGTTTAATTTAACAACAAATAATAATTTTTCAACTATTTTTAAGCATTTTGTCGGTTAAAGTTCAACTACACGAAATAAAAGAGAAGTAAAATCAAAATCAAAATGATTTAGAACAAAAGAATATTAAACTACGTAAATAAACAAAAACATTGGCGTTTATGACTTATTCGAAGAACAATCTCCAAACCGTTGCCATAGAAATTTTCTGAAAATAAGCTGTTACCAAGGGAACCATCGAATACGCAGGTGCAATGAGAGCATGTCACATGACTCATCTTGGACCTTCTCAAGGGTTACCATTTATCACTCTACTTTATATATCTCGTTGATTAGTTATATGACATTATTTTGAATCGCTTTATTTTTTAATTTTATTAACTAACTGTAGGTTGTTATGGAAACATTAAATTAAATAAGAGATATTAAACAAGAAATGAGAATTTTTTAATACTTGTGTTACAGATATAAGAACTAGTAAAATTTCATTTGAAAAAGGAATATTTATAATTAAAATAGATAAAACAAAACAACAGAAACCTTTACTAAAATGTATTTTAAAGTATCCTTATAACAAATCAATAATCCATTTATTCCTGAATATTTTCAATAAGTATGAATAAAACAAATTTTTTTTTATTAGATATAAGCACTTGAAATATGACTTATTATCTCTCTTTCTCCCTTTCTCTCTCTCTCTCTCTCTCTTATATATATATATATATATATATATATATATATTAATAAAATCAGACTTTTGTCTGTAAATTTGTCGGAATCAAAAAATTTTGCGATATCTTCACGTTTTACACCCCATGAAAGCCGAAAATGATTTCAGAAAATGTTGCCTGTGTGTGTGTGTGTGTGTGTGTGTCATCGTGTCCGAATGTCGCTTTTTTTGTCCGGGCATTACTTGAGAATGGCTGGACGCAATTCAACGGCGCTTGGCAGGAATTTAGATCTTCACCCAACTTAAAATTATATCTTTCAACTTTTCAGAAATTACCCCCCGTTCCTCCCTAGGGGGTAAAAGAGTAAAACACGTTTGTCCGGGCATCACTCGAGAACGGCGGGACGGAATTTAACGGCGCTTGGCAGAAACTTAGGTCTTCCCCCAACTTGAAATTATATCTATAGAAATTTTCAAAATTATGATTAGTGTTTAAATTGTGGGTAAAAAACGCCTGCGCATGCGCCATAAATATTTTTTCACTAAAATGCTTTGAATGAAAAAAAAAAAAATAAATAATAATTTTTTAAGTTAAAGACTTTTGTATTCGCGTGATTCGCACTACAAATTATGAAAAGATTGAAATGAAGTGTTGCCATCTAAGTTTCATACTTTAGTTAATTTTAAAAAATCTAATTGTCGTATCGAAAAACTGTTTACACCCCAGGATTCAGAAAAATCACCTCTTTCATTTGGTACTGAATTTGTAATGATAGGTCTGATATTTCAAATTTATTTTTCCCTTTATTCGTTTTTCCGTTGCCACTTAAAATTCATACTTTAGATATTTTTTAAAAATCTAATTGTCGCATCGAAAAACTGTTTGCACCCCTGGATTCAGCAAAATCACCCCTTTCATTCGGTATCAAATTTATAAATATAGGTCTGATATTTCTAATTTATTTTACCCTTTTTCCGTTTTCAACCCAGATTCGATATGGAACAGCTTTAGAATTGGATCCCTTTGGCAAAATTTGAAATTCCGAACCGAAGTAGCTCGGACGTTTCTCGCCAAGATCTTTGATTGCACAATTGAGATAGCCAATTCAGTTCAACGCAAAAATGGCTTAAAATATTTAAAGTCACCAAAGGGTTCCCATACTAAAGCTGTGCGTTTTGTACTTATTTATTTATATTTTATATTAAAGACTTCTGTGGTCACGAAATTTGGTGCGTAAATTGTTTGTTTGCATCCGGCACTTATTGTAACTGGATTTCACGAAATTCGAAACCTCCCCCCCCCCCTTCTCGGAGTCGGAGGGCAATAAACGGTATAACTTCAGTATAACCCCACAGCTAAATTTGGCAATTTTTCTTTGGCGCAGTTTTGAAGGATAACGATGTTCTGGACTGTTTGCGATAAAATATGGCAGCCTAATATGTTGTTTATTTTGGATTTATGATTTTAAGTTTTATGATTTCTGATTTAGATTATGATTTTATCATTTATCATACAGTAGACTCCCGATTATCGGCGGTCGTATTATCCGCTTTGCAGATTATCCGCAGTCCTCAAGGGCTTGAGTTTAAAAGGGAATATAAAAATACAGAACAAACTTATTCCAAAAAAAGACGAAGAGAGTAATGACCTTTAAGGCTTTTGGAGATATTACGCGATTCTTGACAGCATTTATGGCATACACACTGATTGGGAGGCAGTTAAGCAGTCTACATTGGTAAGGTCTTGGACAAAAATTTTACCAAATGTGGAAAATAATTTGGTAGAGTTTATAGAGGAGGGAGAAATTTCGTTCATGATTTGGCAAATCTAGCTAAATCTGTTACTGGAGGAGAAAAAGTCAATGAAGGAAACATTGAAGAGTAGGTTAATTGTGACGCCAATGATCCAGGTATTGAACACCATACAGATGAACAAATTGTGGGCCAAGCATTAGACCCAGTTTCAGAAGATAGTGAAGAAGAAGAGGAAGAAGGAGATAAAACTCAGCACAGGATGAGCATCACTTGCAGATGGACTTATAAAATATCTCGAGGAACAAGGCGATGTATCACTTTGTGACAAAATGCTGATAAAGAAACTGCAATCGCAAATTAAGAAAAAGCGTTTTAGTACAAAAAAAACAAAAATGCTTGACCGATTTTTTTGTTAAAAAATAGAGCAAAATGTAAGTAGAAATTTTTATTAGAATGTTAAATTGTATATGTAGGCTATGCTTAACTGTTAATTAAATAGTATTGCTCAAAAGGCTTTATGTGTTGATTTATATTCCTTTTTTGACCATTTTGCGGATTATCCGCTGATTTGATTATCCGCAGTTGTCTGTTCCCCGTTCACCGCGGATAATCGGGAGTTTACTCTATATGATTTATGATTTTTAGATTTATGATTTAGCCATAAACGCCAACAAAAAAATCGCCAAATATCGTTGTGGGGTTATACTGAAGTTGTTCCCAATAAACATGTGTAAAAACATGTCTTTCCGTTTCAATTCGCTTTGAATTATCTTAGAATGGCGAATTTTGGTGTGCAGATATTGATTAAGTGTACGCATTATGTACATTAGTGTGATTTTGCAAAACTTCGAACTCACCCGCTGAGGAAGGGGAAGTAAGAAGTGGGTAAGTTGTGCCGAAGACAGTGGAGACCCAGACTCCTCACTTTGCGAGCGAGAAAACCTGTACCAATCACAGCGAGGACTTAGGTTATTAATAAAGATATGGGATTTTGACAACTCATTTAAGTTTAATGCCCAGCGAAGTGGGCAAAGCCTGCTAGTATCTTAATAAACTTTAAACTTAATACTTTAGCATTTAATAGATGCATGTCAATACCCACACAACAAAAATAAAACTGATAATAACACACTGCTAAAACTATCACAAAAAAGTTGAGATACATGTTAAGATCCAAAAACAATTTAAATTACTTAGGCCCACTTGAACAACAACAAAAACAAGTACCATTAAGCATAATGGTGGAGAAAGTAATTAAAGGACTTCAAAATAATAATTGGAATATATATATACACATATTAGCTAAATTAAACAAAACAAGGCTATTGTAACTTTTTCTGAAATATATTTAACAATATTATACAAGTATAGCTTAAAAACGCACAAAATTATTTAATTTTCCTTAATTTTCTTTTTAAAAAACTCTGTATCTATGTATATATATATAAATGATAGATAACGTAATAAAATTAATCTTAAAATTTAGCAATTAATAGATCTAAAACAATTCCAACGCACAAAAATATGGAACTGAATTTAACTAAGAGGAAAGACTGACACAAAATTTTTGCGATTTAGATTAAGAACCAATAAGAGACAATAATAACTTAAAATACTTACGCCGACACGAATGATAATAAAAAAGGACCATTAAACTTGATGACAGAGAAAACAAATAATTAACCACAGAAATAATTGGATAAAAATGCTTAAAATTAGAAGTAAGATACCCATCAGGGGGCGAGTACTTCATAAAACTGTGAAAGCTGCTTCGATTTCGTAAAACAATATAGCTAATCATAGCAATTTATATCATTTCAAGCCCCGATCGAAGCAGCAAAACCATATAGAAAGAGAAATTAAGTGAATTATTAAATGAAATATTAAATTAAAACAAGGATTAAATAAAATCTTCATGGAAACCAGAGAGAAAACTAGAAAGAAGCATTGTAGCCACGTGTAAAGCAGTTAACACAAACTGGAGAATAGGATGAGGCCAACAAAAAGTGAAATTGAAAATAAAAGCTTTGCAAAAATCGATTAATGGAATGAACTTCAGAGCATTTTCATTAACGATAAAATACACAGAGTAATTATTAATTGAGTTTGTCAAAATTTATTTTAAAGTTAATTAAAGTTTAATCTAGTTAGAGTTAATTTAAATAGTACGTTAAACAAGACTCATTAAACCGTTCAAGGAAAGGATTAAAGAAAGAATGCATAAGTCAGCAGAAAGCAAGCGCCATCTAGCGGTTAGCTATATAAACAATAAATCAGTTAAATTATTTCAGGATAAAAAACCAAAGCGATAAGGAGTGTATTTAAGAAGTATTAACTGCAAGATTAAGAGAAATTTTGGCACCAAACAAATAATAAGAGTTATAATTTGTGGAACATGTTAATGTTAAACCTAAAATAATTAAGCTCAGAGTTGAACTTAATTTTATTAACCCCAAATTAATTAAACTTAAAGTCAAAGTATTAAGAATAATTAGATGTTAAGTTGTAAAAAGGACGCAATCACAAGCAATAATCCCAAAGAGCATACATGTAAGGATAAGCATTACAAGGCAGAAATCATTATATTTTATAATTTGAATTATTACTTTTTCTATAATTTAAATTTACATTTATATATATATATATATATATATATATATATATATATATATATATATATATATATATATATATAATATGAAAACTTATAGAACATTACCAAATTATCAACAGATGTAAAAGGATCAGAATAAGACAAAATAAATTAAAACGATGGAAGCTTCAAGAATTCTTTATTTTATATGCGGCATTATACGAATAGTGCAAGTTTTTACTTTCCGAACACTATAGTGAGGAAAGTATTGTAATCATGTCAAAAATCCGAATTCGAGATTTTGATGTTTCTATACGTTTTGAGGTCCCCTGAGTCCGTTTTCACTATTTTTACGATGATGTATGTATGTGTGTGTGTATGTGTGTATGTGTGTATGTGTGTATGTCTGTGAGTGAACACGCTAGCGTCTAAACGCTTTGTTCAATTAACCTGAAAGTTGGTACGCATATTGTAAGTCACCATAGTACGAACCCTATAGATTTTGGTAAATCTAGCACTTATAGTTTTTTTACAGGGACACAAAGAAAAATTCTTTATCATTATGGCCTATGGGAGCAAAATCTTAAAAGTGCGATAGCATCTAAACGCCTTATTCAATTGAGCAAAAAATTTATACACATATTGTAGGTCACAAATACTCAATCTGAATAGATTTTGGAGAATCTAGCACTTATAGTTTTTTTACAGGGACACAAAGAAAAATTCTTTATCATTATGCCTATGGGGCCAAATTTTTAAAAGTGTGATAGCGCCTAAACGCCTTATTAATCTGAGCAAAAAATTTGTACACATGTTATAGATCACATTTGAACTAACTGTATAGACTTTGGTGAATCTACCACTTACAGTTTTTTACAGGGACACAAAGAAAAATTCTTTATCATTATGGCCTATGGGACTAAATTTTTAAAAGTACAATAGCATCTAAACGCCTTATTGAATTGAGCTGAAAATTTATATGAGTATTATAAATCACTGTTGCACTAACTATAAGCATTTTGGTGAATTTAGCATTTATAGGTTTTTACAGGGACACAACGAAAAATTCTTTATCATTATGATCTATGGGCTCAAAGTTCAGTAGCGTTAAATAAAACATCGTGTAATAGATGGAAAAGAATACTCAAACACTCTATTATGGTTTTCTCTCTTTTGTTTGTTTAACAACTCCTCTTTCTTTACTTTATCTACAAAACTGTTAATTACTCAATGTTCGGAAAGTCGAGTGGAGTCACTCCAGATTTTTTTTTATTTTTTTTTATTTTCTGGTGGGGGGGGGGGGGGTTGAGAGAGTTAAGATAAGTGATTAATGCTTAGGTAAAAGAAAAATATAAAATAAGAAAATTGCATAACTGACTTAACATACATGCACAAACAGGTGAAGGTCGAAAATTTTTACGAATCTAATACTTTCGCCCACTTGAACAACAACAAAAACGTACCATTAAGCATAATGGAGGAGAAAGTAATTAGACTTCAGAATAATAAGAATAGAAGATTGAATAGAAGAAAGTAAAAACTAGTATGTTTGGGAAAACACATGACTTTCTTCTATATTTTCCTATAAAAATTCACTCAGTAAAAATAATTTATTAAAATTATTATTTAAAAAAATTATCTTCCATGATAATGCAGACGTTTTCCCTATTAGAGAAATAGTATAACACTACATATCCAAAAAAAAGTCAATTTTATTCTCAATATTACATTAAAAAAAAAAAATCGATAAATTTATCTTAAATTATCGCAGATCGATGGTACAACCATTCGTTTTAAAGGTATTGGCGATCTCTTTAGAAAGATACTCCTCATGAAAACTTACTCCCCTCGATGGGGGACCTCCCCCTCCGCCAAGAGGGGGGGGGGGGTGGTGAGGCTCCTACATACACATTTTTTTTTTCCAGTTCACTATCTGTATTAGAAATAATTCTTTTAAATTCCATAATGATTATTAAAAAATAATTCTCTTTATGCACATTTATACAAAATTTTGTCCTATACCACCATGCTAAAAAGGCGGGATGGCTGTTGGACAATTTTTACTAAAAGATGTTAGGCACTAATTTATGTCAATGTGTAACTACATACCAACTTGTATGAAACTTTCTGTGCAGTAGTACCTGAGATACAGTTGCCACAAAGTTTGTTTCTACAGCTCTCAAAACGCATAAATCCATCAAAAACCCGAAGTCGAAACTTTTTAGGAATCCAATACTTTCTTCTATAGAATATAGAAGAAGGTAAAAATAACAGATTGTGCATTTAATATTTCCTCATTCCAAAAATAGAAAAAAAAAAAAGAAATGCATATGGATTTAAGTAAGTAAATATTTAAGGTTCTGTCATTTAGTACATATGTGATAAAGTAAAATAAAATAAGGTAATTAAGATAAGATAAAATAATCAGTTACTTTATAATATATTTTTATTGTTATTAATCACTAAACTGACCCGGTCTTATATATACGCTTTTCCGAAGTACGATCCTTTGAATTGTACTGTTACCAGCGAAAGAATTCGCACGGCTGTGATGTAATAAAATAACCTTGGAAAGTGGTCTTGAATCAAGACCACTTTCCTAATCCAGCAGCGTCAAATACCTTTTAAAACTTTTCTTCGTTTTCACCTACACTGTAAAAAAAAAAACTATTACCAGCTGCAAGAAACTCTCTGTGATTGGACAAAATAATTATTTTCTCCAATCGCAGAAAGTTTCTCGCAGCTGGTAATAGTTATTTTTTTTACAGTGTTAACAGTTTGTATCCAGTAACAGGTGATTGTATGAGACACTAGTTAAAAGAGCATTCGTATGTCATGCGCAGAGCTACGAATTTCGTACAAAGGAAAAAAATATGATCACGTGGTTCACAAATAGCGGCTTGTTGGTAAACAAAAGTAACGTTAAAAGTAGCGTTGAAAATCGCTAGAAACTACGTTTTTTTTTTTTTTTTTTTGTAACGCGCTACTCGTTACACTACACTTTTTAGAAAGTAGTGCGTTGCACTACAAACTACTAAAAGAAGTAGTTTCGCTACTTGTAGCGCTACTTCCGACCACTGGCTCTTGATAGTATTTTCGAAAGATTTACTTATTTCAGAGTTCAGAGAGAACGATGGTACTGGGAATCAAATCTCGTACGATTTCCTCGGCAGGTAAAGGTTTAATAATTAACATTATTTAAACTAATATAATGGAGATCAAAATATATTTACCATAAGAAAAATATTTTCGATTTATGAATTTATATTTGAAGCATATAGATGTTTAAAAAGTATAAATTTTAATATGTGTCTTCAAATTTAATACGAGGGCTATTTTTTTTTCAACCTCCGATAGACTATAAAGGAAAAACGGGTAAATAAAAAAAAATTATTTTATTGCCAAAAGTAATGTAGATTAAAGGTTACTTCTCTTCATAATCACCATGACGATTGAGGCATTTGTCATATCTGTGAACAAGCTTTGAAATACCTTCATAAAATGTTGCCGCCAGTGACATGAAGTGAGTTCTGACGGTTTCTTTGAGCTCCTCGTCAGTTTGGAAGCGTTGCCCTCCAAGCCACTTCTTTAGTTCCGGGAAAAGATGGTAATCACTGGGAGCTAGGCCGGGACTATATAGTGGGTGTTCGAAAATGTCCCATTCAAAATGCTCATAGAGCCGTTGGGTTACACGAGCACTGTGAGGACGGGCATTGTCATGGATCAGAACAATTCCGGAAGTTAGCAAGCCTCTTCTTTTGTTTTGAATAGCCCTCCGTAAGCGTCGCAAAGTCTCACAATAAGAATCTGCAGCAATTGTTGTGCCCGGCTGCATAAACTCCACAAGCAACACACCTTTTTGGTCCCCAAAAACAGTTGCCATAATCTTACGGTTGTTGAAGGTTTGTTTGAATTTTTTAACTCTGTTTGGAGAATTTGTGTGCATCCACCACGCCCGAAACGAAACGACAATCTCAGCAATGGATGCACACAAATTCTCCAAACAGACCTAAAAAATTCAAGCAAACCTTCAACAACCGTAAGGTTATGGCAACTGTTTTTGGGGACCAAAAAGGTGTGTTGCTTGTGGAGTTTATGCAGCCGGGGACAACAATTACTGCAGATTCTTATTGTGAGACTTTGCGACGCTTACGGAGGGCTATTCAAAACAAAAGAAGAAGCTTGCTAACTTCCGAAATTGTTGTGATCCTTGACAATTTCCGTCCTCACAGTGCTCGTGTAACCCAACGGCTCCTTGAGCATTTTAAATGGGACATTTTCGAACACCCATCATATAGTCCCGACCTAGCTCCCAGTGATTACCATCTTTTCCCGGAACTAAAGAAGTGGCTTGGAGGGCAACGCTTCCAAACTGACGAGGAGCTCAAAGAAACCGTCTTAACTCACTTCAAGTCACTGGCGGCAACATTTTATGAAGAGGGTATTTCATAGCTTGTTCACAGATATGCCAAATGCCTCAATCGTCAAGGTGATAATGTAGAGAAGTAACCTTTAATCTACATTACTTTTGGCAATAAAATCATTTTTTTATATTTACCCGTTTTTCCTTTATAGCCTATCGGAGGTTGAAAAAAAAAATAGCCCTCCTAAATAGTTTGTAAAAATATCGTTCTTCATCTATTCCACCAGTACTGAATAGAACTTTTATCTTTCTCAAGTTAAATTAAAGATGTGTTTTGTTTACTTTGTTATAAAAAAAAAATCTATCGGCAGTTACGAAATTGTAAAAATTTACAATAAAAATTAAATATAAAAATTATTAAAATGAACAGTTTAAGAGCTTTATTGAGTTTACACATTAGGAATATATATATATATATATATATATATATATATATATATATTTAATGATGTAAAATATAATTAATTAAATTAACCTTTGCCCTGGCAAAATTTTTTCAATAGTTGTATTTTTTTTTTTTTTTTGTCCGAAATTAAATGTTTAATGCGTAAATTAAAATTTACATTAATATTAACAAACGCAGATTTATGCAAAATTCGAAACTTGTAAATAAAAATAAAAAAAACTTTAAAAGAAAAAACTTTACGTTTATCATATAAATTAAATACGAATCATAGATCATGGATAAGAAATATTTTTACATCAAAGAAATTTATTTCATTAGGTTTAAAACAGTTCCGCGAAAAGAAAAATAAGAATAATTAACAGATAAAACAGAAATATAGTCATAATTATTTAAATAAAATTACATAATATCATCAATAAACCTATATAATTTGAAATTAGTACAAATTAAATTTCTTTCATTACTCATACAGGAACGCTTTGCTAGTTCCGCTAGTCAAATTACGTCGCATAATAATAGTATCCCAGAAATTGCTCATATAACATATAATAAAAGTTTCCTGGAAGGAAATACTAATATAACTAGTCCTTTTTATACTTTCTCTTAGCCATAGGTTCGAGAAAGTATTGTTTTAGGATCAAATTTTCGAACGTGAGTTTTGTTATATTTACATGTTCTGAAGTCCCCTGAATACGAAAATCATGATTTTAGCGAATGGTCTGTGTGTCTGTGTGTCTGTCATTAGCATATCTCAAGAACAAATAGTAGCAGAAATTCCAAACTCAGTATTCTAAATGTGTATCATATAGGGATGCTACAATAAGCTTTTCGTTGAGATGAAGCAAATTGTTCGTGTACAGGGACACTCAAAAGTATTCAAATACATTACGTCTACGGGGGAAATTGCAGGCAAGTAGAGTTTAACATCTATAGACTGCACTAAACCAAATGAAACGAATATATATTTTCTTGTAATAGAGATAGTCAACTGGGAAAAAAAAATTGTGTATGTAGGAGCCTCGCCTTCCTCCCTGGAGGGAAGTCCCCCTCGAGGGCAGTAAATTTTCATGATGGGTTTCTTTCAAAAGAGCTCGCCAACACCTTTAAAACGAATGGTTGAACCATCGATCTGCGATAATTTAAAATAAAGTTAGCGATTTTTCTCATTTTTAACATTTTTTTTTTTTTTTTTTTTAAGAATAAATTCAACATTTTATTATTATTATTATTTAGTGTTATACTACTTCTCTAATATGGAAATCGCCTGCATTATCATAAAATATAATTTTTTTAAATAATAATTTTAACAAATTATTTTTTAATAACCGAATTAAATTCTATATACATGTAGGTGCATTAATGAAACGGGGGGTTGAGGGGGCGGTAGCCTCCCTCACACAGAACTAATTATCACATAAAACTCTTCCGAAGTCTTATTTGAATTGTTTAACACAGGTTTAGATAACAGTACTCGGTATCTTACCTCATAATCTGCAACATGTATTTATAGTATTAAATTTCAGGGTAAGAGAAAGTCATGTGATTGACACACCGGATATCTTTTTTATATATTAGTTAGGTTTTATACTTTTTTTTTCAATTTAATATCGACATTTCTCAGCTAAAAGCCACAGTATTACCTAATATATAGTACTAATATCACTCAGTAGTCGAACTTCAAGCAAAAATACCTCCAGAAAGTGTTTTAAAATATTATTTTCCATTTAAGCAATTAATAATTTTTTCCTTCATGACAACATGAAGTAAATTCCGTCGATTGTCTATCAGTAAATTCCCTTTCAAAATGTTTAAAATTGCAATGTCTGCACTGTATACCCATTGATTCATTATCAAAACTCATCAGAATTATTCTTTATGCTATTGTAAATGCATCCATAAAAAATATCTAACAGGCTATCAGCATCTTTAGTCACCTAATGATGCATATATCTGTATGAATATTTTTACATCTTTGCCTATTCAACTTTGCCTTCAACCCGTCATTTTTTTCTTTTGTGCATTTCAATATCAAAACAATATATTAAGACTTTCGAAAAAAAAAAAAAAAAATTCTCATTTCTGTTGAAAAAAAAAAAAAAAAAAAAAAAGACAAAGAACCTTTGAAATATATATATACTTAATACTGTTACCTAAAGACAAATACTTGAATAATATTTGAGGTTTTAAAATGTATATATTGCAAAATAAATCCCTAAAATAAGTTAAATCACAAGCCTTGGTATCACATTTTTAAAAACTGCACCTGGAGATTTAACAACTTTCTTTTATAGGAAATTTAAATACAAAAGGGTGATTTTATAACGGGAAAAATTGCAAAGAAATAAATTAATATAACTAATTAACAAATAAATAAAGGTATTTTTATCTGCCTTTTTGGCCTCATATGAGAGACTTTTTTCTGCAATTCACATTAAGCATGCCTTTCTAAAAATGGTTTTTTAACATTTTTTTTCTAATAAAAAATAGGCTGAAAACGTCCGACAAATTTCATGTTTGCGTATCAGTATATTGATGACAATAAATTATTTTTCCTCACCTTGAACTTTACCTCTAAATCTGCACTTTCAGAAGTATAAAGTATTATCCTTTAGTTCTATTTTCTTCTATTGCTGTAACGCACTATTCAAATCAAGGAAAAAATAAAATTATTTCATCTCGCAAAATTTGACGTTTAAGGAAAGTACACAATCTTAAATGGACTTTCGATAGAGGCGCAGTATTAGTATCAGTTTCTATTTAAAAAAATTTGGAACCGGAAAAATCTGGTCCTAAAGGCCCTGGAATAGAGGTGATCATTTGGAGAAGTCTCACTGTATGTCTTACATTTTTCAAAATGCCATATTTTTAAAATACATTCTACGCCTTAATTTTCGACGAAAACCCATAAAAATTATGGACGAGACTTCTAATAGACATTAAAATAATCTGGTGTGTCACTCACACGACTTTCTCTTACCCTGAAAATTAATACTATAAATACAGGTTGGAAATTAAGAGGTAACCTGACGAGTACTGTTATGCAAACCTATGTTAAAACAATTCAATTTAGGCTTCGGGAGAGTTTTATATGATAAATAGATCTGTGTAAGGGGGTCTGCCGCCCCTTTCAACCCCCCATTGCTTTACTGAATGTACATTTATATAGAATCTAAATATGTTATTGAAATTAAACGTTCACTTAAAATTATCCTGAAAACTTTCAAACGCAACATTCCTTGACACTTACCAGTCTTGATCAAATTTTCCAGCAACAAACTTATATTAATTTGAAAATAAAACTTTTATATCTCCTGAAATTATTCATTTTTAAGTTACTCTAAGAGACACAGACAAAGATCAAACTTTAAAAAATTTGACTTCAATAATCAGGAAGCCTTAGAACGTGAAAATATACAAAAATCAAGCGATGATTATTTATCTTAAATACGTACATTATTTTCCATATGTTTATGAGCAATTAATTTCCATTCCTGAGCAGCTTTCCTGAAAATAGTAAAATATTATAGTAAAACACTTCTGCTAACAATGAAGAAGAATGCTATCGCTTAAATATTTGCAAACCTGTATATCTTTTGAAGAATGTGTACAAACCACATAGTGCACCTAAATATACAGTAATAATATACGGCATAACTTGAAATGCACTTCCATCAATTTTCAGCTATTGTCGCAGTATAAACTAGTTCTTTTGTGTAGCCCTGTAAATAAACAGTGAATGATTTCCCTGCTATATTGTACATGAGGCATGTTTTTATGCATATAAAAATATACATATTAATTTCATTTAGTTTACTGCAGTCTGTAGATGATAAGCTCTACGTACCTGCAATTTCCCCCATAGATGTAATGTATTTGAATATTCTTGAGTGTCCCTGTACAAGAAGCATTTGCTTCATCTCAACGAAAAGCTTGGTGTAGCGTCCCTATATGGTACAGATTTAGAATATCAAGTTTGGAATCTGTGCTGCTATTTCTTCTTGAGATATGCTGATAACAGACAGACACACACACACACAGACCAACCGCTAAAAGCACGATTTTCCTATTCATGGGACCTCAAAACGTGTAAATATAACAAAAACTCAATTTCGAAAATATGACCTAAAAAAATTCTTTCTCTACCTTATGGGTAAGAGAAAGTAATGATCTGGTGTGCCACTTCCATCAATTGCTCCATCAATTGTTCGAATCAATTGCTTCCATCAATTGTGCCACTTCCATCATCGACCTCGACTTTATCTAACCCTGAAATTTAAATACTATAAATACAGGTTGGAGTTTAAGAGGTAACATACCGAGTACTGTTATGTAAACCTATATTAAAACAATTTAAATTAGGCTTCGAAAGAGTTTTATATAATAATCAGTTCTTTGTGAGGGGGAGCTACCGCCCCCCTCAATCCCCGTTTCCTTACTGCACCTAAATTTATATACAATTTAAATCTGTTATTAAAATTGAAAGTTCACTTAAAACTATTCAGACAATTTTCACACGCAACATTCCTCGAAACTTATCAGTCTTCATCGAACTTTTCCCAGCAACAAACTTATATTAATTTGAAAATACAACTTGTGAATCTCTTGAAATTATTCCCTTTTAAGTTACTCTAAGAGACACAGACAAAGACCAAACTTTATAAAACTTGACTTCGTTAATCAGGAGGCATCATTACGTATGAATAAACAAAAAACAAGCCATGAATATTTAGCTTAAAAACATGCATTATTTATCATATACCTATGAGGAATTAATTTACATTCCTAAGCAGCTTTCCTTGAAATGGTAAAATATTATAGTAAAGCATTTCCACTAACAATGAAAAAGATTGTAATCACTTAAATATTTGTAGCCCTGTATATATTTTGAAGATTATATAAAGACTACATAGCGCACCTAAATATAATCCTATAGTAATATTATACGGCACCACCTGAAAAGCGCTTTCACCAATTAGCTATTGTCGCACTATAATCTAGTTCTTTTGTGTAGCCCTGTAAATGAACAGTGAATGATTTCCCTGCCATATTCTACATGAGACACGTTTTTACGCATATAAAAAAAGGTATATTAATTTCATTTGGTTTAATGCAGTCTATGGATTTTATACTCTACTTACCTGCAAGTTCCCACATAGACGTAATGTGTTTGAATATTTTTGAGTGTCCCTGTACACGAACCATTTGTTTCATCTCAATGAAAAGCTTAGTGTAGCATCCCTATATGACATATATTTAGAATACCAAGTTTGGACTTTCTGCTGCCATTTTTTCTTGAGATATGCTGCTAACAGATAGACAGACACACGCACAGACAGACAGACATACACACACATGCACACACACAGACCAACCGCTAAAAATACGATTTTCGGATTCAGTTGACCTCGAGAATTTTTCGCAATACAAAGGATTCAGAATATTGTTTCTCATAGAAGTTCTCGATCATTTCACCTATCCAACTTATTAACGTGCCTAATATGCATAGCTCGGAAACCGATAGTTCTAGTTTAGGGATTTAGAAACTGTCCACTTATTCGTTCTAGATGAAGGCGGTATAAATATATAGTTTCTTAGTGCATAAATATAATTTTTTAAATCGACAAAGGTATACACGATTAGGTTTAAAGTATATGTTTTAAATTGTAACTATGGTCAATTCAAGAAATTGCTTAAAATACTAGTTAGCTTAAAATTCTAGTTAGCTTAAAGTCTGTTAGGTTTTTTTTTTTTTTTTTTTTTCAAAATTTAAAATTTTGAATGTTATGGAACTGAATTTAATGGAACTTGTACAAAGTTCCATTCTAAGAAAATTCTAAAAAAATTTTCTAAAATATAAGAATTAATAATTCTAAAACATAAAATTAATCTAAAAATTATTCTAAAATTTTTAAGAAACTAATGTACAAAATGCCAAACTATTTTACAATACTTTACAGTGAAAATAATCTTGAAAGCCGTTTGTATTAGATATCTACCTTTATATACCTACTTTTAAAAGTTATCTTACTAAATAATCCCACATATTTATCAAAATATGATAATTTTAAGTAAATCTAATTTTCTCGGACGTTTTTTAATTGTTTAAGTTAAAAAATAAATAAATTTCAAAATGGTATTACTATTATTTTTTTTTTCTTTTAATGCTTCTTTCCCTGTTAATTAAATTTTAAAAGTTCGCCCACATTTTACATTACATAATGTAATTTAACCATGCGTTATAATCAAAATTGGACGATACTATTGGATTATATATATATATATATATATTAGAAATACTTTTTTTTTTTATTCATGTTTTAATGCCAAAATTTAATGAAATCTTTAACATTCAAACATAAAAATATTTTTAAAAATCTTCTTATCAATGAATACATAAAAATTTTTCAAATTTTGTTTAGAATATATTCTTAAACTATACCATTGTAATAAATAGGGAAAATATTAAAAATTAGTTAAAATGAAGCATTTTTTAAATTTCGGCTTTTAAATTCTATTTTAGCATTATTATTATTATTTTTTTTATTTAATTAGTTTTTGAGAAAATGTAGTACACTTAATGTTGTTAAATTTCAATACATATAAAAGCAAATTTTTACTTTCTCTTACCCATAAGGTAGAGAAAGTATTGTTTTTGGGTCAAATTTTCGAACGCGAGATTTTGTTATATTTTCACGTTTTGAGGTCCCATGAATACGAAAATCATGTTTTTAGCAAATGGTCTGTGTGTATGTCTGTGTGTGTGTCTGCGTGCGTGTCTGTTATCAGCATATCTCAAATACAAATTATGGCAGAAAGTTCAAACTTGGTATTTTAAATGTGTATCATATAGGGATGCTACAGTAAGATTTTCGTTAAGATCAAGCAAATGGTTCGTGTACAGGGACAATCAAGAGAATTCTAATACATTACGTCTATGGGGGAAATTGCAGGAAAGTAGAGTTTAACGTCTATAGACTGCACTAAACCAAATGAAACGAATATATATTTTTGTAATACAGATAGTTAACTGGGAAAAAAAATTGTGTATGTAGGAGCCTCGCCTCCCCCATTGGTGGGGAAATCCCCCCTCGAGGGGAGTAAATTTTCATGATGGGTATCTTTCAAAAGAGCTCGCCAATACCTTTAAAACGAATGGTTGAACCATCGATCTGCGATAATTTAAAGCAAAGTTATCAATTTTTTTTACTTTTAACGAAAAAAAAAACTTAGAAAAAAAATCGCATTTTTTTTTTTTTTTTTTTTTTTTAATATTGAGAATAAAATGGACTTTTTTTGGATATTTGGTGTTATTCTACTTCTCTAATATGGAAATCGTCTGGATTATCATAAAAGATAATTTTTTTTAAATAATAATTTTAATAAATTATTTTTTAAAAACAGAATTATTTTTTTATAACCGAATTAAATTCTATATAAATATAGGTGCAATAATGAAACGGGGAGTTGAGGGGGGCGGTAGCCCCCCTCACACAGAACTAATTATCATATAAAATTCTTCAGAAGCCTAATATGAATTATTTAATACAGATTTACATAACAGTACTCGTTATCTTACCTTTTAATATGCAACCTGTATTTATAGTAATAAATTTCAGGGTAAGAGAAAGTCGTGTGAGTGACACACCTGATTATTATAGTTGTAAATAGCAATTAAATAACAATAATAATAATAAGGTTTATAATATCCACCGTTCTATTAAAAGTCTTATCAAAGATTGGCAAATGCATATTTCGACACAAAATTAATTTCTACAATTTGATATTTCCTTATTTATAATGTTATTCCGGTTAGAAAGTTTATCAAAGTTATTGCAAATTCCTCTATTAATGCATAAGGACTGGTTAATTACAACTTCTACGTTATCACTTATTTCGCCTGTAAAAAATTTTTTTAACACGCTTTTATTAGCTTCACCTGTATGTATGTTTGTAACCGCTCTGGGAGCAAACAAGAAATCTATATTGTAACAAAAAGACTTTCCTTGCGTGAACTCAGTGGCTGTGAGGTAATGTGTCGCGCTTGGAACCTAAAGGTCTAGCGTTCGAGCCCAATCAGGGAAGATTTTTTTAAAATGGTTTTTGTATAATTCTAAGTTATTTTTATTAAAGATTTAAATGTATGTAAATATTATGGTGTGTCACTCACACGATTTTCTCTTACCCTGCATTTTAATACTAAGATAGATATTTTGTGCTTTTTAGTTCACATTTCTATAAAAGCGTGTTCTTTAATTTTTTAAAACTATAATAATATTTAAAGTAAGAAGAACCAGTAATATAAAACTAAATCTCTTTTGTTAAATCCCTTTGGTGGTGGTGGGGGGGGGAGGTGAGGGGGGAGAGACTTATCCCCCTCGTCAATTAAATTTACTTTAAAGCTTAATTAAACTTTTATTTCATACAATATAATGTGTTTTACATTTTTTTAATGAATTCACAAAAGGCTTTAATATACTCGAATGACTTCCAATTAACTCTGTCGAGCGCAAAATAAACACATCTTTATTTAAAATAGTTAAAATGGAGAAATACAACACTTCATTTTAATAAATTAAGCCATCCATTTTTAAATACTATGAATTTGTATGTTTTTTTTTTTTTTTTTTTTTTTTTTTTTTTTTTTTTAACGACTGGACTATTTATTTCATATAATGATTTTACATTTTTCAGTCTATTATCTTAACAAACGTGTAAACACATTTTTATTTATTTAATTATTTATTTAAACTATATAAAGTAGTAAGTTTGTCATTGAATCTGTCCGAATTTTCAGTTCAATATACAATGGTACACCAATCAACCAATCACTTTAAAAATGGGTGCACTTACTAATCAGGGAAAAATCTAGCTGGCGGCGTAATTTTTTAGCTCAATCGGATAACTAGTTCAAAAACTATTAAATAAAAACTTCACTTTAACTTAAAAATAAAATTAAATAAATAAATAAATGCAAAAATAAATAAATAAATAAATAAAATAAACTAGTAAAAAAGACAAAACTATAAACTGATTAAATCAAGAAAAAAAAAAAAAAAAAAAAAGACCAAACATAGAAGAAAAATCGTGCTAAAGAAATAGAGCAGCTTTAATATAGGACTCCTTGGTGAAATTTAAAATTTTGCACCAAGGTAGCTCGGACGTTTCTCGCCAAGATCTTTACTTACTCAATTTCGATAGCCATTTAAGGGAGGCATACTATTGTAACAATCGCAGCTATCATACATCACAAATCGGTTCGTACAGTCGACAGCAAAAGTATCCGAGCACTAGCAACAATCCCTGTCTAAAACAAGTATACTTAATACTGCTTTGTTCAATAAATCCTTGTCGAGACATGTTTTTAATCAGTCTAAGAACATGATTCGACAAGGATTTATTGAACAAAATAGTTTTAAGTGTACTTTTTTTTAGACAGGGATTATTGCCAGTGCTCGGATACTTTTGCTGCCGACTGTACGACCCGACTTGTGATTTATGATAGCTGCGACGGTTACAATAGTATGCCTCCCTTAATTTATCGTCAAAATCACAACAAAAATTTAAAAGACGTCAAGTGGATTCTATTCTGAAAATATACCAAAGAAATTTTAAGAAATAAATATATTGCATTTTTAAAGTTCAAAAATTCCTAATAACTTCGAAATTTTTCACATATGTATATATATATATATATATATATATATATATATATATATATTAATATTTTATTCAAAATTTCTGAAGAGTTTTTTTTTTTTCTTCTTCTTCTTCTTCTTCTTCTTTCCCTTAAGAAAAAATGTCCCATTCATAATATTTATTTTTGATCCTACAATAACTGCATATCTGAGCTCTGTCTCTTCCTTCGCTTATATTAAGCAAGTTAAACACGAAAATAGTTTCATATACATGCACACACACACACACACACACTCCTTCTCATAATTATAAGGACACCCGTTTTTCTATATTAACTAAACACTGAACACTATTATTTAAACAAATATATTTTTAATTAATTTGAATTTCATTAATAGACTATATTTAAAAAGTTTTATCGTTTTTCTATCTTAAAATACTTTAAATATGGTAAAAAGATGATTTTTCAGGTGTTCACAATTATAAGGACAGCTCGAATTTTAGTAATTTTTTTCAATTATTCTTTAAATTAATATTTTATGGGGTCTCTTTTTAGGGTTAAACAGTCAGACATTCTCTCTGGTATATATATATATATATATATATATATATATACATTTTTTTTTATATTCAGTTTCAATACCATTTCTTATAGCATATATGATATTCTTAATACATTTAAGCTATTTAAAATTGCTTTCCACTTGCATGCACTTTTCTAATGTCATAAGTTACGGTTATTTCAACTTTTAGGCCATAAGAAAGGCAATAATACAGAAGTTTCTTTCTTCAAACTATTTCCTATTGCTCTAAAAGTAGAGCAAAAATGTAAGTCTTGTTGAAAAAAATATTATTACCCCCCAAAATCTAACAAAAATCTGAGAATTCCACGTTTAAAATTTGCGGATATTCTCTTGATGTTCATAATAATAGAAAAAATTACTAAATTCATTCTGCCTTTAGTAGAAGCAGCTCCCCAGAGCCCCATAGATCCACCTTTAAAATGCCCGATTCATATCTGCCTTTAAAAAATCTGCCCTGTCTTTCGCTATCTTCAGATCGTGCCAGTAACTGTTAAAACCATTAGGTTAATCAAGAATAAAATGTTTTTCATCCGAAAATGCAAAATTTTACCATTTAATAATGTCTTTATTCAACAATAACACAGACGATCTTTCCCCCATTAAATGCTGTTTGATTATTACAGGTTTTTTATTCATTTTAACATATTATTAATTATTTTAAATATGCATAAATGTGGACCCTAAACTTTCGTTAAAAATTACGAGCAAATTCAGCAGCAGTCATTATTAGTAGAACAGTAAGAGGAATTATGAGCCTTCGATCTCTGTAAAACAACTATGATTTTGCATCAGATCTCTCTCCTATCGAACCAGCAGTTCAACGTTTGATCACATTTCCTTCAGCAATTTTAGACCTTCGAGTTTCATTAGAAATTCCGCGGATTGAAATTATCCTTCCACTTAAAAAACAAATGTATCATACTTCATTACCTGAACGTTCTTTTTTTCGAGGAGTCATCAGTAATATCCGTCCAAGAAAAATTGAAGGCTTATATATGAATTAATCTAGCCCAGCAGTTAACAAATTCGCATGTCAACTGTAATTTATCCGCTAGTAAGTTAAATAAAACGAAAAAATCGGGATTGTCCCTATAATTAGGAACATCTAAAAACGTGGAGAAAAACACATTCTGCATTATTTTTTATTAATTGTGTTCCATATTAATAAAATTATCGCAATTTTGGTTTTTAGAATACTAGATATATTAAGTGCACTTAGTTAATCTTGTTCACAATTACTTTTACATTAGTTATTTCAAAATATAAAGTGTCCTTATAAATATGAGAAGGATTGTATATATATATATATACATATATATAAACATATGATTGTGGGTTTCTCGGAAACGGCTCTAACGATTTTGTAGAAAATTTGGATTTAAGTGTTTATTGTGTGAAAAATTCAATGACCTTATCCTTATCTTCAGCAAAATTCGCGTTCACTGTTAACCCTTCATCCACTGTTTGTAATATAGGACAGAAATTAGGTTCACTCAAACGTATATGTAACGCTTATGATGAAAATTTATGGTTAAGTGTTTTTTCATGTAAAAAAAATCGATTCGTCTTATCTTGAATCTGCCGTTTGCAACACATAGCAGAAATTGCGTTTATTCATAAATATAAGCAAATGTTTTGAGTGAAGTTTGGGGTTAAGGTTTTTTTTTTTTTTTTTTTTTTTTTTTAATGCAAAAAATCAATTGGACTTATTCTCATTCTCTTCTCCTCTATTCTTATTCGTGTTCACTGTTAATCCTTCATTCGCCATTTGCAATAGATGATAATTCGGTTGGAATTTTCCTTATCTCCAGAAAAATTAAATTCTACGACCCGCCCAGGGCAAACAAATAATAAGAAATATATTTCTGAAAACAAACCACTGTATTTACATTATAAATAATTTTTACAATGAGACAGACCGATCTCGGTCAGTCATCCAGGTACTTACTACAGTCGGTAACAAAAGTGTCCGAACACTAAGAAAAATTCCTATGCAAAAAAGTACACTTCATACGGTTCTGCTAAATAAATCCTTATCGAATCATGTTCTTAGACTGACTAAGAAGAGGATTCGACAAGGGTTTATTTAACAAAACCGTATGAAATGTATTTTTTTTACATAGGAATTTTCGCTAGTGTTCTGACACTTTTGTTACCGACTGTACATAATAGTAGAGTGAAAATTTTTCGTCAGGTACCTTCAAAAACATATAACATTAGGTTAGTACATTCTATCTATATAGGAATGTAATATTTTAGATTGTACGACAAGGCGTCTTTTATTTATTAATTTAATTTCTTCAAAAGGAAATAAAATGAACTATATGACATTATTTTGAATCACATTATTTTTTAATTATAATAACTAAGTTGTTATGGAAATATTAACTTAAATAAATGTTATTAAACCAGGGATGAAACTTTTTTAATACCTTACAGATATAAAAACTTGTAAAACTGCAGTTAAAAAAAGAATATTTATAAATAATTTAGATAAAACAAAATTTACAGAAACGTATTTCAAAATATCCTGTCAACAAATCAAGAATCCATTTATTATTGAGCATTTTCAATAAGTATGAATAAAACTTTTTTTTTTTTTTTGCATTAGATATAAGCAGTTGAAATATGACCAATAATCTCTCTCTCTCTCTCTCTCTCTCTCTCTCTGTATATATATATATATATATATATATATATCGGGTGTCCCATAAGTCTGTAGACATTTTATAAATTCATAAAACTTGAAGGATTTGGTAGAATTGAATGCGGTTTGCAAAAAAGTTATTCGCCTAAAGAATTATTATTATTATTATCATTATTATTTTGTAAAGAAAGAAAAAAGTTATCGTCGATAGAGGGCGCTGAACGGATGCAAAACACGAAATATAAAAAGCAAAAATCTATAAACTGCACAGTTTTATGAGTAACGCATCTTATTTCTTATTTTGCGTCCTATTTCTGCATACATGGCATTATAATTGCCATGCTGGCTTGGTTGATAAAGCAATCAAGCGTTATTTATTTATTTTTCCTTTCTTTTTATTGCAAATGCACTTGATTTTAGACCATAGGCTCCCATGCATCACAGATACACAAGATTGGAGAATAAACATAAAATAAATTATGCATCAAAACTGTGGAAACATAAACAAACAAGAAAATTAGGCGCTGGGTGTTAACTGCATTAGCTCCCTAGCCCGCCAATATCGGCTGTATAAGTGATTCTCATTCAATGAAACACAACTTAAGAAATGTTCTTCGTCCATTTCAAAATTATGTTTCCATAGAGTGCACAGGGGACTATTATAAATATCGAATCTATATAAATGTTTGGCAAGACAATATGTCCAGCCTCCAGACCAAAGGCCGCTACTGCGATGGATCTAGGGGAGTCTGGGATTTTATAAATCGACTCCCCCACTTCTTGCTCTTAATTTCTTCTAATAGTTTGGCATTGCAATTTTTTTCCGTAATATTTTTCATGATTCTTTTAATTGATGAAAATGGTACTTCACTATTATTTAATTGCGAGATTCCCGTTCCTTTTTTAGCCAATTTATCAAGCCCATTCATTTCCAGTTATTCCTACATGACTTTGGATCCACTACAAGACAACTGTCGTCTCTTTAGAAGCTAGAAGATTAAGATTTCTTCTGTAAGAGTCAATGGTTTTTGATTCTACGACATTATGTGCAGAGATGGCTTGAATAGTTGACAGGAAATCTGAAAAAATAGCTATGTTTTTGAGCTGAAAAGTTCTAACACTAACTAGTGCTGTTGCAACTCTAATTGCCTCCAGTTCTCCACCAAAATTGTTCCGAAATATACCAAGGGAGGCATAGAATGCAAAATGCTCTGAATGCGCACCAACTCCAACATTATCGAGTATTTTTTATCCATCAGTATATATATGAATCCATTTATTCTTTGGATACCTAGTATAAATTGTTCCTATAGCAGCTGCTTTCAAAGCACAACCAGCTGATCAGGACTTTGTCACAGCATTTATCAAATAGCATTCCCTTGTTATAGGTACCAGGTGAATAGAGTTTACTGGTTTCAAGAGTTCCTCTGCAGGAACGTTCAGGAAGGAGTAATTTGATTTCAGTTTGAAAACTTTCTGCAAAAGTCTATCCTGAGTTTTCAACCTCCTAGGTTTACAGATATCATAATTTCTCCATAACTCTGTCAATGGTAATCTGATTAATTTCTCATATAATACTAGCCCGTTAACGCCCGAATTATTTTTGCAAAATATTATTAGCTGATTATTTCACTTCTAAATTAATATAGACAACTGACAGTAAAATATATTAACTTAAACAATTCTTCTAATATTTTTAAATTTGAAGCCTAATTTATTGACGTTTAGTGTTTTAGCGAGAAAACTTCGAGATCGAAAAACTTCGAGATAACAGATTAATTTCCCATTATACGTTGACAAAGATCTCGAAAGTAAAGTATTATAATATATATTATTATTCAACTGGATTTAAGTTAGTATACCTGCGCAAAAAGCAAATATATGTGCGACTAATAAAAAACCCTAAAATGACTATCCAAAGTATGGAATAATAATTAACAGTAGGCACATAAAACTTTCAGGGATCTGTTAGAGTGACGCTATAAACTATCATCAAAATGCAGAAGTCATTCCAAGAAACAAAAAAATATATATATATACGTGCTATTTTATTAGCTGTCCTCAAATGAGGACACTTGGCGCTAACGGGTTAAAGCCTTCTTCTGAATTGGTTTATTGCCTGTGAGGGCCAGCATTGTATTTATTGGAGCAGTTTTCTCGGTTCCATTTATAAGCCTCAGGGCTTCATCGCAACTCCTTGCAATAATTGTTACTCATTTCGCACTACCCAGGGAGCACGTGTAGCTTAAAGTATGCTACGGACGCGAGTAACATTACCCCCCGTTAAAGCGTTATTGGTGAAGATGTTATCTCTAGGGTAATAACCGCCGACTGAAGCTAAAGTTAGCAGTGTTGTAACTCGTTTGCAAACTGTAATTTGTAGTTATGACGGACACGCCGAATATGATTCACATGCCTGTAAATATTTGCATGCAAATAAATATAATTTTAAGTGGAACTATGAAATTTGCTCATGTGCAGTGCCCTCTATCGACGAAATTTTTTTTTTTTTTTTTTTTTTTTTTTTTTTTTGTATAAAAAATAATAATTTTTTTCGCAAACCGCGAAACCGCAATTTTACTAATTCCTTCAATTTTTATGAATTATTGAAATGTCTAGAGACTTATGGGACACCCAATATATATATATATATATAAACTAAATAAATAAAAAACTACTATCACTAAAAAAGCTACTGTCACTTTTTCTGGAAAATAATTTAAAAAAATTATACAAGTATAGCTTAAAAAACACACAAAATAATTTAATTTTCTTACAAAATAAAAAACTTGGGTATATTTATTTTGTTCAAAATTTGAATTATTATCTTTTTATGATTTAAATTTGCATTTATGTATGTGTGTATATATATATATATATATATATATATGAAAACTTATAGAACATTACCAGATTACGAATAGAGCCAAAAAGGACAAAAATAAGACAAAATAAATTAATAAATTAAAATAATCGAAGCTTACAGAATTCTTAACTTCTTCAAGGCATTATTCGAATAGTAGGGCAGAGTGGTGATGAATGGGACATTTTTCATGTTTTTATTAATAACGTTTACCATATGTAATTCAGAATTTTATAACATTGCTCATAAATACACTTCTGTAATCAGTTACATATAAACATACTAACTTTAATAAAAAGTTATCATTTTTAATTAATAATAATTTTTTTTACATGCATGTGCATTGTCCCATTCATCCCCATAGGTGGGGATGAATGGGACAGGACTGAAGTTAACAAAAGAAAAAAAACAAAATGGAAAGTAAATAAATTTTTAAAGTTAAATTGGTTTATGTGATTTTATTAGGCACGATGAAGTTACTGAAATTAACATAAACTGATGTATTGACTCAAATTAACATCAATAGGTAAAAGTTTTTAGGTTCGCACAGTTCCTAGTGCTCTATGCTTTGGTAATTTAATCTAATAAGATCTAATCTAAAAATAAATAAATAAATAAATAAGACGCTAGAAATATATAAATCATTATAATAGAGTACAAATTATCCAGATAAAGTTTTGTTTCCGACTGATCGCAAAAAATAAGCATTCTATTCTGTATTACATCAATAATCACCAGGATTTATTTAATTAACTTGATTGAAATTGTGATTTTAATCCAATTATTATTAGTTTATTTATTTATTTTTTAATTATTGATATTATTGATTTAAGTTGCATTGCATATTCTAACTTATAATTTTTTTAATCATAATTATTATAAACAAAAATCAGAACAATTAATTTCAATCTATTTTTCCCTAAATCCATGCTACTTTTATAATTCCATGTCATAACTATTGAGCTACAGGTTATAAAAATATTGAAAATCTATTTACGATTTGTTTTAATATAATTCTTGTGTACAATTTTACATTAGCACATAGTGGGGAATTTTCCATTCATCCCCACCACCACATGATCATATAAAACAGGAAATAGGCCTAAGGAACAATTGTCAATATTCTTCTTAAATATCATAAACACAATAAAAGATTATGCCTTTTCAGTAAATATATGAGTTATATTGACTTAGTTAATTTTTAACTACTATCTAATTGAATCAGTAAAAACTTACTCTGGCAGCAGAAAAAGGAACTTTAATTTTTTTCTGCCCTTCAATAGACAGCACAATTCTGAAACTACACTTGATGAATTACCTCAGCACTGCCATATATCAGAAAATTGTCAAGCTTCTAGTGCTTGCAAAACATAAAAATTTTGCTATTGTCCCATTCATCCCCACTCTCCCCTACAAGCAAAATTTTGTGTTTTTTCTGTAATGTTAATTGCACATTGATGAACCAATAGTAAAATATGAAAATGGATTAAAAAACAATGCAAGTCTGACTTACTAATTACATGCATTAATACAAATATGAATACAAATACAAGCCATCACCAGTTTAGAGTTTACAATTAACTCAAAAAATACATGATAATATTATCATGGAGTGAAGTTGAATAATCTTGAATTTGTTTTTACACATCCAGACATAATTTAATAAAATAAATATAACAAAATTAGTAGATTATGTATTTAATACGTATTGATAGAATAAAGTTATGTTCTACACAAAAAAAAAAAAAAAAAAAAAAAAAAAAAAAAAACATATGGATTTAAGCAAGTGAATAATTAAGGTGCTGCCATTTAGGACATATTTGATAGAATAAAAGAAATTAAGGTAATTGAGATAACATAAATTAATTTTCTTTATAACATACCGTTAAAATTATTAAAAATTATATTAAGGATAATAATTTAAGATAATTAGCATTATCTTAATTTAATACACAATTTGATATTAAAATATATTTTTAAAAAAATTATTGTATAACATAGAAAATTAATTTTAGATTTATTGATTCCATATCTCAATTAGAGATGTTTAAAAAATAAATAACTTTTAATATGTGTCTGTAAATTTAATAAATAGTTTGTAAAAATATTAATCTTTATCTATTCCACCAGTACTGAATAGAACTAGGAAATTGAAAAACATTACAGTAAACTTTACAATAAAATTTAAATATAAGAATAATTAAAAGGAATAGTTAAATAGCTTTGTTGTTTTAATTTGAGTTTACACGTAAAGGAAATATACATATATATTTTTTCTATAACGGTGAAAAATATATTTATAATTAAATTACCAGGATATTCCTTTGCTACGGCAAGATTTTTTCAATAGTTTTTTTTTTTTTTTTCTTTTGTCATTTGTTGGAAGCTAAATGTTTAATGAGTAAATTAAATCGTACATGTATATTAACAAACACAGACTTATAAAAGTTTTGAAATTTATAAGGAAAAATAACTTGAAGGAAAATATTTACGTTTATCATATAAATTAAATACTAATTGTGAATAATATTTATATCTAAGTAGATTATTTCAATTAATTTTATAGCAGTTTTGTGAAGAGAAAACATATTCGCATAATTAACAGTTAAAGCAAAATTATAGTCATAATTGTTCAAATAAAATAATATAATATCATCAATAAACTTATATAATTTGAACTTAGTACAAAATAAATTTCTTTCATTGCATATACTAGAAAGCTTTGCTTGCTTCGCTAGTCAAATTATGAATTAAAATTTTTTTAATTTATTTAAAGGAATTCTCAAAATAACTCATCACTTTGTAATGTAAAAATTTCATTAAATGAAGATATATATATATTCAATTTTATAAGATATGCGCGTCTTTCTCTATCTGCTCGTTTTAATATCACAGCCCCAAATATAAGTGCAATTACTTCTCAGACCCAAAAATCAACCCAAGCACCCTAAATTGCCTTCCTGAGGTAATTTAGAACTGAGTTATACTTGAAATGGTGGTTTTAATTGGAATTTGTGGCCCCCCAAACTGTTGTAGAGAATTTCAAAAAATCACTTCAAACTAAACTAACACCAACACATCAAAACTCGTCATCTTGAGGTAATTTAGAATAGAAATAAACTTCAAAACGCTATTACCCTTTAAGTTCTAAAGGAGGAAAAGGGGGATTTCACAAATGCATTTATAGCGTGTGTTGGGTACACGTTAACCAGCCCACACATCAAACAATCGTCTTTCTGAGATAGTTTAGAACAGAGTTATACTTGGAAACGTATTTTATATCCCCCCCCCCCCCTTTTGATTAAAAAATGCAATGGGCGGTATTTCGCAGAATACCTTTATTATGGTTTTAAGTACACATAGCATAATCACATACCAAAAAATTACCCTCCTGAGAAAATCTGAAAGAGAGTTATGCTTCAAAAAATATTTTCTGCCCCTCTCTTTTATAAAGAGCTGTGTCAGATTTTTAGAAATCCCTTGTCAATGGGTGTTGAATGCACATAACCAACGAATACACCGAAATTTATAACCGCAGCTCCCATAGATTCCTCGGAATAATTTAAAGCAAAAGGTGACTTTGCATTTGTGTCTTTGTAACGACTTATAAAAAAATAAAAATATATGTGCTTATTATAATTTAATTTACTACAAGCAGACATTCGAAATGAAAACAATAATTACTCTTATGATTTGGCCACAATAAAACTTTCTTAATATTTTTCTTTACAAAATAACGCAGTAAATTTATTTATTAAAACAAAATTTTGTCTTATACTGTCATATTAAATGTTATGAAAAAAAGAAAGAAAGAAAAAATGAAAGAAAGAAATTGCAGCAGCATTCGTTCCGCGATTGATCTCCAAATGAATTCAGCACCAATTTCAAATCAAAGTCCAACTAAATTATCAAATTTGGTTAAATTTCCTAAATTAGTTTTTGAAATACAGTACCCACATATTTTTAGATACACACGCACACACGCACACACATACGCGTTCATAAGCGCGTTCAGAGAAAAAGTGCAAATACTTTGCAGTGTTCGGGATAATGGTGCATCCATCTTATTTTCGGTATCCCTGTGAGGCTACGTGGCATAATTAGGAATGGGGTCAAATGACATACTGACAGCATAGCTACGACATTAATGACTTTCCTTAATGATAGTTTAAAGGCTGAAGAACTTCTCCAAGAAAAGAAGTTTTCATCCTCAACCTCCTGCCAAGACAATGTGTGGATTTTCATTCGACAATTTTTACGAGCCCCAGAGAGCCTCAAAAGGATATAAGAAACTCACATAAATCAAGGGCAACAATAAATCTGTCATAAAATCAAAGACCTTATAATCACTCTGAATAAGAAAAAAAAAATAATAATAAATAAATAAAAAAATAAATAAAAGACTGTTTTGGTAGCAATATATTGACAACAAAAGATGCTTATATTGACTGAATAAAAAAGATTAAATAAATAAAAAAATTAAAACAAATATAACTTTAAAAGACATGAAAATTAAAAGACATACAGATTAAAATAAGTAAAGAAAGAAAGAAAAGAAAACTAATCTTTTTTTTTTTTTTTTTTTTTTTTTTCGAAAGAAAAAATAAATACAACACAGCGTGCTCTAAAATTACAACACCAGAGATCTTATTTTCACTTTAACGAGTGTCTAGTAGGTAATGTGCAGATTACCTAGGTAATTCGCAGATTACCTAGGTAATTTGAGAAATGAAACACTTTTCCTCATTTTAACGGATCACCCTAGTTAATGTGCATATTACCTAGATAATCTGCAGATTAACTAATATCTGCACTTTAGCGGTAATATATATATATATATATATATATACTAGTAAATTACTTAAATCATTTTATGCAACTAACTTTGAATAAATAATTTTCTGATTTATTTTCTGATCTCATAATGTACAGAATTAATGAATTTAATCTTAAAATTAACAATATATATATATATATATATATATTCTTCTTTTTAATGCAAGGAAAATAAATGGCAATTTTCAAATCCCCCCAAAAACTAATTGTTACAATTAATAATAACAGGAGACTTGGCGTTGGAATATTAAAACCCGAATAAACTTCTACGTCAGAAACGCCAAAAGAAAAATATTTGCGATGCATACAGCTGTTTTGGTAGCTTTAAGCGTACCGTCTTCAGTGCAAAAAGCTGAAGACGCTTTTGCTCTGAAGACGGTACGCTTAAGGCTACCGAAACAGCTGTATGCATCGCAAATATTTTTCTTTTGGCGTTTCTGACGTAGTAGTTTATTCGGGTTTTTATTGTTACAATATTATGACATTGCACAAATAGTGTACATATGTTTGTAGTTATACTGTCTGTTTTAGATTGATTTCCATTACTATTTACTTAGATTGATAATTTGAAAAAAAATGTTTTCAGTTTTTTTTTGAACAATAATTTAAAAAATAAAGCAAAATGATATATCAGTTAAAAAAAAAAAAAAAATGAATATGTTAATTTAAAACATAAAGGTTGGATATGTCGATAAAAATAGTCATGATTTTTTTTTTTTTTTTTTTTTTTTTTCTGTCAAGTCAGTAGACACCCAGCTTCGGCAGGACATTTCAAATTTTATAGAAAGGATTTTATTTAGCCAAATGATTTTATTTTAATAATATTTATCAAAAAATTTCTGCTTAAATATATGAATAAATAATGATTTAATCAAATAAAATAAATTTTCTTTTGTATTATATTTATTTATCGTAATTCAAATAGAATAAATTCAATATTTGCAATCAACCACGAATGTAGGAGTTGTTTACAGGTTCATTTGAAGAAGTGGTTTTAATTTTGCACAAATTTACTTTGATCTTACAAAATCGAGTCATTTTTGTCTTCATTACCTTTTTTGCCTACAATTTTGATCATGTGGGACATGCGAATCTCCTTCCCATAAGATTCATCAATTTTTTAAGGTACTAGAGGGATCGATTTTCATCAAAACCAAATCAATCATTTTGTATTCAGGGTGATCAGAAGGTCATTGATTTTATGAAGCATTTGCTCTTGGTTTTCTTATATAATTCATAACTCTGACATAATTTTGTTGTACTCTGGGTTTCTTAGGAACTTTTTAATGAAAATCCACATCATTGTCTGAGCAGAAGGCTGAGGGGGGAAATCTTGGATACGTTCTTCAGCCTTTGAACTTACCTTAAGGAACGTCAAGTAATTCCGTAGCTATGTTAACCATGCCATAGTTATTTTTGCTATGCCAACTGGCCCCCATAGCTAAACACAACAACTAGTCCCACAAAGATACCCAACATAAGATGTGTGAGGTCGTTTTGTCGTTAGCGTTGATGAATCGGCACGTGATCTTATAAAACTAGTGGTTGTCAGGTTCAAAATCAATACATACAAAATAAAACACTTGAAAGCAAAGTCAGGAGGTGACTAAAATTTTATTTAAACATTTAGAAAATATTATTGAATGGATTTCGGGGATGTGCTACAATTAAAAATACTGTGAGAGAGAGGTATCCTTTTCACGTATTCTCAAGTCAAGATCTTTTCGTCGAGTGTCCGGGGAGAGTACCGCAAGCACACGACTTGCCCAGCCAAATCTGGCAAGCCTGCAAATCATATGATCCTGTAGTCGCCAAATAACCGCCAAGTGTTATTCTTTGTTCGTGAATTGAAATGTATATAAACTTTTAAATTTTGAGAGGCGGTTGGAAAATATTAACCCTATCGTTGGCGCGCTTGTGTAGAGCCAAGAGAATGAGGTGATTTATGAGTATTGTGAAACATGGAATAGATAATTACATTTATATGAGTCATTTAAAATCTATTGCATCAGGTTGAGTAGAGAATGACCGTTATTAAACTGAAATCATTAATATTGCGTAAACACAAATAAATTACTATATCCGGTGTTGAAATACATATAATTTGAGAGTCTTTTTGTTTAGGAAAATCTGAGAACACTTTTATTTATAAGAATATTAAGCTAATTTATATCTCTCAAATGATAATTTATTAATAAAGTATTACATTTAAAATCTAAATAAAAACGAAATCTTTAATTTATGGGTTCTATTAATGTAATTCCAAAATGAATGAAGTTTTGATTTAAAAAGGTTTATCTTAATCTGGTTTACGTAATTAACTATATAATACAATTAATTTATTTTATTTTATGAATCAAAAAGTAAACTATTCGGAAAACTAATATGAAATAAAATTAATTTTAAAACGAAATTTTCTCATGAAAAATGAAATAATTTAATTATTCAAAATTTCAAAGGAAATAGATTAAAAGTGAATGTATGTGTGAAAACTCCTTCACACATATCCTTCCCACAACCAGAAAAAGAAAAAAATACCTCTCGCTCACTTAACACAGATGATATATATCATAATAACAATAAAATATCCCTTAATTTGTACAGCAATATGAATATCATAATGTTACACAAAACAAAAAAATATCAAAATGTTTGTTTACTTAACAATGAGAATTAAATCATTGTGTTAAAATTTTGCGAACATTATTATGTATCTTTTGCATTAAAACAACAATATAACTAGATGTGCACAGACAATAGAAAAGTGTAAAAAAAAATCTTGAATATTACATCAGGTGACAACAATGTTTGTAACATATTTAGACTTTGGTTGACAAAATCCTCTGTAAGAAAAACTAATTAATATTCATATCAATATATAAAATATACAGTGATGCAGATTAATAAATTTAGAAATTTATTTAGCATAAAATTATATGTTTTTAGAGAAGAAAATAATTCAACAAAGTTTTTAATTTTAATCAAATTTCATAGAATTACTACCATTTTATCAACACCTATTCTTCATTAACCAAAAGAAAAATTTAAAATATTGAGAACATCAAAAGTACTTGTCCAAATCCAGAGAAAATGTGTTATCTCAGCAGACAGTGAAATTGCCAAATGGTTTGTGAGGCCATGACAAGATCACATACCAAGAAAAGTGTAAGAAAAGTCAGAAGAAGCTTACAGGTTGTGCAAACATAAGTGTCACAACAAGCATTCTGACAAGACATATTTATGTCGTGTGTATGTGAAAAATGACTATGGAAGAAAATTTTGTAAAAATTGAAAAAAACTCATTCCAAAAGATTTAAGGATCTAGAAATGGAACAAGCACTGACAAACTATAAAATACCATTTTTTATCATAAAAGAAAAGCTAAGTGTTATTGATTGCAACAAGCTTTAAATAATTGCAAGAAAAACTTTAAATCAATTTGTAATAATGAGACCTATATTTGTATTTACCCTAAATAAACATTTGGGGAGAAATCAAAACCTATTAAGTTTGTAAAAAAAAAAATATGAACATGTTACTTCTGTTTAATTAAATGACATTTTTAAAATTAATATCAACAAAAACCCTTTTTTTTCCCAAAAATATAAATTTCTATTTCTTTATATTTTATTAAAATTATAAGGCATAAAATATTAATCTTGAAAAGAAAAATATACCCATTGTCATGAGATGTAAGATAAACAACTGTTAACCCAGTGGTGGCCAACCACCAAGCCAACTAATCCACCATCTCATAACCTCACCATTGCATTTTAGTCGTCACCAAATGCAAGGGTGGTAATTAAAATAAGCATTCATAAAATACAAAATTTAAAAGAATGAAAATTAAAAATTTTAATACTTGTGGTCCTTAAAAAAAATATCTGTAGGTCTTGTTGATAATTTACATGTCACAGCAAAAATTTGTATTCTGAAAAATAAATGATGTTAGTCAAATGCACACAGTCAATATGATACAAGAAAAAAAATTCTACGTTTTACTTATTTGCTAAAAGTTTTGTTTGTTTATTCTCAAACAACATAAAAATTGTCCATTATTAATATCATTTTTCTCTTTTTACCTTAGTCACCTCAAGAATTTTTTTTATAAAAAAAAAACAGATCTGTATATAAAAAAAAAATATAAAATAAAATGTCGACCAAATAAAAATAATAATCTACAAAATGTAGAAAGCCAACAGGCATTGAGAAAATGAAAAGAAGGGCCCTTAAATAATAAAAAGCAGGAATTTTTATTTTTATATCCATTTTTTTATAACCATAGCATAAATAGCCATGTATATCCTGCATATACCTGCTTAATGAAAATCTTGTACAGCTAGACCACACAGGGGAACTGCACACATTAAATAATAATAAACTGATCAGTAAAATAAAAGCAAAAATATTGCTACAAGCAGGAAGTGCACTTATTATATATATTTTTTTTAAAGTTTCTGTCGATCAAAGAAGTGTCACATAGCACACCATTAAACATATAAAACTGAATAAATGTGCTGAATAATATGTTAATATAAAGCACCTGTTTAGATTAAAATTAAACAAGTACATAATAAAGCAGTACAAGCAATGTGACTATTCCATAAAAACAAAAAAATATCCCTTTATTTTTCCCTTTTTTTATGTGCATGTACCAACATACACTGTGTTCATTGAAAACAGGGCAATTATTCTTTCCCTTCTGTTCTTATGTAGCAAAGTTCTTCGAATAAGGTGGTTAATCATTCCATGAATTTTATAGTGTTGTATCAGTCAAAAAAAAAAAAAAAAAAAAAAAAAAACTACTAATACAGACATTAATTTTCTTAGTTAATTAAAAATATGTGTGAGCAACTTATACTGTGTGTGTGTGTGATATAAAATAAATGAAAGTATAGCTAAATCAAGACTATAAATAAATATAGATTTACATGAAACTTCATTTGTAGAAGTATTTAAAGATTGTGTATAAACTTGTGTTGTAAATTAGATGTTATATTTCCTAGAGATTAAAACAATAAAAATAAACTTTCAAATCTCATAAAGTATAAACAAGTGTTCAGGTAAAAATGAATATTTCAAATTGCACAAAAAAACTGAAAATAAAATAGGTTTTGTTTAGTGTAATTTTAATATCATTACATTTCTGTATTATCACTACTAAAATTTAAAAACTTGATGGACAAGAATACCAAAACTAATAGGCTGTGTACTGTTGAAGTGATGCAACCTTTTTTTTGAAAAAAAAAAAATTTCCTAAAGTTTTAAACATTGTGTAAGTGAGAAAAATGTATGTGAAACAAAAAAAATCCATGTATAAATTTAGACTGATGATCCAAATCAGATTTACAAAATTTTTCATATACATGTAAAATATATAAATAAAAATAAAATAAAAACATAAGTGTCATTTAAAGAATAAAAAATTAAAATGCTGCAAGTTCTCCAACAAAAATGTATTAGAATGAGAAGTGTTTAATTATATGTTGAAAAAAAAATGTGTGTGTGTAATACTTGTAAAAAACAGAAATATTTTAAATACACGGCTAGCATATAAGCTAGTTTTTACATGTAAATATTTCAAAAAAAAATTGTAGATATGTGTAGATATTTCATATTAAAAATAGTCATAATTGAAAATATTGTATTTTGTGATAAGACGAAAAAAAAAAAACATATACATCACTTCCATGATTTGGTTATAATAGAGAATATAAAATTCCTATCTGTGTGCATCTCATATATTTAAAAAAAAAAAAAAAAAAAAAAAACACTAGAAAATAAATATTGTATAACATATAAAAGTGAAAAAGTGGCAATAAAGCATAATGTAAAATAATTGTATGTAAGAGTAAAATTGTGTAAGAAAAATGTGTGTGTGAAGTGCACCCATGTGCATTTAACAAAAGTAACCCTATAGCAAGGCTAGAATGACTAGATTTACATGCAAGGTTACCCCAAAAGTATTTATATTATAGTGCATAAAATTGAATAGTTCCTTTTTTTTTTTTTTTTTTTTTTAATAAGGATTTTACATTAAGAATGGACAATAATATTGAACAAAAAAAATGAAGCATTTGTGAAACTTATTTATGAAACTTTTTTTGTAATAAGTTGTGTATGTGGTATTATGTATATACTAAAATAAATAAAATATAAGTGTATATATGTATAGTTACCAAAACATCTGTATCTCGAAAAATTACACATTCATGTGAATCCTTAAAAATGATTTACAGTGATTGCAAATTGAAAAAAAAAATCACTATAGAAAGAAAAATGAAAATATGTTCAAGTGCAATAATATATATATATTTTTTTTTTATCCATAATATGAAAGAGCAAGAAATTTAAAATCAACATTCTGCATCATTGATTAAAAAAATGTGATAAAGACTCTTTAACTTTATTTGTTTTCTCGTGTATGTGTGAACAAAACCATTATTTGAAAACAAAATTCAATAACTAATACATAATGGCATATGATTTCCCTTATAATTTCAAACCTTTATGATTAAATATGTTACCATGAATTGGCACAAGTTTTAAATTTTATATGTTTGTTTTTGTATAAAACTCTATATTACCTTAAATAATTCATTGCCATTACTACTTTTAAAGATGAATCAAAAAGCAATTTATCCAATTAAAGTAAATTTCCAATCATAGGGCCAAAAAATAATTAATTGAAAAAAAATTTCTGATAGAAATTTCAATGTTTCACAAAAATGTCTCGTCACTCACTGTCCATAAATAAAAAAACATAAATCGGTCCAGCCGAAAATATTTTCTGGACAATGAATAACAAGACAGTAAAAAACTCATGTAAAACTATGAGGTGCATGGAGGTGCATGCTACTTCATAGGAGCTCAAAGCACATAAATTCCTCTGCAAACACTACAACTTCACAAGAATAAAAAAATTATCTTAAATTTTGACTAACAAAATGAAATATTTGCATTAAAATTTAAGAATTTATAAGATTAATGAAAAAAATATTCAATAACCAGAATTATGAGAAGACCCCTAACATGTTTGTGAAAAAAAAAAAAAAAATGAAAAAAATATGTATATGATAAAAATGAGATATATAATATAAGTGTCAATTTTAAATATTCTCTTGATAATCAATTATTTATCTTAACCAAAAAATTTCCAGTAAGAAGATCAAAAAGAAATATTTATATGTATTTCTATCAAGCTATTTTTTTTTTAACAAAGTTCCTCGTATGAATATTCAGGAAACTCAAGTAAACTATAAATCATATAAATAAAATAACAGTATTTTAACATATAAACAAAACTCAAAATAGCATCTCAACATGTATTTGTCAATTTAAGGAAAAAGAATGTCATCACTAGCAGACTGATAATAAAAAAATTGTGGAAAAGAAAAAAATGTATTTGTGAGAAAATTTTGAGAATTTAATGGTGAAATACTACACTAGTTATTATCAAGTTGCCTTTGCTTAGGCACTTTCACAAAATATGAAAGAAAAGAAAGAGAAAAATATATATATATGTGTGTATTCACATCTACCAGTGATGATAAGCATTGTTAATATTCAAATGAGAGCATAATTCAAACTATTATTATTTTCAATTATCCATGAATTCCACTAAATAATGTAAATTCAATCAAAATTTTAAAATAAACCGCTATTAATATCAACATTACATATACTTGAACCACTATGGATTAAAAATATTATCTTCATAACCACCCTATTCTTATTATTAAAGCAACTTCAACTACCTATTGTTGTAAATACAAGTAAAATTTTCAAAAATATAAAATTAATTGTGTAAACATGCACAATCAAGGATAAAAATTAAATTACCCTAGAATTATTCGAATAAAACAATGACCACATATTCAAAAATCCTGTCAATAATTTTATCTTTGAGTAATATTCAAAAATATATACGTATTTAAAAATAAAATAAAACACACTGAAATATATACATGTACACATACTATGTAATTTCAAACCACTTAAAAATGTTCCAAAACTTGTTCAATATCCTTTAAAAATTTGACATTCTAAACCATAATATACACAATGAATACATATATATATAACTGAATTTATTAAATATTAAATATACGTAAGTATGTATATCATGATTTTAAATTTTTCTAATAAAACTCAAAAAATATAGTTTTTGTATTAAAGTGTTAAAAAAAAAAAAAAAAAAAAAAAACTGTACTTACAAATTCCTGGGTTACCTCTTGCACTGAAACTAATATTACTATTGTCCTCAATATTTTTTGAAAGTGTAGATTTATACCATTGCAAGAAATTATTTCCATATTGTTCCAGATTAATTGTCTTTTTTTTTTTTTTTTTTTTTTTTTTGTAAAATAACGAATCCACACCTCTAATTTAGTAATGCCACTAAAGATTTCACAAAATATGTCAATACATGCAGATGATAAGTCTGTCAATATTAGAAAGTATAGTTGCATTGAAACTTCTTGACTTAAAACAGTCTATCAGATAGTGAGGTGGGATGGAAACAACAATACGGGTTACGAGACACCAACTCTTCTAATGTACACAGACGTAATGCCGAACCAAGAAGATGCTCTATTTCCGAGCATGGACATTCATAATAGAGAATGATGAACAAAAATGCTGCGTCATTTCAAAGAGAATCGCATTAGATGAGAACCTTTCTCCCTTGCTACTCAAAAGTGAAGCAGGCGGAATGGAGGTCATTAGCCTTCCCTACACAGTTTACACGGAGTTGCGATATCCTGTGAGGCATCTCTTATCTATAAGATGAACTCGCACATAACACAGGACTTCCAGATGGGCTTTGATTCCGAAGAAAGATGAAAGACGCATTTCTCAAAAACTGGAAAGCGAAGTCTGTACACGCAGGTGCATCTCAACACAAGAAAAATATAATGCCGAATACTTAGTCCTTTCTTCCGTATTTTATAAGTTCATTGAAGTGCACCTTATTAATTTGGTGATGTATAATGTCCATTACATTAGGATATTCTTGCACTACGAAACATCTGACTATTAAAAAAAATAATTCTTTCGGAAGGTCACTGTTTTATCTAAAGATTTCATCCCTTCATCCGCTGTAAGTAGGAACTGAGAAAACTTATAAGTTCTTCTCCTGCAGCCGTTGACGGGGGAAAGTAGCACGGAGAAATATATCAAGGGCGGAAGCTATGATTCAGCGTTTCCATCAGTTCTTCATACTGGCCTGAGTGAAGCATCGGGAGGAGAGAAGCTTTCTATTACGGAACGAAGAAAGACGGCGGATTATTTTTCTTTGAGAATACTGGATCCAAAATATCGAAGGTGGTGCTTGAGTCATCATCATAAAAATATTACAAAAACAGGAAGTTAGTATTGTTCATTGGACAAATGAATGCCAGGTAGAGGTCCTTTAGAAAATTCTTATAAATTGGTAATGTCCAACACTTGATACAATCCAATAATAATAATTTTATAAGCACGTAACCCTCTCTCTCACATATATTGAAGCAGGGATCCCCAAACTGGCACGGATACCAATAATATGTGATGTCGTTTTGTCGTTAGCGTTGATGAATCGGCACGTGATCTTATAAAACTAGTGGTTGTCAGGTTCAAAATCAATCCATACAAAATCAAACACTTGAAAGCAAAGTCAGGAGGTGACTAAAATTTTATTTAAACATTTAGAAAATAATATTGAATGGATTTCGGGGATGTGCTACAATTAAAAATACTGTGAGAGAGATGTATCCTTTTCACGTATTCTCAAGTCAAGATCTTTTCGTCGAGTGTCCGGGGAGAGTACCGCAAGCGCACGACTTGCCCAGCCAAATCTGGCAAGCCTGCAAATCATATGATCCTGTAGTCGCCAAATAACCGCCAAGTGTTATTCTTTGTTCGTGAATTGAAATGTATATAAACTTTTAAATTTTGAGAGGCGGTTGGAAAATATTAACCCTATCGTTGGCGCGCTTGTGTAGAGTCAAGAGAATGAGGTGATTTATGAGTATTGTGAAACATGAAATAGATAATTACTTTTATATGAGTCATTTAAAATCTATTGCATCAGGTTGAGTAGAGAATGACCGTTATTAAACTGAAATCATTAATATTTCGTAAACACAAATAAATTACTATATCCGGTGTTGAAATACATATAATTTGAGAGTCTTTTTGTTTAGGAAAATCTGAGAACACTTTTATTTATAAGAATATTAAGCTAATTTATATCTCTCAAATGATAATTTATTAATAAAGTATTACATTTAAAATCTAAATAAAAACGAAATCTTTAATGTATGGGTTCTATTAATGTAATTCCAAAATGAATGAAGTTTTGATTTAAAAAGGTTTATCTTAATCTGGTTTACGTAATTAACTATATAATACAATTAATTTATTTTATTTTATGAATCAAAAAGTAAACTATTCGGAAAACTAATATGAAATAAAATTAATTTTAAAACGAAATTTTCTCATGAAAAATGAAATAATTTAATTATTCAAAATTTCAAAGGAAATAGATTAAAAGTGAATGTATGTGTGAAAACTCCTTCACAAGGTGGATACTACAGAATCCCAAAGTTAGAAAAAATTATTGTGGTTCATGCCTGTAACCGCAGTTAACCACTCTTTGTAAAACCAGCATAAGGAGCGCGTCAATTTGATCTACAGATTCACCATGTTTAAAAAAAAAAAAAAAAAAAAAAAAATCTACGATGAAAAAATTTACGTACCAGTCAGAAAATGATCAAAAAGAGATTTTTTCGTTTATGATGCTTTCAAGCAGACTGAATTTACGGTAAATGGTGTACTTATACATACATTCCACATCAGTAAAGTGACAGAACTCTACTCTCATTGTGGTAGAAAATAGAAGATGAGTGCCAGCTATCTCCGATCTTCCCTACTGAATTCTTAAATTCCATAAAACTCACATTAAATTTCGCACTGTAATTAAATTACGCAAAAAAAAAAAAAAAAAAAAAAAAAAAAAAAGTATTTGTTTTAATTGCGCAACCCGAACCGCTTAAAAATTACTTTTTTTTTGCCGACCGGGAACTTTTTAAAATTTATTTCTGTTTTAACGATCCGGCTCGGCCTGTTACAAAAATTGTCTCTGTTTTGACAAACCGGCCCGGCCCGTTTAAAAATTTACCCTCTCTTTGCAGGGATAGTATTCTGCATTAAAATAAAACACAAAGGTAATCTTTATGACCTAACTTTGAAACTACGACAGCAGATGCTAAGCCAAAGCTAGCTCCTTTGGCTAAATTACGTTACTTTTCACTTGAGTGATTTCAGGCAAACATTTTGGCAACTACAAAAAGTACACTAACTTTCCACAGATGATCGGACACTTTTGATTTCAGATATCTTTTTAAATATCTCAAAAAATACTTGACGAATCATCTTGACACTTCAGGAGTGGAAATAACGTGTTACACCTCATAATATTCAGTGAAAGTTTTGCTCCGAAAATTAAAGCGGGACCAGTAAAAAATTGAATAAAAAGGAAAATTTTTGAGATCACCCTGTATAAAGTAATGCTCGAAATATAATCTGGCTGTAGTATATGATTATGAGGCTCCTCCTCATTATCTGTATAATTTTTTATGAGGCTACCACATATATTCATGGATACATAACGGTTTCTTTAGAAAAATTGCAAAACAAAAATTGTCACTTTTTTAACTGTAACACTCAAGGTATTAAACCCAGAGCCAAGCCATTTTCAGGAAACTTGACACACAACACTAGACACAGCATACTGTAATCAGAATGTAAAGATATTCAATATATAATGAAATATGAGCAATTTTACTAAATAATACAGGGTGTTTATAAAGTCCCGGACCCATTTTGATGTTTAATAACTCATAAAATAATAAAGATAGATTAAAATTAATAACATAAATGGTTAGATAGACTCAAAAAGTTTCATGACCCTTGTCAATGAACTTCCACGTGTGCCCCCTTCATCGCACGGAGAATATCAAGTCGATAGTCAATTTCACGCCAGGTAGCGGCAAGCATATCGGCATTCACAGAGGCTATTGCGGTTGTAATTCTGACTTTTAGGTCATCAATGTTCGACACTCTCCTCCTGTAAACATTGTCCTTTACAAATCCCCAAAGGAAAAAGTCCAGCGGCGTTATATCAGGTGATCTGGGTGGCCAAGGAATTGGACCTCCTCGCCCAATCCATCTTCCTGGAAAATGATCTTTCAAAGAACTATGAAAACGTATCTTATCTGCGATACTTCCAGTTTCTAGAAAATTATTTTTCCACCGCAAGATGCTGCTTTTGGATGGAGGATCTTTTTGGTAAATTCTTCTGCAATTTCTCTGTGCTTGCACTATCGATTTCGTTTCTATGTACCACCATAAAATCTGTGCTTTCACTTGTGGTGTATGCATTCTCCTTAATATCCGCTCGAATAAAACATCACATACGAAAGTACTACATAGAACAAACACATCAAAAGTAAACATAACATTGCAATAGTTGCCAAAAACAAAAGAGAGAAAAATGCAATTAATAATCAAACGATATTTAGAAAAGTACAGATATTTGCTGGAAAATGAAATTATCTGAAATTAACCACACGCGCAGACGATATTTACAAAAGAAAAGATATTCAAACCTGAAAAGAAAATAGATGAGTTATTCCATCAATAAATGCCATAAATTTGTTTATATCTAAATTATTTTATGAGTTATTAAACATCAAAATGGGTCCGGGACTTTATAAACACCCTGTATTTAACTGCGTACGCATAAACTTTAAACGAAATTTTATTTGCATGATTTAATAGCCAAATGTATTGAGTTACCTATATTACAAAACCTCAAACAATTAGTGTATATTCAAAATATTGTACACGATGGAATTAACTGCTATTCAGTAACTCTCAAAAAAACAGCTAAACTATAAACCCCTTATCGTTTTCCTTATGTTTGAGAAGAATCGAAATTAATTTCAGTCTATCGCGTACAACTTTTTGAATTTACATGATATTTGTTTGCGATTTTCATATAATTAGTTCATTACTAACGGTTATTATGCAAATGAAATTTCGCTAAAGCTTGTGCATGCGCTGTTAAAATTTATTTTGTAAAAATACTCATATTCCATTACATATATAATATTTTTGCATAGAGGAACAGCCCTTTCAGTCAGGCCGCGTCTCTTCAACTACCTAATTGTAATGTTGAACCCAACTCACTACACTGCCGCTTGAATCCTGCAGGACTCCCCAGAGTTCACTTTCACTTTAACTTAAGCTCTCATGTTAACAAGAAAGACTACATCCCAGAACATCTTAGACAATTGACCTTGGAAAACCTAAGCCACATTCCTAATAATGCCATTAAAATCTTCACCGACGGTAGTAAAATCGACAACCTAGCAGGTAGTGGCATATATATTGAAACCCCTCACGCCAACTTGACTCTTTCTCATCGTAATCCAAATTACTGCTCTGTCTTCAGAAGTGAATTGATTGCAATAGACCTAGGACTAGAAGCTATTCTCTCTGAAGAGGATTATGGTGACCTATGGATCTTGACTGATAGCCGTAGTTCTCTTCACCATCTTAGTAATTGGATTCTTGTGGGCGACAAGGTCAGCACCTCTATACTGCTTAAATTAAAGCTCATTTCACTTAATCATGACGTTCATTTGCAATGGATACCTTCACACGTGAATCTCCACGGGAATGAAATGGCTGATAATCTTGCTAAGGAGGGTTGCAGGATTTCTTCAACTCCCTCCTCCGCACTTACTTTTCAAGAGTTATACTCCCGGGAAAATTCAAAAATCTCGGAGGAGTGGAAATCTCCCCCCACCCATAATTGGTACAAGGGCTCAAAACCGGGTTTGTCCCTTGACCTCCCGTGTGACAGACGTACCCGAACTGTACTGTCAAGACTCGCTAGCGGTCACATCAAGTGCCTCACTTTCAACGAGGGCAGGAAAACCTTCGCCACCTGCACCAAGTGCCAAAATCATCAGGCTTCTCCTGAGCACCTTTTGGAATGCTTGGGACTCTCTAAGGAGGATCTTTTTATCAATCCTCTTCTGGTCTTTGACTTCCTAACTGTCAACGAACTCGTGGATCTTGTCTGACTCCGTCAGATAAGGAGGATAAGCAACAAGAACAACAACAACATATTTTTGCATTCTGATTGCAGTATGCTGTGTCTAATGCTGTGTGTCAAGTTCCTTTAAAATGGTTTTGCACTAGATTTAATACCTTGCGTGCAGTGTTGGGCATAATTGATTAAAAAGTAGTTGAATTACAATTGAATTACAATTAAATTACAATTATAATTATTTTACTGTCAATAAATTAACAAATAATTGATTACAAATAAATTGAATTACTTATTTAATTTATTTGTAATAATTGAATTTATTTGTAATCAATTACTTGTTAATCGATTGACAAATATATATATATATATATATATATATATATAATTATAATTTAATTGTAATTCATTTGTAATTCAATTACTTCTTAATAAATTATGCCCAACACTGCTTGCATGTTATAGTTAAAAAAAAGTGACTAATTTATTTGCAATTTTCTAAAGAAACGGTTATATCTCCGTAAGCTTACGCGGTAGCCTCATAAAAATTTATACAGAGAATAAGAAGGAGTATCATAATCACACACTACAGCCGGATTGCATTTCGAGCATTACTTTTTACAGGGTGATCTCAAACATTTTCCTTTTTATTCAATTTTTTACTGGTCCCTCTTTAATTTTCGGAGCAAAACTTTCACTGATTATTATGAGGTGTAAGATGTTATTTCCACTCTTGAAGTTTCAAGATGATTCGTCAAGAAAGTCTGAAATCGAAAATGTTCGGTCATTTATGTAAAGGTAGTGTATATTCCCCATACGTTAATTTCCTTGCAATACAATATCTTACTTTCTGAAAATTTTCTTCCAATCTATGGTGATGATAATTACGACTTTCAAAGCTTTACTTTTTTTATTATTTGAAATTCTTTGCTGCTGAGCACGTCAGTGCTGTGAGATTGAGGGAAATGGTCCTCGAAGAGAAAAATTTTAATTTGATTTGAGGTGTTGTGTGAAAAAAATAAATTTTGTTTCTCAGTTTAAGTATATATATATTTATACAGGGTCCGCCAAACGTCGCGCCCTCCCGAATTTTGAAAAATAGCGAAACACGTGTTCAAGGAATTCGAAAGGGTTCTCTTTTGGTGAAAATATTTCAGTCCCTCTGAGGCTAGGGGGATCACTATGGACGGTAACTTTAAAATTTCAAATGGGTAGGTATGTTTTGTGGCACATCCTTGGAAACGTCTCTTCAAAACAATGCATTTGATTTAAAAAGTTTTGTACTGCATTGATTATTAAATTAGATACATGAGTTTTTAAAGTTTTTAAATGTTCGAGGTATGTATTACAAGATATACCGTCACATTTAAAATTTTAAAACTAACTTTCCTAGCGGTCCCCTCCCCCTCCACCTCGGATCCAAAAAATTTTCCCCAGAAGAGGTCCCGCTCAAATTCATTGAACACTTACTTCGCTATTTTTCCAAACTCTCATGCATTGCCGAGATAGAAAAAAAAAAAGTGTGTGTGTGTGGGGGGGGGGGGAGGGGACTTTTATCTGAGCCAGTATATATGTTAGAATTTTCTTCCAACTCAGAAAACTTCTTCTTACATATCTAATATGATTTTCAGAAAAAAATCTCATAAATAAAAACAATGTGAATTTTTTTTTCAAAAATAAATAAATAAATAAATAAATAAATAAAATAAATAAATAAATAAATAAATAAAATAAATAAATAAATAAATAAATAAGTAAATAAATCCTTGATATTTGTATTACAATTACAATTTTGGAAAATGACTTTTCCACTGCTAAGTTAAAATTTCTTTGAATTAAATTAAAGGAATGGGAAGGATTTTCAAATTTGGTTTTAGTGTCGCCATCTCTATGTTAATATTATAAACAAAAATTACTTTTAGTTGTGGTTATGGCTGGTTGACTAAGGTAGGGTCCTAGACTTATAAGTGGTATGCCTTTCATTGAGGGGTCTTTCTAAGAGATCCTAGTCCGTATTCACTCTAGTTTCAGAGAAAACTCCGAAAATCTGGATGAGCGCGACCCGAGCTCGTACCTACCACATTTGTGTTTCAGTTAAAATATTTGTTGAAATTTATATTTAATTTGAAGTTAATCTTCATAAATCATTGTTTTAAAACAAACTTATGATAAATAATAATGTAACAAAAAATTATAATATCAAGTAAATTACTTCTTAAAATCTTATATTTAATTCATGCAAAAGCGGAATTTTATTTTTGGAAGCAGTTTAGTTTAAAGAAAGGGAATGTTTTTATGTTGTGGCCATCACAAAATTTTCTTCTCGCTCATTACTTATAACAGAATCTTATACTAATTAATGTGTATAAAAAACAATATCCATCCTTACAATAAATATTTTAAATATGCAGATTGATGTTATTTTAAACAGTGCTGGTTGTAGTCATCAGAAAAATCAGAGCAAGTGAATAATATTTTCAGCTGGAAGATAGATGCTGGTTAGCAGTACCACTTGCGGAAGTATATACATACACTCAAACTGAATAAGCATAATTTTTCATAATATTTATTTCATATATCAAATTCGGTGCATTTATGTATCATTGAAACTGAGATACTGCCTTCCTGTTAACAATAAAAATAAAAATAAATAAATAAATAAATAATACAGCATAACAGCGTCGTCTGTCTTGCAATATTAACCTATATTGAATCAGTGTAATTTTTTTACAATAGTCATCTCTTGTACCCTGTTTTGTGCATCTTCATGTCATAAAAGTTGAATACCGCCTCTTGTGAAAGGGGCTATACTGCGACATACAAGCGCCACTTGTTAGCTCGTGTGCACCGAAACTGAAACGATATATATATTTCTTTTCATCTTGCCCGCATACATACCAAATATGGGAACTTTTCCAACTGTAGAAGTTGAAATATAGCTTTGTTTCAATTAGGAGAAATTTAAGCATAGCATTGACACCTGTTGAGCGATATGTACAAATAGGTAATCATAATTAATTTTAGTTAAATTCCAACCAAATATAAGATTTGGTTAAATTTCGTTCATTAGTTAGTGAGGTACACAATATTTTGTTAAAACACGTGCACTGACAATCATTTTCTGAAAATGATCAAATCATATTCAGGACGTATCAAAACGTGAAATTTGATCGAAAACCGGGACCCGGAAAATTTTACGACTCCATTACTTTCTTCGTATATATATAAAAGTAAAAAGCATCCAGGGTTTGAAATATCCCAGTCCACGGCGACTAAATTTTCAGATCTGACGAGAAAATTTTTGGCGGCTTTCTTTTCCTTTTTTTACATAAAAGAAAATTCCTATATATATATATATATATATATATATATATGTGTGTGTGTGTGTGTGTGTAGATAGATAAATAGATAGATATTTACTTTTCCTTGCTAGAAACATCTGCGATGTAAGTTTTTCCGCAAAGCACAGTAAACACAGAAGAACGAAATTTTCACAAGCTTTTCACTCTGAGACAACCAAACCTCGACTCACATTTTAATTTTATTTTGCAAGATCAAGTATTTTGCTGGTTGATCTATAATAAACCATATTACATGGATACTATATTTTTTTGTTATTTTATTTTTGTTACGAGTATATCATCCTGCGATAGTGACTAGTGACAATATCAAAATTTCAACTTTTGCGGAATCTTTCATTTTGCAATACATGTGTATAGTGTCGCCATCTGTTATGTATTTATATAGATATTTATTCTAAATTATGGTAAATCTAGCAAATATACTCACCTGTTTAGTTGTAGGGTTTGAGGTAGTTTGACTGCACTAGGGTCCTAGACCTATAAGTGGAGTGTTCTCCGTGGAGGTCTTCCTAAGGGAACCTAACCCAATTTACGCGAATTTCGAAGAAAACCACCAAATATATTCACCATTACTATTTAAAGCGGTATTCTAATCTAAAAATTTGAAAATAATTTTTTTTTTTTTTTTTTTCATTTATTTATTTACTTTTTTCTTTACTTTATTTATATTCATATTTAAAATTTACACTCTTTGGAATCACCGATTAATAAAATGTAAGTATAATGTGCCATTTTATGATTTAGACTGCTGCGGCTGAAAGAGCTAGATTGATTTTCGAAAGCGAAAATAAAAACATATATTCTCTGTTTTATTTTTAATGTAATAAATACAACTTAGTATTCAAAATTTTAAGCATACAAAAGAACAACATTTAAAAAAATATTTTATAAAATTTTCATTAACCCGTTTTTAGCCAAATATTTATTTATTTTTCAAACAACTTTTCAACGGTTCATAATTTTTATTAGGTTCTAGTAAATCCTCTAGTTTACATATTTATATATATATATATATACATACAGATAGAAAAATTCAGAACCAGAAAATTTTTGGAAAAACTCTCGCCTGGAGACGGTGAGTCGCCTGGAGAAGTGACTGTTGAGATTGTCTGATGATTGAAGTGAATTTTATTCCGCTCCATCTCCTAAATTTGAGAGATTACTAAGCTGTGTCTACAGTTTATTTCCTCTTAAAAATGAAATTAGCCAGTAGTGTATAGATATCTCTACGACTGGTCATTATGACATTTTTTGGTATCAGTATTCAACACCACTAAAAATATTAATGCAGCAGAGGGCTCTACCCCTGCTCGCTCCGCTCACAAAGCCCGGAGGAAGGCTTTTCCTCCTCCCGACTCGCTTCACTTATTGACCCCTGCGGAGCACTGCCCGCCTAATCGCTGCTTTGCCTTTTACTGAAATACGAATATTAATAATGCATAACAAAAGACGAAAACGGAAAAATTTTATAGAAATTCCCGTATTCAATGTTAAATCGAAATACATAATATTTAGTACCATTAAAAAATAATAAGAAATAAAGAAATAAATAAAAGAAATAAAGAATAAGAAGAAATGTTATGCTAAAAATTAGCAATTTTTTCAAAATAAAAAGAAATCCGTAACACCTAGACCATTTTACGTTACAACTTTAATATAAGACCCCCCTTGTCGACTTTATAATTTTTCTCACTATTTGGCGATGAATTTTTTGGTATAAATGCTTGTAAATAAAAAATAGATAAATAAATAAATAAAGTAAAATAAATAAATAAGTAAAGTAAAATAAAAAAATAAAAAATCTAATAACTAAATTCTATTCTTTTCACTATTGAATTTTTTAGTTAATTTTGGGGGGTATATAATCTGTATATATATATATAAATTACGTGTCACGATGTTTGTCCGGGGTAAACTCCTAAACTAAGGAACCGATTTTAATGAAATTTTGCACACTGTGTGCAGTTTGGTCCAACTTGAGAGATAGGATAGTTTTTATCTCAATTTATTGTCACAATATTGTTTTATTGCAATTATTTGTTAATTATAGACCTTTATTAAAGTTGCTGCAAAATATCTGTGAGTTCCATTAATTTAATTGTTGCCAAAAAAAAAAAAATACGAGTTCATTTTCTTTCGACATAAAAATAAATACATTTAATCAAACGTGAACGTTAAAAAATTATAAAAAGTTAAATTATGCATCTCACGAAAATTGACGTCATAATCAATTTAAAGATTTTATACACATTGATAAAGTGCTAATGTAGTTCTATCATAGATATAGTAATATATATAGATCTCTCATCCCCATGTTATCGTACAAAGATTTTTCATGCCGAAAAAAAAAAAAAAAAGCTTTAGAAACAGCCATTAAGTGGTATTGAAAAAAAGAAAAGAAAAGAAAAGAAAAGAAAAGAAAAGAAAAGAAAGAAATATGAATTTGAAACTGTATCTGGAGTCTTCCATTCCCCTTTAGAAAATAAATTATTCATAAATTTTATTTGCTAAAATATTAGTATGTATTCCCGTGTGTATTCACTCGGGGAAAGACGGCCATATTTTGGTAAAAACGTCGTCTTTTCCCAAATGAAAAGGATTAACTTTTTTCTCCCCAATGATCACTCTATTCTATATATGCTATACTATATCTATGATTTCTATACGCAAGCGAAGTGTGACTCACTGACCGTCTGTGCAGCCAAGAAAAAGATTTCCTATGTTAATTGCCCACTGGATTTTTTGTAAGAAACTATTAAAAATCGAGGAAATTTATTTCCCGATTTTAATCCTTATATTTGGGTATAGATATGTATTAGTTATCGCGGGTGTTAGATTGAATTATTTTGCTGTCAAATTGACAAAATTTTAATTTTAAATTTCAAAACTCTGTCGTCCTTGGCTTTTTATTATTATTATTATTATTATTTTGCGATCAAAAGCGTAACACGAAAATATACATGCCAGATGTATGCATTGTACGAAATGTAATATGTATTATTCATTGTACGTATGTATGACATGTAATATGTATTGTACGAAATATTGTTTCATATTATTCATTACTCTTTTAATATAAGTTGTTAAAATAACCATGATTTTTGAAAGGAATTAAATATTTTCGCCAGATAATTTGGCGATATTCTTTTTTTTTCGCCAAGGATGACAGAAATGAAATCTATTCCGCTGCAAAATATTAGTATCTTACATCAGATATTTTATTTAGACATTTGAAAACAAATTTGACTTCAAACTATGATAGAATATTTATCATTTTCCTTTTAATTAGTATATTATTAGTATATTAAAATTTAAAAGCATGGTATATAAAAAGTTTTTTTTTTTTTTTTTTTGCTTTTTTTTTTTTATCTTATAATTATTCTTATCTTAATCCTCAATGTTTCCCATCTTTATTAACTTGAATTTACTATTAAAATTTTAACATACTCAAAAACTTCTCATCACTTCGTTAAAATACACTAAATTTTTCCAAAATCTTTTTCTGTTTAAAATGATACATGTATTTACTTTAAATGTCCAATATTTCATAAGATTTCCAATTTTAAAGTTTTAAAATATTTATCAAATTTACTTATTTTTCTGGTTTAGCTTTATTGTTTTCCTTTTTATAACTACAGCTGTTGCCCTCTTTAAAATATTTAAAATGATGAGGTCATTTTATAGTAAAATTATCCATTATTGCATATATTATATTTCACTCCTCCATAAAAATTGATTTTAAAATCGTCTGTTTCTTTTATACTTTTATTTTAATAGAATTTAATTTATATATTAGTCATTTTAGCAATTTTATCCAAAGTAGCATTAGAAATAATAAATATCACTTCTCCATTAAAATTTATAGGACCCTACAATAAAATTAATTTGTGCTTAATATCAACACTACGAAAATTTTTATCAATCGCTTCCAAATTTTGACCAAAGTTTCAAATCTCAACTCTGTGGGTTTTTACATCGGCTACAACGTCTTCGTCTTTGTTCGTAAATAATAATTTGACTGTACTAAATAGTTTACAGCCGTATAATTCAACGTACAACTTAGTCACAGCAACGCGTGACCGGGTCTGCTAGTACTCTATATATTTTTAATGTACAGCTAGGTAATAAAAGTTTATTATTATTATTATTATTCGGAAAAATCTCCTACAGCTTCAATTTTTAATTCTCTCCTATATACTTCTTAAAATAACAAAGGATAAAATCTGCTCGATTCTTTATAAGAGTTTTAGGTGATGAATTTTTTTTCTTACCATAGTCAGAAATATGAAATATATCATAGAAATGTCTAATTGTATAATGTTAAAAAATTATCACTGCTAAATTAGAAGATGCTTCATTTATAAAAAAGAAAATTGTCAAAAAAATTTATAAACAATATAAAAGATTGCTAGTAAGAAAATTAATTTTCTAAAAGTAATTGCAAATAATTTTCTAAAAGTAATTGCTATAAAGGTAATTGCAGACGACAAATTAGAGTCCTAAATTCCTCTTATTTTATTTTATTCTATTTTTTTACCATGGATCACATTTTAATTTTCTTGTATAAAATGATGTAATGACAGAAATACAACGTCATAAGAGATTCAAAATGGCAGATAGAAGTACTTATATTAAACCGACGTTTTTAGTTAATAACTTCGTTAATTAAGATGATAGAAATTTTTAACCAACTTCCTTGGAATATTCGTCAAATATACTGATGCTCCCCATGACGCGAAAGAAGCTACCCTCCGCGATTAGATGCGGTGGCAGACAAAAAAAAAAAAAAAAAGGCCAGCGAGAGTAACTTAATTTAACATATGGAGAAAAGTAAAATTTAACACGATAAAAGAATTCTGCATGCTTGTTTTAACCATATCAAAGGAAAAGTGAAAAGAAATCCGTTAAATATAAACACGAGCAAGGTAAACAAAATTTAAAATCCCAAAGGATGAGGTAATGTAGTACTTTTATGACTTTTAACACCAAGGATTTCAAAAATCTACTATTATAGATTGCCATACAATGCACAACTATTGAAACAAAATTTTGAAATAGCATTATCTTAACAAAATAATTTTAATAATTCTCTGTCGCAACCTTTTCCTTTCAGATCATCTCGGTCAAAACGAGTTTTCAAGCTATCACTTGCTTTTGTGTAACTATCGAATGGATAATTTTCATAATTATTTTTAAGTATTGCTTTTGTATAATTATAGAAAATTATTGCAGAAATATTGCTATAATCTCTCTAGTTCGAGGGTTATTAGCAGCCAAGCTGGTAGATGGGAAGCTGGTAGATGAGAAGTGCTTGGTTCGATCCCTGGTAGCGCTCATCGACCTAGCCGTTCGGAGTTTTTCATGGTTTTCTCCGAAACTCGTGTAAATACGGGTTAGAACACCTTTGACATTCCACCTATAGGCCTAGGACCCTAGCATAATAAATCGGCTTTAAAACCCTACAATAACAACAGCAACAACTCTCTAGATCGAGAGCCATCAACAGTAGTATGCAACGTGTACAGAAATTTAACAGAAGTCGTTGTTCTAGAATATCTAAGAATTTTTTCAAATTAGCACCAAAAATAAAGCCACTTTCTAACATCACCGTCAAATTTTCATAATTCTAATTTAGCAATTTAAATGTTCTTTTCCCAATAGTATTTTCAACAGAATTAATAGTAATAAATTCATAACACACTACATAAATAAATAAATAAAACTCCACATTTACGGGGCGAAACTGCCAGCCAAGAAACCAGTAAAAAACCGTTTTCTTCATAGATTTTTTTTTTTTTTTTTTTGTTTTTTTTTTTTTGTTTTTGTGTGTGTGTGTGTGTGTGTGAATTTTTCGTTTTTTTAGCAGTCAAATACTGATGTATTTACAGAAGAAGCCGTTATACTAATCAAAAGTTTTTAGCAAATTTATACAAATATCTTTATTTTTTACGTTAACAAATATGTGTAAAGACAGAAAATTCAATATAAAAAACAGTTTTTCTTAATGTAAAATAGGCCGATTTGCTATTTTAAACAGACAAATTCTGTTATATTTACAGAAGAAGACCGTTATTGTAACAAAATTACTTTTTGAATTTACCTTATTAAAAACTATAAGAAAGAAAAGCAAAGTGACAAACTGTTCCTTTTTTTTTTTTTTTTTTTTTTTCAGTTAAGCTGAATCGTATTTCAAGTCTGAAAATTAATGTAGTTCGAGATATTTTTAGCACAGTAGTTTAACACAAATCCCGAACGCTGCGCGAAAGTATGCAAGAATTAGAAATCTTGTTTTAAAAGTTCATATTTAATTGTCCATGCTCTTAACCCTAAATTTGCACGAAAACAGACATATTAGAGAGAATCGACAATAATTCAATTTCATTTTAATAGATTTTCTTTGAATAGGAAAAAAAATATATTTATTTATTTCCATTAGGCGACTACTGTAAGTAATCGAAGTACTGTATTCGTTCAAAATTTTTTATATCGAGTTTTCACCTGATTTACTTGTTTTAAGGTATCATGTATCCATTTCATTTTTTTTTTTTTTTTTTTTTTTAATTTTTTTTTTAATTGTTTATTGAGTATGTTTGTGTCTATGTGTGTTTGTATGTGTGTGGAGGGGGAGGAATTTTTTGACGGTAAGATTTTCAAAAAAAAAAGTAGAATAACGACTACTTATATTTAAAACAAGACCGATATATAAGTGAGTTTGCCACATTTCGTTCGAAATTAGACAACTGAAAGTGGGAAAAGAAAAGCCGAAAGTAAGACATGGGAAGCCGGAAGTGAAACTGTAAGTCCGTAATCGAAAGCAGTTCTAACGATTTTTTTTCAAACTTGCTATACTACCTTTTAAATATTCTTTCACATGCTTAATTGGTTATTGCTGGAAAATTGATAGAAGTCTTGATAAAGTAAGACAGTTATTTTTAGGTTTCAGAAGTGGGTGTCTTAGAAAACAGCTCTACGGATTTCCTTCAAACTCATCATATTAATTACTTTTTAAATGTTCTATGGTATGTATTAGTTAAGTTCCAGTGTACAGATAAGTTTGCACGAAAATTGGAAGTGGAACCGATTGTCGGTAAAGAAAAACATTCTAATGATTTTCTTCAAAATTGCCGCAAAAACCATTCTGAGATGTCCTTTTTTCCATGCATTAGGTTGATTAGAACAAGAAAATTCTATTGTGTCCCTCTTAAGTAGATCAGTTTTTGAGTACATATTCGTGGAAATGAGTGTCCCATAAAACGGCCCTTACTGTTTTCTTTAAATTCATTATTTAAAGATGTAGATGTAGATGTAGATGCCTCTTTTAGATGTATTTACGATGTATTGGTTATTGCAGGAAATCTGGTAGGCTTCTAATTAGTTAGATTAGTTATTCGCTTTTTGTTTACACTGTCTTTATAAAGAGTTTATTATACGTATATTAGTGAGTAATGGAAGTTTTACAGCCGATAAGCACCAGATTTTTTTTTTTTTTTTTTTTTTTTTTTTTTTTTTTAGTGCTAGAGGCCTATTTCAGTCAGTACAGTTGTCGAATTTTTATAATAAACTCTTAATAGTGCTAAGGGCCTATTTCAGTCGGTTTATTGAATGAGGATTTATTGAATGAAGTCCCCCCAAGGCACAACTTTGACATGAGTCCCCCCCCAGGCCCAACTTTGACATGAGTCCCCCCCCAAGGTACCCCTATTTCAGTCGGTACAGCGTTGTCGAATTTTTATAATACACTCTTAATAGTGCTAAGGGCCTATTTCAGTCGGTTTATTGAATGGGGATTTATGAATGAAGTCCCCCCCAGGCCCAACTTTGACATGAGTCCCCCCCCCCCAAGGTACCCCTATTTCAGTCGGTACAGCGTTGTCGAATTTTTATAATACACTCTTAATAGTGCTAAGGGCCTATTTCAGTCGGTTTATTGAATGGGGATTTATTGAATGAAGTCCCCCCAAGGCACAACTCTGACATGAGTCCCCCCCAAGGTACTCCTATTTCAGTCGGTACAGCGTTGTCGAATTTTTATAATACACTCTTAATAGTGCTAAGGGCCTATTTCAGTCGGTTTATTGAATGGGGATTTATTGAATGAAGTCCCACCAAGGCACAACTTTGACATGAGTCTCCCCCCAGGCCCAACTTTGACATGAGTCCCCCCAAGGCCCAACTTTGACATGAGTCCTCCCCCAGGCCCAACTTTGACATGAGTCCCCCCCAAGGCCCAACTTTGACATGAGTCCCCCCCAGACCCAACTTTGACATGAGTCCCCCCCAAGGTACAACTTTGACATGAGTCCCCCCCCAAGGCACACCTTTGACATGAGTCGCCCCCAAGGCACACCTCCTCCTCATTGGGAAAAAGAGAAAAAACGTTGTTTTGCGGCTATAAGACAGTTTGGACTTCCAACGTTATTTGTTACAATATCTGCAGCTGAAACACATTGGTTTGATTTAATGAAAACTTTATCATGGAATTTAGATCGTCACGAATTAACTAAAGAAGAATTTGTCGATATTAACAAGTTTAGCAGTAGGCCTCTGGTACTAAATTAAAATCTGTCAATGTCAGATTTTCATGTTTTAAATAATGAAATAATGTCGTGTCTGTATATATATATATATATATATATTTTCATGATGTTTCAATAAATGTATTATTTTTAATCTATAATTAAAAGAAAAAAAAAGAGCCGATTTAAAGCTAATTTTGAAATCTCAATTAAAACTGTTGATATGATAACTACGCCTGCTTATTATTTTAATTTGATGTAATTTAATCATGGAAAGAATTTTAAAGTTCTTCTAAACAGGTTAAAGTTAATAAAAAAAACTTTTATGGAAAGTTTCACATTGCTTTGTCATAAAGTGATTACGATTTTCACCGTGAGATGCGTTACAAGGAAAAAAAAAATAATAATAAAAATAAAAAACCTTCCGCCTTATTTATTTATTTATTTATTTTTTTTTTTCCTAAAAATTAAACGCGTTAAACTTAAATGATAATATGAATCAGATAAATTATATTCGATTCCTTTCACTGTAAGTTTCAAATATGCTTCGCTTCTATAACTTATTCGTTATTTTAATTTTGGATGTGGTTCACCCTGTCGCTCTCTCTGCACTGTTAAAAAAATGCAGAAAAAATACAGAAATTCTCTGTAATTTCAGAAAAAAAGTCGTAAAATACGTTTTGTCTACGTAATTTTTCCGTAATTTACGCCTTTTTTTCTGAAATTACAGAGAATTTCTGTATTTTTTCTGCATTTTTTTAACAGTGTGTAGCATGTTCAATTGCGCTAATTTTCTTATGCCCAATTTTACTCCTAACTTTGGTATATTGCGATGGCGACTCGACTTGTTATGTGAATCTGGTGTCTTTAACCATGTGTATGCAAGTTCAGTATATTTTTAGCTTTCTGTAACAGTTTATACATAGATTTTGTTTATTTATCTTTCTTTATTTCTTTTTGATGTGGGGTTTTGTCGCTAGATACATATACACAATATACAGGAGACATACACTGTATATTTTTGGCTTAAAACAGCTACAGAGACTTTGAAATCTTGCGAAAAAAAGCTCTATGAAGGATGTATGACTCCTGATGAAATATTCTACTAGTTTTGAGCATATTCCACATGTTATTAAATTTGTTAATCCATCTTATTTATTAAAGGCTATTTATTTTTATTGATTTTGTTGGTTCTATCATGATTCATCTCTGGCATGTGGTTTCATTTTTCATTATATAGCGAGTGTTATGGTCTAATTCATCTTTAATCTGTTATTCATAGCTTTATTTATATAAGTTTTTGGATGAAATTGGCATTAATTACAGGTTGATTCAAAATTAGTGTGACCAATTTTAAAAGCCTGTAACTATTTATGGTAAATTGTAATCAATTTACCACCAGTTTTATTTTAAAGTGAGACATTTAAATTACCATTCTAGCTTTATTTATTAGTGGGAGTAAATTATGGCTCCGAAATTAGGTCCTCAAACCTGAAACGAAATTTTAAAGCTTTTGAAGGATGGTTGCTCAAATTTTGTTATAAATAACACATTTAAAAATCAGAAAAGACATTTTTCTAGTGGATTACTATCTGAACTTTGAAAATAAATAAAATTTGGCTGGCAATCAAAAGTTCCAGGAAAAAAATGTGGACGAAAGGAAGTCTTTGGTGAAAAAGAAAAAAAGAAGCTGAAAAGATTTATCGCTGTAGAAAATCCTCTGCCTCAAAGAACTTTAGCAAAGAAACTACAGGTATCGCAATCGACAATTTGTCGTCAGATAAAGAAAATTGGCTATAAAAAAGTGAATAAATAAGTCTGTCATCAAATGATTGCAGAGACCATAGAAAAACGATGAAAACGTTTTTGGCCTCCGTATTTAATGTTATGTATAGGTAGATACAAAACATGGATAACTTAGGTTGAAGCAATGTTTCATAGGTCATTCAATACTTGAAAAAAGAAGATACAACATATTTCACGCGAAAAGCGTTGCAAAGGCGCAGCTGTTTTGAAAAAGGCAAGTTGGCAGTCAGGTGTTGTGGTATGGATGGGAATGTCTTTGAAGACTTAACAAAACCATTTTCTGTTGAACCAAAGCGTAAAATCGATGCTAAATACTAGCATAATGCAGTTTTGAAGCACATGATCAAAGAAAGTAAACGGCTGTACACTCAAGGAAACTTTGTTTTTCACCAAGATTCAGCACCAAGTCACACTGCAAAATCAGCTATAAAATGGCTAAAAGGTTAAAAAAAAAAAAAAAATTCCTCCTGAGAAATGGCTACCATCATCTCCTGACTGCGCTGCTTACGGTTATGTTTTATGGTATTCTTAAAAAAAAAAAAAAAAAACAATTAAGTAGACGTAAAGTAAGAATACTTCAAAAGGCTTTAAAAAGCAATCAAAGAGGAAGTTGGAAAAATACCACCAAAAATGGTCGAAAAAGCTCTTTTGGCTTGGCCTGAACGTTTACGTAAAGTGTACTATGCTAAAGGTATCCACATTGAAAATTTCATCTAAATAACTTAATTCAATGAAAACTTCTGATGCTCTGAAATTGGTCACACTAATTTTGAATCAACCTGTAAGTATCTCTTGTATGCTAAATATTATAATGTTTTACATTTACATTTCCATATGCTATATATATATACCGGGTGATCCAAATGTCACAGAAAAAAATAAAAAAATTATTCAAAAAGTATTGACTGTAGCATTATGAAGTTTTGACTGAAATGGACAGAGAACCTTGGTATTTATATATGTATATATACATATAAGAAATAAATATATTTTACGAAACGCTGTATTCGCAATATCTATTCATATTTAAGACTGATCCGCCTTCTCAAACGACGCCATATTGTGAATACTGATAGATCAATCTTTGGCGTGTTGTACAAGAATTCAGATGTTAGCGAGTATTTGAATTGAACAATTATTTCTTATTACTGCTGTTCATCGTTTTAAAAAACCCCATGAAATTTGTTAAGAGATAAAGCACTGTTAGTTAAGCTTCATTATGAGAATTTCCAATGTGCAGTGTCCAACAGACATTCTCATGAATGACAGGTGTCACATTTTACATTTTTCTTTGTTGCATCGTTGAATGTACTGCGCCACTGTAAAAAAGTAATTTTGCAATTAAAGTGTCATTTGATGAAGAAAAATTAAACTAATTTGGCAATAAATCTTTTGTTACTTAAAAGAAAAGAAAAAAAAAGTATTTCTGCGTGTTTTAGTGAATATCGCATACTACACTCAATACTTTTTGAATAATATATATATATATATATATATATATATATATTTCTGTGATTTTTGGATCACCCGGTTTATATATACGAACGAAAGTTTTCGATAAATTTTTTAAGGTAAAATTAAATTTTCTTCTAATGTCTTTATTTTATTTTATTTTATTCATGTAGATTCATGTAAAAAAATATATATAAAAAGAAAAAAAAAACATTATTTTAAGTATCCAACATTTGTATAAAATTAGTTTAAATCATTTGTCATTTGAATTTTAAAAATTGCAATATTTAACTAACATTTAAAAAACGGAAGAAATAACTATTAAACCACTTCTCCCCCTTAAGAAAACTGAATGTTAATTGGAACCAAATGGTAAATTTAATTTTATTAACCAATTTATTTCAATACTTATGAAATAAAATTAAAAATCAAATCTGTGCATTTTTATTAACCAAGATCAGATAAAAAGTTAAATCATTATGTATTTTGTTACATAAATTCGTATGTTAAAAAAAAATAACAATACTTGTTAATAATTCTTGTTTTCAAAAACGTCTCTTAATAATAATAATGAAAGTTTTACCTGGCGCAACAAGTAAATCTTGTTCAGTTCAGTTGCATCCTCTTTTAGCTTTAAATGTCTCCGGTAAGAGAGGCTCCTTAGTTGCTATGGAAACGAAACTGCTCTCTTAGAATCAACTCTAGTGGAGAGTTTCTTTATTTTTCTCCTCTTTTCTATGATACTGGAGTCATTTAAATGCGTCTGAGTGCATATGAAAAGGTATGTGATAAAACAGATGTTATTAAATCTTGATAACATTTCTTTTTCAAAGCAATATTTGAATTTTAACATAATAAATAAATATATATATGTATATATATATAGAAACAGATTATTATTATCATTTTTTCAATTATTATTTTTATTATTATTATTATTATTATTATTATTATTATTATTATTATTATTATTTTATGATCTTAGTGTTTTTAAACACATTTTACATGCATCAATAAAATATCTAGAGGAACATCAATCAAATTTCCGAATTATTTGTATATACTACTCTTAAAAAAAAAAAAAAAAAAAAAAAACATTGACTCAGTGAATAAGTTAGACAATAAATAAATTTAAAGGTATATTAGGGTGTTTTAGCGTTTCTCCTCAATTTCATAAATTTATATCAAGGACTGTAATATCCGAACTATTTTGTGCATCTTCGGAAAGAATTTTGAATGGTAATCACGCAGTTTTCAGCAATAAACCTGTTGCCCCGAAATTCGAAAACATATCAATTTCATTTAAAATAAATAGTTCTTGTAAGACGTAATATGTGTATATTTTTATGTTACAGTGTAATAAAAGAACCATAAATAATGCACATATAATTTTAATTATTAATAATACTTTAGTAAAGAAAATTAATATACACCCATTGCCATAAAACATAGAAAGATTTACCTAAATGGAATGGAACTTTTTTACATCTGCGTGCAACGTAAATATGTGTAAGTGATCACAAAATTAAAACAAAAAAGCAATTTATTATAGAAGAACTTACAAATAAATGGCGATTTTACTGTCCTATTAGGCCACCTATAGCTTAAATACAGTATTATACTTGCTGGCATAACTACATAGAGGTTCCGTATGGTGTCCGGCGTTGTCTCATTTTACTGTACCTGGAGTCGCGACTCACGTTCAGTCAAACTCGTAGATTGTCCAACTTGCAGTTTCATGTGATCCCAGCCATGCTCGATTGATCTCTAATCTCTGGATCAGGCAGTAGTAACATAGTGGAGTCATTCCTGTGATGCCCCTACTGTGTGTGCGTTTCAGCATTATCCAATTAAAACGTCCCTTCTGGAAGCCTTAAGTGATAACACAAATGGCATAAGGATATCCCCAACGTACTACGAGACTGTATAGGTGCCATCCGTCAATGTTAGAAGTGACTGAATGTCGTATTTGATGTCACACTCCACACCATCGCATCAGGTGTGGGAGTGGTGTGCCAAAGTAAACACAATATTAAGGCGTTTAACATGGTGCCTCAAAACACGTACACATTTGTCATCATTGTCCAAATTGAATATTAATTCGTAACTTAAGATAACTTGATTCAATTCATTTGCGCTCTAATCTATTTGTCGTGGTGCCGAGTGCGACACGTTGGGCGGTTGTCATTAGTAGCACATGTAACAGGTGCCGCAATACTAAATGTTCTTCAGAAAGGCTCCTTTTCATGATGCGAACAGACACAGGGGCCTGTTGTGAAGGTGCTTTCTGTGTCTGGCTAGAGGATAGCGATAAAGTTCGCGCCACAAGCGCTTGACAGATGTTGAGAGGTTTTCCCTGCCATTGGTCTGGGGAAGAGTCTGGACGATGTGAACGCGACCTCTCTCTTATCCAATTTGTTCAAAACTTCCTCATAGGGGAGTCAGAACGGCCTAAGTGGCTGTTTACTCGCCATGTTCACAATCCAGCTTCCATTTATCCAGATGATTCTTCCCTTATCGGACTGTGAGAGCTGATAAAATTATCTCCGATGGCGGTGCACCGAAATCCCTGGTGAGAGAGTGTTCCAATGCAACAGAAAAAGTACAGGCAACATGCATCTGCGCAATCTTTTAATACACTAAAGTTCAACTCCCTAGGATGGCATTATGCAATACGTTGTTTTCTTAATCATTTGCATATCTAGCAGAAACGTACCGAATAGCCCAGTTTTGTTAGAGTTATATTAACTTTAAGCAAATAGTTAATTTCTTGACTACTACTTAACTGAATCAGTAAAATCTTACATTAGCAGCTGAAAAACACACTTTAATTTTTTTCTGCCCTTCTATGAATAGCAGAATTCTGAAACTACACGTGATGAATGATCTCAGTGCTGCCACATATCAGAAAAATTTTCAAGTTTATGGTGCTTGCAAAACATAAAAATTTTGCTATTGTCCCATTCATCCTGCGTCCCATTCAATCCCAGTATCCCCTACCAAAATTCAGTAAGAGTAATTTTTCATAATATATATATTAAGTACCAAGTATGGTTCTTTTGTGTAACATAGAAGTTGACATATAGTTTTTCTATAAATTAAAAAATTGCAGAATAGCAGCGCCCTCTGTCGCCAAATATTCATTCAAATTAATTAAGCATGAATTTAATTATTATACATCTCTATGCGAAGATTTGTATATTTATACACAAAAGAAGCTTAGGTATTATCAACCCAAAACTGGGATTAAATAGCCCTGTCACCTCTCAGTCGATAGTCTACCAAATTGAATTTGAATTAGCAGACTTTTACATAATATATATCTCTTACACTAAGTTTGGTCCACTGTAGATACTGAGACATCCCTGAAAGGAAAAGAAATAATAGCGTGGAAGCGCCACCTATTGGGTGTTATAGCCAAAAGCTAATCTGCGCCGATTCAAATCATGGTCTAACCAAATATCAGGTTTAATTGGATTCAGTCCACTGGTTCAGGAGGTACTGTTGAGGCACAGTTTTTCTAATACAAAAAAAAAAAAAAACAGACATTCTCTAAAAATGATTAAAATGTGTTCAGGAAATCCCAAAACGTATAAATTCATCGAAAATCGTAAGTTCGAAAAAATTCAGAAATTCTGTACTTTCTTCTTATATATGCCGAAAATAGTAATAAATCAACTTTTTCAAAAATAAGTAGTGATATTCAGTTAATTGAAAATGTTTTGCCTGAAAAATATGCCTTGAAAGTAGAGATGACGTAAATCACACACACACACACACATACACAAAAAAAAATAAATAAATAAATAAATAAATAAAATAAAATAAAGGAAAAGAAAAGAAATTACATCATAAATAAAATACAATAAATAATAATAATAACTTTCAGAAATCAAATCCATTTTTAATTTGCATATGTTCAATAGTATAAAATTTCGATCTATCAATCATTCACTCGAAAAGCATTTCTATCTCTGTGATGATATTTGCGTGCGTATTGCTATTTGCTCTCGCATATTTGCATATTTAGAATCAAAAATCTGTAGTCGAGAACATAGGGATGCTAAATTTATATAAATTACTATATCTATAAATTACATTTAAAAAATTGCACGTGTAGTTTTAACCACTTTTTCTGTACACTGTTAAAAATTTCTGTAAATTTAATGTAAATATTTATCCAGAGTCTCTGTAAATTTTCTGTAATTCTTAGTTAAAAGTGAACAATCGAGATTCTCAATCTTTATTCTGTATTTTTATCTATATTTATTATTTAATTTTTTTTAATTAAAATTAAAAATGAATGTTTCTACTTTAGAAAAAGCATTCCAAGTCCGAAATATATTCTCACCATTAATTAATCTAATTAATATTAGTTATCAAAATGAATGCATAAAATAAGTTTTTTAACATCTCTGTTTATTTTCTCTGTAATTTCACGTAAGACTTAAGATAATAGATTACACAGAGTTTTTTGTTGAAATTTTTAACAGTGTAGGAAATTTAATATAAAAGACTACGTGTAAAATGACTGTGTGCATAAAAATGAAGGTAATTTCGGATGCTTTCTTGACAATAAAAGAAGTCTTTTTTCTTTCTTTTTTTTTTTCCTCCTACATCAAACTCACATTAACTATACCTTTCTAATGATACTAGTACTTTTATTCCCTACTTTTATGATAAGTACGTTAAAACATACGACAGTTTTCCTGTGTATGTACTAAACTATTATGATAAAAGAAGATGTCTGTCTGTCTGTCTCTCTGTCTGAGAATCTATAGTTCAGCCCCCTATGAACGTAGAAGTATAAAAATTGACATACGAATGCTGAGGAGCTTAGCCGAGGGGGTAGTGAAAACAGAATTTAAAACTTTTAATTGGTTGTGGAGATATTAATTAAAACGTCAACCTATGTCAATTAATAAATTAGTCAATTCTGAGTTTAAGCAGCGTTAAAGGCCCAAAAAAAATTAAAAATATCAGTCCAATCTTTAAAAGTTCGATACCAAATGAAAGGGGCGATTTTTCTGAATCCAGGGGTGCAAACAGTATTTCGACACATTAAATAGATTTTTTTTTCAAGTTAACTGAAATATGAAATTTAAGTGACAACATGTTATTTCATTCATCATTCTTCAATGCCAGACATATTGGCTGACTATTCTTCATGTCGGAAATAATTGCTTTTCGACCTCGTGACAAGATATTGGAAATAAAAAAAGCAGTTTCTTATTTATTTATTTATTTATTTTTTTAAATCGATTTAAGCAGAAATTGATAATCAACCGCCATTACTGCTCAATTGTCTGCAGTTAAAAGAAATCTAATGTATAGCTTTAAAAAAAAAATAGACAGATTATATTTATTTAAATTAATTTTTCATTCATCTGTTTATCTAAAGAGACAAAAATTATTTTTATAATAAACTCATTAATAACAGAATAATAATGCTTTTTTTTTTTTTTTTTTTTTTTTTGTTATTTTCTACCTTTTTTTCTGAACTCGTTTATAAAAAAGTAGTTTTCGAATTTCTTAAATTTTATAAGGATTTCAACAGAAATCACTAATTGCCCTTGATAGATTAGCTATTTTGAGTCTCTAATATATATATAGGATACTCATCAATACTATACATAATACACCATTCAAAAGATATTTAATGTACTTTTATTGCAGACTAGCAGAATGATATAAACCGTTAAAATTTTGTACGAAACGTTTGGGGAAAACTACGGAAAATCCAGAATTTTTTTATATTTTACAGAGTTTCGAATTCCAATTTCCGCTCACACTTTGTACTAAAGATTTTTAACGGTATATAGCCCGAAACTGCGCAAACTTCAGAGAAATCCAAGGATAAATCAGACACAAATCTTTTTATAATGTTTGTATTACCTTTGTATCTCAGCTTCTAATTAACATAATTTCTAAAATAATATATAATTTTAAAACTCATTTGAATTGGAATTAAAGAGTAGAGATCTCAAATCTCTGCCGCCAGACGGCACTTTAATATTTTAAAATTCCATTGTCTCCAATTCTAATTATGATTAAATTACTTATAATACAGCATTTGAAATATATTTTGTTGCGGACAATTCAGTACGTGAGTTTCGGAGAAAACCACGGAAAACCCAGAACACATTTTTTCCAATATCTCCAATTCTAACTATGATTAAATTACTCATAATACATCATTCGAAATAAAGATCGTAAATCTCTTCCGCCAGATGGCACTTTAATATTTTAAAATTTCAATGTCTCCAATTCTAATTATGATTAAATCACTTATAATACATCATTTGAAACATGTTTTAATGTGGACTTTAAACTGATGTAAGTCGTTAAATTCCGTAAGGGAGTTTAAGAGAAAACTACGGACAACCCAGAACATCCTTATTCCAATATATCCAATTCTAATTTCGATTAAACTACTTATACTACATCATTCGAAGTATAATTTAAAGTAAATTTAATGCGAATTTAATGCGAATTTTTAAACTGATGTAAGCCGTTAATTTCCCCCCACTGAAAATAATCTCAAGATTTTTTTTTTTTTTTTTTTTTTTTTTTAAGAAAATCTGCAGAATATCTTAAGTTATTTGTCTCCCTTCTTAAGCAAGTTTACAAAATATGTTTATAGTGTCCTCAAAATTTCTACAAATATTTTATGGAAAAAGATAAATCTTCAAAATATTCTTAAATATTGGAAGAATGTCTTCAGGAAAAGCTATTTTCTGATGAATATCTTCGGATTATTTTTAGTGGGATCAGTACGGAAGTTTCAGAGAAAACCACAGACAACCCGGAACATTTTTATTTTTATTTTGCAGATTTCCGAATACCAATACTCCGCTCACATTTTGTATTAAGAATCTTTAACATTATTTAGCCCGCAGATACGCAAATTTTGGAGAAAACCACGGCAATTCCGACACATATCTTTTTATAACAATATTTATATTACTTTTGTATTTCAGCTTCTAATTAACATAATTTCATAAATAATGTATCATTTTAATAGTTATCTGAATTGGAATTAAAGAGTACATGTTGCAAATCTCAGTCGCCAGATGACGCAAGAGATCGTAGCCCCCCCAGGGTTGGGGATTTGCCACGATCAGAATTTTCAAAGATCCTTTACACGGTGAGCTATCAAGCTGTTTCAAAACATGAAACGTATAGGGGCGCCATAGTCGCCAAAAAACGGATATTGGCTAGAGTTAAAAATTTCAAAACTATTTGCACTATGAAAGAGCAAGCTGTTCTAAGATCTAAAACGGGGGGTAAGACGCCGCAGGCACAATCGAGCAGGACTATGCTACGGTCAGAATTTCCAAAGATCATAACCCGGTGAACGAACAGACTTTACAGATACTAAAACGGAAAAAGGGCGCCACAGATACTACCGAGCGGGAATTTATTACAGTTAAAATTTTCAATAAACCTATTTGCATTATACATCAGTAAGCTATTATATGTCCTGAAACGGGAAAAAGGCGCCGCATACGCCACTGAGCGGAACTTTCGTACGGTAGGATTTTTCAAGGATCACGAACCAGCTGGTCGACAAAGGCGTCTAGTATATCAATAAAGACATTTTAATAGCAAATAAATAAATAAACTAGTGGATCTGCAGATCAGGGGCCTCAACGTCCTATTTGCATCACACATTATTCAACAGGTCATTTTATTTATTCCTTTTTATAATATATATATATATATATATTGATTCGATTGACTTGCTACATAAACAGATACGTTCCTGATTGGGACTGCCGCTCACTCAACCCCCCCCCCCCCCCTCAACCACTGTACCTCTCTTTCTACATCTATTTGTAAATCGTGTATATGTATTCTTAATAACTGACAGTCTTGTATTATTTCCCTGAAATTCATAAATATTTGTACCAAATTCTATGCAAAAAGATTACATAGCATATCGGAATTATTTTATGTAACCCTGTAAACTAATTACCAATTCTATGCCCACACTTTTCAACAGAAAAAGCATGCTTTTAAAATTCTAATAAAATTCCAATATATTTAAAAAATATATATAAAATACACTTTTAAGAAATACCGACTATAGACCGTAACAGTACGAAATTCTTTTATGTATCCCGAATTAAGAATTTATTGTTGTTCATAGTATAAACTCATCATTTTTTTCTGTTGCTATAACACTCTTCAAAAAATTCTATATCACTCCTTAAAAAAAAAAAAAAAAAAAAAACTTTGTGGCAGTTTCTGTTTGCAAATATTAAAATCTTCGGTCAGACTATACTTCCAAACAAATCAGAAACTACCATAAATTGAATTATAAATAAAGGTAACACAAATAAAATATAGAGCAGTTACTTCCTCACAAAAAAAAAAAAAAATCATTATTTCAATTCAAACATGGACTGAGCTGTAATCCTAGAAAAATTCTGGCCAAATTAAATTTTAAAAGTAATAAACCAATCACGAAAAGAAAACTTCATCTCTCTCATGAAGGGATGCACAACACATAATTACAAGTAAACTTATACACAAGTTTATCAAAAGTTACAGCTGCGACCTAAACTGCTCAAAATGTAAACATATTAAGAAATTTCATAAGTCAACTATTCCCCAAATGAATTAAAAACACGAAAAAAAAAAAAAGAAAAAAAAAGAAAAAAAAAATTCAAGCAAACATTCTTACACAAATTTACTAGTAATACTGTCCAATTACAAAATTTATCTCTATTTTATTTACATTGATATCTCAAAACAAAATTTTCATCTATGTAATAAATTAATACCCATATTTTAATATATACAGTCGGCTGCAAAGTTATTCGAGCACTAGCAATAATCCTTGCCAAAAAAAAGTACACTTAATACAGCTTTGTTAAATAAATCCTTGTCGAATCATGTTCTTAATCAGTCTAAGAACATGATTCGACAAGGATTTACTTAGCAAAACAGTCTTAAGTGTACTTTTTAAATATAGGAATTATTGGCTAGTGCTCGAATAATTTTGCAGCCGACTGTATATATATATATATATATATATATATATATATATATATATATATATATGAAAAAAATTAATATTATATGGCACATATTAACGAATTGGGAATTTTTCTTTTAATCATCAAAATAAAGTACAACCAGGACTTGGAGAAACAGCACTGGAGTTCAGTTGGATTCAGCTCTTGATTCAAAACCTTTATTTTATTGAAGGAAAAATCCATGATTGATTTACACAGAATCCTCACTCCACAAGGCTTGGACATAGCCAGCATCTTCTCAGGTTTCATTTCATTAACACACAAATTCTGGACATTTCTACGACGCACTTGTTCTATGGAAAATTTTCTCTTTTCACAAATTCTTTGGGAAATTTCATCACTTCCCATTTTCCTGAGGAAACTTTACCAACGCACAATTTATTCAGGAAGTTTCAACAACTCAAATTCCACAAAACATTCTACAAAACATTCTACCACACCACAGAAAATTCATACCCGTGTCAGATTATGGCGTCACTGTATTCTCGCATCCAAAATATTAAACATATACTTCTAAAAACTAGTTGGCATAGGTGGACTCTGCTCACTTCACCATCGTATATATGCTTTCATACAGTTCTTAACATGGTTATCATGTTAAGAGAAAATAATTTGACCAAACGCTTGACACAGTGACAGAAAGAAACCCTCCTAATAGGCTATCTACTGTTCACTTCGATATATTTATCTTATTCTAATCTATTAATTTATTTTGTGTCAGTTTCGTAGTTTAGTTTTCATGCTGCTATTTCCAATGCAACAATCCTCAAAAAGCATATTTATACAGAAAATTTTCAATTTTGTAATGTTGATAAAATCTTAAATTACGAATAACTTACGAAATTTCCCATTAGAATATTTGTAGTCAATCATGTTCATTCAACTATCATAAATGTTATTTTCAAGTTGACTGATATATTTATGATCCTCAAAAGGGACGTTCATGCTCACATTTGTCCTATCCTGCCATTTTAAATAAATAGTAAATTCCAAACAACTTACGAATTTTTTTATTTGTAAAAATTATACTCTATAGTATTCATGTCAGTATCCTAAATAATATTTCAAAAGTGGTCTGACATCTTTACGATGAAAATATCCCTCAAGATTGACGTTTGTGTGAAATTTTGCCATATACTGCAATGTTAAGAAATTTGTAAATTTCTAAAAATTACGAAATTTTTATATTGGAAAATTCATAGTCAATGATATTTATGCCACTATCCTAAATATTATTTCAAAAGTAGTTTGATATATTTACGATGAATATATCCCTAAAAACTGACGTTTATGTGAAATTTGCCCTATTCTGCTATATTAAGAAATTCGTAAGTTTCCAATAACTTGCGAAATTTTCAAATAGAATTTTTATAGTTACTGATGTTCATTCCGGCGTCAAAACTGATATTTTAAAACTGGTCTGATATTTTTTCAGTAAAAATTTTCCATTTAATGCGCGTTTAAGTGAAATTTTGCCCTATTCCCTCATGTTAAGAAAATCGTAAATTTCTAATAACTTACGAAGTTTTTTAATTCAAATGTTGCAAATGAATAGGGTTCTTGCCAGTGTTCAAAGTGATATTTTAAAAATGATCTGACTTCTCTGCGACAATTTGTTCTTGAGATATCGTGTACTCAGACTAACATACTAACACACTAACGGACTAACAAACTAACAGACACCCTACAGACGAACACTATACAAATTTTGTCATTTTCGGATTCCTCACACCTGAAAACGTTTAAAAAAAATCAAAAAAACGAGGTTGAAAATTTTGTAGACTAGTCAATATCAAAATGAGATATATATATATATATATATATATATATATATTGATTCGAATGATTTGCTACATAAGCAGAAACGTTTCTGAGAGGAGGGTTGACTCCCCCCTCAAGCACTTGCTCAATCTCTCTTTCTATAATGATCTGTATATATATATATATATGTGTGAGTGTGTGTGTGTGTGTGTGTATTCCTTATAACTGATTGTCTTGTATTAATTCCCTGTAATTCATAAATGATTATACGAAAATTCTTGCAAAATGATTACATATCGGAATTATTTTGTGTAACACCCTGTAAATGAATTAACAAATCTAGACCCACACTTCTCAAATGAAAAACATTCTTTTAAAACTCTAATAAAATTTCATTATATTTAACGAGGTGTAAGCATGTTAAAATACACTTTTAAGAAATACTGACTGTAAACTATATAGGTACTAAATTCTTTTATATATCCCAGAAAAGGAGCCAAAGCAGTTATACACTAAAAAAGAATATACCTATTTAATTAATTCTAACTCATTAATATTTCATCCTTATTTGACATCATTTGGATGATTACAGTACATCACCAGAATTCTTTTGTGCGGTCCTGTAAGTAAACTATTTAGTCTATACTTATTGCTTTTTTAGAGTAAACATGCTTTTAAGAATCTCTATAATGTGTGTTAATTCCATTATGTTGAATGCAGCATAACATTTAAGTGCGCTTAAATAAAATTCTGTTATTAGGATCTAATGTCAAAAAATTCTTTTGTATGTCTCCGTAAACGAATCATAAACATTGCATACACAAGTAAAAACTGTTCAGCTTATTCTACGTTTTTCATGAATAATTTTTCCAAATTTGACAGAATTTGGCTGATTACGTTGCATTGTCAGAACATATTTGTATAGTCCTGTGCATTTATTAAGAAACCTTAGAGCACATGTTTTCTGCACAAAACATAAGTTTAAGCATCTCATTAATTACGCTAATTTCATTTTGTTGATTGCATATTAATGATGTTAAAATGCGTTTAAACGAAATTCACCCCATATGCCATAATGATAAGAATTTTCGAGAATTTTTCCGGAGGATTTTTACTACCGCTGTTGCTGTATATACATATTCTACCCATAGGCGGTAATTATAAGAAAAATTTTAGTTTGTCCCTTTACACGAACTACAAATGAAATACGCACCTGAAACTATACAGCTAAAATTCCGTGTAGCTCAAAAATAAGTGTGCCAAATTGCAAGTCAAGAGTGTGATTTTTGCGGCCGCCTTCGCGGTACATACAAATTCTTTCCATAGACCGCAATGATGAGAAACATTTTTTCGTGTCCCTTTACACGAACTAAAAATGGAATGCACACCCAAAACTATACAGCTGATTATGTGGGTTTCATGAAGATTTGTACCAAATTTCAAGTCAATAGCGGCCTTTATAGCGCGACAGACAACCAGACAGACACACAGACGAAAACCAAAATCTTTTTGAGTCTCAACAGAGGGTCTCCACTGACGTTTTGGTAAATATTACAAGTCAATAGCTTGATTTTTGTGGTGGATATCGCGGTACATACAAATTCTTCCCAAAGGCCGTAATGATATGAAAAACATTGGTGTGTCCCTGTGCACGAACCACAAATATAATACACACCTAAATCTATACAGCTAGTTCCGTTGGGCTCATGAATATGTGTATTAAATTGCAAGCCAATAGCGTGTTTTTACGGCCGCTATCGCGGCACATACAAATTCTTCCCATAAGCTGTAATGATAAGAAAAAATTTGGTGAGTCCCTGTACATGAACTACAAATGGAATACATACCCAAAAGCATACAGCTGATTCCGTGGGGTTCATGAACATGCGTACCAAATTTCAGGTTAAAGCGTTGTTTTTGCGGCCGCTATCTCGCAACAGACAAACACACAGGCCGTTTTGAGTCTCAACAGAGGGCCTAAACTGACGTTTCGGCAACTAGTGGATCTCCAGATCATGAGCCTCAACGTCCTATTTGTATCACGCATTATTCAACAAATCATTTATTTTTATTTCTTATTATATAATATATATATATTGATTCGAATGATTTGCGACATAAATAGAAATATTTCTGAGAGTGGCTGCTGTATCTCTCTTTCTATAATTATTTATATATATATACACTAAGCGACAAAAAAAAAGCCGCACTTGGATATTTTCCATTTTTCTTTCTGTAATTGCTAATTTTATTGTTTCAAAAGTAAAATTTTTAACAGATTTTATTACGTTGTGTTCCACGTGCAATTTAGTATTGAGCCAAGTGTTAAAAATAAGATGCAATTGTTCGGGAAATTGTAATTTTAGAAAGTATTTAAAAAAAGGCAAGAATATGGCAATTAATGATACCAAAAAAAATATTAATTTTAGAGCGAAAATCAAAAAAATATTTTAATACGCGGGATGTTAAAATGATTAAATGTAACAAAATATTAGTAAACTGGTTTTTAGCAAGATATAACATTTTTTGGTTGTTTAAACTGCACATTTATCCTTAGGCGGCCACGTTACTCATCCAGTTAAGATGACCGCAAGTTAAAAAGCCAGTGCTTAAAAAAACAGTTTGTATTACATTTAGAACATAGAAGGGATTCAGAAAACGTGTTTAGTAACATAATTTATCTAAATACAGTGCAATAATAATTAAACAAAGCTGGTTTAATTGCCAGAAAATCTGAAAAAAAATCCATTCTTAACGAAAAGAATTAGAAAACCAAGACTGTAAAGGGTTAAAAAAATTAAAAAATGATTGGGTTAATTGTTGGGCTTAAGTGGTCACTCTGATGAGTGAAGTTTAACTTATTTCGAACTGACGTAAACAAGCAGATATGATGACGAAAATGTGACCGACTTAATGAAAATCGCGCTTTTAAAACAATGACATTTTCCCCATATATTACGATACGAAAATGCATAATTTTTCAGTGAGTCTGACAAATTTTCATGTTCAAGGGATCAATTAACCCGAAATAAAACTTGGCCATTAAAAAATTGATACCTGATTGACTACTTTGGAGGTATTTCAGACTCCTCCATTATCAGCATTTTAAGATGATAATGAAACTTCTTACATGGCGTCTGTGGTTCGTTTATCTGATTCAAGTTGTTAAAATTACCTATCCATTCTCATAATAATCTATAACTTTGTAAGTTATTATAACTTTTTTTACTTAAAATTAAATCCCACAAAGAATATCGCAGACTTTCTTCTTTGTTAGACCTGAAAATTGACCTAATGTCAATCCGCTCGAAAATGTTTAGTCTATAAAAGAGGGTGTGGATTAGAAATTTGTAGCCTACAACTTTGCAGGAACTAGAAAAAAATATTTATGATATTTGGTCCAGTGAAATTTCTGAGTTCCATGTTAAAAAACTGTAAAATACTATGTCATTGCGCATTAAAGCAGTAGTTCCATACAAAGGCGGAATTATCCAATCCAGAATACATATTTTTATTAAATAATTGTTTATATCTAACAAATAAATAGTTTTATTTCATACATTAAAATAGTACTTGTTTATTTCATGTAATAAATCCTAATAGAATACAAAGCATATGTTTATTATATTACTTTAAAAAGAAAATTTTCTGTAGATTTTTATTAAATACTTCATAGAGTGTAATAAAACGAATTATTAAATCGAAAATGTACATAGGTATGATGTTATGACTTCCGTATTATACAAACATAACAATTTTATTTGCTGCAATCATTAGTTTTTAAATTATTACAAACTCTAAAGTTATAAGTCAAATTTTCTGCAGTGCGGCTTTTTTTTTTGTCGCTTAGTTTATATATATATATGTATCCCTAATAACTGATTGTCTTGTATTAATTCCCTGTAATTCATAAATGCTTGTACCAAATATCATGCAAAATGATTACATAACATTTCAGAATTATTTTGTGTAAACCTGTAAATAAATTACCAATTCTATGCCCACACTTCTCCACTGAAAAACATTCTTTTAACATTTTAATAAAATTTCATTATATTTAACGAAGTGTAAGAATGTTAAAATACACTTTTAAGAAATATCGACTATAGACCGTAATGGAACGAAAATATTTTATGTATCCCAGAAAAGGAGCCACAGTAATTATATACACTAAAAGAATACGCCTATTTAATTATTTCTAACTCATTAATATTTCATCCTTATTTGACATCATTTGGATTATTACAGTACGTCACCAGAATTCTTTTGTGCGGTCCTGTGAATAAACTATTTAGTCTATACATATTCCTTTTTTAGAGTAAACGGGCTTTTAAGCATCTTTATAATGTGTGTTAATTACATTATGTTGAATGCAGCATAAACGCATTTAAGTGCGCTTATATAAAATTCTATTAATAGGCTTTAATGTCAGGAAATTCTTTTGTGTGTCTCCGTAAACGAATCATAAACATTGCATACACAAGTAAAAACTGTTCATTTTATTCTACGTTCTCCATGAATATTTTTTCGAAATTTGAAATAATTTCGCGGGTTACGTGACATTGCCAGAACACTTTTGTATAGTCCTGTAATTAGGAAGCCTATGAGCACTTATTTTCTGCAGAAAAATAAGTTTGCTAATTTCATTTTGTTGATAGCAAAGTAATTGATGTCAAAATGCGTTTTAACGAAATTCACCCCATATGCTGTTATGGTAAGAATTTTCACAGGTCCCTGTACATAATCCATAAAAAATATAGACACAAAAAATTACGTAGCTGTTTCTGTACAGAGCCTGAATGAGTATGCCGATTTGCAAGTTAGTCGAAGGATTTTTGCGGCCGCTATTGTGGAACATACAAATTCTACCTATAGGCCGTAATGATAAGAAAGAAAAAATTGTGTCCCTTTACATGAACTACAAATAAATAAACACTTAAAATTATACAGAAAATTCTGTGTCGTTTATAAATATGTGTACCAAATTGCAACTCAATAGCTTGATTTATCGCGGTACATGCAAATTCTACCGATGGACCGTAATGATCAGAAAAAATTTGGTATGTCCCTGTACACAAACTACAAATGAAATGCACACCTAAAACTATAGAGCAAATTCCGTTGTTCTCATGCATGCGTACAAAATTTTAAGTCAATAACATCATTTTTGCTACCGCTATCGAACGACAGACACACAGACGGATCCCGAAATCTTCTTGCTTCTCAACAGAAGGTCTCCACTGACGTTTCGGTAAAAGTTACAAGTAATAGCCTGATTTTTGCGGTGGCAATCGCAGTACATAGAAATTCTTCCCAAAGGCCGTAATGATAAGAAATATTTTGGCGTTTCCCTATACACGAACTACAAATGGAATATACACCTAAAACTATACAGCTCATTCTGTTAGGCTTATGAATATGTGTACCAAATTGCATGACAATAACGTGATTTTTGCGGTGGCTATCGCGGTACATACAAATTCTACCCATAGGCCGTAATGATAAGAAAAAATTTGGTGTGCCCCTGTAGACGAACTGCAAATGGAATGAACACCTTAAACTATACAGCTACTTCCGTTGCGCTCATGCATATGTGTACCAAATTTCAAGTCAATACCATGATTTTGACGGCCGCTCTAGCGCGACAGACACACAGACGGATCCCAAAAAATTTTGCGTTTCAACAGAGGGCCTCCACTGACATTTCGGCAATAACTGCAAGTTAATAGCTTGATTTTTGCGTTGGCTATCGCGGTACATACAAATTCTTCCTATAGTCCGTAATGATAAGAAAAACTTTGGCATGTCCCTGTACATGAACTACAAATGGAATACACACCCAAAACTATGCAGCCTATTCCGTTGGGCTCATGAACATGTGTACCCAAATTTCAAGTCTAATATAGTGTGATTTTTGCGGCCGCTATCGCCAGACAAAGAAACGGACGGAACCCAAAATCTTTTTGAGTCTCATCACAGGTCTCCAAGGATGTTTCGGCAAAAATTGAAAATCAATAGCTTGATTTTTGTGGTGGCTATCGCGTACATACAAATTCTTCCCATTATAGGCCGTAATGATAAGAAAAACTTTGGCGTGTCCCTTTACACGAACTGCAAATACACAGCTAAAACTATACAGCTAATTCTGTTTTGCGCATGAATATGTGTACCAAGTTGCTAGTCAAAAGCGTAATTTTTTGCCGCTATCACGGCACATACAATTTCTTCCCATGGGCCGTAAAGATAGGAAAAACTTTGGCGTGTCCCTGTACACGAACTGCACACGGAATACACACCCAAAACTATACAGATGATTCAGTGCGGCTCATAAACATGTGTACCAAATTTCAAGTCAATAGCATGATTTTTTCGCTCTCTATCACGTGATAGACAGACGAACAAACACACAGACAGAACCCAAAACAGTTTTGAGTCTTAAAAGACTGACATTCCCACTGACATTTCGGCAATAAAGCTAATTTTATTCTTTATAATGAAATTTGAAAAGATGACTTTTATACTGCAAACATAATCGATATTAATATTTTACTAACATTAACGTTCTTAAAATAAATAATAAAATAAATAAAATAAAATAAATAAGTCTAAAATTCTCCTTAATTTTAAGTAAATACACCAAACTATGTCCACAAATTTAACAGATATAAATGAAAAACTATAAATTAAATTGTTGGAAACCATAGAATGTAAAATAATTTCCCTCGATTTTGAACATTTTAGTATGTTTTCCATTCATAGTACTTAAGAAAGTATATTCAAAAGATATTTTTAAAAGATATGTAAAAATGTCACCGGGTTCCTAATACGTCCCAACAACTCAAAGTATTTTAATCAAGTTATCACTCCGATTCGTTTTAAATGTAATTGCTTAGAAGATATGTTGCTGCATAATTTACAATCAAAAATGGCTTTTTCACTTTTAAAATGAGATCAATTTAAACATTGAAATAAATTTTTATTGAAACTGACATTATAAATTAACGTAAAATGAATTTAGCATTCTTTCAAGGAAAAAAAAAATAATAATAATAAAACTACAACTGAGTGAGTATAATTAATTTTTTTAAAAAGAAACTTATAATTTTTTATGTAGTTTCTATGAAAATAAATAAGTTACGCATTCTTACTGTCGTTTTTCTAAACGTCAGTTCAATAAAATTTTGCATGTTATTCGATTTATTGAATTAACGAGAATCATAAACTGAAAAATCTTCTTTTCTTTCCTTGCTCTCCCCCCCCCCCCCCCCATAAAATGTGCAATGAAATTCCAGGTTTCAACAAAATATTTTATAATACTTCTGCTTTAAAACGTTATTGTTTTTTGCATTGAAATAATTGTTTGCAACTTCGACGCAAACTCACAAATATCTTCTGAAAAAAAAACACTTTCCGGAATGTAATTTCTTGGAATGCTTTGTCATGTATGTTACATTTTTTTCTCCCACTTCAGGAATTCTAATATTAATTAAATTTATTCATATAATCAAATGTTTTTATTTCAGCATTTTTTGACGGGTTTTCCTCTATCTTTTTAACAATATCACAGGTCGAAATGTAAAATTTTGATTTTATAATTTTCGATGATCTGTGTTAAAAATTTAAGTAAAAAATAATTTTTTAAGATTAGAATCTTTTTATTGTGAAGCCTTAAAAAACATAAAATAAAAAATTATTGAGGTAAAGACATGCTATAAAAAAATGAAAGTTTAGAGAAAAATATAGATATTTCCCTTTCGCAAGAGATGAAAATTTTTAAATATTCAAAATATTTTAAAAAGCATTCGAGACCAATATTCTTAGTTATTAGTTGTCTGTATTCGTTAAGCCATAAATTTCAAAGGACTCGAAAGCTTTTTAAAATATTTTGAATATTTAAAAATTTTCATCTCTTGCAAAAGGAAAAAATCTATATTTTTCTCTAAAATTTCATTAGTGTTAAAACATTCATTTTTTATTGCATGTCTTTACCCCAATAATTTTTTATTTTATGCTTTGTAGGGCTTCACAATAAAAAGCTTCTAAACTTAAAAAATTATTTTTACTTAAATTTTTATTTTGTGCTTTTCAGTTATAAATAAAGCTTCTTAAAAATCTAATCAAAATTTCTTAGGATACTGTATAGACATCTAAAGATTTTCTTTTAGATACTGACATTGATTTTTAATTATCTGAAAAACAAAAATATTCGTCGGCCTTCGAGGATCGAACCCACGACCAACGCGTTATCAGCATGACATTCTAACCAAAGTCAAAAAACAGTAAAAAAAAAAAAAAAAGTCATGGAACATGCTAGAAAAATCTAAGTAATGGAAAACAATATTATTCTCGAATGCTTTTCGAAATACATTGATTATTTAAGAATTTTCATCCCGTGTAAAAAGGAAATATCTACATTCTTCTTTAAAAATTTTTTATTGTTGGAACTTTTAATTTTTATCGCATGTCTCTGCAAGAATAAAATTTTATTTTAGGCTTTTTAAGGCTCTACAAGAAAAAGTTTCCAGACTTTTTTTTTTTTTGTACTTTTTAGTTACTTAAAAAAAAGGGGGGGGGGGCTTCTTAAAAGAACTAATCAAAATTTCTTACGATACTGTGCAGGCCATGAAAGGTTTTCTTTTTAACAAATGATACCTTTTTTATTAATTATCTACAAAAAAGTAACACGTCGGCCTTTGAAGACCGAACCTACCCACCACCATCACGTTATCAACATGACGCTTTAATCAACTGAGCCATTGAACGATGTAAAAATTCCTTATACATTTACTTTAAAGTGGAAGCGCTTTGTTTTTTTTAGCGTGACACGAAGACGCGATGACAAAATCCAATTTCAAAAATAAGAAGTTTCTAAAAAAATATTTATTTATGTATTTTTTACTTAACGCTTTTTTTTTTTTTTTTTTTTTTAATTATCAAAAATATTTTGCGATTTTTAATATCCAAAAAAAAAAAAAAAAAGTTTCTTAAAAATCTCCTCAAAAAAATCTTAGGATACTGTATAAGCAACGAAAAATTTTCTTGTATCAGTTAACACCCTTTCTACTAATTATCTGCAAAACTTATCACGCCGGACCTTCCGGGGACCGAACTCTCTACCACCGCGTAATTAACGTGACACTTTAACCAACTGAACCAAGGAGTGACAAACGCAATGGCTTATATTTACTTTAAAATAAAGGCGCCTTGTTTACTAGCGTAACACGAAGACACGATGACAAAGTCAATTTCATGCAAAACGCTTCTAAAAAAAAGTTTAATGTAAACTACAATGTAATTCCAGTAATTGCTCATTATAACCATTAATGTCACTAATATTTTTGTGTCGTCCGGTTAATCTTAATGCTAATCACACTATGTAGAAATAATTTTCTTGTGCATATGAATGATAAAAGTCAATTTCATTATGATTTGTGTGAAATAAAAGTAATAAAATATGATTTATAGAAATACTTTTCATAGACATCCATGCCTTGGAATACTTTCGGTTGTCTTATGCTAGTGATGATAATCTTATAGGGAATATCTCATAGTACACTTCGATAACATATATGAGTATCAAAAAATTCTGTAAATATTTACGGGAGTTAGAGCGCGGAAAGTCAGACAGACGGACAAAAAGACACACAAATAGACTTAGTCAAATAATAATCACTCTTAAACGTCATTATAAAATGTAAAAATCAATTAATGCAAAAGTAAATATAATTCCAGCAATTTCCAATTGTAGTCATTAATATAATAGAATATTTTTGTGTCATCCTGGAAATTTTAATACTTTCTATGCTATATTCTATAGAAAGCATTTCCTTGAGAATATGAATGATACATGTCTTTTTTTATTATGAATTGTGCAAAGTAAAATCGTTAAAATAGGGTTTATAGAAATAAATCTCTCAGAACGCAATGCCTTGGAATTTTTTCTGATGTCGTCGTAGAAAAAACAGTGGCAATATTTATCCCATTTTCAATAGAAAACATCTAATAGTGAACTTAAATAACATATATTGATTTCAAGAAATTCTGTGAATGTTTACTGGAGTTAGACAGTCGACAGAAAGATAGGCATATAGATGAATTCAAATGATAACGAAGCTTAAACATCGTTAGAAAATGTTAAAAACCATTATTGGAAATGAAAATACAGCGCCATCAAATTGTAATCGTAACTACTAACGTATTTTTTTTTTTTTTTTTTTTTTTTTTTTTTTTTTTTGTTATAAATACTAATTCTAATCATAATATATTTTATAGAAAGCATTTTCTTATGCATATTTATTATTAATAGCAATTTCATAATGATTTGTGCGAAATAAAACTATTAAAATATAATTAATAAAAACACTTCTCATAGAACGCAATGAATTAGAATTATTTCATGTGTCCCTGTAGACAAACCAGTAGTGGTGTTTACCCCATCTTCAATAGGGAACTTCGTATAGTGAACCAACGACGGTATTTACTAAATTTTGAATATGAAAAATTTCTTAGTGAACTTGAATAACATATATCAGTTTCAAGAAATTCGATGAATGTTTACGGAAGTTAGAGCACGGACAGACGGAAGATAGACGGACAAACCGAAGATACAAACACTTTTCAATTTTGTTGAAAAGTAATTTAAAAAATGTGTTTTTTTTTTTTTTTTTTTTTTTTTTTTTTACATAAAATATTGCGAATTAATTGGAATAGTGTTGAATGTAATATTTGCAGAGACATTAGTGGAAGACTTGGCGTGAAATTACAAAAACAAAGCAACCAATACAACAGAATGACAAATAGAAATAATATGAATGGAGACAGCTATTTCGAGTGCATGAATATTCTGTGCATGAATTCTGTATATGCACTGATGACGGTACGCTAAATGTTACAGAAACAGCTATCTGCTTTCCTATTATTTATATTTGGCATTCTGGCGTTGTTAGTTGCCTTGCTTTTATTTGTAGAGATATCAAGCATGAAGAGTCACTATTGGCATAATGTTAAATGTAAGCTCGGCCTGTAGGCGTTATTGATTCAAGTTACATTGTTTTAGAACAGGTTATCCTTTTTCATGTTTATATTACAAATGAATGTACATTATAACTATATAATTTTTAGTTAAATTATTTATGTTCATATTAAATTGTTTGTATTAGAAAGGCAAATTTAGCGTATATTCTTAAGAACTATTGTAGCATAATTATTGCAAATTAACCACACGTTGGGGGAGTTACAAATTTCCAAAAATAAATAAAAATAAATAAATAACGCTGATTTTCAACGTTTTAATTTACTCCGGAGTATTTTCAGTCCCGCCTTTATTTCACACCACTTATTGTTTAAGAGTAATTTTTTCTTATTTTATCGAAGTTAGATATTGGAGAATTTGGAGAAAATGTTTCTATGAATAAAGTGGTGCAAAATAAAGACTGGGTTAAAAATACTCCAGAATAAATTAAAATGTTGGCAACTATGTGCTGTCCGCATTGAAAGTGTTAATATTGTTTAAAATGTAAACTGTAGCGATAAAAAGATACTTAAATATTTTTTTAAAGACTATTTAATGTAACAAAAGTGTAATTTAAATTTAATATAATTAGATAGATTCGATTTTATCAATCTCATCACTTTCCAATTCGTGAGAAGTAGTAGCGTTCGCAATGTATTCACTATAATCAGTGTTGTATTTTAACTTTATATATACCGGGTGATCCAAAAGTCAGGACAAACTTTAAAAATGAATAATTCGAAAACGAATCAAGATACAAAGATACGGTTTGCACCAAACGGATGAAAAAGAAACCGGGTTTTGTGTGGCAAAGGAAAAAAATTAGTTCTGTTGGCGACCGACAGATGGCGCTATAGTGTTTTATTTCACCAAAAGATGATTTACAAATGAAAAAAAATGTTGACAACTTACAAGTCAGCTTAATTACAGTTAATTAGTACTACTACAGTAACTGTTCAATATCCATCATTCAGAAGTACAGCTGTGAGATGATTCACCACATCGTTCTCAGCATTTAGTAGCATTTCTTGCGTTATGGCAGACACGTTTTGGCGGATGGCATTTTTCAGTGCTGCTAGTGATGCCGGTTGGTCGCGGTACACTTTTGACGTCCAAGAATCCCCACAGCCAAAAGTCACAGGGTGTCAGATCGGGAGATCTTGGAGGCCATGCGTGATTAAAGGAGCGACTGAAAATGCGATATTTCGATGCATATAAGCTTCGACTACCATTACCTGCTGTAGTTGTTCCTTTTTATATCGTTTGTTGCTTTGCATAATCCTACATCAGAAATACGACAGCGCCATCTGTTGGTCGCCAACAGAACTATTTTTTTCTTTGCCACACAAAACCCGGCCTCTTTTCCATCCATTTGGTGCAAACCGTATCTTTGTATCTTGATTCGTTTTCGAATTATTCATTTTTAAAGTTTGTCCTGACTTTTGGATCACCCGGTATATATATAAACGCAGTGACAGGACACTTTTATATTTATGTATAATTTGTGTCATAGTACACTGCATAATATATTTCTATTAGAAAGTGTTGCGCCTATGCACTGATATAAAAGAAGTCAAGTCTCGAGAATTTTATCCTAAGATGCAAAATTGTGAATTTTTGGGCCCCAAGAATAGTATAAAAAATATGGAACAGTATAAATAATATGGAAACTCTCAATATATCTGTCATGTAAATAACCACTCCCCGGTTCATTTTTATTTACCCAGCCAACCCTTCATGCCATTGTGAGCAGAAGAAGGTGTTTTAACGGTGAGTGGAGTTTTGACCTTCGGCCCGTGAAATAGGGTGCAATCAGCGCACCCGAGTAAAAGAATTTATTCTGTTATTTTATCTTTTGTTTCATCAAAAGATCTACCTTTGGCAATAAAATTAAATATCACACATCTTAGCTCATTATTCTGGGTGTAGCCAATCTTCGCCTTGTTGCACGACAACAGGAGTGGCAACATATTTATCTGGATTTTCAAATATTTTATCTGATGTAATCAAATTTACTAAAGATTCAAATTTATTAACGTTTCGAATTTTACAATAATGAAGCCAACTCGATCTTAAACGAGAAGCAAATTGCTGGTGTGTTTCACCAGATAATCTTGAAGCCTTTCTAAAGTTATCTAAACAAGTAAAAGGCGACACGTTTCATATTCTTTTAGAATCAAGGATTTAATTTTTTCATAGTCGTTTAATTCTTCTTCATTAACACAAGTCGGAATATTCGCTGCTTTATCGCCAATTACTTTTAGTAAAATCTCAGATTTGTACTCTTTAGTTACATTTTTATGCTTAAAAGCTCTTTCAATGGAATCATATAAAAAAAAAAAAAAAAAAAAAAAAAAAAAGTTTCCATGGTTTGTTTATTTTAAGTACTGGTATTACGAAAGTTATTATAGCTTTTAAAAGCTTATCTAATGATAATACATTTTCTGAATTACTAGAATTATGTAACACATCATTACTTCTTTCTCTTTGTTTTAACAAACACAAACGATTAATTTCTTCTGACTTCTTGCGCCACTGTGGTTGCTAAAAATTCACTAACGAATTCTTTATCTTTACTATATTCCTTTGATTTCAATAATAATTAATTTAACTAAACTACTTTATAGCTAGAGTCAGCTTGTTCACCTATCTCTTGCAAAACGGCAAGTAGATCGGCTTTTGTTACACTTTCAAACATTTCTATTTAAAATGTTAATTCCTACCACAGTAGAATAACTTGATGTTCTCACCTTTCTATATTGTATCAATTGAATTTATATTATTCATTATGGGAATACTATGCTCTTATTCGAAGGGAAGAGAGTGTGTTGTAATAACCGATGTATAGATACTTGAGAACAGAATTTCTCACTTATGAACTTCTACTCTTTAATTGATAAATACAACACCAAATATGAATATGAGTCTATGCAATGAGATTTTATATACATATGAGCACGCATGTGCTCATGTTATAATAAAAAAATAATAATAATAACAGAATAAATTCTTTTACTCGGGTGCTCTGATTTCGCCCTACTTCAAAGGCCGAAGGCCAAAACTCCACGACTCCACTGACCGTCAGAACACCTTCTCCTTCTCCCGCTCACAGCGGCATGGAAGGTTCGCTAGGTGAATAAAAATGAACCGGGGAGTGGTTGGTTGCATGACAATATGTTTTCTCTAAAATAATTAAATGCAAAAATGTCATAGGCGTGATCAACCTCATATATCCTTCAATTTTTAGGCCAATAATCCCTCCTAAGAACACACATTATTTGTTTATACAATTTCTTATTACCTAATGTTTCTTTTTTTTTAATTCCATTGTCACGTTAGGAAAATTCTCAGTCGTTAAATTAGTACTGCTTTTCCAAAAAAATATTGTTTTCTTATTTTACATTGTACTGTATACGGAGGAAAATAAACTATATGCATTTTTGTTAGAAAAGTGCACATAGTTAATTTCTCGCATTTTTAAAACTTAAAGTTTAAAATATCTTTAAAAAAAAAAAAGGGGGAGACTAATATTATTACAGTTGTAAATTTTACAAATGTGAAAGCCAAAATTTAAAAAGTATATTCTGTAGTGAGTAATTCTACACACAATTTTTCCCTTAGAAATAGTAATGTTGTATTTTGTTACTGGAGACAAGAAAATATTTAGAGGAAAGGAGGAGCTTTAAAGAAATTTTTAATATTTTTATATGCAATAATATAAGAAATGTTGAAATCAAAGTGTTAAAATTTATTTAACAAGTACACATATCTGCCAACATCCTTATTAATATTCCGTAGTGCTGTTTGCACCGCCTCTTCTTTTCTTTCTTTCTTCTTTTTTTTCTTTTTTTTTTTTTTTTTTTCTTCAATACCACTCAATTTTTAGCGTAATATTCTCCAAATACAATTACGATTAATTAAGAAGAAAAATACTCTAAGAAAATACTAGTGTAAAAAAAAAAAAAAAAAAAAATGCGGAGCTAACAATACTGCGGAATATTAATTACAATGTTGGCAAGTATGCAAGTACCACAAAATACATTTTCAGCAGAAAGTATAGAGCCGCACTGCAGTGACTTATTTAGGGTAAAATATTGTATAAACTTTTATGTATTTATTTATGTATTTATTTATTTAATTAGAAAAGAGGAGGGGAATCATTGTCAATTAATTTCTAAGAATAACGATAGCGATTTCTTTTACAAATACACTGCTGGATAATTTCTAAGGACGGATCACAAATTGTAATGTAGCATAATATTAAGAAGGAGATGAGGCCTAGTAGGATGCAATATTGTTGCCACACTGTTCGGACGTTAGAATAAAGAACATTTATTGTTCTGTAAAATACAAAAGGTTATGAAACATCTGAAAGAAAAAAAAATATTCATTTGATGCTGTGTACAGAGAAATGGAACAATGCTTATGAAAGTCAGCAGGCACCTGGGAGAAAGGTGTCAGGACATGTCCACCGTGGAACGCGGTGCAACATTTCACTCGTCGTACCATGCTTTGCACAAAATTATCCAGTAGCTGTTGAGGCAATTTATCCCATTCCTCTGTCAGTGCACAGATGAGGTTGTTCTTGTTTGTTGGAGGAAAGTTTCGACCAGCAAATCGCCTCCACAAAGCATACCAAACATTTTCAATGGAGTTTAGATCTGGAGAACGCGCTAGCCATACGAGGCGTTAAACACCCTCGCTGTCTAGACAATCCTGTACAGCGAGTAACCGATGGCATGGTGCGTTGTCGTCCATGAAATCAAATTTATCAAATACAGCATCACGGAAAAGACGAACATGAGGAAGTAGAACTTCATCAATGTATCGTTGGCCCGTCATAGTCCCAGTCGCAACCACATGCAGGGGTGTGTGGCCATTGTTCATGATGCCGGCCCATTCCGTGAACGGCATGTCGGATATCGGTCCCTTTGCTAGATAATGTCTGGACGATTAGCAGTACCACTCTCACGCCACATCAGTTGGCGTCTACAATCCGATGACAGACTGAATCTACTCTCATCTGAGAATAGTATGCATGCTCAGTCCTGTTCAGTCCAATTGCGATGCTCACGACACCATTGCAAACGAGCGGTAAGGTGCAGTCTGGACAATAGGACACACAAAACAGGTCTGCGGGCGTATAGTCCTCCTTCTGTCAAACGTCTGACTACAGTTTTCTGCTGTCCTGTGGCAGCAAAAACTGATTTGCCACCTGATGAGCTGTCGTGCGCCGGTTTCTTTTTGCCGATAGGACGATGTACCTGTTTTCTGCAGGCATAGTACATCTCACACGACCTCCCCCGTGACGCTTGCTACTCATTCCACTAGTTTTAAATTATTTCCACAGCAGTGAAACAACGCTGTGGTCGATGTCGAATTCCCTGACAACATCTGTTTTTTTCGCCCTTCTTCGATCTTTCCAATAATTCGGCCACGCGTAAAATCCTCTAAGTGATATCGGGAAGACATGCCGAAATTTTCAAGTTCATCAATTAAATCTTTCCCTTAAAACTTTGACTTGGAACAACAACTGTCCACACTCGTCAAATCCTTTAAAGATCGTATCAGCGATATCACGTGATTAACAGACGTAGAAAAGAAAATTTGCATACGCACACCTCTTCTTACTGTATGCCGCACTTATTCTAATTTTCCATATTTTGCTGCCTTTCATTTTGTATTTGCTATGGGTGATAGCGTTATCCGTACTTAGAAATTGTCCATCAGTGTGATTTATCTCTCAGTAATTGTCAATCTTATTCCCATTTGTTACTGGAACGGAAAGAATATACGAGGTTTGTAATACTATCAGAAATGAAAGGGTTGCACTTTTTTTTTTAACCATTGGTATATAAAAAAAAAAAAATCACTATTAAGGTATGGTAAAAAATTCTGTGTAGAATTACTGGTGGCAGAAAAAGCAAAATTCATTCATCCCCACCAATTGACAGATTCCTAACTTCTAGAACAGGAGATTGTGTGTTCGAATTCTATGTCATGGATGTTTTCTCAAATCCTCATACGAGCTTAAATAAAGAATTGTCAGCGGTTACGAATTTATGATTAATAGTTGCCATAACTGTTTCCCAAAAATCTGTAAAAATTACAGCAAATATATTTTACAGTACAGCAAAATCTGTATACATTACTTTTATTAGCAGATGGGAAGCATACAATTTTTATAGTGTAAACCAATGAATTTTCAATAGTTAAGATCCACTAACTTTTTAATACAGACATTAATATTATTCAATTATTTTGATACTTCATTTAAATGGTATTAGTATTGGGATAATGAATAGTAAAATTTGTGTTTATATATTTTTAAAGTTTTAATTACAAACTACATCATTTTTTTTTCTTTGCGTAATACTTAGACTTTCTTTTAAGATAATGATAAGTAAATTATTTAAACTAATTAAATTGATACTAGCTGGAACCCGACGAATTCGACGATCACTTTATTGACCGTAATGTTTCAAAAACCGTCGCATCAGTATTTAAATGTATTTCGTGTTAAAACATCTAATATAATTTACGACATTTCACTTAAAAAAAGAAAGTCAGAAAAATGCTTATAAATCGAAATACTATGTATGACATCACTTTCTACAAAGTACTCTCAATGTGACGTCAAACTGACTTCAGATAAACAGATGCTAACTTTTATTTTCTATTTCGTTTAATACTAAGACTATATGTTAGCTGACCCGTCTGGCGCTGCCCGGGCCCATGATACCTTAAATGAACCTTAAATTTGTATTATTTCACACCTTTAACTCGATTTTGTTTGAATTTCTGTTTTTAAATGAAAGCATCACGAAAAAAATAATCATCTGTAACAAAACTATTACCTCGAACCGAACGAAAGCCTGCCTTATGACCCCGGTGCCTGCGGCAGTGCATACGCGGGCCGCTAACAACATAAAAAAAATTCCCAATAGTTAACCTGGAACCGAACGAACCCGCCCGGCAATGCCCGGGCCCTTGATAATAACCTTAAATGAACCTTAAATTTGTATGGTTTTATACCTTTAACTCGATTTTCTTTGAATTTCTATTTTTAAATGAAAACATCACAAAATAATTAATCATCTGTAAAAAAAAAAAAAAATTACCTCAAACAGAACAGAACTCGGGTTCGTGACCCAGTGCCTGCGGCACGTATATGCAGGCCGCTAAGAACATGGAAAAATTCTCAAAAATTAACCTTGAACCGAACAAACCTCTGACTCGTGTTACCGCTGCCTGTGGCAGCGGCACCGTATAGAAGGCATGCTACGCACACGCTGCAAAATCCACTTTCCTCCACCAGGGAGCGCAGTATGTTGTACACGAACATCACCAATCGCCTTAAATTTCCAAGACCTTTCAAATAAGGTGTCACATGATGGTATCAACTGCAAAATCCTTTAGTTACACTTTCCACCGACAGGGGGCGCAGCGCATTCTATACATAAACACCAACGGTCAGGAAATATCAAGACTTTTAAAATAAGTTGTAACATGATAGGGTCTACTGCAAAATCACATAGTTCCATTTTTAACCACCAGGGGGCGCACTATATTTTATACAAACATCCCCAATCAACATGAAATTTCAAGACCTGTATCAAGAATTGCCTCGAATTTCCAAGACCTTTCAAATAAAGTGTCACATGGTGGTGTCAGCTGCAAAATCCTTTAGTTGTACTTTCCACTACCAGGGGGCACAGTGAGTTCTGTACGAAGATCACCAACCGTCAGGAAATACCAAGACCTTTAAAATAAGGTGCAACATGATATGGTCTGCAGCAAAATCACTTAGTTCCATTTTTCACCACCAGGGGTCGCACAATGCTGTTTACAAACATCCCCAATCGACATGAAATTTCAAGACCTTTAAAATGAGGTGCTACATGTGTGGGTCTAGAACGCATTTCCCTCTCAATCTAATTTCCCCCCCTTTCCCCTCCCCTCCAAATCTACTTTCCCCCTTTTTCCCCCCTTTAAAATCGAAAATTCGAAATTCGCAGATATTGATTTTTTAGTATTCGACTCTAGTAACCATATGTACAATTTCTTCCCCGTGAAGTAATTTGAAGCTTAGTTAAGCTCGTAAACGTGTTTTTAACCCAAACGGGTGGGAAACGGTTTTCCACCCGTTTCCCCCGGGGGAGAAACGATTTCCTTCCGGGGGGGGGGGAGGAACCGTTCGACTTTTTTTTATTTTTCTCTTCTCATAGCACATCTACAGACCAAGACCTTTTTTTAGACACCTCAACCAAATTTTTACACCAAGTAGTTCTCTCAATATAGTGGAGACTGACAAAAACATGTTTCAAATTAATATATAGATTGCTAAAAGAAATAATTTTTAACCTGTAAAATATTTTTTTATTTGTTATTTCTACTATCATTCAATAATATGTTTTTATGTATTTTAATACTGTAACTTCTTTTTTCTTTTATCTAGTTAATCCTGAGAAGTTATGAATATTGTTCGTATGTACACCAGAAAAGCCATCCATAAAGACAATGCTTGAAAACATCACTTCTAAATGTCCAAGTATTCAGGTATACTGCATTGTGATTAATTACAATGCCATGCAGTATATCTGTTTTCTTAAACTTGCAAAGAATGAGCTCCACTGCTTCACCAATAAAGTAAAATTTTTTGTATATGTATGTGTGTGTGTGTGTGTGTGTGTGCATTTTTAATGTTTAAAAATTTAGTTTTTAAAAAGTTTGATAAGATTGGAATTGTATGCCTCTTATATAAGGTAAACTTAGGAGAGATTGCGCACAATTCAGCTGAAAAATGAACAAAAAATCCAATTATTATTTTTTTGCTAAACTTTTGATGAATAATTTTGAATTCATTCTTTTTCTGTGCATTTTCATTACTATTTTGTTCTTGTGCTTTAATCTAAAGCAACCGCTGTAATAAAATCAAGAGAGCTATTTTGGGCAATCTATCATTTTAAGGTAGATGTGATTGTACACATGTGTAAGAGAGAGCGCGTTTAGTTATAACTACAATTAAATTACTAAAAATAATATTTACATTTAAATGACGTTTTTAAAAGGTTTTTGTAGACGGATATTTTTATATAAGGAGCGGATATTTCAGTTTAATAATTAAAAAAGTCAGAAAAATAAAAGAATTAATATATATATATGTCTATTATATATATATAGGAATTTATAAATGTAGAAATATATAAACAAATGAATGAAATAAAACCCGAAAATACACTGAGATCTTCATCAGGGAGGCCCCTCAGTGTAGGGGTGAATGAGAAGTTTCTGAAAGGCAGTAGCTATAAGCTAATAACTATCCTTAGCCCCCAACTTCTCACCAAACAGAAAACCACCAATAACTGAAGAGAAATCTAACAAATATATAATGCATAAAACTACAAAAATATTTTATAAATTTATCAAATTTTAGAATTTAAAAAATTACATCAATTCATTAAAAAATATATATATATAATACACAAAAGAAATACTGAAGGTAAAATCGAAAGAATAAAATGAAATAAAAATAAAACCTTTCATTTGAAACACAAACAATCTTCAGCCGACGGGGCTACTCGTCGGTTCTTAAATATCGCCCTTGAATGTGGAAGTAGAACAAACAGAAATAGGAAAACTCTGGAAACTCACAGTTAAAAATTGGGACGGGTAACAGTTAATTTGCAAGGTACTTTTAAAGTCTTCAAGAGCATATCTTAGATCTTCTTCATTATTGCAAATAGTATGAATTCTTTTAAGCTGTGCGAACATAATATTTTTTAAAACTTTTTTACTGATATTTGAAAACCAATTAGTAAGACTATTAACTTTAAAATTAAAATCTTTTCTTTTATCATATAATCCAAGGAGCCATTTATCTTCTTTTCTCTTTATATTTAAATCTAGGAAAGAAATTTTATCATTATCTGTACGGTTTAAAATTAATTCTTTAGGATATATATTTTTAGAAATATTTTCGAAACAGTTACAGTTGAAAACAATTAAATCATCAATAAATCTGAAGAAAGTAATATTTATAAATTTTTTCTCGAAAAAATATAAAAATAAATTTGCGAAAGCACTCGAAAAATTCGTGCCCATTGGGATCCCCCTCCGCTGTAAAAAGTAATCTTTCCCGTTAAACAAGACGTTTTCAAAAATACAAAACCTGATAAGATTAATCCAGTAATTTTTATCACAATTTAAATAGCTGCCAAATTCATCATAAATGTTTTCAAAAACTTCAATAACCAGGTTATGCGGAATACTGCCAAATAAATTTTCAAAATCATATGTATTTACGGAAGTAATGCTTTCTGAATTAATCTTAAAATATTCTAAAACTTTCTGGTTATTGTTTATAATGTTACAATCTTTAGCAGAATTTATTACCTTTAAAACTGAATTTAAATATTTAAACAAGATTTTACCGGCTTTATCATTATAGCTATTAGTACCACAGGTGACAAAACGAAATTTAACTGGATTTTTATGAAATTTTACTGTAACGAATAGATATGGAAAATTAAAACAATTTCTACTTAAATTTAGTTTTTTATCAAAGGCCAAGATACGTTTTTTGATAATAGAGGGGTGGTCAGTTAACTTATTGAACGAACTATTACTGGAATATTCCTTTAAAAGAAGATTTTTATTAAAAACTTTACAAATAATAGAAAAATTACTATTAGCTTTATCTACGGTAGCAATAATAAATTTATCTTTTATATTTTCAATACTTTTTTTAAGTTCAGCACTGTACTTAAAAGACTTTTCTTGTAATGGACTTTTCTTGTAAAGAAAAAGACTTTTCTTGTAATGTACATGATTGTGATTTATTTAGATGTTTTTAACTCATTTTTAAAACGTATATAGAGTGTGTTTTATATAATTTATGTAATCACGTATTAATTTCTTTGTGAAATATATTTACAGTATCCTAGAATGGCTTAAATTTTTTATGTTTATAGTTTTTGAACATCATTTCCCTGAAGATGGTTAAAGGTGGAATATTAACCGAAACGTCGGAATAAAGATATTTTAAATTGTGTGATATGCTGAAAGTATACTTTATTTCTGTTTTATATTTATATATATATTTGTGACTCAGTAAATATTAATGTTACATATATATACTTGTACTGCACTATCTTCCAATAAGTATTTGGACACTTTTGAATTTAGACGTTTTGTTAACTATCTAGAAAAGTTGAGCAGGAATTATCTTGAAACCTTGATAGAATAAAAAACATGTAACACAGCATATATTCCAGCAAAAGTTTTGCCCTGAAGAGAAAAATAGAAGCAGTAAAAGTTTAAACAAATGCTAATTTTTTTTTGGATCACCCTGTAAAAAGTAACGCTTGAAACGCATTTTGGTTTCAGCATGCGATTATGAGGATTTTCCTAATTATCTATCTCACTATTTATGAGGTTACCACGTATATTCAAGGAGATATAATAGTTTACTTAAAAAACTGAAAAAAAAACTGAAAGACACATTTTTAATGATAATATGTAGGGTGTTAGACCCAGTGCAAAGCCAATTTTTAGGAAACTTGGCATACTACATTAGACAGAGTATACTGCAATTACATTGCAAAAATGTTAAACTATCTTACGATATATGAACATTTGTATTAAATAATTTTTAACTACGCATGTGTCAACCCAATGGTAATACAGTGTTCGCTGATTGTAAATAAATATTGGTAAAGCCCACTATCATCTCCCCCCCCCCCCCTCTTTTTTTTTTTTTTTTTGAGAGAGAGAGAGGAATTGAAATTCTGTTTATTCAATAGCTCATAACTTTTTTAATTTACACGATATTTGTTTGAAATATTTTTGGCTATTGAATTATGCAAATAAATTTTCTTAAAGCTCGCGCATGCGTAGTTAAAAATTATTTAGTAAAAATGCTCATACTTTGTAAAATATTTAACAGTTTTTCAAAGTAATTACAGTATACTGTGTCTAATGTATTATGCCAAGTTTCCTAAAAATCGACTTTGCACTGGGACTAATACCCTACGTGTTATGATTAAAAAAGTGGTATTTCTTTTTACAATTTTTTAAAGAAACATTTATACCTCAATGAATATGTGTGGTATACTCATAAAAATTTATACAGATAATTAAAAGAATCCTTATAATGACATGCTACAGCCAAAACGCATTTCAAGCAATTTTTTAGGTAGATTCCTTATAGGAGATCTACCTATTGCAATGGTTCTCATGACACGACTTTTGGAAAATTTCTTCATATCTTCACCGATCATGACCCCTAGAACCCAAAACCACCCTCCGTTCAAAAGTTTATATATATATATATATATATATAGGTATCTGTATATATATATAAATTACGTGTCACGATGTTTGTCCGGGGTAAACTCCTAAACTAAGGAACCGATTTTAATGAAATTTTGCACACTGTGTGCAGTTTGGTCCAACTTGAGAGATAGGATAGTTTTTATCTCAATTTATTGTCACAATATTGTTTTATTGCAATTATTTGTTAATTATAGACCTTTATTAAAGTTGCTCCAAAATATCTGTGAGTTCCATTAATTTAATTGTTGCCAAAAAAAAAAAGAAAATACGAGTTCATTTTCTTTCGACATAAAAATAAATACATTTAATCAAATGTGAACGTTAAAAAAATATAAAAAATTAAATTATTCATCTCACGAAAATTGACGTCATAATCAATTTAAAGATTTTATACACATTGATAAAGTGCTAATGTAGTTCTATCATAGATATAGTAATATATATAGATCTCTCATCCCCATGTTATCGTACAAAGATTTTTGATGCCGAAAAAAATAAGTAAATAAAAGCTTTGGAAACAGCCATTAAGTGGTATTGAAAAAAAAAAAAAAAGAAAAAGAAAAGAAAAGAAAGAAAGAAATATGAAATTGAAACTTTATCTGGAGTCTTCCATTCCCCTTTAGCAAATAAATTATTCATAAATTTTATTTGCTAAAATATTAGTGTGTATTCCCGTGTGAATTCACTCGGGAAAAGACGGCCATATTTTGGTAAAAACGTCGTCTTTTCCCAAATGAAAAGGAATAACTTTTTTCTCCCCAATGATCACTCTATTCTATATATGCTATACTATATCTATGAGTTCTATACGCAAGCGAAGTGTGACTCACTGACCGTCTGTGCAGCCAAGAAAAAGATTTCCTATGTTAATTGCCCACTGGATTTTTTGTAAGAAATTATTAAAAATCGAGGAAATTTATTTCCCGATTTTAATCCTTATATTTGGGTATAGATATGTATTAGTTATCGCGGGAGTTAGATTGAATTATTTTGCTGTCAAATTGACAAAATTTTAATTTTAAATTTCAAAGCTCTGTCGCCCTTGGCTTTTATTATTATTATTATTATTATTTGGCGACCAAAAGCGTAACACGAAAATATACATGCCAGATGTATGCATTGTACGAAATGTAATATGTATCATTCATTGTACGTATGTATGACATGTAATATGTATTGTACGAAATATTGTTTCATATTATTCTTTACTCTTTTAATATAAGTTGTTAAAATAACCATGATTTTTGAAAGGAATTAAATATTTTCGCCAGATAATTTGGCGATATTCTTTTTTTTTCGCCAAGGATGACAGAAATGAAATCTATTCCGCTGCAAAATATTAGTATCTGACATCAGATATTTTATTTAGACATTTGAAAACAAATTTGACTTCAAACTATGATAGAATATTTATCATTTTCCTTTTAATTAGTATATTATTAGTATATTAAAATTTAAAAGCATGGTATATAAAAAGTTTTTTTTTTTTTTTTAATCTTATAATTATTCTTATCTTAATCCTCAATGTTTCCCATCTTTATTAACTTGAATTTACTATTAAAATTTTAACATACTCAAAAACTTCTCATCACTTCGTTAAAATACACTAAACTTTTCCAAAATCTTTTTCTATTTAAAATGATACATGTATTTACTTTAAATGTCCAATATTTCATAAGATTTCCAATTTTAAAGTTTTAAAATATTTATCAAATTTACTTATTTTTCTGGTTTGTTTTCCTTTTTATAACTACAGCTGTTGCCCTCTTTAAAATATTTAAAATGATGAGGTCATTTTATAGTAAAATTATCCATTATAGCATATATTATATTTCACTCCTTCATAAAAATTGATTTTAAAATCGTTTGTTTCTTTTATACTTTTATTTTAATAGAATTTTAATAGAATTTAATTTATATATTAGTCATTTTAGCAATTTTATCCAAAGTAGCATTAGAAATAATATATATCACTTCTCCATTAAAATTTATAGGACCCTACAATGAAATTAATTTGTGCTTAATATCAACACTACGAAAATTTTTATCAATCGCTTCCAAATTTTGACCTAAGTTTCAAATCTCAACCCTGTGGGTTTTTACATCGGCTACAACGTTTTCGTCTTTGTTCGTAAATAATAATTTGACTGTACTAAATAGTTTACAGCCGTATAATTCAACGTATAACTTAGTCACAGCAACGCGTGGCCGGGTCTGCTAGTATATATATATGTAAAACGCTTTTTCCCATGTTAAGTTGTGAACACGATAACTGGAGTAATTTTTATTTAAATTTAACCAGCTCGGGATATGTTGTCAGGACAGTAAAAATCTCGGTCGAGTTCGTAGATGGGGTATCCTGCTCAAAGGGGGTGGAAATGGTGGGGGGTGGAACTTTTCATTTGCCCATAATTTCTTTAATATTGAAAATAGGAAAATACTTCAAATCAGGCGAATTATCGCCTTACCCTAAAGAACAACTTTTGTATTTAAACTTTTTCGATAACTTCAATTGCTTAAAAGTTACAAGTTTAAAAGTGATTTTTCTTGTGATGAAGCCGACATTTTCTATAGCTTTCATTGCAAAAATTTATAATCTGATGCTTATGTCACGTGCAAATGATAATAAAAAAGGTCACTGAAAATATAATAAAATTTTAATCATGTTTTTAAACAATATAATAATCTGATTAAAAAAAAAAAGTTTAATTGAACAGAAAATATGACGTCACAATTATAACAATGTACTCAGAAAAATGAAATAATATTTTATCCGTGATTTTAAACAAATAAAATAAAAGTTAATAAAAAAAAATATACAGACACGACATTATTTCATTATTTAAAACATGAAAATCTAACATTGACAGATTTTAATTTAGTGCCAGAGGCCTACTGCTAAACTTGTTAATATCGACAAATTCTTCTTTAGTTAATTCGTGACGATCTAAATTCCATGATAAAGTTTTCATTAAATCAAACCAATGTGTTTCAGCTGCAGATATTGTAACAACCCCACTAAAAGTAATCCGAAGATATTCTTGAGAAAACAGTATTTTCTTAAGATTTTCTTCAAATATTTAAAAATATTTTAAAGATTTCTCTTTTTCTATAAAATATCTTGAGAAATTTTAAAGACATTTTAAAGAAATTTTGTAAACTTTCTTAAGAATGGGCCAAATAACTTAAGATATTCTGTAGATTTTCTTTAAAAATACCTGCAGAATATCTTGAGATTATTTTTAGTGGGGAAATAACGTTGGAAGTCCAAACTGTCTTATATACCATTTAAAATATTATATTATTATAATAATATTATATAATAATATTATTATACCATTTAAAAAAAAAATACAGAACACTCTTTTATTGAAAAATGAACTAATAAATCTTTATTTAAAAAAAATTAATTATTGCCATTCGACATTATACAAATACATCCAAATCCTGCTTCACATACGATAGTTTTGTATAAGTATAGATTTTTTGTTTGCCCTTGGAACCTGCCCCTGATGGGAAAAGTGCCTGGAACATTAATATATATAATGATCCTCATCTGTCATGAACGAATCCGGTTAGTACCGCTTCAAAACAGAAACTTTTGGCAGCCATTTTTTTTCCGTTTATTTAATTCAACTTAGGAAACATACATATCATTTTCATACATGTTTTGTATCGCACATATTCTTATTTCCTATAAAACCTTGAAAAACTATTCAATTGTAATGTTTAAATCTCTAAATTAAGTATAACGGATCACTGGCTATTATAAACATGAACCTATAAATAGAATTATGTAACTTCATGATTATAAACAAAGCAAGACCAAATAAAAACAAACCAAAACTGTTGCCATTCAGAAAATACAAATTCCAAATGGACAACGTTTTAATTCCGAATGAACGACTCTTTGACTGTTGCATTAAAAAACGCTTAAACTATTTCTAAAACATATTAAAGCCTTAAAAATCTTAAAATATTTGTAAAAACGCATTAAAGCCTTTAAATATTTTTATCAAACTTTATTGTTTGTTTACATTGTAAGGTATGATTGGCGCCGAGTTTAGTGCGTAAATGCCGCCAGTTGATTTTAGTTTTGAAATTAGTGTAAAATGATAGTTGGGATAGAATGTTTGGTTGGGCAAGTAAAAGTCACCAGTTGTGACCCATTCTTGCCGTCAGGTGGCGGGCTGTTCTTCCACTGGAGATCGTCTGCCTATTTTTATGTTTTATTGATTGGCAACATGGTTTTTTCTGATGATGAAACGTTTTGTTTTTCTGTTGTAAAAAGAAGGAATGTGAATCCGTAAGGATATGAAAGGGCGTTCTGACGCTCGACAGCTAATATTAAATGCTTGGAATTAAATATTGTGATAGCTGCAGATATTAATGAAACAATTATGTATTATAAATGTAAATAGTGCGTCTAATTAAACGTTTGTGTCGTGAAACTTGAGCTGTGTTTATTTCGACTACTTTGTGATTACTTAGAATAAGCCGGCGAAAAACAACAAGACCTGTCAGGTAAGAAATATTTTATCCTCTTTCTTATGAAATTTATAAAACCTGACGGGACATTTAATGGCGCCCGTTCACAGTGACGCCGGTAGAAAAATTTTTTCTAAGTAATAAATTCTAATTTGTTCTAATGAATAAAGTATAGAAATAGAATATAATTTATTCTAATTGAAATATGATCTCATTTTTATGAGAAGATAACATTAAAAATTTGAAATACTTTTTGTAAGTATTATTGAGAATAATTTTGAAAACATAAAATGTATGTTTATTTTTGAACTGCTCATTTGATATTTGGAACAATATGAAGAATTTGTTTATGTTGAAGAAAATGTTAATACATATTCTATGAATGCATATTTTGATTTTACATTGATTTTGCATATTTTGATTTAATAAAGAAGATTATTATTTTATATGAAAATTGTTATTTTGAATCAAAGTGTTTCGAAAATTGAATGTTTTTGTTCTCAAAACATTATTTAGAATTCTAAAATTTCTTCCCAGAATTACTTTCGATTTCGGAATATTTTTTGTTCTCGTTTTATGAAGCTTTGATTTGAAGTGTTTGTTTATTATTTTATCAGTCTTTATTTGAATTATGGAAGCCGCAACTAAATTACGCGGTTCTTATCGAGGTACCTTTACAAAATTTACTGAAAAGGTAAAAAACCTTTTAGAAACTGAAACTTGTGACATCGATTCTTGTGCTGGGTTCTTAGCACAGTTACAAGAAAAATATTCCAAAGTTGAAACGCTTGATAAAGAAATTCTTCAAAATTTACAAGGTGATGAAAAAAAAGTTTTGTTTTTCTGTTGTAAAAAGAAGGAATGTGAATCCGTAAGGATATGAAAGAGCGTTCTGACGCTCGACAGCTAATATTAAATGCTTGGAATTAAATATTGTGATAGCTGCAGATATTAATGAAACAATTATGTATTATAAATGTAAATAGTGCGTCTAATTAAACGTTTGTGTCGTAAAACTTGAGCTGTGTTTATTTCGACTACTTTGTGATTACTAAGAATAAGCCAGCGAAAAAGAACAAGACCTGTCAGGTAAGAAATATTTTATCCTCTTTCTTATGAAATTTATAAAATCTGACGGGACAAGTTGAAATGAGTATTGAAATTAGAGTAGTCTAATGTGATAATGTCGAGTCAAGGTAAAATGTTCGATTGAGAATGAGAAAGTCCCTAGCTGGATCCTGGATATTTTGGCGATGTTGAGGGTGAGATAGCTGGTTGGAGGTATCGAGTAGAGGTGAATTTGGGTTAGCATGGAGTGTCTGTAGTTATTGGATAGTTAGTTAGAAGATTTGAAAACAGGATCTACGATAGTCTTAAAAAAAAGTATTTTGGTAAAATGAAGTGAATCGTTTTTTCTTATTATGAGGACTTTAAATAGGCAAGCGAAGTGATGACGTCACTGGCAGGTTCGTGGATACAAGAAAAATATTTCCTATATTAAACGCCCAATGGATTTTTCGTAAAAAATTATTAAAAATCGAGGGAAATTATTTCCCGAATTTAATCCCCATATTTAGGTTTAGATATGTAATAGTTATCATGTGCATCCGTTAGATTAAGTTGTTTTTGTTCTAAAATTGATAAAATTTGAATTTTAAATTTCAAAACTTTAAATTTCAAAAAACTTCCATATTCCATTGAAAACATAAACATTTAATTTCAAAGGATGATATTACACAATAAATATCCAACTAATATACTAATTAAAAGGAAAATGATAAATATTCTATCATAATTTGAAGTGAAATTTGTTTTCAAATGTCTAAATAAAGTATCTGATATAAGATACTAATATGTTGCAGCGGAATACATTTGATATCGGTCATCCTTGGCAGAAAAAAAAATATATATATATCGCCAAATTATCTGGCGAATATAATTTAATTCCTTTTAAAAATCATGGTTATTTTAAAAATTTATATTAAGAGAGTAAGGAATAATATGAAACAATATTTCGCACAACACAAATTACGAAAATATACATCTGGCATGTATATTTTCGTAGTACGTTTTTGATCGCCAAATACAAAAACGCCAAGGACAACAGAGTTTTGAAATTTAAAATAAAAATTTTGTCAATTTGACAGCAAAATAACTCAATATAACATATGCACATGATAACTAATACATATATATACCCAAATATGGGGATTAATTATAGGAGATCTACCTATTGCAATGGTTCTCATGACACGACTTTTGGAAAATTTCTTCATATCTTCACCGATCATGACCCCTAGAATCCAAAACCACCCTCCGTTCAAAAGTTTATATATATATATATATATATATATATATATATATATATATATATATATGTATAACGCTTTTTCCCATGTTAAGTTGTGAACACGATAACTGGAGTAATTTTTATTTAAATTTAACCAGCTCGGGATATGTTGTCAGGACAGTAAAAATCTCGGTCGAGTTCGTAGATGGGGTATCCTGCTCAAAGGGGGTGGAAATGGTGGGGGGTGGAAATTTTCATTTGCCCATAATTTCTTTAATATTGAAAATAGGAAAATACTTCAAATCAGGCGAATTATCGCCTTACCCTAAAGAACAACTTTTGTATTTAAACTTTTTCGATAACTTCAATTGCTTAAATGTTACAAGTTTAAAAGTGATTTTTCTTGTGATGAAGCCGACATTTTCTATAGCTTTCATTGCAAAAATTTATAATCTGATGCTTATGTCACGTGCAAATGATAATAAAAAAGGTCACTGAAAATATAATAAAATTTTAATCATGTTTTTAAACAATATAATAATCTGATTAAAAAAAAAAAGTTTAATTGAACAGAAAATATGACGTCACAATTATAACAATGTACTCAGAAAAATGAAATAAAATTTTATCCGTGATTTTAAACAAATAAAATAAAAGTTAATAAAAAAAAATATACAGACACGACATTATTTCATTATTTAAAACATGAAAATCTAACATTGACAGATTTTAATTTAGTGCCAGAGGCCTACTGCTAAACTTGTTAATATCGACAAATTCTTCTTTAGTTAATTCGTGACGATCTAAATTCCATGATAATGTTTTCATTAAATCAAACCAATGTGTTTCAGCTGCAGATATTGTAACAAATAACGTTGGAAGTCCAAACTGTCTTATAGCCGCAAAACAACGTTTTTTCTCTTTTTCCCAATGAGGAGGAGGTGTGCCTTGGGGGAGAGTCATGTCAAAGGTGTGCCTTGGGGGGGACTCATGTCAAAGGTGTGCCTTGGGGGGGGACTCATGTCAAAGTTGTAAATTGGGGGGGGACTCATGTCAAAGTTGGGCCTTGGGGGGACTCATGTCAAATTTGGGCCTGGGGGGGGGACTCATGTCAAAGTTGTACCTTGGGGGGACTCATGTCAAAGTTGTACCATGGGGGGGACTCATGTCAAAGTTGGGCCTGGGGGGGGGACTCATGTCAAAGTTGTGCCTTGGGGGGACTTCATTCAATAGATCCCCATTCAATAAACCGACTGAAATAGGCCCTTAGCACTATTAAGAGTGTATTATAAAAATTCGACAACGCTGTACCGACTGAAATAGGGGTACCTTGGGGGGACTCATGTCAAAGTTGGGCCTGGGGGGGACTTCATTCAATAAATCTCCATTCAATAAACCGACTGAAATAGGCCCTTAGCACTATTAAGAGTGTATTATAAAAATTCGACAACGCTGTACCGACTGAAATAGGGGTACCTTGGGGAGGACTCATGACAAAGTTGGGCCTGGGGGGGGACTCATGTCAAAGTTGGGCCTTGGGGGGACTTCATTCAATAAATCCCCATTCAATAAACCGACTGAAATAGTCCCTTAGCACTATTAAGAGTGTATTATAAAAATTCGACAACGCTGTACCGACTGAAATAGGTGTACCTTGGGGGGGACTCATGTCAAAGTTGTGCCTTGGGGGGACTTCATTCAATAAATCCCCATTCAATAAACCGACAGAAATAGGCCTCTAGCACTAATTAAGAATGACCTATAAAAATTCGACAACTGTACCGACTGAAATAGGCCTCTAGCACTAAATAAAATAACTAAATAAAATCAACATATTTTAGGGCAAAGCAGATTTAGACTTAGCTTTATGACATAGATACTATAATGTAAAAGATAAATGTCATTGTTAAAAAAAAAAAATCTGGTAAATCGATGCTAAACGAATTAAACTGACATGGTACAAAAGGTAATAAATTTCGGGACATTTAGGTATCCCTTTAACAAATGAACTAGGGGCGATTTTAATGAATTTTCCGTTGAAGTTTATTTTCATGAAAAATTAAATTTAAATTAAAGTATTTCATTACTCGAATTCCCTTATTTTGATAAATAAAATTATACCATTTAAAAAAAAAATACAGAACACTCTTTTATTGAAAAATGAACTAATAAATCTTTATTTAAAAAAAATTAATTATTGCCATTCGACATTATACAAATACATCCAAATCCTGTGTCACATACGATAGTTTTGTATAAGTATAGATTTTTTGTTTGCCCTTGGAACCTGCCCCTGATGGGAAAAGTGCCTGGAACATTAATTAATATACATAATGATCCTCATCTGTCATGAACGAATCCGGTTAGTACCGCTTCAAAACAGAAACTTTTGGCAGTCATTTTTTTTTCGTTTATTTAATTCAACTTAGGAAACATACATATCATTTTCATACATGTTTTGTATCGCACATATTCTTATTTCCTATAAAACCTTGAAAAACTATTCAATTGTAATGTTTAAATCTCTAAATTAAGTATAACGGATCACTGGCTATTATAAACATGAACCTATAAATAGAATTACGTAACTTTATGATTATAAACAAAGCAAGACCAAATAAAAACAAACCAAAACTGTTGCCATTCAGAAAATACAAATTCCAAATGGACAACTTTTTAATTCCGAATGAACGACTCTTTGACTGTTTCATTAAAAAACGCTTAAAGTATTTCTAAAACATATTAAAGCCTTAAAAATCTTAAAATATTTATAAAAACGCATTAAAGCCTTTAAATATTTTTATCAAACTTTATTGTTTGTTTACATTGTAAGGTATGATTGGCGCCGAGTTTAGTACGTAAATTCCGCCAGTTGATTTTAGTTTTGAAATTAGTGTAAAATGATAGTTGGGATAGAATGTTTGGTTGGGCAAGTAAAAGTCACCAGTTGAAATGAGTATTGAAATTAGAGTAGTCTAATGTGATAATGTCGAGTCAAGGTAAAATGTTCGGTTGAGAATGAGAAAGTCCCTAGCTGGATCCTGGATATTTTGGCGATGTTGAGGGTGAGATAGCTGGTTGGAGGTATCGAGTAGAGGTGAATTTGGGTTAGCATGGAGTGTCTGTAGTTATTGGATAGTTAGTTAGAAGATTTGAAAACAGGATCTACGATAGTCTTAAAAAAAAGTATTTTGGTAAAATGAAGTGAATCGTTTTTTCTTATTATGAGGACTTTAAATAGGCAAGCGAAGTGATGACGTCACTGGCAGGTTCGTGGATACAAGAAAAATATTTCCTATATTAAACGCCCAATGGATTTTTCGTAAAAAATTATTAAAAATCGAGGGAAATTATTTCCCGAATTTAATCCCCATATTTAGGTTTAGATGTGTATTAGTTATCATGTGCATGCGTTAGATTAAGTTGTTTTTGTTCTAAAATTGATAAAATTTGAATTTTAAATTTCAAAACTTTAAATTTCAAAAAACTTCCATATTCCATTGAAAACATAAACATTTCATTTCAAAGGATGATATTACACAATAAATATCCAACTAATATACTAATTAAAAGGAAAATGATAAATATTCTATCATAATTTGAAGTGAAATTTGTTTTCAAATGTCTAAATAAAGTATCTGATATAAGATACTAATATGTTGCAGCGGAATAGATTTGATATCGGTCATCCTTGGCAGAAAAAAAAATATATATATCGCCAAATTATCTGGCGAATATAATTTAATTCCTTTTAAAAATCATGGTTATTTTAAAAATTTATATTAAGAGAGTAAGGAATAATATGAAACAATATTTCGCACAACACAAATTACGAAAGTATACACCTGGCATGTATATTTTCGTAGTACGTTTTTGATCGCCAAATGCAAAAACGCCAAGGACAACAGAGTTTTGAAATTTAAAATTAAAATTTTGTCAATTTGACAGCAAAATAACTCAATCTAACATATGCACATGATAACTAATACATATATGTACCCAAATATGGGGATTAAAATCGGGAAATAATTTTCTCGATTTTTAATAATTTTTTACAAAAAATCCAATGGGCGATTAACATAGGAAATCATTTTCTTACATACATGGACGGTCAGTGACGTCACACTTCGCTTGCGTATAGGAATGCTTAATGGAACACTGGGATGTGTTGTTGCTGTTGTGTTGTCGGGCCTATATTTTTTGTCAACCAGCAGTTTTTTTATTGTCATTCATATTTGTTGATCGGGTAAAATTTTTGAAGTGAAAACTTCTTTAGGCGCGTTGAGCACTTTTGGGTGAATAAAAATCATTGAACTCCCATCATCGTCAGCTAACGCTATCCATTTGAAGTGAAAACTTTTGGGTGAAGAAAAATCATTGAATTCGCGTCATCGTCAGCAAACGCTTTTCATCCTTGTATGATATAAATAATGTATCACACAATTAACTTGCTAATGTGATGTGTTAATAATTATATACTGTATATTGTTTTAAAATCTGGTGCGGCTCTACACGACTTCTCTCATCTCTGGACACTGTCTCTTAAAGATTGCAGCCGGAAACGTTGCAGTTAGGCCTCACAGAACCGTGAGAAAGACCAAATCCTCCATTTTTCTCACGTTTTTACAATCTGGTGCGGCTCTACACGACTTCTCTCATCTCCGGACACTGTCTCTATTACAGTTAGACCTCACAAAACCGTGAGGAAGGCCAAAGCCGCCATTTTTCTCACGTTTTTACAATCTGGTGCGGCTCAACACGACTTCACTTAACTCCGGACACTGTCTCTTAACGATTGCATCCGGAATCGTTGCAAGTAGACTTCACAGAACCATGAGAAAGACCAAAGCCGCCATTTTTCTCACGTTTTTAAAATCTGGTGCGGTTCTACACGACTTCTCCAGAGCTTCCAACCTAATCCGGCAAATTGTAGTACCGCCCCTTTTTCTTCACCACTTAATTTTTAGAGTATTTTTCTTCTTAATTCATTGTAGATACATTTGAAGAGAATTTCTCTAAAAATTAAGTGGTGTAGAAAAATAGGCGGTACTAACAATTTGCCGGATTAGGTTGGCAGCTCTGCTTCTCTCATCTCCGGGCACTGTCTCTTAAAGATTGCAGCCGGAAACGTTGCAATTAGACCTCACAGAACCCTGATAAAGGCCAAAGCCTCCATTTTTTTCACGTTTTTACAATCTGGTGCGGCTCTACACGACTTCTCTCATCTCCGGACACTGTCTCTTAAAAATTGCAGCCGGAAACGTTCCAGTTAGACCTCACAAAACCATGATAAAGGCCAAAGTTGCAATTTTTCTCCCGTTTTTACGATCTGGTGTGGCTCTACACGACTTCTCTCATCTCCGGACACTGTCTCTATTACAGTTAGACCTCACAAAGAACGAAAATTATAAAATATCGAAACACATTTGATTTATAAACAAAAATTGAAAATACATTTAAATGATCACGTGGTAACCATCATGATCTAAACATTGTTTTGAAGATTTATCGTTCACATTCCGTCATTTTTGACGGGTTATATACTAGTAGAATAATAATAAAGGAAGAAGGAGCATATATGTTTTGGTTTCGGTTATTAAAATCCAGGAATGCCGGGTATAGGGTTGTAACAATGTTTCAATCTCATTGGTTGGCGACTTATTGGCGAGATTTTTGAATCGTCTCATCTCTCTGTCAGTGAGACAGCACCCACAACAATCATCGATAAATGTGCCGAGTATGGGTGCCCTACTTTAAGGTTTTGAGTAGCAAAAATAGCTTTTGCTGGCAATTCACTAGAAGTGGTTTGTAAGCATTAGACTATTGACGTGCTTCTTCTTCCTTTATTATTATTCTATGGCCTGGAAACATTTGTATCTAGTATTGTCATTGATTATGAAGTTGTGTGCAAAATTTCAGGTCCTTTGGACGACAAAAAGTTGCCGAAAATTGAATTTCAATATTCCGTTACATACATTAATAGTTGCATCATTATCTAGTTAATAGAAGTGTGTCAATTAAAAACCTTGTTAAACGCTTTAATTAATCATTTAAAAATATAAAATTAAAATAATACGCCAATCTTAATACAAATATCGTTTGTGGTGAATAGTTTAGAATGTCAGTTTAGGCAAGAATTTAAAATTTACGATTGAGAGTAATACGTTAAAGCTTCCTTTGACTTTTTATCTTGTCGAAACAAGATATTGGTCTGTGAAGAGATATGAGGTTTTCGCGTGGAAAGAAAATATAATGACGCCAAAACTGCCTTTCTCCACCTCCAAGCTCGCCAATTTTTGTCGCCAAGTCAAAAATTTCGTCGTCAACTATCAACTTTTGCCGCCAAATCACAAATTTCATTGCTAAGTCGCAAGTTTTGTCACCAAAATCTCGCCAAATCATACAATTTACTAAATTCATAATAATTAACATTGAAATTCAGCGGTGCCAAATGGTCAAATGTTAACTGATGTTAATGTTAATGTTCCAGCTTATGTGAACCAAAACAGTTTCACTTTACAATTTTTACTTATCTGACAATAAGAATCACAAAAACACAACACAAAACTTTCAATAATTCAATAAAAATTACAATGAAATAACTATCCAAAAACCGTTACCACTTATCTGTATTTGACTTGGCCATAGCAACGCCAGGCTTACCAGAACTAGTAAGATCAAAAGTGCATTTTCACGTTTCTATTAGTTTTTCTTTTAAAAGAAAGATATGGATTTTAAATAAAAAATATAATTTTGATTAAGCTTGGAAGGGGGGGGGGAGGAGGGGGTGTAGCCCAATAGCCCCCTCCGGGATTCACCATTGCTGGGATTGTATATCTTTAAGGCTTTTATTTGTTGAATGATTATGAGCTTGAATTTTAAAAAAATTGAAACATTTACAAACCAATAAATTTAGCCTAAAATTTTAAGTAGAATGAATAAAACCCCTTTGTAGTTGAAAATTAAATTTCTTGAAAACAGAATAGCGACGTAAATGATACAATGTGTGGGAACAAAGCCATTGGCTAGGTATTAATGCATATGTAAAATTTCTTTATAATTGTAACATTAACGTAAAGGAATCTACCTTTGCCTTTAAGATTGTCGAAAAGGGATTTTTTTTTTATTTGTTCTCTTTCTTCTTCAGAACAAATCTTATGCTGAAATATATTAATTATAACATGTTCTTTATACCCCTATAGTTTCAAGATAATGTCTTAAGAATTTTTCTAGATATTTGATAAAACATCTAAATTCAGAAGTGTCCAAATACTTATTGGTAGACAGTGTACGTATATTGTACTGCTCGTGAATAATAAATGTCAATATCGTTAGGATTTGGGCAGGATAAAGGTATTAAAATGTGGTTTTTTAGAAATACCTCTCATAGAATGACTTCGTTAAACGACTTTAATTAACCTGTTATACATTATTCGATGGAATAACAAGAATATTATACTTGCTTTCATGTATTTAAAAATGAATAAATATACAATAAACGTTTCATTCAAAAAAATATGTATATATTATTCCCTTCATTTAATATATCAAAACGATTTATCTGAATATCTTTCTAATATATTATACAGTACATTTATCATCTGCATAGCAAAATTTCTAAACTATTAAAGAGTCTAGACGAAAACTTCAGTGATTATTTAGTTTCCTAAATACAATTGAATATAGATTGTGTGATATATTTCAAACTATAGTTAAGTATAAATAAAAAATATCACATTCTTTTTGTTTGAAATCAGAAAGACTTACTTTTAAATATTAATGAAAAATGTCGTACAAAAACCAGTTAGATATCAGGGCGTAAAAATTCATATTTTTTTAATTCTCAGATTATTTTCTTCACATTAATAATTAAATAATAAAAATCCCATAATAGTCCTCAAAAAAATGTTTTTCCCATTTATAAGCACAAGAAGGCACTACGTTATTAAGCATTTTGTGTTTCTTGTGGAATTTCACTTCTTGTTCTGGCAGCGAAAGATATAGTAGTCCAGAGAAATGATCTCTGAATTCAATTTTAATTACACAAACGGACATGGTAGGGTTTGAAATATATTGTAAAAGCTAACAGTGTTCTGTGTGAGGGGGGGGCTACCGCCCCCTCAATCCCCCGTTTCATTAATGCACCTACATTTATATAGAAATTAATTCAGTTATTAAAAAATAATTCTGTTTTTTAAAAATGATTTATTAAAATTATTATTTAAAAAAATATTTGTTTTGATAATGCAGACGATTTCCATATTAGAGAAGTAGTATAACACTAAATATCTCAATATTACATTAAAAAAAATCGATAACTTTATTTTAAATTATCGCAGATCGATGGTTCAACTATTCGTTTTAAAGGTATTGGCGAGCTCTTTTGAAAGATACCCATCATGAAGATTTACTTTCCTCTAGGGGGGACTTCCCTCCCAGGAGGGGGGGAAGGAGGCGAGGCTATATATTTATTACTATAAAAAAATTATTTTTTTATGTGGTTTTGCATTATCTTGATGGAACAGAATTTCTTTTCTGTTCGCTAATACTGGCCGTTTTTCCTTGAAATTCAGTTTATCAGGCAGGTTAGAACAGGTGTTCGCATTGATGGTTTTCTCCAGTTTAAGCGTCTTGTAGTACACTGGACCTTTCCTATCCCACCATAAACAGAGCACCATCCGTCGATGAAGATCTGGGTCAATCTATCTGGGTCGATCAATTTTTGTGGCGAATATGTTCCAGGTTTGCAGATACTTTTTTTCTCTTTATATTCTCACAAAGAAACTCTCTCACATTCTCGGCTCTACATTTCATCTTCCACAATAAGCTTGTACAGAAACTGTTCTACATTGTCTTTAACAAGGAGAAAAGAACAGATTCTTACACGATCCGATACATTTTTTTTTTAGTCAAATTATACATAACACAAATACTCTGCTTCTAGACAAATCCAATATGTTTGATGTGTTCCTCATCAGTCGAATGGTTGAAACCGAGTTCCTTTGCACTTGCTCTAGTGGTTAAATGTGACAGAAAATTACAAACTCGAAAAGACTCTTTTATTCCAAAATGTGTTCTGTAAAAAACGAACATTATAATAAGAACAAAAGTGTGTCTGTTTTCACCCTCCCAACTTTTCATCCCCTCCGTGGTTTGAAGGGGTGAAGATCTATTATTAGAACTGTACCACGTGACTCCACACCTGTATGTTTTCATCGGAATAGATTCTGATACTTTTAGTTAGTGTTTAATTTTGAATATGTAAAGTGAGATCATTTCTCGCTCCTTTCTTTTTTATTTTACTTTTATTTTTCCTTTTCATTAAATATACAAGTTAATTTCCAAGGATGGTCTCAAAGTGCTTACTTCACACAAAACTAATAGAATTATTATTTTACAGAGAAGAAACAAATAATAATAATAATAAATACAAACATTGAGCTACTGGTTCACGGGACAGCCGACTCCTCAGAACAGAAAAAAGGTAAGCTCATAATTTTCATTACTTCTGTTTTTGAATAAATGATTAATTGCTATTCATTTTATTTAATAAAGCGCTAAGAATGCGCCACCGAGTGCATAAAATTAAATATTTATAAAAAAAATGTGGGTTACCCTTCAACATGGACCGCAAAATGCCATTATAGATCTGCAATGGCCGCCCGGATCGACGACTTTCTTTGAGATTGAAATCTCAGGAATGAAATTTGGCAAACCATCTTTGTCAGGTTCCAGGCATTTACAACTTCACTTCCCAACAGGTCATATAAGTTTTTACAAGCAACCGATACGTTGCTTCATTTCTGGAACTTACACTAAATGCAATGTCTTAAAAGAACTTTATTCACTGCCATCTTATTCACTCTGTACTTTGAGACTAGCTGATGAATGATATTGAGAACAGCTCTCTTATATCCGATGAGAGGTACGCTAAATGATAAAACCACATAAGACGCATTCCACCTACTTGTCTTGAACTGACAAGTAAAATTACTTGAAGGTAGTAAAATACGACAGAAGTTTTCCGCCAACCTAATATATTGTTCTTAGATTTTTTTCTGTTTTAAAATATATATCTTGCCTATTGAAATTCGTAGATATATTTAAACTGATTTGTTTTCAAGAACACATAAAATAAATCGAATATACGGCGTGATACGGAAAAAATGTCTTTTTAAGCCGATTTCCATACTTTTAAACTGCTCTAAACATATTTAAAACACATCGCATCCTCCACGCACAATAATGGGCATTTATCTTATGTTTCTTTATGTTGTCTTATGTTTTCCTTTTACCCGTTAGCGCCCGAATTAGTTTTGCAAAATATTATTAGCTGATTATTTCACTTCTAAATTAATATAGACAACTGACAGTAAAATATATTAACTTAAACAATTCTTCTTAAAGATGTAAATTTAAGCCTATCCTCATTTATTGACGTTTAGTGTTCTATCGAGAAAACTTCGAGATAGAAAAACTTGGAGATAACAGATTAGTTTCCTATTATGTGTTGACAAAGATCTCGAAAGTAAAGTATTATAATATATATTATTATTCAACTTGATTTTAGTTAGTATACCTGCGCAAAAAGAAAATGTATGTGCGACGAATGAAAAATCATAAAATGACTATCCAAATTATGAAATAATAATTAATAATAGGCACATAAAACTTTCAGGGATCATTTAGAGTGACGCTAAAAACTGTCACAAAAGCAGAAATTATTCCAAGAAACCACAAAAAAACTAGTTGGTATAGGTGGACTCTGCTCAGTTCCCCATCATATGTATGTTCTCATAAATTTCTTGTACAGGACATATTATATTCATGTTAAGAGAAAGGAATTTGACCAAATGCTTGACACAGTGACAGAACGAAATCCTCGCCCAATAGGCTACCCACCATTCAGTTCGATAGATTTATCTTATTCTAATCTATTAATTTATTTTATTGGGATCAATTTCATAGTTTTTTTTCATGCTACTATTTCCAATGCAACTTTTCCAAAAATGCATATTTATATGAAATATCGCCTCATTTTGCTATGTTGATAAAATCTTAAATTTCGAATAACTTACGAAATTTTCCTTTTAGAATATTTGTAGTCAATCATGTTCATACAAATATCATAAATGCTATTTTGAAATTGTCTGATATATTTTTGATCCTCAAAATGAACGTTTATGCTCGATTTTGCCTTATTCTACCATTTTAAGTAACTCGTAAATTCCAAATAATTTACGAATTTTTTAAATTGGAAAATTCATACTCTATGGTATTCATGTCAGTATCCTAAATAATATTCCAAAAGTGGTCTGACATCTTTATGATGAAAATATCCCTCTCAAGATTCACGTTTCTGTAAAATTTTGCCCTATTCTGTTATGATAAGAAATTTGTAAAATTCGAATAACTTGCGAAATTTTTATATTGGAAAACTCATAGTCAATAATATTCATGCCAATATCCAAAATAATTTTTCTAAAGTAGTCTGACATCTTTACGATGAAAATATCCCTCAAAATTGACGTTTATGTAAAATTTTGTCCTATTCTGCCATGTTAGGAAATTCGTAAATATCCAATAACATGCGAAAATTTTTAAAGTAGCATGTTTACAGTAACTGATGTTCATTTCGGCATCAAAACCGATATTTTAAAACTGGTCTGACATTTTTACAGCAAACATTTTTCATGTAATGCAAGTTTAAGTGAAATTTTGCCCTATTCTCCCATGTTAAGAAAATCGTAAAATTCAAATAACTTACGAAGTGTTTTAATTCGAATGTTGCAAATAAATAGGGTTCTTGCCAGTGTCGAAAGTAATATTTTAAAACTGGTCTGACCTCTCTGCGATCATTTGTTCGTGAGATACCGTGTAAACAGACTAACAAACTAACGGACTAACACACTGACACACTAACGGACTGACACACTGACACACTAACAGACACCCTACAGACAGCCACCCTACAAATTTTGTCATTTTCGGATTCCTCATATCTGAAAACGATTAAAAAAGTCAAAAAACCGAGGTCGAAAATTTTCACGATTACCCAAGTTCCCCATCATACCTATAGTATGATGGGGAACTAATATTGTGGCATACAGCCCCCCTTCCAATTAATTAAAGTTGGCCAGACCTTAATCTCTACACAGAGCAGGTGTGCTGATACTTACAATAGTTTGGCTCCAGACTGTCTCGAACTGTGACACTAAAGTACAAAGAAGCTGCCCTGATGGTACGCCCTGATGGTCGTGAGAACATTGGAGTTTCCGAGGAATTTCTTCGGCCCGACGGAAAGGCGCCCGCCCGCTCAGCGAATGAGAGAGGAGCGCGGGTTGCCATCGAGAGAACGAGTTTTCCCAGGAACAGCTGGAAGCAGAGAGTCGGGGATTCGTATCTTGTCTTCGGCCAGTGAAGGTCGGAGGGTTTTTTCTTGTCCCGTTTACCAGGAGAGGTAACGAGACATTTAATGATTTTTTGTGTTCCTCTAGGAGCAGAGAACACAGGTCCGCGTATTTTCTGTCACCGGCGAAGGTGCAGGTCAGCTCATAAGAGACTTTGTACTTAAAATTATCCTAGGACTGAGCTATATCTTTTCTGTACCTGGAACGGTGCAAGGATTGTTTCAGTAAACCGAATTTAGGATCACGGAGATCCACTGAAACTGTTTGTTAAAAGCATCAAATCAACTATCGATCCATACTGTAGCTCCTGGCCCTTGTATATAATCCTCCAACATCAATATTGTAACTAAAGGTTGTACATAGAATCTTGTTTAAATTTTAATTAAATTAATTTTCTTATCAACTTCTGCTGTGACGGGATTTTCTTCTTCGCTACCAGAACCCTCGCCCGAAATTCCAAAACGCCACAGCTATACTAACTTGGTGGCAGCGCTAGAGGAATGATTGTTGGAGAATACTACACTGCCTGAAGAAGTACGGGCTACGGACGATAGAAGAATCTCTAAGACAGAGAGGAGAGCCCTCAGCCGGAACCCATCCCGAATTCCATACGGAGTGCCGATCCGAGAGCCATCATAAGTGCCAGAAGGAAGGACGGAACTCGAGCAAACGACAACAAAACAGGGGTGAGTCAAACTTTTCTAGTGAGGCTGTAAAAATTTTGTTATTTAAGGTATTAGATGATAAATGTATAAAGTTAAAAGTTATTTAGAAATTTGTTAAGGGAGAGTAAACCTTAAATTAACATTGTTTTTGAAAAAATTAAAAATGTGGCATATCACAAATATTAGAAACTCTAAGTAAAAACAGGGAGGAATTTAAATTATAGGTAAATTTAATTTAAATATAACTCATATTTGTTTAGTTTGGAAAAATATTAATTGATTTGCACATATTTGATTATCTTGTTTTAAATGAGAAAGATTATATTTGAAAACAGATATTATTTGAGAAAACAAAAAGGGTGTTAAAAAATCTTGAGAAAGATAACACAGTAATTTCATATTGTTTTGTGTAATTTATGAAAATTAAAAGTGAATCAAATAAGTTACGGAAAGAGGTTTCTTTCCTGGAAAGGGTTGTGATTTCAAATATTTCAAATTTAATGTGTAGAATTGAATATTAAGTTTTAATTATTGGAATCGTGCTGTATTGGAATTTTATATACCCCAAAAATTTGCAAATTGAATTATAGGTTTTATTAGTGTAATTTTGTATATGTATTTTTTGGAATTGGGTAAAATTGTAAGAATTGTGTAAAATTGTTAGGAATTGTGTAAAAGTGTTAGGTATTGTGTAGAAATTTTTGTTGGGAATTGTGTAAGATTAAATTGTGAATTTAGAATTAGGTAAACATGTCAGAATTAGGGCAGTATAGGAAAGCGGAACTGCAAGAGCTCGCAGTCGAATTCGGAGTGATTGTTGAAACTTCGGATAGGATAAGTGATATCATAGGGAAAATTCAAAAGTCTCCAGATTATGATAAAGACCTAGCCCTAGCTCAAATTAAGTTAATACGGGAGGATCTCTTAGAAAGAAAGGCGGAAGAGAAAAGGAAGGCGGAAAAGATTGCGGAAAGGGAGGCTGAAGAGAAAAAAATCGCTGAAAGAGAAGCGGAAAGGAAACATGAATTAGAGTTAGAAAAACTTAAAATAGCCCAACATTCAGAAACAGTAAGTCTAGCTTCGACTCGCAGCGAACGCCCCAGCCGACAATCACTAAAATCGGTTATGCAAAAATTTGAACCGGAGAAATCGGACATGGCATTATTTCTTGCGTTATTCCAAAGACAAGCTAGGAAGTTAGAAATAGATGACGAGGATCTAGTGACTAATTTATTAGCTTTATTGCCCGTAGAAATCGCGGAATTAATTTTAAAAGAACCCCAAGAAATTAGTGACGATTTTGAGAAAGTCAAACAAATGCTATTAGATCGATTTAAATTAAGTCCGGAAAATTTTAGAATTAAATTTATGCAACACCAAAAACAACCGGGAACTCTTTGGCATGATCTAGCTTATGATTTAGATACATACTTAAATGGGTGGTTAGAGGGAGTAGAAGTGACAAATTTTGAGGATCTAAAGAAATTAATGGTGGCCGACCAGTTAAAGAAACGGGCTAATTTCGAAATGAAAGATCATTTCATAGATTCGTGGAGCTCTCTCAATGAACCGCGAGAGTTAGCTAAGAAGTTTGACGCGTACGAGTCAGTTCGCAGAAATAATAAGAAAAGTTGGACCCCGAAACCACCACTAGAAAAGAAATTAGATAAACCTCGCAACTTTGATAAAAATAGGGTTGAGAAAAATGCCCCAGAACAAAAAAATTGGAGGGATAAGTCTGATCTGACGGAAAGATCTAAATTATTTGAGGCCCGAAAACCTATTGTTTGCTATGTGTGCTCTTCCCCCGATCACATTAAGCCAAATTGCCCAGTCTGGAAAAGCAGACAAGAGAAGGCTGAAAAAGTAAATCACGTAGGAGACGCTGAGAATTTAAACCCGGCTTTTGAACCTTATTTAAGTGAAGCCAAGATAAATGGGGAAAAGTTTACCATTTTACGTGATTCTGGGACGTGCCTCGATATTGCCCCTCATAAAATAATTTCTAATGAGCAATTAAACGGGGAAACTGTGTGGGTTAAAGCAGCTTTAGCCAACGAAGTGAGATGTCTACCCATAGCCAATATTGAATTAGAAATTGAGGGAATAGGGTTAATTAATACGAAAGCCGCGGTAGCGGATAAGGAAGTTCTCATGGATTATTATTTACTGGGAAATGAGACGCAGAAATTAATCGAGAGAAAAAAACAAAAACCCGAATTAATCCATGCAGTCGAAACGCGGGCGAAAAGGCGTAAAAACGAAACTGCGCCAAAAACCAGTCTGGCGAGTGAAAGCGCTGGGAATGATCAGGGAGAGGCAGAAATGTCGCCAGAGAGCGAGCCTACGGAAAATCAGGGTACGGAAGAATCAATTTTCCTCCCCGAGTTAGAGGAGGATAGGGTCACCGCTCTGGCGCACGTTGGGAAAAACGAGTTTCGCCAAGAGCAGGAAAAAGATGAAAGCTTGACAGAGTTGTGGGCGCGCGCGAAAGAGGAGAAATCGAATTTAACAATAGATCAAGGTTTGCTGTACAGAATTGCTACAGATCACAGAGGAGAAAAAAGACGTCAGCTAATTATTCCGCGGAAATATAGGAATGAAATTTTGAATCTTTGTCACAGTTTAATATCCGGTCATGTGGCCATGACTAAAACTAAGGATAAATTGCTGCGATATTTTTTCTGGCCAAATATCATTAAAGAGGCTGAAGCCTATGTAAAATCGTGTGATCCTTGTCAGAAAATTGGGAAGGCAAGAGAGCAAAAAAAAGCCCCTCTTAAACTTGTTCCCATTATTACTGCAATTTTTACGCATATAAACTGTGATATTGTGGGACCACTCCCACCTTCAGAAAATCAAAATAAATATATGCTCACGGCTATGTGTTTAGCATCGAGGTATCCAGAGGCTATCCCGATACCCGATTCAAGGTCGGAAACAGTGATCGACGCGTTAATGATAGTATTTAGTAGAATGGGATTTCCGAAAGTAATCCAAACAGACTTAGGGGCTTGTTTTACGAGTAACTTAACCTCAACTTTCTTAGAAAAATTTGGAATTAAAATAACTCACAGTAGTGTGCACCACCCACAGACAAATTGCATTGAGCGTTGGCATCGTTCAGTTAAACGGTTATTGAAGGTAATCTGTTTAGAAAGTGGAGAAAGTTGGGAGAGGAGTTTACCCTATGCTTTGTTAGCTTTGCGGACGGTAACACATGAATCAACGGGATTCAGCCCAGCCGAGTTGGTTCATGGGAGAAATCTGCGAACCCCGGAAACCCTGCTATTTGAGAAATGGACAGAGCAGGAAGAGGAGCAAAACCCAGTGACGGAGTATGTTTTCGAATTGATAAACAGACTCCAAAGGTGTCAAGAGCTCGCAGGGGAGCAGATGGAGGAAGAAAGGGACAAACGCAAAATCTGGTATGACAGAAATGCGGTAAATCGGAAATTTAATCCCGGGGACAAAGTGCTGGTTTTAGCCACAAGTAAACCCAATAAATTATCCGTATCATGGATAGGGCCAGGCACTATTGAGAGTCAAATGTCAGAGACTAATTATATTGTAAATGTACCGGACAGGCGCGAAAAGTCGCAAATTTATCATGTCAATTTACTAAAACCTTACGTGCAGAGAGCAGAAATCGTAAATGTATTAATAGAGGAAAATCGGGATAATAAAACGACGGAGGCAGACTTAGAAATACCTTATCCTATAACTGTCCCGGAAGAATTTGACCTCAATATGGTAATTAGGGACAGTAATTTAGGAAGTCGTTGCACAAAAGCCCAACAGGAGCAATTAGGAGCATTACTAATTAAACACAAGAAAGTGTTTTCCAATATTCCAGGCCGAACGAATTTAATTGAGCATGATATTGAATTGACTAGTGATAAACCCGTTAGAATGAAGCCATATAGGACGTCACCTCGACAAACCGACATCCTGAAATCCGAAATCCAGCGTATGTTAGAATTGGGCATAATTAAGGAAGGGGAGTCAGATTATACCTCGCCTATGATATTAGTAGAGGCCCTTGGCAGAGAACCCCGCCCGTGCGTTGATTATCGCCAGTTAAATGAGATAACTCGTGCCGAATTTTTCCCTTTGCCTAACATAGAAGAGAGGGTAGAGCAAGTGGCAGCATCAAAATTTATTACCGTGATTGACTTAACTAAAGGCTATTGGCAAATACATTTAACCCCTAACGCACAACGTTTAGCGACATTTGTAACTAGTTTCGGTTCATATCAACCTTTGGTAATGCCATTTGGACTTGTCTCCGCCCCGTATAGGTTTTCAAAATTCATGAGTATTCTATTAAAGGGACTAGAAAGTTTCTGTTTGCCTTACCTTGACGATATGGCTATCTTTTCTAATTCATGGGAAGAGCATTTAGAACATTTAGATATAGTTCTAAAGCGGGTAACCAAGGCAAAATTAACCATTAAATTAGCCAAGTGTAAATTTGCCCAGGAGACGGTCAAATATTTAGGGCATGTTGTAGGGAAAGGACGTAGGAAACCGTCCGAGATTAAAATTAAGGCCATTACTGATTTCCCAGCTCCAAAATCAAAAACGGAAATTAGAAGGTTTTTAGGGATGTGCGGGTATTACTCCCGATACATAAAAAACTATGCAATTATAGTAGAACCGCTGACCCGAGCTTTAAAAGGGAAAACGAAAAAGGAAAAAGTAGACTGGAGTCCCGAAATGGAGAAGGCTTTTAGGGAGTTAAAAGATAAACTCACCCGTGACCCAGTACTGTACGCTCCTGATTATACTAAGGAGTTTATTATACAAAGTGACGCCTCAGATAAGGGGATAGGTATTATCATGGCTCAAAGGCAAGGAGATGAAGAACATCCAATTCTGTACTTAAGTCGAAAATTTACTAAGGCAGAGAAAAACTATAGCACCACCGAAAAGGAATGTGCTGGGATCATTTTCGCAGTGAAAAAGTTAAAACATTACCTGGATGGTCAAAAATTTACCATAGAAACTGATCACAACCCATTAATATGGTTAAAGAGAAATGCGGGAAACAATCCCAGATTAATGCGGTGGGCGTTAACCTTGCAGCCCTTTAACTATGAAATCCGACACAGACCAGGAAAAGACATTCCTCATGTGGACTGTTTGAGTCGGGTGGATTAAAAGTTATCTGTAAGAAATTTTGTATATAGTTTATTATTATTAGTATTGTTTTATTATGTTAATTAATTTGTAATTTGAAACTTGTAACTTTAGTGTAAATTTAAGTATTGTTTAGTCAGGAAGATTAGCCTCTCTAGAATTGCTTTGATGCACCCTAACCTAATTTGATTGCAGAGATTTTCTGGAGTTTCAACCCCAGAAAACCATCTTAAGGGGGGGAAGTTGTGGCATACAGCCCCCCTTCCAATTAATTAAAGTTGGCCAGACCTTAATCTCTACACAGAGCAGGTGTGCTGATACTTACAATAGTTTGGCTCCAGACTGTCTCGAACTGTGACACTAAAGTACAAAGAAGCTGCCCTGATGGTACGCCCTGATGGTCGTGAGAACATTGGAGTTTCCGAGGAATTTCTTCGGCCCGACGGAAAGGCGCCCGCCCGCTCAGCGAATGAGAGAGGAGCGCGGGTTGCCATCGAGAGAACGAGTTTTCCCAGGAACAGCTGGAAGCAGAGAGTCGGGGATTCGTATCTTGTCTTCGGCCAGTGAAGGTCGGAGGGTTTTTTCTTGTCCCGTTTACCAGGAGAGGTAACGAGACATTTAATGATTTTTTGTGTTCCTCTAGGAGCAGAGAACACAGGTCCGCGTATTTTCTGTCACCGGCGAAGGTGCAGGTCAGCTCATAAGAGACTTTGTACTTAAAATTATCCTAGGACTGAGCTATATCTTTTCTGTACCTGGAACGGTGCAAGGATTGTTTCAGTAAACCGAATTTAGGATCACGGAGATCCACTGAAACTGTTTGTTAAAAGCATCAAATCAACTATCGATCCATACTGTAGCTCCTGGCCCTTGTATATAATCCTCCAACATCAATATTGTAACTAAAGGTTGTACATAGAATCTTGTTTAAATTTTAATTAAATTAATTTTTTTATCAACTTCTGCTGTGACGGGATTTTCTTCTTCGCTACCAGAACCCTCGCCCGAAATTCCAAAACGTCACAATATGCGTGCCATTTTATTAGCTGTCCTCAAATGAGAACACTGGGCGCTAACGGGTTAATGCTTTTTAAAAATATAGAATAGTATTCATGGTTTTGGATCATTTGCTTGCCCTTATGTAAGTCAAATGATGTAAAATTATTGTGATTATGTAAGTCAATTTGTCTGTTTGATTACCCATTTCAGCAAATAAGTTTAAAATTTCTTCAGATTGATGCATGTGATTCAGGTTTAATATGGGTCATTCTATGATTTGTCTCATTTATCGAAAAATTTTAAAGATTAATTGTAGGAAATTGAGTTGTAGAATTGCTTTACTGTTGGTTTCGAATATAGCATAAGAATATAAAGCCATATGCGAGTTGGTTGAAATGAAAATGACGGTACTCAGAGGTTCGTAAATCCGGTTGTACTGAACGGATTCCAATGAAACTTCAAATACATATTATACGTACATCGCGCGACAAAGGTTTTGTCATTAAAAAATATTATGGAATTTCGCTAACATGGGTCACTGTAGCAAAGTAAAAAGAAAAGTAACAGTTCAAAAATCAAATAATAAGATGCCGCTTTTCTGTATCACTTAAACTTTTTGTTCTACGGTGAAACCAGTAATCATAAACAGTTAGTAAAAAATTGAAAATGAAAGATTCCAATAACATGTTTTTCAAAAATTTCTAATGCATTTAAAAATTGTCTTAATAGACAGGCATGAATAGTGATATCTTTATGCAAGCCACGGGACGCAAATAGCTCTGCATTTTATTTTATGCTGTCTCGCAGTTGGCACGTTATACATATATAAAAAAAAAAAAAATGAAAAAAAAAATGAAAATTATGCATTCGGATAGATATTTTATAAAATGCATTTTAAAGAAAACTCTCGATCGTTTTTATAATCTTTTACAATAAAATTTTAAACATTTAGAATTTAAAATGCATTTCGAATTTAGCATCTTTTGGTAAAATCAATATATAGAGGAACGTTGGGAAATATGGAATAGTCGGGTGAAACGGAGTACCTATCGGAACCTATCGGAAACACATGAAACGTTTTCCATGGGTCTTGAATATGAAAAAAGTAGTTCACCTTGTGTCAGTGAGAAAATAATTTCTTGTCTCATACAAATGTTTTAGTTTATCAAGATTCAGACTTTTTTTGGAGGTAAGTATTACGAATTCTACAGAGTGTCCTAAAAGTTCCAGTACTGACGCTGGTGTATTTTTTATTTACAAAATAACAAACTTTAGAACGATTATTTTTATGCTAATGATAAAAGGCACATTTAAAATAACGGAGGAAAAAATACAGAACTTACATTTATAATAAATGTTCAAACTGTCCACCCTTTTTTAGGAAGCAAAGCTGAACTCGTTTGCGCATGTGTTTAGAAACGCGTTTTAACATGCTGGGAGTGACTTCTTGTAGAGAAACCTGTACACACCTGCACAGAACCTGCATTACGAAATTTTCGAACGAGCTGATACAGCATATTTTTACTCGGTATTGCATCATCTAGATATTTATATCGCCAAACATCTTTGCATCTTTCATACGATTTACATTCAAAATAAGCTTCAAACAGCGTAATTCTCTGAAAGCGTGATAAACTCATTTCACTATGAAGAACAAAATAACATAAAACTTTATTCACACACAACTTGAGCGAGAAAAGAAACAAACGATAAATATTAAAGAATTGATGCAATAATAAGCAGATGATAAAATTTAATATTTAAAAAATATCATGGACACAATGAGTTCTTTAAGTTGGAGTACTGGAACTTTTAGGACACACTGTATAATTTAATAACGAAGCAGTAAAATGAGTGGAAACCTAGTGTCATTTTTGATAGTGGAATTGAGTTAGTTGCCCCTATTACACACACGAGTGTACGCACAACTTTTGAGCCAAATGTTAATTTGAGTCAATTTTGTTGGCCTAAATCCTCTCAAAGTCCAATGTAATAAGAATTGGGAATCTACGAACAATTTTTTCTGGCTAGTCAGAAAAAGTTGTTCATATGAGCAACTCTTTTTACTGTGACAAGCCAATGAGATGAAAGCTCCGTACGCTTCGAAAAAAAGACAGCGCCGGGGAAAATTCATCCACTCTTGTTCTCTTCGCTCTCCCTGTAGCTTCGCTTGTCATGTATTGTGTATCCTGCGAAGCAGTTTTTCAAAAAAATTTTGACTCAACTACTGTAACCCTCTTTCGGATTTCGGATTTCAAAAATTGGAGTAAAAATTGGCTCAAATGAGAGTTCTCTGAAAGATCGTTGTGTGTAATAGAAGCATAGTATAGTCTGATTCCATATTGCAGACTGGGTTTGAAAACTTAAAAAAAAAAAAAAAACTTTACATTCTTCTTCCAGGTCCAAGGATAGCCAAATTCAATTCCAGATCAACAATGCATCGTATGTATACATACGTCTTTCCTACAAACGACCTATTTCTTGACTTTAAACTGTAGACTTCACACCAGAAATTCACGAGGACCACTATTAAACACCAAAACTATAAGCTGCGGAGCTATCACGTAAACTAGAAAATTATTTTTATGTTTTTCGCATTTTTCGTTGGAGGTAAGCATTGGTTGCGACCAAATGCAGGTACTCCGAAGCACATCGTTGACTTGACTTGACGTAAACTAAAATTTTAATCTTCTTGTGTAAAGCAAGAAAATTAAAGTTTATTTTTCAAATACTTCAGAGCATCTTATTGGTTCTATATTTCATTAAAGAGCTGTTTTAAATAGGACTTCGTTTTTTTTTGCTTTTGTAAGAGATTTTTTTTTTTTTTTTTGGCCTGCTTTCGTTTTTGATTTTTTGCTTGCATTCTTTTTATGTTCTTACATTATTTCATACATGGTAATGTATTTATAATTAGCTGCTTTATAGTACAAAGTTTTGTATTTTTCGCTATTTAATTCTAATTATATTTATTGATGACAAATCTTTTTTTTTTTTTTTTTTCCCTTTCATTTATGACTGTTTATTTTTAATTTTATTTATATTTTTTTTTTATCTTATTGTCTCTTAAATTATTATTGTATTGTATTCAATACGCTTAAATTATTTTTGCTTCATGTAAACTATTGTACAAACACATGATGCGTGTTAAATTTATTTCAGTTTTTTTCTTTCTTTTTTTTTTTCATTTTAATGTTTTTAACTCATTGTTTTTTGCCAATAATAGTGATTTTATATTATCCCATATATCATTGTCTGAGTAACAACTCGATTTTTATTATCTTGCAGCTATAGTCGCCCTTGATTAGAGTTATAGCAGGTTTTGGGGAATTTCAAAGTTGTATTTGAACATTCTTTAAAATTTTCATTACCTTGCTTTGTATCAAATTTCATTTCCATATCCAATTTTTTATTGATTAATTCAAGTCTTCCTTCCTGGTGTTTGTTCATTATAATGATGAATTATTATATTTATGTGTATGTGTAAAAAATTAATAAAAATATTCTTGATTCATGATTTTTATTAATTATATTATAGTTTTTATTTCTGTAACTATATTTTTAATCCTTTAACAAGAAATTTCATTAAAAAAATTTTTGATCGATACTTTTATTTCTAAAATTTGAATTTTTAACAGCTTCTCAATTTTATTTTTATACAGTAACTTATATACAAGCTATTTTTTTTTTTTTTTTTTTTTTTTTTTTTTTTAAGATATGTCACTTAAGTATTTGCTTTGCACTTTCATTTTCTGTAATTTTTACAGACATTTGATAGTATTGTTGGAATTATAATTACTGCAACTCTCTCCTTATTCTGCTTGCGATATTCTTAGAAAGAATGTCTTGTAATTAAATCTCTGAATCCATACCAATGCAGCTACCTCTCTTTGACAAATGTTGAGTGGAATAAAATAATAAAATTACAAAATATTTAGTTCAAGCATTTTAACTAAATAATTAATTAGCTCAAATGGTAATTACGTTGCTGAAATCTGCAATTAGCCGTTTTCATCCGCAATTTAAAATTTTTGTTTAAAATAGAAATTGAGAAATAATGATGTTATAAGATAAAATAATTCTGTTATTTGGATTTTAAATTTTTCAACGATGAAAATCGCTCCTTAAAAGATGCTCTGTCAAGTTCAATTTTTTTTTGGACGATTTCTGATATCGTTGTTAAAAAATTCTTTTAAATAAAAAATTATGTATTCTTCTTCGAAGAAATTTAGAAGACTTAGAAAGCTTAGAAACCGCCTTTAAAAAATACTTTATTAGAATGTACGTAGCATGAAACTATTCTACTACTGGGTAACATTTCCTGTGTTAAATTATTTTTGCCAATTATAATGCATTGCAATGATGCTTAAGAGTAAATGTTTTAAAATCTACCAAATGAACTAGAAAGCTTCAAACATTTGCGTCTCGCAAAAGATTGGTGTTTTCTAGTATAATTCTCCAGTACTTTCTTTTTCTCTTCTCGTAAAAGATTTAACGTAATATAGTACAAAAGATATCATGATTATGATAGTTAAATTTTTAAAAATATTTTTGTGTTTTCTATTTTTTAATTGTAGTCTATTACATGTTCTTGGTGTTTGAAATGTCCACATCATTCGTGAATAAATCAAATATTTCTTCATTTTTTTTGTAAATAGTACGCATAAAATATCTCTAATAATAATAATAATAATAATAATAATAATAATAATAATAAAAGTCCACTTAAAGAGATAAACTCTTTATTTACATTTTCTATCACTTTTTTTGCAATTCTAAAATAAATAAATAAATAAATAAATGGTGTATACATGGAACGGAGAGGAGACATTTAATGCAGAGTAAATTTATTAATTTGAAATTATTTTAACTTAGTGAATTTGAATTAAGATACACACAATAACGTTTTACTTCAAAAATTCAAATTAATTGAGATTTTAAAAATAAATTAATTAATTAATTAATACATGCAATGTGTACATCCTCCCTTTTTCTTAAAAGAACATATAATAGAAACACAATATTTCCTAAAAACAACATATCTATTATAAAATAAATCTATCAATATTATTACAAAGCCAAGTTTCAATTATACAAATTAATAATATTATAGTAATATTTTTGAAGCTACGGAAATAATAACAATAATTATTATTATAACAGTAATAATAAACAAATATTTTTGTTCTTAGCCCAAAACATTCTGATAAATCATAAAAAGTCACTTACTCAAATTAATATTTGACTTAGACGTAAATTATTCGCAATATCTGAATCATTATTAGAATTCTGTAAAATGTCTTTATTTTTTAATATAACAAAAAATTCAGTTACAAGACATCCCGCAGGACATACAGATGGATCCATAAGTTGTTCCAAAATGTCTTATAACTTCAACATGGATTGAGGTATAAGTTTCAATCTGCGTTATAAACAGTAAAGAAATAAAAAATTCAAATAGCATTTCATAGATAGATGAAAAGAAAAAAAAAACTTTTCTATAGATAAAAACAAATTAATTCTTAAGGTTTAACTTTTACAATACCACATTCCAATTACAGTAGTTCAATTTTATTGTTTTATTCATGTTTAATCTAAATTTTTGTTTAATGTTTTTACTCTTTAAATTTGCTTTAAATTTCAATGTTTTAAATCTGTATTTAGTCATTTTAATCACTCTCTTGTGTGATACTACTGACCAATAAGTATTTGGACACTTTCGAATTTAGACCTTCTGTCAAATATCTAGAAAAATTCTGTAGGAACTATCTTGAAACTTTATGAGTATAAAGAACATTTTATATCTTATACATTTCAACAAAATTTTTGTCCTAAAGAGAAAAAAGGGACAAATAAAAATTTAAAAACAGTGAAAATATTTTGGTTGGTTGGTTGGGTGGGTGTTACGTCGCACTAGTGCTGCGCAGATGGGCAATTGGCGGTGGTCTGGGACTCACCCCTAGAGATGGTCCGGAGACATGCCATCGCAATTTTGATCCTCCAAGGAAGGGATGGCTTTCCCGCTTCGGTGACCCCCAGAGGTATAATTTTTGATGGGAACATGGAGGACATTGCGGCCACGACAGATTTTACGTGCACCAGCCACCATTAGTGTACACGACGGTCTTTCGCCGGCTCGAGTACCGAACCTGCAATCTTCCAATTATGAGGCCGGCGCTCTACCGACTGGGCTACCGCGGCCCGAAAATATTTTGGATTCTCCTGTAAAAAGTATTGCTTGAAATGCATTTTGACAGTACCATATGATTATGAAGCTGAAATGTGTTTTGACTGTACCATATGATTATGAAGTTTTTTTTAGTAATCTGTACAAGGTTTCGAGGTTTCCACATATATTTATGAAATTATAACGATTTCTTTCAAATGGCGCACAAAAAATTGCAACTTTTTAAATTATAACACTTACGGTATTAGACCCAGTGCAAAGCTATTTTTAGGAAACTTGGCATTCTATATTAGACACACCGTACTGCAATCAGAATGCAAAAATGTTAAATATCTTCTGAAATATAAGTATTTTTACTAAATAATGTTTAACTACGCATGCGCAAGTTTTAAAATAATTTCATTTGCATAATTTAATAGCCCAAATTATTGAGCTACTTATATGAAAACCCCAAACAAATATTGTCTAAATTCAAAAAGCTGTTGGAGAAAGAATGAACAAAATATCAGGTCTTCTGAGAAAAAAAATGATCGGAAGTTTTGTGAATATTTATTTACAGACAGCGAATATTTTATTACCATTGATTGAATCAAAATAAAAATGTGAGCAAAACCTGACACTCTAGTATACTCAATGGCAACCAAAATGCAACTACAGTGAACCTGCAGGGAATGGCTGCAAAATTGTCGGGTTCTGCAGCTTACACAATCGCTCGTCTTATTTTTATTGTATCTATACTTTCTTTTGTCAAATTTATTATTGCTTACAAATATAATCATTAAAAGCATTTTTTTTTAAACTCAAGTAAGTACTAAATATTACGCAAAAAAAAAAAAAAAAAAAAAAGCAAATATACAAAATTGATTATATATATATATATTATTTATTTTTTCTTTTTGAAGCATTTTGTATTATTTAAACCAAGCAATGTTAAATATTTAACGATTTCATACTGCTATTTCATAATTACAGTTTGTATTTTTTATTTGTAATTGATATAAATTTGTTTGGTAAAGTACACTTCTAAACATTATAAAATTAATTTTATTCCTTAGAAGAATAGCTCTGAATGTTTTGAATATGGTTTTGTGAATTAAAAAAATAATAGAAAATGAAGAAAAAGAGCAACTGCACAAACTAACCTGCTATACTTGGGTATTTATGTATTTATTTCACAGCATTGAAAGCTATAGTTACAATGACTTCTGTCTCGATTGGTCGATATTACATAGTTTCACAATAACAATTCACAATTCCGTATGTATTTCACACATAGAAAACACCACAAACTATGCCAGAATCGGGATTCAAACCAGGGACGCGAGGCTACAGAAGTCAGCTGTCTACCGATTGTGTCACTATGCTGGCTAACCTGTTATTAACTACACTCGAAATAGAAAAACAATTTTTACTCAGAGATGCTATTCATGTATACCTAACACATGTGGAAGTTCTTACTAGGAAGGTCTCCTTAAAGCGCATACTCAGAATATTATGAAAAAAATTACAGAGATTGTACTTAGATAGGTAATACAAGATCAGTCAAATTTATCAGCGGAATCTCACTAAAAATTCGGTAAAAAAAAAAAAAAAAAAAAAAAAATTCGAATATTTGGCGTAAAAAGACAAAAAGCGCACGCGATTCGGCGATCAACATACTTTCCAGACAAATGCAATTAATTGCCGAAACGTAAGTGGAGGCCCTACATTGAGACTAAAAACTGTTTTGGGCTGTGTCTGTCTGTCTGTCTGTCGCGCGATAGCGGCCGCACAAATAGCGCTATTGACTTGAAATTTGGTACACATGTTTATGAGCCCCACGAAATCAGCTGTATAGTTTTTGGTATGTATTCCATTTGTAGTTCGTATACAGGGACACGCCAAAGTTTTTCTTATCATTACGGCCTATGGGAGGAATTTGTATGTATCGCGGTAGCGGCCGCAAAAATAGCGCAATTGACTTGAAATTTGGTACACATGTTCATGAGCCCCACGAAATCAGCTGTATAGTTTTTGGTATGTATTACATTTGCAATTCATATACAGGGACACGCCAGAGTTTTTCTTATCATTACGGCCTAAGGGGGGAATTTGTATGAATCGCGATAGCGGCCACAAAAATCACGCTATTGACTTGCAATTTGGTACACATATTCATGAGCCCCACGAAATCATCTGTATGTTTTTGGGTGTGCATTCCATTTGTAATTCGTGTACAGGGACACGCCAGAGTTTTTCTTACGATTACGACCTACGGGAGGAATTTGTATGTACCGCGATAGCCACCGCAAAAATCAAGCTATTGACTTCCAATTTTTGACGAAACGTCAGTGGAGGCCCTCTGTTGAGACTCAAAAGGATTTTGGGTGCCGTCTGTCCGTCTGTATGTCTGTCTGTCGTGTGATAGCGGCCGCAAAAATCACGCTATTGACTTGAAATTTTGTACACATGTTCATGAGCCCCACGAAATCAGCTGTATAGTTTTTGGTATGTATTCCATTTGTAGTTCGTATACAGGGACACGCCAAAGTTTTTCTTATCATTACGACCTATGGGAAGAATTTGTATGTACCGCAATAGTGGCCCCAAAAATCACACTATTCACTGCAAATTTGGTACACATGTTCATGAGCTCAACAGAAATAACTGTATAGTGTTAGGCGTGTATTCCATTTGTGTGCCAAAGTGTTTCTTATCATTACGGTCTATGGGAAGAATTTGTATGTACCGCAATAGCGGCCGCAAAAATCCTTCGATTGACTTGCAAGTTGTCGCACACTTTCCAGCTTTGCATATAAGTAGCTGTATAATTTTTATTGCTATATTGTTTATAAACTGTGTACAGGGACACGCCAAAATTCTTAACATTACGGCGTATGGGGTGAATTTCGTTTAAACGTATTTTAATACCATTACTTTGCAATCAAGAAAATGAAACTAGCTTACGTGAGTAAGATGCTTAAACTTATGTTGTTTGAAGAAAATATGTGCTTTTAAGATTTCTAATTAATGTACAGGACCTTACAAAAGTGTTCTGACAATGTCACGGTGTCATCCAAACGATGTTAAATTTGGAACAATTATTAATTTTAAATGCAAAATAAGCTGAATAGTTTTTACTGGTGTATACAATGTTTATGGTTCGTTTACAGAGACACACAAAAAAATTTCGTAAAATTGGAGCCTATGGACAAATTTTTATTTAAGCGCTCACTTTAATGCGTTTATGCTGAATTGAAATTAATAAAATTAACATACATTATAAAGATTCTTAAAATCATGTTTACTCTTAAAAAAGGGTATGTATCGACTAAATAATTAATGGGACCACACAAAATAATTACGAGTATGTACTGTAATCAACCAAATGATGTCAAATTAGTTTGAAAAATTAATGAGTTATAATTAATTAGGTTTATTCTTATTATTGGCGTTTATAATGATTGTGGCTACTTTACCGGGATACATAAAAGAATTTCGTTCTATTACGGTCTATAGTCGGTATTTCTTAAGAGTATTTTAACATGGTTACACCACACACCATCAAATATAATGAAATTTTATTAGAAATTTAAAAGCATTTTTTCCTGTGGAAAATTGTGGTATAGAATTGGTAGTTAACTTAAAGGTTACGCAAAATATTTCCGTTATGCTATATATATATATATATTTTTTTTTTTTTTTTTTTTTTGTATGAAATTTGGTAGTTATTAAATTTGGTAATTACGAATTTCAGGGAAATAATACAAGACCGTCGTTTATTAAGAATACATATTGTTGCGTACTTGGGGGGTTCCTAAGTTGTCCGAGAATGAAAGGCGAAACTTGTAATAATTCAGTGATGTATTCACAGAAAGTTCCAGAAAAATACAGGTCTATAAACCAAGTATCTGCTTCAATTCAACCAGTAAACAACGCTTAATCAATAGCCGTTAACAGCACAACAACAGCACAAACTGTTTAACAATAACACATAAAGCAAGTCTCATTCAAAAAGGCTCAAGGCAAAGCAAACTGACGCAGATCTGAGACTGACTGCCTCGGTGAAAAAAATGCTCCTTTTATACTTTTCTATCGAACCCAGGCTGTTCTGGAAAATTCTCGTATCTCATCAGCCGATGAGATAAGAGCGTCCATATTTGGTATATCCCTAATAAGGAATTTCTCGCCAAGGTCGCCAAAAAATCGCCAAAGAGGGAAACAGTCGCCAAATTTGGCGACAAATCCATTTCTTCCCTTCTTGGAGCTTTTTAATACGTTTTTAAGGGGAAATTAGGCTATTTTAACACTAAAATGACTAGAAATGCAGAAAATTAGCATTTTATCAACTTACTAAGCCTCGTTGAAAGAATTTATGGAAAAGTAAATACAATTATTTATAATTCCGTATCACTTTATATGATATATAGATAAGTATACAAAGAGAGATGGAGCAGGGGGTTGAGGGAGGCTGCAGCCCCCCCTCAGGAGTGTATCTGATTATGATAACAAGTCTATCGAATCAATATATACTGTTATATAATAAGGAATAAATAAAAATGACCTATTGAATAATGTCTGATACAAATAGGACGTTGAGGCTCCTGATCTGCAGATCCACTAGTTGCCGAAACGTCAGTGGAGGCCCTCTGTTGAGACTCAAAACGGTTTTCGGCTGTGTCTGTCTGTCTGTCTGTCGCGCGATAGCGGCCGCAAAAATAGAGCTATTGACTTGAAATTTGGTACACATCTTCATGAGCCCTACGAAATCAGCTGTATAGTTTTTGGTATGTATTCCATTTGTAGTTCGTAGGCAGGGACACGCCAAAAGTTTTCTTATCATTACGGCCTAGGAATTTGTATGTATCGCGATAGCGGCCGCAAAAATAGCGCTATTGACTTGAAATTTGGTACACAGGTTCATGCGCCCCACGAAATAAGCTGTATAGTTTTTGGTATGTATTCTATTTGTAGTTCGTATACAGGTACACGCCAAAGTTTTTCTTATCATTACGGCCTAGGAATTTGTATGTATTGCGATAGCGGCCACAAAAATCACGCTATTAACTTGGAATTTGGTACACATATTCATGAGCCCAACGGAATTAGCTGTATAGTTTTAGGTGTGTATTCCATTTGTAGTTCATGTACAGGGACACGCCAAAGTCATTCTGTCATTACGGCCCATGAGAAGAATCTGTATGTACCGCGATAGCCACCGCAAAAATCAAGCTATTGACTTCCAATTTTTGCCGAAACGTCAGTGGAGGCCCTCTGTTGAGACTCAAAACGGTTTTGGGCTGTGTCTGTCTGTCTGTCTGTCTGTCTGTCGCGCGATAGCGGCCGCAAAAATAGCGCTATTGACTTGAAATTTGGTACACATGTTCACGAGCCCCACGAAATCAGCTGTATAGTTTTTGGTATGTATTCCATTTGTAGTTCGTATACAGGGACACGCCAAAGTTTTTCTTATCATTATGGCCTATGGGAGGAATTTGTATGTATCGCGGTAGTGGCTGCAAAAATAGCGCTATTGACTTGAAATTTGGTACACATGTTAATGAGCCCCACGAAATCAGCTGCATAGTTTTTCGTATGTATTCCATTTGTAGTTCGTATACAGGGACACGCCAAAGGTTTTCTTATCATTACCGCCTATGAAATTTGGTAGTTATGAAATTTGGTATTTATGAATTTCAGGGAAATAATACAAGACCGTCGTTTATTAAGAATACATATTGTTGCGTACTTGGGGGTCCGTAAGTTGTCCGAGAATGAAAGGAAAAACTTGCAAAAATTCAGTGATGTATTCACAGGAAGTTCCAGAAAAATACAGGTCTATAAACCAAGTATCAGCTTCAATTCACCCAGTAAACACAGCTTAAACAACAGCCGTTCACAGCAAATCAACAGTACAAACTGTTTAGCAATAACACATAAAGAAAGTCTCATCTAAAGAGGCTCAAAGCAAAGCAAGCATTTGACAAAACTGACACAGATCTGAGACTTACCGACTTGGCGAAAAAATGCTCCTTTTATACTTTTCTATCGAACACATACTGTTCTGGAAAATTCTCGTATCTCATAATGAGATTAGAGCTTCCTTATTTGGTATATCCCTAATAAGGATTTTCTCGCCAAGGTCGCCAAAAAAATTGCCAAGGAGGAAAACAGTCGCCAAATTTGGGGCCAAATCCATTTCTTCCCTTATTGGAGCTTTTTTAAGTGTTTTTAAAGGAAAATTAAGCTATTTTAACGCTAAAACGAGTTAGCATTTTATTAACTTTACTAAACCTCTTTGAAAGAATTGATACAAAAATAAATGCAATTATTTACAATTCCGTAACACTTTATGAGATTTGCAAATAGAGACACAGCGGGGGGTTGAGGGGGGTGGCAGCCCCCATTCAAGAATGTATCTGATTATGGTAACAAGTCGATCGAATCAATATATACGATTATATAATAAGGAATAAATAAAAATTACCTATTGAAAAATGTCTGATGTAAATAGGACGTTGAGGCTCCTGATCTGCAGATCCACTAGTTTTAATGCGTTTAACAATTCCTTGCAAAACAAATCTTTCTGAATAACGTTATTGCCGAAACGTCAGTGGAGACTCAAAGCGGTTTTGGGCTGTGTCTGTGTGTCTGTCTGTCTTTCTGTCTGTCTGTCTGTCTGTCTGTCTGTCGCGCGATAGCGGCCGCAAAAATAGCGCTATTGACTTGAAATTTGGTACACATGTTCACGAGCCCCACGAAATCAGCTGTATAGTTTTTGGTATGTATTCCATTTGTAGTTCGTATAGAGGGACACGCCAAAGTTTTTCTTATCATTACGGCCTATGAGAGGAACTTGTATGTATCGCGATAGCGGCCGCAAAAATAGCGCTATTGACTTGAAATTTGGTACACATGTTCATGAGCCCCACGAAATCAGCTGCATAGTTTTTGGTATGTATTTCATTTGTAGTTCGTATACAGGGACACGCCAAAATTTTTCTTATCATTACGGCCTATGGGAGGAATTTGTATGTATCGCGGTAGCGGCCGCAGAAATAGCGCTATTGACTTGAAATTTGGTACACATGTTCATGAGCCCCACGAAATCAGCTGTATAGTTTTTGGTATGTATTCCATTTGTAGTTCGTATACAGGGACACGCCAAAGTTTTTCTTATCATTATGGCCTAAGGGAGGAATTTGTATGTATTGCGATAGCGGCCACAAAAATCACGCTATTGACTTGCAATTTGGTACACATATTCATGAGTCCAACGGAATTAGCTGTATAGTTGTCGGTGTCTATTTCATTTGTTGTTCGTGTACAGGGACACGCCAAAGTTATTCTATCATTACGGCCTATGGTAAGAATCTGTATGTACCGCGATAGCCACCGCAAAAATCAAGCTATTGACTTCTAATTTTTGCTGAAGCGTCAGTGGAGGGCCTCTGTTGAGACTCAAAAGGATTTTGTGTTCCGTCTGTCCGTCTGTCTTGCGATAGCGGCCGCAAATATCACGCTATTGACTTGAAATTTGGTACACATGTTCATGATCCCCACGAAATTAGATGTATAGTTTTTGGTATGTATTCCATTTGAAGTTCGTATACAGGGACACGCCAAAGTTTTTCTTATCATTACGGCCTAAGGGAGGAATTTGTGTGTATCGCGATAGGGGCCACAAAAATCACGCTATTGACTTGCAATTTGGTACACATATTCATGAGTCCAACGGAATTAGCTGTATAGTTGTCGGTGTGTATTCCTTTTGTTGTTCGTGTACAGGGACACGCCAAAGTTATTCTATCATTACGGCCTATGGTAAGCATCTGTATGTACCGCGATAGCCACCGCAAAAATCAAGCTATTGACTTCCAATTTTTGCTGAAACGTCAGAGGAGGGCCTCTGTTGAGACTCAAAAGGATTTTGTGTTTCGTCTGTCCGTCTGTCTGTCTGTCTGTCGTGCGATAGCGGCCGCAAATATCACGCTATTAACTTGAAATTTGGTACACATGTTCATGATCCCCATGAAATTAGATGTATAGTTTTTGGTATGATTCATTTTGCAGTTCGTATACAGGGACACGCCAAAGTTTTTCTTATCATTACGGCCTAAGGGAGGAATTTGTATGTATAGCGATAGCGGCCACAAAAATCACGCTATTGACTTGCAATTTGGTACACATATTCATGAGCCCAACGGAATTAGCTGTATAGTTTTAGGTGTGTATTCCATTTGTACTTCGTGTACAGGGACACGCCAAAGTTTTTCTATCATTACGGGCTATGGGAAGAATCTGTATGTACCGCGATAGCCACTGCAAAAATCAAGCTATTGACTTCCAATTTTTGCCGAAACGTCAGTGGAGGGCCTCTGTTGAGACTCAAAAGGATTTTGTGTTCCGTCTGTCCGTCTGTCTATCATGCGATAGGGGCCGCAAATATCATGTTATTGACTTGAAACTTGGTACTCATGTTCATGATCCCCACGAAATTAGCTGTATAGTTTTGGATGTGCATTCCATTTGTAGTTCGTGTACAGGGACACGCCAAAGTTTTTTTTATCATTATGGCCTATGGGAAGAATTTGTATGTACCGCAATAGCGGCCGCAAAAATTCTCCGATTGACCTGCAGATTGACACATATATTCAGGTTCGGTATAGAAATAGCTAGTTATTTTTTTAGGTCTATACTTTTTATGGATTGTATACAGGGACACGCCAAAATACTTCACATTACGGCGTATGAGGTGGATTGCATTTAAACGCATTTTAACATCTTTACATTGCAATCAAGAAAATTAAACTAGCATACGTGAGTAAGATGTTTAAACTTATGTTGTTTGGAGAAAATATGTGCTCTTAAGCTTTCTAATTAATGTAGAGGACCTTACAAAAGTGTTCTGACAATGTCACGTAGTCATCCAAACGATGTTATATTTGGAACAATTATTAATTTTAAACGCAAAGTAAGCTGAATAGTTTTTACTGGTGTATACAATGTTTATGGTTCGTTTACAGAGACACGCAAAAGATATTCGTAGCATTAGAGCCTATGGACAAATTTTTATTTAAGTGCACACTTTAATGCGTTTATGCTGAATTGAATTTAATAAAATTAACATACATTATAAAGATGCTTAAAATTATGTTTACTCTTAAAAAAGGTTATGTATAGACTAAATAATTTATGGGACCACACAAAATAATTCCGAGTATGTACTGTAATCATCCAAATGATGTCAAATTAGTTTGAAAAATTAATGAGTTATAATTAATTAGGTTTATTCTTATTATTGGCGTTTATAATGAATGTGGCTACTTTTCCGGGATACATAAAATAATTTCGTACTATCACGGTCTATAGTCGATATTTCTTAAAAGTTTATTTTAACATGGTTACACCCCATCAAATATAATGAAATTTTATTAGAATTTTAAAAGCATGTTTTCCTGTTGATAATTGTGGGCATAGAATTGGAAATTAGTTTAAAGGTTACGCAAAATATTTCCGATATGCTATGTAATTTTTTTTTTTTTTTTTGTATGAAATTTGGTATTTATGAAATTTGGTATTTATGAATTTCAGGGAAATAATACAAGACCGTCGTTTATTAAGAATACATATTGTTGTGTACTTGGGGTCCGTAAGTTGTCCGAGAATGAAAGGCGAAACTTGCAAAAATTCAGTGATTTATTCACAGAAAGTTCCAGAAAAATACAGGTCTTTAAACCAAGTATCAGCATCAATTCAACCAGTAAACACAGCTTAAACAACAATCGTTAACAGCAAAACAACAGTACAAACTGTTTAGCAATAACACATAAAGAAAATCTCATCTAAAGAGGCTCAAAGCAAAGCAAGCATTTGACGAAACTGACACAGATCTGTGACTGACCGCCTTGGCGAAAAAATGCTCCTTTTATACTTTTCTATCGAACACAGACTGTTCTGGAAAATTCTCGAATTTCATAATGCGATTAGATCTTCCATATTTATTATATCCCTAATAAGGATTTTCTCGCCAAGGTCGCCAAAAAAATCGCCAAGGAGGGAAACAGTCGCCAAATTTGGCACCAAATCCATTTCTTCCCTTATTGGAGCTTTTTAAGTGTTTTTAAGGGAAAATTAGGTTATTTTAACGCTAAAACGACTAGAAGTGCACAAAGTTAGCATTTTATTAACTTTACTAAACCTCTTTGAAAGAATTGATACAAAAATAAATGCAATTATTTACAATTCCGTAACACTTTACATGATATACAAATAGGTATACAAAGAGAGATACAGCGGGGTTTGAGGGGGGCGGCAGCCCCCCTCAGGAAAGTATCTGATTATTGTAACAAGTCAATCGAACCAATATATACGATTATATAATAAGGTATAAATAAAAATGACCTATTGAATAATGTCTGATGTAAATAGGACGTTGAGGCTCCTGATCTGCAGATACACTAGTAAAAAGTATGGTTTGAAATTAATAGATGAAAGAGTTACCTGTTTCTTATACAAGCTTGTTTAGTATATGCATGTGGCTATTATTAAAAGTGTTTCATTTTAGCTTTGAAAAATCTTTTTTTCTTTTCTTTTTTTCTTTTAATCTTGCGAGCTGCAAATTAAATAGCAGTCAAATAGACGTTTAAATTATACATATCTTTAGATTTTTAATCGGTTATTGAAAAATCTTCTGTATTTTGCAATTTGAATATATACACTGATGGAAAAAAAAATTCTAACACCAAGAAAAAATTATTGTACAGTAATGAAATTTCAGCAATACATTTGTCTAGGTAACATATTTAATTGATTAAAGTTTCAAGATCACAGGTAGAGCCATTTCAAATGTGAAATGTTGGTACATTAGTAACCGGTGTAATCGCCAGAATTTTGAATGCAAGCATGCAAACGTGCATGCATTGTGTCGTACAGGTGTCGGATATCAGTTTGTGGGATGGAGTTCCATGCCTGTTGCACTTGGGCGGTCAATGCAGGAACGGTTAATGATGGTTGTGGATGACGCTGGAGTTGTCGTCCTATGATGTCCCATACGTGCTCGATTGGAGAAACATCTGGTGATCTAGCAGGCCAAGGCAACATATCGACACTCTGTAGAGCATGTTGGGTTACAACAGCGGTATGAGGGCGAGCGTTATCATGTTGGAAAACACCCCCTTGAATGCTGTTCATGAATGGCAGCACAACAGGTTGTATCACTAGACTGACGTATAAATTTGCAGTCAGGGTGCGTGGGATAACCACGAGAGTGCTCCTGCTGTCATACGAAATTGTTCCCGAACCATAACTCCAGGAGTAGGCCCTGTGTGTCTAGGCCGCAGACAGGTCGCTAGCAGGCGTTCACCTGGCCTCCTTCTAACCAACACACGGCTATCACTGCGACCAAGGCAGAACCGGCTTTCATCAGAAAACACATCAGATCTCCACTCCGTCCTCCAATGAGCTTTAACTTGACACCACTCACGTCGCAAACAGCAGTGGTTTGGAGTCAGTGGAATGCACGCTACAGGGCGTCTGGCTCGGAGCTGTCCTTGAAGTAACCGATTTGTAACAGTTCGTTGTTTCCCTCTCAGTAGTACCACGTGGCCGCCCGGAACCCGGTCTTCTTGAGGCAGTACCTTCCCTTGACCATTGCTGCCAACACTCATGCACAGTGGATACATTCCTGCCAAGTCTTTCTGCAATATCGCGGAAAGAAAACCCACCTTCTCGTAGCCCTACTACACGACCTCGTTCAAACTCAGTGAGCTGTTGATAATGGCTTCTTCGTCTTCTTAGAGGCATCCTTGACTAACATTAACCCACTACGTCAAATCTCAACTGTAAGTAACGATCACGAACCTTACAGCGCTTATTTAAAGCAAACCTCATTTGCATGTTCATAGTGTGGCTACTAGCGCCACATTTATGCGCGTAGCTCGAAATCTGAATCGACGTCATCTTTCAAATGTATAAACACGCCTACCAAATTTCGTTTATCTAGCACAGCTCCTTCCTGGTGTTGAGATTTTTTTTTTTCCATCAGTGTATATATATATCTATATATATAAAAGAACACTTCCTGAGTGAGTGAGTGAGGGGGTGATCTATCAACGCCCAGACCAAACCCCTGGACCTAGAAACATGAAATTTTGTGACAATGTTCTTTCTATGACGTAGGCATCCACTAAGAAGCGATTTTACAAAATTCGCCCCCCAAGGGGGGGAGGGGGGGCAAAACGTGATTTCACAAAATCCTTCATATCTCAAACAAAAAAACAGATATCCGTAAAATTTTTGCTTTAAAATATAGCTAATACAAATGTCAAAAAACCAATTTCTGGAATTTTCAAAATTCGGTCCCCAAGGGGGGCGGGGGGGCAAAACGTGATTTCACATGCGTAAAACGTGATTTCGCATAATCCTATATATCTCAAACAAAAAAATAGATATGCGTGAAATTTTTGCTCTAAAATATAGCTAATGCAAATATCTAAAAACCAATTTCTGGAATTTTAGAAATTCAGCCCCCAGGTGGGGCAGCAAGGGGGGGGAGGGGGCTAAGGGGCAAAAACAAATAGAAATACAGTTAGGGCGTTCAAAATTGATACAGATAGGTTTTAGAGGCCTGCAAGTCGAATGAGGATATTTTCGATTGTGTAAAGTTATTAGGAGGGGCAGGAAGGGGGAGGGGAGAGGGGGGGCAAAAAATAAAAATAGAGTTAGATCGTTCAAAATCGATATATAGAGGTTTTCGATACCTACAAATCGATTTCGGATATTTTCGAATTTGTAAAATTATTAGGAGGGGCGGGAAGGGGGGGCTATGGGGCAAAAACAAATAGAAATACAGTTAAGCCGTTCAAAATTGGTACAGATAGGTTTTAGATGCCTGCAAGTCGAATGGGGATATTTTCGAAAGTGTAAAGTTATTAGGAGGGCCGGGAAAGGGGGAGGGGAGAGGGGGGGGGCAAAAAAATAAAAATAGAGTTAGGTCGTTCAAAATTGGTATATAGATGTTTTAGGTACTTACAAATAGATTGCGGATATTTTCGAATTTTTAAAATTATTAGGTGGGACGGGAAGGGGGGGGGCTATGGTAAAAAACAAATAGAAATACAGTTAGGCCGTTCAAAATTGGTACAGATAGGTTTTAGAGGCCTGCAAGTCGAATGGGGATATTTTTGAAAGTGTAAAGTTATTAGGAGGGCCGGGAAGGGGGAGCAGAGGGGCAAAAAAAAAAAAAGAAAATTGAGTTAGATCATTCAAAATCGGTACATAGAGGTTTCCAATACCCACAAATCGATTGCGGATATTTTCGAATTTTTAAAATTATTGGGAGGGTGGGAAGGCGGGGGAGTAGAGTGGCAAAAAAATAAAAATAGAGATATATCGTTCAAAACTGGTGCATAGAGGTTTTTGATACTTACAAATCGATTGCGGATATTTTCAAATTTGTAAAATTATTAGGATAGACAGGAGGGGGGGGGCGAAGTGGGAAAATAATAGAAATAAGGGTTAGAGCATGTTGGGAATTTTTTCCGAAGGCAGTGAGAACCCGGTGCGACATTTTTCCTAATCAGATTTTGTTTCTCTTTTTTTTCACGTGATAAAAATTAATGCAATTTTGAGAATTCATTATAGTGATTCATTTAAAAATAGGGACCAGCGAAGCGGGCTGCGCCTGCTAGTATATATATATAGTTAATGTTTAAAATAAAATTTACAGTTTGAAAAATAAAATTTTTTTAAAGACAATGTTTTTGGAAATTAACGCGTACAAAGTTGTCTGGATGCTGCATAAACAATACATGAAAAAAATTTGGCACTCATAAATGTTACAGAAGAAGAAATTAATTTGAAAAACCACATTGTTGAAACATTAAGAAAATATGAGTGTGTAAGTTATGAAAAATTTGAAGGCATCCTTCATATGATATAGATCCTTCCTCAAACGAAATATCGGAAAATTCCGATAAAGTTGAGTATACGTCTGAATTGCATCTTAAAGATGTGAAACATCAAAATAAAAATTATACATCCTGGACTAGATGAAGGCTGTATATTACTGACTTAATGTGGATTCTGGAAATGCATGTCGCAGTTTAAAAAGTGTCAAAACGAAGTTTAAAAAATATATAAAAATTACTTTAATTTTATCATTGGGATAAACAAATAGAAAATATAACTAATCGTAGGATAAAAAGGAAAAAAATATAAAAAGTATAAAAATATATTTCTTGGGAAAGGGGGGTGGGGGAGGGGGGAGAATTACATCTTCTAATGACGCATTTTCCAATATCAAAGTTTATCATCGTATAAATAAATTTGTTTTTGTGCATTTTTGTAATCCAAAGACCTGTTTTTCTTCCATTTCTAATCTATGATTATTATTTAAAACCATTAAGATCTTAAGAAGTTTTAATTCTTTATAATTTTCCATTAAAATTTAGTTTAAAGTTTGAATAAATTAAAAGATACACGGTTCATAAATTATAGTTATACAAATGTATTTTTTTTTTTTTTAATAAAAAATAAATTATAATAAAATAGGTGTAAATTTTCAGTATTAATGTGTAATCTATACTAAAATTTGAAACTTAAATTTAAGTTTGAAATAATTTTTATCAATTTAAATTTTGATCTAAATTCCTGGTTGTGAAATCGGTATTCTCAACAAAATAACACAAAATAACGCCCTTATAAGCGAGTGCCATTTACAACTGTTTCATTTTCAAAATGTTATGTACGTTCTTTTTAATTTATTATGCAATATAAAGAAATGTGCGTACTGTTTTACTTTAAGCCATGATATATAACATTCAAGTAAAACTTACGCCAAGTTTAAGTATTTCACGTTAAAATAACAATTGCTTAAATTGATCGTTAGATTAACTTATAATATATATGTCAAAATTGTAGTTATAAAAGTCTATTTATTCAAAATAAACTTTTTAAAACTAGTTCAGTATGAAGAGTGTGGAAAACGTGTTTCTGTAATGAGCATTTATCAAGAAAACCATTTTGCATCAGTTATCATTGTGTCGCCAACGAGCGATAAATAGCCAAGAATCGGACATTTTCATTATTTTTTTACGGACGATATATAGTGATTCGGCAGGAATTTTTTTTATAAACATACATAACTATACGAGGAGAGTATTCTGTAATTTTTTTCAAAATTTTTTGCGCATGCGCCTATGGAGACCTTCCTTGTTAGTTCCTCTCCGTTGTCTATAGTGCCACTATTATCTTTCCGGTTCACATTTTAGCTTTACGTGATCCACTACGGCCATTGATGGCATATTTTCTTACCATCAGTATAAAAAGGTTGTATATTATTACAAAATTAAAATTTTATCAAAATAAATGAAATCTGCAAACTTATTTTTGCCTCTAGTCCTCTTTGTTCTTCACACACATCATCCAGATTTTCTGGGTATTAACCTAGATGGGAGTTAAAAACGAGGAGTTTTAAGCTCAAAAAACCCCATATTTTGTCAAAATTGTGCGCAATGGAAATTTTTGAAGAGATTTTCCTTAATCCAAAAGTGCGCCAGGAAAACACATCATATTGAAGAAAAAAAATTTCATCGCCGATCTGGGGAATTAATGAGAAAAATTTAATCCTAAATAGCATTTATTTAATAGTTTGTATTATTCTATAAGGAAACCACTGACTTAATATACACGCTACATTTTGATTGGAAAGTAAAAAATTAGTGTACTAATAAATAATTTAAATACATATGTAAAGAAAAAAAAAAAAACTTTGAAAGTGGAAACATTAACTTATGTATCTCATTAAATATTCCCATTTCATTTATAAGAAATAAAATAATCTATTAATTATAAATCTATAAGTTTTTTTCCGACTATATTAATCATTTCAAATAAAACTTTTTTTACAAAAATAAAGAGAAATTATTAGTTCATTATCTACAACAAAGCAACCTAATTTGCCAGAATTACATATCGGAAAAGCAATGCTTTTTTACTAATATTCCAAATAAAAATTTAATTAGTTGAATTCTATGAAAATGTTGTTTAGACTTAAACATTTTTTTAAATATTTACGATATTCTCAGAAGATGAAAAATATTTTTCCTTTTTAAAAGATTATATAGACTTAAGACTCTCTAAGTACTAATTGATATTCTGGGAATTGGAGTACAATTCATCTCGTGAAACTAATATTATAATAACTGAAATAAACTTTTAAAATTTTCCTGTAATTATTAGAAGCTTACTTTATTTTATTTTTACTTTTGAGGCGAAATAAGTATAAGGTAAATATAGGATAAATATTAAATATAAAACCAGAGTCAAAATGAAAATCATTTTTAAAAATTTAATTAAAAAAATGAAAATTAAAAGGAATAAGTTATATTTATTTATATACAGTGGATAACAAAAGTCTCCGAACACTAGCAAAAATTCCTATGTTTAAAAAAAAGTACACTTAATACAGTTTTGTTAAATAAATCCTTGTCGAATCCTGTTCTTAGTCACTCTAAAAACAGGATTCGACAAGGATTTATTTAACAAAACTATATTAAGTGTACTTTTTTTTACACAGGAATTTTTGCTAGTGTTCGGAGACTTTTGATACCGCGACTGTATGTATTGAAAATAATAGCATAGGTAGGTGAATATTATTAAATTTTTACTATAAAAAACCCCGAGTAACCGAAACGGCAAGCGGATTATCATCAAATTTTATATGCAAACAATTCATGAAATGTGCTAAAGAAATTGAAAAGAAAATTATTTCAAGAAAGATCTAGTAGGCAGCGATTTGCATTTGAAAATAGCAAATTTAACAAAATTGGATAATCCTAGTATCACATAAATATAATAAATACCCAGTAACATAGAAATAACCTTCGGCATACTTTTTCATCATTAACGGCCGATATCGGAATATGATGAACTGGCCAAATTACAGCGTATACCATCAGTATTTATGACGATGCTAAAGTTATTTTCTGTCCTCTGTTTTACGAAAATTAAATTTAAAACTAGATGTCGAACATTTCAGAAAATTTAAGATTTTAAGACCAATATCGGGCAAAATTGGAGAAGATTAGTAAAAATGTAGATCGTTACTGATACACATCGCTCTCAGGTAATACTGAGCGGTATTAGGACAATATTGCTGTGCTACTAGAGTCAAAAGCCCATCTATGTAAGTACAGATTGGTTATGCTTTCCATATGAGGAATTTATTCATTTGTTTCATTCATGTAAATTAGTGCCTATTAAGCATTTTTGTAATCAAAAATTGTTTTTCAAAATTTCTTGAGCGCATGTTATGAATCGTCTACATTCAAAATTTGATGTGAATCCGTTTGCGTGTCCGGATGTAAAATACACTTTGAACAGACTCGTGCTGAGTCAGTACCTTGATTGATAGTCCAACGATTATTCGTGCCTTTCACTGGTGATTCGGAAGATTACGATGCGACGTACAATTCACGCTTATTTTTACAACAGAAATTACTGGCAAAAATGGGCCCAACATTCATGCAGCTAAATAGAATAATTTTCAGCAGAAACATTGGTAAAAAGAGGTTTTTTTTTCAGTTATTTCTGTTGTAAATTATTCTGTTTAACAGCAGGCAGTGCTGCCACCCTTTTTTGCCAGGGCATTCTGCTGTAAAATTAATGTGATTTTTTACAGTGTGATGGCAAACCATGAATGACGAACATATTGTCTTGAAAATACTAAAAGTAGTACCTACACGAGTCTGTTATGGACTGTTAACATGCATGAGAGTAGACAAAACAGGCTTATGATTTACATCCCATTTGCGTCAAAATTAGCTTTATATCACTTAAAATCTTACGCTGCTATCTATTTAAACAAATTATTATTTATTTAATTATTTATTTATTTTTTCAAAAACATAAAGAATAAAAATAATTTGTCTGCTAACATTTGATCTGGTAAAGGTAGTATTAGGATTACGTATATACTTTAATTAAAATTACTTTTTACCAAACAGAAAATGACAAATATTATATTAAGCTTTATAGAAATTATTAGTATCTCAGCGGTTTCTCTCTCCCCCCCCCCCCTCCTATCAGCTAAGTCATGAATTACATTTTTTGTCTATCGCCTACTCAAGAACACAATCTTTTTTTTACAAACAGAAAAGGGCAAATATGTTTAGCTTTATAGAAGTTACTAGTACCACAGAGCCTTTTTCATACTTATCGGCTGAGACATGAAATGTATTTTTTCACTATCAAAACACCATACTCAGGAAACTATGTGGTAAAAATAGGGTTGTGATTCAGTCAGTTATATCTGCACATGAAGTGCCTTGAAACTTTCAAAATAATTTGGTCCACCCGGTATCGTCTATAAATTACAAATAATGTTCGATTTCTTACTTGATGAAAAGAATCAATATTAAACATCGCAACTAGTTTTTAAAAAATAATATATGATTTTTGTCAATCAAATATGTTTGTCAATCAAAACGATTTTAAGTGATATAAGAACTGAACAAGAAAGAAAAATCATGCGATTTGTATAAATTATTAACACTTTCCAACTGTACGTAATCAATACCTCGTTTATCATAAAATGCACTTTTCCTAAGTAATAATACTAAGGACAGACACATGGACAAAAAGAAGACAGATAGAATAATTGACTGATAATCACTCTTAAATATTGTTGAAAGGTGGTGATGCTTAATACAAATGAAAATGCATTTACAGCATTTTCCTTTTGCAGCTCAAACTGTATTTGAATATTTTAGTTTGACCCTGTAAATTTTAACGCTACGTATACCATATTCTATTGAAGACATTTTTTCCCATATAAATAATAAATTTCATATATGATTTGGGCACTACAGAGTTATGCAGCAATGATTTATAAAAATTCCTCTCATAGAACGCAATGTATTGGGATTTCATGGCTATCCATATACACAAACTGGCTGTGCTATGCATATAATTTTAAATAAGGAACATTCTATAGTGAAATTTAATAACCTATAACATTTTAAAGAAATTATGAAATTATTTACGGACAATAGAGCGCGAGCAGACGGACAGATAAACAGACCAACAGTCTGATGGACAAAAAGCTAGACAAGTAGGCTAAATGAATTTATAAACAATGTTTAAACATTGTTAGAAAGTGTTGAAAATGCTGAATAGAAACGAAAATGCAATTCCAGTAATTTTCAGGTAAGCTCTTAATGTGTGGTCCCTAAAATCTCATTCTTAATCATATATGTTTTAAAGAAACCTTTTTTTATGCGGGTGAATAATTTCATTATACTTTGCGTAAAATAAACGCATTAAAATATGGTTTATAGAACTACCTCACAAAGAACGCAGTGCTTCGGAATTTTTTCGGATGTTCTTGTGCACAAATCAGTGGTGGCATTTTCCTCATTTCCAATAGTACCCATAGTGAACTAGAATAACATATATAAGTTTCAAGGAATTCCATGAATATTTACGAGATAAGAGTGCGAACAGACAGACAAATCGAAGTCTCATACACTATTTAACTCTTCTGGGACAAATTTATTTTGTTTTTAAATTATACTACTTTTTTTTTTTTTTTTTTTTTTCACTTTGTTCTAACTTTTAAAAAACCAAATTAAATACTAAATAAATAAATTTCTCTTCAAAATTTGTCTGCTTCTGTTTTTGTTTTGTTTTCAAAGACAAATATATTGGTGAAAAATTAAAAAGAGATTTCTTAACAATCTTATTTAATTTGTAATTTTAACAAAAATTTGAATACTTGCTTGGATAAAAGCATTAAATTTGAAGTCAAATACAAGAGTGCAACAATACACACTCCTACTCAAAAGTTTAGCAAGATTTGCAAAATATCAGCTTTTTTCCATTTAAAAACTTAACTCATGATAAAATTTTTCAAACATTGGGTATTTAAAGAATTGGATCTTCCTCATGTTTTTCGGTGAAGATTGGTTTAAGACAACATATAGGGGGCCGGAAACAAATTGAGCAAAATCAATAATATTTATGATCACCCTGTATCGTTAAGTGAACGAAATGATCTGCAACTTTAGGATATGTTAATATAGACCCAGTACAATGTGTGGATGAATTTGTGTGACGATAGCATGTTAAATAACGGAGATATAAGCATTTATTTTAAAACATTAAAAAAATCAGCATGTTTTTTATTTATTGAGCAGAACTTTTTTACTTTCTTCTATATGTAATATAGAAAAAGTATTGGATTCGCGAAAATTTTCGACCTCCGTTTTTTGACAGATCTACACGTTTTGGGATGTCCTGAACACGAATAGATAGTTTAAAGAAAATGTCTGTCTGGCTTTCAGTCTGTCTGTATGTGTGTCTGTGTGTGTGTCTGTGTGTGTGTCTGTGGTTTCTTGTTTTCACCGTATCTCACGAACCAATGAATGAAATTCAACCAAACTTTGCATATAGTTGGAACCTGACGGGGCATGGTGCTGATTAGATTTGGGGATCAATCGCCCAGCAGGTGGCGCTGTGATTGCAAAATGCCGTATTTTTCACCGTATCTCACGAACCAATGAATGAAATTGAACCAAACTTGGTATATAGTAGGACCCTGACATGGAATGGTGCTGATTAGATTTTGGGATCAATCGCCCAGCAGATGGCGCTGTGATCGCATTTTATGCAAACATTTAACATGGCAGTAAAGGACAAAATTTCCTATAAATGTACATAATGAGCGTTATTTTAAACTTGTGATTGTAAAATTAATATGAATTATTGATAATAGTAGTAGTTAACTAGGAAAAAAATTTTGTGCATGTGGGGGCACCGGTTCCCCCCCTAGGGGGGAAGTACCCCCCCGGGGAAGTAAAATTTCAAGATGGGTATCATATATATATATATATATTTAACGAAATTTAACCAAACTTGGTATTTAGTTGGTCCCCGACATAAACTGGTGCTGATTACATTTGGGGATCAATAGCTAACCAGGTGGCGCTGTGATCACATTTTTTCTAAATTTTTAACATGGCAGTATAGGATAAAATTTCGTATAAATGTACATAATAAGAGTTATTTTAAAGTTGTGATTGTAAAATTAATATGAATTATTAATAATAGTAGTACTTAACTAGGAAAAAAATTTTGTGCATGTGGGGGCACCGGTTCCCCCCTACCCCCCGAGGAAGTAAATTTTCAAGATGGGTATCTTTCGAAAGGTCTCGTTGATAACAGTAGTAGTTAACTAGGAAAAAGAAATTGTGCATGTGGGGGCATCGGTTCCCCCCCACTGGGGGTGTCCGGGGGGGCAAAGTTTCAAGATGGGTATCTTCCGATAGGTCTCGTCAATACCTTTAAAACGAATGGTTGAACCATAAATCTGTGATAATTTAAAACAAAGTTATCGATTTTTTTTTTTTTTTTTTTTTTTGCTTTTAACGAAAAAAAACTTGGAAAAAAAATTGTATTTTTTTTTTTTTTTTTTTTTTAAAGGAAATTTAACCAAACTTGGTATTTAGTTGGTCCCCGACATAGACTGGTGCTGATTACATTTGGGGATCAATAGTTCAACAGGTGGCGCTGTGATCGCATTTTTTCTAAATTTTTAACATGGCAATAAAGGACAAAATTTCGTACATAATGAGAGTTATTTTTAACTTATGATTGTAAAATTAATATGAGTTATTGATAATAGTAATAGTTAACTAGGAAAAAAATTCTGTGCATGTGGGGGCATTGCTTCCCCCCTAGGGGGGAAGTACCCCCCGGGGGGGGGGTAAATTTTCAAGATGGGTATATTTCGAAAGATCTCGTCAATACCTTTAAAACATATGGTTAAACTATAAATCTGTGATAATTTAAAACAAAGTTATCGATTTTTTTTTTTTTTTTGTTTTTTTTTTTTTTTTACAAAAAAAAAAAAAATCGTAATTTTTTTTTTTTTTAATATTGTTACTGATTGAATATGTATATAGGAAAATATAGAAGAAAGTCTTGTGGTGGCCACAACATACTAGTTTTTACTGAGCAGGTGTGTAAGTAACGCCTATAATGTCAAATATAAGAAATTAAAAAACAGTCAGTTTATAACAATATGAAACAAAAGTGGGAGTTTTACCTGTATATTACTTTTCCACATATTTTCAATGCAAATCGATACGTAATCTACATGATTTCCATACAGGCTGTCTCATAAAACTCCGTCAATAGCGAGCAGAGCCACCTCCGTACGACACATTTGAGTTTGTTGTAAAAATCAAACTTCTTACCTACTGGGAACTTCTTCATAGGGCCATATTCTTTATATTTGAACCCATTGTGCTTGAATGTTGTTCACAGTCAACAACTAAAATTTAAAAAAGTTCCCATTTTTGGAAAGGTGGATAACATGAAAGCACATGTTGGAGTAAACACTACTGCCCATCATCTCTCATAATGCGCGCCCAAAATTGGAATATTTTTTATAATTTTGTTAACTGTGCACTTAATGTTTGTTCCGATTTCGTTTCACTAAGGAGTGGAATCAAATATCTTAAAACCATTACAATTGATTTAACAGGTTATAATCATATTGTTAAAGATAAAGCTAATCGTAAATTACAGTTTCCTTGTGCATCATCTCCTAAATATGTGTCTCCGAACAGCAGTATTGCTTTACCCTATTTTCCTAAGTTCCACTAAGCTAATGTTCTGAAACAGTATTATTTTGAAATAATTTTTTGACCTTCCAATCAGTGATGCCAGATTGGGGATTTTGTCCCCATTTTGGGGATTTTTGAGGCTTCTGGGAACAATTCTGGGGACCAAATATTTGTGGGGACTTTTTTGGGGAATTCTAAAATTTTTGGAGATAAATCTGGGGAGTTCGACTTTCTGTCAATGTTAGCAACGTAATGATTTATCCCTACGACCAGGGATTTCCAATAGCTTTATTGTTATTTGGGGATTTTTTTCAAAAATTGCCTTTATTTGGGGGAAAATCTGAGCCATTTTCACTTTCCTTTTTAGTAGAAATCATGTAAAAAAAACCCACTGATTTGGGGAGATTTGAAGATCTGTTTGGGGAAATAATTTTCGACCATCTGGCATCACTGCTTCCAATAAACTCAACGTTCTCTGTTTAGAGATCATACAAATATGCATAACTTTGGGGATATTTAGTGTATTTTCTACTAATATGGTTCCGTGGAGGATCAAAATTGTGATGGCACGTCTCCAGACCTCCTCTAGGGGTGTGTCCCAGACCGTCGCCAATTGCCCATCTGCGCAGCACTAGTGCGATGTAAAACTCAACCATCCATCCTACTAAAATGGTTTATGGTGAAACTAAACGCAGTTTTAAACTCCGTAACAGATTTTTTAGCTCTATTATAATATTTCATTTAGTATCGCGTTAAAAACTGTTAAATGCACAATTGCTGAAATGATCTTTATTACATAAAAATTAAATATAAAAATAAGCTTAAATAGTTCTAACTGCAATTTTTTTTTTTTTTTTTTTTTTTTTTTTGACATTCTTATAAAATCTGTGTATAAATTTAATAGAAAATATTCAGAGGTTTCCTGGAAAATTACTAATTAAGAATATATCTCAAGTTAATAATTTTTCGAGATTAAACCATGTCTTATACCCTGAAGCTACATCTATTTAAGCTTCTTTTTTAAGAGCAGTAGTATTATGAGTGATTTGACCAACCTTAGATGATTTTTTTTTTAATTAAGAGTCTCTAAATTTCCATTTAATACATTTTCTTTTTGTAATTCGAGGTAAACTAAATTCAATTAAAAACAGTAATGTTTCTCAATTTTAAGACGACCTGCGAAGTTTTAAACTAGTAATTCATTAAAGGATGATTCTTTTTACAAATTACGTTTAAGTATTTCTAAAATTGTTAATTTTTCAGACTTTCAAATAACAAAATTAATAATAATAATAATAATAATAATAATAATAATAACATACTTTAACCTTTTAAAAGACATATACAGAATACATCTAAATATTTTTGTGCATACTTTTCTTTAAAATGCTTTAGTTTAAATGTATTGCTTATTTAAATTTCTAAATATATAAATAATCTTTAATGGTAATACAATTTACACAGATATCTATGGCAAACGACATGATTTCATTTTTAAAGTAAACATTTTAATTCCTGTCTGCATCTTTCGGTATATAGAAAAATCATCATTAACCACTTATTTCGAATGAATAATTTATGCTGATAAAAAAAGTGCCCTTTTGTGTATTTTAACCAAAAAAATTATAAAATAATAAAAGACAATGAAAAAGGTGAAGGTTGGGTGGGCAGATGTTTGATTACGGAGAATGGGTGGTGTTATTTGGCAGGTTGGTTGGATGGGTTTTTGAAATTATATATTTTAAAAAAAGGAGCAGAAGGCATATTGTTTTTACTTTGTATTAGAATATATTCTCTATTTTTCTTTAAAATGTTCAGTTTTTTCATTATTGAGTTGTCAATTATTCTTAAAATTAGTAATAAAAACACATGATAATCAATCGATAAATAAATAACCATATTGCTGTATTGTATCATTATTCTTCAGCTGCTATCTACAATTAAGCACTTCAATTATTTTGCTTGCTTTAATCCTTGTGACTCCAAATGCATCATGCTGTAAGTAATGTCTGTTTTTTATGGTTGTTTTCTGTTTGATCCTCTGATTTCGTGAACTAAATAGTTTATTCCACTTTACTTTTTATTTTATTTTTTCAATTAATTTCTTGTACAATAGGGTGCCCGCTTGCAATTTGCTACTGTAGCTGCTAACGAACGAAATCGTACATTGAAGCTCAGCGGTGAAAAATGTCACCTCTGACGAGTTTTTTCATCGTTCTGAGCTTTTCCTAATGGAAAAAAATGTATTTTTTTTTAAATATTGTCTTAATTGTTTATTTTCTCAAATCTGGTTTGTATCGTTTGATTTGAGTTACATGTCGTTTATACGCTCCGGCAAAATTAATGAAATTGCAACTAACAATCTAGGAATAAATTTGTGGTTAGATCAAAGTTAAATTAAATATAAAATAAATAGATCAAAAATAAATGTTTCAATAAATCACAATCAGTCTCCACAGGTAATTTAAATTTGTTGCAATTTCATTCTTATAGGTCTGTGTGGTTTCAGTGATCTTATATCTGTTTCTTGGCTTTACTACGATTAATAATTTATATATATATATATATATATGCACACCTTGTGAGGTATAGCAAAGTTCTACAATTAAAATTCGCACTTTACGAGTACAACATAAATGTGAAGAATTTAGGATTCAGTTGAGTAATAGAGTTAGTTCTCATCCTAAACTAAAATTGTAATTGACATTATGCTAATATTTTTGGAAACTGGATTGTATAAAAGGAGAAGGAACGTTGCGTCTGGGAGTTAGTTGGAAGGAGAGTAAGAGAGTGAGTTGGAAAGAGGATAGTAGCAGAGAGGTAGCCGCGAGAGGTAGATGGTGAATTTCAAGTAGTAGGGGGTTGGAGGAGTTAGTTGTTAGCGGATATAGTTGAAGATAGTAAGTCGAGTAGTATCGTGGCGTCAGGGAATCCTCCCACATACGAAAGATTACTAAGCAGTGAGGGTTAATGAATTTAAAAGAAGTAGTTGAGATTATTTGTGGTTAATTAAGTAAATTAAAAGTATTTATGAAAGCTGCCCTCTTAAGTATAAGTTATTAAATGCATTTATAGTCCAACGCCCACCTTTCTATTAAGCTCAAAATAAAAGCTCATTTATTTTATATATCTGACTCTGACATTACTTCATAACTTTATTAAGTAAATTAAGTTAATCTTTAAGATTAAGAAATATGGCGACCACTAAAAATCGTTCGTCACAGTGGCGCCCAAATCCGCTCGAATCTCGCCCCGAGCTAGCATTTTTTGATGGCACGACCAGTGTGCTTCAATTTTTTGAGCAGCTTGAATATTTTTTCCATTTTTATAAAATCTATATTGAAAAAAAATATTCTTGGTTAGCATATTCCTTAAGAGGAGAACCGAGACAGTGGCATAAATTAATCGCCTGCCATTCACTTGGCTCAAATCCAACCTATGAGGACTTAAAAGGTCGGATCATCGACCTCTTTGCCACTCGGCATGATAGATTGAGATTAGAACATGACCGTTCCCTCCCCCCTCACGAGCGTCAGTGGGAAGCAGAAATAAAACCAGTGGAAAAACCACAACAAGTTATTAAGTCACAGGAAGGTAGCTCTATTAATTTAAACCAACCTAAAACTGGCGATGAAACCGTTATTTCTAGTGACAAAAGCCAAACGCAAGTTAAATCAAATGAGCAAACTTCGCTTGCAAACAGCGATACAGACGAATCTACGTCTGTTATTCAGCCTTTGGCTACGGATACGAAATCCGAAAAATTATCTCATGTAGCGACGGAGGTTGTAAAGGAAAATGCAGTTAAAAGAACTGTGGTTGCTGAAACCGTGAAACCGAGTGAAAGTGTAAAATCAGTAAATGATGCGGTTAATCTTGGTAACCCACCTTTAGATAACAGTTTTGAATATATACAGCCGACAGAGTCAATTGTTTCAAATGAGAAATTGCCCGTAAATGGTCAAAATGACACGCCGCTCAAAGTAAAAGAAAATACAATTAAAATAACTGTGGCTGCTGAAACCGTTAAACTAAGCGAAAGTGAAAAATCATTACATGATGCGGCTAATATTTGTAACTCGCCTTTAGAAGACAGTTTTGAATCTATACAGCCGACAGAACCGGTTGTTTCTAATAAGAAATTGCACGTAAATGGTCAAAATGACCCGCCGACTAAAATAAAAGAAAATGAGGTTATTTTAAAGAAGGTAATTTCAAAGGTAACTGAAGCTCGTGTCAGAAAAATTGAAAGTAATACATTTCAAAATTCATCTCCTGATAGTTTACACTTAAAAACAGTCAAGTTGACCGATTCTGTTATTTTCACAGAAACTGTGGTAAAAGAAAGTGAAAAGTTTAACCACTCTGCTTCTAAAGATCTCGTAACTACTTTTAAAGAAAACCTAGTAGTTAATGTAAGTGAAAGTAATACATTTCAAAATGCAGTGTTAACTAACTCTAGTTCTGCACATTTGGTACATAAAATCAATGATAAAGTCGTAAATCGAACGGAAAAGTCAGATAACTGGGTCGCTAGTTTAAATCACCCGCCGCCTTAAGTAAAAGAAAATGATGTTATTTTAACGAATGAAATTTCGAAAGTGCAACTAACCTCTTCTGATGTTTCTAGACAGTCTAGCAGCAATGCATTCGAAAGTACGGAGCGGCAGTCTTCGGCTGCTGTGACTGTGAACAGTGACAAGGTGCCGAATTCGAAACCCCCTCAACATAGCGACCAGATTCCGAGTTCAAAACCTCCTCCGAACAGTGAAAAGGTTCCGGTTGTGAAACCCCCCCCCTGAGAGTGACCAGGCATCAGGTTCGAACCCTCCTCAGGACACCGAGGTGCCGAATTCGAAACCCCCTCAACATAGCGACCAGATTCCGAGTTCAAAACCTCCTCCGAGCAGTGAAAAGGTTCCGGTTGTGAAACCCCCTCCTGAGAGTGACCAGGCATCAGGTTCGAACCCTCCTCAGGACACCGACTCTGCAATGTCTGACCTAAATCTGCAAGCCACCAGCACTGAAATTGCTACAACAACTCCACAGGCCAGTCTGACCCGCATCTCTGATTTAACTGATATCAAGGAAGCGATATCTCAGGTGCTATGGTTCTATATTTTTTTCATTGTAAAGTGTACTTCTATCGGAGCAGTTATGTAATCTACGACATGTAGTAAAGCCATTTGGACTTTCAACCATAAGCTAAAAGCCATGAACTTTCTAAAATATCAAAAGTCAAAATTTAAACTTTTAGCATGAACTTTCAAACTACTGAAATTTCATGTATTGTTTACATGTCATAATTTTGTTTTCTGTTATATAATATATGCATGTATGTACTTTAATGTTCTTTTATTTTTTAGCCATCGCCTGCAGAGCGGGTAATATAACATGTCTTTTTTAGCCTTTGTAAACATTTCCCCCTCTTTAGTTTTGTAAATGATCTATATGTATGTACGCTAATTTTTTTTTCATCAGCCATCAACGGCAGTTTTTGGTAAAAACCTTTTTCCAACATTTGTGTATATATATATATATATATTCCTTATCTACATTTCTCTTAATGTCTTATAAATTGTATAAAATGAAATTTGATAAATTGTATAAAATGAATATTTCTTATTTTTAAACTCTTGCATTCTCACTAAGAGTTCTATGTATGTATATATTAATATGGGGTTAAAAGAATTTTTTTTTTCGATATTTTGCATGTAAATTCGCGTTTAACAACTAACCTTAATAATCTAACAATTTAGTATTTTCCGTATGCAAATAGCTAGCTGAAAATATTGGTTACCTATAAATTATATGTCAAACTCTTATCCATATAAAGTTGTAGTTCACGTCTTTTTTTTTTTTATACTGTAAAAAAAATTTTTGTATTGTAGAAGTACTCTGATTCAAACCCGAAGTACAGACGTTAAATCTGAAAATCCAGGCTGATTCCTTTAATTGTTCTTTTTGAAATGCTGAAAGAAGTATTTTTGGAAGCGTGCCAGCGTTTTTCTTTCCTGAAGTCGAAACAAGCTCTTGGAAGCATGCCAACAGCGGATCTCTTTCAAGATTCATCTGATAGCGGACAACTGGAAACTTTTTGATAGACTCTTCAGTGACTGACATTTCACGTTTTAATAAAATTATTTTTTATGTTACAAGTCTTAAAAATCAAGTCAAGTACTTTGGTTAGCTGACGGTTATCTGGGTCTAGACTGACCTGCAGATGGATGAAGAGATAGCAAGTTTTTTGTCAATAAAAAAGATTATTTTAATGTTAAAAGTTCATAAAATTAATGAAATTTTTTCCTTTCCATTTTGTAAGGAAAGACGTGCCTGTAATTCCCCGCTGTATCGTTGGACTATATATCTTTAACTAACCAATTATGAGTACAAAGGGTTTTCCGGTATAAATCTACTTAGAATGAGCTTTTAAAAAATGTTTCTTATAATGCTAAGTGTCCGGTTTTTTAGCCCTGTACTCTTAATTTTTTTTCCCTTATTTGATTTAAAAAAAAAAAAAAGGCAAATAGTTAATGTTGGGCAGTTTAATTTAAGTTTCCCCCCTCTTTTTCTAAAGTATTTTGGAGTTTAATTTTAAACAGTAAGTCACTGCAGCTAATTTTTTATTTGCATAGCATAACAATACCTTTAAAATTTTCACGGGTAAAAACCCGTTGTGGATTTTTACGTGAATTTTTTTTCTTTTGGGGAGGAACTGTGAGGTATAGCAAAGTGCTACAATTAAAATTCGCACTTTACGAGTAAAACATGAATGTGAAGAATTTAGGATTCAGTTGAGTAATAGAGTTAGTTCTCATCCTAAACTAAAATTTTAATTGACATTATGCTAATATTTTTGGAAACTGTATTGTATAAAAGGAGAAGGAAGGTTGCTTTTGGGAGTTAGTTGGAAGGAGAGTAAGAGAGTGAGTTGGAAGGAGGATAGTAGTAAAGAGGTAGCCGCGAGAGGTAGATGGTGAATTAGAAGTAGAAGGGGGTTGGAGGAGTTAGTTGTTAGCGGATATAGTTGAAGATAGTAAGTCGAGTAGTATCGTGGTGTCAGGGAATCCTCCCACATACGAAAGATTACTAAGCAGTGAAGGTTAATGAATTTAAAAGAAGTAGTTGAGATTATTTGTGGTTAATTAAGTAAATTAAAAGTATTTATGAAAGCTGCCCTCTTAAGTATAAGTTATTAAATGCATTTATAGTCCAACGCCCACCTTTCTATTAAGCTCAAAATAAAAGCTCATTTATTTTATATATCTGACTCTGTCATTACTTCATAAATTTAAGTAATTAAGTATGTTTCAGCTTCAAGCAAAAGTTAAATGAGTATGGCGACGACAAATCGTTCGTCACAACCTTAATACGGAAAAAAAAAACATGCGTCATTGGGAACATACACAAATACTTTACAAAGTTTCGTGGTAGGTGCTGTATTTATTAATATTATAAATATCATATTGTTTAATCAGTGAGATTTATTTTGAGTACTGGAACCGATTTTTATGTCGCATTTACCTATTATAACAGTGGAGGGAACATTCCCTTAATACGGGAATATAAGAAAATGTGGCAAAGATGAAACAGCTGACTATAAGAAAAATGTTAGCTTTTTTGGCATTTATCGCGTTATTGGCAATTTTTTTCGTTTTGAAATAAATACTTATTATTATTATTATTATTATTATTAAAAGATACAGCAAGCAAAACTTGTGTAAAATACTATAACTGCCGAAATTTATTTTTACTTTGTTATTAATACTTTCCAATAAAATTTGTAGTTTTAAAAATACGAAATATTTTTAGAACAACATATATTAGCATCATAAACTATATTAGCACTTTATGAATTTGTATGAAATTTTAAAATAATAATGACATCAATTGTTTGAGATGCATAATTTATTATTTTTTATATTTTTTATCGTTCACGTTTAATTAAACATGTAATTATTTTTATGTCGAAAAAAAAGTAAACTCATATATATCTATATATATATATATATATATATATATATATAGGCAACAAATAAATTATTGCTAACATTTAAATGGCTAATTTTAAAGCTATTATGAGGTTATTATTTTCATATTTTAAATAATTAAAAGAAAACTAATCAAAAATTCGAAAATCGGGCTTCGAGGTACACAAGTACCACTCGGGGGGCACCTTCGTGTAGAATCACGTGACTGTCCGAGCTATCGTCTTTGGCTACGCTGTCTGCATACACACACGCAGAAATTGCCTGTTATATATATAAAGATCCGATTTAAATAATTTGAGACAGATTTCCCATAGGCACATTAGCATTCGAGAACTAAATCCTATCAGAGGTGTGGCTTTTATCGATTGTGCCACATCTGAATAATGGACAATTTCAGATTCTGGGGACTGTCTCCAAAATGATGCGCCGTCTCGAATGGGTTGAAGTAGTCCAGTCACTTCTCGAAGTTAATTTCTGGTACATTTTCAGACAATTAACAAATTTATCGTCATTGTCTTGTGACTACAAATGAGCTTTGAAATCTCTATTAATATGGAATTTTAAATGCGCAATCTCTCCTAAATAGCAAAGCCGCAAACTCTTACATTTTGGTAGGAGAAATTGCGCTATGTTTAATTAAATAATTATTCGCCTTTAGAGAAAATCGTGATACTTGTACTGTTACTCTAGGTTAACAGGTTATGAGAAATTGTTTAATTTATAAATATTTTATATTAATACCATTCTACAGAAATTCCTAGGAAGGGTTATGAAAATTGAAGCATTTATTTTTGAAAACGGGACTAAATAACCACGTTTTATATTAGATTCTTGAAGCAATCAACATGCACATTCAAGACAGTACTTCACTATTGATGTTGTACAACCACATGGAGTGGCAACTCACCCACACTGTTCTTTCCAGCCGATCTCCTATGGGTACGCAATCGCTCCTACCACACGATCCCTCCTAGCTTTACCTTTAGTCCAGGCAACGAAGGCCAAAATTTGACGAATAGAGGAAAAGAATCGTGTAGTTTTGAAATTTTACATACTCATAGCCGAGAGGGTCCTGAACAACATACTAAAAGTCCCCGCCCGTGGGGGGTGAGCGGGGGGCAGGGGGGCATTTAAGGGGGGCAATTTTCAGTTTTTATTAAATATCTTAAAAACTATCGCATTTCGAGACAAAATGTCAATCACAAAATTAATCTACGTAAAATTTCCTACAAAAATGTATATTACATTTTGTTTGTACGATCATTAGTTTAGAAGATGTAAGGAGATGAAATAACACATTTTCTTGAAAAATTCTTTTTTGCAATAGTAAAATCAACTAAAGTGTGCAATTAAAAGGGTTCTTGTCAAATATTTTCTAATGTAAAAAACAAATATATACATAGGGAATATGCAAGGATAATACAGCATGTTTTGTAAGTTTTAAATAATTTTAAGGCTAGTAGGCGCAAGTGGCGGTTTGAGTAAAAATCTGGATAAGTCCAGTCAAAATAGGAAAAATAGAAAAAAAAAATCGTGTAGTTTTGAAGTTTTGCACACTCATAGCCGAGAGGGTCCTGAACAACATACTAAAAGTCCCCGCCCGTGGGGGGTGAGTGGGGGGCAGGGGGGCATTTAAGGGGGCAATTTTCAGTTTTTATTACATATCATAAAAACTATCGCATTTAGAGAAAAAATGTCAGATACAAAATTAATCTACGCAAAATTTCCTACAAAAATGTGCATTGCATTTTGTTTGTACGATCATTAGTTTATAAGATATAGGGAGATGAAATAACGCATTTTCTTGAAAAATTCTTTTTTGCAATAGTAAAATCAACTAAAGTGTGCAATTAAAAGGGTTCTTGTCAAATATTTTCTAATGTAAAAAACAAATATATACATAGGGAATATGCAAGGATAATACAGCATGTTTTGTAAGTTTTAAATAATTTTAAGGCTAGCAGGCGCAAGTGGCGGTTTGAGTAAAAATCTAGATAACGAAGACCCAAAACCGATCAACATTAAAAAAAAAAAAAAAATCGTGTAGCTTAGAAATTGAGCACAGTTATAAAGTTAAGTGCCCTGAATAACATACTAAAAGTCCCTAAGCATGGGAGGGGGGGGGGCATTTAAAGGGGGCACATTTCAGTTTTTATTAAGTATCTTGAAAACTATCACATTTAGAGAAAAAAAATCTCAAAGCTATAAGATTTTTGTAAATGTTGATCGGTTTTGGGTCTTCGTTATCTGGATTTTTACCTAAACACCACTTGCGCCTACTAACCTTAAAATTATTTAAAACGTACAAAACATGCTGTATTATCCTTACATATTCCCTATGCATATATTTGTTTTGTACATTAGAAAATATATTATCAGAACCCTTTTAATTCCACAATTTAGTTGATTTTACTATTGAAAAAAAAAAAAAAAAAAAAAAGAATTTTTCAAGAAAATGTGTTATTTTGTTCCCCTATATCTTCTAAACTATTGATCATACAAACAAAATAGAATACACAATTTTTTTAGGAAATTTCACGTAGATTAATTTTGCAATTGAGATTTTTTTTTCTCTAAATGCGATAGTTTTCAAGATACTTAATAAAAACTGAAATGTGCCCCCTTTAAATGCCTCCCCCATGGTTAGGGACTTTTAGTATGTTATTCAGGGCACTTAACTTTATAACTGTGCTCAATTTCTAAGCTACACGATTTTTCTTTTTTTAATGTTGATCGGTTTTGGGTCTTCGTTATCTAGATTTTTACTCAAACCGCCACTTGCGCCTGCTAGCCTTAAAATTATTTAAAACTTACAAAACATGCTGTATTATCCTTGCATATTCTCTATGTATATATTTGTTTTTTACATTAGAAAATATTTGACAAGAACCCTTTTAATTGCACACTTTAGTTGATTTTACTATTGCAAAAAAGAATTTTTCAAGAAAATGTGTTATTTCATCTCCCTATATCTTATAAACTAGTGATCGTACAAACAAAATGTAATATACATTTTTGTAGGAAATTTTGCGTAGATTAATTTTGTAATTGACATTTTTTCTCTAAATGCGATATGTTTTAAGATATGTAATAAAAACTGAAAATTCCCCCCCTTAAATGCCCCCCTGCCCCCCGCTCACCCCCCACGGGCGGGGACTTTTAGTATGTTGTTCAGGACCCTCTCGGCTATGAGTGTGCAAAACTTCAAAACTACACGATTTTTTTTTCCTATTTTTCCTATTTTGACTGAACTTATCCAGATTTTTACTCAAACCGCCACTTGCGCCTACTAGCCTTAAAATTATTTAAAACTTACAAAACATGCTGTATTATCCTTGCATATTCCCTATGTATATATTTGTTTTTTACATTAGAAAATATTTGACAAGAACCCTTTTAATTGCACACTTTAGTTGTTTTTACTATTGCAAAAAAGAATTTTTCAAGAAAATGTGTTATTTCATTTCCCTATATCTTCTAAACTAATGATCGTACAAACAAAATGTAATATACATGTTTGTAGGAAATTTTACGTAGATTAATTTTGTAATTGACATTTTTTCTCTAAATGCGATAGTTTTTAAGATATTTAATAAAAACTGAAAATTGCCCCCCTTAAATGCCTTCCCCCCTGCGCCCCGCTCACCCCCCACGGGCGGGGACTTTTATTATGTTGTTCAGGACCCCCTCGGCTATGAGTATGCAAAATTTCAAAACTACACGATTTTTTTCTTCTATTTTTCCTATTTTGACTGGACTGCTTATAGTTTTCAACCGATTGAAAAATTACTACCTTTTGTGATGCAAAGAAAAAAATATTTACTGCAAATATTCTTGTCTCGATGGAAATTACACGAGTGCATTTTATGTTTCAGAATAATGTTTCTTTAGTTTTTTTCCAATTTCCTGCAAGTTTTGTAAATTTTTTGTTATAAGAAAAAAACTTGCCGAAAAAAAATAATAATTTCCGAAATGAAAAACATTATCTCTCAAAACAACCATCCGATTCCCACAAAAGAATAAAAAAAGGGGGGGGAGTGTCGCATATTAAATACAGTAAGTGAAATCATGGACTAAAATTAAAAGTCATTTTTCGCTTTTTATCATACAGGATAATCCAAAGTATTAATTCTACTATTCAATTTGTAATTAGTCCCCTAATTGCAGTCGTAACAAAACCGATATCGGAGTTCTAAATATTCTATACATGTCTGATTATCAAAGTCACTTTCTGCAGTATTTTTTTATTTATTATCTTTTTTTTTTTTAGAAAATAGAAAAAAAAAGTCAAAAAATGTATATATTTTAATAATTTGATCAACCACTGTATATATCTGTGATAATAAGGTGCGACGTTTTAGACCCATTACAACTAGTTATCTAACTTCCCAACTTTAGCTTTTGTGTAAAAATGAAAATTTTAAATGTGTTTACTGCAAAAGTACGTTTTCCGACGATTTTGACGTGCAATAAATTTTATTGTTACAAACGTTTTAAAGATATTGCAGTAAAAATTATGGAAATGTCTTGCATATTTTTGATTATCTTTTGAACTAATATATATATGTATATATATATATATATATATAATATATAATATATAATATATATATATATGTATATTACCTAAGTTTTTTTTTACAAAATATTCTATATGTTGTGTATGTTTGAAAATATCACTAAACCCTTATAAGACAGATAAAGGTAATAAATAACAGTATAGATTACTTATTATCTTTATAGTATATTATATATGTATATATATATATATATTAAGTTGAATTTAGGATAGAAGATCTGGCGTAAATGGGAAATCTTGTTAAAATACTGCTAAATATAGCCTATATTTTTAATTTTTATAATTAATTTTCTGAATTTATCTTTGATTTTATGATATTATAACACATTTAACGCTTTGACTGCCAAGCCAAAATTGCAAATGTCATTGCAAATGCCATTGTCAAAATTGCAAATGACATTACAAATTGTACGTATTTATTACATCTGTATATATATTTATCACATACTTTCTCTCTCTACATATACATTTATTTTTTTATTTTTACATGTTAGAAATATTTCATTTTCTACAAAACTCAGCTCATGGAATAGGCACATATATCAATTTGGACAAACCACGTATACCTAACACATCGTAGGGAGCCCAATAATCAAACTCAAATACGACTTTCCTCTAACTGATATCTTTTTTGATGGCCAAGGCCTGAAGTGTGTAAACACCATGGCTATCATATCTGACAGCTAGTGTCCCAACGAAAATATCACTGGCTATCACATATGATAGCCATGGCAGTCAAAGTATTAAAAGAATATATATATATATATATATATATATATGTATATATATATATACTCCAGGAATGTTTTATATTTAAAAAATGCTTTGAATGCAATCAGATGCTTTGAATTTAATCACTTACCTTATAAATATCCTGAATGAGTTTACTAATAACAAAGTTAATTCGCAATGTTGTTTCTAAAGAACTATTGATAAATTTGAACCCACTTTGAAAAAAGATTACTAATGAACTTGATTTGCCATTTTGTTGCAAAAAGGAAAATACTTTAAATTAAGGGTGTCACTTGAAAATTTATCATTACGATAACTTTTGAAATACTGAATTAATTCGAGCCAAAAATGGACTTATCTATTAAATATCTCTGGGCAACTTGCACTGCCATTTTGTTTTCAAGTGGCCGCCACTTGAAAATTTGCCATCCCGATAACTTTTGAAATGCTGAACTAATCCGAACCAAAATTGGACAATGAGCTTATCTTATAAATAACTCAGATGAGTTTATCGGGCAACTTGTCCTGAATTTTGTTACCAAGTTGCAGCTACTTGAAACCAGGCTGCCACTTGAAAATTAGTTATCACGATACGTTTTGAAATAACGAATTAAAACGAACCACTTATGCAATGTACCTATCATTCAAATGTCTTAAATGAGACTGCTAAACAGTTTGCTCCACTCTTTTGTTTCCTAGTGGAGGTCATTTGAAATCAGGCTGCCACTTGTAAATTTGCAGTTACGATAACTTTTTAAATACTCAAATTAATCGAAAAAAGTTAGCCCCGTAAACGAATGATCAATGGTTTCCATGCCGTATTATACGCAAAACATACTTTTATGCATATAATGAATATATACTCATTTTATTTTATTTAGAGCATCCAATAGGTGCTACACCATAAATACCAGAAATTTCGCCCGTAGACGTAATAATTTTAGTATACGTAATATATTTTTTCGATTCCTATATATGCAAATTTTTTTGCATACATATTGCAATTTATGCAAATATTGTTGCATGGAAACTAATTTTTAACATTTACCGGAAATTCGTTTCGTAAAACTATAGTTATCCCAATAAAATTTATTTTATAATTTTTGTCAAATCTTTTTCGCTAGTAAAAGTTAATTATACGATGTCTATTGCCAAATTTAGGGGCTTTTTAACTCAATATCCACCACTAAATTTTATATGTAACGGTCACCTAATCACTTCGGAGGTTGTTCGACCGTTATATGTATCAAATATCGATCCTCAAAATTACTGGTGATAGCTGAATAAAAGTGTCCCTAAATTTGGCAACAAACTGGGCTATCTGGAAGGATTTTAGATCGACACAATGTACTGATAATGATAATGTTTGAATTTTTTATTATTTTATCTATTCTGGAAATGCAGGGTAAGGGCTATGTTCGATTCCAGGTTGCGCTCGTCGGCCGAAACCTTCTGAGTTTTTCATTGTTTTCTCCAAAACTCCCTCCTGAATACGTGCTAATACCCTTAAAAAAATAAAATAAAATAAATAAACACGGAAAATATCTCGTTAAATCCTAGTATCCTAGACATTCAATCAGCCTTATCACAACCTATGCGAATGCATACAAAATTTTAGGTATGATTTTTTAAAATTATTATTATTTAATTTAACTCTCTTTCATTTATTATTATTCATTTACAATATCTGAATACATATTTCCATATGGATGGCAATAAATAAATTTATGGTGATAAATAATTTTGATTAGTTTAGAAAGGGTTGAAAATGTGACAATTTGTGTTATAAATGTTTAAATAATAGCTTGAATTAATTTTTATAAGAGTGAAAGTCATTTCCACTGTGTTAACATTTCGCTTTGGTAAAAATTATTCGTTCAATCCGTCAAACATCTGTCAAGAATTTTTCCGTTTTCCAAGAAGTAATACTCATTTTCACTGATAAATTTTCCTTTTTATAAAACAAAACATTTCTTATGGTAATTTACACACACACAAAAAAAAAAAAAAAAAAAAAAAAGGTCAATCAATACATGAACTAATAAATTAATAAACAATATAAATAAACAAATTTTCTTCAATAAATGAATATTTCCGTGCTATTAAAGAAAAAAGTGGAGGGTTTCTGAGAAGAAAAACCAAATCGCTTTATAAAGTAATATATTTGTTGCTGAAAAATTTTAAATTAAAATATGAATAAATGAATGAACAAATAAATTAATTTCCCTAATTCTCTTATATTTTCTTATAAATGAAGTTATTCTCATTTAATTATATCCGTACACATTTAAAATATTCAATAAATTCAACACGTATAAATGCATTATTCACGAAAATACTTTTTTTTTTTTTTTTTTTTTTTTTTTTAAGCTTTTCAATTAATAGCAATGCTTATATAACGCATATTTTCTGTTCAAGCGGCACAAGGTGGCGCATCGATCATAAATAGTTTCCATTTTCATTCGCACACTTCAGGTATTAAATTTCTCCAGGGCAGGCGTAGAAGTAAAAGGCGTATGATTTTCAACCTTAATTTCGCAATACTTTTAAATTTATCTTGGCAATCAGAAGGAAAATTAGTTTGAGAGCTTATATATGTGAATTGGAAAAAAAAAAATTTCTTTCTTTCTTTCTTTCTTTTTTTTCTCTTTCCATTAAAGTATTAATTTAAAGTTTCGGGAAAAATAATAATAATAATAATTGTCGTAAAATATTTTTTCTCGAGAAATTCTGCAAATTCTAATAAATAAGAATTTAAATTTAATTATAAATACTGAATTCGTGTAAAATAATAATATTTTCTTATCAATAGTAATAATAATAATAATAAAATGTTTTTAGTCGATCTTCTTTTTAGATTCATCTATTATATTTCCGTTCAAACGGAGATTGATCTTTCTTCTTACTGGTTTCGCGGGGGAAAATTTATCTTCTTAATGTTATGGTTGGTTGTAGCTTTACACTTCAATGTCATTTGGATATTTTGCGCAAGGAAAAAATGTCATTTGAATTTGCTGAAATGCCAAATAAAATGCGTAAATATTCTCGTTATTGTCTTCTGTATGGGATCGGACATGATACTGAGTGTTTCACAAAGTTGGCTGGCTGGGAGAGATTTATGCAAATTGCTGAAATATCTACAATTGCTGTCATTGATGTTATCAACGGCATTTATTTTGGAAATTCTTATATACATTTGCCGCCAACTGACAGACAAAAGCTTAATGAAGGACAGCATAATGCTTATCTGGTTGCTTTGCCCTTATCTCTCACTACCACAAGTAAGTTTGAAAAAAGAAATATTAAAAATTTAATTTTTAATTTATTAATTATTAATTTTTTAATTAAAAAAAAATTATCTATAATTATTAAATTATTAAAGAATTTTTCATTTCCATAAATTCGATGAAGCCTTGATATGTAAACAGAACTCTTTTTTTTTTTTTTTTTAATAAAAGGCAAATGTACAATAAGTTAAATTCAACAGATTTTTAAATTAATAATGTTTAAATTAATACGACGTTTTTTGTAGAACTGACTTAAATTTTTTGGAATATATTTAGTAATATTTTTGCTTTAAAGTTGTTTTCATTTTTTATAGCTTATTTGAAACTTGGAATTTAAAAACTGTTAAACACAAAAATATGTGCAATGCAGAAAGTAGATATGAAACACGTGTTTCTATTTCTATTTATTTTATTTCTCTCTCTCTCTCTCTCTCTATATATATATATATATATATATATATATAAATTGATTGATTGATTGATTGATTTTTATTATTTATTTATTTATTAATGCATACATGTATATTTTTTTAATTCTTATTTATAAACATATATTTTGTGTAAAATTATTCTTTACTAAGAAAATTAAAACAAATAACATTAATCAAAAATTGTTATTCCTCATAAAAATTATTATTAAGACCTTAAAGGAAAAATATTTTAATGTATTTGTAAACCTATAAATTTTTTGTACATTTAAAGATTTTTTTTTTTTTACTAAATACTGTTTGTTGTAACTCATTAAAGTTTTATCGAGTTATCAACTAAAATACATTTTTCAAAAAATATTTAGTTTTTTTTTTTTTTTTTTTTTTTTTTTTTTTTCATTAAGAGAGTTTTGGTTATTTATATTTTAATTGAAGATCGGAATTTAAATATTATAAAAAACAAAATTATATCTAAAAGAGATAAGAGGTAAAAAATAACAATATTTACAAGTTTATAATTGCTTATATGATTTCTTTATTTGGTCAGCCATTGTTATTGATTATTATTATCTGATAATTACGTTTCACTTTTTAAACTCTAATTAAAAAATATGTATATAATATATCTATACATATACTGTGTATATGTGTTTGAGCATGCATATACATTTTAAAATGCATATTAATAATCAAAAATATTTTGTCAAATTATACTTAAAAAAGAAAAGCAAATTATCTATATATAATTATTATTATTTAAAAGTAATCATAATTTTGTACATTTAAACGAAATTTTGTCCTATACTACCATATAAAAAATTGGAATAAAATCAGATGACTTGGATTCTTCTTGAATCCCCGTCACTAAAAATTGACAGGTAGCTATTTATGACGAGATTCAACTAAATAGAACTTTTTTTAAATGAAATTCTGTGTATAGTGTAACCACGTTTCCTAAGACTAGCAGTGAGGACGAAGCCAGACGCTTGGAGGGGAGTCAAATTAACAGTTAAGATTTTGTAAACAACTCTTTATTCAGTGTTCCTTATCACTTGTTTTCTCTAAAATCATCCCTATTTTAGCAGTGGACTCATTGACTCCATGCGCAGAAACTTCCATGGTCGCAAGAAATGTGGTTAAAGAATACAAGTTCTTCAGCAGTTCTTTTTTTTTTTTTTTTTTTTTTTTTTTTTTTTAAATTATTATTATTATTATCATTATTATTAAACACACAGACAGAAGATAATTTCAGAAAATAATCAAATCATGTCATCTTCGAATCATTCATCGAATATTTTTCCGAATCTAATACTTCCTGTTACTGAATGTAGAAAAAAGTACAAAAAATTGAAGTAAAGCCTCAAAATTGTTACAATGCTTCAAGCTTTACATAATCATGGAAAACATTTAGAATTATGCGGCTCTGTTTAATTTTTAAAGGGGTTATACGTTTGAATAAATACAAAAATTCAAGTTTTTTTTTTTTTTTTAATTAACTTTTTCTAATCGATAACTTATAAATCTTCGTATATTTAATTATTGATAAAGGTTTTATTTCAAACTATATTTTAAAATATAAAGTTTATATATATATATATAATTCAGAAAGGTCACACGAAATTTTCATGAGATATGCCGTATGCAATTGAAATAATACATTCAAACCTCGTTAACGTGAATCTCAAGGGTGAGAAAAAAATTGTTCATGTTATCAGTAGTTCATACTATCAGTAACTTATCTTTATTTAACTAAACTAATCTTCATTTTGTTGGAGATTGTGGAAACAGTTCACATTAAAAGTAATCCACGTTCAGCGTGCTCACGTTAACAAGGTTCGATTGTAATCGACAAAAATGTTTACTTCCTACTATATTCAAGAAAGTAAATTATTGGATTCGTAAAGAATTTCAATTTTAATTTTTCGATGGGTCGATTCATCAAGGGATGTAAATCTTTAGTTTGAGGATTGGTGTAAAAAATGACTGCCTTTGAAAGGAATAGTTGAACTACATATGTGTAATAATTCTAAAGAAAAATACAAATCTTTATCATTTTTAACGAAAAGGAACTGAAATGTCATCTGTGAGGCACAAAAGGGACTTTCATTCCACATACAGGTTTTTACATTTTCAAGCTGAAAATCATCTGCAGTCACCTTGTAAAGTTTTTTAATAAATAATGTGTACTGCGTGAATTTGTATAGGAGAATATAGAAGAAAATTAGATGATAAACGAAACATATTAATTGTTGAATGACATTCAGCAATTTCATGTCATATTATTACAGGTTAAAGAAAATTATTTATTAATATTTCACTCCACATTAGGTTGAATTCTTTAGAAATTGAACTACTTACATTCAATTTAGAATATTTTGAATACAAAAGTAATATAAAATTATGTATGTATCAGATCTATATTAAATTGGCATTAAGAGCAATAATTTTGGCATTTATCTATCAAAGTTTACGTTAATTCCTTGAAAATTCTTGCTTGTATTTCAATAAAAGATAGTTTAAAAGTAAGAATTAAGTATTTCTTTTTCTCTATTTTGGTTAACTTAATAATCTTTAATTATTTAAATAAAAAGCAAAATTGATGAATAATTAAAAGGAGCGATTTTATCGATAAAGGTATAGTAGAAACAAAATTTCATTAATCAGGCATAGAAAAAAAAATCGAAACTTATTATTGAATAGAATCTAAAAATCTTCGATTAGCATTCACTTTTGTTATTTCATTTTGAGGGGGTATTACATACAAAAATATTATTTTATTGGAATTTAAAAAAAAAAAAAAAAAAAGAATCAAAAGAATTTTTTTGTTAATACAGTCCAACAAAAATTTTGTTGCGAGAATCGAAAGAAACATATCGCTCGCCGTTTAGAGAGTGATCTAATGAGAGAAGTATGAATGAGTAAATTCCGATTTAAACAAAACCGAGCTTAAACTAAAGAGCATAGTTGAAAACATACAGTAACCTACAAATTTGTTGCCACAACCCCCATGGAGCGAGAAAACGACTCTAAAAGTTTTAGTTGTTTCTATAAAAACCTACGAAAGAGACTGCGTTAGCAAGACGGTGTGGACAGTGGTTAGAGTATTCAATTCCAGTGTGACAGGTCGTGAGATCAAGCCCACGTGACTGCTCATACTTTTTTTTATTATTATTATTATTATTATTGTTAATATATATAAATGAAATAAAACAAAATATTAAAGTAAATGAATAATTTTAGAGAAAATAATTATGAAATTTAATTATGAAATTAAATATAAATATACTCTATACAAAGATATTATTAAGGAATATAGGGTAAAATTATCTCTTTACTGGAAAAAAAAAAGAAATATATATATATATATATATATATATATATATGCTTAAATTTGCAAATATAGTGTCAAGTTAATAATGACTATGATTAGAAATTTTTTAAAAAAATGACCAAAACAAAATCATTTTTCAATTTATAAGCGCAACGTATAAACGAAAATTTATCACAATAACGACTATATAAGTAAAAGTTCTTTCTTTTTCCGCATGAAAAATAATTCAATTAAAAGCAGACGATCAGCTTTTGGAGGCGCTTTATGCTTTAGCAGCGTTGGCAAAAAATATTAATTAAGAATTTATATAAAGCAAAAATAAATAAATAAATAAATAAAGGTAATATTTTTCTTCGAATTATTAATTTATTTAATTTAGTAAGAAAAATTAAAAGCATTTTTTCGCTTGAAATAAAATGTTTTAATAATTTAATAGAAATACTATTCATTTTTATGTACGAAGAATAACAAAATTAAAAGCAGACGATCATCATTTGTTACTAGCGGCTTTGACGTAAAATATTGATAAAAAAATTAACTGAAACTTTAGGAAAGAAAAAAAAAATGTATAAATAAAATTTATTTTCTCTTAAACTCGTCATTTATATAAATTACAAAGAAAATTTATAAATATAATTTTTTTTTTCAATTGAAAAAATAAAATGCTTTAATAATTTAATTAAACATTTAAATGTATTTTTTAACTAAATTTAATAATTATCTTCCTTAATTTTTTTTCCTTTATTTTATTAAAAAAAAGTATGCATATAATATATCTGTATATGCATATTTTGGAAAGGAAAAGAAAAAAAAAATGTAAGTGCTCCGTCGGGGCTCGAACGCAGGAACTACGTAACACGAATCCAAGACCTTACCACAGCACCACGCTCATGCGAGCTGGAAACTTCTTTTTTCGATTTTGATAAAAAGCATCTAAAAGTTTAAGGGTCATTTCTTGCCCCCTGGGGAGTTGTTGCAGAAAATTTGAACGCTATCCTATGTTTTCGACCATGCTCTTTAATTTAAGATTGATTTGGTTTAAATCGAAATTTTACTCATTCATACTTCCCTTGTAAGATGTAGCTTATCGGACAATCAAGTGACTGAAAAACACACACTCATACACTCAGAGAGAGATTTTCTAAAAATGGTCAAATCGTATTCATGACATCTCAAAACGTGTAAATCCATAAAAAATACGGGGTCTAAAATGTTCACGAATCCATTGATTCCTTCTTATGTACCCCGTTAAAAATAAAAAAGTATATTTCATCAGAAAAATGGTTCGAATTCAGCTGCACCCAAAGCTTTGGTGCTGCATTTCACTGTCTTAATAAAATGTGTCCTAAAAGTTCCAGTACTCCAACTTAAAGAACTCATTGTGTCCATAATTTTTTTTAAATATTAAACTTTATCGTCTGCTTATTATTGCATCAATTCTTTAATTTTTATCGTTTGTTTCTTTTCTCGCTCAAGTTGTGTAAGAATAAAGTTTTATGTTATCTTGTTCTTCATAGTGAAATGAGTTTATCACGCATTCAGAGAATTACGCTGTTTGAAGCTTATTTCGAATGCAAATCGTATGAAAGATGCAAAGATGTTTGGCGATATAAGTATCCAGATGATGCAATACCGAGCAAAAATAGGCTGTATCAGCTCGTTCGACAATTTCATTATACAGGTTCTGTGCAGGTGTGTACAGGTTTCTCTACAAGAAGTCACTCCCAGCATGTTAAAACGCATTTTTAAACACATGTGCAAACGAGTTCAGCCTTGCCTCCTAGAAAAGGGTGCACATTTTAAACATTTATTATAAATGTAAGTTCTGTATTTTTTCCTCCGTTATTTTAAATGTGTCTTTTATCATTAGCATAAAAATAATCGTTTTAAGGTTTGTTGTTTTGTAAATAAAAAATACATTAGTGTCAGTACTGGAACTTTTAGGACACTCTGTAGTACTTAATCCTAAAATAAAATAGCTAAATGTGATATAGAAATCACATATATTTTTAAAATTTTCTCTTCCTTTTAATTTAAATCTATTTTAACGCTTTATATAATAATTCACTCGTGTATTCAATTTTAATTATTAATATCCGCCGGATTGTTTCTCCATCAATAAAATAAAATAAGAAAAAAAGAAATGTAAAAGAAAATCACTCTGCAAGCAAACTCAAGATATCTTTTAGTCTTACAAAGAATAACACATGGTTCATTTCATTTATGTTCCTCCTAATCGCTAAAGTAATTTTGTCCTGTCAGTCGCAAATTATCCTTGAACAGAATTAAATGATAGCTATATTTTATGTATCTGTCCATTGTGGTTTCTCATTTCTGCAGTCATCAGGAAAAACGCTTTTTTAAAAAGGCTTTTTTTTAAAGGTATTATATACAAAATAAAATTGCCATTCTTTGAATATTTAGTGTTATACTTCTGTACAATGACAATCGTCTGCAGTCATCAGGAAAAATAATTTTTATAAATAATAATTTTTATAAATTATTTTCGTTGATTGAATTTGTATAGGAAAATATAGAATAAAGTCATGTAGGGGCCACTTAAGTTGCCTCAAAAAAAATCGTCTTCCGTCTTTGAATATAGAAAATCAGACTTATTTAAAAATATATATATATATATATATTACGGAGTTTTCTTTAAAACTGGTTTGTTGTGGCCAACACAAAACTTTCTTCTTTGTCATTCTGTATCAGTGCCACTTACTGTTTAGCACACTCAAAAGTTTAATCACCGATTTACACAATACAAATTTACATATGAAATTATGCACAATTTTAATCCACAGATGTTGAGATACAGCTATGATAAAAATCACTAAAAAGATAGCAGTGCCTCTTGTCGGTTGATATACACCCGAATTAAATCAGCATTCATTTTCATAATAGTTATCTGATATATCAAGCTTCGTGCATATATATGTCATTGAAGAGATTTAACCATCCTATTCAAGGTGTACATTCAAACACAGCAGCACAGCTTGCTCGCTAATATGCACCCAAATATAACCATCCTATTGTTTCGTAATGATAATTTTAAACACAAGATTTGTTTAGTAATGTGCAATATAATCTGAGATGCAGCTTTTCCATTCAGACGAAAATTGCAGCATAGCAGTGCCACCTTTAGGTAGATATGCAACCAAATTGAATGAATATTTGTTTCATTGTGGCACTTTAACATATCGAGTTTTGTTGAGTTACACACAATAGAACATGAGACTATCACATGTTCTATTGTGTAACTGGACTCCAAAGTACTTCGCTGTGAAGAAATTTCTCATGGGGTGACTAGATTTGAATAATTTTGGAGTTTTCGACTTATAAGAGGGGTGTGGGAAAAATCGATTTTTGGAGAGAAGTTTTGCAAATTTCGGATTTTTTAGTTAAAACTCTACCAAAAATGTTACAAAAGTGTTTAAAATAGCTAAACATATTTTAGATAATTCCAAAACCCCCCTTTTTTTTTTTTTTTTTTGTGATTTTCCATTTGGGAGGGGGGCATTACTGGGAGTGGTGCATTCGAGACCTTCTCCCTTTTAGCGTTAACTTTGTCGTGGGAAATCTATAGGAGCTGGGTCTTGAATTTTATGCGTAAATTGTATATATATATATATATATATATATATATATATATATCCGTTTTACGAAATTCCACCCTTTTTCCCTTAGGATCGGAAGGGGGAGGAGCAATAAATGCATTTGCAAATGTAACCTTGCTCCGAATTATTTCAGTAAGACTAATTTTTATGTGTGTGTTGGTTATATGTACCCAGCACACACTATAAAGTAATTCTGTGAAAATTTCCCCTCTTCTGGGGGGGGGGGGGGAACACGTTTTCAGTAATAACTCTGTTTCAAAATTATCTATAAAAAAAAGCGAATTTTTTAAAGGGCGATTGATTCTGCGTACCCAATACAAACAATGTTATTTTGCCGGGGAAAGGGAGCAAAAAATACATTTTCAAGCTTAAATCTGCTCCATATTATCTTCGAAAATTGATTTTTGTGTGGGTAGGTTATACGTATACAACACGCAGTATAAAGTGATGTTGCGAAATCCCACGTTTTCACACTTTCAGAGCAGGAGCGCAAAAATATGTTTACACACATAACTCTGCTCCAAATTATCTCAGGAAAGAGATTTTGTTATGTGTCGGTTGGTTATGTGTATGAAAACGCACTACAAAGGGATTTTTGCCAAATAACCTCCCCCTGTCCCATTGGGATGAATTGGGTTGAATAAACATGGTTTCATGTTTAAATCTGCTTTAATACACCTTAGAATGGCAAATTGTGGTGTATAGGTGTTGATTAAGTGTATGCAAAATGCATTTTGTGAATTATGTGTTTACAGATTTCGTGAAAATTCTAATTTATCCATTAGGGATCGAGCAGGAAGACGCGGGTAAGTCGTTGCCGCAGGCAGTGGGTGTACGGGCTCTTCTTGTTTCGAGCAGGAAAACCACTATCGAAAGCAGCGGCAACTTAACCTAAGTTTCGATTAATTTCAGAGATTATTTTTTTAACTTTTATTGTAAATGATATAGAATTTTGAGAATTCATCTAAATATAGTATCCAGCGAGGTGGGAAACGCCTGCTACATCATTTATATATCTGTATAATCTACTATCATTCTTAGAAAAAATACAAAGGTTTTAAGAAATTACTAGATTTTTACATTTTTCACAAGATTCCACTCTTTTCTTTGGTCTTTATCTACCAATGTTACACTAAAATATCACTTCTAAGATATATATACATATATACATATGTATGTGTGCGTCTCTCTCTCTCTCTCTCTGTGTGTGTGTATAGTAAGAAAATTGACCCTTTGCAATCGAGAGGTGATTCTCGTTCATTACTTGATTTCATATTACGGTAGCGTTTAATAAGCTTAACAAATGTCCTCCGTTGAAGTTTAAAGTTATATAAAATGATAAAAAAAAAATGGTTGTACAAGTCAAATTGTGTGTGAAACCATTCTATTTTAATGTTATATAATTCAACAAATATCCAGGAAATCGACTTGAGCTGCTGGCTCGCCACAGTGAAAAAAACCTCGATTGCAAAGGGTTAATATGCATAGACAAGATTTTGTTGCTATTTTATTCTTCTTTTAATTCCAAATTCTTTCTTATGACTCTTTATTAAATATTTTTTATTACAGAATAATACAAATATATATTATTATAATATTCTTCATATTTTACAGATAAAAGTTTTTTCAACGTTTCCCGAGGAACAAGCTAACGAAATAAAATGTAAAGTAGACGAATATATTCCGGAGGGTTTTGATGAAGTCTACGATATTTTAAAATATATGGTATACGCATGTTCAGTTGTTCTGCTAGCAATTTCATATTTCTTTCTGTGCTGTACATTCATGGGTAGGTAAAGCTTAATTTTTGTCTCAGCTTATAATTAAGAAAACACCCTAAGCCTATATTTATTTTCTGAGTAAAAGATGTATATTTCTGATCAAAACAGAATTCAGTTTAGTACGACAGGACTTATTTTAATCTATTTTTCCAAAAAAAGCATGCATTGACTGTGATTCACTCCCCAGCATCGGTTACTATATTCATTTCTTAAATTTAATTTCTTTGGTATAGCTTAGCATAGGAACCCCTTGGTGGCTTCTTCTTCCTTTTTTTTTTTTTTTTTTTTTCATTTTGGCAATGTATTAAAATCGTTTTCGCAATTGCATAAGTATAGATTTTGGCGAGAAACGTCCGAGCTACATTGATGAAAATTTTCAAATTTCACCAAGAGGTTCTATACTGAAGCTACTCCATTTCTTTAGCACGATTTTTCTCAATTTTATTTTAATTATTTAAAAAAAAAAAAAAAGACAATGTTTGCACATTCATTTTCTTTCGATATAAAAATGAAATATATTTATTTATTTATATATTTTTGGCGTCATTTTTTTTTTTTTTTTTTTTTTTTTTTTAATATTTTTAAAGTTAAAATGCGGTTTTTACTTAATATATATATATATATATATATATAGAGAGAGAGAGAGATTTCTTTTTTTCTGAATTAATCCGATTGAACTTAAAAAATATGGTGTCAGATGGATTTTTCCTATTAATATACATACCAACTATTTTTAATAAAATCTAATAATCCAGACAGACACAATGACAAACTTTCAGCTTTATAAACAAAAAATCACAGCTCGAAAGAAATAGTATGACCTGTCGTAATAAAAAGTATTTTAAGTGTGCAAAAGAAGACGAAGAAGAAGAAGGATATTTCTTTTCTGTCTATATAACTCATTTTGTTGAAATGAAAAATTAGCAAACACACACACAAAATAATAATAATAATAATAATAATAATAATAATAATTATTATTATTATTTAATTTTTAATGGAACAGAAAATAACATTTGCATGTTTTTCACATTTAAATCACCATAAACGTTGCTTAAATATTACAATTTAATCTTCATTTTTCAAGAATCCTAAAATTCTTTATACATTGTTAACTCATTTGCGCCATTAGTATATATAAAAAGAAACAACATCCTCCATTTCTATATTTTAGCTAAAGAATATTGATAGTGGCCAACAAAGGTAAGCGTATGTATAGTACGGCTCAGTAATAGTGATTAGGTGAATTTAGCGTATATATAAGTGGAAGTACAAATGATTAAAAAATAATTAACAATGATTCCATATTGATATTTACCGATGTGTTTTACTTATAAACAGTCATCTATTCATTTGTCAAACAAAATTCTTATAAAAGCCACAATATGTCATTTTGTGTGTGTGTGTGTGTGTCTGTAGGCACTGCAATATTTTTTTTTTTTTTTTTTTTCAAGTTTTATATAAGAAAATGTATATTTACTTAAGGGGTCTAGGGAGTTTTAATCCTAAAAAAAATCGACTTAAAAATCTCTCTCTCCTCCGGTATATATATGTATAGGGGAACTTTTTCGAATATGGAATAATCGGGTAAAATGGAATATCATTATATTTCATCTGTACGGTGCTGCAAATTATCAGAAGCACGTCAAACGTCTTCACTGGACCTCAAATATTATACGGTAGTTTATCTTGTGTCAGTAAGAGTGTGCCAGAGAGAACAAAGTTAACAATATTATGAATCTTGATTTTAAAAATCTTTTTAATAATATTAATTTTACTGACATTTATTAAATAATTTATAATCTTTACAATAATTTTAAAAGTGAAATTTCTCTTCCTAATTCTTTTAATGTTATACATTTTAAGAATCTTAAGTATTTTATTATTCATAACAATTATATTTTGTATAACAACCATATATATATTCAAAAAGTTGTCATCCCAAAAGGAGGCTGTAGCTCCAGTCTTTTCTCAGATTTATATCTCTCTCATTAAGAACAAAGTTTCATTTATTACACTATTCTTCTATGTACCGTTGCATTGATGAGATTGTTATTTTTTATGCTAACTGTTCTCCTATATCATTAATCTTAAATTATTCAGCTCATCTAACATTAACTAAAACCATTCCTAACATACAATCCATCAACTCTTTAAATTTAAAACTTCATCAAAATGGTAATAAAATGTGTACCGATATTTACGACAAACGACAGGATTTTTCATTTAATGTTAATTTCCTTACTCATTTCATTCCTTTCTTCATCTTTGAATATATAGAAATATCATTATATTTATTAATGTATTTTAAATTCATTTATTATATACAGTCGAACCTCGTTAACATGAATCTCAAGTGGAATAAAAAATTTGTTCATGTTATGAGTAGTTCATGCTATTAGTAAATAACCTTCATAGAAGAAATACCTTGAAGAAAATAATCTTCATTTTGACGAGGATTGTGGGACAAGTTCACGTTAAAAATAATTCACGTTAACAAGGTTCGACTGTATTAACTGTTTCGAATAAAAAAATTATGCTTATCAAGGTATAAAAACAAAAATATCAGTAACTTAATTAAACCTACTACTAAAATGGGTTAACCTAAGAATTTTGTTTTTTCATTGATATGTCAATATTTGTTTCTGTCTTTAAACAAAAAACGAATAAATAAATAAATAAATAAATAAATAAAAGTAATATATATATATATATATATATATTACTTTTTTTCTGGTTGATACTATGTATTTTGAACTCTTTTATCATTAAATTTTACAATGTGCTTCTGGCTACTTGAGGCTTCCCTTGTTAAGTATGAACAATCCATCTATTTGCATAACAAAAATAAAATCTTATAAATATTAATTCAAAAAAAAAAAAAAAAAAATCTTTTAAATTTTAATTTTTATTTTTAATTTTAATTTATGATGACCGCATTATAATGCTTATCCTTATGTTGTGCTCTTTGGCATTATTGCTTGTAATTATGTCTTCTTAAAACTTAACACTTAATAATTTGACTATAAAAATCTTAAAAATTATCTTAATCTTTCAGTCAATACATCTTAAATAAAAATCTTAAAAATTATCTTAATCTTGCTGTTAATACATTATCTTAATCTTTCAGTCAATACATCTTATATAACTGACTTAATGTTATTATAGCTAACCGAAAGATGGCGCTTGTACTTTGTAGTCTTTAACCTTCATTCTTCAGTCCTTATCTTAAACGATTTAATTATTAATATTTTTGGTACGATTTAATTTAACTCTACTAGTATTAATTTTAACATTATCATTTAATATTTACTCTATGTATTTTATCTTTAATGTAATTGTTCTGAAGTATTTTCGATTAATCGTTATCTGTCGAGCTATTATTTTAACTTCAATTCAGGTTTTGGCATCAACCATTTTTCCAGTTTGTGTTAACTGTTTTCCATGTGGTTACTCTGCCTATTTCATGTTATTAATTTGGTTTCCTTTAAGATTTTAATCAATATTTATTTATCCTTTGTTTTAATTTAATTTTTCACTTTTTTCTCATTCTTTATGGTCTTTTTGCTGCATTGATCGGGGCGTGAGATGATATAAATTGCTATGATTAGCAATATCGTTTTACGAAATCATTGCAGCTTTCTCTGCTTTATGAAGTATGCGCCCCTTGATAAGTATATTTCTAATTTTAAGCATTTATATCCAATTGATTACTTGGTTTATTATCTTTTTTCTCTTTCACTAGTTTAATGGTCCTTTTTTATTATCCTTCAGGTCGGCGTAAGTATTTTAAGTTAATATGGTAACTCATTGGTTCCTCATCTATATCGCAACTTTTTGTGTCATTCTTTCCTCTATGTTAAATTCAGTTCTATATTTTAGTGTGCTGTTACTGTTTTAGTTCTATTAATTGCTAAATTTTAAGATTAAATTTTATTACGTTATCTATTATATATATAAATATATATATATATATATATATATATATATATATATATATATATATATATATACTTTTTTTTCCCTTTGCATGTGTATATAATATATATATTGAAAACCTTTTTAAACATTCAATAGATGAAACCAAGAAACATTGAATAAGATGAAACCAGAAAAAGTACAAAAAAATATTACGAATATCAAGCATCCTTAAATTGAAACATGCAAATTCATTACGTTTTGAAGGGTATAGAATGAATATTGCATGTAAAATATGTGTTATTTCTGTCTTGTATGCATATTGCTGAACATTTACAACAAGCTATACCCTACAACACCAAAAAAAAAAAGAAAAAGTTTAAACTAGAAGAATAATATGTGAAAGAGCAAATGAGAATCAAACTTATTTAAATTCAAGCAGCAATTTCAAAATTATTAAATGAAATACTAGTAATCTATATAAATAAAGAGAAGTATCTGTGTATCTGTGTGTGTGTGTGTCTGCGTGTGTGTCTGTCTGCGCTCTGGTGCTCACACTATTGATCGCAGAGCTTCCAAATTTGGCATATAGGTACCTGGGACCCTGCAGGTGTGCACCTCATCGAGATTTTTTCGAATTTGAATTTTTTAAACTAATGTTTTTCCGATTTTAAATATTGCCTTTAATGCTTCATTTTTCATAAATTTAATTATTTTGCTTCAATCGTCTGCGTATCTTAGCAACGGCTATTACGAAACTTTTTTTTATTTAATTCATTCATTTGAAGGTGAATTTTTTTTTTTTTTTTTTTTTTTTTTTTTTTTTAATTTGTTATATTTATTGAAAATAAAATCGTAATGCAGTAGAAAAAATTAAGTATAATTAGTTTTAAATTTAAAAACGTATTTATAACAGTTATGTTTAATTTTTTATAGTAGAACAACTTCTTATTTTTCATTTTTTAGTTAATTCCTTTAAAAGAAAAAACTTTTATTTATTCATTTTTTTTATTTACTGCATTTATCGGGAAAAATGGTAGTATATACATAGTAAAAAGGATTAAATTGATTAAAATGTATTTGTTTATACATATATTTAATCTACTTTTTATTTTATATTATTTTATTACATTGGTCGGAATCATATCGTAATACAGTGTAAATAGTATGGGCTAAAAAATATCAAAACTAAAATATTTAATAGATGCTGAGGTACAGTCATCTTTAAAATCGTAGTTCTTAAATAGTAGCAGATCCCACCTGTCGTTGATAAATATCCAGATTGAAGTACCCGGGAAAGATCTTCCTGCAGGCATGGGTGTGTTGGTGTTTATGATTAAGGCCGATTGACTGCTGTAGGTCCTGGGCCTGAGGGGGAGTGCCTTCCGTGGAGGTCTTTCTAAGGGGTCCTAGCCCGTATTTACGCAAGTTTCAGAGAAAACCACGGAAAACTCCGAACGGCTAGGCCGACGAGCGCGACCAGGGATCGAACCCGGCACCTCACGTCTACCAGCTTTGAGCGCAGAACCGCTCGGCCGCTGGTGGGCCTGCAGGCATGGGAAACCTAGACCTGATGCAATGCGGGCGGGAAAAGAGCTGCTGTAGACAGCGGGTCCCCGAAGCGAGGTTTGGAGCAATTTCAGTTTATTTTATTTTATTTTATTTTATTTTTGTCTATAATGCGATGTAAAAATAAATAAATATTAATTCTATTCTTTCGAAAATTCATTTAAATATAGTGACCAGCGAAGCGGGCGTAACCTGCTAGTCTATATAAATAAAGAGAAGTGTGTGTGTGTCTGTGTGTGTGTCTTTCTGCGCTCTGGTGCTCACGCTATTGATCGCAGAGCTTCCAAATTTGGCATATAGGTACCTGGGACCCTGCAGGTGTGCTCCTCATAGAGATTTTTTCAAATTTCGAATTAGAATTTTTTTAATTAATGTTTTTTCGATTTTAAATATTGATTTTAATGCTTCATTTTTCATAAATTTCTTTATTTTGCTTCAATCGTCTGCGTATCTTAGCAACGGCTATTACGCAACTTATTTTTATTTAATACATTCATTTCAAGGCGATTTTTTTTTTTTTTTTTTGTTATATTTATTGAAAATAAAATCGTAATGCAGTAGAAAAAATTAAGTATAATTAGTTTTAAATTTAAAAACGTATTTATAACAGTTATGTTTAATTTTTTATAGTAGAACAACTTGTTATTTTTCATTTTTTAATTAATTCCTTTAAAAGAAAAAACTTTTATTCATATTTTTTATTTACTGTATTTATCATGAAAAATGGTAGTATATACATTGTAAAAAGGATTAAAATGATTAAAATTTATTTGTTTATATATATATATATATATATATATGTATATATATATGTGTGTGTGTATTTATTTTTTAATCTACTTTCTATTTTATTTTATTTTATTACATTGGTAATAAAATAAATCGTAATATAGTGTTTGAAATCGTAATATAGTGTAAATAGCATGGGCTATAAAATACATGGTTCAAAACTAAAATATTTTATAGATGCTGAGATACAGCCATCTTTAAAATCGTAGTTCTGAAATAGTAGCAGATCCCCCCTGTCGTTGGTAAATATCCAGATTGAAGTGCCGTGGAAAGATCTACCTGTAGAGTAGGCATAGGAAACCTAGACCTGATGCAGTGCGGGCGGGAAAAGAGCTGCCGTAGACAGGGGGTACCCGAAGCGAGGTTTGGAGCAATTTCAGTTTCTTTCTTTTTTTTTTTTTTTTTTTTTTTTTAGTTTTTGTCTATAATGTGGTGTAAAGGTGTAAAAAAATAAATATTAATTCAATTCTTTTTAAAATTCATTTAAATATAGTGACCAGCAAAGCGGGAATAGCATGCTAGTAATTAATAAAACTAGAGTTTAACTTACATAACACCTGAAAAACTGGTATAAGTAGCTTGATCACTAAACAAACATGTCGCTGTATGCAGTTAAATTCATAGTTAATTTTGGAATTGTATTAAATAACTGAACGATTAATTTATTTTTGGAATCGTATTTGTCAACTGAACGATAAAGTTGAGTGAACTGTTTGATGTTTAATAATTAACATAAAAGTGATAATTTAAAATTAAATTTTGATTAAAAATTGAGATTAATTTGATTTACGAAAATTCGGAAACTCAGAAGTGTCATTTTGTTGAAACAAATCAAACTAGTGAGTAATGAGCGCCATCTTTTGGAGTGTAAAAGAAGTAATGACCCTATTTTTTTTTTATTTATTTATTTATTTGTGTGTGTGTATGTGTGTGTGTGTGCTCAATAAACTCTAAACTGAAACAATCAAATGCTATCATTTAAAATCCGATTTAGAGTTAATAAAAGAACACAATACAATATGTAATTAAAATTGAGGTTATTAATTGAAAATCAATAGTTATTTTTTTAATTAATTAATTTATTTATTTATTTATTTTTTAATTTAGATTTGATAAATGTTTCCATCGTCAAATTAACTAATTTGAAAGTCAGTAATAGAAATTTTATTTTTTAGAATTATCAGTTTTTTTTTTTTTTTTGTTTTTTTTTTTTAAGAATCTATAAAGCAAACACTTTTTTTTCTTTATAAATACATATGCATATATATATACATATACAATATATATATATATATATATATATATATATATACATACACATATAAATACGCGAGAATCACAATCCCTCCCAACCATCCAGCCAAACACCATCACCCATCCTCCTTAATCGAGCATCTGCCCACCCAACCTCCACCTTTTTTTATTGTCTTTTAGTTTTTATATAATTGTTTTTGGTAAAAAATACACAAATGCACTTTTTTTAAATTTTTTTTTATTAATGTAAACACAAGGAAAGATATATATATATATATATATATATATATATATATATATATATATATATTAAAAACTTTAAAAAGAAAAAGAAAAAGTTAGAGGATGGGTGTGATTAAGGAGGTTTCGCGTTGTTGTAGGCTGATAGGTTAAGAGGGTAGCGAAATTAAATATTTTTTTTAAAAAGGGGGGTGATATTATTGCATTTACAAGCTTCATTCATCATTGGTTTTCTTCTTTAAAATTTTATATCTTAATATTTTATTCAAATAATTTTACTAAATACTATTATTGGTTTCCTTTGATAATTAAGATTAAATTTATTCTTTCATTTACATGAAACAATTGTAAAACTAATACGAGTGAGAATTTTTATATTATGCTTAGTCTAAATAAAAATATTCTATGTATTCAGAATATTAAGAACTTCTATTATAATAGATGATTTATAGCCCATTTATATTTGCCTTTTTTCAAACTTGTTTAATATTATTAGGAATAAAATTAATAACTTCAATATTGTTAATAAAATTAATAACTTCAATATTGTTAACAAATTTAATTCAATATTGTTAAAGATTATTAAAATAATAGTATTGCAAGTTAAATTAATTTATTATGCAGGAAACATCTTACTAAAGCATCTTACTATTTGGAAATTAAGTATTATTCACTTATTCATTTATTTTATATTATTTTAGTGTATTTTTATTTTTATATTTATTTGTACTTTTAGAATTGAATTTAAATAAATAATATATGTAAATTGATATTTATATAAAATTAGTATATATATTTTTTATACTTTTAGGATTGAATTCAAATAAATAATATATACAGGGTCCGGCGAAAATTCCACATCCCCCGTCCTATCTTGGAAATGAGTCTGAATCTTGAAAAATGGCGATACATGTGTTCACTGGATTCGAGGGGGACCTCTTTTGATGAAAAGATTTTGCGCCCTGAAGGGGGGGGGGGCTTAGGGAGCTGCTAGGGACAACAATTTAAAATTTAAAATGGGAAGGCATGTCTTTGATACATCCCTGTAAACGTCTCTTCAAGACAACAAATTTGATATAAATAGTTTTGCTCTGAAATGATTATTAAAGGAGATACATGAGTATAAAATCCCCATTTCAAAACTCGAAAAAAAAAATACCCTCTCCTATCTCGGAAATGCAACGGAATTTAGAAAAATACAGTCGGCAGCAAAAGTATCCGAGCACTAGCAAAAATTCCTATGTAAAAAAAGTACACTGAATACTGTTTTGTTAAAGAAATCCTTGTCGAATCTTGTTCTTAGACTAACTAAGAACAGGATTCGACAAGGGTTTATCTAACAAAACTGTATTGAGTGTACTTTTTTCGATAGAAATTTTTCTAGTGCTCGGATACTTTTGCAGCTGACTGTAGCGAAACACGTGGTAAATGAATTCGAGGGTGACCACTTTTGGTGAAAAAAGTTTGAGATCGAAGGTGGCTAGGCGTGTCGCTAAGGAGGGTCATTTTAAAATTTCAAATAGAAAGATTATGTCTTGTAGTTAATTCCTGGAAACATCTCTTGGATACCATGACTTTGCTATAAGTAGTTTTCTCCTGCGACGCTTATTAAAGAAGAGATACATGTGTTTTTCAGGTTTTTAAATGTGGCTTTTATATTTAACATTCCTTTAATAATCATCGCAGAAGAAAACTACTTATAGCAAAGTCATTGTCTTGAAGATACATTTCCAGGGTTATACCACAAGACATACCTTCCTATTTGAAATTTTTAAGTTTCTTTCTTCATCGGCTCCTGTAGACCCTCTCCTCTCCCATTCCCAAAATTTTTACACAAGAAAAGATCCCCCCTCGAATTTACTGCACATATATTTCCTTTTATTTACAAAATTCCGACGCATTTCCAAGATAATAGGGGGGGGGGGGGGCTTTTAGCGAACCCTGTATAAAATAACATTCATATATAATTATGATAAGTTATTGTACGTTAGTTATTAAAAATAATGTTCTCTTTACTGAATCAATATCTTAAATTAAATGTATTATAGAATGTCTCTTTAAAATTAAATTATTACACTTTTTTTTTTCATTTAAAATTATTTTAATTTTAATTTATTTAAGCACAGAAATAATTTTAATATTCGTCTTAATATGACAAAGTTAAGAAATAAAAATAACATTTAATAAAAATGTTTTTGTATTAGAATATTTATGATTTTTATAGGCAGATGGCGTACCATTTCTAATCCTTATCATACTAATTACTAAATATGTGAAACTGAAAATGATTAGATAAATCTATGTTAATTATAATTAAATCCTTTATTAGTTATATTTAAACAGTATTCTCTTTTATTGTACAACTTAATTTTAATATTCTTTTAGAGTGTGGTTCACGTTGTTGTTCTCTTAAGAATGTTCAATTACATTAATTCTTTTACAAAATTTATTTTTCTCTTAAACATGGTAAATTATTGATGACAACTTGACTTATTAAGTGAATCCGGTTTGTTTAACCCATAGATAAAGTAATTCATATAGATCTATCATTCCCATGTTATCGACCAATGATTTTTGATGCCGTAAAAAAGTTTTGACATTAGCCATTAGAAAGTATGAAACTCGGCAATATTAATACAATAGAACTATTACGAAAGTTGATGAATATTCTGAATGACGAAATTCGTGTGGCATTTAATTGTTCTAAAAAATTTATTAAAGTAAGTATGATAATTTTCCTAACAAAATTTATATTCCACATATCTTTATGTATCTGGTGTAGTTCACTAATTTATTTAATGTATAATTTTCATAATCAATTGCTTCGTTTTTATTGTGATTTTAATTAATTAATTAGGAAATTAGTTAATAAATTTGAAGAAATTCTTAAAAATATAATTCTTTAAATATCGCTATTTATTCAAAAAAAAAAAAAAAAAAAAAAAAAAAAAGAATAAGAAAGAAAAATTGATTTGAAACTGTATTTGGAGTTTTTCATTCACTTTTAGTATATAAATTATTCATAAATTTTACAAACTAAATAGTCTGTGTGTATTCTCATGTGTATTCACTTGAGGAAAGACAGCCATTAAAGAATAAAATAGCCATTTTTCTCCCAAAGGAAAAGGAATCATATTTCCCCATGCGATGATCAATCTATGTCTTATTATTATGTCTATGGTTATGGTCTCTCTCTCTCTCTTGTTTTTTTTTTTTATTATTATGTCATTATTTCTTTTTAGCGTTAGGTTCAGTCGCATGATCTTCAGTACACTGCATATTTCTAGCTTAAAACAGTTCTACAATCTTTGAAATCTTAACGAATTTTGTCTCTATGAAGGATGCACATTCCAAGATGAAAATTGTTTTAGTTTTGAGCATTTTTTTACTTGACATTAAATTTGTTAATGTTCATCTTATTTATTAAAGATTTCTGATTGGTGAATATTCTTTATTATTGATGTTGTTGGTCTGATTATATTTCATTTTTGGTATGGCTGGGTTTCATTATTCATTACAAAGTGAAAGTATTATAGTATAATTCCTCTTTGTTTAGTATTAATGTCTATATTTATATAATTTTTTATGTGAAATTAGCATTGTTAATACATTTCTTTTGCATGCGCGATTACATTACGTTTTATATATATATTCTATTACATTGTATATATGTATCTTTATATATATATATTACGAAAGTCTATTTTTATTTATTTATTTATTTATTTTTATTTTTTATTTATTTATTTTAAGGTAAAAAATCCCTAGACCCCTTAAACGGATTTTTTTTTTCAGATTTGAGCTAAGCACTATACTAGAAATTTTATTCGGAGGATGTTGAATGTTTTCGCACTGAAAATGTCGCAGTTCACAATATCACATTTTAGTCAAGAATGTGTTGTAGTTTTATGGGGTGAGTAGGTGGGTTTTTACGTCGCACAAGTTCTACAATATAGGCAATGTTCTTGATGGTATGAGACTCACTTCTAACGATAAACTAAAATTTCGCCATCTTAATTTTGATCCTCTACGGAGGGGGTGGCTCACCACTTTCAGTGATCCCTTGTATTTCTATAGAATCGGTCAGAACGATAAAGCTTTTAACAAACTTAATTATACTTACATACTGTGACACTGATTTCAATTAGAAAACTGAAGTTAATATCGCAACTGAAAGTGTTTGGCCTTATGAATTTTTTTTTTGTTTTTATGATTTCCGCCTGAGTCTTAAATTTAAAAATAACTGCAAATTCTGTGATTTCCCTGTAATTTTGTTTTCACGATTTATCATCACAAAATATATTTTGTAAAATGATAATACTTTAAAAATTCATTTTAAAAATATAATTTTTTTCTCGAAAATCTAAAATTCTTCAAAATGCCTTAAAAATGAAAAAAAGCCTGAACTCTTAAGCCATGTGCACAAACCTTAAAATATTAAATGAGTGACAAAAAAAAGGATTTTTTTAATATATTTTAATTATAATTGACACTGCACCAATTTTATTGTATTAATAAAATATGCAGAAAATAAATTACAAAAAAATCGTAAAATTTGCAGATATTTTAAAATTTAGCCCTCTTTAACAAGCTGAATGAAACATCCTAAAAATGTAGAATGTTGTCGCCACCACATGACTATTTTCCTATGCAAATTCCCTCAGTAAAAATAATGTATTAAAAACATTATTTTATTAAATTATCTTCCATGATAATACAGTACATTTCCACATTAGAGTAGTAGTATAACACTAAATATCCAAAAAAAAAAAGTTCATTTTAATCTCGATATCACATTAAAAAAATATATATATATAATAATAATAATAATAATAATAATATATTCTTTTTTTTTTTTTTTTTTAATGAAAAACAAATCGATAACGTTATTTTAAATTATCTCAGATCGATGGTTTAACCATTCATTTTAAAGGTATTGGCGAGCTCTTTTGAAAGATACCCATCATGAAAATTTATTCCCCTCGAGAAGGCGATGCTCCTACATATAAAAAGTTCTTTTTTCCAGTTGACTATCTCTATTATAAATAATTCTTGTAAATTTCATAATGATTATTAAAAAATAATTATCTTTATGCACATTTATACAAAATTGTGTCCTATACCAACATGTTAAAAGTTTAGAAAAAGCGGGATGGCAACGCATTCTGTAAGGCAATTTTTACCAAAAGTTGATAGGCACTAATTTATGTCAAGGTGTAACTACATACCAATTTGTATGAAATTCTGTGCAGTAGTTCCTGGGATACAGCTGCCAAAATGTTTTGTCACACACACACGCACACACACACACACACACAGACGGACATTTTCTGAAAACGGTCAATTCGCTCTCAAAACGTGTAAATCCATGAAAAACCCGAGATCGAAAATTTTTATGAATCATTACTTTCTTCTATTTAATATAGAATAAAGTAATAATAATTTGAAAAAAAAAAAAAAATCGTAAGGCGAAGCCACAACAGTTTTTTCGATAAGACGAGTTTCGTCTTTTTTCAATCCACTTGGATGAATATTACAGCGTCAACAACTGAGCATTAAAATATGAACACAGTCTGAATTTCTTGAAGAATTCGTTTAGGAAATGGTTGGTGAAGATACGAGATGGTTTGGTGCGAGACACTTATTATTATAAATACGAACTGAAACTCACATCTTTATTCAGATATCGGATTTTGGCAAGTCTAGACTATCATTTTTTTCTAAAATTGACCGCCAACTCGCTAAGTTTGTCTGCAACTCTGACCTCCATAGATGTTAATACAAATTCTTATTTCGCTTGTCATGTAAGTCTAAATTCTGGAAAACAAAAATTCTAATGAGGGAAGAGATTTAATACACCATTAAAATATTATTACTCGTACTTATCTCTTCTATATTCCATGGAAGAAAGTATTGGATTTGTAAAAATTTTCGATCTCGGGTTTTTGATGGATTTACACGCTTTGAGAACAAGATTTTAGAACACGGTTTGATCATTTTTAGAAAATGTCTGTTTATGCGTGTGCGTGTGACAAAATTTTGTGTCAACTGTATCTCAGGAACTACTGCACAGAATTTCATAAAAATTGGTATGTAGTTACACCTTGATATATATTAGTGCCTATCAACTTTTGGTAAAAATTGCCTTACACGTTGCGTTGCCATCCCGCTTTTTCTAAATTTTTAACATGGTGGTATAGGACACAATTTTGTATAAATGTGCGTAACGAGAATTATGTTTTAGTAATGATTATGAAATTTACAAGAATTATTTATAATAGAGATAATGAACTGGAAAAAAAATTGAATATGTAGGAGCATTGCCTACCCCCTGAGGGGAAATCACCCCTCGAGGGGAATAAATTTCCATGATGGGTATCTTTCAAAAGAGCTCGCCAATACCTTTAAAATGAATGGTTGAACCATCGATCTGCGATAATTTAAAACAAAGTTATCGATTTTTATTTATTTTTTAATATATATATATCTTTAGTGTTATACTACTTCTCTAATATGGAAATCGTACTGCATTGTCATGGAAGATAATTTTATTAAATAATGATTTTAATAAATTATTTTTACTGAGTGAGTTTGCATAGGAAAATATAAAAGAAAGTCATGTGGTGGCCACAACATTCTATTTTGCTTTTAATTCTTAATAACAAATACGTGACATTAAACTCGTTTTTTTACTTTCTTCTATATCTATACAGAGAGAAAGTATTGGATTCTAGAAAATTCTCCAGTTTTCGATGGATTTACACGTTTTAAGATGTCCTGAACACGACTTGACAGTTTTTAGAAAATGTCTGTCTGTCTGTTTGTGTGTATCACAAATTTTGTATGCACTGTGTCTCACGAACAAATGAACGAAATTTAATCAAACTTGGTATTTAGTTTTAGCCTGGCACAAACTGTCGCTGATTATATTTTGGGATCAATCGCTCAACAGATGGCGCTGTCATCGCATTTTTTTTCTAAATATTTAACATGGCCATGTAGGACAAAATTTAGTATAAATGCACATAATGAGAGTTATTTTGAACGTGTGACTATAAAATTAATATAAATTATTGATAACAATAGTACTTAACTAGGAAAAAAAATTGTGCATGTGGGAGCAATGCGTCCCTCCAGGGGAGTAAATTTTAAATATGGGTATCATTCGAAATATCTCGTCAATACCTTTAAAACGAATGATCGATCTGTGGTAATTTAAAACAAAATTATCGATTTTTTTTTATCTTTTAACGAAAAAAAAAAAAAAAACTTAGAAAAAAAAATCGTATTTCTTGTTGCAAAAAATTGACTTTCTTTTGGCATTTAGTGATATGTATAACTCTGTCAGATAAATTTCGTCTGCATTTATAATGGAAAATAATTTAATAATTTAATAATTAATATGTATTGTATGAAATTTGTGTAAAATTATATAGAAGAAAGTCATGTGGTGGCCTCATCATACTAGTTATTAGTAATAGTTTATTATCTATTAATTTTAGTATTGTTTATGCATAATCCTCCTAACGAAAATAACACAGGTATTCAAACAGTAGATAATAGTATTAATAAATCAGAAAAGATATTTTTTAATTTTATTTCATTGCTTTATTTTTTTTTCTTAAATTATCTCATAATAAATATATGCAACAATTACATTTAAAGTTTTATAATTATGATAAAAAAGCAAAAACAGTTATTTCCGGGTTTTTTTTTTTTTTTTTTTTTTTTTTTTCCCGTCTCAAAATTACGTAATCTAAAATAAATATGATTATTGTACTTTGTATTTTATTTATATGTTATTAAAACATTTAGAAATGATTAACATATTTTAAACAGTCGTTACACTGAAAAACAAAATCTTGTATGAATATATGTTTTACATGCACTAATATTTAATTAAAACAATAACTTATTCATTGTATATGTGTATATTTTAAAATATTTCTTTTTAAAATTGATTAACTTTTAAAAATCACTATTTTTTTTTTTTTTTTTTTTTTTTTTCCGTAAAACTTTTATAATTAATTATTTTTATTGCAAAATTCGTAAACATGTATAATATATATATTCTAATTAAATATTTATTAATAATTTATTTATTTTTTCTTTAGATCGTCGAAATTCAAGGACATTACGGAAGCTTGGGAAAGAGAACATGTACAGTCAAATGAACGTATGGATAAGAGTAATACTAGTTATTTGGTGTATTTTTATTACACTTTGTTTCATCTCCTACTTCTGCGTATCTATTAGAATTTTGGTTGCATTTTTTACTTACGCATTAACAGACGTTGGTTGCATAATCGCAACTGGAAGCCCTGTTATTTTACAAAAATATTCAGGTAATTCTCATGAAAATGAAGCAATTGCTGAGATGAAAAATAACGAAAGTACATCCCGACAGAATCCTTCATCCACTGAAATAAATGACAATTGTGTATCACAACAAAATTTCTGATATATTGAAATAAATGAGAAAGAAACAATGCAGCTGAATTCTGCAAGTATTGAAATTGATAACGATGGTACAGCACAACAGAATCTTGGTACAGCAGAACAGAATCTTGCACACGTTTAAGTACATGAAGTTATATCACAAAATTTTCTGCAGGTATGGAAATGAATTACAAGGAAATCATTTCATCGGATTACGTGTAATTTTTGATAACTGTTTAACTAAAACTACGAGTATGTGATAAATTTGATTTGGAAAAAAAAAAAAAAAAATTATTTTATTTTTATCATAATTAACATATTTAAAATATTTTGCGAAGTAAAATTTTACTGTTGTTTACATTCAATGATATTTTGTGTCTTTTATAATAAAATTTTCTAACTGTGAATCAATGGCTATAAAAAAAATACACAAAATTACATATTCTAAGGAAATCCAATGCACTGTATTAACAAGTATACAGATGAGTCAACACACTGAGAAAAGAAATTTACTGCCCTCATCTAGAACGAATAAGTAGTCATTTTCTGCATACCTAAAATAGAAATATAGATTTACGAACTATACGTATATAAGGTAAACAAATAACCTGGATAGACGAAATGATCGAGAATTTATAGTCTATACTTTTCTAGAGGGTCAAACAATATTATGAATATTACGAATATTATGAATCCTTCGAAGTGCAAAAAATTCTCGCTTGATTTCCTAGATCATAAATCAAGATTCCAGTTACTAAAACCATAAATCAAGATTCCAGTTACTAAAACTTACTTCTTGAGTTCGCATTCATTTTCAGATATTTTTAAAAACGTTTGACTACGATAATATAGGAAAATGATCTAGAATTCTAAGGCGTTTTCAGTACTCACTTTCAAAGGGAACTAGAATTTACAAGGATGGCATGGAACTACTTTTACAAGAGACACAATTTATTTTCTAGATGTCAGTCACAGAATTTTTTCCCGGTGCACCATTTTGAGAAAAACATTATTCTGTTTTTTGTCACTATTGCGTTTCCTCATCCCAACTGATATGCATGATTCTGTAGATAACTAAGATATCGATCGCTGTTTACCTCCTTATTGATTTGGTTTATAATTGCTATTAGTATATTTTTTGCCATGTAACTTTAATGTACTTGCATATTATCTATTAATTTAAGATTTAATTGCCTGAAAATAAAAAAAGAAGAAGAAAAAAAAAATAAACCTAAGCTTATTTTTCTTTTCTAAGTAATAGGTATAAAATTCTGTGCAACACAGATTTAGAATTTCATACGACAGACTTTATTTTTATCAACAGCTGTTATGAGCTGTTCTCCCATGTAAAGGAATGCAGTAACTGTTTTTCGTTAGAATATGGGTGGCTTATCGATGAATTAAAATGACTATCGCAATTGTGTAAGTAAAGATCTTAGCAAGATAACTCCGAGCTACTTCTGTGTAAAATTTTTAATTTCATCAAGAATTCTATACAAAAGTCTTTCCAATTAATTAGCACGAAGTTTCCTTTTTTTTAAGTTTATTCTTTTTAATAATTTTAAAGTAAAAATGCGTTTTTAACACTTTCCAACAAGGTTGAAAAGTGTTTATGACTTCGGTTTGTCTGTCTGTCTGTCCGTCTGTCTGTCCGTCTGTCTGTTCGTCTGTCCGTCTGTCTGTCCGTCTGTCTGTCCGCACCAACGTAAATATTTATGGAATTTCTTGAAACTGATATATGTTATTCAAGTTCACTATCGGACGTTCCCTATTGAAAATGGAGTTTATACCTCTATTTAAAATGACATTAATTGGTTCCGTATAACTAGTTTGCTTACAGGGACACTAACAACAAAAAAAAATGCCAATGCATTACGTTTTAGGACAGAATGTTTAGAAAGTTATATTTAAAAATCTTTCTGCTGTAAAAATCATAAAAATATTGAAATGTATTATTTATATTCTAAAATAATGTTTTGTATAGAATATGATATGATTAACTTTCTGATTTACAGCGCTACACTAAAATATTCAGAGAGATCAAAAGCTGTAATTATAATCTAATAGCTGCATTTTCTTTTTCGTTAAGCCTTTTTAACACTTTCCAAAATGCCTAAGAGTAATTTTAAAACCAGTTAGTCTATCTGTATATTTTTCAGTCCTTCTGTCTCTTGTGTAATAGCGTAGGCATAGAATATTAAAGTTATTCGATACAACAATTACGTACAGTTGGAAAGTGTTATTAATCAATGCGTTCTGCATGGTTTTTCTTTCTTGTTTGATGGATATCCTTTTGAACCAATTATCTTATTCAACTTAAAGTAAGACTTTACATATATTTTGTCCTGATTAATAAATGTACCAAATTTGTAGCGATTGGTTGAATAGTGTATAGCGAAGTAAAAATATGAACAGATACAATGAAAAATTTTCAGCTTCATATATTTCTAAATAAAAAAATAAATGAATAAATAAATTTGCACATTTGTTCAAGGTGATAGACCACAAATAGTAACAACACAAGATCGCTGTCTGAAAAAATAGTCCTATCCTGCTAAAAAACTAAGAGTGCTCATAATGTCTAAGTAATCGAGTAATTTTAATAATGTGGTAGAATTTACTTTATTTTCATTTCAATAAACAAGTTTGGGGTATTTTTGAAAAAACGTTTTACTGTTGTCGAATTTATGTGAAATTCTATGTAATTTATAATAGTCTGTCTTTACTGTTGTGAATAAACGAAAAAAGAAAATGAATATACATGTAAAACTATCCACACTGTGGACAAATAATGCTTTGTGCCAAATAGCAATATATACCGGGTGATCCAAAAGTCAGGACAAACTTTAAAAATGAATAATTCGAAAACGAATCAAGGTACAAAGATACGGTTTGCACCAAACGGATGAAAAAGAAACCGGGTTTTGTGTGGCAACGAAAAAATAATAGTTCTGTTGGCGACCAACAGATGGCGCTGTCGGATTTCTGATGTAGGATTATGCAAAGCAACAAACGATATAAAAAGGAACAACTACAGCAGGTGATGGTAGTCGAAGCTTATATGCATCGAAATATCGCATTCTCGGTCGCTACTTTAATCACGCATGGCCTCCAAGATCTCCCGATCTGACATCCTGCGACTTTTGGCTGTGGGGATTTTTGAAGTCAAAAGTGTACCGCGACAAACCGGCATCACTAGCAGCACTGAAAGATGCCATCCACCAAAATGTGTCTGCAATAACGCAAGAAATGCTACTAAATACGGTGAACGACGTGCTGAATCGTCTCACAGCTGTACTTCTGAATGATGGACATTGAACAGTTACTGTAGTAGTACTAATTAACTGTAATTAAGCTGACTTGCAAGTTGTGAACATTTTTTTTCTTCATTTGTAAATCATCTTTTGGTGAAATAAAACATTATAGCGCCATCTGTTGGTCGACAACAGAACTATTTTTTTTTCCTTTGCCACACAAAACCCGGTTTCTTTTTCATCCGTTTGGTGCAAACCGTATCTTTGTATCTTGATTCGTTTTCGAATTATACATTTTTAAAGTTTGTCCTGACTTTTGGATCACCCGGTAGATGAGCAGCAGTTCGAAGACTCATCCTAATTCACAGTGCAATATCCTTTCTTACATTTAAACTGATGTTTCTGAACCTACAAGTGACTAGAATTAAGATCATCCTTTCCTTTCTCTGGAATTTGGTGCTTGATGTAAATATTTAAATAATATGTTCGTGTTTTTATTGTTATTGTTGTTAAGTGTTGAGTGCATACTTGCATTGTATCTAATAACGTACTTGACAGAAAACTTTCGTTAAATAGTTTTAATAAAGTTTTCATGGTCAGTTACACTATATAAATTCCATATGTATAACGAATTTTGAATGCAGCTTAAGATTCGACTATGTTGCAACCCAGACTCTCATAGTTGAATCTGAGTAACTTATTTTGGCCACATCGTCAGATTATCCTAATTAAATAAAAAATATTTTTGTGGTAAAGTTTGTAAAAATTAAAAAACTTAGAAATGTTTTCTGATTGTTCTTTAATTTGACCGCGGAGCTTCTAAAACCCTGCCTCGTTGCATACCCTTTTTATAATTTTCATAAAAAATGCAATGAGTTCTTAATTTAGTAATTAAAAACAATAATTTTAATCTTTCTTTTGTCTTATAAAATTAACATAAAATTTAATTTTCTGATATTTATATACAGCAAATTACTATTTTAAGATAGATATTAATGTTAAATTCTGTACTGATAAGTATAAAGGATTTAAGTCCAAAAATGCCGATTTTGAGTTAAGTACATAGTCAGACTCAGAAAAAAATTCTCAATCGATTGGTATAAAGGATTTAAGTCTATGTCATTTAGTCTTTGAGAAAATCCGTTGGCGAAAAAAAGGTTCAAGTATGGTATAAAATATGTAATTCAATTTTTTCCCGTTATTAAATGAAGGTTGACAATCACTGAATGGTATAAAGGGTATAAGTCAACGAAATACCTTTTTCCTAATCGATTCTTCTGATTTGTTTTTAGTTAGTTTAACTTTGTTTTTCCGTCTCCTGAAAAATCAAGAATATGGACTTAAATCCTTTATACTTATCAGTACAGAATTAATATCGTATAAATCATATAATAATGTTAAATTAAAAAATGTATAATTAATTATACAAAGAGTATTAATATTTTGCTTTTGTAAAAGTGCTTATTTACACGCGTTATTTTTATACAAATATATTACATTTAACATCTAGAACATACAGATGTTGGACAAAATAACGGAAACATTTTCATTTTTTTACGTTTTGCCGAATATCTCGAAAAATATTTAATGTGTTATTCTTGAATTTTGGGAATGAGGAAAACTTGTCTTTCCTCATATTTTTCAGCAACGATTTTTCCACAAACACTTTTAGGGAGCTAACAACAAATCCAGTAAAACAAAAAATATTTGTAATGACCCTGTATCTGGGAGTGCGTCGATTCATCTACAAATTTTAGATGAAGTTATAAATGTTTTATTTTATACGAGTATACAGTTTTGTAAGGCTATTTATAATATTTAAAATGTTATAAATATTATATTAAAAATGCAAACATTTTTGCTTGTTTTTAACACGTTTTTATTAGCTTCACCTGTATGTATGTTTATATGTATGTTTGTGTATTTATAACCGCTCTGGGAGCAAACAAAAAATTTATATTGTAACAAAAAGGCTTTCTTCGCGTAAACGCAGTGGCTGTGAGGTAAAGTGCCGCGCTACGAACCTAAAGATCTATCGTCCTAGCCCAGTCAGGGAAGATTATTTTAAAAATGATTTTTATTTAATTCTAAATTATTTTAATTAATGATTTAAATGTATGTAAATATTATGGTGTGTCACTCACACGATTTTCTCTTACCCAGCATTTTAATACTAAGATAGATGTTTTGTGCTTTTTAGTTCACATTTCTATAAAAGCGTGTTCTTTAATTTTTTTTAAACTATAATATTATTACTTTATAACTCCAAAGGTATTTTTCGAAATTTCATGAAACTTTCACAAAACATGACAACATGTACCTAAATTAGTATACTATAGTTTAAAACAAATCCATTTAATATTCAAAGTGATATGGACAGTTGTAGTAAATAATTTATTACTGTGCATGCGCGGACAGTACGAAAATTTTTTTATACAATTCAATACTTAACAGTATAGAGTACCTTAAAAAAAGAATTCAGTTCAATATCATAAAAATTCATAGCGATATCGTTGATTAAATGAGCTGTTTTTCAGGTGTTTCTAAGAGAGATTTTACGATAAAGGGTCGTTCACAGTTGAAAATTTGTCTCAGAAAAAAACTAATGTTACACAATGTAACTTAATACAATATTTGTGAATCATTTTTCTTTTTTTTTTTTTATAAGTATGTACTACATTCAAAAAAAAAAAAAAAAAAAAAAAGAAAAAAGAAAAGAAAGAAAGAAAAGAAAGAAAGGAAAAGAAAAAGAAAAAAGAAAAAAGAAAAGAAAAAATAATTGTTTGAAAAGGAAAATGAAACGTTTTTTTATGATACAAATATTCCTTTGTGAATCATGAAATTTCCAAAAAAAGCTTTAGAGTTCTACAGTAAAAACTTGCGAAAATGTTTTGCATTTTTTAATAAAATATTTATTACTCTTTAAATATTCGAGCTAGCCTTAAAAAATTCTATACACGTATAAAATATAACATTTATAACCACATCTAAAATTTGCAGATGAATGGATGCACTTCCAGATACAGGGAAATCACAAATATTTTTTATTTTATTGGATTTATTATTCGCCCCCTAAGCGCATTCGTGACAAAATCTTTGCTGTAGAAAATGAGAAAAAGCATGTTTTCCTTATTTCTAAAATTCGAGAACAACACATTAAGTATTTTTTGAGATATTTGACAAAGCGTAAAAAGAATGAAAGTGCTTCCGTTATTTTGTCCAATATATGTATTTCTTATTACAATCATGGCACGCAGTGCAGTTACCCAGAATCCATTCATTTCATAAAGTAATCAGATAATTTTATAAATTTGGAAAGGAAAAATGACTTTTGGAGGTATATTTTTATTTGTGTATAAAATAATACATTGTAAAATATTCATATGTATTTATTTTTATCAAGTATTTTTTCCTAACTAGGACGAAACATTTTTATGATGAGTCTACAACTTAATGTTTGTAATATATACAAATTGTTTAATATTTATACTATGGTCTATAGAAATTATAATTTTTATAAACTTTTAAAAGCGAGCAGAAATAAATAGTGTAAAATACATGAGTGATCTAGAAATTTACACGCACTTTTCGGACTTTTATTTTATTTTATTTTATTTTATTTCTTATTTAAGTAGTATGATGTAGCCACCACAAGACTTTCTTCTATACAATTTTTATATAATCTTAAAGATTTTCAAAAGTTTAAAGGCATTAGAAACTGATCAAAATGATTTCGCATAAGTCAAAGTTGAACTATGCAAAATTGTTGTTACACTTACCTCACTTCCTCTTACACTTAATGTAACATTTTAATACTAACATGAAGTCTTTCTTTCGAAGTAATAAACATGTATTCCTAGAAAAATGCCAAATTATATCAAGTATTCATATCAACAGATACTATCAGATCTTATTTTTTAGAAGCATAGGAGTAAAGACCTTATTCTTTTTCAGAATTAAAAGTAACATTTCTAGTTTTTAAAATTAAAGTTCAAGAAATTTAAAATAACTTGCTGGGAAATCTGTTGGTTTACATGTCTCGGTATATGGATCTATTTCATTTATAATACGCATTTCCTTCAAAATAATAATAATAATAATAATAATAATTGATTTTTTTTTATTAGTTTATATATAAATGGGAACGCTTATCTATTCATTCTTATACTTCCTTAAATAATAATATTTCTTGTCTAATAAATGAAATCCTTTTTACTTTCTTCTATCTTCAATAGAAGAAAGTATTGGATTCGTAAAAATTTTCGATTTCGGGTTTTCGATGGATTTACACGTTTTGAGAGCTGTAGAACACGATTTTACCATTTTTAGAAAATGTCTGCCTGTCTGTCTGTCTGTCTGTCTGTCTGTGTGTGTGTGTGAGACAAAATTTTGTGGCAACTGTATCTCTGGAACTACTGCACAGAATTTCATTCAAATTGGTATGTAGTTGCACCTTGACATAAATTAGTGCCTATCAACTTTTGGTAAAAATCGTCTTACAGGTTGCGCTGCCATCCCGATTTTTCTAAATTTTTAACAGGGTGATATAGGGCAAAAATTTTCAAGATGGGTATCTTTCGTAAGGTCTCGTCAGTACCTTTAAAACGAATGGTTGAACTATAAATCTGTGATAATTTAAAACAAAGTTATCGATTTTTTTTACTTTTTACGAAAAAAAACTTAGAAATTTTTTTTTCTCTCCTCTTAATTTTATCAAACTCCCACGGTTTCCGTGTTCTGACAAACTTAAACTTATTTTTGCTTTTTTCCCCTAATTTTTACAAAGTCCTACGGTTTCCGTGTCTTGACAAACTTTAACATATTTTTGCATTTTTCCCCTAATTTTGTCAAAGTCCCACGGTTTCCGTGTTTTGACAAACTTTAACAAATTTTCACATTTTACCCAAAATTTTGTCAAAGTCCCACTTTTTTTTTTTTTTTTTTTTTTTTTTTTTTTTATCTCTCCTTTTAATTCTATCAAACTCCCACGGTTTCCGTGTTCTGACAAACTTAGAATAATTTTCACATTTTACCCAAAATTTTGTCAAAGTCCCACTTTTTTTTTTTTTTTTTTTTTTTTTTTTTATTATTGTTACTGAGTGAATTTGTATAGGAAAATATAGAAGAAAGTCTCGTGGTGGCCACAACATACTAGTTTATTTATTTATTTTCATAAAATATGAAAAAGCAGATTTTAGTATCTTTAGTCATATAGGAATAGCGATGGATTTTAGGTGTATACCTCATTAAAAATTTTAAATTGTTTATGGAAATTAATATATCGCTTGTTTAACTTTTCGAATGGGGCTGGTTAATTTAGGTTGATGAAACTCGCACTAAACCAAATTAGTGGACTATTCTTCTATTTTATTATGATTGAAATGAAATAGTACTCAAAGAATTTAATACATATATGAAAATACAAAACAGTGGAAAATTTCATAATGATTGTATTAAAAAGGAAATTTTATAATGCCGTTTTTGATTTATGGGAGATCAATAATGTAATAATATTTGACTCCTACATAATTGTTCGTTTTGAGACATTTTCTTCTTTTTGCAGATGTTTGGTATTTTAAAATTATTTTTGAAAGAAACATCAACTGTTCAAAGAAGGGAACAAAATTAATAAGAAAGCACCACAAAACTGGCGTTACAAAATAATACTTACAAAACTTTGAATAAACACCATAAACACCCATTGCATTTTATGGTGTTTATTCAAAGTTTTGTAACTATTATCAACTGTACCTGTTCCTGTTTCTTTTCTTTTTTTTCTTTTTAATTATTATTGTTATTATATATATTTTTTCTTGAATTGTTATATTTACACAATACTTCAATAAGAAAAAGTTTTTAGTATAGATATACCTTTTCATTCAGTTATATGTTCTCCATAATCGTTAGAGTAAAACTTTATTTATTGTATGTAATATGTATGATCTAATAATATGTACTACATATATATATATATATATATATATATATATATATATATATGTGCGTGTGTGTGTGTGTGTGATATAAAAAACCTATTTGTATGTTGTATGTTGTACAGAGTGAAAAATATATGATAGAATGTAAATTTTATATTTGTTACATGTACAAATTTTATGTTCTTGTATTGGTTGGTTATTAAATATAATGATTGATCTATGAAGTTATATGTTTATATTTGAAAAAGGTTTAATGTTCATCAATCAGGAGAGCGAATAAGGTTTACTTAAATGAAAAAATATATATATTTTATTATTTTAACACATTTCAAAAAGAATGTATGAAGGTTAATCTCTCTATTTCCCTCTTTCTACCCAAATACACAATTCAAGTCTTTTTTTTTTCTTCTTCTTCTTTACGTTTTATGAATATCTTATATCTTTCTGAGGTTTCTAAAGTAATCTATATATTAATTTGAAACATGTTTTTGCCTGTCTCCACTATATTGAGAGAACTACTCGGTGTAAAAATTTGGTTGAGGTGTCTAAAGAAAGGTCTTGGTCTGTAGATGTGCTATGAGAAGAGAACAATAAAAAAAAGTCGAACGGTTTCGTCCCCGGGGGGGAAACCGTTTCTCCCCCGGGGGAAACGGGTGGGAAACCGTTTCCCACCCGTTTGGGTTAAAACACGTTTACGAGCTTAACTAAGCTTCAAATTACTTCACGGTGAAGAAATTGTACATATGGAGACTAGAGTCGAACACTAAAAAATCAATATCTGCAAATTTGGAATTTTCGATTTTAAAGGGGGGGAAAAGGGGAAAAGTAGATTTGGTGGGGAGGGGAACGGGGGGAAATTAGTTTGAGAGGGAAATCCGTTCTAGATCCACACATGTAGCACCTCATTTTAAAGGTCTTGAAGCTTCATGTCGATTGGGGATGTTTGTATAAAGTATAGTGCGACCCCTGGTGGTGAAAAATGGAACTGGGTGATTTTGCTGTAGACCATATCATGTTGCACCTTATTTTAAAGGTCTTGGTATTTCCTGACGGTTGGTGATCTTCGTACAGAACACACTGTGCCCCCTGGTGGTGGAAAGTGCAACTAAAGGATTTTGCAGCTGACATCACCATGTGACACTTTATTTGAAAGGTCTTGGAAATTCAAGGCGATTGTTGATAGAGGTCTTGAAATTTCATGTTGATTGGGGATGTTTGTATACAATATAGTGCGCCCCTTGGTGGTTAAAAATCGAACTAGGTGATTTTCAGTAGACCCTATCATGTTACAACTTATTTTAAAGGTCTTAATATTTCCTGACCGTTGGTGTTTATGTATAGAATATGCTGCGCCCCCTGGCGGTGGAAAGTGTAACTAAAGGATTTTGCAGTTGACACCACCATGTGACACCTTATTTGAAAGGTCTTGGAAATTCAAGGCGATTGGTGATGTTCGTGTACAACATACTGCGCTCCTTGGTGGAGGAAAGTGGATTTTGCAGCGCGTGCGTAGCATGCCTGCTATACGGTGCCGCTGCCACAGGCACGGTAACACGAGTCAGAGGTTTGTTCGGTTCAAGGTTAATTTTTGAGAATTTAATTTTTGAGGCCTGCATATACGTGCCGCAGGCACTGGGTCACGAACCCGAGTTCCGTTCTGTTTGACGTAATTTTTTTTTGTTACAGATGATTATTTATTTTGTGATGTTTTCATTTAAAAATAGAAATTCAAAGAAAATCGAGTTAAAGATATAAAACCATACAAATTTAAGGTTCATTTAAGGTTATTATCAAGGGCCCGGGCATTGCCGGGCGGGTTCGTTCGGTTCCAGATTAATTTTTGGGAATTTTTTTTATGTTGTTAGTGGCCCGCGTATGCACTGCCGCAGGCACCGGGGTCACAAGTCAGAGTTTCGTTCGGTTCGAGGTAATTATTTTTTGTTACAACTGATTATTTTTTTTCGCAATGCTTTTATTTAAAAATAGAATTTCAAACAAATTCGAGTTAAAGATATAAAATCTAACAAATTTAAGGTTCATTTAAGGTTATTATCACGGGCCCAGGCATTGCCGGGCTGGTTAGTTCGGTTCCAGGTTAATTTTTGGGAATTTTTTTATGTTGTTAGCGCCGTGTATGCGCTGCTGCAAGCACCGAGGTCACAAGGCAGAGTTTCGTTCGGATCGAGGTAATTGTTTTGTTACAGATGATTTTTTTTTCGTGATGCTTTCATTTAAAAAGAGAAATTCAAACAAAATCGAGTTAAAGGTATAAAATAATACAAATTTAAGGTTCATTTAAGGTATCATGGGCCCGGACAACGCCGGACGGGTCAGTTAACATACAGTCTTAGTATTAAACGAAATAGAAAATAAAAGATAGCATCTGTTTATTTGAAGTCTGTTTGACGTCACATTGACAGTACTTTGTAGAAAGTGATGTCATATACAGTATTTCTATTTATAAGCATTTTTCCGACTTTCTTTTTTTAAGTGAAATGTCGTAAATTATATTAGATGTTTTATCATGAAATACATTTAAATAATGATGCGACGGTTTTTGAAACATTACGGTCAATAAAGTGATCGTCGAATTCGACGGGTTCCAGCTAGTATACTTTAAATAAAAAGTTGTAGGAAGGTTATTCAACAGAAAACCTTGACTTTCAAGTCACAAAACATTAATACGGAAACTATTGTTAAAATTCCTTTTTCTGCATATAAAAATACAATCTTTTTTGGATATTTAATTAAAATTTCTTGAAAATAAATATGTATACAAAATAAATAAAACAGTTTGTCTATACAGGAAGTAAACGTTACTTCTGAGGACTGTCCAACGCCATAGGTTTATTTTTTTAAATAATTATAGCTGCTGTTATAACTGAGCCATTTTCAATTTCAGTGTATAAATTTGTTTATTATTTGTCCTCTTTTTTTTGTAAGTTCACGTGCTGAACAATATGTCAAAGAAAAAAAAAGAGTTAAATGAATTTAATGCTTTAATTTTTATGTAAAATATGAGCGTGTGCTATCTTCAAAAATTTGTTAAAATGTAAAGATTATGTGGTGCGTGTGGCATCCTTAGTTTGTTTTTTTATTCAAGAAATAGAACAGAATAAAGTTAGCAACGATGTTAGTTGCATTTTTTTCATATAGTTTGAATTTTTAATTTTAGTGAACTACTTTTTACCGTAGGAATAATTTTCTTATGTTTATTGTTATAGGGAATTATTATACGAGCACAGGAGATGCTACTTTAATAATTTTAAAGTGTAAATAAGAAGTATTGGCGTCCGCTTTTATACAGTTTAATTTAGTAAGAGAAAAGCTAGGAATTTGCGGTGCTTATTCCGTTGCTTTACATAAAATTAGTGGAGTCACTGCGACAGGACCTTTCAAGTGAAGTAAAATTATTTTGATTATATTAAGATTAAAAAGATGTTTAAAACCGTTAAAGGATTTAAAAAAGAAGATTTGAAGTGGGTAGCCGAAGAGATTGGAGAGACTTTGCCTTCGACGTTTACAATAGCAAGCTTAAAAGAGCTGATTTTAAATAGTAAAGAGTATGAAAAGGATCCCGAATTTGTGAAAGATATTTTAGAAAATGCTATAGCTGAAAGAAAAATGAAAGAAGAGAAAAAAGAACAAGCTTTGAAAGAAGAAAAACAAGAACAAGCTTTGAAAGAGGAAAAACGAGCTGAGAAAGAAAAAGAACTTGAGAAGTTAAAGCTAGAAAAAGAAGCTGAGGCATTAAAGCTAGAAAAAGAAGCTGAGGCATTAAGGCTGGAAAAAGAAGCAGAACTGGAGAAAGAGAAATTAAGATTGAATCATGATTTAGAATTGGCGAGAATACAATCATCTGGGCAAATTCAAACTGATGCTATTTTAAGTAATTATGAAAATAGTACTATGTGACGAAAATTTACTTTACCTAAGCTGGAATTCAGGAAAGTTGGCGGAGAAATTAAGGATTGGTTGCCTTTTTGGAGCCAATTTGAACTAGTATGTTGTGGTCACCACGAGACTTTCTTCTATATTTTCCTATACAAATTCACTCAGTAACAATAATCTAAAAAAAAAAAAAAAAAAAAAAAGTGGGACTTTGACAAAATTTTGGGTAAAATGTGAAAATTATTCTAAGTTTGTCAAAACACGGAAACCGTGGGACTTTGACAAAATTGGGGGGGAAATGCAAAAATTTGTTTAAGTTTGTCAGAACACGGAAACCGTGGGAGTTTGATAGAATTAAGGGGAGAGAAGAAAAAAAAAAGTGGGACTTTGACAAAATTTTGGGTAAAATGTAAAAATTTGTTAAAGTTTGTCAAAACACGGAAACCGTGGGACTTTCACAAAATTAGGGGAAAAATGCAAAAAAATGTAAAGTTTGTCAAGACACGGAAACCGTAGGACTTTGACAAAATTAGGGGAAAAAAGCAAAAATTAGTTTAAGTTTGTCAGAAACCGTGGGAGTTTGATAAAATTAAGTCTATTACTATCTCTATTATAAATAATTCTTGTAAATTTCATAATGATTATTAAAAAATAATAATCTTTATGCACATTTATACAAAATTTTGTCCTATACCAACATGTTAAAAATTTAGAAAAAGCGGGATGGCAACGCATCCTGTAAGACAATTTTTACCAAAAGTTGATAGGCACTAATTTATGTCAAGGTGTAACTACATTCCAATTTGTATGAAATTCTGTGCAGTAGTTCCAGAGATACAGTTGCCACAAAATTTTGTCACACACACACACACAGACAGACAGACATTTTGTAAAAATGGTAAAATCGTGTTCTACAGCTCTCAAAACGTGTAAATCCATCAAAAACCCGAAATCGAAAATTTTTACGAATCCAATACTTTCTTCTATTGAAGATAGAAGAAAGTAACAAATCGATAAAGATGATGAGATTGCCCCAGAGGACAAGTTCCAGTATTTAGTACAAGCAACAATCGCTGGTTCATGCGCAAGAGAAGTTGTTGAAAGTTTCCCGCCAACTGGCACCAATTATTCAAAGGCAGTGGAAAGTTTAAAGGCTCGTTTTGGCAGGGAAGATATTCTAGTAGAAGTGTATGTACGAGAGTTATTGAAATTGATAATATCTGTGCAAACAAAAGGTAAATTTGCACTAACTTCATTATATGATAAGCTTGAGTCACATTTACGGGCGCTAGAAACATTAGGTGTTACCACTGATAAATATGCCTCCATTTTATACCCTATGGTTGAGTCTTGTTTCCCAGCAGACTTTTTGAAGGCCTGGAATCGCTCGAATCTCTCTTCTTCTAATACGGATGCTAAAAGAAGGTTGAATAATCTGATGCATTTTTTGAAAACGGAAGTAGAAGGTGAAGAGAGAATATCTTTAGCTGTAGCGGGCATCGGTTTGACAAAGCGTGAAGATAATAAATATTCTAAAAGGAAAAACAGTGCAAGTGCAGACTATATGAGAAATAAGATATCGACAGCTGCAGGTTTATTGACAACGTCTTCTGCTTTAGATTTCAAAAGGGTATGCATTTTTTGCCAAGTCAAACATTTGAGCTCTGAATGCTTTTCAGCTCGAAAATTGAGTTTAACTGAGATACAAAAGATTATAAAGGATAAAAATTGCTGCTTCGCTTGTTTGTTACCTAATCATACAGTTAAAAAATGTCGAGCAGTTTTGAGATGCATTATCTGTTCTAAGAAGCATGTGCCTTTGATGTGCAATTTGCGTGATTCTCAAGGTAAAACTGCACAAGAAAAGATTGAAGAAAATTCAGTCAGTAGTGAAGTAAACATGACAAATTTTAATAAGCAAAGTGCTAAAGTATTCCTTCAAACCTTAAAAGTGAAACTCATCTCCGAAAACAAGCAAAAAACAGTTCGTTTATTGTTAGATTCGGCATCCCAAAAATCTTATATTTTGAAAAGTATAGCAGAAGAGATGAATTATACTCCCATTCGTCAAGAAAAAATTATGCATTCATTGTTTGGCGGAGTTACAACAAAGGAATGCCAACATAATTGTTATAGAATAAAGGTTAAGGATATGAATGAGAAGTTCACCTGTAATTTTGAAGTGATGGATCAAATTACTATATGTGAAAACATTCAACCGGTCACTAATGGTCCGTGGATTAAAGAGTTGAAAGTATATGGAATCGAATTATCTGATGTAAGTCATTGCCGTGAAGTTATCGAAATATTGATTGGTGCTGATATTGTGGGAAAGATGTTAACTGGCAAAAGAAAAGTATTGACATCTGGTCTTGTTGCCATAGAAACATACCTTGGTTGGACATTGATGGGCAAGGCGCCTCACACCGAAGTCTCAACAGATAATTTAGCAATGATGGTGACGTCTTTGTTCGTAAATGAAGCTGATATCTCAAACTTATGGAGATCGGACTTGATCGGAATAACAGATACTATAGAAAAAAAACCTAAAAGTGAATTGACCGTCAAACAAAGGAGCATTTCTTAGAGACAGTAAAAATTAACAAGGATGGTCGTTACGAAATTTGTCTTCCTTGGGCTGGCGACACATCTGCATTACCAGATACTTGAGTTTGGCTGTAAGACGTTTAGAAAATACAACTTCTAAGTTATTAGCTAAGAACATGTACAAAAAATATGAAAATATATTTGTGGACTGGTTGAATGAGGGGATCATAGATGAAGTTCCTGCTACCAAAGTGAACTCTTATGGTAATTACTTACCTCATCACCCAGTTATTAAAGAGACCAGTAGTACAACACCTATCCGTCCGGTTTTCGATGCTTCAGCAAAGTTAGATAACCATCCATCTTTAAATCAGTGTCTGCAGTGTGGCCCAAATTTGATTGAGCTTATTCCAGATATTCTCCTACGTTTCAGAGAAAGAAAATTCGGTGTAACCGCTGATATTAGAAAAGCGTTTCTTCAAATTAGCATTTGTGAAAAGGATAGAGATTTTCTGCGATTTCTATGGTGGAAAGATCTAAAAGAGAAGAAACTTAAAGTATTTAGGCATGCACGAGTCGTTTTCGGTGTAAAGTGTAGCCCTTTTCTTTTATCATCAGTAATTGAATATCACATCAAAAATAGTGCAAGTTTTGAGGAAAATTTCAAGCAAAGGCTTTTGCACAGTTTTTATGTAGGCAATGTCGCCACTAGTGTGCATAGTGAAGAAGATCTAAAGGAATTTATCTCGGACTTAAAGAAAATAATGGCAAATGGTGGTTTTGATTTAAGACAGTGGGAAAACACTGGTGATCACGATGAAACATCGAACCAGAAGGAAACTCAAGTATTGGGTCTGATTTGGGATAAGGTTTCCGATACATTAAAAGTCAACATGAAATGGCTAGACGATTTCAACACAGAAAGGATTACCAAGCGAAGTATGTTATCGGCAGTTCATAAGATTTTTGATCCTTTTGGTTTTACTGCTCCGGTGATGCTTTATCCTAAATTGATGTTACAGAAAGCTTGGAAATTAGGTATTAATTGGGATGACGAAATAACTGGTGAATTACAAAAAGAATTCCTATTATGGTTCCAAGAACTTAAATATTTAAATGATGTTAAGATACCAAGATATATCCAGATCACTCCAGAAAACTTACATGCATGCACAATTCATACTTTCGTTGATCGAAGTAAAGATGCTTACGCAGCAGTAGTATTCTTGAGGATAGAAAAGAAAGATCAAGGGGAAATAATTATGCTTGCTGCCAAGTCCCGAGTTGCGCCTTTAAAGAATACGACTGTACCAAGAATGGAGCTATTAGCAGCTACTATTGGCGCTCGTTTGGCGAAAACTGTTGTGGATGCTTTGGGTTGGCAGGAAATGAAGAGATATTACTGGAGCGATTCCTCAACAGTGTTTGCTTGGATATTAAGAAATGAGAGCTGGTCTGTGTTTGCCCGAAATCGGGTTCAAGAGATTCAGAAATTAAGCAGTCCTTCATCATGGAAACATATAGCAAGTGAGAAGAATCCAGCAGATTTGCCGTCTAGAGGCTGCAAGGCTAAGCAATTAGCTTTCATCAGATGGCGGGAGGGCCCACATTGGATGAAAGATTCAGCAAAATTTAGAAACCACATGAACACTTCCGATGAAGATTGGAATGAGGAAGAAATTCAGAAAGAAAGATCAAAGTCTACTTGTATGTTGACGAAACCTGAATTTCCATCCAACAATAACTGGTATTACCGCTACTTTTCAAGTTATGAAAAAATCATACGTTTAGTTGCTTGGATTCTTCGCTTTAAGCATAATTGTTTAAATCCTGATGAGAGGAGTAAAGGCGAATTGACGGTTACTGAATTTCGGGAAGTTGAGATAAAAACTCTACGTATGGTTCAAAAAGAATCTTTCTCTTCGGAAAGTTATGAAAGATTGAAGACATTACAAACCTGTAAGGATGAGCAAGATGTCATTCGTTTGAAAACTAAAATAACTTACAGGAAAGATAATGAAGATTTTCTCCATCCCATAATTCTCCCTTCAAAGCATGAAGTTGTTAAGCGACTTGTTTTTTATATTCATGTAAAGAACTGTCATGCGGGGTTACAAATCCTCTTAAATTTGCTTAGAGAAAGGTATTGGATCCTCAACGAAAGAAAGAGTGTAAAGCTTGTGTTAGCTAGCTGTGTGATTTGTAAAAGGTTTAATTCAAGGGCTTTATGGACATCTAGTGCTCCTCTACCTGAAAACAGAGTAAAATATTCTGCCGTATTTCAAATTACAGGCATAGATATGGCTGGTCCTTTGTATCTTAAGAACGATAAGAAGAGTTGGATTTTGATGCTCTGTTATCTACTGTGATAACGGAACAAATTTTGTTATTGCAGCTAATTTATTGAGAAGCTTAGATTGGCAACGTATACAAAAATATGGGTCTGTCAACTCCATAGACTGGATGTTTAACCCGCCAACGGCGGCGTGGTGAGGTGGCTTCTGGGAGAGGCTGATTAGGGTAATAAAAGACCTTCTTAAAAGAGTCTTAGGACGCGCCTGTCTTACGTACGAAGAAATGACAACTCTTTTAGCTGATGTTGAAAGTGTAGTGAATTCAAGGCCTCTAACATATCTTTCTGAAGATGCGACTGTAAAGCCTATCTCCCCATCTATGTTTCTTCAAGATGTTCACGAAATTCAGCTTCCAGATGTTGATGCAGTTGAACAAGATTCTTTAACAAAGAGGCTCAGATACAGGCAGTCCCTACTCAGAGCTTTGAGAGATCGATTCAGATCCGAATATTTGGGTGCTCTCATACAGCGAGCAAATAGAAAACAGCCAGAAAAGGGTATCGCTGTCGGAGATATTGTGTTAATTGGATCTGATAACAAGAAACGAATCCACTGGCCACTAGGCCGTATCACAGAACTTATTCCTGGAAAAGATAAGAAAGTTCGACTTGTAAAGATTCAAACTTCGCAGCATGAACTTTTACGACCTTTTCAAAGATTATATCCTTTAGAAGTAACATCATCAAATAATAGTTCAAAACTGAAAGAAGCATACCATTCAAAGGAAACCTCTGCTCAAACTGTTAAACACGTTGTAACTTCAGAAGAGGAGCCAGTCAGATATAGCAAAGCGGGAAGGAGAATTAAAGTCCCTGAAAGACTAATGTATTGAGAACTACACCTGCAACATTTGGTTTTGATTAAAACCTATAATCAAAAGGTGGGAGGCTGTTATAACTGAGCCATTTTCAATTTCAGTGTATAAATTTGTTTATTATTTATCCTCTATTTTTTGTAAGTTCACGTACTGAACAATATGTCAAAGAAAAAAAAAGAGTTAAATGAATTTAATGCTTTAATTTTTATGTAAAATATGAGCGCGTGCTATCTTCAAAAATTTGTTAAAATGTAAAGATTATGTGGTGCGTGTGGCATCCATAGTTTGTTTTTTTATTCAAGAAATAGAACAGAATAAAGTTAGCAACGATGTTAGTTGCATTTTTTTCATATAGTTTGAATTTTTAATTTTAGTGAACTACTTTTTACCGTAGGAATAATTTTCTTATGTTTAATGTTATAGGCAATTATTATACGAGCACAAGAGATGCTACTTTAATAATTTTAAAATGTAAATAAGAAGTATTGGCGTCCGCTTTTATACACTTTAATTTAGTAAGAGAAAAGCTAGGAATTTGCGGTGCTTATTCCGTTGCTTTACAGCTGCTTTTTTTAAAATCATATACGGGGTGAATAACTGTATTTTCTTAAAAATATGTAAATTTAACATCAAATATACAATTTTTCCTGTGTGTATCGACAGAAGAAATATTTAAAGATCGAGATCAAAGTAAATGTGCTTTCTTGATAATAAATAAAAAAAAAAGGTGTAGCCATTTTGGAAATAAGCAAATCGCATTAATCATGTTCGATATATATATATGTGTGTGTGTGTGTGTGTATGCATGGGTAAGTACCCGCTATCTATAGTGTATATGTTATTTACTTAACTCGTTATCAGCTCTGTTTACTTATTTAATATAATGAATTAAACATAAGTCTTTTGTTCAAATTCCTCATTAAATAAACATGTTTAACTGAATGTTGTAAATGACACAAACCTATAGTAGTAATCATAATATAATTAATAAGGAAAATCAGTCTTGTTTCTCATTAATCTATTATTACTTTTGTGGACATATTGATTCCTTTAGTAGAGTTGACTTTCTTCGAAGTAACTGTTAGATCTCTTTAACAAAATCAAACCTGAGTTAAATTTATCTTGTAATTTTCAGTTTAAAAATTTATGTAGTGAAATTGAAGGTTTTCTGACGGCTTTATAAAACCGATTTTTTTAAATCTTTTCAAGTATATAAATTTAACATCATATGTAATATTTTTGCTCCGTTTATTGACAGAAGAAATATTTATATATGTATTATTTAACCCCTCAACTGCTTGGGGCATATATGTACGTTTTTCTGAAGTACGATTCTTTGCATTGTACTGCTATCAATGAGACTACTGACACAGTTTGACAATGCAAGAAAATAACTTTGAAAACGATTTTGACAGTGTTTTCGAAAGAGTTACACATTTCAGATTTGAAAGAGAACGAAACTGTACTGTGTACTGTAATCACTTTGAATTGATTACAATAAATTTTCATCAGCAGGGAAGGGGTTAAACAAGCTTGTAACAAAATATTTCCCGCCCTTTCTTCACATGACTTTATTTGTAGGGAAATTTTATTTAATATGTAATTACGATAGTCAACATTTTATTTTTTTTTCTGAGTACTGTTAGTACTCGCCCTTTCCTCACACCACTTTATTTGTAGTGAAATATGTCCCAATCGGTAATTATGATTGCCAACATATTAATTTATTCCGGAGTACTGTTAGTACTCGCCCTTTCCTCACATTACTTTATTTGTACTGAAATATTTTCCAATCTGTAATTACGATTGTCAGCATTTTAATTTTTTCTGAGTACTGTCAGTACTCGCCCTTTCTTCCCACCACTTTATTTGTAGTGAAATTTTTTCCAATGTGTTATTACGACTGCCAACATTTTAATTTTTTTCCGGAGTATTCTTATTCCTCGCCCTTTCTTCACACTAATTTATTTGTAGTGAAATTTTATCCAATATGTAATTAAAATTACCAGAATTTATTTTTTTATTTTTTGAGTACTGTTAGTACTCACCCTTTCTTCACTCCAATTTATTTGTAGTGAATTTTTTTCCAATGTGTTATTACGATTGTCAGCATCTTAATTTTTTTCTCAGTAGTGTTAATACTCACCCTTTCTTTGCACCACTTTATTTGTAGTGAATTTTTTTCCAATGTATAAGTACGATTGCCAAATTTTTACTTCTTTCCTGAGTACTGTTAGTACTCGTCCTTTCTTTGCACCACTTTATTTGTAGTGATATTTTATCTAATATGTAATTATGATTGCCAACATTTAAATTTCTTTTCTGAGTTCTGTTAGTATTCGCCCTTTCTTCATACCACTTTATTTCTAGTGAAATTTTTTCCCAAATTTTTTTTTGTGTGAAATTTTTTTCCGATATCCAACATTTTAATTTTTCTCGGAGTGCTGTTAGTAGTCACCCTTTCTTCACACCCCTTCATTTGTAGTGAAATTTTATACAATATGTAATTATGATCACATAAAAATGAAATACCCTTCAAGAAAAGTAGCGTGGGAAAAGGACATGTGCTAACAATACTTCGGAATAAATTAAAATATTGACCTGTCTGCAACATGCCTACCAAATTAAACATGATTATTTAAATGCCATAGATGGACACCTAATGAATCGATGCCAATTCTATCCTTTTTCATGGAATACTTCAAACTGGAAATTTTTAGTTTACTTAATTTTTCAAAATAAATATGACAGATCCTTTCTTCAAACTAGTGGTGATAATTCTTATTTAGAAGATTTGTAAATTATGCGAAAGAAGTTATCATAGCATAATCATTAAGTCAGAGAAATAGTTATACGATAAGCTATCCTTAATTTTTTTTTAAGAGTTTAAAATGAAATTTTTTAATTGGAAAATTTATGTAGTCAAATCGAAAATTTTCTCTGGAACGACTTAGGTACGTTTTAAATTTAATCTAAAAACACAAAAATATTTTTGCATCACTTTCTAAAAATGCAAATTCGAAAAGAAATAGTTGCAACAGTTCTTGAATCAAAAATAACAAAATTTAAATTATTAAGACTTATTCATCACTTTCCATATTGTAAAGGTAAGTATAACAAAAAATATTCATTTACAAGTGTAACACAGTAAATTTCAAGATTTAGGTTCTATGGATGATTTAAATAATATGCAATAAATATGAGGTTATATTGTTTTAAAATTTCAAAAATTACAATATTGATGTAATAAAAAAGCATTTAGTATGTAAATAGCATTTAGTATGTAATAATGCAACAGCGGACAGAATTGCATAAAAGCATCAGATTTTCAGTAGTTTGGGGATAATTTTAAATTGAAAAATTTAAACTAAAGCTTGAATTTTATTAGAAAATTTAGCCTTAATCAATACTCTCAGAGGTAATGTGCAACATTAAAAAATAAATAAATAAATAAATATCAGTCTATCATAATATATCTTTTATATATCATTCATAAAATCTAATCGTTAGTTGATTTTATTCTCACTGTAGCATAAAATATCACATTCGCAAAAATGTTGTTTTATTAATTAATTAATTTATTTATTTATTTTTCAAAAATGCTTTTGGTGATTTTGCATAAATATATCATTTTGGATGTGCATTTTAAACAACAAAAAGGAAATTTATTTCTGTCTTTTTTTTCTATTTCGTTAAGAAAGAAAAAAAAAGCGGGGGAGGGGGGGGGGTAAATGATAGAGGGATTAATCAACATTTACCATCGACCGCCACTATGTTACAATTAATCGAATAAAAATACAAAAAAAAAACTTTTAATTGAAACCTACTACAGTTTTTCTTTTCTTTATTTTTTCTTTTTCTTTCTTCTTCTTCTTCTTTTTTTTTTTTTTTTTTTTTCAAGAGGAACTGAGTTCGTTCTATAGAAAATTACTTTTAGAGTTTCACGATGTTTACTTAACGTTATCATAAAAGTAGCTTAATAGAATGACTAATAAATTATACAAGTGATATTTTTTAAAGCTTACCCCTGTGGTAGCTAAAAATTACACTGTTAAAAATTTTGTCCTAGGTTGAACCAAAATATGGTACACAGTTAAAAATTTCAGTTCAAGGTTGAACCAAATGTTGGTACTACAGTAGCTTCAGTTTGCTAGGTTAAACCAAAACTTGGTACAAGTATAGCTTCAACCATGCGATGGTGAAACCTTCTACTATGATTTGGCGTTTCTTGATTGAAAAAAGCACCAAATTATGGTAAAAAAATTCTCCATCTTATGGATGTAGCTATTGCAGTACCAAGCCTTGTTTTAGTAAAGCACCAAATAAGGTAAAAGGTTTCACCATCGCATGGTGGCAGCAAAAATGTACCAAAATTTTTAACAGTGTACGTAGAAAAATTACTCATCATTCATTAAATATTTACTAATTCTATATTCTGTTTCCAGTATGTTGTGATTAATGTGTTATGTCAAAATTCTTAAAAATGTCTTTGTTTAATATGCTTCATGTTTTAATTTAAGTATATATATATATATGCAAAATAATCGAAGCCAGATGAAAAATTAATCCCAAAACACATGAGGGCCTTCATCAGGGGACTCCCCCATGTAGGGAAATGAATATGAGAAGTTTCTGACGAAACGCTGGTAATTTAACTAAAAAACACTTTTCTAGCTCCCAACTTCTCACATATGGAAGCAAGACCATACAGCAAACGAATTTTAATTAATAGAAAACAATGAAAAGCAATTGAATTCAGAAATCAAGCACAAAATATAATACATCAATATAAAATAAAATACAAGAATATAAATAATACAAGAATATATAAATACATACATGGACAAACTGGAACAGCCACTAGAATATGGAACATTGAACCCCCCCCTCCCATTATAAACACAGAACCCGTTTCAGCTAGTAGTAATTAAGTAATTAAAATTCGTTTGCTGTATGGTCTTGCTTCCATCTGTGAGAAGTTGGGAGCTAGAAACGTGTTTTTTGGTTAAATTACCAGCGTTTCGTCAGAAACTTCTCATATTCCATTCCCTACATGAGGAGCTCCCCTGATGAAGGCCCTCATGTGTTTTGGGATTAATTTTTCATCTGGCTTTGATTATTTTGCTTATTTATTATAGTTTTATATTTCCTTTTGCTGCATTTGCACATTGGTTTATAAAAACTTCAACAAACCACACAGCTACTTATATCCATTAAACATTTAAATTACATCCAATGATCCATAAATGTACAAAATATCTTAAGAATGTCCATTGAAATTCAAAAATATCCTGTTCTAATTATTGATACCTATCTATTAGCTGTTTAAATGTAGAGGAAATTTAGATGTGCTTTATTCAATGTCTAATAGATGTAACATGTTAGATCAAAACAAGATTTCGATATTTTCAATATCTATTAGATGTAACAAATCCAGATATATGTAAAGAAGAGTGACATTTGTCGAGCTAATAAATATCTGTAGGATATTTATAGGAGTTTAATGGATAATTTTTTAACTTTTATGTATATCTTACTTATGTAAGTGGCTGTGTGGAGACATCTGTCGGCATTTGAGAGTAACGATACACACACTATATAATTCCGGGAATTCCCTGTAGATGTCATTATTGTTCCCTTTAATGTCAAAATAAATTGAAATTTGCACGGTAGCCTTCGTTTGACGCTTGGCAAAAAAATAGTTATTAAAGACTTTTGACACGGAAAGAAATATTCTGCGTTAAAAAGCAAGGTTTACATTAACGAGGTATATTAATTTTTTGTGTTACTGAGGTTTACGCATTTTAAAATCATATAACGAAAGTTTCGCATTATGATTGTTCTACAATAAAATATTGATTCTCTAGTAAAATATTTGTTTCTGATTTTTTATTAATTAGTATTTTTCCTACAACAACCAATCATTAATATCATTACAGATATTTATTCCAGTCACAAAGCTTAGGGTTCACTTACAGTATATTTTCCATCTAATTACAACAATTTAGTATTCGTATAGCAAAAAAAAAAAAAAAAAAAAAAAATCATTTTCGAATTTATTACATAAAAATAAATTTTTAAAATAAATTTTGCCTTTATTCGTAACAGTATGCCATTTATCAAGTAAATATTTCTACAATTATTACTATTATTATTTTACTAAATACCTTCAATATAATATTTAATTTATTCTTAACAATCTAATTAAATCCAATAATTGCAGCTTCAAAGAATAATCGTTTCCTGGAACCGAATTTTCATAAATGTAATACAAAACTCAATCATTTTTCTCCGCTTAATTAAAAGTTTCAACCTCATTCTAATTTAATGGAGACATTGCTCCAAAATGAAAAAAAAAATATTTATAAATAAATTTATTCGAAAAAATTATATTGTAATTTCTTGGAAATTGTTAGTATATCATTATTTTTACAGACAGTTTAAACATCTTAATAATCCCTCTATAATTAGGATGTACCTTTTGTTTTGAGGCAACATTAAAATTTCTTCGAAGATAGTAAAAATAATCTGGCGTGTCACTCACACGACTTTCTCTTACCCTGTAATTTAATGCCATAAATACAGATTGGAGATTAAGGAGTAATAAAACGTTATGTAAACTTATGTTATAATAATTCAAATTAGGCTTCGGAAAAGCTTTATTTGACAAATAATTCTGTGTGAGGGGGGTTGCCGCCCCCTCAACTCCCCGTTTCATTATTGTACCTGCATTTATATAGAATTCAAATCTGTTATGAATTTCAAAACTTCATTTAAAATTATGCAGACAACGTTTACATCGCCTGAAATTATTAGTTTTTAATTTACCCTAACAGACGAAGACAAAGGTCAGATGTTCAAATTTTGACTTCGATAATCAGGAAGCCTAAAAACGTGTAAATATACAAAAAACCAAGCAATGAATATTTAACATAAAAAAATACATTATTTATTATATGGCTGTTAGGAATTAATTTCAATTCCTAAGCAGCTTTCCTGGACATGGCAAAATATTATAGTAAAGCACTTTCACTAACAATAAAAAAGAATGTTATGGCTTAAATATTGGCAGCCCTGTATATCTTCCATTACATGGTGCACATAAATGTAATCCTATATTAATAACACACGGCACAACCTGAAATACACTTTCATCAATTTTCAAGCAGTGTCGCAGTATAATTAACTTCTTTTCTGTTGCCATGTAAACAAACAGTAATATATGTTCCTATCATATTCTACGTGAAACATGTTTTTATGCATATAGAAAATATATATTCGTTTCTTTCTGCTTAGCGCAATCTCTAGATGTTAAACTCTACTTACCTTCAATTCCCCATAGACATAATGTATTTGAATTCTCTTGGGTGTCCTTGTATACGAACTATTTGCTTCATCTCAACGGAAAGTTTAGTGTAGCATCCCTATATGATACACATTTAGAATGCCAAGTTTAGATTTTCTACTAGGATTTGTTTTTGAGCTATACTGATAAAAGGCAGACACATAGACAAACACACAGACAAACCACTAAAAACATGATTTTTCGATTCAGAAAACCTCAGAACGTGTAAATATAACAAAAACTCAATTTGACCCAAAAACAAAACTTTCTCTATTTTATGGGTAAGATAAAGTATTATATACTAAAACAATTGCGAAAAAAAAATGATAGATGTATTTATACAGTTCTTAACCTGTAAGGAGTGAATCAAAAGTCATCGTACAAACATTTAAGGGTGGTAGGGCACATCATAAGTATTGAAAATTGTATAGAAACTCATTGCAGCAAACGTCATTTTAACCCTTTAAGAACTATATGTTTATGATTACCGTGTACTACTATCTCCACCTATTATTTAAATCTTGTAAGCTTCATTACTTCACAGAATTATACACAATATTCGTATTAATGCAATCAGTGCGATAAAAATACATCGATTAAAAACAGAATTCATTTATTTATGTAAACATTAGCATGTTAAAACTTTTTAAGTGTAGCATTCGAGAGCCACGCTCGTATCAATGCAAAAAAATCCGGTTCTTAAAGGACTAAATTAGCATATGCAGTCATGGGTTCCTATGCAATTTTCAATCCTTATGATGTGCCCTACCAATCCTAAAAATTTGCATGTTGACTTTTGAATCACCCATTATATGCATAATTGACAATATTTACGCTTTTTGATTACCATTATTTTAAAATGGAATTCTTGATCGTGTTTATTTGACGATCCTTAATTTTTAAATAAACATATTTTTACATAATTATGGTATCCATAAATGCGTAAAAACTGGCAATTATGTATATGTACAGCTTTTGTTGTACATGTATTTATATATATATATTTTTTTTTTTAATCCATTCGGAGAATCAAGTGGGGTCCAGATTTTGTTTACTATTCAATTGGCAAAAATCATGAAAACATGCAGGTATTTACCTATATTTACAACTGCGTTTAAAACTATTTTATCAGTAATATCAGAAGTTATCACTTTCCCCATGACTAGTGGGCTATGTTCATCACAAAACATTCTTCTATATTTTCCTACACAAATTCGTGCTGTACAAATTATTACCATGTTTTTATTAACTTCGATTCTTGTTTGTTTGTGGGTTTGTTTGTGTGTTTGCCAGGGACAAATCTTGCAATCGATTTTTAACTAACTTCCCGATTAGCTAGATATTTGAAATTTTCAGGATAGCTCACAACATGGTGACAATACATTCTTCTAAAAATTTTAGTCAACTATTTCAAGTCCCGATGCCTTCGGCAGCGCTTATATGATTCGACAAAAAATTTATTTAACTAACTTCCCAACTAGTTAGACATTTGAAACTTTCAGAATAGTTCAGAACACGGTGAAAATGCATTTTCTTAATACCTTTAGCCAACTGTTTCGGGTTCCTGCTGCCTTCGGCAGCGTTATCAGTACGAAGCTTGCAATCGATTTTTCACTAACTTTCCGACTAGCTAGACATTTGAAACTTTCAGGACAGCTCACAACACGGTGACAATACATTTTTCTAATAATTTTAGTCAACTATTTCAGGTCCCGCTGCCTTCGGCAGCGCTTATATAATTCGACAGAACATTTATTTAACTAACTTGCCGACTAGCTAGACATTTGAAACTTTCAGATTAGTTCAGAACACGGCGAAAATGCAATTTTTAAATATTTTTAACCAACTGCTTCGGGTTCCTGCTGCCTTCGAAAGCGTTACCAGTACAAAGCTTGCAATCGATTTTTCATTAACTTCCCGACTAGCTAGACATTTGAAACTTTTTCAGGATAGTTCAGAACACGGTGAAAATACATTTTTTAATACCTTTAGCCAACTGTTTCGGGTTCCTGCTGCCTTCGGCAGCGTTATCAGTACAAAGCTTGCAATCGATTTTTCACTAACTTCCCGACTAGCTAGACATTTGAAACTTTCAGGATAGTTCAGAACACGGTGAAAATACATTTTTATAATACCTTTAGCCAACTGTTTCAGGTTCCTGCTGCCTTCGGCAGTATTATCAGTACAAAGCTTGCAATCGATTTTTCACCAATTTTCCGACTAGCTAGACATTTAAAACTTTCAGGCTAGCTCATAACACGGTGACAATACTTTTTTAAAAACTTTTAGTCAACTGCTTCAGGTCCTTACTGCCTTCGGCAGCGTTTATATGATTCAACAGAAATTTTATTTAACTAACTTCCTGACTAGCTAGACATTTGAAACTTTCACAATAGTTCAGAACACGGTGAAAATGCATTTTTTTAATACTTTTAGCTAACTGTTTCGGGTTCCTGCTGCCTTCGGCAGCGTTACCAGTACAAACTTGCAATCGATTTTTCACTAACTTCCCGACTAGCTAGATATTTGAAACTTTCAGGATAGCTCAGAACACGGGGGCAATACATTTTTTTTAATACTTTTAGTCAACTGTTTCAGGTCCCTACTGTATTCGGCAGCGTTCATATGATTCAACAGAAAATTTGTTTAACTAACTTTCCGAGTAGCTAGACATTTGAAACTTTCGGAATAGTCCAGAATACGGTAAAAATGCTTTTAAAAATATTTTTATCCAATTGCTTCGGGACCCTGCTGCCTTCAGCAGCGTTTCCAGTACAAAGCTTGCAATCAACTTTTAACTAACTTCCCGGCTAGATAGCCATTTGAAACTTTTATAATAGCTCAAAGGACGATAGCAAGGAATTTTTTTAATACTTTTATCCAATTGCTGGGGTTCCGGCTGCCTTCAGTAGCGTTTATATGATTCAGCGGAAAATTTAAAAACATGGTTTATAAAATTTTTTTTATCTTATAATTATTTATTAAAATTATTTTCCATTATGAATGTAGTCAATTTTCATCTCAGTAATGTGTAAACTATAAATGTCAGAAGAAAGTCGATTTTATGCCGATATCTGATTAAATGCTTTTTATTTTATTTCATTTCAAAATTTGAATATATATATATATATATATATGTATGTATGTATGTATGTATACACATAAATTTGTTTTAAAACATCTCATATCTATTGTTCAAACATTCGTTTTAAAATTATTGGAGAGTTCTGTTGAAAGATATTCATGCTGAAAATTTACACCCTTAGAAATTTTGTTTTAAAGTATCTCATATCTATTGTTCAAACATTTGTTTTAAAATTATTGGGAGTTCTTTTGAAAGATATCCACACTGAAAATTTATACCCCTGAAAATTTGTTTTAAAACATCTAATATCTATTGTTCAAACAATAGTTTTAAAATTGTTGGGGAGTTCTTTTGAAAGATATTCATACCTAAAATGTACAAGGCCGTATCCAGAAAAAAATTTCGGAGGGGGCCCAACTTTCACTCAGATGTTGGTCGTGCATCCGCACATATGTACACCAAGAGCGTGTGCATTAAAGTTTGCCCCCCCCCCCAACAAACCACCCTTAACTTTAAAACAAATATAAGTTATTGCCTTAAAATTCGTATCTAGGCATAGTAAAATGGTTATTCGCTATAAATAAGATCGGTTACAACGCCGCATGGCGGCAAACAATGGATTTAATATTCCTAAAATCTGAAACGGCAAGAAAAGATTTAATAATAATAATAATTATTCTAAAAAGTGCCTTGGGCCTAAAACTGATGAAACTAGTCCTTTAAAATGCACAAGTCTCTGTCAGAGAGTTCTTTAATCCGTGACAAATGGAGAAAATCCCCAAAAACTGGACTCACGGTAGTCCGGTTAATAAGGAGTCAAGCTCATAATTGAAGGATTGAGCGATCGATGCTGGAGCCATCCAAAGACTGTCATGTAGATTAATGGTATCTGGTGCACGTAAAATCTGTTGTGTCCTCCATGTTTTGTAAATGTAGTAGCCACATATGGTGGCTTTTTCTGCAAGTGGGTTTAACACTTCGGTTTCCTTTTGGAAAATAAGGAAAATTGATACGGAATTTCTTTGACAGAACCTGTTGACTGCATGTACCCACTAGAGTCTGGTCCAGTCAAAGCCCAGTCTGGTTTGAGAATCTGGACATTCGTTTGAACATCTGCCTCGCTGCAAATATGAATACTGAAGGCTATACTCTATGATGTGATTACTGGCATTTTTGCTTTAAGTAGGATAAGATAGTACTATCTTTCATCACATGTCTTTCTGTAAAGTAGATTTTATATTGGCTGTTTTCTATTGCTAAAATTTATACTCTATGGAAGGTATACTACGTGCATAACTAACAAAACTAGAAGTTCCATATGCAACTGTGATCTTTGTTAATGACGAATCTTTTGTCTCACATGGAATTAAAATGCTATTTCTGGCAAGAGAAGTGTTTAAAAGAAAGGAGACACAATAAGTACCATAAAGATCTCTTTTAAGTGTTTTTTACAAAGAGCTAATATGAATTTCGGTAATTTGGACTTTACAAGACAGAAAAATTGCTAATAAATAAGGTTTCACAAGCAAACAAACTAACAACAACAAAAAAAAAAGATATTGTGGAGAAAAAAATCATTTTTTTTTACAATTTTTTTTCTGGTTAGTAGAACATGAAAAAAATTGTCTCAGACAATTTCGGGGGGGGGGGGGCTCGAGCCCCCAGAGCCCCCCCTCTGGATACGTCGCTGAAAATGTATACCCCTGGAGAGCTACTTCCCTTTCGGGGAAAGGAGGGCGAAATGCCCCTGTGTATACAAAAAAAAAAAAAAATCTGGTTGGCTATTACTATTATAAATCTAATTTTTCATAATTTCACAATCAAAATTAAAAAATGTTGTTCATTATACGTATATTTATACAAAATTTTGTCCTATGCCACAATGCTAATTTAATGAAAAAATGAGATGACAACACCAGGTGTTGAGCGATTGGTAGGAAAATCATCAGTTTATGTCAAGGTGCAATTGAATATGAAGTTTGGTTGAAGTTCATCATTTCTCTCATGAGGTACAGCTTCCATAAAATTTTTGATACTCACAAAAACACACACAGATAGACAGACCTTATCTAAAATTGGAGTAAACATGTTCATGACATCTCAAAAACGTATATATCCATCGAAAACTGAAAATCAAACCTTTTTACGAAAATGTCCAATTGCACCTTTGATAACATCTAACGAATTCATATTTATAGTGTAACCACGTTTCCTAAAACTAGCGGTGAGTACCAGTCCAAATTCTTGTAAGGGTGTCAAATTGACCGAAAAGTCGGGATTTGGAAAACATCCAGTTATTCGGCGCTCACACTTATCGCTTATTTTCTCTCTAATACCCCTATTTTAACACTGGACTCGTTGAGTCAGACTTGCGCAGAGGCTTCGATAGTTTCATGAAAGGTGATTGAAGAATAAGTTGACCAATGGGTCCATTCAAAATTTAAGTTCCACAAAATTCTGGATTCTAGCTAATCATACCTAACTGCTTGAGCGGCCATTAAAGGCCCTCTTCACTTACCGCCGCCGGAAGCCGAAGCTAATGTTATTCTATGAGAAATTTTTCTTTACAAATAACTTATTAACTAATATATATTTTTAAATTCTGTTTTCGCATTCTGAAAATTCCCAGCTGTTAAATTGACGGATCTTTTTTAAAAAATTATTATTTTTATTATTTTTATTTTATTTTGAAGCTGCAAAATACGAATTTTCAATATGTGAAATTTTTTCATTTTGCAATTTCAAAATAAAATATTAAAAATTCAAAAAATGCATTTTTAAAAAAAGTCCGTCAGTTTAACAGTTGGAAATTTTCTGAATGTGAAAAAAGAATTTAAAAATATGTATTAGTTAATAAGTTATTTGTAAAGGAAATTTCCCCATAGAATAATATTGGCTTGGGCTTCAAGCGACGGTAAGTGAAGAGGGCCGTTAAGAAGCCCTGATCTGAATTCAACGGAATATTTCTAGTGCATTCTGGTGTTGACGATTATGGAAATGGTAAAACTTACAACATCATAGATGAGCTTAAAATGACCATTGAAAACAGCTGTAACAGCATATATCAAAAGACACTTTGAAAAAAGTTTCGAATTCAATGACTTTGACATGGATTAAATTCATTAAAAGAAAAAGATTTTTGGAATACTGGCATTTTATTACATAACATCTTGTGTGGCTTTACCATTTTTTTCCAACTTTTGATATATATAAAATAAAGAAATAAAATTTTGAATACAAAATAGTTTTAAATTTTATCATTTTTTTATAAATAGCTAGAGGGCTGTGCCCCCTGCTCTCCACGCTTTCCAACCCCCACCGCCCCTCACGACTCGCTTCGTTCATTAACTCTGCGGGATTCTACCCACCTATTCAGAAAAAAAAAAGTTCAGCGGCGTCAGTAACTTTTTTCTTAATATATAGCGAAAAAACTATTTATCTCAAAAACGTTTTGAGTTATAAAAATTTTAGTGGAAAATCCGATTTTTCGTAAATTTAAAAAATATGAACCGCTAATCCCTATTTTTAAAAAAGTTTTACACGGTTGGAAAGAAAATTAAATTACCTTTCTGATGATATCTGTAGATAAGAAATTGAATCATTGGTTTTTCGTACAGGGTGGTTCAAAGAGAAATGAGTGAATGTGAGCCAAAAATATTAGAAATTTTGATTTTTTTTTCTTTTGTTTAAAAATATTAGGTATCCTTATTAAAAAAAAAAAAAGGGTCTATCATTGGGATTGCAAAGTAACGTGCTTTCGAATGGCGCAGATATATTTCCTGTATCTTTATTTGTTTACACAGAATTTGGAATAAATCTGTTGAAGAAAGAGCTCAAAATGAGTGTTTCGGAAAATCCATGCGCTTGTTTCTCCAAAAAATAAATAAATAAATAAATAAATAAATAAAAATTATAACTCGTGAAATTTTTGCTCTTATCAAAATCTATATTTAATATATATATATATATATATATATATGTGCAGTGACAAGCCCTTGCTTCCCCTAACCTTGCTTCCCCGAACATTGGAATCTAAAGCTATTTGGTTTCTCCTTGCCGTTCCTGGAATCCAAAGCAGCTAAGTTTTCCCGTAGCGATGTGAGCTTCGACAGAGAGAGAGCAGAATATTAGAGGAAGTTCGTGCCTATGACGAGAGTGACGCCACTTCCTGAACGCGCCACTGATAACGGCGTTTTGAGGAGAAAAGTTCAGATTCGACGAAGAGTTGACGAAGCTTGCACACTAGACGGGTGCATTGCTTGTTTATAAACTTCGTTTTTCGTGTTTTGACGTAATTGGTGAAGTACTAAGTGATTTATTTGTGCCACGAATTATGAATAATTTGACGAACTGTTAAACTCACTTTTGATAAGCAATTTTAATGCTCATTAGCATTCCTGTAAATATTGTATAAAACCTTAACTTTCTTTATTAAATTTTAAGTAATTAGTAATTAATCGAATTATTATTTTTTTTTTTTTTTTTTGTTCTTAAAAGCCCACAATCGACTGGATAATACATCAGAAGAGGGATAAAGGATGAATCGTGAGTTTTAATTTAACTTAAACTTCGGATTGAACACGAGTTTTAATTTGGAGTAAATTTAACTATTTATACTTTTATAAAATGTGAACTCTTTTTTTTTTAAGAACTTTTGCGAACTGTATTCCAAAAAATGATGATGCGCCTGGACTGATAAAATATAAATTGATAAACAGCATAAACTGTTCTTAAAACATAGACTGAACTTTTAAATTATAAACTGAACTCTTGAAATATTGACTGAAGGATTTTTTTTTTTTTTTACGTGCTTAATAGTGCTACGAATAGTGATTACAAGGCAGAATGTTCATATTGGATAAATTTGGATAAATGAGTGATAAAATGTGAAATGTGTTCTTCAAAGTGCTCAAGGATTAAAAAGTAAAAAATCAACTAGACGGCTAGAATTTGGAACAACAAACCACCCGCTGTTTTGGTTCTACAAAGGTACGTGTAATTTTGTTTTATTGTATAATGGTATCTCTTGGGGATATTCCCAAAATTGGCGCTGCACTGAGGACAGAGAACTATAGTAAAATTAAAATTCTGCATAGGTTTTTATTCGATGACAACGGCGATCGAAGGAACAGATGCAGAATAAAAAAATTCACAGGATTCACTTTCGCCATTAGCGACGAAAAATACCTTGAAAAACAAAAAATAATTGATGACAACTTTTCTTTGAACGAACTAATTATTATTTGTAATATACTAAAGGTCCCTTTTGATGGGAGTAAAAACGAATTGCGAGATAGACTGTTATTAATTTTGTGTGACACAGAATTATTAAAACAAGAAAATTCCGAGACTAATTCAGATGAGAAAGATTCTGAGAACAGTGATAATGACGTCGAGAAAACTGACTCCTCTGTGCAATGCCATATAAATAGTGATAATGAATGTCATATAAATAATAGTGATAAATGCTATAAAAATAATGACAATGAAAGTGATTATGAGTATGGCAAAATTAAAAAAAGTGCAAATTGTAGTAATAATGGATCACTTGGTGCAACTGTTTCTTTCAATGATTTTAAAAATACCATTTCTAAATTTAGCGGCGAACCGCATGAAAATATTATTGAATTTTTTCCGAATTTGAAGAATTGTCAATAATGTTTAATTTGAGCGAATTACAAAAAATTGTTTTCTGTAAGAGATCGTTGAGCGGAAACGCTCTTCTCCTCATTAAATCCGAAAAAGGATTATTGACATACAAAAAATTAAAAAATGAATTTAAACGAATCAACGAATTTAAAATCGAGATAAATTCTGCCTCTTTGCACGAAATACTGAGTAAAAAGAAAATGAAAGCCAATGAAACTGTTACAGAGTATTTTTTTTAAATAAGAGAGTTAAGTAAGAACGAGCACATTGATGATGCCGCAATAATGCACTACGTGATCCAAGGAATTAATGATAAGAGTGAAAACAAAGTAATTTTATATGGTGCAAAAACTCTTCGAGAATTCAAAGAGAAAATCAAAATGTATGAAGCATTTAAACGTGATAGTGAAAAAAGTAAATATAGAATTGATAAAGTAGAATATAATGCAAAACCGAAGCACATAGCCTATAATGTACATGAAAAATTTAGTCCTAAAATTGAAGTAAATAAACTGTGCTATAATTGTGGTGATAAAAACCACTTATCTAGAGATTGCCCCCATAGAATGAAGGGTTTTAAGTGGTTCACATGCAAACAGTTTGGGCATAAAAGTTCGGAGTGCCCAGGTTCGAAACCAGAAGTTGAGGCATTGTGTATAGGTGTAAATCAAAACATGAACGAAAATATTTTGATTAATAATGTAAATTTCAGCGGTATAAAAGATACAGGAAGTGAAGCAACATTGTTGCGTAAAAATGCTTTTGAAAAATTGAATGTGAATAAATTAAATGCTATGGGTACTACTTTGAAAGGGATCGGAAAAAGTTCCATAAAGCCGTTAGGCTCATTTGACGCCGATCTTAAAGTTGATGATTTCAAAACTAAAACTGATATCTATGTTGTAAAAAATTATGTGATACCCTATGATGTCATAATCGGTATGAACGTGTTAATGTTAAGTGAAAGGACAATTAATGAAAAAGGTATCTTTGTGAAAAATAAATCTAATTCTCTCGAGGTAAATTTAGTAACAGTACTTCCAGTAAATGCATATAAAAAAGAAAGTAAAACGAATGTTGTTATTGATGCCCCTATTAACTGTAAGAACAAAATTCTTGAGAAATCCCCAGAAATAAATGAAACATTGAATAGTGTTAAAAAATGTAAAAATATAACCCCTCAGCCTGTTATGCTGTCAAAAAAATCATTAGAATCTTCCGAAAAAGCCGTAAGTGAAAATGACGACGACGACAAGAATGACGAAAGTGATGACAAAAAGATGCTTTTAGAGGACGATAATAGTGAAAATGATGACAGTGAGGAAGAGGAGGAGCCTCAACGACAGAAACAAAGTCAGACGAGTATTTTCCAGATAGATGATGATAGTGAGGAAGAGGAGGAGCTGCGCCGAAAGGGACGAAGTCAGACGAATGTTTCCCGAATGAAGTCGCTAAATCCAGAAAACACTTATTTGAAGAAAGATGGAAAACGAGTCCTACTTGAAAAAATTTTACAGTTAGCCGAAGAGCTGAAAGAGTTAAAAGAAAAAGTTGACGATAATTCCAAACTCCTTAAAAGAAAGAAATCGAGAAAAAAGGCTTCGACAATAGATTCCGCTGAGTGTAAAAGACAGAATTTGCCAAAAGAAGAGACTGCCAGTGTAAATTTGAGAAAATTGCTCATTCCATCACTTCCATTGAAAACTACAATTAGCGAAATAGCTGTATTTATTTCCTAAAGCTGTGCAAATACAATTAGAAGTTTTCCCCTGCATATAAGACTGCAATTATAGACTTTTCGACTGAACTTGACGCTACAGAAGCATTAAAAGACATTAAAACTGAAAATGATCAATTAGAGGTTCTCGAGTTCGAGTGCCAAAATAACTTCGAGTCCCAAAGTAAAGATTTCAGTAAACAATAAACATTTTTCCAGAGTTAAAAAGAAAAATAATGCAAAATGTAAGTTGAGTAGACAACCACCAAAAACTGTTACCGTAGGCGACCAAGTTGCCATTAAACAAAAAGTGATGTACTTTTATGATTATAAAACAGTGAAAATTAAAAATGAAAATATTGATGAAAAAATTAGAAATGGATACCACGAAGGCTCCTGTTGCACACTTACTCATGCTAAGATCCTCAGACATGGGATCACTTAGCTTAAGAGCAAAAATATGAAAATTCTCATAAATTGTAAATAAGTATGTTATTATTTTGTGTTGCTTTTGTGTTTTTTTTTTTTTTTTTTTTTTTTTTTTTTTGCATTTTTCAGTGTGACCGTCTGGAGGACCAGACGATGCAGGACGGCCGAGCTTGTAGTGACAAGCCCTTGCTTCCCCTAAAATTGCTTCCCCGAACATTGGAATCTAAAGCTATTTGGTTTCTCTTTGCCGTTACTGGAATCCAAAGCAGCTAAGTTTTCCCGTAGCGATGTGAGCTTCGACAGAGAGAGAGCAGAATATTAGAGGAAGTTCGTGCCTATGACGAGAGTGACGCCACTTCCTGAACGCGCCGCTGCTAATGGCGTTTTGAGGAGAAAAGTTCAGATTCGACGAAGAGTTGACGAAGCTTGCACACTAGACGGGTGCATTGCTTGTTTATAAACTTCGTTTTTCGTGTTTTGACGTAATTGGTGAAGTACTAAGTGATTTATTTGTGCCACGAATTATGAATAATTTGACGAACTGTTAAACTCACTTTTGATAAGCAATGTTAATGCTCATTAGCATTCCTGTAAATATTGTATAAAACCTTAACTTTCTTTATTAAATATTAAGTAATTAGTAATTAATCGAATTAGTATTTTTTTTTTTGTTCTTAAAAGCCCATCAATCGACTGGATAATACATACATATATATAAATATATATATATATATATATATATATATATATTGGTTTATCTTAAAACATTTTTGATTTATAAAATGCTTAGTGAAAAATTCGAGGTGTTTCGTAAATTTTAAAAATGTGAACCACTAATTTGTATTTTGTTAAAAATTTTATACGGTTCAAAAGAAGATTAAATTACTTTTCTAAAATTGCCTTCGATTAAGATATTGAATGCTCAGTTTTTGTACAGCGGGATTCAAAGAAAGATGATAAAAAAAAAAAAAATGGGAATTTTGGACATCTTAAAAAAGAGGGGGGGGGGGGAATATGAAAAATCCGTATTTTTAAAAAACAATTACACCGTTATAATCATAACTAAATGTTCTTTTGAATGATACAGACGTATTTTGCATATCTTGATCCACTACAGAGGGATCGCTTTTAAAATAACGCACAAAAATTTCAACCTTTCTTTCTTCTTTCTGCGGAACGCTTTCTGATGAAGAAGCAATTATTTTTGGAGAATGTGTTTGCAGTTGGCAATTAGAGTACATAATTGACTTCGTTACCTAATTGACTTTGTCATCTTAATGAACTTCGTTAATTAAGAAGATAGAAATATATAACCAATATAAACTTGTTTCTTAGGTAGTTCGGTAAACATCGGTACATTTTGCAACTCTGAGAATCCTCTTGTTCGGGAGGAGATGTGGTCGCAGGTAAAAAAAATTGGACAACGGCGGCAGTAGCTTATTTTAATATTTAGAGATAAATTAAATTGCCATTTTTTTATATTGTGTATAATTTTGCATAAAATTTGAGTATGCATTTGTAAGAATACTGCAGTTGATCTTAAAGTTTCTTCCAGCAGTGTAGCGATGCTAAGATATTCTGTTTGCTCTCGATGATCTAGCAAATGATAGTGGTGCCTAGACATTCGTATTCCTCAGTCACTTTCAGCAGATGCTTTGCGATTGTTTCAAATGACGATCATATTAATCAGGGATAGGAACTTGACGCAGAACCCATACCGGTATTTATGAAAAAAAAAAAAAAAAAAAAAAAAAAGTTCTTAAAACAACGATTTTATAAGTAGCGAAAAATTTTATTCAAATACCGAAATGAGTTCTGCACCAAATTACCGTCCCTGCAATAAGAGGGGCAATACCTAATCTCGCCGGCAGCCTTCGCCCATGTTATTCTATGGGAAAATTTGTTGCTACAATTACACATTATACCTAATGAATATTTTTAAATTCAGTTTTCGCAGTCAGAAAATTCATAACCGTTAAATGAGTACTCATTTTTGAAAAATTCATTTTTTTAAATTTTTACATTTTAATTTTGAGTTCAAAAATGCGATTTTTCACAAAATGCATTTTTCTCATTTTCTAATCGCAAAATGAAATACTAAAATTTAAAAAAATCAATTTTTGGAAAACAAGTACTAATTTAATGCTTGTGAATTTTCTAAATGTGAAAACAGAATTGAAAAATATTCATTAGGTAATGAGTAATTATGTAAACAAATTTTTCCATAGAATAACATGGGCGAAGCCTGCCGGCGAGATTAGGTATTGTCCGCCCTTAATGAATACGCCATATTTGTGCTGTTCCATGAATTCAGTCCTTATAGCATATACCTCACTAGAGTACGCATCACTCATGGAAGCAAATAACCAACACCGAAATCATTTGATGAGTGTTTTCAGATTTCACCCTTAAATGTAATAGGGTCACTCTTCTCGGACAAGGGGTGATAAAGATTTTTTGCAGTGTTATCCATTTGTACCAAGGAAAATGCCAAAGTATTGCAATGCATATGAATTGGAAAAAAAAAAAAAAAAACCTGTCAGCGGAGGTCTCTTATCAGTTCATTAGTAAATATTTACTTTTAAATGTTACTGAAATATTAATAGACTATTAAATGAAATACCTAAGGCACAAAATAAATATTTATTTGATTTCATGTGTCATAAACAACTTTTAAAAATAGTAAAAGAATATTTATATTTAAAACGTATTATAAATTACAATTAGTAATAAATAAAACTCTTTTTTTTTTTTTTCTTCTTCTTCTTCAATCCATTTTATGTTTTTCTAAAACATTAGAACTTAACAAGAGAAGAAGATAGACGGAGAATATTTTTCTGCAACGATAACAGGCAAAACATGCTGTATGGTGACTGAATATCAGGAAATGCTGCCTTATATACATATATATATATATATATATATATTTTTTTTTTTTTTTTTTTTTTTGTAAAAAATTTTGATAAATTAATTTAAGAGAGCTGCATTTGACCTCAAATGAAAAGTCGCAAATGAAATCTCTTTAATATCAATGGAAGAGGCAGATGAGGTAGCGAGCAAGCAGGACTGAATACTAGAGCCCATATCTTATTGGAGTGTGAATTCAATAGTGAAGTTCCTGTCCAAACGAAACCACAAGTGTGGAAAGCAACAATTGGAAATGAGAAAAGTGTGGCAAACCAAACAGATCTGACAGTTTCACATATCACGTGACTGACGAAAATCCCTCTCAATGTTGATTGTTCTCATTTGGACAGAAACTTCAGTTTTGAATGCACAATCCAGTAAGATATAGGCTTTAGGATTCAGTCGTGCCTGCTCACCACCTTATCTACATCTTGCATATTAAAGATATTTCATTTGTGATTTTTTAGCTGAGGTGAAATGTAGCTCTGTCAAGTTAATTTATTATTATTATTATCATTATTATTATAATTATTATTTTAAGTAAAAAAATCATATAAGGCGAAATTTTCCGATTTGCAGTCATCATGCAGTATGTTTTGCCTGCTACTACTTTTGATAAAACTGAGCATGTTTTAATTAATAATAATACCATTAATTACTTTCATAATATGTGCAGCAGATACAATTAATTACACTGCTCTGAAAAAAAAAATCGATATCTGATACCATTCTTGCAGATTATTATGTAAAATGACCTCCTGAATCTTACTCTGGCCCCCATTTTGCCCCATCACCCACATTTTTTTTTTTTTTTTTTTTTTTTTTGGTACGCCCCCTCCCCCATTTTTATTATTGTTTGGTAATTTCATGCCCATCAGTTTGATTTGGAGAGGACCAATGATTATTTTAACCGTTAAATGTCTTCTGACCTGAGGAGCTTTTCTTTTTTTTTCTTCTTCTTCTTCTTTTTTTTTTTCTCAATATTTCTCTTATTTTTTATATATTCCAGCTTCCAGTTTGCCATTTTCTTACCAAAATACCCCAAATAATAAAAATGATACAGTAAAAAAAATTTTTAACCCTCTGTACCATACTGTAGACTGTAGGCAACATACCGTTCGATCGTGGTTCAAATTCAAAGAATCGGTTCTACAACGTAATCACGCACTGTAGCCTGTCGTATACACTCACAGTCAGAGAATCTAGTATCTAGAAACACAACTGGATGGCGCCGTATGTCGTAAGTTGAAGTTCATTACTCGACAGTGGGTAACTAACGACAAGTGCGGACCGGCTCTGATTCAAAAAATAATAAAAAATAGTTTTTCGTGTGTTTTGTGTTTTATATTGAAACAGTGAAGAGGTAAGTGTTTCAAATTCATTGTATAATATTGATTTTGACCCAATTTCACGTATTTTATAGGATTTTATGCTAAAAAGTGTTTGTTGCCTGTAGGTGTTTTTGTTTGTTTTTTCGAAATTTATGAGAAATAAAAAAAAAAACCTGAAACACGTGTATTTTATTTTTTTCCAATTATTACGAAACAAATAAACACAAAAATATTAAAGGTCATGAGTTACAGAGGGTTAAGTGTTGGTTAGTGGAGTAAATGTCTCAAAGCCCTCGCAAGAAAGTTTGACTGATTCACTGTACGACGTTTGCTTTCAGTAACTCCCATGTTAAATGTTTTGCGCAGTAAAGCATGAACAGTAAAATATCCTCCTTTAATACGTTTTAAAGATCACCACACAATATCACCACCGTCAAGAACACCATAAAGTTCACTCTCTTATCGCAAAACGTGTGCTAAAGGTAGATAACGACTGACAACTACAATGATAAGAGCAATGACCTTTAACACGTGTCAAAGCAGGAGCTTTTACTGTTCATGTTTTACTGTCCAAAACATTTAACGTGGGAGTTATTGAAAGCAAACGTCGTACTGTGAATCAGTCAAACTTTCTTGCAAAGGCTTTGAGACCTTTACTCCTCTCAGCAACATTTTGAAAAATAATTCACTGTATAATTTTTATTATTTTGCGTGTTTTGGTAAGAAAATGGCAATCTAGAAGCTGGAATATGTAAAAAGTAAGAGAAATATTGCGAGAAAAAAAAAGAAAGAAAGAAAGAAAGAAACCGACTGTTTTTATTGATTTTTTTTTTTTTTTTCTGTGAACAAATCCCCTCAAATATCCTCCTTACTACAAATATTCGTGTTTTAGAACTTTCTACCTCTGTAGCTCCTCAGGTCACAAGACATTTAACGGTTAAAATAATCATCGTTCTTCTCCAAATCAAACTGATGGGTATAAAATTATCAAACAATGATAAAAAGGTCGGAGTAGGCGTATCAAGAAAACGGGGGTGATGAGGCAATATGGGGGCCATATTCGGATTCCGGAAGTCATTTTACATACGAATATGCTAAAATGGTGTTGGGGGAAATTTTCATGCCGAGTAGTGTCCTTTTACAAAAATAAAAACAAAGAAACTGATAATTAATGATTAATTTTAAATTTTATTTTGTTGAATAACACATTTATAGCACATATTTATGAAAACAGGGATTAGTATTAATATTTATTAAAGCATGTCCAGTTCAATATAAAGTAATAATATCACATATCCAGTAAACTGATCGTCTTCTGGAACAATTGCTATTAATCATCTACTTGAACCATCCAAGCAAACAGAATATCTAAGCATCATTGTAATTTGTCTTATCATCTGCAATATATATATATATATATATATATATATATATATATATATATTGCAGATGATATATGTATATAAGTAACACTATCATCTGCAAAATCATTTGGGACAAACTGGGAATTTTAGGCATGTCTATCGTTTGCTGGAACCACCGGAGCAATTAGTAATTCTAGTCATCACTATATTCTACTGGAACTAAAGAAGCAACCTCGATCGATGTATACCTCTTTTTCTTATCCTCAGCATTATCTGACGATCATATCATTTATTTCTTTTCCCTTTTTTTTTTAGCACAGCTAAGAGCCCTCTTATTATAGGCAGGCCTGTCTATAAAGTTTAGTCACTAACACTGTTCTAAAATATGTCTTAACTACTGTCAAAATCTTGCGTAGCGAATGCTGCAGTCGTAATTTCAAGTAATATCTAAATGTCAATCTCTATTCACTAATTGTTTACAACACTAAGGCCATAAATTGCAGTACGAAGATTGTAGTACAAAAAAGAGAGGAATCGTTTTGTACAATACGATGATTACCCATGATATAAAAATGTTTACTATCTCTCTAGCAGATGATAGTGATGCTTTGATATTCTGTTTGTTCCGGATAATCTGGCAGATGATAGTAGTGCTTAGATATTCTGTGTGCTTCAGTGGTTCCAGTAAGGGATTTGCGACTGTTCCAGAAAATTATAAGCATCAGTTTAATGGATGCGTCATATTTGTATTGTGCTATGCATTTAGTTCTGAGTGCTCGCCACCTCGCCTACCTTTCGAAATGTTATTAAAGGTATTTCTTTCGTAATTTTTCCTGCGTGGTCAAATGCAGCTAGATTAAGCTAATTTAACAAATAATATGTATATTTTTTTTAAGTAAAAAAAAAAATAATAATAATAATAATATATGCTGTTTTCCAGATTGTTGTCATGACGTTATATGCATTGCCTGTTATTACTTTTGATTGAACAGGCCATGTTTTAGTTGATATTAAAACCAATCTGATGTCATGATATGCGCTATAAATATGTTACTCACCAAAACAAATTTTTAAATTAATCATGTTAGTCACCAAAACGAATTTTTAAATTAATCATTAATTAATCATCAATTAATTAATCATTAATCAATAATTCTTTTTCTTTATTTTTTTTTTAAATAATTAATTGACTCTGCTGCACATATACTATATAATTTTGTTGTTTTGCTCATTATTCCTGTTTTTAAAACAAATGTCAAGGTTAAATTTTAATCACATTAAAACTAAGACAGATAATATACACTAAAAATATACATTTAAAAACATTAAAAACACAAAACACAAATTTAAACGTTTCGAGCCTTTTACAGACTCCTCATCAGTAAAAAACATCAAATGTAAATGCTGAGATGAACAACAGACTTACATTAAGTGAGTACAACGTATTCATCAGGAACTGCGCATGCCTCATTAAGTGGCGAAAAATGTTGATTTGTGTACCAGCCTTCCAGGAAAAATCTTGAGTGATAATTTAAACAATTAGATATGATAATTTTAGTACTGTTAAAATCGGGTAAATAGTCAATTTCTATGGCATGTTGTACTATTTTCGAACGTATATCACGGTTTTTGAAATTTGTTTTATGTTCCTTAATTCGAGTATGAAGAGAACGGCCAGTTTGACCAATATAAACCGAACTACAAGATTTGCAAGGGATATTATAAATAACACCTGTACGGGAAAAAGGGGGATAACTGTTTTAAAATTAGAAAGGAAATTACGAATTAGAAATTGGGGTTTATAGGAAACAGATAAATTAACAGTGCGTAGAACTTTGGCAATAGATTCAGAAATATTTTTATTGTAAGGATTAGTAACGAACGATTTAGGGGATTTAGATGAATTAGTTTCATGATTATCCTTATTAAAATCATACTCTTTAGGGATAATTATTACGCTTTAAATCCGAAAAAATCCTTTTCAATTCCAACTAGAAAAGCTCATCGGTACTGCAATATAATTTTGCGCGGTGAAGTAAAGTATGGAAAACATCAGATTTATGTGAAGAAGGGTTAGCTGAATTAAAATTTAAATACTGGCCTGAAAATGTAGGTTTCCTATAAACAGAAGTAACAAATTTAGAATAAGTATCAAAAGGCGAACGCTCAATTAAAATATCTAAGAAAGGGAGTTTATTATCTTTTTCTTGTTAGAAGATAAATTGAATTGAAGGATTAACGGAATTAGCATAATTAAGAATATCAGAAACATGTTGATTATCAGTGATTATAAAAATATCGTCCACATATCTACGCCAATTTTTTTTTTTTTTTTTCATGTAAATCAGAATTAATTTGATTTTCAATAAACTCCATGACTATTTCTGCAATTCTAACTGAAATGGGGGAGCCCATAGCAGTGCCATTAATTTGTTGATAATAAGAATTATTAAAGCTAAAACAGTTGGAAGTTAAACAAAAAGAGATAAGTTCAATTAAAGTATCAGTAGCTAAATAATTGTTGAAAGAAATGCTATTGCAAATTTTTCGAATAATATCACAAGCATAAGGGATAGTGATAGATGTGAACAGAGAAACAACATCAAGTGAATTCATTAAACTATCAGAGGGAACATTATTTTGTTTTAAATCATCAAGAAAGTTTTAAGCAGAAAGTATACTAAACTGGGAATTCAATGTAAAAGGTTTAAGATAATCAGACAGAAAACGAGATAAATTATACAGAGGGGATTTAGGAGGGGATATATTATTGGGCGAAGACGAGAATCTGGTTTATGTATCTTTGGTAAGCCATAGAAAATAGGTGCAGAACCAGAGTAACATCTCAAAGTTTTAGCTGCAGAAGAGTCAAATATTCCAAGTTTTTCATATTTACTAATTAAACTGTTCAATTTTCTCTGGATGGCAATGGTATTATCTTTATTTAGCAGTTTATATGTAGAATTATCATTTAATAAAGTTAAAGCTTTCTTTTCATAATCATGCCTATCAAGAATAACTGTAACACGGCCTTTATCTGCACGAGTAATAACAATTGAAGGATCACTTGACAACTGTTTCAAGATCTTTAATTTCGATTTTAACAGTACTAAAATAATCATATCTAATTGTTTAAATTATCACTCAAGAATTTTCCTGGAGGGCTTGTACACAAATCAACATTTTTCGCCACTTAATGAGGCATGCGCAGTTCCTGATGAATACGTTGTACTCACTTAATGAAAGTCTGTTGTTCATCTCAGCATTTACATTTGATGCCTTTTACTGATGAAGAGCCTGTAAAAGGCTCGAAACGTTTAAATTTGTGTTTAGTGTTTTTAATGTTTTAAAATCTTTCTGTCTCAAAATCTGTCTCAGTATTAAATGTGATTAAATTTAATTTAACTACGAGACGTAATGATTTTTAAATATTTTAAATGTAAAGGTTATATGAGATTTGGATATTTCCAGTTTTTATAATTATTATTTTACAACGCAATGTATTTTTATTTTCCTTAAATTTCTTTTTAATTAATTTATTTCCTGGGTAGAAATAAATTTTTATTAATTCAATTCCGTACTAACATCTCTCTTTAAATTTATTGTAGGAACGTGAACATTGATAAAGAAATAAAATAAAAGAACTTTTCAGTAATATTTTGATTTCATCTATACACTGTTCGCATACAATACTTCAGATCGATTATCAGTGATATGTCACTAAATACAATTTTATAAATTACTAAAAATAACACATTTAATGTCCGCTTAAACATTGATGTACTCAATTTGTATGCTAAAGCTTCACTTACGAACTTCAGATAATAGCTTTGGAAAATGTTAGATGGTCAGTGTCTGGACAAACACTTTAGCCATTTTCTCGTAAACTTTTCATAATGGAACAATTATTAGGTTTCATGACAATATTTTATAGTACAAGAAAAATATATATACCTTTAAGGTATTTGATGCTTCAAACATGATTCGCTATTTTCTTGTTAGCTAATTTATTTTTTAAATCGTAATTGGTATTATTTTATAAATATATTTAAAAATAATCTGGTGTGTCACTCACACGACTTTCTCTTACCCTGAAATTTAATACTATAAATACAGGTTGCAGATTAAAAGGTAAGATAACGAGTACAGTTATGTAAACCTGTGTTAAACAATTCATATTAGGCTTCTGAAGAGTTTTATATGATAATTAGTTCTGTGTGAGGAACCCCCCGTTTCATTAATGCACCTACATTTATATAGAATTTAATTCGGTTACTAAAAAATATTTCTGTTTTTTTTTTTTTTTTTTTTTTTTTTTATTAAAATTATTATTTAAAAAAATTATCTTTTATGATAATGCAGACGATTTCCATATTAGAGAAGTAGTATAACACCAAATATCCAAAAAACGTTCATTTTATTCTCAATGTTTTAAAAAAAAAGTTTTTTCCCAAGTTTTTTTTTTTTTTTTTTTTTCGTTAAAAGTAAAAAAAAAAAAAAATCGATGACTTTGCTTTAAATTATCGCATATCGATGGTTCAACCATTCGTTTTAAAGGTATTGGCGATCTCTTTTGAAAGATACCCATCATGAAAATTTAATCCCCTCGAGGGGGGACTTCCCCCTCCCCGGGGGGGAGGCGAGGCTCCTACATACACAATTTTTTTTTCCCCAGTTAACTATCTCTATTACAAAAAATATATATTCGTTTCGTTTGGTTTAGTGCAGTCTATAGACGTTAAACTCTACTTACCTGCAAGAAAAGCTTACTGTAGCATCCCTATATGATACACATTTAGAATACCAAGTTTGAACTTTCTGCCATAATTTGTTTTTGAGATAAACAAATCTCTGTCTGTCTGTTATCAGCAGATAACAGACAGACACACAGACAGACAAGCACACAGACAGACACACAGACGCACAGACACACAGACCATTTGCTAAAAACATGATTTTCGTATTCAGGGGACCTCAAAACGTGTAAATATAACAAAATCTCGCGTTCGAAAATTTGACCCAAAAAACACTTTCTCTACCTTATGGGTATGAGAAAGTAAAAATAATAATACAATGAACTAGAATATATTTCCTAAACTATTTCTTACATGCATTCTGATAAATAAATTTTTATATTTAATATAAGAATATTTTTATACTTTTTATGAGTTTAATGCTTTTAATTTAGAAAATTGTTATTTTTTTAGAAATTATTTCTGAATTTTTAGAAACTAATTTACTTCTGGTTAATAGGGATTTTTTTTTCTATTGTTTGTTTCATTTGTAAAATAAACTATTTTCATATGTACAGGTAAAGAACAAAATTCAAAATGATTTTTCAAATATATAATGAACGAATCTCAAATTTATTCTTTATTTAGCATTCAAAGTAACAAAATAATCATTTCTTTCTCATTTCTCTGGCGTTTATCTAATTATCTCTTAGTATGTGCCCGGAGAAAAATTTAAAAGTAATTCTTTACCATTTTTTACTTTCGTATGCCGATACTTTTTTATAAGTAGGATTTAATTTCTTTTTATAAAGGATTCTCAATATATTTAGTATTCAATAAAAGCTAAATACTGTTCATAACTTTTAATGTTCTAACGTTTAAAAATTTCTATATTAATTTAATTCTAAAAAGCAATAATGAAGATAGAATTTAAGTCTGGAAAAGTCTTTTTATTTTAAAATTTTTTATTTTTCTAGAATGTTAGATTAAAAAAAAATATTTCGAATTTTTACTGTCAAAACATATTCAAACTCTTTTGAATGGGTTCCATGTTTTGCATTAACTATTTAAATAGATATAGAAAATTCAGAGTAAATAAATAAAATGAATTTTCTTTTGAATTTTATACGTCACATATTTAAATTGTATAACCGTTTTTTAGTCTAGAAAAGTCATTTTTATTTTTCCGAAAAGTAAAAATGTATTAATTGTAATTTCAAAATAATACCTGGAAGACGTTCCCTCACATTTATTGTTAAGAACTTTTCTCAAGTGGTGCAAATTATTTTTATCGACAAAATGATTATCATAAATAGACAGAATTTTCGTTTACTTCTGATGTATATATTACGCTCATCATATAAGAAAAATTATCATTTGCACATGTATTACGTTCCTTTATCTAACAAACCTAAAAAATATTGTTACTTAAGTAGTTTGGAAATTCAAAACAATTTAGGCTCACCGGAACCCTATATGCATTATTTTTTAAAACCTTATTTGTATTAATACATCTTAAAAAAAAAAAAAAAAAAAAAAAGAAAGAAAGAAAGAAAGAAAGTAAAATGCCAAAGTAATAATGATATAGATTTAGTAATTAATAAAATTAAATCTATTGTACAGATTTTTTTTTTTTTTTTTTTTTTTTTTTTTTGGATTAAAATAAATTTTTAGTATATTCTTTACTAAATTTATAATTAATTTTTTCAAAAGGAAGGAGAAAATTTTAATGCATTTTTACAATAAATAAATAAATGAATATAATAATAATAATAATAATAATTAATTAATTAATTAATTAATAATATAAAAAAATTTTGAAATTGTTTTTATATAAGATCGAAAATAATTTGAATGATATATATATGGAATTTATTATGCTATAATATAATGTTTCAAATAAGGACTTCAATTGATATAGACCAAGAATAATTATTCTTGGTCTATATGTTAAAAAAAATGCTAAAAAATCGGAGGAAAAAAAAAATACTAGAAAAAAGCATGGGAAAAAACTCACAATCCCAATTGCAAAATAAACAATTTAATTGTTTTAGATAATGCAGGAAAAGTTCTCTAGAAAAAACATTAAAAAAATAATAATAATAAAAATAATAAAAATAAAAATAATTTTTAAATATATATATATATATAAACTGTGTATTAATAAAGCGTCTAATGCAATAATACAGCTGCAAGAAATAATAATTGGAAATAATACAATAAACAATACAAATGACACCAGTCTGAAAATACACGAAAAGTATTCAAGAAGTACGTCGACTGTCGGGATGGGTAGAGCGGTATAGTTAAAGCTGTGGAATCGCACGCAATTTCCTCAGGTTTTACAACCTCAGCAAAGCTACTCAGTTTGTTTGTTTACACAATGTTAAAAAATGTCGCGAAGTAAACTCGACGGTAGAGCTTTCCGGCGTGCCGTGGCTGCGGTACCCATATAAAAGCTATGAAAAACCCTCCTTTATTATTCTTTCTTTAAAAACGTTATCTCTTATGTTTTTAATATAAATAAAAGGTATAATTCTGGCTCTAAGTGAACACTATAGAAGTGATTATTTACTTGAAATTATTAGCGTGCATTTGACTTTAACTACAAAATATGTTAGATGTTCACTAATAATTTCAAGTAAATAATCACATATACAATGATCACTTAGAGCCAGAATTAATAAATGTAAAATGTAATTTTTTAAATCGATCTTCTAATATTGTAAATTTTATTGTACATAGAAAAAAAAATCATATATTAGTAATTCAAGAAGAAAATATTAATGTACGCAATTCTCGAAATTAAAATTTTGGAAAAAAAAAAAAAAAAAAGTAATCGCTCATAAATGATGATTTTTAAATTATTTCTTTATTAAAAAAAGCATTATGTCATATTCCATAAAATCAATTAGATGCAGAGGAAATCGTTAACAAAAATCTTATCATCAAAACACAATATGTTTGTAATCGCTTTAAAATCTAACCTATAACTAAAATAATATACTCCTGTTTGTAAAAATTGCAACACCATGACGGAATTTTCCGAATCAAATGAAATTTAATGCACAAACGACTTGTATTAGTACAAATAATTAATTAAATTTTCAAAGCAAAAAAACATTAAGTGTCCGAAATCAGTATTTGGTGTGGCCACCATGAGCTGCAATAAGTGTGCTATATGACGTGGCACAGATTCAAACAGATTTTGAATGTAGGCTGAGGGAAAAGCATTCCATATGTCTTGGAAGCTTACCCAAAGTTCATCTGTTGAAGCTGCAAGATCACGAGCGAGACGCCGAAAAATGAAATCTCACACATGTTCAATAGGTGACTTCAATCCGGCGAATAAGCAGATCACTAAAGAATCTGTATGTTTTCTGCTGAAAAGAAGTCTTGCACATACCTTGTCACATATGGGCGGGCATTATCCTGCTAAAAGATAGCTCCAGGAATGCCTTGAAGGAAAGGAATGACTTCGGGCTCCAGCACTTATCTGATGTAACTGTCGCTGTTAAGATTACCCACAATTCGTAGCATCTGAGATCGTCCATGATACGCAATCGCACCCAAGACCATAACTCCGGGTGTTTGTCCACTATGACGTTCGATAATGCACACCGGAAGGTAGCGTTCACCGGCATAGCGTCTAACATGAATGCGACCGTCATGATGCCACAAATTAAAGCGGTATTCGTCAGAAAACACTACTTGTTGCCAATTTGCACGTCAGTTTCTATGCTCATGAACCCATTGCAGTCGCAGGTGTCGATGGTTTTGCGTAAGGAGGATCCTGCATAAAAGAGTTCGCAGCAGACGTCGACGAATTGACGAATAAGACAGTGATACACCTGTAGCAGTGGACCAATGAGCTGCCAACTATCTAGATCAAGATGCACGCTCCATCAGCGCCATGCGGACCAAGTTTCTATCATCTGCACTGACATCATTTCTCGGCGTCCGCTCGCGCATTTTCGAGTTGTCCGGTTCTCGTCTGTCCAATGCTTCCAAACTCGCCTCACTGTGCTATTACGCTGCACACGATCTGCTATTGTGCGATAGAAAAATCCTCCTTCACGAAGGCCGATGATTGTCCCACGTTCAAACTCCGTAAGTTGTTCAAATTTCGCCCACTGTCGTCGGCGAGGTATAATTACATCTCACCTCACGTTTACCACAAAGAGATAAACATAGACTGCTTTAAACATGCTACAGCCTTTTATTATACGGTTTCAGCAGCAGTCTAGAGAGCGCTCCAACGCATGCATGGTGGCTTTGAAATTTTAATCATTTTACACAGTATAATTTGCATTTTCTGAAAATTTCAGCTCACCCGCGACATTCTTTCATGCCGTTGTAATTTTTATAAAAAGGAGTTTACTTAGGAATGATAAAATAACATTCATGAATGAACAAATAACACTAACTTATTCTACCCTCATAACAAATCAATGCAACCAAATTCAAAATTTCATAGATTTTCTCTTGGTCCGTAATGAATGGAAAATTGAAGAAATTAAGATTACAATAATTACATAAATTGTAAGAAGTATTCAACAAGTACTTTTTAAAAATTAATTGTACAATATATTACTTATCTTAAAATACGGGAAAATGTGTGAAATATGAATATTATAAGAATACGTGAATTTTTCCGTTCATATGTGAATTCGTTCAATCTACAATTCTATTGGGTGAGTACAAAAGTTCTACCCGTTTTTATTACCCATAAAGAAGATAAAATAAACACAAAATGAACAGTACCTATTATTGTGCATAATCCCCATTGCTATCTATAACCTCTCGCCATCTTTCTGGTAGGAAATGAATCCCACGGCGGTAAAATTCCGGCTGTAAAATTCCAGTTCACAGCATCAAGATCATCAAAGATTTTCTGACTGAAGAAATTGTTCAACGCACGAAATATGTGATAGTCAGTTGGTGCCAAGTTAGGAGAATTGGAAGGGTGGGGTAAAACCTCCAAACCAAAACACAGTAACTTTTAGCGAGTGATGACACCAGCATGTGGCCTGGCGTTATCGTGATGAAAGATAACACCGCGACGATTGGTGAGACCTGGTTGCTTTGCTACCAAATTTGAAGCAGCCTGTCTAACTGTAGACAGAAGAAGGCGGCATTGATGATTTTCTTAAGTGGCAGGACCTCCCAGGGAATTATTCCCTGTACATCCCACCACACACTTAAAACACTTTCTTTTATGAAGTTCAGCTTTCGAAGTCGATGCAGGCAGATCAGAAGGACGACACACATTCTACGACGCTTTACGTTACGGTACATAACCCACTTCTTATACCTTGTCACAATCCGTGTCAACAATGGGTCATTTTTGTACCGGGAAAGCAAGGAAACACAGGTGGCGAATCGGTGATACCGTTGATTAGCTGTTAGGTTATGTGGAACCCAGCGATCCAACTTTCTCGTAAAACCCAACTTCACCAGCCGTCTCTAGATCGTTGTCCGGCATACGTTGGAGGTCTCCGCTAATTCTTGCACGGTTGGATTTGGGTTGTTCCTTATGGCTTGGTCAATATCGTAGTCTACAACGTGTGATGTCCGTCCACTCCTGGCCTGATCTTGGCACCTTCTGTCTCCTTCCCTAAATTTACGAAACCATCGACGACACGTGCTTTCGTCTATTGCATCCTCCCCATAAACTTGACAGATATTGCGACATGCTGCGGCTGTCGTACTCTTTTTATCGAACTCGTATAACAAACAATGTCTTGTATGCTCCTTCTCGCTTTCCATGTTACACTCTCTGATGTATTTTTGAGATGATTAACTTTGTGAGACACGATGCATTTATGTGTGAGGCAATCACACGTTTGATTGGCCGACGATTTGCGTCATTACAATATCATGTGTGACGTCAGCTCCGTTGCAAATTTGTATATCCAAAAACGGGTAGAACTTTTGCACTCACCCGATATTTTGATTTTAAATATGGAGCATTGCGCGAGTAAATAAATTCTATTCGAGCATGCGCAGTTTCCACCTGAGTAGTTCAGGTACAGTGAGCACCAGATGGCTTTGTCATCGATCAGCGATGTAACTCTGACGTAACCATGACGTAACTACGCTACCCGTTGTTCCATTGTGGTGAATACGCTTACTAGTACTCTCTTTCCAACCTCAGTTCAGAGTGAGTTAAATACCGGGTGAAGATTTAAAAATTGTAATTTCCGTCTAGTATGTCCTGCCTGTGCCCGTTGCAACAACGATTACTTTTAATACTCAATGAGAGACAGCGAAAGAGGTGGTTCGTACACCAATAATTTCATATACTTCCACGAGAGGAAAACTGATTTAAATCCAGTGAACGTAAAGGTCATACCAGAACTCTCATAAGTCCAAGCCTCAGTTATATGTTTCGAGTTCATTGTCATTTGTTGAAACATACATTAGATGCATATCTACTAATTCCTCTTCCATATATTGATTCGGATGATACTATTATATACGGTATTAATTCATCAGTACAACTTTTTAGAATAACATAGCTTTGTCGCTGTCGAGCCTTTCGTACGGAACTTTCAAAAGGCAATAAGCTTTATCTGCCAATATGTCACTGTTTCTCATGGAAAATCTCATATTGAATATTTGACGGTGATAATCTGGAGATAATTTGCCTCTCCAACATGAACAAAATCATGGCATCAGTGTTGTGCTTATTGACAGTATTTTGAAGTCTTTTTTTTTCTGGTACTATGTTAGAAATATCACCCTAGGTCCTATAGTCAATATTCATTCATCTTTATAAGTGCAATCACATATCTTATTCTGCCAAAACACACCTTTTATAGGAATTCATTTGGAGATGGATTGTCTCTCGAACATGAAGAAATCATATCATAAGTGACTACATGTGCTTAATGGCGCTATTTAGAAGTCCTTCTTTTTAACCGACTTCAAAAAAAGAAGGAAGGTTCTCAATTCAAACCGTATGTTTTTTTTATGTTTGTTAGCTCATAACTTCTGAACGGATGCTCCGATTTTGATAATTTTTGTTTTGTTGAAAAGGTCTTGGTCTGCAATAGGTCCCATTGTAATATCTTAACGATCGAAAGAAAATACAGGGTGCCCAAAAAAATCAGTCCCAAATCTTTTAACTGCTAAACGGCTGCAGCTATAGTGATAAAAATGGTATGTAAGTATAGCAAAGTGGTCCATGCAGCACAAGGTTTAACCGCTGTGCCACCTGGTGTAAAACAGCGGAGTTAGTTTTCCTATCTCGAAAACGGTTCTAAAGGAAAAAGTGAATTATAAAGTTGAAAAGTAGCATCGATTTAGTACAAAAAGACAGTTTAGACATTCATGCTAGCTTTCCTATTTCGGAAACGGTTCAAGACAGGGGGAAAAAGTGAATTATAAAATTGCAGAGCATCATCGATTTAGTAGGAAAAGATAGTTTAGACATTGATGCTAAAAATATAATGCTAAAAACGTGCATTTGTTTGTTCGCATTTTCTTACAATATGCACACTTGAGCTACATCGCACACGTTGTAGCGTAGCTGGTGAGACATACGCTATATAGTTCAAAATACGGTTACTTGATACTTTTTGTTTTGTTGTAAAGATCTTGGTCTGATGTAGACCCCATTGTAATATTTTTGCAATCTAAAGAAAGTAAAACGCCATCTGGTGAAAAACAGCGGAATTAGCGCTCATATCTCAAAAACGGTTCAAGATGGGAGAAAAGTTAATTACAAAGTTGTAGAGCATCATCGATTTACTACAAAAAGACAGAATTTAGACATTATTGCTAAAAATAGAACGCTTAAAACATGCAGTTGTCTGCTCGCAATTTCCTACATTGTGCACACTTGAACTACGTTGCACACTTTGCAGCGTAGCGGATGGCACGTATACTCTGTGGTTCAAAGTACTGTTACTGTAAGCGGTCACATGCTGGTGGAAAACAGTGGAGTTAGCGTTCCTATCTCGGAAACGGTTCAAGACAAGGAAAAAATGTGAATTATAAAATTGCAGATCATCATCGATTTATTACGAAAAGATAGTTTAGACATTTATGCTAAAAACAGAACGCTTAAAACGTGCATTTGTTTGTTCACAATTTCCTATTTTGTGCACACTTAAACGACATTTGTTGTAGCGTATGGGTATATGTTGTAGCGTAGCGGGTGACATTCATGCTATGTAAAATTCAAAGTATGGTTATTGTAAGCGGTCACATCGATTAACGCATAGACGTTTTAAACCGACTTCATAAAGGAAGAGGTTCACAAAACAAACCATGTTTCTCATTGTTGTTGTTGTTGAAATTTGTTAGCTTTTAACTTCGTAAGAGATGATTTAATTTTAATACTTTTTTGTTGTATTGATCTTAGCCTAAAATAGGTTTCATTATGATTTCATTAAGATATAAACAAATTACAGGATACTCACAAAAGTCTGTTCTCACTCTAGCTGCTGAGCGCATGCAGCTACACTGGTAAAAGTAGTATGTAAGTATCGATGTTGAAACTTCTGTCCGTCAGCTGCAATGCATATTTTGCTCTTTGTTTGAACTTTAGGCTGCGCAATTTCCAGCGCAGCGGGTGACACGTATTCAGTGTAAAGTTCAATATATATGCCTAACAGAATTTTTGGTCAAGAATACAGCGTAACCGTCCTTTACATTTCTAAAGACTTTTTAACTCAACGTATGTTCATTCAACAGATAGTTTTTTGCTCATATCCGATAAAGGCAAGAAAAGTGTCACAACTTAAAAATGCAGCATTTGAGAAAAATCAACTTAAAAATAACTTGACTAGTATAAAACTGGCACAACTGTCTCTCGAGTGGATAACTTTCTAGATGGAGATGTAACTTTTTTGTTCACATTGGGTGCATTTCATGTATTTTTCAGTGACATAAACCATTTTTTGAGTTATGTCACTTTTCTTCGAAGTTGTGATTTGTGAAGCTGCCGTCAAACGTCTTCTGATGTTCTGCATTATGAATAAATTTTCACTGAAAAGAGAAAAATAAAATCTTTTTTCTAAAAAAAATAGAACCGACTCCAAGAAATGGGAATGAAATAGCAAATTGCGCCTAAAAGTATAAAATAATTTCCTTCGCCAAACAACCTATAACACTACAATTAATCATAACTTTTGAAGTCGGCGCAAAATTAAATAAAAATTGATAACTTTATTCAATACAAAAATCAAATCCTATTCAATATACACATCTCACATTGTCACCTGCAAAACGCAGCCGAAAACAACTTTGATTCAAGAAAACAAATAAGATTTCGTAAGCAGCAAAAGTTGGCGAAGATCCTGGTATCCGACGTCCTTGGTGAAAGAAAAATTGCAAAATGTTCTGGCAAACATATTTAATTTCTTTAGGATATCATGATTAGTTTGATAAGGTATATTAAGAGAGTAATCAAGAATATGAAACAATACATCGTACAATATATATTATGAAAATATACATCGTGCGTGCATGTTTTGATCGCCAAATCCAAAAGCCACCAAGTATGATAGTTATCAAAGTTATACCAAATTTGCAAAGGAAACTCTAACTTCGTAGAAACATAAATACCGCCTTGTAAGGAATGTTCACTGTTCTATGTAGATGCTACTAATAAACCAATTGTATACAGTGATAAAATAATAAAGGAAACATGAAAATGGATCATTCGAGACAACAGCATTTGTTGCTACCGATCTAAAAACAGACCTTTAAAAACTAATTAAATTTTATTTAATTTTGCGCCGACTCCAAAAGTTATGATTAATTGTAGTGTTATAGGTTGTTTGGCGAAGGAAATTATTTTATACTTTTAGGCGCAATTTACTATTTCATTCCCATTTCTTGGAGTCGGTTCTATTTTTTTTAGAAAAAAGATTTTATCTAATGTTGGGTTTGAAGTCTAATCCTGGGTTCCATTGTAAATATTCATTTTCCTACAATCACTCCTTGGCAAAAAGAAACCTTCATTGAAGTTGAATAAGAATTTATTTTACATAGTTTTCTTGGGTGATATATTTATAAATATCAATTTGAAATAAGTTTTTTTTTTTTTTTTTTTTTTTTTTTAGTTTTCTTGTACCATGCAAAGGAATTGGAAACTCAATGGATTAATCTATTAAATACAAAGAAGTCAATAAATTCTTCATGCATTCCTTCAATGTATTAACAGCTCATGATTCTTAAAAATAATTAATTAAGTAGAGAAAAGCAGTAAATTGTAGCATTTCGTTACGAGGTAAATTTGTAATTACATTTGGACCTCGCACAAAAAGAATAGGAGAGAGGAGTGAGGAACATTGAGAAAAACACATAAGTTTGTAATTTAATTAAAAGAATACCAAATTGGAATTTAACCTGAAAAAAAGTTTATATATATATATATATATATATATATATATATATATTTCTTCATTTGAAAATTTACAGTTTTTATTAAGAATAAAAATTTTAAATATTAAAATTAAATAAGAAAAATCAAAATTAAATTCGCATAAGTACTCTTATTGATATTTCAAAAAATTACATTTGGTAAGAAAAGTTTATGTTTTTGTAAAACTGAAATTAAAATATATCTTAGAATATTTTTTAACTATGATAAAATTAAAATATTAAATGTAAATTTAAATTTAGAAATATATAATTCTGAAACATAAACAATCATTAATATTTTGTATGCTAAAAAGCTTTTTAGGCTTTCTTTTTCCTTTTTTTTTTTTTTTTTTTTTTTTTCTTTTAAGAAAACTTTTAAATATTCAAACTATTTTAAGAAGAGTTCGAGAACAATATTCTTTTGCATAAGTATTTGTTCGATTCTTCTAGCATGTTCTATGACTTTTCTTGACTATTCTTTGACTTTTGGTTAGTGTTTCATGCTGATAACGTGATGGTCGGGGGTTCGATCCTCCAAGGAAAGATATGTTAATTTTTGCAGATAATTAATAGAAAAGGTGTCAATTGATAAAAGAACATTTTTTAGTGCGTACTTCCTAAAAATTTTCGATTTTTTTTTTTTTTTTTAATAACAGTAGAATTTTTTTATTGTGTAGCTCTAAAATGCATAAAATAAAAATTTATTTTTGTAAGGAAATAAAAGTTTCAATACAAAGAAAATTATAGAGAAAAATATAGATATTTCACATTTGCTAGAGATGAAATGTTTAAATATTCGAAATATTTTAAAAAGCTTTCGAGACCTTTAAAATTTTTGGCTTACTGAATACAAAAACTAATATATAAAAATAATAATCTCGAATGCTTTTTAAAATATTTTGAAAATTTAAAAATTTTCATCTCTTGCAAAAGTGAAATATCTATGTTTTTCTCAAGACTGACTAAGAACAGGATTCGACAAAGATTTATTTAGCAAAACAGTATTAAGCGTACTTTTTTTACATAGGAATTTTTGCTAGTGTTCGAACACTTTTGTTACCGACTGTACATATCTTTTAAAAATAAATAAACACAAAAAAGGCTTTTTTTTTTTTTTTTTTTTTTTTTTTTTTTAATATAACATTAAATTTCACTTTTTTTTTTTTCTTTACGTTCATTTTAAAAATGTAAATTTCTATTGCCTTTTAACCACAATGCCATTTTCACAGATTTAAAAAAAAAAAAAAAAAAAAAAAAAGTCGAAAATCAAAAGCTGGTCTTTGTTGACAATCGGATTTTTAAATATACGGTGGTAAGTCAAAAATTATCTGCAATGCATCTCTAAATTTTATTCCAATACAAATCAAGGAGTATCAGTACAAGGAAACTCACGTTAACATCGTTTTTGAATATAGTCCACTTGCTTTTTAAAGCACTTGGTCCATCGTTGCACTAGCTTCCTGATGCCCTCTGAAAAGAAGGTTTTCGGCTAAGCAGTGAGGCCATGCATGCACCGCGCCCTTCCCTTCTTGGTTCGTCCGAGGTGAATCGACGGCCTCTTAATGCCTCTTTGAGTAGACCAAACAATTGGTAATCCGCAGGGGCAAGATCAGAACTATACGGAAAATGAGTCATTACTTCAAATATGAGTTTCCGGAGCGTTTCAACAGTGTAGGCTGCAGTATGTGGACAGACATTGTCGTGCAACAACAAAACAGTTTTTGACAGTAGTCATCGGTGGAGTTTGCTTCGAATTGCAGGCTTTAGTCTATCAGTAAGCATATCACTGTAAAACATACTGTTTATTGTTATGCCACTCTTCTGATAATGTTCCAGTACTGGGCCTTGTGCGTCCCAAAAAACCGTAAGCATCAGTTTTCCTGCGGATGACTGAACCTTGAATTATTTTCCGGCTGGACAATTGTGGATGTTTCCGCTTCATAATCTGCCGTCTACTCTCCGGCTCGTAATGATGGATCCATATTTCGTCACCAGTGCTGATTCTGTCTAAGAAGCCACCACGTTCGTTACCACAGCGATCCAAATGTTTTTGAAGGATGTTCAAGCATGTTTGTTTATGTAACACTGTGAAATGTTTTAGTACCCATCTTCCACAGACTTTAAGGAAACCAAATTTGTGGTGGATGGTTTCGTAGGAAGAACTATGACTAATTCGCAGACGATATGCCACTTCATCAATTCTCACTTGTCTGTCTAACGAGCCATGTCACGTGCACGCTCAATGTTGTCATCATCTGTGACCGCAGATGGTCGTCCGGCTCATTCCACATGCGCAACACTTGTGCGACCATTTTTGAATTTTTCAATCCATTCGTAGATACTCCGTTGCGGCAAGACACTTCTTGTATTGTACCGAAAATCTTTGATGAATGATATACCTTCTGATCCTGACCACAAAAACCGGATCATTGCACGTTGTTTCTCTTTAGTTCAAACTTCTAATAGAGCAGCCATGATACATCTGCAACAAAAGAAAGACAAATGAAGGAATTAGAATCAAACTGACATAGCATCACCACAATAGAATAAAAAAATATATACATGACAGAGGTCAGTATGAACAGCGTGAGAAAAGTTATGTCAAAATTGCGGATAGTTTTTGACCTACCCTCGTATATATACTTTCATACAACATTTGATCGATCTAGTTTATACCTTTCTAAATAAAAATATGATGACAAACATATATACAGACGGCTTTATTATCAGTAGACACTTTGAAATTAATAAATGTTTTTTTCGTGGTTTTTTTTTTTTTTTTTTTTTTTTTTTATGGTTGTATTCATAAGAAATTTTGAATTTTTTCGGTTATAACAATATAATGAATCGTTTAATTTTGAAGTATTACAATATCAAAAAAAAAAAAAAATTAAAGGGTAAATTATTTTTAAATTTAAATTTTTATGGGGAATTTACTCTTTTTATATTTCTTAAAGTTTTTGTGAATATTTTCAATTAAATGCAATTACATTTAACCATTTTTAATGCTATAGGAAATAAATTTTTATAAATATGCCTTTAAAAATACAAGAATATTCTAAATATGTTAAAATTTGAATAAATCTTGTAGAATCCTTGCACAAGTTTAAATTTCCATTAATAAAATTTATTTGCTTAACTTTTAAATTTACACTTGGTATAAGTTTAAGTATAGATCATTTTAGCTTATATTTGAACATAAACTCTATATTTATTATATTTAATGTTTTCCTTTTTGCAATATATCTTTTCAAATTCTGAACGAATGAAACGGTCACATCGAAAAATAAAGGTAACAAAGGATCTCGAGCTTCCATTTTAGTTTCTATGGAAACCTTCTCTGATCTCAAAGATTTGCCTCGTGGCAACACAATTGTTTTAATTCATTTCTTCAATCATTTCTTTAACTTTGACACTCTTTTAATATATTTTAAAACTGTCAAAGCACTAAAGTTTGACACATTTACTAAGTTCTTTAGTGAACAGATTATAAAATTAAAATTACAAAACAGGCTTATGTCTCGACCACAGTTAAAAGACAACATGTTGGCTTTTATGCTGATATTTTATTTAATAATGCGAAAAATAAACTATTTACAACATAATGTAAGGCAGATATTTTTTGATAAAGTTGTCACTTCGAAAGCAACAGCTCAAAGAGAGTATAACATTAAATTTTTTATAAAATTTTAACATATTATTCTGATAATTATTTTCTATGCTAGAAGCTACAAAATTTAACAACAAGTAAATATTTTTTATTAAACACTTGCTTTTTAATAGCGGTTTTAAAAATTCATGTTTCTTTCTAATTACACTGCTCTGCATGAAAATTGGACGCAAGACCATTTTTGCAAATTCTTATGTAAAATGACCTCCTGAATCCGAATATGATGCCCATTTTCCTTTATCATCCATCGTTTTTTATCATTTTCGGTAATTTTATGGCTATAAATTTTATTTGTAGGGGGGAAAAGGAATATTTTAACTATTAAATATCTTATGAGGGGCTACAGAGTTGGAAAATTCTAAAACATGAACATCTGCAGCAAGGGAAAACTTTAGGGCAGGATATGCCACTGAAATTATACATTACATTTATTACATTTTATTAATCAATTATTATTATTATGTATTATACATTATATATATATATATATATATATATTGTTTCAAGGTGTTAAAATAATTCTTTTCTATTCTCCAAATCAAATTCCTGGCGATAAAATTGCTGAACAGTGATCCGAGAAAACGGTGAGTGAGTGGGCAAAATGGGAGTCACATTTGGATTCAGGCGGTCATTTTACATAAGAATCAACAAGAATGGTACCAGAGATCGATCTTTTTTTTTTTTTTTGGGGGGGGGGGGGGGGGAATTAGCAGGTAAGTAGAGCTTAACCATCCATAGACTGCACTAAACCAGATGAAACGAATATATATGTGTGTGTATGTGTGTATGTATTATATACGTAAGAACATGTTTCTTGTAGAATATGGCATAGAAATCATTCACTGTTCATTTACAAGGCTACACAAAAGAATTAGATTATAGTACGACAATACTTGAAAACTGGTGGAAGAGTACTTCAGGTTGTGCCGTGTGCTATTAATATAGGATTATATTTATGCCTTCCACGTGATGTGTACATAACTCTTAGAAAATATACAAGGCTGGCAATATTTAATCCATAACATTCTTTTTTATAGTTAGTGGAAGTGCTTTATTGTGATATTTTACCATGTTCAGGAAAGCTGCTCAGGAATTGAAATTAATTCCTGATAGCCGTATGGTAAGTAATGTATTTTTTTAAGCTAAATATTCATAACTTCGTTTTTTGGATATTTAGACGTTTTAAAGCTTCCTGATTACCGAAGTCAAGTTTTTAATGTTTGAACTTTGTCTATGTCTGTTACAATAAACCAAAAACAAATAATTTCAGGCGATCCATATGTTGTATTTTGAAATTAATGTGTTTGTAAATAGAAAAGTTTGATCAAGATTGATAAGTTTGAAAGAATGTTGGTGTGAAAGTTGCCTCAATAATTTAAATGAACTTTTGAATTTAATAACAGATTCCTCTTCTATATAAATGTAGGTACAGTCGGTAACAAAAGTATCCGAAAACTAGCTAAAATTCCTATATGAAAAAAGTAGAGTTAATACTGTTTTGTTAAATAAATCCTTGTCGAATCATGTTCTTAGGCGAAGAACATGATTCGACAAGGATTTATTTAATAAAACAGTATTAACTCTACATTTTTTATATAGGAATTTTTTCTAGTGTTCGGATACTTTTATTACCGACTGTACAGTGGTGAAACGGGGAGTTCAGAGGGCCGGCAGCCCCTCTCACACAGAATTACTTGTCAAATAAAGTTGTTCCGAAGCTTAATTTGAATTGTTTTAACGTAGGTTTGCATAACAGTACTTGTCATCTTACCCTTTAATCTCCAATCTGTATTTATAGTATTGAATTTCAGTGTAAGAGAAAGTCGTGTGAGTGACACACCAGATTATGTTTTGTTGCAATTAAAATATTTCTCCTTATACAATAAAAAAAAAATATTTTGAATAAAAGATAATTAGAAGGTATGTAAATATTTTACAAAATTTATTAATAGATCATTATATATGTATTTTACCCATGCACCGTATAATCTCTTTTTAATTAGAAGGTTTTTTTTTTTTTTTTTTTTTTTTTTTTTTTTTAATCGATTCAACGTAAACACCTTTTGTATAATCACTTCAAAAATTTCCGTAAAATAATATTATAAATTAAAAGCTTGTACCAGATGCTGTTAGTTAATTCTTAGAAAAATGCTATGTTTTCTTTCGTTTTAAAAGATATTTCATTTTAAGTACACAAAATTATACGAAGAAATGAATATCTTTCAGTAAGAAAATTTTGTATAAAAAAGAAAAAAAAAACTTTCAGGTATTTTATCAAATGTTTAAAATGTAGACAATTATTAGTTGCACCATGACTTCCATCTAATGATTTATTAAAATATTTTATTTTATTATTATTATTATTATAGAAAGACATTTCACATATATCAGCTTTCCAGTTAGAAAAGTTATTATTACTCGTGAATATGCAGATCAGGAGCCTCAACGTCCTATTTTCATCACATATTATTCAACAGGTCGTTTTTATTTATTCCTTATTGAATAACATATATATGCATTAGATTGACTTTCTACATAAACATATATGTTCCTGAGGGGGGGGGGTGCAGCCCCCTCAATTCCCCGCTGTATGAATTTTTCTGTACCTATCTGTATATATATATATATATATATATATATATATTCTTAATAACTGACAGTATTGTATTATTTCCCTGAAATTCCTAAATGTTTGTAGCAAATTTCATGTAAAAAGATTACATAGCATATCGGATTTATTTTGCGTAACCCTGTAAACTAATTACCCATTTTATGCCCATACTTTTCAAAAGAAAAACATCCTTTTAAATTTCCAATATAATTCAATTATATTTAATGGGGTGTAACAATGTTAAAATACACTTTTAAGAAATACCGACTATAAACTGTAATAGTACAAAATTCTTTTATGTATCACGGAAAAAATGCCAGAGTTATTATATATGCCAATAACAAGAATATGCCTGATTAATTACTACTCATTAATTTTTCAAACTAATTTGACATCATTTGGATGATTACAGTACGTTATCGGAATTCCTCTGTGTGGTCCCATAAATAAATTATTTAGTCTATACATACCCTCTTTTCCTTAAAGAAAACATGTTTTTAAGCATCTTTATAAGGTTACAGTACGTCATCGGAATTCCTCTGTGTGGTCCTATAAATAAATTATTTAGTCTATACATACCCTCTTTTCCTTAAAGAAAACATGCTTTTAAGCATCTTTATAAGGTTACAGTACGTTATCGGAATTCCTCTGTGTGGTCCCATAAATAAATTATTTAGTCTATACATACCCTCTTTTTCTTAAAGGAAACATGCTTTTAAGCATCTTTATAATGTATGTTAATTCCATTATGTTCAATACAGCATAAACACATTAAATTGCGCTTAAATAAAAATTTGTTCATAGGCTCTAATGTCACGAAATTATTTTGTGTGTCTCTGTAAACGAACCATAAACATTGTATACACTAGTAAAAACTATTCATATTATTCTACGTTTTCATAAATAATTGTTCGAAATTCGTTATAATTTGGATGATTGCGTGACATTGTCAGAGCACTTTTGTAAGATCCTGCACACTAATTAGGAAGCCTAAGAGCACATATTTTCTGCATAAAACATGAGTTTAAGCATCTCACTATTGTACGGCAATTTCATTTTGTTGATTGCAAAGTATTGATGTTAAAATGCGTTAAAACGAAATGCGTTCACCCTATATGCCGCAATGATAAGAATTTTTACGGGCCTCTGTACACAATTAATAAACAATATAGACATAAAAAATTATACAGCTACTTCTATACAAAGCCTGAACATGTGTGCCAATTTACAAGTCAATCAGAGGATTTTTGCGGCAGCTATTTTGCTACATACAAATTCTTCCCATAGGCCGTAATGATATAGAAATTTTTGGTGTGTCCCTGTATACGAACTGCAAACTGAATACACAACCAAAACTATACAGCTGTTTCTGTGGGATTCATAAACATGTATACCAAAATTCAAGTGAATAGCGTGAATTTTGCCATCGCGCGACAGACAAGCAAACACACAGAGGGAACCTAAAATCTTTTCGAGTCTCAACAGGGAGGCCTCCACTGACGTTTCGGCAATTGTTATTTAAGTTATGATCATTTCGCAAGATTATGCTTAAAATTAATTTTGTGAATTTACCATATACTTTTTAAGTTTAAATAACATTTTCCTTTTCTATTTTTCTAACATTTTTTTTTTTTTCTGCACTATAACATTAATCTTTCCGCTCAATGTTATAATATCATAGTTTAAGAACAAAAATACTTAGTTATATATTTTAACGTTCTTTCTTTAAAATACAAATGTTCTCATTTTTATTCATTTTTTTACCAGCTATTTTTAACAATTTATTAGACTTAATTTTATTTTTCCAAATATTCATGGATGATAAGAGACTTCCCTACAATAATGTGTTGTTGGCCTATCAGCAGCTAGTGTTTCGCGCGGTTGGCACTTTTCTCCCATTCGTTGTGATTTTGTTTGTTGGCCTACCATAATGAACAACGTTATGATTCCATCAATAATTGATTGTTAAACTTGCATATAATGGCTCGTTTCTAACCACAGCGTAACTTCTAATAAACTACATAATTTTATTACGTGCAGTAAAATATCATCGAGGATGCTGTTTATTCGCAAGAAAATATAAATATAACAAAAAATAAATTCCAAAATGTATTGCCAAAATAAAATACTGCATATGGGCCGACGGTTTACTAATGATTGGGCCATAAATTTCGCCCACAGTCATTTATAATTGTCGTCCAACTTAAAAACCCTCGTTATTTCAATGTTAGCTCATATAAATTTTGTTTGTGGGGTAGTGTATTTTAAAGTCATAAGTAAGCTTTTGAAATTAACTTAGCTCATAGCTTCCAATCCCGCTACATCTGATCTTTAATAAAATTCTAAAAAAAAAAATAATAATTCTTAAATTAATGCCTTACCATATAAACAATTAACAATTTACAACACAGTTACGCAGATAAAAATTGAATCGAATCAAATCAGCGCTCCAAAGAAAGATAAATCATATAAAACCGTGCAAACAAATTGGAAACTACACAGATTTAATTTCAATAGGTTTTTGATGCGCATTTAACAGTTTACCATGGAACCTCACAATAAACTCACTAAAAGAACAAAAGATTCTGCAGAAATATGTTACTATAATTATATTGTTTCTAACAGATCATAAAGCAAAATAATATTGGACTGGCCACGTTCCACAGTATAGTTTCTATAGAGGTCATCCATTTGGCTTTTGCCCGATCTATTCCTCTGATTTGCATTCATAGCATATCTCTTTCCGAATTCTCAAAGAGACAATTTCAAATCTTATGCACACGCGAATGGCTTATGCTCATTGCTTGTAAATATTCTAGAAACGCATTGGAAAGCAGTGTTAATGACTCCTTGAAGTCAATAAAATCCCAGGCCTCGAAAAATGCATTAAACATTCCAACAGAAAAATTAACCCGTTAACGCCCGAATTAATTTTGCAAAATATTATTAGCTGATTATTTCACTTCTAAATTAATATAGACAACTGACAGTAAAATATATTAACTTAAACAGTTCTTCTGATAATTTTAAAGCCCATCCTCATTTATTGACTTTTAGTGTTCTTGCGAGAAAACATAGAAATAGAAAAACTTAGAGATAACAGATTAATTTCCTATTATATGTTGACAAAGATCTCGAAAGTAAAGTATTATAATATATATTATTCAACTTGATTTAAGTTAGTATACCTGCGCAAAAAGCAAATATATGTGCGACGAATGAAAAATCATAAAATGGCTATCCAAATTATGAAATATTAATTAATAGTAGACACATAAAACTTTCAGGGATCATTTAGAGTGACGCTATAAACTGTCACTAAAAAGCAGAAATCATTCCAAGAAACCACAAAAAATATACGTGCCATTTTATTAGCTGTCCTCAAATGAGGACACTGGGCGCTAACGGGTTAATTCAATGCACTTTGACAAGTTTAAAATTTTAAAACTTCTAACGATATTCAAAGTTAATGACACCAACATTAATTCAGTAAAATTTTTAACGTATCTCTGAATTGACATTGATCAAACACTTTCATTTATTCCATATATCAGCATCAAACGGCTAGAAATGCACGAGATAAGACAAAGCTTCCATAAACTCTCCTCAGTACCCAGCAAATCAGTTTCAAACTGTTTTAAAATTTAGTATGATTCAATTTTATGAAGAAAATAAGTATATATTTCTGTACTTTGTTTTCCTCAAATGTGGCAGACGCATGACAAAGAATTCCTACAATCAGCACGGTACGTTTGGTCTTCTTTTAAATATCGTGTTTATATGAAATAAAATCAAAAGTAACTCTACAAATTCTTGTCCAATATCAACAAATCCAATATAACAAATCCAATAACAAATCCTAGCACAATTCAATCTACAACAACAACAAAAAAATTGTTCCTAAAAATAACGTGAAATATTCTAAACGCCTTTTTGCAGCACCATGAGATGGCATAGGTTCACTGGTCCAGGAGAAATATAAAGACCAATTTTACATAGATGGTTCAAAATCAAGAGAAAGTGTAGAGTTAACTTTTTGTGCATTTTATGGAAACGTACTTATACATAAACGTAAGGCTTTTTTATTCAACAAAATCGGTTTATGTATATTACTTTAATGTATATTTCAATTGAATGTCTCATAATAAAAAAAATATTTTATTCTTAATTAATGTATATTAATAAGACAGTATGGTGTTTGTGTATACTAAATAAATTTAAAATTTCAACTATCGATATGTTTATTTGAAATAAATAATTTTGATAATTATCAGAATGTTTATTTAATTATTTATAGCTAAATATTTTATGTCAACATCTTAATATTTAAAACCTTTAGAAAAATGTTGCAACACTAGATAAAAAATATATTGCAATAAAAAAGAAGGTAAGGTTTTTGTAAAAAGAAAACAACCTGTTTTGAATTAGAAAGATAAGTTGATTCTGAAAATCATTCAAAAGGTCTGTTTATAAATCTCACTTATAGGATAAAATAAAATTTTCAAAAGAAATCATTAGATGTTCACGAACTTAAAAGAATTTTTCAAAAAATAAAAATAAAGATATTATTTTCTCCAAATGAAAGTGTAACATTGATGTGTCTTCATATAAATTGAATTTCCCAGAAATCATTGACGAATATTATTATTATTAATATCTTATAGTCAACGGTCTTGAATATATAAATATCGTAATTAACAGAATTAACATATGAATGAATAAGTATATTAAATTTTTAAACATCTATACAAATATATTTTAAAAAGTATTCTGTGTTATATTCATATACAAAAACATTATTAAAAATTTTTATATTGACCTAAGAAGTAAAAAAATATTTCATTTAAATTTTCAACCCTAGATATAAAATTTCAAAACTTATTCGTTAATTGATTTAAAGAGAAATTCCAATTTTTTACACGACCAAACTCAAAAATTAATTTAAGACATAAAAGATCTAAAATAGAAAATAGACTTATTAATTTCTTTTGACCAATATTAAATTGACATATTTTGAAAGCCAACTATTTACATAAGCTATTAAAGGTTCCGAACAAATTATAATCTAATTTGATTCGAATTCTTTGTAAAAGAAAAAACATGAAACACTGCTTTTCTCATCATTCTGAACACATTATATATATTATTATCTTTCAAACATTAAAATTTTGTGGTTATGTTTTAAATCATAGAAAAATTCTCTTTTTCATAAATATTTTAATTGAAAAGCTTTCATTTCCCTTTAAAATAATATAAGAAAGAGGAGTATAATGCAAAAGTATAATACCAAGATAAAAATTTCGAACGAAAATTATAATTTTATGTTTTATAGATAAAAATTCTATTCATTATTGTATTAATTTTGAAATAAAGAATATTCATGAGAGTATTTTTTCAAAAGCGGATAATTTATAAGATTATTTAATCATTCTGTACGATAAGTACACGCTTCATCTTTAACTCTACAAAAAGAATTTCTTCAAATGAATTTATTACTATTACCTATTGTTTACCCCCTCTTTTCAGATATGTGTATATATATATATATATATATATATATATATATATATATATATCAAGGAACGCGTTAGTGTTCCGCCCCGCCAAGCTAAAACACACACACACCAAGCTAAAACAAACATTAAGAGAAATGCAAATGAAATTTACAAAGTAGGAAGTCAATGGTGAACGCTACAAGTGTATATTATGTCGACATAGCATCTCGTACTTTTCGTCTACCTGTATCTCAGCTCCCTGATCCCCAAGACATATGATTTTTTTGCACAGACCTTAAGCATACCCTTAAAACCAAACATACAAATTTGCATGTCGCTCCGCATTAAAGGGCCTGAGTTATATAACTTTGAAAACCCGAAATTTCCCTGTTAATTTCATCATCATCATCTTCTTCTTCTTCTTCTGGTAATTGTTAAGACAAAAACATTTGACGGCGATTGAGCTTAGAGTTCTGCAGCTAATGAGCTGAAAATTTGCATGGACATTCCTTCTGACACGTACCAGTGCCTTTTGCAATCAAAAATTTTTTTGGTCGGGTTACTGCAGCCTACGGTAGCGTTACCAGTACACATCTTGCAATCGCTTTTTAACTAACTTCCCGACTAGCTAGACATTTGAAACTTTCAGGATAGCTCATAACACGAAGACAATACATTTTTTAACACGTTTAATCAACTGTCTCAGGTACTTACTGCCTTCGGCAGCATTTATATGATTTGACAGAAAATATATTTAACTAATTTCCCGACTAGCTAGACATTTGAAATTTTCATACAAGTTCAGAACATGGAGAAAATGCATTTTTTTATTACTTTTAGCCAACTACCTCGGGTTCCTGCTGCCATTGGCAGCGTTACAAGCACAAAGCTTGCAATCGATTTTTAACTAACTTTCCGACTAGCTAGGCATTTGTAACTTTCAGGATAGCTCAGAACATGGTGACAATACATTTTTTAACACTTTTAGTCAACTGTTTCAGGTCCCTACTGCCTTCGGCAGCGTTTATATGATTCGACAGAAAATTTATTTAACTAATTTCCCGACTAGCTAGACATTTGATAGTTCAGAACACGGTGAAAATGCATTTTTTTAATACATTAGCCAACCGTTTCGGGTTACTGCTGCCTTCGGCAGCTTTACCAGTACACATTTTGCTATCGCTTTTTAACTAACTTCCAGACTAGCTAGACATTGGGAACTTTCAGGATAGCTCAGAACACGGTGTCAATACATTTTTTAATACTTTTAGTCAACTGTTTCGGGTTCCTTCTTCCATCGGCCGCGTTATCAGCACAAAGCTCGCAATCGATTTTTAACTAACTTCCCGACTAGCTAGACATTTGAAACTTTCAGAATGGCTCAGAACACGGTGTCAATACATTTTTACCAATTTGAAAATCATTTGAGGACAAATGTTCTCGAATTTACGAATTTGTCCTCAAATGTCCGCAAATTAAAGCATAATTTAACTCTGTCCTCAAATGTCCTTTCAATTTGAGGACGCTGCGATTATTTGTCCACAAATTGGGCTTAAAAAATTTGGTCACCAGTTAAACCCAGTATCAACTTGAGTTTCACCAGAAAACGCAGCTTAAATAACAGCTGACAACATATAAACTACAGCACAAACGACACCATAGTCATAACATACAGAAATAAACTACAATTCAATGGTAGAGACTTAGTCAAGCAAAACTTTCTATTTCGTAAAGTCTTAGCGAGAAACTCACCTCAGTGGTCGGAACGGGACTCCTTTTATAGCCCGCCATTAATCCTGAATTTTACAGTAACTTCTGTAAAGGCCGGTTTCCATTGCAGTTGGAACTTCGAAGTTAAAAAAACCATTAATCACGCTCAAGACACAAAGAGCCAAATGTCTTGTCATCAGTTGTAACCTTTTTTTATCAGATTGCGCAGTTACTTCAAAGGAAAGCATGCAAAATTGACAAAGATATCTGCCTCTGGCCACTCAATTATCTCAGCTCGGGGTTACAGCCAAGGACTTCCAACTGGTCGAACCAACCCGTCAAAGCATTCCAACCGCTTGACCACATCAAAGGATTCTGAATTACGCCGCTCGAAACAACTTCCAACCAACCTCAGTGGAAACTGCACTTAATAATCGAGTTACAGCTTGGACAATGGGTCTATCAATAATAATTTTTTTTTCACCAAGAACGTCAAAATAGTTGTCAAGGTGCGATAAAGTCACCAAATTCATCGCCAAGTCTATTACGTGCCCTGATAAAGTGTGTTTTTAACACTGTAAACGAAAACGTCTTAAATTCAGTTAAAAAAGTGTATTAAACGGATGGTCATTTTTTAAGCGAAAGAAAAGTGTCTTACTTTTTTAGACTACTTTCCGCATCTGAAATTGAGACATTGCAGATGTCTTAAAACTCCGCCATTTTTATATGTTTTGAAACACCGCCATGTTAGGCTTAAAAGATCTGCCATTTTTAAGGCTTTTTAATAAATAAATAAAAGTGGTGGTGGGTGATGTGGTGATTCTGATTTTCCGTTTAAAACATATTTCATAATATTCTAGAGCATTGATAAAATAATAATGAAATTAAAAAGAAAAAAATATTACACATATATATACACCAGCCCCTGGAATCGAACTCACTACCTTCTGTACCGTAGACGAAGCTCTTGCCAATTGAGCCACGACTTCACACAGAAATTTATGATAATATATACTGTAATATTCGCGAAATGGATTGTAGTGTTATAATATAACTTGTATTTATTCCCTTAAAACTTTCGAGATTAACACGTTAATCGCCACGATAATATCAGAAAAATTTTCACATGGGCCATGGTAACTTTATTAGGCAATTTAGTTAAAAATGCGTGTTAAAAATGCGTCAGGCACATATGACTGACATGGCGATTAACGTGTTAATAATTACTCGGCGTATATCATATTCCTTTTAGGGTTATTTCCTAGTTAAAAATGCGTGTTAAAAATGCGTCAGACACATATGACTGACATGGCGATTAACGTGCTAAATCTAAACCTCAATATGTATTAATTCTATTAAATTTCAGTTGTAGAAGTATAAATTTTGTAAAATATAAACAAATATATCAAAATCTAAGATTGTAATGTTTTGAAAACGATTTCTTTTTATAAACTGTTAGTTAAAACGAACAACAATAACAAAAATATGTATATATGAATATGAAAACTAGAAAAGTTTTGTTTTACGTCCAGGTAAAAAAGTTAAAGAAAAGATTTTTATATCGAAAGAGATAAAAAAAAAAGAAAGAAAGAAAGAAATCAGTTATTTACAAGTTGTGTGTAAGATTAGTTAGAAATTCGCTTTCTTAGCGATAAAATATTCTTCGCTGCAAGTTCATCTTAATGTTATTTCATTTAATTAACTGAGCGAGCTTTAAATAAAAAGTAACTATTTTAATAATAGAATTGAAAAAGTGTCAAACTAGAAGTAAAAAAAGAGCGGCTAGCCTTACTCACTTGAAATGATTTTCAGAAAAGTTTTATTTATTTATTTTGTTTTTCAGATAAAAGAGATTTAAATTTTTGATATTTGATCATGATTTCAATTTAAAAATATATAGATATTTTTTTTTTTTTTCGCTGCTAAGTTAAAAAAATTCTTTCAAGAAATTATTATTTTATTAAAACTGTATCTTGATATGAAAAAAAAAAAAAAAAAAAAAAAAAAAAAAAACGAGACAATGAAGATAATTTTGATTTCCATTCACAGATGGCGCCACTACTAATAGTCAACGATGAAATGCGAAAATGTCTTACTTTAAGACACCTTCCTTTTTTTAAGATACTTTATATTAGTTCATATGCATCACCAGTTAATTAAGACACTTTTCTGTCTTAAATTAAGATATTTATTATGTCTTAGCGTTATTTTAAGACATTTACGTGTCTGAAATCCATCTTAAGATGTTTTTTTTTTTTTTTTTTTTTGTCTTACTTTAAGACGCCTTTATTTGCAGTGAACGGAGAAGGATCTTTTTTATCAGCTAACAATCTTTTACATTGTTAGCTGAAGTGCTTTACTGTAATATTTTACCATATCCAGGAAAGCTGCTCATAAACTGAAATTAATTTCTGATAGCTATATGGTATATAATGTATTATTTTAAGCAAAATATTTATTGCTTGTTTTTTTGTATATTTACACGTTTTGAGGTTTCCCGAATACCGAAGTCAAGTTTTTAACGTTTGACCTTTGTCTGTGTCTCTCAGAATAAATTAAAAGCAAATAATTTCAGGCGAACCAACGAGTCGTTGAGCGGATGGTAGCCCCCTTGCATAGAATTATTTATCAAATAAAGTTGTTCCGAAGCCTAATTTGAATTGTTTTAACACAGTTTTACGTAACAGTACACGTTATCTTACCCCTTAATCTCCAATCTGTATTTATAGTATTAAATTTCAGGGTAAGAGAAAGTCGTGTGAGTGACACATCAGATTACTTTAAATCCTAACTTACATATACCAACCAAACTTACATAAACCAACTACAAATACAAACTTTTATTTTATCAAAATTTTGCGAATAAATCGAGTTAGGTAAAGATTTTTAACTCTGATTTAAAAAGGTACTTTACAGAATTTAGCTAGTGGTTACGAGTTTAAAAGCAAAACTTTGGATCTTGTGAAATTTAGCATTTAATTGGTTTTCAACTAGCTTGTTGATAGCTAGGTTGCGTATAAAAATGCAAATTGATTCTTCAGTGTATAAAATAATTTGTTAAAATTACCCTTTCCAAAGGTTAAACATAATTTTTTGGTAGATAATATTTTACTTTGAGAAAATTTTCACAGCGTTTGATAATTAATAGCTTAAAGCCATTCATAGGATTTCAAAGATTTTATACAGAACATAAAAAAAGTTCTCAAAAGTTTGATATATTCTTTCAACTGATGTATTAGTAATCGCAGTAACCATCTGATCACTATTGAAAGACATATTCCTTTACCGAACTTTTGTATATTACCAGACTACAATTCTAAATTAGAATTATATAAATATGGATTTTTTGCTTGTTTTTGAAGTCCAGAAGGTATTTTTAATAGCCATAGATTTCATATTGAAGTTCATGGTTACATTTTTAATATCAAGTTGAACTAAACATTATTTCAGTGCACTGCACAAATTGTCTTCGGGAAAAAAACAAATCATTACTATTTCGACAAACTTAAAAGTGATAAACGGTTTTTAAAGCATACGCATAGAATTGCATAGTTCTGCTTGAAACCAATGTATCATAAAAAAAAAAAAAAAAGTATTATTTGTATACTTAAAATAATAATTTGTATGCTTTTGTATATTTCAGTTTACTCCAGTGAAACCTATTTTGCATTTGTAATTTATTATAATAAAGTACTAGAAACCTGCAGAGATCAATTTATGAGTTTTATAATCATTGAAATCTGCAGCTGCACTATCCTAAATTGATTCAATCTTACATCACGGAACCTCCCAATTCTATTGGATGATAATCCTTCTCTAGAATCTGATTCCCTGTTATCATATAAGAGCAACAATTCATCTTTAATTATGCGTTAATGACGGTACGTTTAAATCTACTGAATTGAATTGTGTATTTTATTTATTGGTGTTTTTAACATTGCTGTGAATTTATATCAGTATATCATTTTTCGAAATCTTGGAATAACGTTTCGAATAAATGACTTCAAAAGATAAGAGCATCGTACACGATATTTCAGGTTTATTCGTAAATAATCTATTTAAAAAACTTTTAAGACCCAAATTCTTAATGTATCGTATCACGTAAATCTTTTCGAAGTTACAATAAAATTTAATTTGAAAATAATACATCCCGTGAACCGGACGTAGATCAAATCACCCAAAAAAAATTTCTGAGGCATTTGATCCATTGACCGATGCATTGCTATGATTCGCCACCAGTCATTGCTCTGGTTGTGCCACCTATCGATCATTATAAACGTAAATATGCATAAAAACTTTTTGTTGTTGTTGTTGTGCTAAGTAACCGCATAACTGTTTTAGAATTATAAAAATATGCATATAGTGTTGCTCCCAGCAAACAATTTTTTATTTTTGAGTTCTAAAAAATATTTTAAATACGTTTGTGTACTACTTTGTGAACTTATCGATGAGTAATTTTTATAAAACATTTTTATGTTTAAATACTAAATTTTTGCCTTAAATTTCAGCATTCGAACATAAAAAAAAAAAAAAAAAAAAAAAGACTTCTTAAAAAAACTCTTTAAGACTTCTTAGGATACTGTGTAGTTAACGAAAAATTTTATTTTATCAATTAACATCTTTTCTACTAATTATCTGCAAAAATTAACACTCAGGACCTTCGGGATATCGAACGTTCACCACCGCGTTACTAAGATGGCGCTCTAACCACCTGAGCCGCGGAGAGACAAATGAAAAAGCTTATATTTACCTTAAAATGGAGGCACATTTTTTATTAGCTTGAGATTCACATACATACCGTAGTGAATGAAAGGTAAGTACATAAGATTTTGGGGGGAAATAATATTATACTTTTAAAAAATTAAAGAACACGCTTTTATTGAAATGTAAATTAATAATTTAGAATTAAACAAAAACCATTTTTAAACTAGTTGGCATAGGTGGACTCTGCTCAGTTCCCCATCATATTTATGTTCTCAGAAATTTCTAGTGCGAGACATATTATAATCATGTTAAAAGAAATGAATTTGACCAAAGCTTGATACAGTGACAGAATGAAATCCACGCCTAATAGGCTATCCACCGTTCACTTCGATATATTTATCTTATTCTAATTTATTAATTTATTCCATCGGGGTCAATTCCGTTGTTTAGTTTTCATGCTACTATTTCCAATGCAATAATCCTTAAAATTCATATTTATATGAAAAATTTACAATTTCGCTATGTTGGTAAAATCGTAAATTACGAATAATTTACGAAATTTTCCTAGTAGAATATTTGCATTCAATCATGTTCAAAAAAATATCATAAACGTAATTTTGAAGTTGTCTCATGTATTTAGGATCCTCAAAATGGAAGTTTATACTCAATTTTGCCTTATTCTGACATGTTAAGTAAATAGTAAATTCTAAATAACTTACGAATTTTTAAATTGGAAAAATCATAGTCTATGATATTCATGCCAGTATCCTAAATAATATTTCGAAAGTGGTTTGACATCTTTACGATGAAAATATCCCTCAAAATTGACGTTTATGTGAAATTTTGCTCTATTTTGCCATGTTAAGAAATTGGGAACGGTTACAAACGGTTACAAACTCCCAGAACGGTTACAAACATACATACAGGTGAAGCTAATAAAAACGTGTTAAAAAGGGGGTGTGCATTATACGAAGAATATAGCTTGAAGTTTAAAAATTCTTGAAATTACAGGTCTACGTTATACTCTGGATGGTATATATATATATATATATATATATGTACAGACGGTAACAAAAGTGTTCGAACACTAGCAAAAACACCTATGTAAAAAAAGTACACTTCATACATTTTGTTAAATAAATCCTTGTCGAATCCTCTTCTTAGTCAGTCTAAGAACAGGATTCGATAAGGATTTATTTAACAAAACCGTATGAAGTATACTTTTTTTACATAGGAATTTTTGCTAGTGTTCCGACACTTTTGTTACCGACTGTTTAGCATAGCATGAAATACATTTCGAACACTTTCAACATTATTTTAACCGAATAATTTCGAGCGGCCCTTTAAAGAAAATGTTCTTTAGTAATAATCATTGTGAAACATGCTTTCTTATATGTAAACAGTATATATTAATTTAGTTTTTTTGGTGCAGTGTAACAACGTTAAATTGCACAATACAGCTGTTTTTTTCCTTCTCTCAATATTTTTCCTTTGTGAACATACATATATAAGGAAAGTATTGTAATCATGTCAAAAATCTGATTTAAAGATTTTAGTGTTCCTATACGTTTTCAGGTCCCCTGAGTTCCTCTTTGCTATTTTTTATGATAAACTATGTATGTGTGTATGTGTTTATGTATGTATGTATGTATGTTTCCGAAGGAACACGAAAGCGCCTGAATGCTTTGTTCAAATGAGCTTAAAGTTGGTATGAATTATGTTGTAAGTCACCATAGCATGAACACTATTAATTTTGGTGAATCTAGCAATCACAGTTTTCTTACAGGGACACAAAGAAAAATTCTTTATCATTATGTTCTGTGTGCCCAAATGTTTTAAAGTACGATAGCGTCTGAACGCCTTATTCGATTGAGCTGAAAACTTATACACTTATTATAGGTCACAGTTGCGCAAACTGTATAAATTTTGGAAAACATAGCTCTTATTGTTTTTTTACACTGATACAAAGAAAAATTCTTTGCCATTGTATATAAAGGCCCAAATTTTCTTAAGTGTGTTAGCGTCTAAATGCCTTATTTGATTTAGCAAAAACTTTATGCACATTTTATAGATCATAGTCGCATAATTTTATAGGGACATAACGAAAAGTTCTGTATAATTATTGATCCATGGACTCAAATTATTTGAAGTGCAATAGAGTAAAATTAAACGATAAAGTATATGGCGAAAAATACTCAGACTGTAAGGTTGGAGTCACGTCAGCATAGCGCTGCAGCGAAGAAAACAAACTGCGAAGCGCGTGTGAATACGGAGAGGTTTTAGAGTTGTTAAATGAAGTGAGTGGATTTGGTGAAGATTGATTATAAATATGAATCAGTATGGTGAAGAAAGTTGTTGCAGTGTGGTAGTGGTGGTGATGTAGAATGTGAAATAGAACATAATTGTTTTTGAGGGATTAAGTTCTTAGTTCGATAAACGTTGTGGTGATTTTGGAGTTATTAATTTTATAGTATAGAGTTAGGCGGATTCAGGGAATCCTTTTTCGCCTTTATCCTACATTAGTAAAGAGTCGTAGGTCAGTGAGAGAAATCACCTTACTAAGTTATCTACTGTGGGTGAAATTTCATCTGAATTTATTTAAGTTGTATATTGAATTTATCTTTTTTAAAGTATTAATATTTGATATTGAGTTTGGTTCAAGTATCTTCCTTGCACTTAAGTTCTAATAAAACTTTATTTGTATTTAACTTATAGTCTCTGTGCTAAATTCATATTTAATACTTAAGTAATTAAGTTAATCTTTGAGGAATTGAAGCCACGAATTCCTCACAGTGGCGCTCATTTTCACTCTACACCCCCCCCCCCCCTATCCACTCGAGTATATTTTACCGGCTCTAATGATGTACTGGAATTTTTTGATGATCTTGAACAGTACTTTGAAATTTGTAAAATTGATATTGATGATAGATTTAATTGGCTGAAATACTCCTTAAAAGGAGAAGCTATATTATCGTACGAGCTTATTGCCTCTTCTTCGCTTGGCCACAGCCCTACCTATGAGGATCTAAAAGTAAAAATTATAAGCACCTTTTCCTCAAGTACCGATAAAGTAAAATTACGGCAAGAGCTTTATACGACTAAAATGTCGATTTTTGATAAGCCGACAACCTTTTTTTCTGCGTAAACTTGATTTAATTAAACAATTAGAATTAAATTTATCATTCTTTGAAGTGTTGGATATCATAAACCCGCTGTTCACAATCCATATTCAAGATTACTTAGATTTAAAACCTGCCGCATCTATTGGTAGTCTTTTTCAAATCTTAGATAAATATCAAGCACGCCATACTATAAAAACTAAAAGTTACTTTAATTACCAGCAAGAAAATGTAAATGTTCAAAATGAACAGTGAGAAAATTTCGCCCCCCCCCCTCCAACTGATAATTTCAATCGCCCGCAAAATGCTACTCATTTTCAACAGCCAAGCAGCAGTCCGTTAAATCAACCAAGCTCTCATAACACTTAAGTTAAATCTATATTTCTAAATTGAATTTCTAATTGTTCAGTAAACATACCGCATTTAAATGTTCTTCTGCATGATGTAGCTTTGCCTGCCTACTGCGATACAGGCACTGAAGAAAGATTTTTATCATATAATAATTATATGAAATGTTTTTTATTCAAACCTTTAAATCCCACTTCTCACAATATAATTACGGCTCAAGGGGAAACATGCGTAAGTCGGGGATTACTTAAGCTTAAAGTACAGATAAACGATTATGAAGTATTATGGCCATTTTACGTAGTGTAAAATCTTCAATATTCATGCATCATTGGCCTAGATTTTGTGTAAGCAGATAACGTTAAAATAAATTTTATTACCAATTCTGTATTTATTGCTAATACTCCTGTGCAACTTAAACTAAGCGTGCGAACGGTGGATGAAAATAACGCTTTAACTTTCGCTTCTGACTCTATTTCTGCAAAAAAATCTCAGTTAACTTCTAATTTAAAGGAGAGTGAAATTTCATTAAATGATGAGGCTAATCCTTTCGCAAATAAATTAAATTTCGGTTTTCAATCTGTTCAGCCAACAGATTTATTTATTAGTTTAAATGAAAGTAATGAAAAATCGTATTTAAGTTTTCAACATTTCAAGCCGACAGAATTCTCTAGTTTAAACGAAATTGCTCTGAATCGAAATGAACGGTTAAACTGTTACAAACCTAATTTACATTCTCCTACCTGTGCTTCTCAGAAACTACTAGATAATTTAAAAGCAAATGTTGTGATTTCAACTAAAAATCTGAACTGTTTTCAAGCTTGTAAGCCCTCCAGGACCTCTAAAGTATTGAGTAGAGAGCAAACTGATACCGTTCCTGAAACCGTGCACAATGACAAGGTGCAATGGTGACAAGGTGCAAGGTTCAATCCCACCTCAGAAAAGTGCCTCTTCTACGCCTGACCTCATTCTACAAGCTACCAGCCCTGTGATTTCCCCGACAAGTGCACAGACCAGCCTGACGAAGATGTGTGATCTTACTGATGTTACAGCTGAAACCTTAAATCAGGTGATATCGTTCTTCATTTTTTTTTTTTTTGTTACAAAGTGTATTTCTGTCAGAGCTGTACCAAACAATGCGACATGCCTTGAAGCCTTTTGGACTTTAGAACTTTTTATGAAAGCAATGAACTTTCTCAAGCTAAAAAATGCAAAATTCAAAAATTGTACATTAACATTCAGTGTGAAATTCATGTCTTCCTTCTATGTCATCATTTTTGTCCTCTCTTAATATATATTTTCTGTATGTCCGTTAATTTATATTACTTTCTAGCCAACACCTGCAGAGTGGGTAATATAAAAAAAATTTTTAGCCCATTGTATAAATTTTCCCCCTTCATATTTCTATAAATGATATATTTGTATATATAAAATAAATATTTGTAATTGTCAAACTTTTGTATAAGTACTAAAAGTTTATCTGTATGTTTTAGAGTGGGGGAAGAGTATATATATATTAGCTATCTGCATGCAATTCGTGTTTAACTCTAAGATTAATAAAACTAACAGTTTAGTTTTTTTTCGCTCATGCAATAGCCAGGAGGGAAATAATTATTATGTATAAACTATTTATGTATATCCTTCGAGACATGGTCTCGATTAATTGACTACAAGATGTAGTTTAACTTCTCTTTTGAATTTGATACTGTAAGAAGTTTTGTATTATAGAACCATTTTTGATTAACTCTTTCTGACGCGCAAATCCTCTTAATCTAATCTTGACCGGGGATGGAAGACCCAAATTTTTTCTGATGTCCCAAGACGTAATCTACACTCTGACGTTACTTCTACTAGCCTTCGTCTTTTGGATGTCTGAAGCAAGTTGATTCGATTCTTCACTTCACCATCTCCTATGCTGGTTTGATGCTGCAGTTCTCCTCATAGTCAAGGCTAAGAACATTTTATTTGACTGACATTTTTCTAGAAGTTTTTTGTGATTTACGAACTTTCAAGTTTATTACTGAACCTTTTTCTAAAGTATATTATTGTCACATTTATGTAAAGACCCCTCTGTACTCAAGATCTTTTGAATTCAAGATTTTGCCTTTCTGGTTTGGCAGAAAGATGCACTGTTAATCCTTATGTATTTTACTGGGGAAAACTCAATTATTCTAGTTTTTTAGTTCCGGAGTTTCCCACTGTAAAAGATCCCCATTTAGTTTAAAACTTATATTTCTTTTTTTTTTTTTTCTTTTTTTTTTCTGGGTTTGTAGGTTTTTCGCTCAGGAAATTTTTTTTTACTCACCATAGTATTTTAAGCTGTAAGCATTTCATTGCTCGGTAAATTAAACTTCCCCACTTTTTCTTATATTATCCTAAAGTTTAGTTTTAAATGCTCTCAAATTATGTTGTCTTAAAGTAGATCAGATGGTAAACTTCAAAAATTTAGCGGATAAGACCAAGTTGTGGATTTTTACTTTTTTTGGGGGGGGTGGGGGACTGTAAGGTTGGAGTCACGTCAGCATTTTTTCACGCTGCAGCGAAGAAAAAAAGTTGCGAAGTGCGTGTGAATACGGAGAGGTGTTAGAGTTGTTAAATGAAGTGAGCGGATTTTGTGAAGATTGATTATAAATATGAATCAGTATGGTGAAGAAAGTTGTTGCAGTGTGATAGTGGTGGTGATGTAGAATGTGAAATAGAACAGAATTGTTCTTGAGTGATTAAGGTCTTAGTTCGGTAAATGTTGTGGTGGTTTTGGAGTTGTTAATTTTATAGTATAGAGTTAGGCGGATTCGGGGAATCCTTTTTCACCTTTAGCCTACATTAGTAAAGAGACGTAGATCATCGAGAGAAAATCACCTTACTACGTTATCTACTTTGGGTGAGATTTCATCTGAATTTATTTAAGTTGTTTATTGAAGTTATCTTTCTAAAAGTATTTAACATTTGATATTGAGTTTGGTTCAAGTACCATCCCTGCACTTAAGTTCTAATAAAACTTTATCTGTATTTAACTTATAGTCTCTGTGCTAAATTCGTATTTAACACTTAAGTAATTAAGTTAATATTTGAGGAATGGAAGCCCCGAATTCCTCACAAGACACCCTATTATAACTTTCACTTTTGTTTATTTAACGACGCCTCTTACTTTCATTTATTTACACAACCGTTAATTACTTAATGTTCGGGAAAGTCGAGTAGAGTCAATCCAGATTTTTTTTTCTTTTCTCCAAATACTATCCATGGATAATACAAATTTAGAACATCTAATTTTTGGACTTCCTGTTAATATCTGTATTTAAGTTATGCTGATAGCAGACTCGGTGATACTGACACAGAAACCTATGTATGCACAGATACACAGACCAACTACTAAAGAAGTTTACTTTTTCATTCAGTTTAGGTAGTTTTAAAGCCTTTAAATATAGCCCAAATCCATCTTCAAAAATTTCAACCAAAAAGAATACTTTGTCTAATATATATGGATAATAAAAATTAAAAGGTATGGAATTTGTAATTGTGTTTCAGTTACACAGTTTACGTCGTTTAAAATTAGCTAAATAACTATTTATCTTTAATGAAAATTTCGGGATCATTTTAAATTATCAGTTATTGTTTTTCATTTAATAAAAAATAATGTTCATCACAATGTTCTTTGCATGTCTGAAATCCAAGGCCATTACGTCCAATACTTTTTCAGAAAAATAGAAAAATATAAAAATAAATAAAAATAAAAATAAAAATAAATCCAATAAGTGGATCACCAGTTGTAACTCCTAGATATCCGTGCTCTTGCACGCTGGTGGGCACGAACATTTAATTAATTCAGCTAATGTTTAAATAAATAAATCAAAATAAAACATTAAAAATAAAAAACATATATAAATGCACACACAAAAAAAGAAGTCTCTCGCTGCCTCAAATGGTTGAAATAGCGCTCATAGCATATTGTCATACTATATTTGGCCTGAAATTGCTGTCATTTTATGGTCAATCTGAAAAATCAAATAAAATATGTGAAGTCACGTGAAAGTAAATACTATGTATAGCACTCTTGTACATGTATAATTGAGATTTAAATGTAAAATTGCTACTTCAATTTTTTTGGTACTACTCGTTTTAAAACTGTCATCCGATAAAAAACCAAACTGAAGTCCATGGACAAGATGCTGGCGCAGACAACAGCGGCATACACCCGAAATTTTAGGGGTGAAGAAGCTGATGCCGAAGGCATCGGTTACCCGAAACTAGGTTTTGAGCAATTTCAACGAATTTTCTTTTTAGAGTTTGTTTATAAAACGATATAATAAATAAATGCTTCTTTTAAATTCATTCAAATGTACTGACTAGCAAAACGAGCAAAGCCTGCCAATTTCGAGTTTAATTTGAATTTACTTAATTTGCTTAAAAGAAAACACGAAAAAAAATTTTTTTTTTTTTTTTGAGTTTAATTTTTGTGATTTAGATGTAATATTTTTCGTCGTTTTCTGAAGAAACTTGGAAAAACGATGTAAACATCATATCTACTACAACAATGCGCAGTACTGTTATGAACAATGTTTCTTATATTGAAATAATTTCCTTATTCAACAAGTGTCTTCTTTTATTCCAACAAGCGTTTTCATTTTGTGTACATGCTTTTAAGCACAGGCGATTCGTAGAATTGCCCTCCCACGATTCCGTTCGACGTTGCTATGGAAACCTTTCTAAGCCTTCTCATTTCGGGAATGCAATGAAATTTTCAGAATTCAATTATTCTCGTTAATTTAATATATTTTTTTCCACGTTAAGGAATGAGATAATGACATTTTTAAACATAATTTCTGTCACAACTCTTAACACATTAGCTCTTTATTAGCATAGGTTTTTCATATTAAGAATGTACTGATTGCTGTTCTGTAAAAGCAGAAGCAAAAAGAAATGAAAAGGCTAATTTTCGTTTGAGGCTTTAATGTGAATAGGGAAGAGTGGGGATGAATGGGGCATTTTAAATGTTTTTATTGATAACGTCGGCCATATGTAATTCAGAATTTTGCAACACTGCTCATAAGTACACTTCAGTAATCACTTACATATAAACATACTAACTTTAATAAAAAGCAATTTTTAATTAATAATATTTGTTTTTATACCTCATTGTCCCATCCATCCCCACCTATAAGGATGAATGTCACAGGACTGGAGTTAACAAAGAAAAGAAAACAAAATAGAAAGTAAATAAATTTTTAAAGTTAAATTGGTTTATTTGATTTTATTACACACTATGAATTTACTGAAATTGACATAAACTGATGAATTGACTCAAATTAACATCAAAAGGCAAAAGTCCTTTGGTTCGTACAGTTCCTAGGGCTCTAGGCTTTGGTAATTTAATCTAATAAGACCTAATCTCAAAATAAATAAATAAATAAGACACTAAAAAGAGATAAATCATTATAATAGAGTAACAAATTATCTATATAATAATAGGCAAGCATAAAATTTGTAGTCCCTTTTTAACATATTAATTATGGGAGTAGAGGGTTGAAAATGGTATCATTCGAAAGGTATGGTTAGACGGAAGGTGCGAATATAAATATTATTTTCTTACGATGTTAAGAAGGTATTTAAAAATACATTTATTTTTCCCCCCATTTTTCCCTTTTATACACGTATTCCTTTACATTAAAAAATACCTAAAAGTAGAAAGTTGTTAAATATGGCAATTTCATAAAGCTCAAATAAAACCATAGACACAGTAATTTGTATAATGTAGCATCACTATACGCAAGCGAAGTGATGACGTCACTGTCTGTCCATGGAGCCATGAAAAAGATTTTCTATGTTAATCGTCCATTGGATTTTTTGTAAAAAATTATTTAAAAATAACGGAAATTATCAGCCGATTTTAATTCCGATATTTGGGTATAGTTATATATAAGTTACTGTCTACGTGTGTTTGATTGAGTTATTTTTTCTGTAAAATTGATAAAATTTTAATTTAAAATCACAAAACTCCAGAAAAAAAAATGGCAAACTTCCAGTTTCGAATGTAAACATAAACATTTCATTTCAAAGGGTGATATTTAAACAATAAATATTCAACTAATATACTAAATAAAAGGAAAATGGATTTGTTACTAACTGCTGCATGTATAAGTAGACGATACGGAAAAAATTCCGATTTCCGATTTTGCTGAATTTACATGTTTTGAGCTTTCTTTACGTTTCAATTAACTGAAATTGGCTACTTATTTTTTTAAAAAGTGTCTTTATTGCTAGCTTTTGTGGGTAGAAGAAGCAAGTAGAAGATACATAAAAACTTTTGATTTCCGGTTTTCGATGAATTTACACGTTTTGAGATTTCCTTGCATTTTAATTAAGTGAAATTGACTACTTATTTTTATTTTTTAAAAAGTGGATTTATTATTCTTTCCTCTGCATATATAAGTAGAAAATATAAGATTCAGAAAAGTTTTAGATTTTCGGTTTTCGATAAAGTTACACGTTTTGAAATTTCCCGAACTCAATTCTACCATTTTTGAAAAATATCTTTTTTTTTTTTTTTGTTCAAACACTGTACTTTATGAACCAATCGAATTAATTTAACAGAATTTGATAAGTGGTTGGGCCCTGGTTTGATATGGTACCTATTAGCTTCTAGGGTGTATCACACAACAAGGGGCGTTTTCACGTTGCGATTTTCTCTCATTTCAGGAAAGGCTAACATCTACAGAGAGAAATAGTTATATTAAGTAAAACTCTGCTGATTCAGTTAGAGTGAATATCGGCAAACAATTGCCGCAGCTGTGTTGCAATTGCATCCGTTTAAGACAAGGCAATAACTTTGCTTTGCCTCGCTTTGCAAAAAAAATGGTCGAGTTTCGACCACTGGGCGATACTAGTCTAGATAAATATTTGTTTCCGACTGATCGGGAAAATCAACATTCTATTCTGTATTACATTAATAATCACCAGGATTTGTCTAATTAGCTTGATTGAAATTGTGATTTTAATCAAATTATTATTAGTTTATTTATTTATTTATTTTTCTTTAAATTATTCATTTAAGTTGCATTGAATATTCTAACTTATATATATTTTTTTAATCATAATTATTATAAACTAAAATCGGAACAATTAATTTCAATTTTTTTTTCTAAGTCCACAAAATTAAGAATACTGATAATCAATATGGTTAATTTACATAATTAAAAATATAAAATTATTATATAATAAATTAACTAACCTTATATAGATCCTAGTAATAAAAATAAAATAAATAAATAAAAAGCCTGTTCTTCCTTAACTTTTACTTATATTTCTTTATATTTAGCCTACTTGCACTAAATTCAAATTCTACTTTTATAATTCTATGTAATAACTACTGAATTATAGGTTATAAAAATATTGAAAATATATTTAAGATTTGTTTTATATGATTCTTATGTACAATTTTAAATTAGTACACAGTGGGGAATGTCCCATTCATCCCAACCATCACATGATCATATAAAACAGGAAATAGGCTTAATGAACAACTGTCAATATTCTTCTTGAATATCATACACACAGTAAAAGATTATGCCTTTTCACCATATAAGAGTTATATTAACTATTAACTTTAAGCAAATAGTAAATTTCTTAACTACTACCTAATTGAATCAATGAAAACTTTAAAAAAAAAAAAAAAAGTTTAAATTGTATTTTACTTTATTAAGCAAACTTAAATGTCTAATTTTCAATCTCGAAAAGAAATATTTATTTATTTACTTATTTATTTTAATTGCTTACTAAGATAAAAAGTGACACATTCAAAGAGTGCAATTCAAAAAACAGAATTCGACAAACTTAATTTTTGAAAGAGATATCCTAAAAATACAACAAAAATCCCATTCTATTAAATGGGGAAGAAAAAAGAAAGTATCTGATTACAGGAAGCTGTTAAGCATATTTAAAGTATTTTTTATTGTATACATTTATATAATTTAAATTTAACGAAGCTATTATATATATACGTGTGTAATGAGTTAATTTCATATATATTTAGTAGTAATTATCCTGTTTTTTAAGATTTATATATGAATAATGCGATACATTTAAGAAAATTTAGTTCACTCTAAAATATTGTCAGCATTTCATAATTAATTTTAGTAATAATATATATATATTTAGAAGCTTTTCATTGAAATTGGATTTTGTTATCGTGTCTTCCTGGCACACTAAAAACAAGGCGCATCCACTTTAAAGTAAATGTAAGCAATTCTTTTCATCTCTCGTTGTTTCAGTTGGTTAGAGCGTCATATTGATAACGCGATGGTCGTGAGTTCGATCCTCGAAGGGTTCGATGAGTCAAATCTTGCAGATAATTAATGAAATATGTGTCAATTGATAAAAGAAAATTTTCATTGTCTACACAGTACTCCAAGAATTTATTAAGAAGCTTTTTTGTTTAGTTAGAAAAAAGCAAAAAATAAAAATTTAAGTACAAAAAAAATTACGCTGGAAGCTTTTTATTGTGGGGCCTTAAAAAGTATAAAATAAAAATGTATTCTTGCAGAGACATGGTATAAAAGAATAAAAGTTTCAAAAATAAGAAAATTTTAAAGAAAGGTATAGATATTTCCCTGTTCCAAAATATGAAAAATTTTAAATATTCAAAATATTTTAAAAAGCATTCGAGAGCAATATTCCTTTTGTATCTATATTTTTTAGATATTTCTAGCATGTTCTATGACTCTTCTTGACTGTTCTTTGACTTTTGGTTAGAACATCATGCTGATAACGCGATGGTCGTGGGTTCGATCCTCCAAGGGCCGATGAGGTAATTTTTTTAGATAATTAATAGAAAAGGTTTCAACGGATAAAAGTAAATCTTCCTGTGTCTACACAGTATCCTAAGAATTTTCGATTAGTTTCTTAGAATCTTTATTTGTAATTAAAAAGTACAAAAGAAAAGTTTAAGTAAAAAAGAAAAAAAACATTTTTTAACAGTAGAAGCTTTTTATTGTGGAGCCCTAAAAAGCATAAAATAAAAATTTATTCTTGCAAGACATGCTATAAAGGAATGAAAGTTTCAACGCTAAAAAAATTCTAGAGGAAATATTTCACTTTTGCAAGGGAAGAAAATTTTTAAATACCCAAAATACTTTAAAAAGCTTTCGAGACTTTTGAAATTTATGGTTTAACGAATATTTATACAAAAACTAATGACTAAGAATACTGGTATTGAAGGCTTTTTAAAATATATTGAATATTTAAAAAATTTCATCTCTTGCAAAAGTAAAATATCTATATTTTCCTCTAGAATTTTCTTAGTGTTGAAGCTTTCATTTCCTTATAGCATGTCTTTGCAAGAATAAATTTTTATTTTATGCTTTTTAGGGCTCCACAATAAAAAGCTTCTACTGTTAAAAAATGTTTTTTTACTTGAATTTGTATTATTAACTACGTTAGCAAAATAGACATTTCCAAATAATTATGCTTATATTATTACCAATAAAAAAAATTTTGCAGAAAGAAAACTGACAATTTTAAATTTGAAAATAACAGTGTTAGTTTATTTAATTTATTTTTAAAAATAGTCTCTTCAAATACTATAATTTAAAATATTTTTTAAATATTTTTTCTGTAAGAAACCAGTCAAATATCCGCATAAACAAATAACAAAAAATGACTTAGATAGATATTTGACCAAAACTGAAATTACCTTTATCCCAATTTGAATTATAAACTGTATGAAAAATTAAAATACAGAATATTTTAATTCACCGTTTAAACAGATTAAATAATAATACAAAGTAAAATTTCAGTGATGAATGACTGAAAATAATAACTGAAGGAGTTAGAAAAGTATGAAAGGTGTATAAAAAACGTAAGATGTTTGAAAAATTAATAATGGGACAAATGCTTTAATATTTGCAATAATTTACATGTGTGTTATACTTGTACGGATTCATTTTTATATCAACTTCTAAAGTTTCTTACAGTTAACAAATCTTCAAACTGTATATTGTTGATGCATTGACTTTGTAGTTTTTACGCGAAAAGTATTTGACAGTGATTTCTAATTGAGACCATTAGCCTAGTGATAGAGTCAGTTTGAACGTCAAAATTTGCAGCATCGATCTGGGTTTTAAGGGATCATGGCAAGAATATCTCAAAGCTAGTGAAATCGGACTACAAAACTGGCTATGTGACCAATGCAAAACTGAAAATTTATCTAGTCCAAAATATTTTGTTCAAATTATTATATCAAATTGCTGCAAAGTAAGCGGTAGCTCGATCGTACTGACATCGTATCACCCGGCAAATACGTACATACGAAAACGTTGTTATTTCTGGAAATTTCTAGAAATGTTGAATGCCATGCCATATTTACGATCTAATAAAATAATCGTTAAGAATACCAACGCCCATCTGGTAGTCGACTGTTTAGGGCTATGGTTTACATTTGCCAGTTGCAGGGTCCGATTCCCGGTTCAGGTATGGATGTTCAGCGTGTTTTGGAATCCAATTTAAGTTGTAGGTCCCTGCCTAATGAGCCTTAATGTGCATAAAATGACGACAGGGCAGCCCCATAAATCCAAGAAAACCAGCCAAAATATTGGTAGTTTGCTTCTGTTTTTCATTATGGGATTGTATATATTTTGGGCTTTCATCAGCTAAAGAAAAACATTCTTTCAGTCACTGTTCATATTATATACCTGAAATGGCTTTAATTTATTATAATTTTAGAAAAAATGATTTTCTTGCGTTTTTCTAAATAATAGCAAAATAAATTACGCTACCTATGTCAAATTCCGTATGTCGATGATCAAGTTACAATCACCGTGGTCATTGGATTTTACACGGATGTAAATGACCCTTGATAGGTTTGAAAAAATTTAATACTACAAGAATTCCTTGCTCTATGTTTGCTCGATGAACATACGCTGGCAGACAAAAAAGAAAAAAAAAATCAAGAAGAAATTAGAAAAAAAAATAGATTAAGTATTTTTCTAGGTAAAATACTTTATTTGATTAGAGCTTCAAGGTTTACAGGTTAAAAAATGTGCAAGAAGAGCCTTTTTAAATGTAAAATAGTGGTGTATAAATACCGCTGTAATCTCCACTATGTTGAATAAAAGTCTGTAATCATGGATGCATTATGCATTCTGTCTTAATGGTACCGTATGCCATTTTGTGGTATGGAGTTCCCTGCCTGTTCCATTTGATCAACCAAAATTCCAATGGTTAATGTAGGTTAAGGTTACTGCAGGATTTGTTATCCAATCATTTCCTATGTGTGCTTGATGGTAAAAGGACCGAATGATCTCCCAGGCCAAGGTAACATGTCAACACATAGAGCCCGCTGGGTAACAATAGAGGTATAAGAACGAGCATTATCCTGTTAGAAAAAAACCCTTTGAACACGGATCATGAACAGCAACACAACAGGTTTAGTCACCAGATGGCGTTAAACTTTTGTATTAAAGGTGCTTAGAATAACAACGAGAGTATTCCTGCTGTCATAAGAAATATCTCCCCAGACCATAAATCCTGGAGAATGTCCAGTGTGTCTACTTCGCAGACTGCTTGGTTCCTAGCGCTCACCTTTATTATTTCTAATCACCATACAGACCTCACTGGCAGACCGGCGCCAATACAGAACGGCTTCTATTCGAACAGATTGTCCTTCCACCTTCCAATGGAACTATACCTTGACGCCACTCAAGTAGCAGATAGCAGTGGTTTGAGTTAGAAGTACGAGTGATATTGGGCGTCATACTTGGAATTATCCTTCAAGCAATCGATTTGTAACGTTCATTGCGTTGCTCTGGTGCTAATAGAAGATCTAATTTCCGCTACGTATGCAGTATGATTCACCATAGCCATGCAGCAAATACAGAAGCCTTCTCTGACAGACGTGGCTTGTGTGTGGATAAATCCAAGGCAAAGTCTTTCTGTAACACCGCAGAAAAAAATTCCGCCTTTTCGCAACAGTATTATACAACCACATTCAAATTCATTATGCTTTTAGTTCTGTCTTTTTCGTCTTTTTAAAGGCTTTCTTGAGTTAATTCAACTTACCAAAACCAATCTGAATGGTAAATAACGCTTAGGAAGCAGACACCAGAGACATTTGTTGATTCAAAGCAAAAGTGATTTACACGTTCATAATGGCGCTGCTAGACCAGACAGAGTTATTCTTATTCGTTTGACGCAAAATTTGATTAGGCGCCTTCTTTCTGATACCTAATCACGTTGTCAGATAATCTTTCTTGATCGTCCTATACTACACTCCTGCTCAAAACTTTATCAAGATTTGCAAACGATCAGTTTCTTTTCTTTTTTTTTTTTTTCTCTTTAAAAACTTATCGACGAAATCTTTCCAAATATTGAGTATTTAAAGAACTGGGCCTTCTTCTTGTTTTTCAGTAGAGACTGGTTAAAGAGAACACTTCGGGGGCCAGTAATTAATTGATCAATATAAATAATGTTTGTGATCACCCTGTATCATTAAATGAACGAAATGTTCTGTAACTTTCGGATATGTTATTATTGTTGCCAATATATAGACCCAATAATTGTTCTCTCTCTCTTTTTTTTTTTTTTTTTTTCCCGACAGAATTTTAAAAAAAAAAAAAAAAAAAAAAAAAACATTTACTTAAAATGAGGAAAATAAATTAGGAAAATTAGAAAATAAATTAAAAATATAAAACGTATCGTTAGATATAAGGTACCAAATAAAAGGGAATTTTTTTGTGAATACGATGGATTAAACAGCTTATCGATCGGACAATTAGATTTTCTAAAATTAACTAAAGTAGGAATTTTAGTTGGCAACAGCAAAAGATTGTATGGAAACTGTTAGGAGAAATAAAAAAAATGAAAAAATCTGCTTCACATTAAGTCACATGTTTTTGAAGTGGGATTAAAAATTGCAGTTTTCAATTTTTTTATTTTTTTATTTTCTCTCACGAACACAAAAATATAATATACAGCCTGTACCCCACAAGACCAACTTGCATTTCAAATTTCATCAATTTTTTTGGATAATAAAAAAAAAGTTACTCTTTTTTTTTTTTTTTTTTTTTTTCAAATTAAGTTTTATTCTAACTTTGAAAAGATTTATGTAATATGATACATTAAGAATTTGGGTTTTAAAAGTTTTTTTTTAAATAGATTATTTTCTAATATGATCTGACAAGTTGTTTAACTGCACATATTTCAGTACGTTATTTAAAACAATACTTCTTCTCTATGTTATTATCGTAATATTTTATTAGTGTGGCACTGACATGATTCTGAAAGAAAAAAAAAAAACTTTGCAAAATCGTTATTTTAAATCAGCTACACAGTCTGAATTTACTTTATATTAGACGTTTATTCAAAAAAAAAATCACTTAAACCACATATCCTAGAATCAATAAAGTTCTGTATAATAAAGATGTAATTATTTTGATAATGAAAGTATTTTGTTTAATGAATTAGGTAACTACGTAGAAATATAGGATATTAAAAAATAAATATATTCTGTTTTTTTTTTTTTTTACCGCCCGTATTCAAATTTCAAACTGGTATGTAATTACTTTGACACTCATTAAGTAAGAGAATTAAACGATTTATAATTTCTTGCGGTAAAAAGTATGAAAGAAAATAGTAGAATAAAAGAAATTACGATAAAAGAAAAACCAGATACTCATATTATTTATTTACTTTCCATAAGGATTCGATTTTTCAAGTAGAATTTTTTTTTATTTATTTTATTTTTATTTTCCATTTTTTTTTTTTTTTTTTTTTTTTTTTTTTCTAAAAAAAGATGTATCACTGAACAATTTTACTTATGCAAAATTAACTTTTTTTTTTCCATATTTAATTAAAAAATTCTGAAATAGTTTTATTTATTTTACTTTTACATAAATCATAATCATAACAATGCGGATTACAGTCCATCGTTTAGAAATGAAAATAATATTTTGAAAGGGTATGAAAAGACATATATGAAAGAAATTTTTGATGATTCATTTAAATTCTCTGAAAATTTCCCCGCAAAAATCTGTTAATTGTTTCACTGTCAACAACATTTGTACATTCTTAAGAAAAAAAAAAAGAAAATTAAATTAATTTTTAAACTTAGTTGTATGAATGGAAGTTGTTTTTTCCTGAACTTATTATTTATTGTTATTTTGATAGCATTTTTTTTTTCCTGGAGCACTTTTAATACGTTTTTGCATGTTTTAAAAAATAGATTAGTATACTTTAATTTTTATATAATCTTATCGAAAATGTAAGTCTGCGCGCTTATAAAAAAATAATTAAAAAATTTAAATGGGGAAGAAAATGATTTCCGAAAAATTTAATTAATTCGTTTTCTTACAAAATTATGTCACCAAATTAATCTCAAAGTAAGCATATTTTTAAATAAAAAAATAAATAAATACGGAAATAGTGGAAATTATTTAATAATATTGTAATTATCTGATAATCAGATACAAATTATTATGTTATTAAAACCTTTTTATACATATAAAATTTTGCATTAATTTATAACAATGATAATCTATAAAATATCAATGTAAGCAGATGCGAATTTTGGTACATCCGAAGTTTTGACGATTTCTGAGAATTTTCATCTTCTTGTTACGATGTTTTTTATGTGTATACTGTGGTTTTTGATAATTTTTTAACCTGAGCGAATTCAGTATTTTATTTGTCTTCAAAAGGAATTCTACAGAATCTTATTAATCTTGAAGGGTTTAAGCTAAATTCTTGGAATGTAAGTAATTACTTAAATAACTTCAGGATTAATTGCCGAAACATCAGTAAAGGCCTCCCTGTTCAGACTCAAAAATATTTTGGGTTCCGTATGTGTGTCTGTCTGTCTGCCTGTTTGTCGCGCGATAGCGGCCGCAAAAATCCCGCTATTAACTTGCAATTTGGCACATATGTTCATGAGCCCCAAGGAATTATATGTATAGTTTTGAGTGTGTATTCCGATTGCAGTTCGTGTACAGGGAGACGCCAAGGTTTTTCTTATTATTGCGGCCTAAAGAATTTGTATGTACCGTGATAGCGGCTGCAAAAATCACGCTATTGATTTGTAACTTCGTACACATCTTTATGAGCTCCCCAAAATCAGCTGTATAGTTTTGGGAGTGTATTCCTTTTGTAGTTCGTGTACAGGAACACGCCAGAGTTTTTCTTATCATTGCGGCCTATGGGAAGAAATTGTATGCACCGCAACAGCAGCCTCAATTCACGCTATTTACTTGCAATTTGGTACACATATTTATGAGCCACACGGAATTAGCTGTATAATTTTGAGTGTTTATTCAATCTGTAGTTCGTGTACAGGGACACGCCAAAATTTATCTAATCATTACGACCTATGGGCAGAATTTATATGTACCGCAATAGTGGCCGAAAAAACCTCCGATTGACTTGCAAATTCACACACATTCATGCTCTGTATAGAAATTGCTGTATAATTTTTTATGTGTATATTGTTTATGAATTGTGTACAGGGATACGTCAAATTTCTTATCATTACGGCATATGAGGTGAATTTTGTTTAAACGCCATTTAACATCATTACTTTGCAATCAACAAAATGAAAGTAGCATACATTAGTTAGATGCTTAAACTTATGTTTTCTTCAAAAAATATATCTTCTTAGGCTTCCTGTACATTAATTATTGTTGTACATTAATTAATGTACAAGACCTTACAAAATTGTTCTGACAATGTCACGTAATCATCCAAATTATGTTACATTTCGAACAATTATTCGTGAAAAACGTAGAATAAGCTGAATAGTTTTTACTGGCGCATACGATATTTATGGTTCGTTTAAAGAGACACACAAAAGAATTTCGTGACATTAGAGTCTATGATATAGTTTTATTTAAGCACACTTTAATGCGCTTATACTGCATTGAACATAATGGAATTAACATACGTTATAAAGATGCTTAACAACATGTTTACTCGATTGAATAATACAAAATATGCTATAATTATATTCAAAAGAGTGACTGTGTCGAATTCTATCCTAGAGAAAGCACTTGATAAAAAACCAATACACGCACTTTACGTTTCATGTAAAGACGTTGGTTTAAAACAGTAGTTTTCATCTGGTGTGGTATAACAGAATTTCAGTTGCATTTTTAAATATTTTTAAGCCGTCAAATTTTGACGGGTACCAACTAGTTATTTTATAAACCAAATATTTTATGCTATTTGGGAACTGCTAATGATGAATGAGAGAGAGGGCGATGAAAAACCCAGTGTTTACGATACAATAACTAGGAGCCGTTGTTATATAAAATTTAAATCCATTTGGGAGCCCAGCTAATAAAAAACGCCAATTTGGCAAAATTCAGATAAAAATATATGCCAGTCCAACAACAGATATTTTTAAAATTAACACAAAGATGAATGAAAAAATAAATTTCGTTTATTCAATAGGTTGCCAGGAATAAATTTGAATGAATAGCGATAACTATGCCAAAGAATTACCCTGCGAAGTGTAGGTGTTAATTTATAGTCATAATCTAAATGTAGACCTCGCATGACCCTATACGGAAATGGATGTTTGAAATGAAATCGTACGATTGATTCTGAGTATTTTTACTTTCTTCTATATGTAATATAGAGAAAGTATTGGATTCGCGAAAATTTTCAACCTCCGGTTTTTGACGGATCTACACGTTTTGGGATGTCCTGAACACGAATTGATAGTTTTAAAAAAATGTCTCTGTCTGTCTGTCTGTCTGTGGTTTCTTGTTTTCACCGTATCTCACGAACCAATGAATGAAATTCAACCAAACTTGGTATATAGTTGGAACCTGGCGGGGCATTGTGCTGATTAGATTTGGGGATCAATAGTCCAGCAGGTGGCGCTGTGATCGGATTCTATGTAAATTTTTAACATGGCAGTATAGGACAAATTTTCGTATTTTTCACCGTATCTCACGAACCAAAGAATGAAATTCAACCAAACTTGGTATATAGTTGGACTCTGACATGAACTGGTGCTGATTAGATTTGGGGATCAATAGCTCAACAGGTGGCGCTGTGACCGCATTTTATGCACATTTTTAACATGGCAGCATAGGACAAAATTCCGTATAAATGGGCATAATGAGAGTTATTTTAAACTTGTGATTGTAAAATTAATATGAATTATTGACAATAGTAGTAGTTAACTAGGAAAAAATTTTTGTGCATGTGGGGGTATCGCTTCCCCCCCGGGGGGTAAATTTTCACAATGGGTATCTTTCATAAGATCTTGTTGATAATAGTAGTAGTTAACTAGGAAAAAATTTTTGTGCATGTGGGGGCATCGGGGGGGGGGGGGGGGGGGGGGAGTTTCAAGATGGGTGTTTTTCGAAAGGTCTCGTCAGTACCTTTAAAACGAATGGTTGAACCATAATTCTGTGATAATTTAAAACAAAGTTATCGATTTTTTTACTTTTAACGAAAAAAAAAACTTTAAAAATCGTATTTTTTTTTTTTTTTTTTTTTCACGAAATTTAACCAAACTTGTTATTTAGTTGGCCCTGACATAAACTGGTGCTGATTACATTTGGGGATCAATCGCTCAACAGGTGGCGCTGTGATCTCATGTTTTCTAAATTTTTAACATGGCAGTATAGGAAAAATTTCTGTGCATATGGGGTCATCAAATTTTGAAAATGGGTATCTTTCGAAAGATCTCGTCAATACCTTTAAAATGAATGGTTGAACTATAAATCTGTGATAATTTAAAACAAAGTTAACGATTTTTTTTTTTACTTTTAACAAAAAATTAGAAAAAAAAAAAATCTTTATTATTATTATTGTTATTGTTACTAATTGAATATGTACTGCTTTTAACAAAAAAAAAAAAAAAAAAAAAAAAAAAAAGAAAAGAAAAAAAATCGTACATTTTTTTTTTTAATATTGTTACTGATTGAATATGTATAGGAAAATATAGAAGAAAGTCTTGTGGTGGCCACAACATACTAGTTCTTTACCAAATAAGGAAATGAAATATGTTTATTTTAAGAAACTGACATAATAAAGGGGTTTTATATGAATTAATGGTGTTACAATAGGGGAGAGTATAACCTCTGCAATAAATAAATCTTAGGTCAAATTTTTCTGTCTGCAACCCATTGAATAAATAACATAAAAAGGATATATATTTTTTTTTCTAAATGTTGAAATTCAATACTTGCATGCATAAAATATTAATTTTGTAAGAAATAATTTTTAGATAACGTTAAAAATATTTTATATTGATATCACAATATAAAGAACTTGGTATTAATAAAAGTGAGCTTTTCATATAATTTAGAATAATTTAAATCACTTAATTGGGAAATAAATTTAAATTAAATTTATTTATTTAAAAAGGTTACTTATTTTAACTGATTATTACGTATAAAATTAGATGTATTTAAATAATATGTGAGTAACTTGCTCACATACATTGTCCAAACTAACTTGAATTCCGTTAAGGTCGCATGGGTTATATTCGGATACTAGAAACAACAAATTGACCATTGCTAAACATTGTTGGGAGAATAACCATACTTTTAACTTTAATTCAGCATAAATTATGCGCATACCGAAATCTCTATATGAATTTTACTTTATTAAATATTTTCAGATTTATAAAAATCGCAAAAATGGTATTCATTGCCACATCGTGGTATTTTCTTTATCTAACTGCTGGAAATCTTAATTAAAATCCACATTTTCTTAAATCTCACCTATGGTGATTAGAGCATCTAGTTTTAAATTTCCTATTGGCTATTCCATCTAAAATGTTTATACTTTGTTTTAAAATAAAACAAATAAAAAGAATGTAGATGTGAAAAAAAAAATAATAATCTAATACAGGTTTCTCTCTCTCTCTTTTTTTTTTTTTTTTTTTTTTTAACTCTTCAAATATTACCTTATTTTTCGAGTTCATATTAAACAAATTTATCGAAACAACATTGTGAATTTTAAATGTAATAACTAATTATACTAATCATTAAAGCTCTCTTTAAAAATTCTTAGTTTAAGCGATATATATCATATAAATTTTACATTCTTTCTTAATGCCAATTTCCACATTGCTACTGAAAATTATGTCCATTACAGAAAGTCGTGCACACTTTAGGGAAACGACTTTAGTAGTTGAGTTTTATGTATAGTTATTTATTTATTTTTTTTTTTTTTTCGTCAATTTGCTTCTATCTGATAGCCATGATTCTTGACAATAGCTCTAGCTCGAATTTTCCATGAAAGTAAATTTTCTGTTAGTACTGTCATGTCGGTTTTATCCCATCCCTCTTGTACCGTCTTCCAGAGCCCGTTCAGTGTTCTTGGATTACGTTTTCCTAAGGCTCGTTTTAATAAACCAAAAGCGCAAAAGTGTGTTGCAGAAGCGACAGTTGAATTTACAGATATTTCATTAAGGGCCGTATTCACCAAACTTCATTGATCAAGGATCAAACCATGGATCAGAAAATCCAAGAATCAAAGCTAACACTGGATTAAATTCCTACGGTATTCACGATCAGACGATTACGTGATCCATGGATTAACTGGAAGAGAAATAAAAGCTTCGTTTTGATTGGCCAAGAACGAAAATAGCCTTTATTCATCGTTCGGCTTCAATTAACTAATCAATCGGATTAGAATATTAGAAAGGGTAAAAAGCAAATTGGCAACACTGATACACGCTTCGCTCTTGTTTACTTCGCTTTTGTTTACGCACGGGTAAAGAACCGATTTTACTTTACAGCATTTTTAAAAAGAATAATTACGCAGACGACAACTGTTTACGCTACGATTTAAAATTTTGATTGTTATGGATAAGAGAATCTTAAAGCTATTAAATTTTTTTGTCTGCCAAAGTTAATGCATTATTCTTTTCTGTGGCAGGTGACAGCCTATTATCTAACATTCGTATTAGAGATTCCACGGAATCTTTATTTAATCGATTGCGATATCAAAATGCCACATTATCCAAACAATACAAATCATTTAATGCACCGTCCTTTTCATTCTTTCAAATGCCTCCAATAGTTCTAAGCTTTCAATATCATCTAGTGAGAATAAATCGTAAACGTCAGCCATGTTTGTTATTTGTTTACGAAGCTGAGCTGCGGAAAGCGCATGCGTTACGAGAAGATCCGAGAATTATCTCTGTTAATCCTCCGATATTCGAGGATCAAAAACGAAGTGTTAAAGTAGCCAGTGAACTGTGGATTTTCGTTGGAGAATACCGATTTTCCTATAATCGAGCGATTACGGCTGATCCGAGGTTTAATCCGAGTGTTAAGAAGTTGGTGAATATGGCCCTATATAGGATGCACTTTATTCCTGTTTCTTATTCTTTCTTTGCTATAGAGGCTTGGTCCATATAAAGCTCAACTTTATCTTTTTTTATTTTTATTTTTATTTTATTTTTTAATATAATGCTAGAATTTCTTCTTCAAAAAATAGTTTTAAAATATTCGGCTGATGATGGAGGAAATTATTATTATTATTATATTTTTTTTTAAGCTTTTTTAATTTTAATTTCTCGTTATAAGAAAACCCTGCAACTATAATGAATCAATTTTAAAACTTATCTGCAAACTGACAAAGTCATTTTGTACAGTCATTCTCGTCAGCTAAATAATAAAATTGTGATCTTTTCTTATTACAGTCACTTTAATATACCTATGCCTCTTCGCAGGGCTTACACACAAATTTCCCTTTTTCAGCATAAATATAGATGTTTTCCTATAATTTTCTGCAATTTGTTTTTATTTCAGCAATATGCTTTGACAAAAATAGCTGAACTTGTAGTTTAAAAATCTTTTTTAACTTCTAATCTTTATGAATGATTTTACTTACAGTGCCAGAAGACATTTCTAGTTTCGATGTAATGGATCTGTGAGTCGACGGATTTTCTTTTAGGATCACAGGCTTCACTTCCTTGATATTTACTTGAATTCGAACAGTCTTCGGATGAAGTTTCGTGTTCATGTTTTCATTTTTACTTTTACTTAGACATCCTTCCCTTTTAAGTTTAAGATATTATAAATAACTTTTTATAAAAAATTCAAAAACCATGATTTTTACACCGCTCTATAATTTGGTGATACTAATATTTCTCTTCGGGATGTGGAGTTAAATAACCTTCCCGCCATCTATCAATTTTTGAAGCCATTTTCAAAATAAACCTTTTATTTTTAAATTCCAATCAAAAGATAAAGGTAGCAGACAATTATTCTAAAGTTATTAAATTCCTACCTCAAATTCCAAAAAAGAAAAATAAATTATAAAACCGTTTCCATAAAGTGTGAACAGTCTTCTGTATTTCACAGCATTAACCGATGAAGAAAAGAAGAAATAGTTTAGAAACTTGAAAGGAAAGCTCTTGATGAAATAAAACATGCTTTTAAAAAGATTACAGCTATGCTTCCAAGATAAATCCCTCAGTAAATAAATTCTTTCAAGATAAATTTTAAGATACACAGAAATAAATCCTTCATGTAATAGTATAAATCAGTTTCATGTTTTTTTTTTTTTTTTAACTCTTAAACTGTTTTTGTTAAAGATTTAACACTGAGTAACTTTTACCTTTCAAAAGCAAGAAAATTTATTATAAAGGGATTTCTTACACCGCTCTATAATTTGGTGATATTAATATTTCTCTTCGAGATGTGCAGTTAAATAACCTTCCCGCCATCTATCAATTTTTGAAGCCATTTTCAAAATAAACCTTTTATTTTTACATTCCAATCAAAAGATAAAGGTAGCAGACAATTATTCTAAAGTTATTAAATTCCTACCTCAAATTCCAAAAAAGAAAAATAAATTATAAAACCGTTTCCATAAAGTGTGAACAGTCTTCTGTATTTCACAGCATTAACCGATGAAGAAAAGAAGAAATAGTTTAGAAACTTGAAAGGAAAGCTCTTGATGAAATAAAACATGCTTTTAAAAAGATTACAGCTATGCTTCCAAGATAAATCCCTCAGTAAATAAATTCTTTCAAGATAAATTTTAAGATACACAGAAATAAATCCTTCATGTAATAGTATAAATCAGTTTCATGTTTGTTTTTTTTTTTTTTTTTTTTTTTTTTTAACTCTTAAACTGTTTTGGTTAAAGATTTAACACTGAGTAACTTTTAACTTTCAAAAGCAAGAAAATTTATTATAAAGGGATTTCTTACACCGCTCTATAATTTGGTGATATTAATATTTCTCTTCGAGGTGTGCAGTTAAATAACCTTCCCGCCATCTATCAATTTTTGAAGCCATTTTCAAAATAAACCTTTTATTTTTACATTCCAATCAAAAGATAAAGGTAGCAGACAATTATTCTAAAGTTATTAAATCGTCATTTATGTAACTTTTTATTATAATGTTTTATTTTTCCAAATATTTACGTATTATATTAAAACACTTGTGCATTGGTGTTAGGGTTAAGTCCAATGGACTATGTGAAGCTCCTAAGCCTGCCCGGTGAGCCCTCCGTGGGAGTATTTCTAAGGGCTTATAGCCCGTATTTAAGCGAGTTTCGGAGAAAATTGCGGAAAACTCTGAACGGCTATGTAGACGAGCGCAATCTGGGATCGAAACTGACAATTTTCACTTATTAGTTTCGAGAGCAAAATCTCTCAGTCACTGGTGAGGCATATTAAATCACTGAGAAAGTTATACTTTTTTGTATTTAATAATTTTATGAGTGCATTATAAACACCAGTTTTGACACTTAAATGCTTGATTTTTTAATATTGACTGGAAAAAATCTGGAGTGACTCCACTCGAATTTCTGAACATTGAGTAATTAATAGTTTTGTAGATAAAAAAACGAAAGAGGAGTTGTTAAACAAACAAAAGAGAGAAAACCGTAATAGAGTGTTTGAGTATTTTTCTCCATATATTACACGATGTTTTATTTAACGCTACTGAACTTTGAGCCCATAGATCATAATGATAAAGAATTTTTCGTTGTGTCCCTGTAAAACCTATAAATGCTATATTCACCAAAATGCCAAAAGATAGTGCAACAATGATTTATAATAATAATATAAATTTTCAGCTCAATTGAATAAGGCGTTTAGACGCTATCGCACTTTTAAAAATTTGGTCCCAATGCCATAATGATAAAGAATTTTTCTTTGTGTCCCTGTAAAAAAACAGTAAGTGCTAAATTTACCAAAATCTATACAGTTGGTACAACTGTGACCTATAACATGTGTAAAAAATTTTTTCTCAGATTAATAAGGCATTTAGACGCTATCACACTTTTAAAAATTTGTCCCCATAGGCCATAATGATAAAGAATTTTTCCTGGTGTTCCTGTAAAAAAACTATAAGTGCTAGATTCATCAAAATCAATGGGATTCGTACAATGGTGACTTACAATATACGTACCAACTTTCAGCTTATTCGAACAAAGCGTTTAGACGCTAACGTGTTCACTCACAGACATACACACACACGTACATACACACCTACATACACACACACATACATACATCATCGTATAAATAGTGAAAACGGACTCAGGGAACCTCGAAACGTATACAAACATTAAATTCTCAAATTCGGATTTTGGACATGATTACAATACTTTCCTCACTATAGTGTTCGGAAAGTAAAAAGTTATCATATGTAGGTTGTTATACAAATTTATCCAAAAGTACAAAATAACAATAATAATAATAATAATAATAGTAATAATAATAGTAATAGTAATAATAATTAGTATGTAGGTGTTAGTTATGATATATCATGCAGTACAAACATAAATAATATTGTTTAATTACCAAGAAAAAGTGTGTATATATTTTATTACTAACTATTATAAAATAAAGAAAAACAGCTTGATTTTTTTTAAGTAAATCTCAAAAAATTAATTTTATTGTCACTTCTAACTTTTACGAACTTCTTTAGACGCGCCAAGACAATTCGTCGATGCAAATGACACACTGAAAAGCACTCGGATTTACTTTTTTTTTTTTTCCATACTTTGTTTGAACTGACCAATATAATGTTGCTTACATGGAAAAGTAAAATTTTCTCTATGGTTAATACTTTAATTAGGAGTTTAAAGAAAATGTGTTCCGTATTTGAGGCACTATGCATTTAAGGGTTAAGACCTTGAAATTACATTTTGTATTGAAACTATATTTAATAATCGGAGAATGAGAATTCTTGAATGCTTGGTTAAATGTTAAAAATAATGCCTAAATAAAATTAATGAATTTGTTAATATTAATAATAATAATAGTAGTAATAATATAGAGTGTAATTTTTCTTATCTTGAACTTTAAAAATATGAAGATAATTATTACTCATAACTGTTTAAAGCGAAAGGTAAGTGGTACTGTGTATGAACGTATTGTTGAAAAGAGTTTTAAAAACAATTTTATTTGGCCTATATTTCTATTTGAAGAGCAGAAGAATACCAGTCTCTTAAACTCCATGTTTGAATATAGTACCTAAATTTAAAAAAAGTATTAAGAAAAATATTATTAAAATAAAAATAATAAAAAATAAAAAAAAATTCCTAACAGACTTTCCTGCACATCAGTCCCCGAAACTTTCGAATCTTGGTCAATATTTTTAAGAGGTAACCTCATATGATTTTCAAAATAGCAAATTTATTGAGTTTCATATAATTATTGGTTTTTATATTATGCTGATAATTGACAGAAAACTACAAACGAAAAAGAATCTTTTTATTCCAAAATATGTTCTGTGAAAACGAACGATTTAATAAAAACAAAAAGACTCTGATTGACACCCTCCCAATTTTTATTGCTTCCCAGTTGAGGGGAGAAGATCTATTTATAGAATTCTGTCATGTGATTTACATGTGCCTGTTTTCATCAACATATATACTTGTTCAGTTTGTGTTTTAACTATGTAATGTGAGAGACTAACTCTCCCTTCTTTATTTATTTATTTATTTTTCATTAAAAAGTACAAATTAAAATTACAAAAGGCGTCATCATGATTTTTTGCATCAGATTTTGCATTAATTTACATTATTCATTACCCCCCCCCCCCTCAATTTGGCTTCGTTTCTTAAACTTAAAATAATTTAAGGTAACCCTGCTATTGTTTATTCTGGCAACCCTGCAGTGCTATACTTTGACTCCGTTTTATTAAAGAGCTTTATTTTCCTTGTAATGTGCATGATTGTGATTTATTTAGATGTTTTTAACTCATTTTAAGATGTATATAGAGTGTTTTTTATATAATTTATGTAATCGCGTATTAATTTCTTTGTGAATTGTATTTGTAATATCCAAAATGGCTTAATTTGATTTATGTTTATAGTTTATGTACATCATTTCCCTGAAGATGGTTAAAAATTGAATATTAACCGAAACGTCGGAATGTAAAGATATTTTGGGATATAAAGATATTTTAAATAGTGTGGTATGCTGAAAGTATGTTTTATTATTATTTTTATAATTTTAGGATGGAAACTTAATATATTCGGCACCTTAAGTCAAAACTCCATATCAATAGAATAAAATTTAAGCAAATTATCGACAAAAGAATAAGCTAGATTTTAAGTAATTTCACGAGTTGAAATTGTATAAGGGGTTTTAGACATGTCACGTATCTAATTTATAGTGATCCAATTTTTAAAATCACGTTTCAAAACTTCTTTTTTGTGAAGAACCTCTCGGTTTGTAAATCAAACCTAATTTTATTTACAGTCGGCAGCAAAACTGTTGAAGCACACATCCATATTTTTCATATATATGTATTATAATTTGATCGCTGTAATTTTTATCCACAACTTACTTTTTTATAAACAGCATAAGACTAAGATCGTGACTCGACAAGTACTATTTACTTAACAACTATTTACTTAACAGTATTAGGTGCACATCTTTTAAAAACGAGTTATTGCTAGTGCTTCAATAATTTCGCTGCCGACTGTATTTATTAAGATTTGTGAGTTCAAAAGGGACTTTTTGCAACTTGAGTGAAGTAATTAGATTTCCAAAGTTAAATACTTGACATGTGAGAAACATCTTATGAAATTTCCACTCTGAAAAATATCTGATATCTATCTCATTCTTTTGCCTACAATTCGCTTAATGTTTATTTTATTAAAAAGAACTTTTGACAGAAGGTTCCGAATATATCAAGCTTTCAATCTATGTTATAAAAATATTTTTATCTTTAGCGTATGCGCAGTAAAAATTTTTACGACAAATACTCATATCTCAGCGAAAATTAGACTTGAGCATTTCATGCTTCAGAAAAAGGATTCTCTCATGTTTTGTCAAGTTTCTGAACGTTCTGCGAAATTTTGTTAAAAATCATTCTTGTTATAAGCAAAAATCTTACGAAAAATCTTAATAAATTTTGAAAAAAAAAAAAAAAAATCTGTCTAATTTTTCATGTGATTCTCACGACAATGCATACAAATATTTCACATAGTATGTGAAGTTACAAGTCATTTGCAGTATTTTATGATACAGGGTAATCCAAATATTTGTGTTTTCCCTCAATTCATGATTGGTTCTCTAATTGCTCTCGTGACAAAATTGATAATGGAAAGCATGTGGTTGTAAACGATCTTTGCATGTTTAAAGTTCAAGGTCATTTCGTTCAGTATTTTTTTATAAAATACAAAAAAATGTTTAAAAAAAAAAAAAAAAAAACTAATAATTTGGACAACATTGTAATGTATTTGAATAGTTTTGTAACGTCCTATACTATACACGAACCATTTGTACAGTCTCAGTTATTGTTTTCAAGTACTATCCCCATACGATAAAATTTTAAAATACCAAGTTCAGACCGAGTTCGATACCGAGTTTTTAAAATACCGAGTTCGGCAATGTTTATTCTTAAGTTATGCTGATAACAACCTCACATACGCATAGACACCCTCGCACAGCGAGAGACAGGCAGACCAAACGCTCAAAATCAGATTTTCGGATTCAGGGAACTTAAAACTTGTAAATACATCAAAAACTCGATTAAGAGAAAATATTGAAAAAAAATAAAGATGAAGAAAAAAACATTGATTGCCCCTAAATTACTCTCGCTGATGAATACAAAAGCGAATGAAGTAAACATTTAATATACTTACTGTTTGTTTCTCGCTTGGTCTAATGAGCGCTGTTTCACGTGTCCCAGGTCAGCAGAGTTTTTATCAAAATAAGAGTGGAAAGGGGATAGAAAGAAAAGGAGGAGTAACCAACTGCGTTTTCTTATTGTGCTTTTTAGGAAAATTGACTTAAAATTGAAAAAATATGTACTTTTTCTTTATTTGTTTCTTTCGGCGAAAATGGTTATTTATTTAAACCTTATATTTATGCAAAAAATGGTTTTTTCTTTGGTTAAAAATTTTTCCTATAATACATTGTTGAATGATATTTAAGTTTTACTCTAGCATTTTCTTTTTATTGAAAACTAGAAATATAAATTTCCGAGCTTTGCGCATGAGGCACGCCAATAAACTGAATCGACAAAATGATCGAGAATTTCTAGTCTACACATTTCTAGATGGTGAAACAATATTCTGAATCTTTTGTATGGCGAGAAATTCTCGCTTGATTTTCTAGAATAGGGTCATAAACCAAGATTATAGTTGCTGAAACCCGCCTCTTGTATTCGCATTTATTTGCAGAGATTTTTAAATAACTTTGCCCTCGAGAATATAGGCAAACGCTCTAGAATTCTAATAGAGGTTTCTAGAACTCGCTTTCAAAGGGAACTAGAATTTATAAGGATGACATGGAACTATTTTTTCTAGAGCCACAATTTAGATTCTAGATGTCAGTTACAGAATTTTTTCTCAGTGCAGGCGACCGTAATTCATGAAGCCTGCTAAAGAGTAATATTAATTACGGTGTCAAAATTCTACAGAATGATTTTTTTCGGAGAAAAATATTCAGAACCTAGTTATATATATATATATATATATATATATATATTTTTTTTTTTTAACCTACGTCTTTTTCTAATATTAAAAAATTCATTAGATGAAAGCTGGGTTGAAGGCAGAAGTATAGGTTCCTGAATTGTAAGCTTTTTGAAAAAACTTTTTTTTTTGCATGTTTTCATAAATGTGAATATAATTTTTTAATCTAAATTGAAACACTGTCTAAAAACTTGTAATTTTATTGCATTTTTCTTGTAAGCGCGAACTTTGTACAACTGAAGAAAATTTACTAGTTCCGAAAAAAAAAAAAAAAAAAAAAAAAAAAGTTTGAAATTAATTTGAAACATGTTTCATTTGGGAATAATAAAGAGAGAGGGGTGCACATTCAGATAGATTAATTAAAAATATATATTTATTAACTAGCAGGCTTTGCACGCTTCGCTGGACATTAAACTTAAATGAGTTGTCAAAATGCCATACCTTTATTAATAACCTAAGTTCTCGCTGTGATTGGTAGAGGTTTTCTCGCTCCCAGTGTGAGGAGTCTGGGTCCCCATTGTCTTCGGCACAACTTACCCACTTCTTACTTCCCCACCCTCAGCGGGTGAGTTCGAAGTTTCGCAAAATCCCACTAATGTACATAATGCGTATACTTAATCAATATCCACACACCAAAATTCGCCATTCTAAGATAATTCAAAGCGAATTCAAACGGAAAAACATGTTTTTACACATGTTTATTGCCCTCCGACTCTGAGAAGGGGGGGGGGGATTTCGAATTTCGGGAAATGCAGTTACAATAAGTGCCGGATGCATACAAACAATTTACGCACCAAATTTCGTGACCACAGAAGTCTGTAATAGACAGTATTATAAATAAATAAATACAAAAAGCGCAGCTTAAGTATCGGAACCCTTTGGTGACTTTAAATATTTTAAGCCATTTTTGCGATGAACTGAATTGGCTATCTCAATTGTGCAATTAAAGATCTTGGCGAGAAACGTCCGAGCTACTTCGGTGCCGAATTTCAAATTTTGCCAAAGGGATCCAATACTAAAGCTGTTCCATATCGAATCTGGGTAGAAAACGGAAAAAGGGTAAAATAAATTAGAAATATCAGACCTATATTTATAAATTTGATACCGAATGAAAGGGGCGATTTTGCTGAATCCAGGGGTTCAAACAGTTTTTCGATGCGACAATTAGATTTAAAAAAAAATAACTAAAGTATGAAATTTAAGTGGCAACGGAAAAACGGATAAAGGGAAAAATAAATTAGAAATATCAGACCTATCATTACAAATTCAGTACCAAATGAAAGAGGTGATTTTTCTGAATCCTGGGGTGTAAACAGGTTTTCGATACGACAATTAGATTTTTTACAATTAACTAAAGTATGAAACTTAGATGGCAACACTTCATTTCAATCTTTTAATAATTTGTAGTGCGAATCACGCGAATACAAAAGTCTTTAACTTAAAAAATTATTTTTATATTTTATTTTTCCATTCAAAGCATTTTAGTGAAAAAAATATTTATGGCGCATGCGCAGGCGTTTTTTACCCACAATTTAAACACTAATCATAATTTTGAAAATTTCTATAGATATAATTTCAAGTTGGGTGAAGACCTAAGTTTCTGCCAAGCGCCGTTAAATTCCGTCCAGCCGTTCTCGAGTGATGCCCGGACAAACGTGTTTTAGTCTTTTACCCCCTAGGGGGGAACGGAGGGGAATTTCTGAAAAGTTGATAGATATAATTTTAAGTTGGGTGAAGACCTAAATTCCTGCCAAGCGCCGTTGAATTCCGTCCAGCCGTTCTCAAGTGATGCCCGGACAAAAAAAGCGACATTCGGACACGATGACACACACACACACACACACACACAGGCAAAATTTTCTGAAGTCATTTTCGGCTTTCACGGGGTGTAAAACGTGAAGATATCGCAAAATTTTTCGATTCCGACAAATTTACAGACAAAAGTCTGATTTTATTAATATAGACTAGCAGGCTTTGCCCGCTTCGCTGGACATTAAACTTAAAGGAGTTGTCAAAATGCCATATCTTTATTAATAACCTAAGTTCTCGCTGTGATTGGTAGAGGTTTTCTCGCTCCCAGTGTGAGGAGTCTGGGTTCCCACTGTCTTCGGCACAACTTACCCACTTCTTACTTCCCCACCCTCAGCGGGTGAGTTCGAAGTTTTGCAAAATCCCACTAATGTACATAATGCGTACACTTAATCAATATCCACACACCAAAATTCGCCATTCTAAGATAATTCAAAGCGAATTCAAACGGAAAAACATGTTTTTACACATGTTTATTGCCCTTTGACTCCGAGAAGGGGGGGAAGGATTTCGAATTTCGTGAAATGCAGTTACAATAAGTGCCGGATTCATACAAACAATTAACACACCAATTTTCGTGACCACAGAAGTCTTTAATAGACAGTATTATAAATAAATAAATACAAAAAGCACAGCTTAAGTATCGGAACCCTTTGGTGACTTAAAATATTTTAAGCCATTTTTGCGATGAACTGAATTGGCTATCTTAATTGTGCAATTAAAGATCTTGGCGAGAAACGTCTAAGCTACTTCGGTGCCGAATTTCAAATTTTGCCAAAGGGATCCAATACTAAAGCTGTTCCATATCGAATCTGGGTTCAAAACGGAAAAGGGGTAAAATAAATTAGAAATATCAGACCTATATTTATAAATTTGATACCGAATGAAAGGGGCGATTTTGCTGAATCCAGGGGTTCAAACAGTTTTTCCATGCGACAATTAGATCTTTAAAAAATAACTAAAGTATGAAATTTAAGTGACAACAGAAAAACGGATAAAGGGAAAAATAAATTAGAAATATCAGACCTATCATTACAAATTCAGTACCAAATGAAAGAGGTGATTTTTCTGAATCCTGGGGTGTAAACAGTTTTTCGATACGACAATTAGATTTTTTAAAATTAACTAAAGCATGAAACTTAGATGGCAACACTTCATTTCAATCTTTTCATAATTTGTAGTGCGAATCACGCGAATACAAAAGTCTTTAACTTAAAAAATTATTTTTATATTTTATTTTTCCATTTAAAGCATTTTAGTGAAAAAATATTTATGGCGCATGCGCAGGCGTTTTTTAACCACAATTTAAACACTAATCATAATTTTGAAAATTTCTATAGATATAATTTCAAGTTGGGTGAAGACCGAAGTTTCTGCCAAGCGCCGTTGAATTCCGTCCAGCTGTTCTCGAGTGATGCCCGGACAAACGTGTTTTAGTCTTTTACCGCCTAGGGGGGGGGGGATTTCTGAAAAGCTGATAGATATAATTTTAAGTTGGGTGAAGACCTAAATTCCTGCCAAGCGCCGTTGAATTCCATGCAGCCGTTCTCAAGTGATGCCCGGACAAAAATAGCGACATTCGGACACGATGACACACAGACACACACACACACACACACACACACACACAGGCAAAATTTTCTGAAGTCATTTTCGGCTTTCATGGGGTGTAAAACGTGAAGATATCGCAAAATTTTTCGATTCCGACAAATTTACAGACAAAAGTCTGATTTTATTAATATAGATACTGTAAATAGCATTACTGACTTGTGTACAGGGTTTAAAAAAAAATTCGGATGCCTTTTTGTCTGTTTTTTTTTTTTAATCTTTACATTACATATAATATATCAAATTTTTCATGTATTATTAAGATGCACTGATGTTTTCAGTAGAATATGGTAAAATAACCTTTAACGATTTTTTTACACGCCCACACAGAGATATTTAGATACATTATGGGATATAAGTTGAAATTTCTTGAAGTGCTTTTTCATTTGTGTTATACGCAAAATATAATTGTGGGTTAAATCCTAACTTGTAAGTGCGTTATAATGTTTGCGAAAAAAAAAACTGATTTTTTTCTTTTTTTAAATAATTACTTTTATGTTTCGGGCAAACTTTCATACATAAGCATAATTTCCTAGAGGAAAGAAATCAAATATTTTTAAGACAAAGCAGATGATCAGCCCTTTGGAAATATTATTAAATATTATCCTCGATCATTTTTTAAACGACCCCCACCCTTCTCTACCAAAGATAGATGCCAAGTTACGCTTATAATTTTATGTAAAGTAAATGTAAGTAAGTAAATGTAATATTTATACAAAATAAATGTTTGATAATTTAAATATACTTTTAAATATTTTTCTCCTCTGCTGCTAAAATATAGTAGCTTAACTATCTACAGAAACTTAGCTTCACTATCATATTCAAACCCATTTTCGTCAGCGTCCGTAAACAAAATTTTCTGTTACTCGTATTCTCACTTTTCTTAAATATTATGTTCTTCTTAACATTTCAATTCAAATTTTGCACATAATTGTAACATGATTGCCTTACTGATTGTTATTTTATTTAATGACTCCTCTGTTTGTCTGAATAACTTATTCATGATCGTATCACATGGTTGGTTTATATTTCGAATTTCTTTTTTCATATCTTCTCAAATGTAATCAATGATATTCACAATGGTAGGGGAAAAAGCGGAGGGTATCAATTCAAATATGTAAATTTTAATTACATAGGGAGTATTTAACTTAACGAATTCTAATAATTTAACTTTTAACACATCTGTGAAATGAGCAGCGTATTTTTCTGAAACTAATTTAACTTTTTTTTTTTTTTTTTTTTTTATTCGGTTCATCACAGTCGAGATTTTGTGTAGTTATAGTATGATAGGTGGTAATAAATACAACGCTTTGAATAAACACCATAAAATGCAATAAACTCGCAACAATTGCTTCGAGTCGAAAAAGAAATACGACCCTTTATCAGGCGAACAAAGTAGACAGGAGTGCTGCAGTGAAAGCGGCAACGCACAAAGCCGTTTAAAAAGAAGAGCAAAAATGTGTAAAGACGAATGTAAATATAAATTCTACTCTGAGCAGAATTAGGAAATAAAATAAGAAAATAAATAAATAAATAAGATTAAAACATGTAACAAAATCCAAAATCCTAAAAAATATCAAAATTAAACCAAAATCGAACTTATGTGAGTAATTTCCAAGCATCAGACAAGAATGAAGTGGAAGAAATATCATTAACAAGATTTTTCGAATTTTTAAATATGTAAAAAACTTCATGCATATCCAAATTGGAAGAGGAGACAGGAGATGAAATTATGTTTTAAAAAATCAAAACGATGACCATGAGCCCATCAGTGGGAAGCAATAGATGATTTGGAGATCTGTTCATTACGAACACTACGACGGTGCTCATTTATTCTATATTTCAAACGGCTCCTAGTTTAACCAATATAGCCTAGATTCCTCGATGAACCCGGGATTAAATAAATGCCAGAACGGTTTTTAATAGGAATAGGATTTTTTAAGAGAAGCTATTTTACTTTTGATAACGGGTTTGTAAATGACTTTAAAAGCAAACGGTGAAAGAATTTTAGAAATTTTAAAAGAAAGTGATGAATAAAAATGTAAAACAACTAGAATGAGCCTGTGATCGTTCAAATTGGAGAACGATTAGGATTCTTGAATTTATTCCCAGCTTTACCGATAATACAGGGATTACAGCCTGGAGAAAAAGCAAGAGATTTTAAATAATTAATTTCTTTCGAAAGACTAGACGGATCAGAACAAACGTGTAAGGCACGAAAAACGTAAAAAGGAGACATTTTCTGTTGAGGGGCGTGGTTAGAGAGAGCATGTGGTGGAAGAGAGACAGAGAATGGTTTTCTAAAGAGAGTAATTGCAAATCGATCTTTGTCATTAGCAATGTTACCAGATCTGGCGGATTTTTTATTCAAATGTCACCAATAATTTTTAATTGTAATCTTTGCCTAATCATCTCGAAGATTGACAGTCTATTAATTAAATATCGCTTCTGAATATTATTGGTGTTTATTAAATAAAAAAACCGCCAGATCTGGCAACACTGGTCTTTAGACTCAAAAATATCAAGGAATGGTAAAGAGCAATCCTTTTCAATCTCGGAAATGAATTGGATGCATGGGTCAATCGAATTGACCAATGAGAGTAAACTGAAAATATCGACATCAGGGGGAACAAGAACGAAAGTGTCATCAACATACCTGAACCAGTGAGGAAATTTATATACACCGAAGTGTTTTTCTTCAAAATAGTGCATATAAATGTCGCCCAGCAAATGAGATAGGATTGCCCATTGTCATACCCTCATTTTGGGAATAATAAGTACCATTAAAGAGGAAAGCCTGATACATAAATGAACTAAATTCACAAGCTCCTCAATTTCAATAGAAGAATAATAGAATTCACGTAATCTCTTCTCTAAACAAACCAGAGCACCTTGAATAGGAACATTAGTAAAAAGTAATTTAACATCCAAAATAATCATTGTATAGTTAGAGGCAGCAATGCATTTAAGTTTGTCCACAAAGTCATACGAGCTTTTTACAGTATAAAGTTTAGTACTAGTTAAATGAAAAAGAGATCTTAAAAGACAACGAGCAAGATTATAAGAAGCCGTGTCAATATTAAACGCAATAGGCCGGAAGTAGAGAATGGGCTTATGAACTTTCGAAAGAGCATGGAAACGAGCACAGTTAGTAATGGAAGGGATCACCATGCGTTTAGTATGATCTTTAAGAATAACTGAATTTTTTACGAGGTATTTAACTTGATAAAGATGATCATTAGACGGATCTTTCTTAAGTTTCGAATAGGGACCTGAATTAAGCATAGACTCAACATGGTAAATGTAATATGATTTGTTGAGCAGAAATGTTTCTCACCCTTTGTCAGCCTTGGTGACACTGACAATCAAATTCGGGGCGGAGTTTGATTTGGAGAAGGCGGAATTTTGAGAAGAAGTAAGATTAGACATTTGTGGTGAATCGTGAGTGGATATAATGTTAGATAAAAAGAAACGAATAGATTTTAACTGAGTGGGAGAAATTTTACTATTTTTAAAGGAACTTTCAATGAGAGCAATCAAATTGGGAATAGAGGTTCTTGAAGCAGGAGCAAAATTCAGACCCAAATCGAACACGTCACGTCGAGCACCAGTCAGAGGGTGCGAAGAGAGATTAATAAAACTATCCTGAACGAGAGGGGAAACAGGTAAAGTAACGGAATTACTCTTAAGAAGAGAATTAAATTTCTTATTCAAATTAGTTTGATGACAGGAAGAATGGAATGCAACGTATGCGAAATTTCTTTTTTCAAAGGAAGAGAAATCATGTACGGAATCGCTAAGAAACTGATGTAACGAATATAATTCAGAGTCAATAGATAAGAGAGACTGCCGAATATCCTGAATAACTGCTCTAAGAATGGCAAACTTACTCCTTTTTAAAGCATATTTAACGCGAGAGGAAGCAGAAAGATTGTACTTAATGTGAATAAACTTAGGAATTATCCGAGCACGCTTGCATCTAATAAGAGATTAAGCAAGCGAGATAATTATTGTCTGATGCTTGAAAATTACTCACATAAGTTCGATTTTCGTTTAATTTTGATACTTTTTAGGATTTTGAGTTTTGTTACATGTTTTATTTATTTTTTATTTATTTTTTTCTTCTTTTATTTCATAATTCTGCTCATACCAGTATTTATATTTACATTCATCCTTATATATTTTTGCCATTCCTTTAAAATGGTTTTGTGCGTTGCCGCTTTGACTGCAGCATTCGTGCCTTCTTTGTTTGCCGGATGAAGGAACGTGTATTTCGTCCCGAAACAATTGTTGCACGTTTATTGCATTTTATGGTGTTTATTCAAAGAGTTTTTCAATTATTACTTTAAATCGCCAATTCTGTAGTGCTTTCTTATAATAATAGGTGGTGATTAAAAAAAAAAAAAAAAAAAAAAAACTGAAAATCGAACTTAGTATTATTATTATTATTACTATAATTTTTTTTTAAGCATGGATATGAGAAATTATTTTTCCTTTCTAATCAGTGTTCATCGACATTGTAAGATGTAGCAGAGTTCCTCCATCAGATACATTCAATAGAAAATAACGTTCAGCTTAATTTTGGGTAGCTCTGTGTATTGTCTATAAACTATATACACATCACACTGCCTAAAATACGCTTCAGGAAATTTTCAAGTATAGCCCAAATCTATTCAAGTATTTTGGTTAGCCCTGTAAATGAATGACGAATGATTCCACACAATCTACACAAATCAGATGCTTTTATGCATAAAATAAACATGTTCATTCCATTTTTTTTTCAGAGCAGCTTGTAGATGTTACATTTTACTTACCAATGTTTCTTCCATGTATGTAATGCATTTGAATTCTCTTGTATTACCCTGTACATGAACCATTAGCTTGACCTCAACGAAAAATTTAGTGTAGCATTTCTATATGATACAGAATTAGAATGCCGGGTTTGGACTTTCTGCTACAATTCAGGTATGCTAATAACAGAGACATATAGGTAGACACACATATACATTGACAGACATACAGACACACACACATAGACCAACAGCTAAACACATAATTTTCGTATTCATGGGACCTTAAAACGTGTAAATATAGCAAAAACTCAATTTCTGAAATTTTATACAAAACCAATACTTTCTCTATCATATATATAAGTAAGATAAAGTAAAAGTATACTGTAAAAAGTTCTACTAAAAAATCTAAAATTTGTACAACTTTCCTACATAACATTTATGTTTTCGAAAACTACAGAAATTAAGTTTAAAATTACATCTAAATCTGACAAAATAAACATTTTTTTCTATAACTAATTACATAACCATTGACATAGATTTCATTGGAAGTTATATATATTTTTTCGGTTTTGCATACGAAGAATTCTTGAGGTTTGAGAGGTGCTAAGTAACAGAAGAGAGACGAGTGCTTTCGTAGCTGTGTGGTGATATCGTCTCCTACAATACGGGGGGATTCGTGGTTCAATCCATACTAGTAGAGCTAGAAAATTTTATTTAATGCGAGATTTTTTACGGAAAAAATCCATTGCGTACGAATATTCTCTGTAATATCATGAAAAACGGCAGTTTTTCGAGTGACGCAAGCGGAAGCCCAAACTGACGCTGCGAACTCATATATACGGCTAGTTTGACTTCAAAGAGATTTGTAAAAGCCGACACTTAATATCTCAGCAAATATGCCATATTTTGTTCTGATCTTTTCAAAATAGTCTTTTATCTTCGGTCTTAATCTATCCTGAAATTTTTACATTTCTACATGCAGTATGTTTTGAGATCTGAATCTCAATTTAAAGCCAAAATGGGAAAACGGTTGGAGTAATGGACTCAAATTCTGAAAAATATCTCTAAAACGGCTCGAAGGATTTTCATATAATTAATATATGTCGTTAATAGGATCTTTCTGAATCTAGTAACGTCTTCGTTTTTTTCAGGAAAACTCTTGTTTTTTATAAAAGTTATTTTAAAAATAGAACTATATTACTCCGCCAATTGCATGCTTTTCTTCGGCTAAAAAGGACGTGATGCGGTTATTACTTCTTGCTTTCAAGGCTTCAGTTGCCCACGTTGGCTGGCTGACCAACGTAAATGCAGTCAATAAATTTTTGCTATGAAGAAAATATTTTTAATTTTAAAATTTCCCATTTCGTCAAAAAAGTATTTAGATAATATTTAAAATAAGAAGAAGTAATTTTTAATTATAGATATTCTATTTCATCGTTATTCACAGTAAATTAAAAAAGTTTTAAAGCGAAAAAGTTTAAATCACGCATGCACACAAATTTATACCATATGGTCTTTGAAGCGCATGCGTACATCATCTAGATCCGGCGTTCTCTAGATGCTAGTTATTTACCTTTACACTGTATCCCTGCGCTCGTTATTATTTTATTTTGAAAACAGCACTTTTCGGAGAATACTGAGATATATTGTTTCTGCATCGGTTATTTTTATGTTAAAACTTTAAAGTACGTTTATTTATTTATTTATTTTTTAAATACCAGAGATTGTTACGAAACGGAGGATCTTGAATCAGTCGGCGTTTCAAAATATTAAGCAATATATAAACATATATAGTGACTGCATTGTTTTATGGTAATATAGGCAGAGCTGTCTCAACAAACTTGTGTAACATAAAAATTGTTGTTACAAACGATAATTTTGGATAGCGTAGTTTCCATCTGTCTTGATTAACCATTGATTAACATCTAAAATATCATTGCCTTAAAACAATGAATTGCAGGGTTTAAGTTGAGTAAAATTTTCTTTAGCAAAAAACTAGAATGAGAAGAAAAGCTTTAGCAAAATACTAAAATGCCAGAAATATTAGAAAAAGATGAATATCATTTGATATAGAATATACACATTATTCTAACCGCCTCGATATGTTTGATTTTCATTTGTCATTTAAACTTAAAAGTTTTTAATCAGGTGTTTAAAGAGTTATACACAGATGGTAATTTTTTTTAAATTTGAAATGAAAAACAAAAAAGGAAGACTGTAACCAGATCAATTTGAATATTGTACAAGCATATATTTTAAGTCATTTATTGGCAGACATGAAAAATAATAAACTTTTTAGATTATTACTTTATATTGTAAACTATTTAAAGCAATATTCTTTTTCTGGAGATATAAGTATCACTATAGCATGTAAAACTACATTAAGCTTATACTGATCTGAAAATAAAAACATAACTTACCAAAAAAAAAAAAAAGGTAAGTAATATAAGTGAAATTTGTTTATTACTATTCAAAGCTTTTTGGTTTACAATTTATAATTTTTCTTTCATTCATATTAGACCACTTTACAAATGCCTCAATGTTTATTTACAAGTTGATTTCATGTATGCGATTCTTATGTGTAGTTCAGTGTTTGATTTTCCTTATATGCATTTTTATTAGAGTTTGAGAATCTCACTCCTCAATATTTTTTTCTAGTGCGAACCCCGTTATGGGTTTTTAAGACCATACTTGAATCTGAGAAATTTTATTGATGATTCAAATGTTTACAGTTTTACTCATCAGAATAATTTTAATTCTGCAAACTTTTTATCCATTGTAAAAGAAGATATTTATTGATTAAAACAAAAGCATTGAACTGAAGAAAAAATATAAACTTTTTCAGACACAAACAATAAAATACACTAAATTTAACCTAAAAATACAAAGCATGAAAATACTGATGGTTAAATTTTAGGGTATTTTTATATTTTAATGCATAAAATAAGCCTGTAGAGGAGTTTTTCTGCTGTTATGCATGAATAATAGTTGAGTAATCAATATAAATAAGGTATCTGTGTGCATTCAATACTCGATAGCTCTCGGAGACTCTCCACATAGTATTAACAGCAGGTGAATCCCCTTTAATTATATTGGAAAAAATGTTATGAAAATGACTCGATGATTTTTCTAAATAATTTTATTTTCATAATTAAAAAATACAGAGGTCGATTTAGTTTTATGTTGCACTTGTGCTATGCTATCAGCAATTGGCGACAGTTTGGGACTCGACCCTAAGGGTGGTCCGAAGACTTGCCATCCCAATGATGATCCATAAAGCGAAGGCGAAAACTTTTTCAGCTAAAAAAATGCAGAATACTTAAATTTGTTTTTACTTTTCTCAAAATTTATTTCTTTAATTTTTAATACTTCATTAAGCTATAAAGCAGGGAAAAAAATGAACAAAGTGCTTTTTTTGCACTTCATAAATACAAAGTGAAACATTAAAAATTAAATCAAAAACTGATTTTGAAAAACAAGAACAAATTTGAAGTTTATGAATTTTTTGAATGTAAATGCAGAATTGGAAAAAAAAAAAAAAATCATTTGATAATGAGTAATTCTCATAAATTTCTCCAATAACATGGGATTTGGTAGACGTGAAGTGCCGGGTTCAATCCCAGGGCATGCTCATCGCCCTAGCTGTTCAGAATTTTTCGTGGTTTTCTCCGAAACGTACATAAATATCAAATATGGGCTAGGACCCTTTAGAAAGACTCCCATGGAGGGCACTCCCCTTTAGGCCTAAGACAAGACCCTAGATTAGTCTATCAGCCTTACTCCCAAAACACCAAACACCAATTGTCCAAGCTATAACAGGTACAAATATTTATACAATCAATAATAATAATGATAAATAGATAAAAATTTATTAATAAATGATAAGTGTTATAAATATAATTATTTTCAAATTCATATTAATTTACTGCCCATATATTACGTTTTACTTAAAGAGAAAAAAAAAAATCAGTATTCCTGTGTTTTCAGGGCTTATGTAAAAACTTATAAGTATAACTTTGGAATTTTATAATTTCATAAATATTAATATAAATAAACATAAACATAAACATAAACATACAAAATAGTCTATGCGTACTTTGTATTTATTTCTTAGGTTACAAACCAGTATATTTACCTAAATTTTTATAAATTATCTACATCTACAATTTGTTTTAAGTTTTGTTAATTTATAAACAGCATAATATTTAGATATTCACTTGTATATGGCAAACATTGCTAAATCCTATTTCTAACCAGATTCTAGCTCATTTATAGATTTTGAATTTTGACAATACAGGTTTTTGACGGTTTAAACCCTTGTCATGTGAAAAACCCAACCCTGCTGCAGTCATAAAAAATGGTCTGCAATTTTTATGCATTTTTCGCCTGCGGCCATGCACTGCCCATGTATGGCATCTTAGACGCTCTCTGGTAGTGTAAGCCTTTTTCACCCATGATTACACGCAAATTTTGCAGGCAGATTACGAAATTTTAAAAGCCTGTTACAGACAGCTACAAAATTTTCTGCCACTGGGATCAGTCGGCTACAAAAGTATCCAAGCACTAGCAGAATTATTGGCTAGTGCTTAGATACTTCTGTTGCCGATTGTTTATTCTCTTTAGAAATTAGTTTAAAAAAGTTTTTTGAAAATAAAGTTGAAATTTTATATGAGGTTTTTCTCTAAGATTTTCAATTTTGTGGCCTTATTAAAGGCTTTTATTTTTATTATATGTATAAACTGGGTGTTAGATAAAAATTATGACCATGAACTTTCAGAGTCTTTCTCAGAACTAGAGTTCATGAGGTTACCTAAATCAAAATTACTACCTGAGTTAGAAAAAGATTGCTGTATCATTATTTATCAAATGAATATTTTAAAAAACAGATACAAGCTCAGTGGGATAGCAGTGCATTAATTTTTCAATATATTCCTCTTTATATATATGTTGATGTTGCAAATGCTTTATAACTGTAATCAGAGAAAGTTGTTGTTGAAGGAACATTCAAAATTCTGATTAACAACTATAGATTTTTTGTATTATATTAATTTTCTCCTTCTCGAACAATTTGCTCTAAACATATTTGACATTACTATAAATAACTATTAACTGTATTGTGACTAATGAAAGATATGCTTAAATATGTTGTGTAAATAATTTACAAAGAAAAAAAAAATTGCATTTTTTGTCATTGAAAAATTTCCAGCCCTCATCACTAACTTCTTGCTATACCAGATTTGGGCATCCGTCAGGGTTGGCAAAAACCAGGTTTTTTTTTTTTTTTTTGTTTAAACCAGATTTTTATTAGTATATGTTTCCCAGTCACATTATACATAGTTGTAAATAAAATTGTCACTTTAAAAAGTAATTAATATTCCAATATCAATTATTACTTCATCTAAAAATGATTTAAATTATTGATAATAAATAGGGATGAGATTTTTCAGCTTTTTTTGTTAGTTGATTTTCTTTCTGTAACAATGTATACAAGAAACAAAGTTTGTACTTTCAGACATGAAATTCTCTTATGTCTCATATAATTAAAAACGTTTTCACATAGCAATGTTAATAAAACATTTATTTATTTTTATGTTTAAAAATAAAACAATAAAATAATTTATTTCTGTAGCACAGGCTTTTGTGCCTGAATTCTTATATTTTGCTTTAATGTTTATCTTATTCATAAGTTTATATTTATTTATTTATTTTTATATTTTTGTCGATCTCATCCTTGAGGTACAGAACTGTTATATAAAAGTGCATTTTATTATAGCTTAATTCTTTTATATTCAGAACTTCTAAAAATATTCCATAATTGTAGTATTCAGTTTTCATTAAAATGATGTAAATGCTAATAACAGGATTACTGTGAGTTGACTTTTTTTTTTTTAAATAGTGAATGTTAAACCTAACATGCCTTTCCTTCAATTTAATGATAACAAATTAACTTAATAACAATAAAATTCTTAATTTAATGAATTAGGGAAAAATTAAAAAAAAAACTCCGATTATTATGGCATTGAAACATAATTTATGTGAAAATATTAATTAAAACAGTTTCTTAAGATAAGTGCATTACTTTATAGTAGAATTTATTTTTGAAAATAAAAATTAAACTAAAACAAAAAGTGTTAAAAATCAGAAAAATAAACCATAATCCATGACTTGAGTAATAATTACCTGTCTTATATCTTGAGTACTGTATTACTTATCTTGAATACTATATAAACATATTTTGAGTTTGTATATCTAATCATAAATATTATACGATTTATGTCTATACCGGTTGTTATTTAATTACATTTAAATATATATATATATATATACTCGTCTGATGTGTTGATTGTCTGTGAGTATTAAGAATTGCATTGTGAATTAAATTAAGTTCATTAAATGATTTTTCGTTTGTGTTTTGATTAACAAAACAAATTTGAAGTTTTTCGATGCGGTCTATTGCGACTTTATGTGTGAACAATATGTAATTTCTTTGACAGCCACGTCCCATGTTATTCTGTGAGGAAATTTGTTTCTATAATTACTCATCATCAAACACATTTTTTTTAATTACGATTTCACATTCAGAAAATTCATAATCGTTAAATTAGTACTCATTTTACAAAAATTGATTTTAAATTTTTTGTATTTCATTTTGTGGTTAAAAAATGAGAAAAATGCGAAAATTTGAATTTTTGAACTCTTAATATATAAAAATTTTGAAAAATCAATTTTTTCGAAAATGAGTACTAATTTAATGGTTGGGAATTTTCTGTTCTGTCATGTTTTTTAACAGTGTTACAGTGTTATTTATTTTCTGTAGTAAGAATGACTGTTTCATTGGATTGTTTCGAGAATATTCATTGACTATTAATTTTTGTGGCTCCAAAAATGGTTTTATTCAACCGTTTCCTAAATATTCATTAAATAACTTGCATTTGTTTATTATAACCATTTCGCGTCTTTAAGAATTACTTTCTACATGCAAAAATGCCGACAGCTTTTGTAACGACATTATAGGCTCAATATTCATTAGATAAAGTGCATTTGTAGATTAGAGCCTGCTCGTATCTTAAAAAATTCTTTTTTATGTGCAGAATTGATGACAAGTCTTAAAACAATATCATTACGGCTTTATCTGCAAACTGAATATTCATTAAATAAAGTGCATTCATTGACTAGAACCTGCTAATGCAATTTCTATATGCAAAAATGTCAACAATTTTCATGACAATATCATTATGGGCTCTATCCTACTGACTGAATACCCATTAAATGAATTGCATTCATCAACTAGAACCTTCTTATTAAGAATTATTTTTTACATGCAGAAATGTCAACAACTTTCATAATATCATTACAGGCCATGGTTAGCAAAAACCTGGGTTTTTCTAGAAAAACCCAACCCACTTGGGTTTTTGCGGGTTTTTCTGGGCTTTTGTGGGTTTTTGCTTGAATACATTTGCATTGTAATGTTAGATATATGTTATTTAACATATTAGTTGTAATACACCTAATTATATTAAACTACAAATTAATAATTAATCTAATATTTATCTCAGAAATAAAAATTGGTTTGATTCTAATATTAAAATAGTGTTAATTAATAAGATTAAGCTATATTTTATTTTAATGTATGCTTATTCAAATAACTGATAAAATAAAAGAATTTAAATTCTTAAGTGCAATACATATCATTTAAATTTTTTAGTTCCCCATCATGCTATAGGTATGGGGAACTTAGGTAATCTTGAAAATTTTCGACCTCGGTTTAAGAAACGTCGGAAGTTATTCAAAATTTATGCTTTTCTTAACATGGGAGAATAGAGCAAGATTTCACTTAAAAGTGCATTAAATGGGAAAATTTTTAACAAAAAAATGTGAGACCAGTTTTAAAATATGAGTTTTGATGTTGGAATGAATATCAGTAACTAGAAACAAACAACTTTGAAAATTTCGCAAGTTATTGGAAATTTACAAATTTCTTAACGTGGCAGAATATGGCAAAATTTCACATAAATGTCAATTTTCAGGGATATTTTCATCGTAAATATGTCGGACCATTTTTGAAATATAATTTAGGATTCTGGCAGGAATATTATAGAGTAGGAATTTTCCAATTAAAAAAAATTCATAAATTATTTGGAATTTACGATTTACTTAAAATGGCAGAATAGGGCAAAATTGAGCATAAACGTCCATTTTGAGGATCATAAATATATCAGACAACTTCAAAATAACATTTATGATACTTGTTTGAACATGATTGACTACAAATATTCTAATAGGAAAATTTCGTAATTTAAGATTTTATCAATATAGCAAAATGGGACGATATCCCATATAAATATGCATTTTGAGGATTGTTGCATTGGAAATAGTAGTATGAAAATGAAACTACAAAATTGACCCTAATAAAATAAATTAACAGATTAGAATAAGATAAATATATCGAAGTGAATGGTGGATAGCCTATTAGGAAGGGATTTCATTCTGTCACTGTGTCAAGCGTTTGGTCAAATTCATTTCTCTTAACATGATAATCATGTTAAGAGAATGTCCTGTACTAGAAATTTATGCAAACATACATATGATGGGGAGCTGAGCAGAGTCCACCTATGCCAACTAGTTTTAATTATAAAAATAAGTTGCACTGCTTTATCCTTTTCCTTTTCTTTCTTTTCTTTTTTAAGTTTTTTATAGCTGAAACGGTTATAGAAGAAAATTTTATTTGATTTATAATTATGTTGCTACTAAAATTAAAATAAAATTAATATAAAGTTTTAAAACTAACCAATTTAATTAGTTAAATATTGATTCTGGACAACATTTATGTACACTGTTAAACAAAAAATTGTTCGGTTTTACAGGAAAAGGAAAATTGAACCAATTATAGAAGATAAACTTGCTTTTATATTTATTATATTTATAACTGTAGTTACTTTTTATGTTTAATACTATTTTCTAGAAAATAAAAATAAGAGTTTATTCTTAAAAGGTAAAGTGTTTTCTATACTTTATAGATGGGATTTGTAAATTATAAATAATTTTTAAGAAAAACCCACTTATTTTCAAAAACCTAGTGGGTTTTTGTTGGTGGGCCCGCCCAGAAAAACCCGGGCGGGTTTTTCTGGGCTGGGCCCAGTTTGCCAACCCTGTTACAGGCTCTGTCTACAGGCTGAATATTCATTAAATAAAGTGCATTCATTGACTAGAACCTGTTCATGTCTTTAAGAATTACTTTTCACATGCAGAAATGTTGACAATTTTCATAACAATATCATAACGGGCTGAATGTTCATTAAAGTGCATTCGTCGACTATAACTTGCTCCTGTGTTTCAGAATTACTTTTTACACACAAAAAAGGCCGACAGGTTTTGAAACATTATCATTATGGGATGAATATTCATTAAATAAAGTGCATTCGTTGATTAGAACCTGCTTGTGTCTTTAAGAATTCTTTTTTACATGCAGAATTTTCAACAAATTTTATAACTGTCATTACGTTCTTTATCTACTAGCTGAATATTCATTAAATAAAGTGCATTCATCAACTAAAACCTGCTAATGTCTTTACGTATTACTTTCTACACGCAAAAATGTCGAGAATTTTCATAATAATACCATTACAGCCTGAATAGTCAGTAAATAAAATGCATTCATGGATTATTATTTAAGAATTCAGTTATTTATTGATTATTATTTAAGAATTACTTTCTACTTGCGAAAATGCTAACTTTCATAGCATTATCATTACTATCTCTATCATTAGCTTCTTTTGAAATCTTTTCTATGATGATAGGTCATATATAATGTCAAAACCTTTCTGTTTTTGCTCATTAAGAATATATAATTTTCATAAATATCTCCAAAATAAAGTCACAGAAAGACCAAAAAGGGAAGTTCATAACTAGATGTTATAACAAACCTATATATCAATTTGCAATGTTCTGCGCCCAACCATTTTAAATTTATGCGAGATACACATGTGTAGATACAGACATTATGAAAAATCACGTAATGTTGTAGATATCTCTAAAATGAGAGCTCGTATTAAAGCCAAAGTTGCAGATGTACAAATAGACATCATGACAGTCAAAATATAAATTTGCAACATTCTACGATCATTCATTTTTGAGCTATGCAAGATACAAAACCAATTTTGCAAATTGGGATTACAATACACGGAAGTCAAAACAGAAATCATCCTACCTTTCCTATGTTTTAATTTTTTGAGCAAATGATCAGTAACCCTTAAAAAGGAATGATATCAATACAAAAAACCCTTAACGGGTTAAAAGCTTGTGACGCAGCTATTTTATGGCAATAAAAAACTGAAATATAGGTTTTAAAAATAATGATATCAAATTTTAAGTGACGCTTTAGTATTAATTAAAATATGCATAGATTTTCTTATTTTGTCATTTACTTTCTTCTAATGTTCTTCGTATTTACAGTGCGAACAATATTTTCAACATAGATAGATTTATAAAATTTACTCACTGATGCTTTTTTATCCGCATCTCAAATTCAAAATAAGGGTTTTAAAAGGAATGATATCAAAATTACAGTGACGCCTCGGTGTTACTTTACAAGATTTGTTTTTAAATTCTACTACAATTATTTTTGTTTTGTCTATAAAGTATATTTACACTTTGAAACTATGCTTTCAATTTTCAAATATGATATCAAATAATCACACTTTCACTGAGTTTACATTATAAATTGAAATTGTTTATTTCAAAAATTGATTTGTCTTTTGCGTCACGCTATCCAAAACTGCAAATAAAATTTGAGCAATTTTTTTCTTTGCTTCACACTATCCTTTAGCAGACATTTTCACTTAATTTGGGTGCTATGACACAAAGTAGCATTTACATAAATTTTATTTACAGTTTAGGATAGCGTGACGCAAAAGACAAATCAATTTTTGAAATAAACAATTTCAATTTATAATGTAAACTCAGTGAAAGTGTGATTATTTGATATCATATTTGAAAATTGAAAGCATAGTTTCAAAGTGTAAATATACTTTATAGACAAAACAAAAATAATTGTAGTAGAATTTAAAAACAAATCTTGTAAAGTAACACCGAGGCGTCACTGTAATTTTGATATCATTCCTTTTAAAACCCTTATTTTGAATTTGAGATGCGGATAAAAAAGCATCAGTGAGTAAATTTTATAAATCTATCTATGTTGAAAATATTGTTCGCACTGTAAATACGAAGAATATTAGAAGAAAGTAAATGACAAAATAAGAAAATCTATGCATATTTTAATTAATACTAAAGCGTCACTTAAAATTTGATATCATTATTTTTAAAACCTATATTTCAGTTTTTTATTGCCATAAAATAGCTGCGTCACAAGCTTTTAACCCGTTAAGGGTTTTTTGTATTGATTCTATTACAGAAAATTTTTTGTCGACGTACTCTTTTGAATAGCATACGGATATTTACTGACTACTTTGCTGCAAACAATTTTCTGTTATATAACTTTTTTTTTTCCTTTTATTGTTACAGTGTACAGCAAAAAAATATAATGATCAGTATATTGAAATACTACGTATGCAATGTACTGAAATAATCTGTACATACAAAAAATATATTTGCATTCGCTGTTTTGTTTTTATACGCACGCGATATGAAAAAGAAGAAAAGGATTTTTAAGAGTTTTTGTTTTCCAAAAATATCTAACTGAAGACGATTTTTATTTTCAAGTTTCTGTTAGGAAATTTTGTCTTAATGAGCAAAAAAAAGAAAAAGAAAAATGATTCAGTGAAACTTCCATGTAAAACGATTTTTTTTTATTTTTATGTATAGATAAAAAAATTTCTTATTTTTTTCTTTGTAATGTAACAATTTTTTTTTTTTTTTTTTTTTTTCGTAATTTAAGTATTCTGCTCGTTTCTTGAAGTTACACTGTAAAAAAATAACTATTACCAGCTGCAAGAAACTCTCTATGATTGGAGAAAATAATTATTTTATCCAATCACAGATAGTTTCTTGCAGCTGGTAATAGTTATTTTTTTACAGTGTACGAAACACAGTAAAGAAACCTGATATTTTGCTGTCTCTATTTGCTTCCTATTTAGCATCATTAAAATACTTTATTTTCGATTATTATCTTTATGGTAATTTATTTCTGAAATTTGTTGATTTAAAGGGAATTTAAAATGACGTATTAAGAAGAAAAATGTGTGTGTGTTAAAAATTTATTTCTGAAATAATTAATTAAAACGAACAAATTGGCGATATTAACGTTTTCTTCCACCAATTTTGCATCATTTTGTGTTACAAAATTGGTTTCCATGTTAGTTTCCATGAGAAAACTAACATGCTGACTATTAAAATCATCCAAAAAAATACAATACAAGAGTCATATTTGTGTGACTTTTGCCTTTTTCCTGAAACCCAATGATAATATTCTTTTGAATATTAGACATATGTCTATGTGTTAAAAGTATCACACATAGATTTCATTATTAAACTCACATCTCAAATTAGTGTTTTAATACGCCTCGTTTTTCTTTTTTCTTTTTTTTCCAACCATCTTTTAGATACGATATATTAAAATCAAACAATCAACTGACTGGGAAGAAAATCATATTTTTATTGAAATTTATTTTTTCCGACTGAGTGAAAATAATGCCTGGACCGGGAGTCGAACCCCAGAACTTTCTCTTGGAAGGTCAAGGCTCTACCAATTGAGCTATTCGACTCCCGGTCCAGGCATTATTTTCCCTCAGTCGGAAAAAATAAATTTCAATAAATTTTATTATATTTTATTTCTTTCTCCCGTTGTTTAATGATGTTTTCCTTTACCTGCGGCTTATTTCTGTCGAGCTATCTACATGATAGAGCAGATATTTCTGCCTAAAGTTTGTCTGAGTGAGTAATGTCCACCGGTTGTTGGCCTGGATAGCTCAATTGGTAGAGCCTTGACCTTGTAAGTCAAAGATCTGGGGTTCGACTCTCGGTCCAGGCATTATTTTCACTCAGTCGGAAAAAATAAATTTCAATAAAAACATCTTTTAGATAAATTATGTTTTATTCAATATGTTACCTTCAGTTATTATGGTTGTATTTTAAATTATTAATAATTTTAATCATGATCTGTCTCCTGGTTTCTTCGTGTTGTAGTGATGAAATGATTTTTAAACATATAATGCAAAAATTAAAAAGAAGTGCAAGCGAAAACTTTAAAAAGCAAGCAGGTAAAACACAAAACAAAAATTTATACCAAACCAAAATATACAGAGGCCATCTGCAAGATAGAAACAGTATGGTGTTTGTAGTGATATTCTGGCTATTAAAAGAAAAAGAATAAAATGAAAAAATCCACAGAAGTTCAGAATACAAAAGTTGAAAGAGAAATATATAAAAGAAAAAACTTGTAAAGTAGACAATACTCTAACGAAAAAAATTAAAAGAATTGCCTGTTTTCTCGTTTTCTTCTTTTAAGCATAACTTTTAAAGAAATGAACACGTGAACATAAAATTTGCATGACTTGTTCGTTGTCAAATTATTAATCGAATTTTATGTAAATTTTACATGAATAATAATTTTTAAACTAATATTAATTCAATCTTTCCCAAAAGAAAACTTTGCAAGAAATTAAAAAATTAAGCAGTTTTTGACAAGAAAACTAAATCGTGTTGAGGATGCATTAAAGATATGTGAAGATGCACATGCTTCAAAATGTTAAATTAAAATCTGATTATTATTTTTTTTTCCTGCATTCACATTTTTTCTTTCTCTTTTTTTTATGTGAATAACTTAAAAAAAAAAAAAAAAAAAAGTATAAGAACATGGGACGTTCTTTGTAAAATTACTTACTGATTTTTTATTATTCTGGCGATATTTATAGTGTAAAAATTAATAATTATATTTTTCCAAGAAATACATAATGGAAGAAAAAAAAAATTACTATAAGAAAAAATAATCTGGTGTGTCACTCACACGACTTTCTCTTACCCTGAAATTTAATACTATAAATACATGTTGCAGATTAATAGGTAAGATAACGAGTATTGTTATGTAAACCTGTGTTAAACAATTCATATTAGGTTTCTGAAGAGTTTTATATGATAATTAGTTCTGTGTGAGGGGGACTACCGCCCCCTCATCCCCCCATTTCATTAATGTACCTACATTTATATAGAATTTAATTCGGTTATTAAAAAATAATTATCTTTTAAAAAAATAATTAATTAAAATTATTATTAAAAAAAAATATCTTTTATGATAAGGCAGGCGATTTCCATATTAGAGAAGTAGTATAACACCAAATATCCATAAAAAGTCCATTTTATTCTCAATATTAAAAAAAAAAAAAAAAAAAAAAAAAAGTACGATTTTTTTTTTCTAAGTTTTTTTTTTTTTTTTCGTTAAAAGTAAAATAAATCGTTAACTTTGTTTTAAATTATCGCAGATCGATAGTTCAACCATTCGTTTTAAAGGTATTGGCGAGCCCTTTTGAAAGATACCCATCATGAAAATTTACTCCCCTCGAGTGGGGACTTTCCCCCCCCCCTCCCAGGGGAGGAGGCGAGGCTCCTACATACACAAAAAAAATTTCCCAGTTAACTATCTCTATTAAAAAATATATATATTCGTTTCATTTGGTTTAGTGCAGTCTATAGACGTTAAACTGTATACTTTCCTGCAATTTCCCCCATAGACGTAATGTATTAGAATTCTCTTGATTGTCCCTGTACACGAACCATTTGCTTGATCTTAACGAAAAGCTTACTATAGCATCCCTATATGATACACATTTAGAATAGCAAGTTTGAACTGTCTGCCATAATTTTTTTTTTTTGAGATATGCTGATAACAAACATACACACAGACACACAGACACACAGGCACACAGACATACACACAGACCATTTGCTAGAAACAAAATTTTCGTATTCAGGGGACCTCAAAACGTGTAAATATAACAAAATCTTGTGTTCGAAAATTTGACCCAAAAACAATACTTTCTCTACCTTATGGGTAAGAGAAAGTAAAAATCTGATTTTAATTTAACATTTGGATGTATCTGTGTCTTCACCTTTTGTAATACATCCCTGCTATAATTTCTCATTTAGTTCTCTTTTCTGAAATTGATTTTAAAAAATGTCACTTCCTCCAAAGCTTCCACTTATATTTAATCAACAATAATCTGTTGGTTAAATATAAGTGGAAATACTTTGTGCTGTAATATTAAAAGAAGGTAAAAACAACGTACAGAATGAAATTCTTTTAAAATAATTTGTTGGCTAAATTTTAGCCAAATGCTGTATTTCAATCGGCAACCGTTCCGTTAACCAATAGAAATCATTTCTATTAATATGAATAGATATGATGCGACCTATAGTGAAAAATTATGAGAATAAATATATATTGTGAGAAACAACCTCATACGCACGCACACACATAAACCGTTGAATATGACTTTAGTATTTAAGAAATGAGGGTGCGATTCAGTAAGTTTTATCTTGCACTGTGAGCAACTGGCGATGGTATGAACTGGTGACGGTATATCGACCCCCTGAGGGTGGTCCGGAGACATGTCATCATAATTTTAATCCTCTACGGAGCTAACGGTCCCTCTGCTTTTGTAGAATTTAAGAACCTTTAAAACTTACGAATTTACCAAAACTCAATAATAATTTTTATAATTTTACATAAAAAGCAATGTTTTCTGTATAATTTCACAGGTAAGAGAAAGTAAAATTATGTATTTAATATTTTCAATATACAGGTACTTATTTGCAAGTTTCTTTGCAATATAAAGTTTTACATCCTTTAAGAAAAATAATTAATATTATTATTATTTTAAATTAAATATTAAAATTTATGATTTAATACAATTTAAGGTTTGGAATATAAAATTGTAACCAATATATAATATCAATAAACATTTTTTTTTTTTAAACGGAGAAAAAAGTAACCGAATTTACAATGTTTTAATTGGATTCTTTTTAAAGAAATCCTCTAATTAATATGATAATTCTTTATTATTTCTCCTTTTCTCATGGCTAAATAAAATTGATTATGATATCTTCAAGTACGTTCAAATGCTAATTCTAAATTCCGATTTTAATCCTCTTGTCAAAATAGCTAATTAAATTTGTGTCGTGCATTATATATTTAATACGCGCTACATATGAAATAGAATTTACACTTTCTTTGATGTTCCTAGAACGAGTAGGAGTGAAATCTTTTTTATGAGTGTAAACTAATTTTTTTTTTTTTTTTTTTTTTTTTTGTAAAGAAAAACTAAAATATTTTTTTTATAAAATAAATGAGATAGTGTTTTATGTAAATATTCAAGATACCATTTATAATCTTTAATATTAACTCCTATTTATACTTTTTTTTTTTTTTTCATTTTTTAAATTAATTAAAAACGCGAATTTTTTAATTTCTAATAAATATATATCGTGGAGGGAGAAAGTATTGATTTTGTGTCGAAATTTTCGTAATTTACTTTTTGCATTGCATAAATGCATTGAGATCCTTTAAATACGATAATTAGATTTTTAATAATTAATTTGCGTGTTTCTGTGGATATATGTATATGAGTATTATAACTGCATAATTAAAAAACAGCTTTTAATAGGAAATGGTGTCATGAAATTCAAAACCTGTATTATTGAATCCTCTTTTTTTTGGGGGGGGGGAGGGGGGGGGGATCAGACAAACTATTTTCCATATATCTAGATTTACAGAATATTAATTTATATTACATCTAGGGGAGAAATTTCTTACCTGGGCAGTTTAATATTTTTAGACTGCGCTGAACAAAATGATATTTTGGCATGTAATGCTTATATTCACAAAAACATGTTTCATATAGAATATGGTATAAAAATTATTTATATTAGTTTTACAGGGCCTTTCAAAAATATCAGACACATTAATGCTATGGCAGACATTGCTCAAAATTTATTTCAATTTATATCATCCGTTTTTTGCTTCCTTATATATATATAAAAGTACTGGATTCATTAAAATTTTCGATCTCTGGTTTTCGATGGATTAACATGCTTTGAAATATCCTGAAAACGGTTTGAAATTTTTTTCAGGAAATATCTGCCTGTTTGTCTGTGTGTTAGTGTGTGTGTGTATAATAAAGTTTTTGGATGCTGTATCTCATGAACTAACGAACGAAATTTAACCAAACTTCGTATTTTGTTGTACAATGAACTAAATTAGTCCATTTTGGGATCCCATTCCATTTTTCTTAACTTTTAATAGGGCAGTATAAGACAAAAATTCGTATAAATGTGCGAAATGAGACTTATTTTTAATGAATGGTTGTGAAATTAACAGGAAATGTTAATAATAAGTAGTAACAAACTAAGAAAACAAATTCTGCGCGTCTAGGGGGGGGGGAATTGTGTACATGTTGGAGTTTTGCACCCCTAAGATGTAAATTTCAATATGGTTATCTTTAAAAAAAAAATAAAAAAAAACTCGTGGATGCCTTTAAAACGAATGGTTGAACTGTAGATCTGTGATAATTTAAAACAATGTTATGGATTTTTTTCTCCAGATTCATTTAGACCAGCGAAGCGGGCGCAGCCTGCTAGTTATAAATAAATAAAATAAAATAAAATAAAATAAAATAAAAACAGTAAAGTACAATTAAAAAATTGCGCCTAAGTACTCCAAAATTTTGTTTCTGATGATCTCCTCAATATTTGTTTTGTTTGTTTTACATGCCTTGATGTTTTGCCTGCTATTTTATTATTCATTATCTTATCTATATCACTTTATTTACCTTCGGATTTAAAAGTTTCATTTCATTGAAAAAAAAAAAAAAACTGTAAAATCGAATTTATATAATAAATATCAAATATTCTTACATGAATATTACACTAAAGTCCCACCTAAATAAATCGTCATTAATTACCATGGCAAAGTGACAAGTGTAATTTTTATTGCTTTTATCTCTAAAGTTTCATCTAAAATGTAAATATTTTACATATATTTTTTTGTTTCTCTCACAATTAAATAAATTTAGTTTTAATATAACTTAAGTAATTATGAAATACAAGTAAGTAAATTGTACATTCTATGTAAATAGTAACTTTGGTTTACTTTACAAAAGATATATTCATTGAGATACGTAAATTGATACAAAAATGCCCAAGAAAAATGTTTTTTATAAAATATTTTAATTTGAATTCCCTTTTAAATAGTTTGCATTTTGTTTAATTACTTTTTAAATGCAACGAATTTAAAGCTTTCCCTTTCGATGTTCAATTTTTGAAAGGCGCAAATTTTATACAGAAGTGGTACCAGAGGGCGCTACTATTAGGATCATTTACTCTTTTCGATTGGGAGATGCTCCTCATTCATCTAAAGTTGAAGATCGAAGATTTCTAACTTAACTTACCGGGAGTGCGCCTCTTTCTACCTCTGATGAAAGAAAATTTACGTACTCGCTCCTGATATTCGAATATTTTTTCTTCGCCTTCTTAAAAGATCCATTGTTAGACATTCGAACTCAGTTCAATTTCCGAAACTTTTACCTTTTTTTTTTAATCCTTTTTAACAATTTCAACATCTTAAATCTTAGAAATTGTAAGAAAATCAGTTGAATGCTATGAAAGTATAAACATAATTGATATTGATTTTAGAAAGTTGTTACAACATTTGAAAAGAAGAAAAAATGTTTTTCATTGAACTGTTTTCTCGCTTTATATATGACATTACCCTTATGTTATATAATTTTGTTTGCGCTCTCGGCGACTTTCGCTTAAGAAAGATTTTCCTGTTTACTGTTTGGATGTTCACATCATTCTTCATCAATGTTTGCTGGATAATTAGAGGAAAGAAAAACTCTCACCTGAATCTGCCTGTGACTCAGCTAACAGTCCAGAATATGATTGTCACATTCTTATGTATTGGAACAGAGTGGTTGTGGACCATTACTGTAGAATGGTTTGCTGATGATATTGCATGTAAAATTACTAAATGGTTGCAAATGTCGTCCCTAATGCTGTCAGCGGGGTTTATTCTGCAAATAGTTATTCTTTTTAAGTACGATGAAACAAAGAGCAGAAGAATAAAAGAAAACGTCTTCATCATTTGGTTTGCGTGCCTATTCCTTTCTACGCCACAGGTAGGATAAATATAATTTGAATTATAATCCTTTTATTTTGGAGTGACATTTTATTGGGGAAAAGTTAACTATTTATTTTTTACCTACTAACGATTTATTTATGATTATGATTTCCCATTTTATTTTTCATGATTAGGATATTAAATATTTTAGAAGGTGGATTTAGAAAGAGCTTTTTTAAATATCCTTTGAAGAAAACGTAGTTTGTATGCTAAGTAGTTTGAGTTATATATTCTATTAGCTCAGTTTCTCAGTTTTTTGAGGCCCATATACGGTGTAGTGGTTAGTGTTCCTGACTGCCACACAGAGGGACAGGGACAGGGCTCAAATCCAAGACTAGGCAGCATAGATGTGTTGTCACTGTTGTAGGTACCGATGGCCATCCATTGGGAGTTCCTTTACGAATGGTCTTCAATTTGGCGACCCGCTGGCCGATGTTAAGTCGCAAGTGCCACGCCGCTAGAGAATATATATATATATATATATATATATATATATATATATGTGTGTGTGTGTGTGTGTGTGTGTTTATGATTATGTTTTGAAATATATTTTAGAAATGGGAATAAAAAGCTACTTTCTTTTTTTTTTTTTTAATCGTCTGCGAAGAAGTAGTTTATATACTATATTGTTTAAGTTATAAATTCTACTTCATGAGATTCTCAGTTTTCAAAAATTTTACTATTTATCAGAGCTGCCAAAGAATTTTAATTTATTCCGGAGTATTTTTAGCCCCACCTTTATTTCATACCGCTTATTTTTTAAAAGTAATTATTTTCTTATTTTATCGAAGTTATACATTGCTGAAAAATTTTATATAAGTAAAGTAGTGCGAAATAAAGATGGGGCTAAAAGTACTCCGGAATAAACTAAAAGGCTGGCAGCTATGTATTTATTGGCATTTCATTTTTAGTCTTTTCTGACAACAAATTCATTTATTTTGTGACTGTGATTTGAAAGACATTTTGTGACACATAAATATAAAATGTGATTGACAAATTGCTTTTTTAAATCATTCCCGAGTAAGAAGTAGTTTAGGTACAAATTAGTTTGAATTATAAACTCTATTAGATCAGATTCACAGTTGTGGGAAAAAAGTATTACTTAATGATATTTAATTTGTAATCTGTTCAAACAAATTATTTATTTATTTTATGATTATGATTTGAAATGTATTTTAGACCACTAATCGAAAAAATACTTTCATAAATTTTTCCGAGGAAAAAAGTAGTTCATGCATTAAATAGATTCAGCTATGAATTCTAATATTTTAGAATACCCCTTTAGGAAAAAAAAATTAATTGCGTATTGGTATTTCATTTTTCTTTCTTTTCTAGCGACAAATTTCTATGTATTCTATGATTATAAATGAAAATAAGATTTTTTTTATAATATATTAAAGTAGTAATAATAATAATAATAATATGAGTATTTATTGAAATAATAATAATAATTATTATTATTATTATTATATTGCTGTTATTATTTTTGTCATTTTCTGTTTTTTTTTTTTTTTTTTTTTGTGAATATGAATAAAAACAATTTAATTTTTAATAAAATCACACAATCAACTATGGAAGAAAATCATATTTATTGAAATTTAATTTTTCCGACTGTGTGAAATAATATTAATAGTAAATTTCTGAGTAAATTTCAATAAAAACAATTTAGCTTTCAATATATATATATATAAGTAGTCTCAGTTGAAACAATCCGTTTGTATCAAATAAGATGAGTTTTATTATTATTATTATTATTATTACTATTTAGACATTTAAAGTGTTACTTTACAAAAAGAGTTAATTATTCATTAAAATTTTATTTTTACATACTTACTATAATAATTTATTTCATGATTATTATTCAAGATAAGTTTTATATTTTGATAAAAATCACACTTATATAATTTTTTTCTGGAGATAAAAATTTTTGGATTTATAAATTCGATTACTTCTGAGGCTCATTTTACAGTACAAGTACTTACGGATATATATATATATTTTTTTCATTAATAATAAATTGTTATTATTAATTTATTATTATTAATATTTTTTGATTATTATTAATTTTATTGAATAATAATTATAATAATAAGTTATTTCTTTCATGAGCAAGATTAAAGATAGGTTATATAGATAGAATTAAATAAATATTTTTAAAAACATTTCCGAAAGAAAAAAAAAATTCCCGTGACAGTTAGTTTTAGTTATACATTTGGTTATTCTAGTGCAATACTTTAATAAATATATATATACTTTTTAATCTTTTTTTTTCTTTTCTCTATCTCTCTTTTACTGTTCATCATATATATATATATGACATAAATACATATATTTAATATAATAACTGAAAACTATGTGACACAGGGGCAATATCTGAACAAATAAAGCTGTAATAACAATAAGAAGGAGCAGAAGCCACCACAAACTGGCAGAACAGATTAAACAAGTTTTACAAGCACCCATCTTTCCCCAAAACCTCTAATTAAAAATAAAAAAAAAAAAAAAAAGGTTAAGATGATTTTTTTAAAATTATTATTATTCTTGTTACTAGGGAAAAAAACTTTATTATAATTATTTATATTAATCAGCCAACTGTATTTAACTAAATCAGTCACATATATTATGACTTAAAATATTTATTGATGTTCGTAATTCAAACCGCGGATGCCTTAGCGAAAGAGACAAGAAAGCTCAACAATGATAAACCACCCTATGTTGTAACGCTTAATGATATTGATGCAGTGGCAAAGTCAAGATTAAAGGATAAGGGAATGAAACTTAAACATCAAATCTGTGAACTAGACACAAGCTGGATTCTGGCGAGCACCCTTACTAGACTCAGAACACGCCACCTGAGAGGGATAAAAATCCAAAAAGATGGAACTACAAAGTACCTGCACTGCAGAAACTGTGGCCCTGACACAGAACTGTCGTTTAAACATCTCCACTCCTGCCATGCCCTCTTGGCCACATTGCAACAGATTAGTGACTGTCCACAAGATCTCTACTCGGACATTTGCCTTGATATAGCAGAAACCGTGTTTAAAACCTTTGGTCCTACATAGTTTTGGTCCTATATAGTTTCCTTTTTTTTTTTTTTTTTTTTCTCCATGTCCATAACACGACAACCAACCAACCAACAATTTTATTATGTACTATTTATTGAAATTTAAGTTTCATTTTTACTTATTTTCATGAAAATAGATATTTATTTATTTATTTATATTTTCATTTAATATAAATTGTACAGTTCTAATAAATAAAAAAAAAAAAATCTTCATTAAATCATTTGCATAGTAGATAAAATATAAAATAGCTTGTTTAATCACCGTTATGCCGAATAGTTTGTTTATAAATGTTACTTCAAAACCAGTTAGAAAATCTGTTTCTTCAGTTGTTTATAGAAAGTTAATTATTTACTGTAATTTCATTTTTATTCATTTTCAATTATAAATTTATTCATTTTATCTTTTTTATTAATTTTATTAAACATTGGTACCATTATTGAAACATGCTTTATATGTATTTACATGAAGAAAGTTAAGTAGTTTGACTTAAAAATTCTGTTATTTTAGTTTTCACTTTACAGAAAATAAAAATATTGAAATTTCGTTTTACGCAGTTCAGATATCAAATTGTTTATATCGTTATTAAAAGTGATGATAAATTTTATAGCTTTAATTTAAAAAAAATATTTATAAATTTTCACCAAATAAGAAAGCTTTATATCAAGTGGTTTTATTTACAGGTTCTATTCTATTAGAGAATAAATTTATATACAATATATATATATATAAATATATTAGAGTTTTATTTTTATCCTCTTTAAAATGAATAAATAAATAAAAACTTATATATATATATATATATATAATTTTGATTATGGATGTGTTTTAAATTCTGACTGAAAAAATGTTTTATTTAATCTTCTTTAAGGGGAAAAAAGAGTTAATTACGGAATTATAAATTTTCCGCAAGTTAGTCGATGTTTATATTACAGAATTTTAGTTATAAATTATGTTGCTATTAACTCTCAATAAATTGTAAAATGAATCACATATTCATTGAAACATTATTTACAAACATTCAAAAACAATTTTGTATTTATAATTGTGATTGAAATCAAATTATGATGTTCTGATTGAAAATATACTTTTATAGATCTTAGCTATGAAAACGTACATTATAAAAAAATAATTTCACTTACAAGTTCTATTCTTTCAGAGTCTTACTTTTTTCCAAATAATGTAATTATTTATCAAAATTTATATTTCAATATTTTACTTGTTTTATGATAACTATTGAAGATATATTTTACATATCTGATAGGGAAAAAAATCTTTTATAAATATTACCCGAGGAGAAAAATGAACAATGTCAAATAGTTTACATTTTAAATTCAAATGTTTCAGGCCCCACCAGTGGCCGTGAAGTTCTGCTCTCAAAATTGGTAGACGTGGGATGCCGAGCTTCCCCCCCCCCCACCCCCCACCCAGGTCGCGCTCGTTGGCGCAGCCAATCGAAATTTTCCGTGCTTTTCTCCGAAACATGTGTAAATACAAGCTAGAACCCCATAGAATGACCACCTACACAGGATACTTCCTCTCAGACCTAGGACCCCAGCGAAGTCAATAGGCCTTACTCCCAAAACACATACACAACACACTAATGTTACTGAATCTCTATGTATAATAAAATATATTTTTCATAAATTTCGTTTTTATATAATTACAATATAAAATAAATTTATAATGGGATTGATTGGTTTGTGATTGATTTGTATTTCACTGACTAAAAATAATTTTATTAATATATTCCGAAGTAATTTAAAACTATATAATTAAAAATTACTTTTCGATCACTTTCTTCAAAAGATCGAATCACCACAAAAATAAAATAACTTATAAAAAGAATATAAATAATTTTATATATTTATAATTTTTTTTTCTTAGTTATATATATCATCATCATTTATTTCAACTTTTATCTATCCACTATAGGATAAAGACCTACCAATTATATATATATATATATATATATATATATATATATATATATATATATAATATCATTAAATCGTTTGTTAATTTTTATATCGTTGTTCACATGTTTAAGGAGAAAAATAGTTAAAGCCTAAAAAAAAAGAAAAATAATAATAATAATTAAAAAAAAAAAGTTTTAGAATTTATTTCTCAATATATTTTTATATTTTTATATTTTATTTATCTATTTATTTGTTTATTTTATTTTATTTTATTTTATTTTATTTTATTTTATTTTATTTTCATTTTCATTTTATTATTATTATTTTTTTTTAAGAAGAAGATTTGCCAATTATTAATGTTTTAAAATTAATAAATTTTACATAACTAAATTGTTATATATTTTTTTCTTTACTTTTCTAAATAGATTTTTTAGAAGTTATTAGAACTGAAATCATTTCTGGACATTTAGTGAAATATTTTTTTTTTTTTTTTCATTATATAAAACTGAACAATGTTAAAAGAAAAATATGATACGTCAAGAATTCCAAGAAATAACAGAATAAATATAAGTAAAATGCGTACGTGAAAAATAATTTTTAATCTATAAGTTTATATACATGTACTTATAGATATATATATATATATATACATATTTTAAGAACATTACTAGGCGTTTGCAGTTTTATTCAGAAATTGTAAAATGATAATATGAATATTTCGAAAAATCTAATTAAAAGCACTGTTAACAATCTATACTATCTGAAGACACAAAGGACGTTATAATGCTTCCCCCCCCCCCTATTTCTGTTACAAAATTATGTTAAAGAATATTGCACACATATGCTTTGAAATATGCCAAAATTGTGTTTGTGGAAAATTTTAGAAAAATATTTAATTTAAAAAAAAAAAAAAAAGAATGCTAGTCACAATTTTAAAATTTTGAATTTTTTTTTTTTTAATGCTCCTCACTAACCGTTATTTTTCCCTTCTATTTTACATTGTAATAGTTTAATACTCTATTTTAAACATATTTGTATATTAATTTAGAGATACATAAATAGTATAAATTTTTAAAAATATTTGTGTTGGAATTCTAAACAATTTCAGCCTTCAATGATGATTTATCAATGAATACAAAAGTAATATCTAAATTTGTTTAGAATATATTGTTATTTACTATTATTGTTAATTATATTGGTGTAAAATCGAAAGTAAAAGCTGAAAATTATTTAGCAAAAGCATTTTGAAGATTAAAATATTTTTAGCAGATTTTAATTCTTTTATTATTATTGTTATTATTATTATTATTATGAAAAAAGTGTTTTCGGTTTGCTTAATATTGCTAAAAAATAAACGAAAACGAAAAATGAAGCAGTTCACTTAGATTATTAATACTTTCCAGCTGTATGTACTTGTTTCATCGTTAACCTTCAATGTGGCTTGCCTAACGTGATTACACAACAGACAGACAGAATGACATAACGACAGTATTATAATGGAATTCATACACTTTAAAACATTGTTAGAAAGAGTTTAAAACACTTTAACACAGACGGAAATGCAATTTCTAGTTGTAGACCTTAATATAATTGAATATTTTAGTATAGCAATGTAACTCTTATTACAAAACATATCATATTCTATTTTAAGATTTTTGGATGCTTCTGAACGCGGACTATATATATTATTTATACCATTTTAAATAGGAAACATGCCATACTGAATTACATATATTATTTAAAGAAATTTTGAAACTATTTACAGACGCTAGAGGCAGCCGTCTGTCTATCTGATGGATGTAGAAAGGACAAATAGAATAATTAAACTTTTTGTTACAAGTTTTTTTTTCCCTGTCTCTCACCCTTTTTATTTTATTTTACTTTGCTTTTATGTATTTATTTATTTATTTTGAAAGGAAACTATATTTTAAATAGGAATAATATTTTTAAGTATATATTTTTCATTTCAGAATTTCAATTTAAATAATAAAGTTTCAGAATTATATAAGAAAGAAAAATCTAAAAACAATTTAAAGTGAAGTTGTTGATAGATTAGTTTTAAAATAAATGTTAACCTATTTTTTTTTTTTTTTTTTATGTATGTTAACATTATTTACATTAGTATTTGTTTGTGATTTCTGAAACATAATCCGTGAACATTCTTTCTCCATCACATAATTTATGTTCATTCAAAATCGGTTTAAGCTAGCTTTTTCGTTTTCTCATATCTGAGAATGTTTGCTATAGAAAGCAGAAATTTTGTACGAGTTTCTTAATACATGAGGTACATTTTACACAAGACCCTTCTTATATAAAGGTTATATATATTTTTATTTTTGAAATCGAATCTCTTAAATTATTCATTGATTATATAAAATTCTGTAAATTTTTTTTTACGAAATTTTTCAATTTATAACACAAGTTAAAAATTAGAAATCAAAGCCAATTTGGGGATGTTCCAAATGTCCGGTAAACGTTGTTGTTACTTACGTAACACCTACACAGAGAAAAATTCTGTAACTGACATCTAGAATCTAAATTGTGGCTCTAGAAAAAATAGTTCCATGTCATTCTTATAAATTCTAGTCCCCTTTGAAAGCGAGTTCTAGAAGCCCCTATTAGAATTCTAAAGCGTTTGCCTATATTCTCGAGGGCAAATTTATTTAGTTAAAGTTAGTCTCTGCAAATAAATGAGGCGGGTTTCTGCGACTATAACCTTGGTTTATTACCAAATTCTAGAAAATCAAGCGATTATTTCTCGTAGAATAAATGATTCAGAATATTTAGAGTAATCAGAATATTGTTGCACCATCTAGAAATGTGTACACTAGAAATTCTCGATAATTTCGTCTATTCAGTTTATTATGCGCATAGCTCGGAAATCTATATTTTTAGTTAAGGGATTTAGAAAATGGCCACTTATTCATTCTAGAGAAAGGCGGTATATTTTTTTTTCAGTGTAGTTTACATTAATTACATTTATACTTGCTTATATATATATTTTTTTTCCCTTCTTTCCTTGAATATTATTAAGAACGGAATATCTGACTAAAAATTAAAAAAGAAAAAAAATCCTACTAATTATTATTATTTTTTTTTTAATATATATCTTCGTCAGAGGAATCAATTTCCATTTTTATCCGGAGCTCTAACGTTCAAATTAAATATTCTTTTTTATTTTTATTTATTTATTTATTTTTTAATTCTATTTTTTAATTTACTGCTTATTCTCAAGAAAGTTAGCCTTGCCTCCACCTTCCTTTTTAAGTTTTTACGAAAATATATTAACTCTTATTTTCCCATACTTTAAGCTGTATTATAAGTTTCATTATATGCTGTATTATAAGCTGTAATTTTTGTATTATAAGCTGTGTGCAAGTTTCAAAACTAAATTTGAGAGATGAGAGTTGTTTCTGTTTGAATAAATTTATCAATAATAAACCTCTATCGGTAAAATTTAATTGAGCGCACTCTACAAACTTTTTTACTTAGTATACATCGGTATATTAATGATTATCGGTAAATAGACAATTTTGAAATATTTTATACCAGTGATGTGAGAAAAAAAAATCATGTCAGAATTTTCTAAATTTTTCTAGTGAGATACTAGAATAAGTAATTAATGTTTTGAAAAATAACATAGTTTATTTAAATATTTTAGATTTTATTTTATTTATTTTATATTATTATTGCTATTGATGTTGCAGTTTTTTTTTTTTTTTTTATCATCATTGATATTATTACCAAAATTAGTAGAAATATTTTCTCACAAAAGCTTCATTCCAACAAATATACAGGGTGTCCAAGAATTATCTTTACACATTTGAAATTTAATAACTATTGAAATAAAAAAGATATTCACATTCTGTGTTCTGCAGTTATTAGTGCAACTCATAAAGTTTTTTTTCTGTTTTGGTTAGCCAGTTGTAACTGAGCATGTGGACCCCACAGGAGAAAGCACAATGTGTGGCATGGTTCATTGAGAGTAAATCGGACACACAAGTTCAGTGCAATTGCAGGACCAAATTTGGCAAGGCGCCACCATCCAGACCCACCATCCGTGCATGGCACACCAGCTTCATGACCGCAGGCTCAGTGTTACATAAGAAAGGAGCAGGACGACCCAGCACAAGTGATGAAACTGTTGAGCGGGTTCACGAAGCATTCCAGCACAGTCCAAAAAAATCAGTTCGTTCGGCTGCTACACAATTAGAAATGCCCAGATCAACAGTTCACAAGGGGCAAAAAAAAAATTTATGAGTTCCACTAATAACTGCAGAACACAGAATGTGAATATCCTTTTCATTTCAAAAGTTATTAAATTTCAAAGTTGTAAAGATAATTCTTGGACACCCTGTATTAATGACCAGTTAAGCAATAACAAAACTAATAGCAATAGCTTCTGGAATTAGAAATTACAAATAAAAATAAATAAAAATAAAATACACGTTCTTAAATTATTCCTTTAGATAAAAGTGAAATTACTCATGAATAAACTTTTAGGAAATAAATCGACTTTATAAATTTAAATGAGGGAACGATGATTTCATCAAAAAACTTACCCAATCACTTTATCCATTTTCTCTTTCTATATTGATAAATTATTCTAAAATGTCTAAAAATATTTTTCCCTTTTCTTTTTTTCATTATTGATATTATTATTAAAATCAATAAAATTATACTCTGACAAAATTTTCATTCCAACAAATATGTGAATGACCAGTTAAACAATAACAAAATTAATATCAATAGCTTCTGAAATTAGTAATTACAAATAAATTTCAAAAACAGTACCTGTTCTTAAATTATTTCTTTAGAGAAAAAGGAAACTACTCATTGATATGTTTTTATGAAATAAATCAACTTTATAAATTTAAATATGGAACGATAATATCATCAAAATACTTAACATCAAAACACTCTTTATACATTTTCTCTTTCTATACTGAGGAACTGTTCTAAAAGTCTAAAAAATGTTTATTCTCATGTGTTATATGTGCGTTTGCAGACATGGTGACCTTGCCAATAGACTCTTTGTGAGAAATGCCGAGTTGGTTATCAGCCAGGGTGGCTCAGTGATAGAGCATCCGCACGTTAAGCGAGAAGCCCGGGTTCGACTTCGGTAACGGCAAAATTCACACATAGTTGGTATAAATATCAACCTTACACTCCAGTCTATCTAAGTATTCTTTGTAATCGTAGATGGTGAGGGTTGCCTGTGAGAAATGATATTTTATACATTTAAATAATAATAATAATAATTATTATTATTATTAACGCTTCAAATTTAAGAACTTATAAAATAAATCTTTTTTTATATACTGTATTTTGAAAAAATATATATTTATATACCGTCGGTAACAAAAGTATCCAAACACTAGCAAAAATTCCTATATAAAAAAAGTAGAGTTAATACTGTTTTGTTAAATAAATCCTTGTCGAATTATGTTCTTAGACTGACTAAGAACAGGATTCGACAAGGATTTATTTAACAAAACAGTATTAACTCTACGTTTTCTACATAGGAATTTTTGCTAGTGTTCGGATACTTTTGTTACCGACTGCACATAACTTTTTAGCTTAAAAATTTAAAGTATTTTTCAGATGGCCATTTTGAAGAACACAAAAAATATCTGAATTTTAATTGTCTTATGTTCCGTTTATTAGTGGACAAATTTTAGAAATTAAATATTTTATTAGAACTCTTTTTTTTTTTTTCCTTTAGTTAATCATCTACAGAACTTATCAGGTGGGTGATTATAATTCCACTCAGTGTACAGTAGCACAGTTTGTTCCAGCTGACATTGAAAATATAATTGATGCCATTAAACCCATTGCATTTGGAGCTCCACTCATAGCAACTATGGTTGCTCATCTTCTTCTTTATTGCATATTTATGGGTAAGTATAAATGTATTTTAATGTTATCTTAGATTATACCGCACCTTTTCAAGAAAAGTGACGCAATTGAAAAAAGCGTAATTTTGAATTTATGTCATTGAAAAAATGTGTATGAAGTGCCTCAACGTCCACAAAATGTGTTACATCTATATCAAAAATTATCCACCTGAAAGGTAGTTTTGTCAGCTTTATGTTATTGCTGGTCCATGCTTTACCGTTATCTTTAAATTAATTTTTCACAAATACAGTACCCACCGCTTATTAAAATGGCATTCGTTCTGAGCAAAAGTGATTTTATTAAGCGGATGATTTTTATATCCGGCGAACATTCCTGCACTCGAGAAAAAGGTGTTTACTTTACTGAATTCGAAAAGAAATTTCAAATTATACCAAATAATGGAATTCAAAATTTCACTTTGTTATGTGACATTTGTTGTCAGAGCCCCTCTTTGAAGGTTAAAATCGCTCAAAACTGCTGCATAGTGGTGAGCGGCCTCCTTCCGTCTTTGAATCTTTGAAACAGTATTAATTAATTTTTAACAGATAAATATTTAATTGTTCCTACAAAATATGAGAATTAAACACATCCCAAGCTCTAATGCGCTTTCCTTTAAGGAAAATCATCAGTACTTTGCTAAAAGTTCAAGACTTTCTTTAAAATTTAAAACCTTTCCGTTTAAACATCTTGCTTCTTACATATTTCAAAATAAGAATTAGAAATTGTCTTTTAATAATTAAAAACTAAATTTAAAAAAATCACTGGCAAATTAAATAAAATTTGTAAATTATTACCGCACTTTGAAAAATACATTCCTTGAAATTGTTCCTAAGAGAAGTGTTTAATTGCTGCAAATTTAAAATTTAATTTTGTAAATGTAAAATTTTCGACAAAGAGAGATAACAGAAGAATTTCTGTATTTAATTTCTTTTTTATTTAAAAAATAAAAATTCGCAGAGTAAATAAGAATTCGGCTCAGCGTGCATAAATGGTATAAAGAGATTTCTTTTTTCTTTTTTGATTTTATTAACCAGCGATGCTGATTTTATTAAGCGGCAGTTTTAAAATTGGTTTGCATTGATTTGATTCCGGTCCTGGTTATTTAATCAGATTGATTCAATCTTATTGATCTTATTAAATCCAATTAATCACTGGTTAATAAATTCAGGCTGATTTTATTAACCAGTGATTTTATTAAGCGGTAATTACTCTATGTATAAAGATTTTAAACTTATAATGGCGTACTTCATTTTTGAGTTGTACCATTTTTCTTGGCGATGTGTGATATGACAAATGCAGGTCACTTATCATATCGCATCGGATAGCACATATGGTAGAAGCACTGACAGCCAGGTTTGAAACCTGGCCTGGTCATATTTTCCGTTTTTTAAATATGTTTCGGCCATTCTATAAAAAGATTATGTTTTGTGTAATTATAAAATATTGCATAATTAGTGTTAACCCTTTATCTACTGACGGTACTTTAAAGTTCCATTACTTTAAAAAGAGTATAAAATCGAATTTATAGAAGAAATGTCAAAGATATTTATAAGAAGGGAACAGATGTACCTCCCTTTAATCTTATTACAAAGCGTTATACGATACATACAGCCATTTATGTTCCATAAAGGATTTTATGGAGTGCACTTGCTGTTTTTGCTTGATATTTTTCACGATCTTCATGTGTGTTATAATTAATTCCTATATTATTTCAAGAATATCCCACTAATCTTAGAAAAAATATGAGGAACATAAAAAGTAAATGTTTCTCTACATATTTTCATGTCAAAATAATTTTTTCGACCTCTGTGTACCAGTGGTACACTAAAGAACGACCTCACAATATTCTCATTAATTATTATGATGAGGTGATATGCATAATTTTTAACATATATATCTTTAAATAATGCACTTTAGTAACTAAAAATATATGTCTCAAGCACAATTTTTCTCTGTGTCATAATGCAGTAAATAAAGGGTTAAATATTGTATAATTTTACAATATTGATGATTAGTGTTAAGTATTGCATAATTATAAAATGTTGCATAATTAATGTTAAGTAATGCAAATTTGTTTATAAAGTTTCCATTTGTAATAAATTACATTTGGTGCATATTTTGAGAATTTTAATGAGGCAAAAAGATATTAATCTATGTAGAAATAAATATTTAAATATATGTTTATTAATGAAGAAATCCTTTTTTTTTATGAAGTATCCAGTTTCCTAATTCTATTATGAAAATTATAAAGGGAATTTGTTACACATTTTTTTTTTTTTTTTTTTAAATATATATATATTATTTTCAAATATGGCTCATTTATTATTATGCCATTTCATGGCATAATAAGAAAAATTTATTTTTATAACAATAAAATATGTAGAATAAAATAGATTACATTTAACTGTGTGTTATCCATGAAATCGCACACCTTTAACTATCACTATACTGAGAAGGATTTCGTTAGTGAATATTTATTGATATAAAATAATAATAATAACTGTTTTTTTTTTTTTTTTAAGAAAGATTAATTAAAATGTATGTGACATTTAAAAATAAATTTTGGATTAAAAATAAAAACTTCCTCGAACATAACAATTATGCAACTGTAGATTATCGAAACATTATATTCAATTTCTGAATTAATTAATTAATTAATTTTTTAATAATTAAATTTTTTTATAAATTAAATGTGATCAATTATTAATTTAATTTATTAGTAAATTAATTAAGTTATTTAATTTCTTAATACATTATTAATTATCAATATTTATATTAAACTTAATTAAAATTAAATAAAATATATTTATTAATAATTTATTCAGAACAATAGTGAATTATTTATGAATAATATTACATTTTAAATATCATAAATAATCTTAAGCAAATTTTTACTTATAGTCTTATTATTGTTATTATTTATTATCATTATTATTAATATTTTTTTATTCATTTATTTATTTATTATTATATATATATATATATATATATATATATATATTTTTTTTTTTTTTTTTTTTTTCCCGATTTCCTTTATTTTTCAGAACCAAAAAATCCGTCTGATTTCTGGAAACATGGCGCAAGAAACAAGTGGAAGTTAATGAAAATTTATTTGCTTATCATCTTTTGTACTTGGTGTGCATTTGTGGCTCTTTTGAATTTATCAGTATATAGCCCATACGTTGCAATTATACATGAACAATTTTCTATTGGTCTGCTCGAATCAGGTGCGCTTTTTTCGACATTTAATCCCATATTGCTGATCAAGATTACAGATAAAGTTCGCGTAAAAGAAAAAGATGCTGTTGAAGAAAATAGATATGCAATGCAATCCGAGATGCATATTCTTTCTGTTGAAATGAATATCGAAAGAGACCGTTCATATTCAGTTTAAAAGTTTACAAAATTTCAAAACTAAACATTCTTCATTTTTCATTGTAAATTATGTTCTAATTAAAACTTTACTGATCATCTATTAGGGTTGGTACAAAATTGTTTGACGTTATTTTCTGAGAGTGAGTTTAAATTATTTATTTAAAATTTTACTATTAAAAAAAAATCCAAGTTGTTAAATAATTAACTATATATATCAATATATAACCTAAAATATATTTATTGTTAAAACGTTTAATCTTTGTCAATCAATGATGTTAAGACGCAGATAAAATCTGTTTTCTAATAGTAAGTTTTTCTTGGGGCAGAGTTTTACTAAACTTGGAATATTCCAATGTTATAACTAAGGAGTTTATTTTTATAAAATGCGATCATTTTATACAATATAGTTCTTTTTTTTTTTTTTTTTTTTTTAATATACATTTTACAACGTTTTATGTATGCAGTAATAAGAAATTTAAATTTTCAGATACTTTTAGAATGAAAAATTAACATTTTGTATAAAGTATAGCAAAAAAGTGTAACATAAGACAAACTCTGTTTTCATAATGAAATTATTATCTTTTAATATTTTAATGCTCAATATTTTCACTGATTTTAAATTAAAATGATATACGTACCTTTTACCATAAAATTTGCGAAATATTGGTATTAAATGAGGATGAATAAGGACTATGTAAGCAAACACTATAAACTGCAATAATTTTCAAAAGTATTTTAATCAATATACTTAAGTGGAACGGGAAAGCTCTAATTCCACGATGTTAAATTCACCAACTTGATGTACATTTTTCTCAGAAATCGCGAAACTTTTCATGGCAGATATAGCATGCTTTGCATACTTTAACAGAACATTGTCTTTCTATGTGAAGCTAAAAAGTTTTCAATTTTTTTTTTTATTAAAATCACACAATTAACTGATTGGAAAGAAAATCATATTTATGAAATTTTATTTTTCCGAGTGAGGGAAAATAATGCCTGGACCGGGAGTCGTCCCCGGATCTTTGACTTACAAGGTCAAGGCAGAAACATCTGGTCTATCATGTAGATAGCTATCTGGCTATCTACATGATAGACCAGATGTTTCTACCTAAAGGTTGTCTGAGTGAGTAATGCCGATCGGTTGTTGGGCTGGATAGCTCAATTGGTAGAGCCTTGACCTTGTAATTCAAAGATCCGGGGTCGACTCCCGGTCCAGGCATTATTTTCGCTCAGTCAGAAAAATTAAATTTGTCTTAAAGCATACAATATAACATAAGTTCCGTTAAAAAATCTGAGTTCTTAAATTTCATAGATGTTAAAAAAAAGGGGGGGGGGGAGATGAACTAGAAAATCCACGTTTTGAGAAAAGCTCATTTATAGATTTAACTAACAATAGAAATTTATAAAATGTTCTCGAAAGAATGAAAAATTCCAACACTTCTCTTTCTTCCTCTTTTTTTTTTTTTTTTTTTTTGTATAAGCATGTCAATATGAAAGGAAGTCAAAAATTGAAGATGGGTGGAAATCGCAATCACAAGAGATGGTAAATCAAATACGAAAACCAATTGACACTTGTATAAGAACGCACGAAAAATAGACTGCAACAGACAGAATTTATCGAACTAATTGTAAAACTTTATCAACCAAAAAAAAAAAAAAAAAAAAAACACTCGTAAATATGCGTCTACTTGTTTTCTCATGATGAGATGTCGTACTTAATTATTTCGATTCAAAACCTTTGCTGTGATTATTCATAATTTATGGTGTTTGCTAATAAAGTTTTTATTTCTCGTACATTCATTTTGGTTATCTCTAGTTCTGTTAAGTGAAATCTAGATATTTAGTCTGTTTCTAATTCATCAAATATAGATGTTTGACATTATTTAATGTGTTATAGTATATATATATGACTAAGAACAGGTTTCGACAAGAATTTATTTAACAAAACAGTATTAACTCTACTTTTTTTACATAGGAATTTTCGTTAGTGTTCGGATACATTTTTTTTTTTTTTTTTTTTTTTTTTTTTTAGTAATTTTAAATTTTTCATTCTAATTTTGGTTAAAATTGATTATACTCTCATTTTAAATTAATAAAATGCATATAATAATAATAATTCTTATTTAAAACATGTAATTTTTTTCATTCGTTCACAATTATTACATTTTGATAATTATATATTAAATAAAAATGAATTTAAATATTTCAGATATTTTTAAAAGTGAGAACAATTTTTGTACTAAAACAAACAATTAAATGTAAGAAAAGAAAAGTTTATTGATAATTATTTCCTCATGTAATGATTAGACTTAATTCTTTCTAAATTAACTCTCTGTGATCTTGTTTTACAGTCACTTAAATTACATACTTGCAAGTAAATTGGTTGCAATATTTATGAGTATGAGATTATAAACTATCGTTTGTTGTTTTGTATTTCAAGTTTTCTTTAATGTTAATTAATGGTATTAGAATACCATTTAAAACTGGTTTCTGTTAACAATTTAAAGTATTTCAGTAAAATTTTAGTTAAAATATTCTGTATTCAAATGTCTTATTTGCAAAGGTCCAATGTTTATGTTTAGGAAATATGCTTATTTTAAGTCCTAATCCTTGATTTATTCAAATATTTTGACATTTCATTTCACATAATAAAAGCATTTCACGTTTTCATATATTCTAGAAAATAAAATAATGAGTAAATATAATGTGGGATAAATTCATCATAAATAACTTTATTGTTTAGTCATAATATTTGCTGTATATAATTATAAATATGGTAATTTAAGTAAAATAATATGCATGCATTGCAATTAATTGGTTAAAATACTCGTGATACCTAAAAGGAAATGCTTAATGTTTAAAAAATTTTTAACATTCTTAATCTTAAGTAATTTCATTGTTCTAAATTAAGTAGCGGATTATTAATGATGCTATAATTTAAGCTATTTTTCATTTTCGATGTCTGTCATGATAAGGAAATTAAAAATTCTCGAAACGCCTAATTTTTATGTCTTGTGTGTTATATTATGTATTATCTTACATGTTATAATATTATAAATGCTTTTAAATTGTATTAAGGTCGTCTCAATTTTATTGCAATTAAATTTTCTTAAAAACGCTTTGAGACATAATGATTTATAAATATTTTATATTGATCTTGAAAGAAATTTAAACTTTTTAATCTAAATTCCATGCAATTTATTATATTCTACAGCCGTATTGTAAAAAATTCTTATTATTATTTTACATTTATGATACTGTATATGTACATATACAGTATCTTTTTGCTAAAATAATTTCCGTAAATCCTTGGGATCTATAGTTCCCTGCTATTATATTGTATTTCTAACAACATTCCTGTTTCCTGTGTTTAATGAATCAGTTTAGGGGCTTCCAGTAACATTACCCTCACAGCGCCCTCCATAAGGACATTTTTGAACTACTTTTTTTCCTACACCAAACAAAATTCCATTGACTCACAATTGTTGTGGTGAAATATCAAGTCATCTTAGACTATATTTTTAAAATTATAGCGTTTTGAAACCGTACCATTAATTATAATCACCTTGTATATGTCGGAATTGATCACTTGTCTCTAGACTTTTGTGATATTCATTATTGATTTTAAATTTTCGGATCTTTATAAAAATCGGATCTTAATAAAATTTACTACTTTACATTATAAGTGACACAAAAATTGTAACGTAAGGGAAATTAATCTTGAATTATTTTCCATAATTATGTTTGATATTGTAAGACTTACAATATATTGGCTCCTTTTAAAGCAAAATTATATGCATACCTTTCAGTTATGTGTTTAAAATGTTCAAAGGTTTTCAAAGCTTAATGCTGTATTGCATTTCAAAGGTATTTATTACAGAGGTGTAGAAATTCAAAAGTCAAGGGAGGGGCTCAAAAACTTTAATTTTAAAAATAATTCAAAATTATTCTCAAGAAAATTAATTAATAACTACGTTGTTAATAAATAATTATATAATTATAATTATAATCAATAATTAAAATATTTAATAATGTCTGTTAGTAATTAAATGTTAATTATATTTAAATGATTTACAAATATAGCATATTAAATTTACACATTACATTAGGATTTGTTTTGTTTTTCATCACTATTGCAACGACAGATCAATTGAGTTAATTCTATCAATATTTTAATCACTAATTATTAATATTAATTACAAAGTATCACTAATTATGAACATTAATATGACTTTAATATTGGATTTTTAATGGATGATCCTCTTTTTTTTTTTTTTTTTTTTTTTTTTTTTTCATTAAGAGGAAATTTTGTAATAGCTAACAAGGGAGTCTTGAGCTCCCTGAGTCCCTCCCTTTCCTACGGCCTTAATTTATTATGAATTAATTTTATTATATTAAACTTTAAATCAGCTTTCTGATAATAATTTTAAGTTATTCAGTGAAAGTGTCTCTTAAATAAGAATATTGAAATCCACCACCACTTCTTATTTGTATCATAAGAAGGGTTTAAAATTTCTAAATTTCTTAAAGTGGTTCTTAATTTGATGAGGGTTTCTTCATTTTTTTTTTTTTTTTTTTTTTTTTTTATGGACTAAAAATAAGATTGTATGCATAAAACAAATTGTTAATACATTATTACGTACTTTAATTATCATGTGTTCATTATGTTTGATGTTTTATTGTGATATGAATTCTAATTTTGTAGTAAAGTAATATTCGTATGTTATTGTTGATTGACGATATTCAATGAGTTATATCTTAAATATGCTTCTCCTAAAATTAATATTTGACATGGAACTGTACACACTGATCCATTTACAAATTTGGGACTTTTCTTATAGTGATTTAAATGTTTTAATTTTAACATAATATTAAAATTGAAAAACATTTTATAACTTTATTAAAATTTAAGCATCCAAAAACATTTCAATTTCCTGTAGTTTAAAAGTGCTTCTTAAAGTATTTTCTCTCTCGCGTTGAGTAAAACCGTTAGTATAATTCTTAAAATTAAAATGATACTTTTTGTTTTTTAAATTTAAAAATTTTCACCGGATATATTTATAAGACATTTGTATTTTCAACTATGTTTAAAATTATGCAATTCATTTTTTTTTTCTTTTTGGTCTTTTTCCTTTTCTTCTTTTAATTTTCTTTTAATTTTAATTAATTAATTAATTAATTTACTTTTTTTAAGCATGATAGAACTGTTGCTTTCATTTTGATGTTTTTCTCGTCATCATTTTCTGTGTTTCACTTTGAATATGTTTAATAAAAAATAATGTTGTTTAAAAATGTTTTTCCTATTAGCAATAAGTAAATATATATATATATATATTTATTTATTTATTTATATTAAATTCCCAGGTAGCACATAACATTGTTATAGCGTTTCAAATAAGTCTAAACAGTGAAAAATTAGTTATAACAACGTTATAAAAACGTTATGTGCTGCCTGGGTTAAAGACATTTTAAGAAATGAATTTGTTAAGAAATGCAACTTGATATTTTGAAGTAAAAAGTCGGTTATTTATTTTATTTTATTTATACTTTTAATTCATTTTATTATTTTACGCTTTTTGTGTATTTTAACCAAACCAATTAAAAAATGGTTAACACTCGCAGAAAGATTTAAAAAAAAAAATTTGTTTAATAAAATTTAGGAAAGTCGTGTAAAGCTAACGGAATATTTTTAATCCTTTCGCAATCACCAGCACATATATGTCCAAGGGCAGTTTAAAATATAATATGAAACTCTCTTTTCTGAAGGTTTTGTATTTTTGTCTTTTAGAATAGTATGTATAGATGGATATAATTGTCAGTTGAGGAAGTTTCACTATCTATTAAATGAAACACATTTAGATAATTTATTTAATGCTTATTTTAATTTTCTCCATACATATATATGTATATATATTGGTAATGAAAGGTTAATATAGAACTTCCTTGGCGAAATTTTAAATTTTGCATTGAAGTAGCTTGGACATTCTTGCGAAGATCTTTGCCTATATAATTGCGATAGCCATTTTAATTCATTGTCAGAATAGCAGCAAAAATCTAAAAGTAGCCAAAGGTTTTCTATAGTAAAGCTGTGCCAAATAAATAAATAAATAAATAAAAAAAAAAAAAAAAAAAAGATAATAAATAAAACATTAAAAGGTTTACTAAGTAACGCAGCATGGTTACCAGTACCACATGCCTTTATATAGAAGAACAAACTAAAAGAAAAGTCCTGTCGTATTAAACTAAATTCCGTTGTTTAAATTAAATTATTAATATACTTTACGATTTAATTTTCTCTTATTTCCTGAAAATAAACACATTCAATTGTGTATATATATATTCACTCCCTTTCTTTCTTAAAAGATTTCATAATTTTTATTAGCTTAATACCTTTTAACTACTTTGTTTTCTTTTTAAATTGAAAGTAAAATAATCTTGTCAATATATATTAATAATTTTGATGTTTCATATTTTTATTAATTAGAAAATATATTTTGTATATCAGTATTGATTAAAAAATGTTATACATATAGGGCATAAAAATATTGACTTATATTCACTGTCTATTTTAATTATTATTATTATTATTATTACTATTATTATTAAGTGATCATACAACAGAAAGTACAAGATAATGTATATTATGTTTTTGAAATATGAAATATATATATATATATATATATATATATATACATATATATATATGTGTGTGTGTGTTGATAAGTAATATAAATCACAAATTTAATGAAGTATCAGCTCAAAAAAAAAAAAGTTCTTAATAATAAAAATATTTATCAACAATAATAGAGATATGGGTTCAGAGAAGCTGTTGTGAAATAACATTGCTGTTTTAATGCCGTTTCAGTATACATCTGCTGTGATTTGGTGCACATTCGCGATGATTGTGTGAAATCGCGAAAATTTGATGAATTTAACAATCAACATTTCTCATTCAACATTTTCTCATCATTTCACCTAACTGTAGTAAACTGTTCGTAAGAGTGCTATCAGTGTTGTAGGTAAATAATTCTAAACAATGTTTTTAAATGTATTGTATTGCAACTTTTTAAAACAAAAGCTTAAATGTAAAGTGTAATTTCGTCCATATGGAACTTATATTGTAATAATGGTAAATTTAACTTCCTCTTTTTGAAACAACAAACTTTATAACGTACTTCAAATTTGAAACTCCAGGGGGGGTGAGAAAGAAAAAGCAAAGAACAAGTGCACCATTCTAGGAAGCCTCTGCGAACGTGGTGATTTCTGGTATTATTCCCAGGGTGTTAATACACTCTGGATATGGCAGTGCATATGGTTCCTGTGTATTAAAATTTGCGAAATCTTGTTTTCTTCATTATATGAGATAAAATTGTGTCAGAAAGGTTGCATTGATCTCCAGTTGATAGCAACAGTAATTTGTAATAATATATTTATATAACAAAACAATGCAAATTTTAATTATAAATTTCTGTAAGGAAATTACTCCTCGTTCAAATTATTTAAATATATTTTTTAAATATTTATTATATAAAATACTTTAAAATGTCATCAACTAATTTAAACGTTTAATACATTATAGAACTACTTGCCGATCTTTTTCATTATAAATTGCAATTATTTAATATTCGAAATTCAGTGACTCATAACTGCATCTAAAATTGTATATTCTGCAAGAGTAATTCTATGATTCAGTTCAATGGAATACATCAGGGAGTAAACTATATATATATGTGATAATTTAAAATTTAATACATTATAGAACTATCTCTCTCTCTCTCTCTCTCTCTCTCTCTTTTTTTTTTTTTTTTTTTTTAATAATTATTATTATAAATTGCAATTACTTAATATTTAAAATTTAGTTACTCAACTGCATCTAAAATTGAATTGAATATTCAGTAGAAATAATTCTATATGATGCAGTTCAATGAAATACGTCAGGGAGTAAATTATACATATATGATATAATTTAAAAACTTAGCACTTTATAGAACTATCTATCTTTTTCATGTATATATATATATATATATATATATATATATATATATATATATATATATATATATATATATATATATATATATACATGATATTGCATACATATATATATTGCAATTATTTAATGTTTGAAATTTAGTGACTCATAACTGCATCTAAAATTATGTATTCAGCAAGAATTATTCCGTGATTCAGTTCAATGGAACACATCAGGATGTAAACTATGTAGATGACCAGATATGTGGGGATTTAAAAATTATAGTTATGAGATTTAATGTTAGAAATTGAAATATTACATGAAACTCTCACACGACATTATTCGATATATATTGCTATATAATGGGCAATGAATATAATATTTGAAAATAAAAACATTTACTGTATATATAAATATTAAAAATAAAGTTTAAGAAAAGGAGGAATGTAAATTTACCATTAAAATTTCTGGTGCTGTAAGCAATATTATTTTATATATTTTAAATATATGTGTTTTATTGAGAAATATTTTGCTACATGGCATGCAAAAGAATGGCATTTAGATAGAAATACCGTTTCTATACACGGAGAAATTTCGAATAGACAATACTTTTCGGCATATTCATATCATTGCAAAATATTGAAATATTATTTAATGAGTATTATGGACAAAAATATGACTGTAAAGAGATTCAGATTAATATTGAAATTTTTAACAGAATTTTATAGAAATTTTCAGGCTATCTTTGCGATAAAATGCTATTTATGAATATAAATATATTTATAAATCACTTTGTATGTAAATTATAAGATCTACTATATATGACCTGTCTCGAAGCTCTCCATACAATGGCTTTATTTCGGGAAAATGGTGTTGAGCTCCTGGACTGGCCTGCCCAATCACCGGACCTGAACCCCGTAGAACATTTATGGCGTTTATTAAGCGCTAAATCAGGCGTCGCACAGTTTCTTCAAAAGAAGTGTTAAAAGATCGCTTGCGCCTAGAGTGGAAAGCTATAAATCTCGAAGACTATAAAAAGCTTGTAGACTCTTTACCAAAATGAATTTCGGCTGCAATTGCGCCAAAGTTTGGGACCATTGAATATTGAGTTTTTGTGAATAATAAATGTTATAAACATATAAGTTGTTTCAATGTATTTTAATTTCATAGTCTTCAAAAATGTTAAAGTTAACCAGGGTGCTCAAATAATTTAACATTATTTCAGAAATACACATTTGGACAAAAATTTTCATAATTAAATAAAAACTAAATCTTGTAAATTAAAATACCTAATTAATAACAAAACAATTATAAATTATCTCTCAAAGTCAGCTTTATTATCTAAAGAAAAAATATATCTGTTTCGTTTCGCATGATGGTTAGAAATATAGTAAAACATTCGTTAATATGATGTATAATTGTGAAAGCAAAACTTTGAATAAAGACTGGAATTTTTTAATACTATAAGACAAAGATAGCTGAAAAAATTTTATCCGATAAACTGAAAAGTTAGCAGAAAAATTTAAAAGAAATACGGTTTATAATAAATTATAGCTTCTCCATATCAGACTGCTTTTGAAAGTATATTTAAAATATACTCTTGTAAATATTATAATTTTAAAGTGTTCAATTAAATTTTCAAAATACTAAATTGCTTTTTTTTTTTTTTTTACGTTAAATTGGGTGTTCTTAAATATGTTTTTGTTTAAAAATATTATAATAAATATTCCGAAAGGCATATTAATATTTTAATCTGAATCTTCTTTACTGATTTCAAGAGCTTTTGGTCGAGCTTAAAAAACACTCCGTAGTTTTCAAATTATACAGAAACTATAATCATATACTTATTACAACTGTATTTTAACATCATAGTACCATAATATAATATTAGATATTTATCTGTTTTTATAAAAGTCTATAAAAATAATTAAGTACAGTCAGAAAAAAAAAAAAAAAAAAAAAAAAAAAAGCCACCTTCCAACTAATTTCGTCGCAAATCATCTTATAAATATGCGACTGGTAGCAATCGATATACAATAACGTCTAGTTTAAAACGGCATTGTTAAATTTTTGTTAGTGGATGGCCAACATGTAAAAATTGTGTAACCAACATGTAACTTAATTTTTTTTCAGTGGCAACCCTCATTTCGGAAATTTACAAGAGGGGTGTTATGGATCAAATCAACCCGGAAAAAAAAAATATGATTTATGTATTTCTCTCATATTTTCATACAGTTATAAGCTGTCAAAATATAATGTTAAAAATATTAACCCTTTCATTCCCAAGTTTTTCCCTCCATAAAACAATAAATCTTATATTTAGTCATGAATTTATTTCAAAGGTAATATAGATAAATATTTTTTTTTAAATGGGAGTATTAGCAGAGTACGAATTAATGTAGCTAACAAAGCAACTGAGAGGTGTTTGTTTATGTTTAATATAACCACAGATGCCATTTAAAATCATAACTTTTCAATAGATAAAAATATCAAAATTTTGGAAGAAATACATATTGCAATTAATCAAAATACAAAATATAAACATTAAAAATTAAAATTAAAAATATTTCAAAAAGTTAATTTACTTAAATTGCCCAAAACAGGAAACTGATTCCGATATTATTATCATAATAGAGTAAAATATACTTTCAATTATCAACAAGGATTGTGAAATCATCTAATATATATATTTTTCGATAGGAAATGTGTATAGACTTTAATATTGTTCATTTTGAACTAGCGGGTGTGTTAGATGGTAAGAAAGAAAAGCTGAAATGTTATGATTCCAATTGGCATCACGGGGAATGAAAGGGTTAAATGAATGGGACAAACATTAATTCATATCTTCCCAAACAGTTATTATATTAAATTTTTTTTTTAATGTGTTAGAATGAAGTAACCTAAACATATTCCATGCATATTTTTGATTGAAACACAATTTTTAATTATGAAAATTACTAATATATTCATATTCGAAAACACTATGAGTTATTAACTATTTATTAAATTTTGCACGAATAGAATAGGCATTATAAAACTTTTCTGCTTCGGAAATTACAGCTTATTCCTATCCTTTTTTTTTTTTTTTTTTTTTTTTTTTTCGAGTTACAGTGGTATTCCATTTTTTATTGCTGTTAGGAGGTCATCTTCTGTGTCACCTATAAACTTGTATACATATGAATTAAAACCGTTATTCAAGTAAGTTTAGATACATACATCATTTCATAAAATTAGTATTACTTTAATTTTTTATTTAAAATTGTCATACTTATTTTCAGGTTATTATTGGAATGGATATAATACTTTTCTGCATGGGATCTTTTTTTTTTTTTTTTTTTTTTTTTTTTTTTATGTAGGGAAGAACCTCCAATATATTTTCATTTGTGCATCTATTAAGAATTAATTAAAAGTGTGCAAACAATACCTTTTTTCCGAACCGCCATGATCTCTGGAATTCGAATGTGGAATCAAAATTCAGTGTTATAATTCGAAAGAAATGAAGTTAGGGTAAATTTTAATATGTAAACCTAACGTAAATACGTAGATCCCTTAAGCAAAATTTAACTGTTTCATTAATAACTAGACGTTATTACAAATCGACCAGCAACAGTCTCATGTTTCTACGATAATTTACGACAAAATTAGTCGCGGAAAGGCGATTTTCTTTTTCTTTTTTTTTTTCTGATTGTACTGTGAGCTTACATGAAATCTTATTGTAATACGTACTAATCATAAAATACTTTGCAATTTTCAGATTCTTCATGAAACATAATTATGTATTTATCACATCTGTATTTTAATATCATGTACCATTAAATAATATTAAAAATTTATATTTAACTTCCAGAAATGTACATATAATGCTTTTATGGTAACATTTGATACATTATCAGTACTTTGTAGGGTAAGGTGAGCTAATTATCATAAATCAACTTCAACGAGCTTAAATGAAAATGGTTTTAAAAAAAGTATTTTATTGCTATTTTAGTATTATGCTATTCATTCCTTCATATAAAAATTATTCGATATAAAATTAAAAGAATATTTATAAATTTTTAATGAAAGCCAAATTTAGAAATGTACGTACAGACTTATTCTATATCTGAGACAGATTATGATACCCTCTGCGGTAAAAAGTAATTACGCATTCTTTTGTGTGACGCAAGCATTATTGTAACCGTCTTTTTCTGCATAATGGAAGAAATACAATTTTTAAGAAACCAATATTTTATTTATGTGCTCCTTATAATATGTATCGTAACACTGATGTATAACCAAAATGTAAGCTGAACCATTTCTGATCGTAATATATAGATGTAAATGTTTTTGTTGTTAAAGTCTCAATATCTGTTGTTGTTAAAGTATTATATATCTAAATATGAAACAACACTCTATACATATAAATAATGTATGTCTAATAAAATATATAAAATGTGACAGTATAAAATAAATATAAATTACTGTAAGTGTAAATACGTTAATCAAGTAACTGTTAGTGTTCCAATTGATGTGTGAAGTCGCAAAGTACTCTAAATTGTTTGTGAATCGGTTTTACTGTTTCTAAGCAACTGACTATCAGTTAAATAAATGGTGTGTCTTAATATTGTATAACCTTAACTTCCTTAAACAAAATATCCCAGGGATGTATCTCTAAGAAGTTAAGTTTGATCTCTTTGTATTGTTCAATGTATAAAAAAATTTATTTCAGATATAAATATCTATACAAATGTTATAAAATCAATGCTTTATTGTACACTCGTGATGAATTGTGTGAACATCCAGTGAGAAAATATTTTGATGTAAGATGTATCATTACTGAAAAAAATAAAGTTATTAAATCCTCAATGCTTACTCTGATCAATTTACAGAAGATGAAAACGCAATTTTAAATATTTAAATTCACCATATAGGAATTTATGGTGACTTGGCATCTTTGATTTGGTACTATTAAAAGTTTTATATAAAAACTTACATTTTCATTTAATATTTATAAACTGAACTATTTTAGATTTTTCAGTAAAGTATATATTCAGGCAACAATTTTTATGGGTTTTTTATACATTTTTTAAAGTTTTAAATCTTTAAAATACGTTTTCTCAGTTTGCATTTTTTCATGATTTCATGATTTTCAAAATATTTACAGGTATTTAAGAAAAGACTTAATTACTTTTTGGGGTGTTTAACAGAATCTACATAAAAGAATTAGAGATGGATTTTACAATATCGTTCAAAAAAAATTATTTTTTAAGAATATATGACAAAAATCATGTTTTTTTTTTTTTTTTTTTTTTTTTTTTTCCGAAAATTTTTACATAAACAGGCACTTTTCACTTTTTTTCCCTCAAAAACAAAGCAATAAATTTCAAACTCCATCCTTAATTCTTTAAGTAGGTTTTATTAAACTTTAAAAATAATAATTAAATTTTTTTCTTAAATATCTCTTGAAATTTAAGCATTTTAAAGATAATTAATTCATGAAAAAATGCAGACAGAGAAAACGCAATTTAGAGATTTCATATTTTGATGTGAGATGTATCATGGCTGAATAAATGAAGTTATTAAATCATCAATGCTTACTCTGATCAATTTACAGAAGATGAAAACGCAATTTGAAATATTTAAATTCACCATATAGGAACTTGGCATCTTTGATTTGGTACTATAAAAAATTTTACATAAAAGCTTATATTTTCATTTAATATTTATAAATTGAACTATTTTAGATTTTTCAGTAAAGTATATATTCATGCAACAATTTTTTATGGTTTTTTTTTTTTTTTTTTTTTTTTTTTTAATATATTTTTTACAGTTTTAAATCTTTAAATTACGTTTTCTCAGTTTGCATTTTTTCATAATTTCATGATCTTCAAAATGTTTACATATATTTAAGAAAAGACTTAATTACTTTTTGGGGTGTTTAACGGAATCTACATAAAAGAATTAGGGATGGATTTTACAATATCGTTCAAAGAAAAATTATTTTTTAAGAATATATGACAAAAATCATGTTTTTTTTTTTTTTTTTTTTTTTTCCGAAAATTTTTACATAAACAGGCACTTTTCACTTTTTTTCCCTCAAAAACAAAGCAATAAATTTCAAACTCCATCCTTAATTCTTTAAGTAGGTTTTATTAAACTTTAAAAAAAATAATTAAATTTTTTTCTTAAATATCTCTTGAAATTTAAGCATTTTAAAGATAATTAATTCATGAAAAAATGCAGACAGAGAAAACGCAATTTAGAGATTTCATATTTTGATGTGAGATGTATCATGGCTGAATAAATGAAGTTATTAAATCATCAATGCTTACTCTGATCAATTTACAGAAGATGAAAACGCAATTTGAAATATTTAAATTCGCCATATAGGAATTTAAGGTGACTTGGCATCTTTGATTTGGTACTATTAAAAGTTTTATATAAGAGCTTATATTTTCATTTAATATTTATAAATTGAACTATTTTAAATTTTTCAGTAAAATTTCAAGCAACAATTTTTATGGTTTTTTGATACATTTTTTTTTTTTTTTTTTACAGTTTTAAATCTTTAAATTTCAGTTTGCATCTTTTCATGATTTCATGATCTTCAAAATGTTTACAGATATTTAAGAAAATACTTAATTACTTTTTGAGGTGTTTAACAGAACCTGCATAAAAGAATTAGGGATGGATTTTACAATATCGTTCAAAGAAAAATTATTTTTAAAAAATATATAACAAAAATCATAATTTTTTTTTCCCGCAATTTTTTGCATAAACAAGCACTTTTAATTTTTTTTTTTTTCCTCAAAAACAAAGCAATAAATTTGAAAATCCATCCCTAATTCATTCTTTAAGTATGTTTTATTAAGCTTTCAAAAAATAATTACATTTTTTCTTAAATATCTGTTGAAATTTAAACATTTTAAAGATAGTGAATTCATGAAAAAATGCAGACAGAGAAAACGCAATTTAGAGATTTCATATTTTGATGTAAGATATATAATGGCTGAAAAAATAAAGTTATTAAATAATCAACGCTTACTCTGATCAATTTACTGAAGATGAAAATGCAATTTTAAATATTTAAATTCACCATATAGGAATTTAAGCTGACTTGGCATCTTTGATTTGGTACTATTAAAAAGTTTTATATAAAAGCTTATATTTTCATTTAATGTTTATAAATTGAATTATTTTAAATTTGTTCAGTAAAGTATATATTCAGGCAACAATTTGTATGGTTTTTTGATACATTTTTTACAGTTTTAAATCTTTATATTACGTTTTCTCAAATTGCATTTTTTCATAAATTCATGATCTTCAAAATGTTTTAAACTTCTACCGGTATTTAAGAAAAGACTTTTGGGGTCATTTCTTTCAATTTTTTTTTTTTTTTTTTTTAATATATAACAAATATCATGTTTTTTTTTTTACCGCAATTTTTTACATAAACAAGCACGTTTTAATTTTTTTTTTTTTTTTTTCTCAAAAGCTAAGCAATAAATTTCAAATTCCATCCCTAATTCTTCAAATAGGTTTCATCAAACATCCAAAAAATAATTAAATATTTTCTTAAATATCTGTTGAAATTTAAGCATTTTAAAGATAATAAATTCATGAAAAAATGCAGACTGAGAAAACTCAATTTACAGATTTCAAATCTATAAAAGCTATTAAGAACCATAAGAATTGTAGCCTGAATGCATATTTTATTGAACACACCTAATATAGTTAAATTTATAAATGTTAAATTTAAAAGTAAACATTTATATGAAACATTCATACATGCTAAGACAAAGATTCTAAATCCCTTAAGATGTTAAAGGAACAAATTCAATATATATATATATATATATATATATATATATATATATATATATAATAGATAACGTAATAAAATTTAATCTTAAAATTTAGCAATTAATAGAACTAAAACAATAACAGCACACAAAAATATAGAACTGAATTTAACATAGAGGAAAGACTGACACAAAAAATGCGAGATAGATTAAGAACCAATGAGTTACAATAATAACTTAAAATACATACGCCGACCTGAATGATAATAAAAAAAGACCATTAAACTAATGACAAAGAAAACAAATAATTGACCACAGAATTAATTGGATATAAATGCTTAAAATTAGAAGTATACTTATGAAGGGGCGAGTACTTCATAAAGCTGTGAAAGCTGCATCGATTTCGTAAAACGATATTGCTATATATATATATATATGTATATATTAGTAGGAATTGCTTTTAAAATGCATTATTTAATAACACAGAATTTGGTTTTTATTTAAAGATATACCGGGAGTCTTATAAATCTGTAAACATTTTAAAAATTCATAAAGATTGAAGGAATTGGTAAAATTGAACCTGTGGTTTGCAAAAAAAGTTATTCTCGTAATTTTTTTTTTTTTTTTTTTTTTTTTTTTTTTTTTGGGGGGGGGGGGGGAGTATAATAGTTAAAATTTTTGTCAATAAAGGGCAAATCACACACTTCCATGCAAAACTGTATTTATTTTCATGCAAATATTTACAGGCATATAAAGCCTAGTCTATATGTCTGCCATGACCACAAATTACAGTTTGCAAACGAATTGGAACGCCACTGACTGCAGCGTCAGCCGTCAGTTCTGAACAGAGGGAAAACATCTTCATCAATAACGCATTTACAGCCAAATCAGCAATCACAATTAAAACATCATGTATGCGCAAGTAGAAGCAAAATAAAATCTTTTTGTAAAAAAATAGAACCGACTAAAGGAACTACTGTTCAAACAACTAAAAATGAAAGAAAATTAGCAGAAAATGGAACTGTAAATTGCGCCTAAAAGTATAAAATAATTTCCTTCGCCAAACAACCTGTAACACTACAAATAATCATAACTTTTGAAGTCGGCGCAAAATTAAATAAAATTTAATTAGCTTTTAAAGTTTTGTCTTTAGATCGGTAGCAACAAATGCTGTTGTTTCGAATGATCCATTTTCATGTTTCCTTTATTATTTTATCACTGTACACAATTGGTCCATTAGTAGCATCTACATAGAACAGTGAACGTTCTTCACAATGCGGTATTTATGTTTCTACGAAGTTAGAGTTTCCTTTGCAAATTTGGTATAACTTTGATAACTATCATCCTTGATGGCTTTTGGATTTGGGGATCAATACGTAAGGCAAAAATATACACGCAAGATGTATATTTTTATAACATATATTGTATGATGTGTTGTTTCATATTCTTGATTTATCTCTTGATATACCTTATGAAAATAATCATGATATCCCAAAGAAATTAAATATGTTTCCCAGATAATTTTTCGATTTTTCTTTCACCAAGGACGTCAGATACCAGCATCTTCGCCAACTTTTGCTGCTTACGAAATCTTATTTGTTTTCTTTAATCAAATTAGTTCTCGGTTGCGTTTTGCAGGTAACAATGTGAGATGTGTATTTTGAATAGGATTTGATTTTTGTATTGAACAAAGGTATCAATTTTTATTTAATTTTGCGCCGACTTCAAAAGTTATGATTATTTGTAGTGTTACAGGTTGTTTAGCGAAGGAAATTATTTTATACTTTTAGGCGCAATTTACAGTTCCATTTTCTGCTAATTTTCTTTCATTTTTAGTTGTTTGAACAGTAGTTCCTTTTTGGAGTCGGTTCTATTTTTTTACAAAAAGATTTTATTTTTCTCTTTTCAGTGAAAACTTATTTATATAGCAGAGCATCAGAAGACGTTCGACGGAAGTTTCACAAATCATAAGTTCCAAGAAAAGTGACATTACTCAAAAAATGGTTTATGTCACTGAAAAATACATAAAATGCACCCAATGTGAAAAAAAAAAGTTGCATCTCCATCTAGAAAGTTATCCACTCGAGAGACAGTTGTGCCAGTTTTATTATAGTCAAGTTATTTTAAGATTGATTTTTCTCAAATGCTGCATTTTTAAGTTGTTTTACTTTTCTTGCCTTTATCGGATATGAGCAAAAAACTATCTATTGAACGAACATACGTTAAATTAAAAAGTCTTTAGAAATGTAAAGGACGGATACGCTGTATTCGTAACCGAAAATTCTGTTAGGCACATATATTGTACTTTACAGTGAATACGTGTCATCCGCTGCGCTGGAAATTGCGCAGCGTAAAGTTCCAATAAAGAGCAAAATATGCATTGCAGCTGACGGACAGAAGTTTCAACATCGATACTTACATACTACTTTTACCATTGTAGCTGCATGTGTTCAGCAGTTAGAGTGAGAACAGATTTTTGTGAGTATCCTGTAATTTGTTTATATCTTAATGAAATCATAATGAAACCTGTTTCAGGCCAAGATCATTACGACAACAAAAAAAATATTAAAATTGAATCATCTCTTACGAAGTTATAAGCTAACAAATTTCAACAACAACAACGAGAAACATGGTTTGCATTGAGACCCTCTTCCTTTATGATGTCGGTGTAAAACGTCTCTGCGTTAATCGATGTGACCGCTTACAATAACCATATTTTGAATTTTACATAGCCTAAATGTCACCCGCTACGCTACAACATATGCAATGTCATTCAAGTGTGCACAAAATAGAAAATTGTGAACAAAGAAATGCACGTTTTAAGCGTTCGGTTTTTAGCATTAATTTCTAAACTATCTTTGCGTACTACATCGATGGTGCTCTGCAATTTTATAATTCACTTTTTCCCCTGTCTTGAAACGTTTCCGAGATAGGATCGCTAACTCCACTCTTTTCCACCAGGTGGCGCTTTAGACGATTGAATCGCGTAGCACATGTCCACTTTACTATGCCTACATACCACTTTTATAACTATAGCTGCAGCTGTTTAGCAGTTAAAAGAGTCGGGACTGACATTTTTGGGCACCCTTTATTTTCTTTTGATCGTAAAGATTTTACAATGGGATTTATTTCAGACCAAGACCTTTACAATAAAACAAAAAGTATCAAAATCGGATCATCTGTTCAGAAGTTATGAGCTAACAAACAAAAACAAAAACAAAAAACATACGCTTTGAATTGAGAACCTCCTCCTTTTTGAAGTCGGTTAATTAGAGCATCTCTTACGAAATTATAAGCTTACAAACACCAACAACAAACATAGCTTGAATTAATAACACAATCCTTTCTGGAGTTGGTTTAAAACGACTTTGCGCTAATCGATGTGACCGCTTACAGTAACAGTACTTTGAACCACAGAGTATACGTGTCATCCGCTACGCTGCAAAGTGTGCAACGTAGTTCAAGTGTGCACAATGTAGGAAATTGCGAAAAAACAACTGCACGTTTTAAGCGTTCTATTTTTAGCAATAATGTCTTTTCGTAGTAAATCGAAGATGCTCTACAACTTCGTAATTAACTTTTCTCCCATCTTGAACCGTTTTTGAGATAGGAGCGCTAATTCCACTGTTTTTCACCAGATGGCGCTTTATTTTCTTTAGATTGTAAAGAAGTTATAATGGGACCTAGTTAGACCAAGATCTCTACAACAAAACAAAAAGTATCAAGTAACCGCATTTTGAACTATATAGCGTATGTCTCAGCAGCTACGTTACAACGTGAGCAATGTAGCTCAAGTATGTATAGTGTAAGAAATTGCGAACAAAAAAATGCACGTTTTTAGCCTTGTATTTTTAGCATCAATCTCAAAACTATCTTTTCGTACTAAATCGATGATGCTCTGCAATTTTATAATTCACTTTTTCCCCCTGTCTTGAACCGTTTCAGAGATAGGAACGTTAGTATGAATGTCTAAACTATCTTTTTGTACTAAATCGGTGATACCCTTCAGCTTTGTAATTTACTTTTTCTCTAGAACCGTTTTCGAGATAGGAACACTAACTCCGCTATTTTCCACCAGGTGGCGCTGCAAGCGGTTTAACCTTGTACAGCATGGCCACTTTTCTATACTTACATACCATTTTTATCACTATAGCTGCAGTCGTTTAGCAGTTAAAAGAGTTAAGACTGATTTTTTTGGGCACCCTGTATTTTCTTTAGATCGTAAAGATATTACAATGGGACCTATTGTAGACCAAGACCTTTTCAACAAAACAAAAAGTATCAAAATCGGAGCATCCGTTCAGAAGTTATGAGCTAACAAACATAAAAAAAACATACGGTTTGAATTGAGAACCTTCCTTCTTTTTTTGAAGTCGGTTAATTAGAAATAAGATGAGTTAATCACAAAACCGTGCAATTATTAGAATCCTGCTTTTGCATAATTCTCCCTACACATCCGTGCTGAGCCCTCTGTCGATGAAAATGTTAACCCTCTGTACCATACTGTAGACTGTAGGCAACATACCGTTCGATCGTGGTTCAAATTCAAAGAATCGGTTCTACAACGTAATCACGCACTGTAGCCTGTCGTATACACTCACAGTTAGAGAATCTAGTATCTAGAAACACAACTGGATGGCGCCGTATGTCGTAAGTTGAAGTTCATTACTCGACAGTGGGTAACTAACGACAAGTGCGGACCGGCTCTGATTCAAAAAATAATAAAAAATAGTTTTTCGTGTGTTTTGTGTTTTATATTGAAACAGTGAAGAGGTAAGTGTTTCAAATTCATTGTATAATATTGATTTTGACCCAATTTCACGTATTTTATAGGATTTTATGCTAAAAAGTGTTTGTTGCCTGTAGGTGTTTTTGTTTGTTTTTTCGAAATTTATGAGAAATAAAAAAAAAAAAAAACCTGAAACACGTGTATTTTATTTTTTTCCAATTATTACGAAACAAATAAACACAAAAATATTAAAGGTCATGAGTTACAGAGGGTTAACTTTTTTTTTTTTTTTTTTTTTTTTTTTACCAAAAGAAATCTCCTTTCACAAGAATAACAAAACGCGTTCAGTTTTATCAATTTCTTCAAGTTTTATGAATTTTCAAAATGTCTACAGACCTGTGGGATACTCGATATAATATTTATTTTGCCCCATTATAACTCATGAATTAACATATATTTTTAAACTTTGGTTTCACATTCCAGAAATTCACATCTCTTAAATTCATTATAGTTTTCTAAAAATCGATTTTTTCAATTTTTAATAATGTATTTTGAAGCTATAAAATTCAACATAAAATACCACATAGTGAAAATACCACATGTAAAATACTACATGTAAAATACCACATAGTGAAAACTTGCATTGTATCGTTTCAAAATTATGCATATATATATATATAAATCGATTTTTAGAAAACGATAACCAATTTAACAGTTGTTAATTTTTTAATGTGAAAACGGAATTTATGCACTTAGTGAAAAATTCTTATTTTTCATCTTAAATTTTAAAAAATAAAAAATAAAAGTAGTTTAAAAACATTTTTTAAAAACAAGTATTAATTTAAAGGTTGTGAATTTCTGAATTTGAAAACGGAATTTAAAAAACGTATTAGGTATTGAGTAATTGTGGAAAAAAAAATTCCCATTGAATAACATGTGCTTTTGCTGTCGGCTAAATCATATAATCTCCCCTCTTAAGGGTTAAGTATCTGAAGATTCTCATGTTACCTTAATTAGGGCTTAAAAGGGGACATTTTGCTAAATTTTAATCTACTGTTGAAAATTACAGCAGAGAGATAGAGAAAAGTTTAAAAACCTTCGACTTCCCTTTTCTACTCCTTTAGGATAAAATTTCGTTAAATGCATTTATAGGAAACACTTTTTGTCATTAAAAGAACCTACTGTACAAATGGCATTTTTTTAACTTCAGCGGTTTAGATTCGTGAGTGAGTCAGTGGTATTTCGAGTTTATATATACAGATATCGGAAGGCTTTCGATGTTACAGATAAACATATAATTAATCTGCATAACAAATAAAAGATCTTTTCTTAGAATAACAATTTTCTTTTCAAAAGTGTTGTCAATTTAGGGTTACAAGTTTAAGGTTTTATAAGTGAATTAGTCCAAAAATAATTCATTTGTAACACACGATAACTGTTCATATTTTCAAAGCTTATTATTAAGTATAGGAACAAAAAAATATTTTATTATTACTACAAAAAGTGATTCATTTAAATAGAGACCTGTGCAGCTAGCAAACCAGCTTGTAATCTTAATATAAATAAAAGTCATTGTATGTATGTATGTATGTAAGTTTTACCATTAAATCGAATAGAACCAAAGTTGACTCAGTTCATTACCACAGTTCAAATACTTTGGAGATTTGACATTGCTAAAGGCATGTGCAAAGGGAAGGGGTGAGGAAACCCCCCTCGAAAATCGTATATTTGTATGATTTCTACTGTAATAACATTACAACTAAAAGTTTCAAATCTGATATGTAGGTTACATTTAATAAATATATTTTCTTCCTAAGAAGAGGTTTTTTTAAATTTGAAATTAAAAATCGGTGTGAAGAGATTAAAAAAAAGGGGGGGGGGGAGGGGGATCTAAAATTACGCTTTTGTCAAAATTCGAATCATACGATTTAAACATTTTGCAGTGAATACGTCAAAAATCACATGCTGTTTTAATATAATAAAAATAAAAATAATTTTTATAATATATTAAAATGACGTCAATTTCAGAAAATATTCCAAATGAAGTGAAAATGGCATCTTTGAAAATGACATTATTTCTCAGATGTCATGCGATTAGAAAGTGCATTTTCATAGGGAAAACGTCTATGCTTTACTATGATTATGTCGGTCTTTTATTTACTAGCGATAGAACAAGTAGTTACAAATAGCAGTCCGACAAGGAAGGTCTCCTTAAAGTGCATACTCAGAATATTATTTTTTAAAAATTCTATTTTTACTGCCTACTTTCGTTATATATGACCAGTCAAATTTATTTGCCCAATGGGAAATCTAAAAAAAATAAAATACTTTCGAGTATTTGGCGCGTAAAAGCCAAATACACCATACGATTTAAAGAACAAAATACTTCCTCGCCAAATGGGAGTAATATTAATAATTTGGAAAATTGCTTACTAAACAAATGTATAAAGAATAGTTATTGAAAATTTGAAAATTATCAAATAAAATAGTTAATTACTTTTTATATAAGCTTTTACAAGTTACTTCTGACTTCTGGTTTACTTCTTTAAAATGTTTTTTTACTTTCTCTTACCCATATATATGGTAGAGAAAGTACTGTTTTTGATCCAAATTTTCGAACTTGTGTTTTTGTTATATTTACATATTTTGAGATCAGCTGAATCCAAAAATCCTGTTTTTAGCTGTTGCCCTCTGTGTTTGTGTGTGTCTGTTATCAGCATATCTCAAGAACAAACAGTAGCAGAAAATTCAAACTTGATATTCTAAATGCGTATCATATAAGGATGCTACACTAAACTTTTCGTTGAGATCAAGCAAATGGTTAGTGTACAGGGACATCCAAGAGAATTCAAATACATTATAAGTATGGGGAAATTTCAGGTAAGTACAGCTTAACATATATAGGGTTACTTAATCAAAACAGAATTAACAAAATTTATTATATGTGCAAAAGCACGTTTTGTGAAGATCGTTGTATGGAAATCATTTATTGAGTTACAGGACTACCCAAAATTTTGGATATATTGTGGCTATACTTGGAAACTGCTAGAATTGCAATTCTTTTGTGCCGGATGTTTTTGAAGTAAGATTAAATTTAAGTACAAAATATTGTTTATAATGTACATTGATTAAAGACAATATACATGATTACCCAAAATTAAAAAAAATTAAACTGATGGCAATGCTTTGCTACATTTTACTATGCCAACGAAGACTGCTTAGGAAGAAAAATTAATTTTCCATACGCATACTGTAAACAAGGTATTTTTTTTTTCAACATTTATGTATATACAAGGTGTTTCAAAAGTCTGGATACACCAAAATATCTCGAAAGGAAAGGAAATTTGCTGAAAACTTTGATTTCAAAAGTTTCATGGATTTCAATAATCTACAACAAAAGCTATCACAAGTGGGGCCCCAATGACACAAACTTCTTTTTTTTTAATAGAAACCATATCTTTTCTTGGCAGAATCGCGTTAAGCAGAAAAAATCTGTTTGAAATCATGTGCTTCTTTTATATTTTGCAGCATAGGGGGGCCCGGGGCCCCCATTTTTATGTTGTGTTTCATAAGTCTGGATACACCAAAATATCTTGAAAGGAAAGCAAATTTGCTGAAAACATTGATTTAAAAAAGTTTCATGGATTTAAGTAATCTACCACATGATGTATCACAAGTGGGTCCCGGGGCCCCTGGTGACCCCACGTGGCACAAAATTCATTTTTTTTTTAAATAGAAAAAATATTTTTTTTAAATAATTCATCGCAGAATCGTGTTAAACGGAAAAAAATTGTTTATAATCATGTACTGCTTTTATATTTTGCAACATAGGGGGCCCAGGGGCGCCCATATGTTTATGTTGTGTTTCACAAGTCTGGATACACCAAATATTTCGAAAGGAAAGCAAATTTGCTTAAAACATTGATTTCTAATGTTTCATAGATTTAAAGAATCAACCATATAAGGTATCACAAGTAAGTCCCGGGATCCCCTCTTTTCACAAATTTCATATTTTTTAATAGAAACCATACTTTTTCATTGCAGAATCGTGTTAAACGGAAAAAACGTGTTTATAATCATGTGCTGCTTTTATATTTTTGAGCATAGGGGGCCCCGGGAGCTTCTATTTTTATATTGTAATCAAAAATTTGGAAATCCCAAAATATCACAATAAAAAAGAAACTTCTTTGAACACATTAATTTCAAAAATTTCGTGTTTTCGAATGATTTGTTACATGAAGTACCATGAGGCCCCGAGGACCCTGCCTTTGAGGGGCCCATGTGACACAAATTCAATTTTCTCAAACAGAAATTGAACTTTTTCTTTATAGAATATCGTTAAGTGAAAAAAAAAAAAAAAAAACTATTTTAAATAATGTATTGCTTTTTTTTTTTTTTTTTTTTTTTTTTTTTTAATTGAAGCATAAGGGACATTAGGGCCCTGAAAATTACGTTGTAAGAAAAAACTGGAAAATCCGAAAATACCTTAATAAAAAAGAAATTTTGTTGCATACAATGGTTACGTTTTTATTTATTCGAAAGATGTATTAGATAAATTAAAGTATGTTTGCCCACAGGAGCACTAGGACCCCACATTATACAAACTCCATTTTTTTAAATCAAAAATAGGCTTTTCCTTCACATTATCGTATTAAGAAAAAGTATGGTTTAAAGAAAAGGTATGGATTATTGTATAGAAATGTATCGTAGAGAAAAGTTTCCATTTGAAAAAATGAAGTGTTTGTTACATGGGGCCCTTGGGGTTCCACCTATAGTAGCTTGTCTGATAGGTCATTTGGATACACGACACATTTGTAATCATTGGGTTTGAGCAAAATTGCTTTTTTATTGACATATTTTGGGATTTTCAGGTATTTTATTACAACATAAAAATAGGTGTCCCGGAACCACATTAAAATTAAAATAAAAAATGAATACCTTTTTCAATGCAGATTTTTTTTTCCGTGTAACACGATTTTAACATTTTCCTTTGAAAAAATGGAGTCTGCGTCATGTGGGCCCCTGGGAACCACAGAGGGCGCCATTTATGATACTTCATACGATAGATTATTTGAATGCACAAAAGTTATGAAATGAATGTGTCCAGCAAATTTGCATTTTTATTGAGACATTTTAGGATATCTGGATTTATTATTACAACATAAAATCGGTCCCCCGGGGCCCCCTATTCTGCAACACGAAAAAAGCAATACATGACTTATAACAGATTTTTTTCTGCCTTATCCTCTTCTGTGAAGAAAAAGTATAGTTTCTAATTGAAAAGACTGAATTGATGCCTTGTGGAGCCCTCAGGAGCCCCGAGGATATCACTCATAGTACTTCACCTAATGAATTATTCTAATGCATGAAACTTTTGAAATTAATGTATTCAGCGAATTCTTTTTATTCAAATATTTTAGGATTTCCAAATTTTTTATTACAACATAAAAATAAGGGCTCGGAGCCCCCAACGCTGCAAAATATAAAAGCAGTGTATGATTTTAAACAGATTTTTTCCGCTTAACACGATTCTGCAAAGAAAAAGTAAGGTTTCCATTTAAAAAAATTAATTTTGTGCCACGTGAGGCCCCCGGGGCCCACTCGTGACACCTCATGTGGTAGATTATTTAAATCCGTGAAACTTTTGAAATCAATTTTTAGCAAATTTGCTTTCTTTTCGAGATATTCTTGCGTATCCAGACTTATGAAACACAACATAATAATAGGAGCCCCGGGGCCTCCTATGCTGCAAAATATAAAAGCAGTACATGATTTCAAACAGCTTTTTCTGCTAGACACGATTCTACAAAGAAAAAGTATGGTTTCTATTTAAAAAAATGAATTTTGTGCCACGTGGGGCCCCAGAGGCCCACTCGTGATACCTCATGTGGTAGATTATTTAAATCTATGAAACTTTTGAAATCAATGTTTTCAGCAAATTTGCTTTCCTTTCGAAATATTTTGGTGCATTCCAGACTTATAAAATACAAATTAAAAATAGGGGCCCCGGGGCCCCCTATGCTGCAAAATATAAAACCAGTACATGATTTCAAACAGATTTTTTCTGCTTAACACGATTCTGCAAAGGAAAAATATGGTTTCTATTTAAAAAAATGAAGTTTGTGTCACGTGAGGTCCCCAGGGGCCCCCGGAACCCATTTGTGATACCTCATGTGGTAGATTATTTAAATTCATGAAACTTTTGAAATCAATGTTTTCAGTAAATTTGCTTTCCTTTCGAGATATTTTGGTGTTTCCAGACTTTTGAAACACCCTGTATATATATAGTATATATAATGCTAGCAGGCTTTGCCCGCTTCGCTGGTCATTATATTGAAATGAATTCCCAAAACAGCATATCATTAATAATAATAAAATATCTTTAAAAAAAATTAAAAAATCATTGAAATCCGTCAAAATCTAAGTTTAAGTTCCTGCTACTTTCTGTAGCGGTATTCCCGCTCACCACAGTCGAGTCTGGAGCCCCAATGCCTTCGGCAGTCTCCTACCTGCTTTTTACTCCCCTTATCCCTCGCGGTTAAAGTTGAAAGTTTTAAAAAATCTCATCAAAGTGCATATTTCGTACACTTAATTTACACCCACACACCAAAATTCCTCATTCTTAGGTAATTTGACGGATTTAAGCTTCAAAATGTGTTTTTTTTCACCGCCCGCCCCAAGGGGAGGGGGATGGGTAAATTCGCAAAATTACTTTATATTGCATGTTGCATACACATACCTAACCAACACATAAAAAAATTGAGATCCTGAAATTATTTAAAGCAAATTAATAACAGTTTATTACTATTATTATTATTATTATTATTATTATTATTATTATTTTGTAAATGATTGTATGCACTATAATTGAACGAGGGATTGAGAGGGAGCTCCACACAGAGTTACATGTGAAATAAAACTGTTTCTAAACCTATTTTAGATTATTTTAAAAGTACGTTGAACTTTATTATCTTATGCTATTGACCTTAAGACTTAATATGCAATCTATCTTTATAGTATTGAAACGCAGGATAAGAAAAAGTCATGTGAGTGATACATCAGATTATTTATCGCATAATTAACAACCGTTTAAGTCACATATGCTTCAGTTATGCACTTAAGTTATACGTATAATTAAACTTTATTTTGTTTGAAAAACCTTTTGAATTTTGCAGTTTTGCAAATTACAATTGTTAATTTATAATTTTAGTTAACTTCATTTTATTTATTTATTATTTTTTTTTTTTTAATCTGAAAAAAAAATATCATTTTTAGCTGAAAATGTAGGTTTTAAAAATTGACACGCAGTATTGTTAAGATATAATTCGGAAATACCTTTCATTTTGTAATTAGAACTTAAAATGTGAACAATTGTAACTATTTGAGCGGAACTTTCGTCCTTGTTTTGCTGAAACTTATCTTAATGTTTCTAGTATTTTTTAGTCTCCGGACCACCTCTAGAGGTGAGTTCCAGATCGTCGCCAATTGTCTATTGCACGGCACTAGTGTGACGTAAAAACTAACCAACCTAGTATTTTTTTCTTTTGATGGGGTGAATATGGAATAGGATCCATCTTTAAATAAAGCGCATTTCCATATCAACCAGCATTCTAATATACCAATAAATTTGTTTATGTGAGTTTTTGGTTAATCAAAATGTTTTCGATATTGTCTCTCACAGTACAAATTAAAATAAATCTGTGCTTAAAACTCTTAATTCTTCATAATTTTCCCTTAAAAATGCGATTAAAATTCGAATGAATCAACAGATTTATATATATGTATTATGTTTTGTCCAAACTTATAGTCATAAAAAATTATTTTAAATTAAATTTATTTAAACTAATTTAGCACGTAGATTTGAAAAAGTTTTTTTGGTAAATTTTATCTAACCAGCACGGTAATAAAATGACAATGACCGGAAATTTTTATATTTTTAATATTAATGTGTATGCTTTACTAAAAATTGGGCTTTAATGTGAGTTAAAATCCATTATATAATCAGTTTAAAAAAATTTCTAAACCAGTGAGTCATAATCAGTTTTCCAAGAAAATACAAAATGTGTTCCAAAATAATTCATTTGTAGCAAACGATAACTTTTCGTACTTTCGATTTTTTTTAATAAATACAGGAATTAAAAACTGAGACTCATTATTATAAAAATGATTCATTTAAATACAGTAACCAGTGAAGAGAGCAGAACCAGATAGTATATCTTAAAAACAACATTGCAGTTTCGTCCTTATTCAAGTGAAAGGATGGAGTTAGGTTAAAGGAAATTTTTAAAAACATATAATTCTTTGTTAATTCTATCCTACAAGGACTTCATTATGTGCTATTTTAAAATTAAATCCTCTTTGTGAAATGTTAAAAGATTCTTGACAAATATTACATTCCAAAATAGTTCGACAGATAATGAGGCTTTTAGGGTTTCAAACTGAATTTTGAGAAAAGCTTTGTTTCATTTAGAAAGCTAAATATTGAAATACAAATATTAGAGGTGTAAAGGGATTAGAGGTGTAAAGCAAAAGGGATAGCTCTAGGTTAGTCGTGTGCAGTTTTGCAAACACACAATCAATAACCTCTCTTAACAATACAACTTCTTAAAGGATTTTCGGTAATAATTTATAATATCTTCAATGGAAAGTGTGTTTTCTAGTATATTTAAATGTGTTTGACATCAGAATATGAAATCTTTTTCCCTAAACATTCAACCAAACAATAAACTATGAGAACTAATTGATGTTACGATATTTCAGAAACTAGTACGTACAAAATTTCATATCCTCTAAAATATTTTTAAGCTCCTTTAAAGACATATGTATCACAATAATTTTGAAAATACCCTCCAGCTTATTCAAATACATATTTGTATATTTCATTACAATAGAGAGTTATAACAAAATATTCATATTAAATTGTTAATTTTTAAGATATGTCCTTTGTTGATGAATAATTTTTAATACCAGAGTTTGCAGAGCTCTTGCTTTCTTACAATCGTTTTATTTTACTGTCACCACAATTTTCAAAAAGGAAATAATTTTCTTGACGATTTCAGTGCTATAATAGCACTAAAACTTTCAAGATTTTTTTTTTTTAATTGCGGAAAAAGTAAAATAAAACGATTACAAAACGGTAGAAGTACTAAGACTCCTTTTAGTACTTGCAATTATCTATAAATTATAGGGACTCATATCTGGTGTCTAAATAATCCGCATAAAAATAGGGCCATCTTCACAAAACTCCACTCTTCACAAAATTCCACTTGTTAATTAGTTCCCTTTTCACAAAATTCTACTTTCTATAAGGGCACATACCTAGAATTCAAATCCATAAAACTGGCCGCTTTACAAAATTTAATTTATAAAATTGGCCTCTTTACAAAATTGAAATTCGAAAAAGTTACTTTTCATAAAATTTCGATATTTAAAAAAGAAAAAAAAAAAAAAAAAAAAAAAATCTTAAAAAAAGAGAAAAAAAAAAAATTCCCCGTGTTTTCAAGTTTTATTTCAAATGACTCTATTTGTTTTGAAACAATATTAATTTGCTATTAAAGACTTTATAGACATACTAAAGTGTAAGTTTGAGATTGAGGGGTTTTTTAGGTCACACTAGTTCTACACTATGGGCAATTGTCGACGGTCTAGGACTCACCCCTAAAGATGGTTTGGATATATGTCATCACAATTTTGATCCTCCACTAAGGGGATCCTCCACTCATCCGCTTCGGTGACCCTCAGAGGTAAAATTTTAACGAGAACATCTAAAATAGAAAATTTTATACAATATCCCCCCCCCAAAAAAAAAAACTAGTATGTTGTGGCCACCACAAGACTTTCTTCTATATTTTCCTATACATATTCAATCAGTAACAATATTTAAAAAAAAAAAAGATTTTTTTTTCCTTTTTTTTTTTTTTTTTTTTTTTTTTTGTGAAAATTAATACATATTCAATCACTAACAATATTTAAAAAAAAAAAAAAAAAAAAAAAATAGAATTTTTTTCTAAGTTTTTTTTTTTTTTTTTTTTTTTTTTTTTGGTTAAAAGTAAAAAAAATCGATAACTTTCTTTTAAATTATCACAGATTTATAGTTCAACCATTCGTTTTAAAGGTATTGACGAGACCTTTCGAATGATACCCATCTTCAAAGTTTACCCCCCCCCGGGGGGAAGCGATGCCCCCCATGCACAAAATTTTTTTCCTAGTTACGTACTACTATTATCAATAATTCATATTAATTTTACAAACACAAGTGTAAAATAACTCTTATTATGCACATTTATACGAATTTTTGTCCTATGCTGCCATGTTAAAAATTTAGATAAAATGCTATCACAGCGCCACCTGTTGAGCTATTGATCCCCAAATATAATCAGCAACAGTTTATGTCGGGGACCAACTAAATACCAAGTTTGGTAAAATTTCGTTAAAAAAAAAAAAAAAAAAAAAAAAAAAAAAAAAAAATACGATTATTTTTCTAAGTTTTTTTTTTTGTTAAAAGTAAAAAAAATCGATAACTTTGTTTTAAATTATCACAGATTTATGGTTCAACCATTCGTTTTAAAGGTATTGACGAGATCTTTCGTATGATACCCATCTTCAAAATTTAACCCCCCCGGGGGGGGTACTTCCCCCCCAGGGGGGGAACCGATGCCCCCCCATGCACAATTTTTTTTCCTAGTTAACTACTACTATCATCAATAATTCAAATTCATTTTACAATCACAAGTTTAAAATAACTCTCATTATGCCCATTTATACGGAATTTTGTCCTATGCTGCCATGTTAAAAATTTGCATAAAATGCGATTACAGCGCCACCTGTTGAGCTATTGATCCCCAAATCTAATGGGCACCAGTTCATGTCAGGGTGCAACTAAATACCAAGTTTGGTTAAATTTCATTCATATGTTCGTGAGATACAGCGTCCACAAAAAAATGATACAGACAGACAGACAGACAGACACACAGACAGACATTTTCTAAAAACTATCAATTCGTGTTCAGGACATCCCAAAACGTGTAGATCCGTCAAAAAACGGAGGTCGAAAATTTTCGCGAATCCAATACTTTCTCTATATTACATATAGAAGAAAGTAAAAATATATATATATATATATAAAAATCCCCACAGCATTTAGTTTATTATGAAAATGGGCCTCAAAGATTAAAACCTGGATCGACTACTGCTGATTATTTCTTTTCTTATCTTTTTCTTTCTTTTCTTAACATTTTTTTTTTTTTTTTTTTTATGAGAAAGTTACTTAGAAATGAAGCAATAGTTTAAAACAGAGATATTTTTCAGTGATCCTAAAAAAAAAAAAAAAAAGTTAAATTTCAATAAAGTAACTAATCTCATTTATTTATGTACATATTTTTAAATGTAGCATCGAAACTGTAACATTTCTGCTTCCCTAATGCATTTGTGCGTACATATTTCACCTGCTGATTAAATAAATATACTAACTTCAATCAGAAACATATGTTCAGCATTTTTAAAACTCATAGTGTGTACTTACATTATCAAATACACAAATTTACATTATAGTTTTTTGATTGTGTACAAAAACATAGTACTTTGAAAGTATTTTTTTATTTTATCAAAAATTTTTTTTTCAAACAAAGGAGACTAAATTGAAAACTTACATAACTGTGTGACTTTTTTTTTTTTTTTTTTTTTTCTTTTTTTGCTTTAAGAATTTTTTTAATAATCTATATATATAAAAGAACACTTCCTGAGTGAGTTAGTGAGTGAGGGGGTGATCTATCAACGCCCAGACCAAACCCCTGGACCTAGAAGCATGAAATTTTGTGACAATGTTCTTTCTATGACGTAGGCATCCGCTAAGAAGCGATTTTACAAAATTCGCCACCCAAGGGGGGGGAGGGGGGGGGCAAAACGTGATTTCACAAAATCCTTCATATCTCAAACAAAAAAACAGATATCCGTAAAATTTTTGCTTTAAAATATAGCTAATACAAATGTCAAAAAAACAATTTCTGGAATTTTCAAAATTCGGTCCCCAAGGGGGGCGGGTGGGGGGGGGGGCAAAACGTGATTTCACATGCGTAAAAACGTGATTTCGCATAATCCTATATATCTCAAACAAAAAAATAGATATGCGTGAAGTTTTTGCTCTAAAATATAGCTAATGCAAATATCTAAAAACCAATTTCTGGAATTTTAGAAATTCAGCCCCCAGGTGGGGCAGCAGGGGGGGGGAGAGGGGGGGAGAGGGGGGGGCAAAAAATAAAAAGAGAGTTAGATCGTTCAAAATTGGTATATAGAGGTTTTCGATACCTACAAATCGATTTCGGATATTTTCGAATTTGTAAAATTATTAGGAGGGGCGGGAAGGGGGGCGGGAAGGGGGGGGGCTATGGGGCAAAAACAAATAGAAATACAGTTAGGCCGTTCAAAATTGGTACAGTTAGGTTTTAGATGCCTGCAAGTCGAATGGGGATATTTTCGAAAGTGTAAAGTTATTAGGAGGGCCGGGAAAGGGGGAGGGGAGAGTGGGGGAGAGGGGGGGGGCAAAAAAATAAAAATAGAGTTAGATCGTTCAAAATTGGTATATAGATGTTTTCGATACTTACAAATCGATTGCGGATACTTTCGAATTTTTAAAATTATTAGGTGGGGCGGGAAAACAAATAGAAATACAGTTAGGCCGTTCAAAATCGGTACAGATAGTCTTTAGAGGCCTGCAAGTCGAATGGGAATTTTTTCGAAAGTGTAAAGTTATTAGGAGGGCCGGGAAGGGGGGGCAGAGGGGCAAAAAAAAAAAGAAAATAGAGTTAGATCATTCAAAATTGGTACATAGAGGTTTCCAATACCTACAAATCGATTGCGGATATTTTCGAATTTTTAAAATTATTGGGAGGGCGGGAAGGGGGGGAGTAGAGCGGTAAAAAAATAAAAATAGAGATATATCGTTCAAAACTGGTGCATAGAGGTTTTTGATACTTACAAATCGATTGCGGATATATTCAAATTTGTAAAATTATTGGGATAGACAGGAGGGGGGGGCGAAGTGGGAAAATAATAGAAATAAGAGTTAGAGCATTTTGGGAATTTTTTCCGAAGGCAGTGAGAACCCGGTGCGACATTTTTCCTTCTCAGATTTTGTTTCTCTTTTTTTTCATGTGATAAAAATTAATGCAATTTTGAGAATTCATTATAGTGATTCATTTAAAAATAGGGACCAGCGAAGCGGGCGTTGCCTGCTAGTCCAGTATAATTTCCATGTAATTTTATCAATCTTATTATCTTATATATAGTCGAATTAAATAGAATTCTTGGAAAGTTTTCAATTGAATTAAAACGAGAAAAAAAAATTCCAGAAATCCTTATTAGTAAAAAAATATATATATATATTTTTTTATTACACTGAAAGGTTTAAATTCCCCCATTGACATACATTGAAATATTCTAATTAAAAGCGGATTACATAATATACTGATAAAACAAACAAACTTTAAACAATAATACTCCGTAACACAGTAAAATTTAATTTTGTTGTTTTAAAAACAGATATTCAGTCTTTAAAAAGTAACAATCATATTAATTTGTGGTATAAAAAAATTGCAAAGGAAAATAAAAATTCAAATTTTTTGTGATTTCACTGAATAGATATTTATAATCGAGTAAATATATTTTATTTTATTGTAAGTATTTAATGTCGGATATTTTCAATTTTAAAAGCCTTTAACATCTTGAAATGAAAGTAAGAAATTATTTTTACTTTCAAACAAAAAATATATCAGAAATGAATTTTTATTTGTTAAATAAATAAGATAATTTCATAATTAAATGCCTAAGGAATTAATAATACTCACTAATATACCCATTAATTTGATAAATAAGATGGAAACAGATTTATTGTTACTATTATTCAACTTTTAAAATCGTTTTAACATATTCAATTAACTAACAAGGTCTTTCAAAATGCCTTTTTAAAGAAAAAAAATATCGTGTTAAATTAATATTTAATTTAATATTAATTTTGACACCCAAAATTTTATTACAAGTAAATAATGTAGATCTTGGCATAAAGGTGCACAGAAATTAGGACATGTTTATCATTTAAAACCCTTTCAGGGGCGGTGGCTAGAGGGTCTATCCACCTACTTTAGAAATTTTTCTCTAAGTGTGCAGTGGCTACTTTTTTTATCCACTTTTATAAAAGTTAATGTGTACTTCTAAAATTGAAATAGAGATGGCAGAACTACAGTAACTTTAAGCAGAATGTGCCTGTGACCTTTTTAAATGGACAAGTTGCGGGAAAATTTTTTGAAGTTTCTTTTACATATTTTTATGAAAAATAATTTTTTATTCAAAAGTATTTGGTAGTGTAAATATACTGTAATGCACCTTTTAAATACAACAGATTTACATATTATCTTAGATCATTAATTTTAGTTTGATTTTTAAAAGCATCTTTTAGGTGGATAGACACAGTGGCTAGAACGCCTAGCCACCACCCACAAAAAAATCCCCACATGCTGAATTTTTTTCTTCATCAAATATGACTTGTAGGGGATGTTTACTTTATGATATATATATATTTAAAAGGAAATTCAATCATTTTTACTTAGTGCCCCTGAAAGGGTTAAGGGAAAAAAAAACCGGTAATAACAGGACGCAGAGAAATAAATAAGGACTTTTGAATAAATTTTTGACTAATTTCAGTCAAATTGGTACAAAATTCACTTATAGTACTAAAGATAAAATAGCAGTATTTCGAAGTAAGGGGGGTGGACTAGGAAGCAGAGGGGAAAGAAAATGATTGTTTTAATATCACCATGTTACCGATTTTAATGAAAATTTGAACAATTATCACTTACTGTTTATGAAAAATTACTGTGAGTGTTAGACATACATGATGGGAGGATGATTTCTTACATTTATTTTCAATTTTGAACTTCCATTTAAACTATAATAATGTGATAAAAATAGCTAAATTTAAAGAACAAGGTTAAAAATAAATGATGAAATGGTTTTCTGTTATTCCATATTTTAATAATCTTTATGAAATAATATACATGTTTCTTCAACAAAAAGCTAAAGGGGTAGAGTAAAAAAAATTAGGTTTCTTTCTGTATCAACTTGTAATTTATTTTAAAGAAAATTGTAAATTGTAGAATACTCTTTATGAAAATCACAGTGAGTGTTACATGGGAAGGGCGATAGTGGGGAAGAGGAAAAGAAAGGAATTGTTTTTATGTCACCCCGCTTCACATATAAACTTAAATTTGTATAAATATCTCTTACTGTTTATGAAAAATTACAATGAGTGTAATATATATCTGGGGATAGGTCTAGGATAGAAAGAGAAAGAAAGTGATTTTTTTATGTCGCTATACCTATGTTTTCGATTTCAATGAAATTTAGTATAAATATCACTTTAGAAACTAGTATGATGTGGCCACCAGAAGACTTTCTTCTATATAATCTTATCCAAATTCACGCAGTACAAATTATTCGGTAAATTACACTGCTCTGCAAAAAAATAATTTTTTTCGAGATCTGATGCCATTCTATCAGATTCATTCGATCAGATTCTTATGTAAAATGACCTCCTAGGAGGAAATTTGAGGGGGTTTGTGCCCAGAAAACAAAAGAAAATCAATAAAACAATCAGTTTCTGTTTCTTTTCCTTTTTTTTTTTTTTTTTTTTTTTTTTCCCGCAATATTTCTCTTATTTTTTACATATTCCAGCTTCCAGTTTGCCAGTTTCTTACCAAAACACCCCACGTAATAAACATTATACAGTGAAAAGGTTTTCAAAATGTTGGTGAGTGGAGTAAAATCTCAAAGCCTTCGCAAGAAAGTTTGACTGATTCACTGTACGACGTTTGCTTTATTTTATATAACTCCCACTTTAAATGTTTTGGGCAGTAAAACATGAACAGTAAAATATCCTTCTTTGACACGTGTTAAAGATCACCACACAAGATCACCACAATCGAGAACACCATAAAGTTCAGTCTCTTATCGCAAAACGTATACTAAATGTAGCTAACGACTGACGACTACAATGATAAGAGCAATGACCTTTAACACGTGTCAAAGCAGGAGATTTTACTTTTCATGTTTTACTGCCAAAGCATTTAACGTGGGAGTTACTGAAAGCAAACGTCGTACAGTGAATCAGTCAAACTTTCTTGCGAAGGCTTTGAGACTTTACTCCACTCACCAACATTTTGAAAAAATTTTCACTATATAATTTTTATTATTTAGGGTGTTGTAAGAAAATGCCAAACTGGGATCTGGAATATGTAAAAAATAAGAGAACTATTGCGAATAAAAAAAAAAAAAAAAAGAAACAGAAACTGATTGTTTTTATTGATTTTCTTTTGTTTTCTGGGCACAAATCCCCTCAAATTTCCTCCTTTCTACAAATGTTCATGTTTTAGAACTTTCTACCTCTGTAACTCCTCAGGTTAGAAGACATTTAATCATCGTTCCTCTCCAAATATAACTGATGGGTAATAAATTACCAAACAATCATAAAAATAAGGGAGGTGGTATATCTAGCAAACGCTGGGTGATTGGTCAAAATGGTGGTCATATTCAGATTCAGGAGGTCATTTTACATAAGAATATGCTGAAATGGTGTCAGAGACAATTTCCATGCCGAGCAGTGTTATTATTTATTAATTATTTTCATGTTGAGTTCAGACGATTCTTAACTCACAGAAGTATAACACTAAATGCTGAAAGAAAGTCAATTTTGTGCCAACATAAATCTATATATATATATCTATATAGATAGATAGATATATATATTTGTTGTTAACAATGAAAAAAGTCGTTAATTTGATTTAACTTACCACAGAGCTATGGTTCAGTCATTCGTTTGAAGGTATTGACGAGTTCTTTCGAAGGATTTTAAATTTTACACACACACGCGGGGGGGGGGACTTTCACCCAGGCGGGTGCCGATGCTCCTACTTTTACACACTTTGTTTCCTGATTTACTTCTACTGTTATCACTAATTCATATTAATTTTACAATCATGCATTAAGCATAAGTCACATTATGTACAATTATACCATGTTTTGTCCTATACTGCTATGTTAAAAATGTGTTAAAAAAAGAAGAAAAAAATGGGATTATATCGTCGCCTTTTGAGCGATTGATCTCCAAACGTAACCAGGGTCCAACTAGATACCAAATTTGGTTAAATTTCATTTATTAGTTTGTGAGGTACAAAAAATTTCTGATACACAGAAACACAGACAGACAGACATTTTCGAAAAACAGTCGAAGGGCATCTCAAAATATGTAAATTTATCAAAAAGTTTCACGAATCCAATACTTTCTTCTTGTATATATAGAAGAAAGTAAAAATTACGTGTTGCATGTACGTGGGGAGATAAATAGATAGAGGGAAAGAAAATTATTGTTTTCATATCACCATGTTATCAATTTTAATGGAAATTTAAATAACTATCATTTACAGTTTATAAAATTTACAGTAAGTATAATGTATAAAAGGGAATTGGTAGGAGATAGATAGATAGGAGATTTAATTTTGTAATGCCATATAATGTTTATATGTATTGAACACTGATACAACAGTATGTCATCAGTGCCTATAGTTAACAGCCTTCTCACTACTGGATCATTTAATTTCTGAGGGAAAAATAGTAGTGGACGCAGGCTACTATTCTCCAAAATTTGGTTTGTGGAACAGAATGTGAATTTATTTCACACAAAATCAGATCGGAATATCTTAATACGCTCATGTAAGACTTTATTTATTTATTTATAATTTTGTACCAACATTTGAGGGGAAATGTGCTTTTTTTTTTTTTTTTTTTTTTTTTCCCTTGAAATTACGTGCAGAATTTTATAAAATACTTTAAACCGAGAATATACTTCAGAAATTACTCAGAAGATATTTATAAAATTATCACATAAGTATTTAATAAAAATGTTGCTTAGAAATTAAGATTAAATTTAAATGAAACAATTTGATTAAAGTATTAAAATTAGAACATTACCTTAAAACCGATAAAAATTTCAATATAATTAATTTTCAGTTTACAATAAAATTTTCATTTTCTTTACTTTATTTTAATGCGTTATTGCAACAAAGTGCCTTTGGTTAATAAAATATATATTTCCAATTAGCTGGCCTCTCATTTCATATTTACTGCAAAAATTCATAGGTGTCTATTACTGGAACTGAAAAGTGTCCACTATTGGAACACAATAGTGTCTATTTTGGAACAAAAATGTGCCCATTACTGGCTTTTTAAGTTCCACTCTGGAAAAATATATGCTTTAATTAGCATGTTTTCTTGGTTTTTTATGCAGCCTTCTGCAAAAAGGCTAATCGAAATATGTAAAACTGGTTATAGTTACGGTCTCTAAAGTTTAAAACAATGCACAAAAATAGCTAGGAAATTACCATAATACCTTCATTTTTCGTTAAATGATCAAAAGAAAATTAGTTTTACCTTAGAATGTAGAAATATTTTTTTTTTCTGACTGTAATTGTATTGAGACTATCATCCTGTGTAAAATCACTTTGTTAAAACATTTATAGTGAGAATAAAAAAAAATTTTAAAACGTTGGAAACAGGCACAAAAAGAATATCAAGCATATCCTCATCAGTTGAGAAAAAAAAAAAAAAAAACGACGAATTTGTGTTTCTCTGTATGTAAAACAATTGCGTAAAATGTACTAAGAATTTCTTATCTAATACTTGAAAATTATATCAATTCTATTGGCGAATAATGGGCCTATTGAATCTTTTATAGAATAGCAAATACGTCTGAGAATTTTAAGCTGATGAGAGCCTGCTAAATGATACCAAAACTGCAAGTACACCATTTTCCCAATCAATTAAATATTTGTATTTCTCATAAATTTTCATTTTTGCGCATGAATCATTCTGAGTGAAATATTACTCGTTGAATATTTAGTACTACTTGCATCTCATCTGAATATGTTCCACGCTTCATCATCATCCGATTTGCCTGAAATATGATGCAATTCCGTAATTTTATGGCGACATTTTCCTTAAACAAACGATTTCTTATATTTAATTTTAATTTTGAACCATATTTATCAAATTGTAATAATGTGATAAAAATAGCTACAATATTTAGAACGGGAAGCTGTAATTTCGTATGACATTTGATATTTTTACGAGATTTAATGAAGTTATATGACTTCACAAATTCATTGGTTAAAGAACAAGGTTAAAACAAAATGATGAAAGATTGTCTATTATTTCATATTTTAACAATCTTTATGAAATAATATACATGTTTCATAAATACATAAAAAATGTAAATGATTCTTTTATTCTGAACAAAAGAAATTACGTAAACACATTTTTACTTTATTTAATTAATAAAAAATACAAATCTATTTTGTTTATAAATCAATAAATTTGTGGCAATACTATTAACTTGCAAAAATTTCTCTTAGAAATATTTCATTAAGTGTTTTACTAAGAAATAAAAAAATTCAGAGAAATTTTTTCTGTTTATTTTACACACATCGTTTACGAGTAATTTAATCATAAATTAAGAAAAAGCGCGAATAGAAAACATTTTTTTTTTTTTTTTCCTAAGTAAAAATGTAATCCCCAAATATTTAATATAAAAAACATCTCTTATTAACGATAGAAACAGAAAACTTTATCTTTAAGGAGAAATCTAATAATCGTTAATTTTTCAATAACGCTGAAAATTTAACTGAAGTGGTTTTTAAATGCAGCATTCATCATATTAAATATTTCATCTAATTAAAACATTTAATATATCTCTCATGAGACTTAAAATTTATCATTTACAAGAAATTAAAATATAACTGAACTTAAAACTGCTTCACTAAGTAAGGACAATTCTTCTAGTATAATCCTAATTAGTAAATAATTTTGTTTACAAAGGATCAATATCTAGTCTCTCACAGAATAATTAGGTATTATTAGTGCGACAGGTCATCATGCTGTTTCTTTCGGGCAGCAATTTTTCGTTGTTATCATTTTTAATCTATTACCTTGAATATACGTGCAAAGTTTTTTTTTTTTTTTTTTTTTTTTTAAATATATAAAGCTGAAAGTTTTTAATTGTATTTGTCCAGATTTGTAATCTGGATTATTAAATTTTTATCAAAGATTCATACACTTATTAATGAGGGCAAAATCTAGCTGATGCCGTATTTTTTAGTTCAATCGGATAATTTGTTTAAAAGACATTAAATAAAACCCTTATTTTAACCTTAAAGTTATTAAAAAGAAAATACAAATTTATGCCAAAAATTATTAATTAATTAATTATATTTTTATTTTGTCGTAAAAAAAAATGAACTTGCAAACTTTTTTTTTTAATAATTAACATAAAATTGAGATAAATCGTACTAGAGAAATTGAACAGCTTTAGTATAGAATCTCTTTCGCAAAATTTTAAATCTGGCACCGAAGTAGCTCGGATGTTTCTCGCCAAGATCTTTACTTACGCAATTGTGATAGCTATTTTAATTCATCGCTAAAACGTCAACAAAAATTTTGAAGCCGCCAAGGGACGCCTATGCTAAAGCTATACCGAAGGAATTTTAAGAAATGAATATAGTAACCGATTCTATAGGGAATAAAACACAGTTACTGCATGTCTTTATATGGAAGAATAGATTAAAATAAGTCCTAACGTACTAAATTAAATTCTGTTTTGTGCACAGTTCATATCTGCCAATATTTTAATTTATTCCGGAGTAATTTTAGCCCCGCCTCTAATTCGTACCATTATTTTTTAAAAGCAATTTTTTCTTATTTTATCGAAGTTATGTATTAAAGAAAATTTTTCTATAAATAAAGTGGTGCGAATTAAAGGCGGGGCTAAAAGTACTCCGGAATAAATTAAATATTGGCAGCTATGACAGTTTTGTATCTATTACTTAGAAAACAAAAATAGGCTTAGGTTTATATATATAAGTGTAGGGTTTTGTTTTATTCTTTTTTTTTTTTTTTTTTTTTTCCATTTTAATATTATTCTCTTTTACAGATATATTTCAATTTTACTTTTAAATATAACTTCAGAGTTTCTCAAAGTTTATAAAAAAAAAAATATATTTACTATTAAACTTTATTCCCACAATATTTTTAGAAACTTAAGAGGTTTATCTCTATGAATCCCTATTGGTATGTACAATAGAGTCAACAAAACCACAAAATATCTTAAAAGCTTTATCATTAATAACTTTTAATCTTTCAGTAAAGAAAAATTTCCAAATTTTAGCATTTACATTATTTAATTCATCGCAGTATTTTCCCCAAAAGGATTTAACTAATTGATGGTAAAGTGGTACAAAATAATTAATCCGTTCATAAAATGTTTGTCTAAAATTTGTTTATTCGAGAGGTCGTAAATAAATTGATATTACGTTGTTTTATTTAAAAATGTAGCGAATCTTTGAAAAGAATATACACTATCTAACAATAAGTATTTAGACACTTTTGAGTTTAGACATTTTGTCAAATATCCTAGAAAATTGTTTAAGAATTATCTTGAAACTTTGGAGCATAAAGAACATGTTATACTCCATATATTTCAGCAAAAGTTTTGTCGAGAAAAGGAAAGGGGGGCTGGTAAAAATGAAACAAAAATCAAAATGTTTTGGATCACCCTGTGAAAAGTAATGTTTTAAATGCATTTTGGCTGCTACGTGTGATTATGCGAATTCTTCTAATTACACTGCTGTGCAAAAAAAGAAAAAAAAAATTCAAGGTCTGGTACCATTCTTGCTGATTCTTATGTAAAATGACCTCCTGAATCCAAATTTAACTCCCATTTTGCCCAGTCACCCACCGTTTTCTAGATATACCACCCCTTCCCTCAATTTCTTTCCCAGTTCGATAACTTTATGACCAAAATTTCACTTGAAGAATGAAAAATAATTAATTTAACACCTAAAAAACGAAAAAATATAAAAAAAGCACATTAATAACAGATAAAAATATATATCTATAAGATATATGATGCATAATTTCAGTAGTAACTCCCCCCCCCCCCCCCCCACAAAAAAAAAAAATAATAATAATAATAATAATAATAAAAATCCCTTTATCGCAAAGAGCCATGTTTCAGAATTTTCGAACTCTGTAGCCCCTCAGAAGATATTTAACGGTTAAAATAATCCTTCCTTCTCCTAAAAATCAAATTTATAGCCATAAAATCACCGAAAAATAATAAAAATTGAGGGGCCATTCCTAAAAAGAGGTCGGTGATAGGGCAAAATGGGCGTCCTATTCGGATTCAGGAGGTTATTTTAGATAAGAATATGCTAGTGTCAGAGGCAATTTTCATGTCAAGCAGTGTTATGTATAAAAATTTGTATGAGGCTATCACATATATTCATGCAAATATTCAAAAACTAGTAAAATTGCGTCATTTTTGAGTATGTTACATACTCAAAATAGCTCCGAAGCAAATACACTCAAATTTAAATATACCATGTACTTATTATTGAGTATTCAAACATGCTCAAAAATTGACATCGACCCCCAGGAATCAAAGTATCCCAAATATATATTCCCCCTAATGTATTTTTCCGCAAACCAGTATGAATCCGTCATGTAAATGACGTATGAATCCGTCAGTATGAATCCGTCATGTCCGTCATGAATCCGTTTAGCTTTGAGAGAATAAATTTTGTGTTTTAACACCTTCTGTTTAAATTTGTATAGAAATTCTATTAAATAACTTCTTTTAGTTTAGCTTATTTATAATAAATTATGAAGTGAACAGATATAATTTGAAAACATGCCACATTTCATTAATGAGAACAAACATGTTTTTCCTTTTTGAAACAAAATTATTCCATTCAAAATGAGTATATCCCTTTACTCATTTTTAAGCATTTCATTTTTAACAGTGTCCATGTTACACAATTTCAATAATTTAAAAAAAAAAAAAAAACTATTTTTGTTAACTTTTTTGGATACAACAAATAAATATTTAAAATATTTATCTAAATTTTATTGTATTAATTATTTATTTAATTATGAACTATAAACTATAATAAATGCTTCTGCAGGTCACAGTACTGATTTTTCATCCATTCCGTTCTTGTCTGAGGCTCGGAAATTACTCACATAACTTTGATTTTCGTTTAATTTTGATATTTTTAAGATTTTGTTATATTTTTTAATCTTATATATTTATTTCCTTCTTTTATTTGATGATTCTGATCACACCAGTGTATTTATATTTACATTCGTCTTAATAATTTTTTTTTTTCCTCTCTTCACGTAAAACGGTTTTGTGCGTTGCCGCTTTGATTACAGCATTCGTGCCTACTTTGTTCGCATGACAAAGGGTCACTTTTTTTTTCAGCCCGAAACAATTAGTACGAATTTATTGCATTTTATGGTGTTTACTTTAATTACTTCCAGTACCCTACTACCGTAGGTAATGGAAGTATTGTATTCGGTCTGAAAATTCGATATCGGGTTTTCACCTGATTTACAAATTTTCAGGTCTCCTGAGTCCAAAAAAGTGGTTTTTGGCAATTGGTCAGTGTGTATGTATGTGTGTGTGTGTGTGTATGTGTGTATGTATGTCGAGAATCTTCTGGCTATTATAGCTCAGAAACTGATAAAGATAGAGCTACGAAACTTTAGAATTGAAATACGTCTGGTGTACAGATGAAATTTCCAAATTTTGGAGAAAATTGAAAAACCAGAAGTGGGACATCGGAAACCGGAAGTGGGACCGTAAGTCCGTATCTCAAAAACGGCTCTAACGATTTTTTTTTAAACTTGCTATATAAACACTCTATTAGATGTCCTTTCGAATGATATAGTCGGTTGGTTCAGGAAAATTGATAGGCGTCCTGTATAAATATTCAATTTCAGGCCTCGCAAAGGTGTTCCTTTAAAAACGGTTGTACGGATTTTTTTCAAACTCGCCATTTTAAATCACTTTTAAATATGCTTTTGTATGTAATTATTCTTTTCCTGTCAATAATTGAGTTTAACCGGAAGTGGGACATCGGAAACCGGAAGTGGGACCGTAAGTCCGTATCTCAAAAATGGCTCTAACGATTTTCTTCAAATTTGCTATTACTATTACATGTCCTTTCGAATGATATAGTTGATTAGTCCAGGAAAATTGATAGGCGTCCTGTATAAATAGCTCAATTTCAGGTCTCCCAAGGGCGTTCCTTTAAAAACAGCTTAATGTTTATAATGTGTGTAGTACTGGGTAATGGAAGTCGTGTGGCTGTTACACACCAGATTTTTTTTTGTGCGTATTACTTTAAAACGCCAATTCTGCGGTGCTTTTTTGTAACAGTACTGATTTACTGCATTTATTTTGTTTCTGAATTAAATGCGTATTATTAACTCTATGAGAAATACGATCTTATTGCGATTTAGATAGGATAATTCCAATTCTAAGCATGAGCTTTTACAAAGGTCAAAAAAGTGTATCTTATTCCTGGTGGTTAAGTCGATATTCAAAGAATATGGATAATTAATATAAAAAATCACTCACAGATAAAATAAATAAATAAATAAATAAATAAAATATGTAACAAACATCTAGAATCTAAATTATGGCTCTATTAAAAACTAGTTGGCATTGGTGGACTCTGCTCACTTCCCCATCATATTTATGTTCTCATACATTTCTAGTGCGAGACATATTATAATCATGTTAAAAGAAATGAATTTGACCAAAGCTTGATACGGTGTCAGAATGAAATCCCCGCCTAATAGGTTATCCACCGTTCACTTCCATATATTTATCTTATTCTAATCTATTAATTAATTTTATCAAGGTCAATTCTGTTGTTTAGTTTTCATGCTACTATTTCCAATGCAATAATCCTCAAAATTCATATTTATATGAAAAATAGAGTCCAATAGTGTTTTTATGGGCCAAAGTGAGGCATAAAGCAGCAGCTGGAAAGCAGTCAGCAACGGTACACTAATGAGTCTTTCCTTACAAAAGTCCATATCAAAGATGGTCCATTAAACAGTTCTCACTATTATACTTGCTGATGCCTTAGCATCGACTTTCCTGTAATCTGAGAAAGTATTGCATATATTTCTCGTTTAATAATTCTTTTCAGTCGTCGTCGAAAGTCTTGTTCTTTCAATGTATTGGCACATATGTCTGAGATTTCATATTTTATCGGTACACTCGTAGAACGGCCGTACTTGAAAATCTAAATTTTATCCCTACTTCCGTAATGCTATGTCCCACCTATCCTGCACCGACTGTAATACCACGTTCAAAGTCACTTAAACATTCATAACCTTTCAATGTATCAGAAAAATCTATTTTGCCATTTTGGCAAGCAACAGTTTTCTTAAGTGGACGCTGTAGACTACTTCGTGTTACGCGTAATAGTTAGTTGTATATCTCCATTATTTAAAAAAGCACGTTTATGCCAGTTTTTCTGACTCTTCAATGTATTTACATTATACGTCTGCAATTAAATTGCTTTTTAATTCTTCCAAAAAAGCTACATCAGCTTTTTTAATTACAAAAGTATCAATTAATTGATTAATATTAATTATCAATTAATTACAAAAAAATTAATTATTTTTCTTTATTTCTATTAAGTAGAAAAAGGCTATTCTAAAAAACGTAAAAAAGTTCATATTTATAAGTTCAAAACTACACGAGATATCTCGAGTTTAATCAATTTTAAAAGTCACATTTTTTACTTTCTCTTATCCTTGTACGTTTGAAAAATTAATGTTTTTGGTTCTAATTTTCGAAAGTGAGTTTTTGTATATTTATACATTTTGAAGTCTTCTGAATGCAAAATCAAGTTTTTAGCGAGTGATCTTTAAGTCTCTCCGTCAATGCGTTAGATTTTTAATAGCATGACTCAAAATCGAATATTAGCATGATATCCAAACTCGATATTATAACTTTATATCCTATTGAGATGTTACTTGAAATATTTATTAAATTTAAAAAAGATAGCTCAATAGTTTGAGCATCCGCACGTAATGCGGAAGGCCCGGGTTCGATTCCCGACTCTAGTATTTTTCATATAGTACGTACTTAAAAAAAAAAAAAAAAAAAAATCAGCCTTCCACTCCAAATTATACAAAATGAACTTTCAAAGTTGATGAATAAATTTCCAAATTAAAAAATTTCGTGGTCTATTGGAGTTGTACCACGATTAATAATAATGTTACGTGATATAGATGTGTTTGCAGGCTCGGTGACTTTGCCAACGAATGTTATGTGAGAATTAATTGTTATGTGAGATTATTATGTGAGAATGTTATGTGAGTATTAAAAAAAAAAAAAAAAAAATCAGCCTTCCACTCCAAATTATCTGAAATGAACTTTCAAGGTTGATGAATAAATTTCTAAATAAAAAATTTCGTGGTCTATTGGAGTTGTACCACGATTAATACTGTACCACGAATAATAATGTCATGTGATATAGATGTGTTTGCAGGCTCGGTGACTTTGCCAACGAATGTTCTGTGAGAACTAATTGTTATGTGAGATTGTTATGTGAGTATTTAAAAAAAAAAAAAAAATCAGCCTTCCACTCCAAATTATCTGAAATGAACTTTCAAGGTTGATGAATAAATTTCTAAATAAAGAAATTTCGTGGTCTATTGGAGTTGTACCACGATTAATAATAATGTCACGTGATATAGATGTGTTTGCAGGCTCGGTGACTTTGCCAATGAATGTTATGTGAGAATTAATTGTTATGTGAGATTGTTATGTGAGAATTAATTGTTATGTGAGATTGTTATGTGAGAATGTTATGTGAGTATTTAAAAAAAAAAAAAAAAAATCAGCCTTCCACTCCAAATTATCTGAAATGAACTTTCAAGGTTGATGAATAAATTTCTAAATAAAAAAATTTTGGGGTCTATTGGAGTTGTACCACGATTAATAATAATGTCACGTGATATAGATGTGTTTGAAGGCTCGGTGACTTTGCCAACGAATGTTATGTGAGAAATGCCTAGCTGGTAATCAGCCAGGGTAGCTCAATGCAGTGGCGGATTTAAGGGGGGGGGGGCTACGGGGCTGAAGCCCCCCCCTAAAGCACTGACATTCACAGTTGAATATTGCAATTGTAAATTTTTTATTGGTCTAGAATAACACTTTGAAGAATCTTAGCCCCCCCCCCCCCCAAAAGTCAAGTTCTGGATCCGCCACTGGCTCAATGGTTTGAGCATCCGCAAGTAAAGCGGAAGGCCCGGGTTCGATTTCCGGTTCTGGTATTTTTCACATAGTTGGTTAAAAAAAAAGAAAAAAATCAATCAGCCTACCACTCCAAATTATCTGAAATGAACTCCCAAGGTTGATGAATAAATTTCTAAATAAAAAAATTTCGGGGTCTATTGGAGTACCACGATTAATAATAATGCCACGTGATATAGATGTGTTTGCAGGCTCGGTGACTTTGTCAACGAATGTTATGTGAAAAATGCCTAGCTGGTAATCAGCCAGGGTATCTCAATGATTGAGCATCCACACGTAAAGCGAAAGGCCAGGGTTCGATTCCCGGCTCTGGTATTTTTCACATAGTTGGTATAAAAAAATCAGCCTTCCACTCCAAATTATCTGAAATGAACTTTCAAGGTTGATGAATAAATTTCTAAATTAAACAGCAAGTGCCAAAGGGACATTCAAAAGTATTCAAATACATTAAGTTTGTAGGCGAAATTTCTTGTAGGTAAATTTTAATATCTCAGACTGTACTAAATAAAACAAAATAAAATAAAAATATAAGCATGTTTAATATAAAATATGGTATGAAAAACAATCTCGTTGGTTTATAAAGCCACACAAAAGAATTCAGATTTATTAGCGCTCATATCTGGCTTATTCTGGAAATGTATTTCAATGAGTGTTTTGTATTTTTGTTATTGTGTTAAATTTTGCTTACTCTATTTAGTGGGTGTACAAATTGCGTATATTACACAATACTACCCAAACCTATGTGAATACTACATTCTTTTATATTAAATGTAATTGGCAAAAGTGAATTAACAAAAATTGTGCTATGTCTAGCGAAATTGCTTTAAAAAAAATTTTTTTTTCGGAATTGAGTTTTTGTTATAATTACGTGTTTTGAGGTTTTCAAGTATTAATATGAGATATTTCAGTTGTTGGTCTTTGTGTATGTTATCAGTATAGTTTAAAAACAAATTAAGAAAATCAAATTTCGTATTTTGAAGATCATAGAGGGATGTAAATTAAGTATTCTGACTAAAATCTCTCAATTTTAAAATTTGGTATAATTAAAAGTTCTTAGAAGGATTTTAAATATTTTGTTTTATTTATTAACAATTTAAATATTTCATGAATTAAAGTAAAATATGTAGGAGAGTTAAAGGAAATAACGAAGAGTTAAGGACGTCTATTTCCATATTGTTGCCAGCTTATCACATTTTAGCTACCGGAAAATTGTAATAATTTTTTTTTATTTTACTTAGTCAGTAAAAACCGCTATAGTTCACTGATTCAATAAATAAGTATTCCTATACAGATTTTCCGGCAGCCAAAAGGTGCTAAATTGGCAACTGTATCTATTCCCCTTACAAAAGTATTTATGAGAGAAAAATGCTTCTATAAACATCATGGTAACATAAAACTAGTTGGCATAGGTGGACTCTGCTCAGTTCCCCACCATATATATATTTTCAAAAATTTCTAGTACTCTTAACATGGTTATCATGTTAAGAGAAATGAATTTGACCAAACGCTTGACACACAGCAAAATCCCCGCCTAATAGGCTATCCACCGTTCACTTCGATATATTTATCTTATTCTAATTTATTAATTTATTTTATCAGGGTCAATTCTGTAGTTTAGTTTCCATGCTACTATTTCCAATGCAATAATCCTCAAAATACATATTCATATAAAAAATTTACAATTTCGCTATGATGATAAAATCGTAAATTACGAATAATTTACGAAATTTTTCTATTGGAATATTTGTATTCAATCATGTTCAAACAAATATCATATACCGTTTATGCTCAATTTTGCCTTATTCCGCCATTTTAAGTAAATCGTAAATTCCAAATAACTTACGAATTTTTTTAATTGGGAAAATCATAGTCTACGATATTCATAAGTAGCATATTTATAGTTACTGATGTTCATTCCGGCATCAAAACTGATATTTTAAAACTGGTCCGACATTTTTACAGTAAAACGTTTCCATTTAATGCACGTTTAAGTGAAATTTTGTCCTATTCTCCCATGTTAAGAAAATCGTAAATTTCTCATAACTTACGAAGTTTTTTAATTCGAATGTTGCAAATGAATATGGTTCTTGCCAGTATCGAAAATAATATTTTAAAACTGATCTGACCTCTTTGAGATCATTTGTTCTTGAGATATCGTGTTAACAGACTAACAAACTAACGGACTAACACACTAACGGACTGACACACTAACGGACTGACAGACATCCTACAGACAGACACCATACAAATTTTGTCATTTTCGGATTCCTCACACCTGAAAACGTATAAAAAAGTCAAACAAGACCTTCCGGCTTTTCCGGAAGGGTAGGTTGATTTCTTTTTCCTTATCAAGTAGCCGTCATTTTGTTTGAAAATGGCGGCTACAAATTATTAATGCATTTGGTAGAAATATTGATGTAGGCTATGCACATATAGATTTTTAAGCAAATCGGTTCAAAAATACCTTTTTATGTGAATTTAAAATTTTCAAGTGGCCGGCGCTTGGAATCAAAATGGTGAGATAAGTTGACAAATATATGAAATGTATTTGTGAGGTAAGTCTACTGTACACATATAGCTCGAATTAATTCAAAATCTCAAAAGTCATCGTGTTGAAAAATTAAGTGGCTGGCACATCGATCAAAATGGCAGAGAAAGTTCCTCATCTAAAATATCGTTTCAAATTTGAAAATAATTTTTTTTTTAGAAATTCTTTCAATTAGTAAATTGATAAAATGTTAGTTTTCTGCATTTCTAGCTTGTTTTAGCACTAAAATAGCCTAATTTTTCCTTAAAAACGCATTAAAAAAATCCAGCAACGCAGGTAATGGATTTGGCGCCAAATTTGGCGACTTTTTCCCTATGGCGACTTTTTTGGCGACTTTTGGCGAGAAAATACTTATAATCGATATACCAAAGATGGACGCAATAACTTGATTGGTTCACGAGTTACGTGAATTTTCTAGATTTTTGTTGTTTGAAAGATAAATCCAATTTTCAACTTTGGTTTGAATTGATTAAGTATTTCTAAAGTTACCATGATAACAAATTTTCCAGTGGCCGCCAGATGGAAACAATACAGCGGGACAAGTTGCCCAGCAAACATATCCAAGGTATTTGAAGCATAGGTCCACTGTCCAACTGTGGTTTAAATCAGTGCCGTGTTTCAAAAGTTAATTTTATGGCAAATTTTCAAGGGGCAGTCTAAGTGGTTGCAACTTGGAAACAAAATGGCAAAACAACTTGCCCAGTGAAATCATCCAGTATACTAGTATAAGTTCCTTGTCCAGTTCTAGTTCAAATTAAATCAGTATTTCAAAAATTATCGTCATAAGAAATTTTCAGGTGGCGCCACTTGGAAAAAAAAAAGCGGAGTGAGATGCCCAGCGAACTTATCTGAGATATTTGAAGAATAAATCCACGACCCAAATTTGATGCGAATCGATTCTGTATTACTAAAGTTACTATATTAACAAATTTTCAAGTGGCAGCCACTTGGACATAAAATTGCGGATCAAGTCACCAAGTGAACTTATCCTAGATATTTGAACCAAAAGTTCACTATCCAACTTTTATTTGAATCCGTTTAGTATTTTAAAAGTTATCGTCATGGCATATTTTCAAGTGGCAGTGTGATTTCAAGTGGCTGGAACTTAGAAACAAGATGTCGGGACAAGTTGCCCAGTGAAAATATTCAAGATAATTATATGATAACTAGTATATAACCCCGTCAAAAATGACGGAATGTGAACGATAAATCTTGAAAACAACGTTTAGATCATGAAGATTACCACGTGATCATTTAAATGTATTTTCAGTTTTTGTTTATAAATCAAATGTGTTTCGATATTTTATAATTTTCGTTCTGAAATTAAAAAAATTCTTCCCGATCAATAAATATGAATGACAATAAAAAAACTGCTGGTTGACAAAAAATATAGGCCCGAAAACACAACAGCAACAAAACATCCCAGTGTTCCGTTAAGTGCTCTATTTAAAGTCCTCATAATAAGAATAATCTAGTGTGTCACTCACACGACTTTCCCTTACCCTGAAATTTAATGCTATAAGTACAGGTTGGAGATTAAGGGGTAAGATAAAGAGTACTGTTATGTAAACCTATGTTAAACAATTCAAATTAGGCTTCGGAAGAGTTTTATATGATAATTAGTTCTGGCCCCCCTCAACCCCCCGTTTCATTAATGCACCTATATTTATATAGAATTTAATTCGGTTATTAAAAAATAATTCAGTTTAAGAAAAATAATTTATTAAAATTATTATTTAAAAAAGTTATCTTGTATGATAATACAGATGATTTACATATTAGAGAAATAGTATAACACTAAATATCCAAAAAAAAGTTGAATTTATTCTCAATAATAAAGTAAAAAAAAAAGGTTAAAAATGAAAGAAATCAATAACTTTATTTTTAAATTATCGTAGATCGATGGTTCAACCATTCGTTTTAAAGGTATTGGCGAGCTCTTTTGAAAGATACCCATCAGGAAAATTTACTCCACTCGAGGGAGGACATCTACCCCAGGGGGGGAGGCGAGGCTCCTACATACACAAAAAAAATTTTCCCAGTTGACTATCTCTATTAAAAAAAATATGTATTCGTTTCATTTAGTTTAGTGCAGTCTATAGATGTTAAATTCTACTTACCTGCAATTTCCCCCATAGACGTAATGTATTTGAATGTCCCTGTACACGAACCATTTGCCTCATCTTAACGAAAAGCTTACTGTAGCATCCCTATATGATACACATTTAGAATACCGAGTTTGGAATTTCTGCTACTATTTGTTCTTGAGATATGCTGATAACAGACACACAGACAGACAGACACAGAGACCATTCGCTAAAAACGTGATTTTCGTATTCAGGGAACCTCAGAACATGTAAGTATAACAAAAACTCACGTTCGAAAATTTGACCCTAAAACAATACTTTCTCGACCCTATGGGTAAGAGGAAGTAAATAACGATTCACTTCATTTTACCAAAATACTTTTTTTTAAGACTATCGAAGATCCTGTTTCCAAATACGTAAGCGAAGTGTGACGTCACTGACCGTCCGTGGATGCAAGAAAAAGATTCCCTATATTAATCGTCCATTGTATTTTTTGTAAAAAATAATTAAAAATCGAGGAAAATTATTTCCCGATTTTAATACCCGTATTTGGGTATAGATATGCTATCGTATCCCTCTGTTACATTGAGTTATTTTGCTGCCAAATTGACAAAATTTTAAATTTCAAAACTGTGTCATCTTTGGCGTTTTTTGTATTTGGCGATTAAAAACATACTACAAAAATATACATGCCAGATGTTTATTTTCGTAATATGTATTGTACGAAATATTATTTCATATAATTCATCGCTCTCTTAATATAAGTTGTTAAAATAACCATGATTTTTGAAAGGAATAAAATATGTTCGCCAAATAATTTGGCGATATATTTTTTCCGCCAAGGATGACAGATATATTAAATCTACTCCGCTGCAACATATGAGTATCTTATATCAGACACTTTATTTAGACATTTGAAAACAAATTTGACTTCAAAGTATGATAGAATATTTATCATTTTCCTTTTAATTAGTATATTAGTTGGGTATTTATTGTGTAAATATCATCTTTTGAAATGAAATGCTTATGTTTTCAATCGAATATGGAAGTTTGCTATTTTATTTTTCTAAAGTTTTGAAATTTAAAATTTAAATTTTATCAATTTTATAAATTTTATCAATTTTTCAATTTTCTAACTAACTATCTAATAATTACAGACACTCCATGCTAACCCAAATTCACCTCTACTCTATACTCCCAACCAGCTATCTCACCCACAACATCGCCAAAATATCCAGGATCCAGCTAGGGACTTCTTCATTCTCAACCGAACATTTTATCTTGACTCGACATTATCACCTTAGACTACCCTACTTTCAATACTCATTTCAACTGGTGACCTTTACTTGCCCAACCAAACATTCTATCCCAACTATAACTTTACACTAATTTCAAAACTAAAATCAACTGGCGACATTTACGTACTGAACTCGACGCCAATCATACCTTACAATGTAAACAAATAATGAAGCTTGATAAAAATATTTAAAGACTTTAATATGTTTTTACAAATATTTTAAGAGTTCATTCGCAATTAAAGAGTTGTCCATTTGGAATTTGTATTTTCTGAATGGCAACAGTTTATGTTTGTTTTTATTTGGCATTGCGTTGTTTATAATCATGAAGTTACATAATTCTATTTATAGGTTCATGTTTATAATAGCCATAGTGATCCGTTATATTTAATTAAACATTTAAACATTACAATTGAATAGTTTTTCAAGGTTTTAGAAGGAATAAATAACAATATGTGCGATACAAAACATGTATGAAAATGATATGTATGTTTTCGTAAGTTAAATTGAACAAACGGGGAAAAAAAAAAAAAATGGCTGCCAAAAGTCTCTGTTTTGAAGCGGTGTAAACCGGAATCGTGAATGACAGATGAGGATCATTATATATATTAATATCACTGTCCAAATTTGGTTCGATTTGGAGTATTATTTCAGAAGTTATCGTGATTTTAAATTTTCAAGTGGGAGCCTGATTTCAAGTGGTCCCGCTTAACTTAAGATATCTATAACCTTTATTAAAAATAACGTAAAATTTCATTAATAAACTTCATTGAGATCCTTATGTGGTCTGTATTTACATCAAAATTCAAACAATTTCGGAATACGCTTTTTACAATTTAAATTTGAAATTTTCAAATGGTCTCCACTTGAAAACAAAATGGCGGAGCAACTTGGTTAACAAACTCATCTAAGATATTTATAAGATAAGTTAATGTTAAGACACTGTTCAAATTTGGTTCCATTTGGAGTATTATTTCGGAAGTTATCATGGTTTTAAATTTTCAAGTGGTATCCTGATTTCAAGTGGTCCCGCTTAAGTTAAGATATCCGCCACTTTATTAAAAATGGAGAATAAAGTTCATTAATAAATTTATTTGAGACACTTGTATAATCTATGTATGCATCAAAATAAAAAAAAATTCGGAATATGCTTTTTACAATTTGAATTTGAAATTTTCAAGTGGTCTCCACTTGAAAACAAAATGGCAAAGCAACTTGGTTAACAAATTCATCTGAGTTATTTATAAGATAACTTAAGACACTATCCAAATTTGGTTCGATTTGGAGTATTATTTCAGAAGTTATTCTGATTTTAAATTTTCAAGTGGTAGAGTGATTTCAAGTGGCCCCGCTTAACTTAAGATATCTATAACCTTTATTAAAAATGACGTATAAATTTCATTAATAAACTTCATTGAGACACTTATGTGGTCTATATTTACATCAAATTTCAAACAAATTCGGAATACGCTTTTTACAATTTGAATTTGAAATTTTCAAGTGGTCTCCACTTGAAAACAAAATGGTGGAGCAACTTGGTTAATAAACTCATCTAAGATATTTATAAGATAAGACACTGTCTAAATTTGGATCGATTTGGAGTATTATTTCGGAAGTTATAGTGATTTTAAATTTTCAAGTCGTAGCTTGATTTCAAGTGGTCCCACTTAACTTAAAATATCTGCCACTTTATTAAAAATGTCGGCTAAACTTCATTAATAAACATCATTGAGACACTTATGTGGCCTGTATGTACAACAAAATTCAAGCAAATCTTGCTTTAAATATGCTTTTTCAATGTCGGTTTGAAATTTTCAAGTGGCTGCCACTTGAAAACAAAAAGTCGGAGCAACTTTGTTAACGAACTCATCCAAGATATTTATAAGATCAGTTCACTGTCCAAATTTGGTTCCATTTCGAGTATTATTCCGGGAGTTATCGTGATGACAAAATTTTTATTATAGATAGATAGATATATATATAGATAAACGAAGTGATTGCAATAGGTCGATTTCTAAAGAAATCAACCTAAAAAACCGAGGTCGAAAATCTTCACGATTAGCTAAGTTCCCCATACTTATAGTATGATGGGGAACTAATAGATTAAAAATTACACCAGGTAATTTTCAGTGTGGTCTTATGTGTTTCCGAGAAATTTATTTATTTAATCTTGCATCGAAAGTATAAGTATTACACTTTATTTCGGATTAGTTTATTCAGGAGAGTTAAGGAGAATGAAGACGAATTAAGTATATTTCCTCCCCTCAAATATATATATAATAATTTCCATAAACATCAAGATAACAGAAAATAGATTTATTTAAAGCAGTTTATTTTTTATGTGATCATAGTGTTACCCAGAAATTTACTCATTTATAGTGGCACAAAAAGTATAAAAATATTACTCTTTACTTTAGATTAATTGAATTTTAAAAGTACTGAATTTCTGCTAACATTTAAACACTAATTATCTGTGTATAAATGAGGTTGATACCAAGAACACAATTTTCTAATCAGTATTAATTATCTGAACAAATATTTTATATTTTTCTGAATAAATGATTACACATGTATATTAGTAATGAGAATTTTACACGTGACTTGTAGTAGTAATTTATATTTGTAACTCCAGTAGCGAAAATTTAATACGAAACGTCTATTGTTTGCGATATTTCACACAATAATATCACGATATTGTTTGTGTGGATAAAATAATTAGGATATCATAACTTATTTATAGATAATTTCTCTAAATGCGGGCATAAAATTATCATATACAATTTCCAGTCAAATGCATTTATCCATTCTCTTTTAAATTCTTTTCTGTGCAAATATTTAAATCATAAGTGTTAACATACTTGTGCGTTAAAGCGCATCCACGACTCAAACGTAAAATATGCATTGTTAAAAAATTTCTTTCAAAGAGTGATAAGAACTAAAACGTCAAAATTTAATTAAAATAAATGGGCTCTTCCCATCGTCGTCTGCTCAATCACGTGATAGAGGAAAACGAATAATCGAATTCAATTAAATATTGTTCTTAAGAACAAAAATTTTAATATTTAATATAAAATAAAATAAAAGTAATATTGTGCATTTGTAAACAGTAGAATAATTGTATTTGTAAATTTAATAATTTTAAAAAAACATTTTATGTGTTTATTTGTTTTTACCTATAAGAATCGATTTTTGTATATTGTAGTGTAACTGTAACATTAACTGATCTAGCAATAAATAATAACTTCTTGTGGAATGTTTATGGATTATAATTTGAAATTTTAAAATGTTTTCATTTAATTTAATTGCATAAAGGTGTTACAACAAGTTAATTAACTTATTTACTGGTCTAAATGGATTTATGCCGTACGATATTGCACTGTCACTGATTTAAGTACCAAAAATCAGAGTATTTAACATCTTCTTCATGAACATCAATAACAAATATAAACTAAATGATGATTGTAAATGTATACAGCAAACAAAAGATGATGAATAATGATATAAAATGGATTAAAAATGATGATTTATAAAAAAAAAATAACACAGATAAATACGATTGATCAAAAATAAGAATAGAAAATATGTTATTTCAGCAATCGCTATAGATAAACAATACTTTGTCTGCTATTTGTTTTTCCTCTATCATGTGACCTCTGACATCAGGTGGGAAGAGTCCATTGTTTATGGGTTTGTATAAAGATACAAATATGTGAAGAAATTTAAAAAATATTTTTATTTTATTATTTATTTATTTATTTTATTTAGGCATTTTTTGTAAACCCTTTAAACTTTATTTAATTTTATTTTTTAATTTTGTTTATTTCGTAAAATCAATTTCGAACAAAATAATAACAATAATAATAATAAATAAACTTTAAAATTTTTAAATAAACATTAATGCTTATTTATTTCATAGAAAATAGGGAATATAAATTACCTATACATTTTGTGTAAACTTTTTAAACTTTTGTACACTTTAGAATATGTGTACTATTGAATTAATTATCTTATCATGAAAATTGAATTAAAAGGGGAGATATCTAAAAATTTTTATTTTTAAAAATTGTTTATAATATTCTTCTGTATTGTAAAGATCCACGTACAATACTGAAAATACCACAAACCTACTTTACAAATTTCTCAAATGTCCACGACGCCTTCATGTTGAGTTTTGTCTCGAAAACTTTTTGTATCTGTCTGTATCCGTCGCTATATTAGTTACATAAATATTTACGAGTTACAAGAAATCAGGTGCATTTTTCATGTTGTATGGTGTTTAAGAATCGTGCGCAGATACACACAAAAAGATTTCGATACATTACACTCTATACTGCCTTTCTTAGTTATCAAATTTCCTTTTTCTCCCTTCCAAAGTAATTTGATGAAGTTTTTGTTGTTTCGTATTATTAGGTTATCTCGTCTATACAAATAATGAAAGAGATATGTGCATGTGTATGTCTGGCGATTTTTTAGGAAAATGGCTGATCTCTGAGCTAGACAGAGATCATGGAGGTTTGTACTGATCTCTCCTGATGCACCTAGAGACATGATTTCCGAACTTTTGATTAGTTTTATTATTATTATTACTAGTAAACCCGTGCGAAATTTTCACATTTTATTTCTTTTCTTATTTACCTTTAAAATTTGAAATTCATAAATATTATACCAATTTCACCATCTAACTAAAATTTTAATTTTTCAGGAGCCAAATTTTATTATACCCAAATAAATATTGTGCAATAGTGAATCCAGAATCACTCAAAGAAAAGTATTAAAACAAAATTCATGGTTGACGACCCAGTTTTCATACCTTCGCAGCCAGTACAGTTGATTAAAAAAAAAAAAAAAAAAAAAAAAACATGACATATTTATTTTGACATAATTTTTTGTTTAAAAAAAATCCTATATTCATTATACTTTTTATAATTGCGTTTTTTAGTCAATTTATGATAATAATTCATATTCTCTATATAGCTTTAAAATATTGCTAGGTTTAAAATGACGTTTGCAAAGATTCTGAAGAAGCAACTTTTAAAAATACATTTTTCCATAAAATAATGTCATCATACAAAGGTCATCATTTTGTCCATTGAGCTGAGTCCGCGTGCTTAAACATTGTTCATTTTTTAAATATTATTTTTTATCCTCACGTATTTTATTAATCTCACCACTATCGTATCGTTTCGACAAAAATTAGTTGTATCAGGTCCACGTTAGATAAATATTATATGCTTTATTATTAATTAAATATGAAAATAATAATCTTATAAAAGCTTTAAAATTAGCCATTTAAATATTAGCTTTAAATTTAATTGCTGTTAAAAAAGTTTGCAAGTTCATGTTTTTTTCCACATAAAAAGAAATACATTTTCACGCGAATTAAAATATATATACATATATCAAAAATGAAATATACTTATGCATATGACAAAATGGTGTCATTATATCGTTAAAGATAAACCTAGGCATTTTTTTAAATTTTGACGCTGAAGTAGCCCGAACATTTTTCATCAAGGAATTCTACTTTTGTGACTGCCATATTAAGCCAAAAACACATAAAAAATATAAAGAAAATATAAAATATATTAATAATAATAATAATAATAATAATAATAATCGCATAAATTATCTATTTTTGTCTCACAATACCATTTAATAGATAAAGACTCAGATTTGCATATCTATTTTATATATATATATATGTATAACAACCACTATTAATTAACCATAAAATATATATAACGACAAAAATTTAATTGCCTCATACCGTAGAGGTGGCGATCATAGCATATTGTAATATTATATTTAGAGTGAAATTTCTTTCATTTTATGTTCAATCGAATAAATCAAATAAAATATAGGAAATAACGTGAAAGTAAATATTATTTAGAGTACGCGTAGTGTTGTTCATATGTAATTAGTATTGAAATATATCATGGCTACTTTAATTTTTACGATACTGTCCGTTTCGAAAGTGCCCTCCGATAAACCCCCAAACTGCAGCCCGCGACCCTATTGTCGCTTTTTTTTTTTAATCATAAATATAGGCTATGATTGATGTGGATGATTTTTATTTTTAATATTTTATTAATAGATGGTATGGAATTTGGAGAATTCCTTTATATATAGTAAACAGCCAGATGGGCAAAGCCTGCTACCATTTTATATACAGAGAGAGACTGCTAATTTATATGATAACTAAAAATGAAGTTTAAAATTGCTAGACGATTAAACATCTAATTTAAAATATTAACTTTCTAGCTCCAATTGATGGGGAACCTTTGAGAATATTTTTTGTAGCAAGTATATTATTAAATGAGGAATTTAAAAAAAAAAGAAAAAAAGAAAGAATGAAATAGATTTATTTTTATAAAATGAGAAAAAAAAAAATAACTCTTGTCAAATTTTCAAAATAAACAAAAACGTTATATATTTAAATAAGTTAAGTGAACCTTCACCTAATAATAACTAAAAAAAGTATTTGAAATTGAAGGAAACATCTTTCCTTCCTCTTCACGCCATGAGATATGATTTTCAAAAAAATCCTTTGTACAATAAATGTATAACAAGTGTATTATTACATGAGGAATAAGGAAAATACACTTATTTCTGTGAAATGTAAATAAAATAACATTTTTTTGATTTTTCAAGATAAAACAAAGAAGTATTAATAAAAAAAAAAAAAAATATTTTTAATGTTAGCTTCCAATTATGGCTAGAGGTACCAGTTTAAGAAAATCAAAATACACCTTGTGCATTAATTTTGCAACAGTTGTATTATTACATAATGAGCACAAGAAAAATATATACTTATTTATAAAGAATGGAAACGGATAACACTTTTTCTAATTTTCAAAACAAAGTAAAGAAATTTTATGTACATAAATTACTTGACTTTTTATCTATTGATAAATAAAAGTATTATTTAAAATTGAAACATAGTTATATACATATATTAACTTCTTATACTAAAAGGCATAATTGGGAAAAACACTTTGTGCCATAACTTTATAACAAACGTACTACATGAAAAATGAAAACAATTATTTGTGTAAAATGAGCATAAATAATATTTTTTTCCAATACACGTAAAAAAATAAAAATAAAATAAATGTAATGACACATTTTCAGAAACTTTCCATCTATTTCAAAAGAATTTGATCATTCGTGGACTTCCATCTAATAATACAGTTCTTATGAAAATAATAATAATACAATTTTTTTCCACTGTTATAATAACAATGACCAGTACAAAATCTTTATAAAACTTAACTCTTACCGTAACTCATTATTTAAAGAAAGCAAGAAAAAATTTTCTTTGTGTCATAGATTTATTTTTAGATGAAGCAAATTATTTGAAATATACGTATTAGAAGTATCGAATTTTTTCAATAATCCTTTGCTGCTTGCTCAAATTTCACTCTTTTATTGAAAACATTTTATGTAAAGTTAAATGAGAAAAAAAAAAAAATGATGCATCGAAATCTTTAAGTAGAACTCTTAAATGAGAAATACTATTATAAAGCGAGATTTTTGAACCGTTTTCAAATGAAAACACTTGTTCAGTTTTCAATAAAATACTTCTATTTTTAATCTCAGGTGCGCAAAAGATTAAATTACAGTAATTAAAACTCTTTGCATTACATTTTATTTCAGGAATTCAGTAAAATACATGTTTGTTACATTGGCTCATTAGGTAGGTACAGTCGGTAACAAAAGTCTCCGAACACTAGCGAAAATTCCTATGTAAAAAAAGTACATTTAATACAGTTTTGTTAAATAAATCTTTGTCGAATGCTGTTCTTAGTCAGTCTAAAAACAGGATTCGGCTAGGATTTATTTAACAAAACTGTATTAAGAGTACTTTTTTTATATAAGAATTTTTGGTAGTGTTCGGAGACTTTTGTTATCGACTGTAGGTAGGTAACAGTTAATATGAGATATATGCTATACCATTACGGCAGCGCTACCTTGGAGTATCCATTTGAAGAAAAGATCAAACAATCTCGGATGGATGGTTAGGTTTTACGCCGCACTAGTGCTGCGCAGATGGGCAGTTGGCGAAGGTCTGGGACACACCCTTAGAGGTGGTCCGGAGACATGCTATCACAATTTTGATCCTCCACGGAAGGGATGGCCCTCCCGTTTCGGTGACCCCCAGAGGTATACTTTTTGAGGGGAACATGGAGGACATTCAAACAGTCTCGGAAAACAATCTGAGAGAAGAAGAGAAGAAGTGAAATACCACTGCGAGAGCTGATGGAGGTAGAAATAATATCAGACAGGAACGACTCTTTATAGAATCAATTTTTGAGTTGTTTATTTATTTTTTTTTTTTCGAATATTACTTAGTTAATGCATTTAAAATAACAAGTGCATGTAAGTTTCCTGTCCACGTGCATATTAATGTCAACCATTTTAAACCAAAATTAGCATAAAATTTTATTTACTTTTTTTTTTTTTTTTTCAATAGAAGAAAGTATTGAATTATTTAAAATTCCCGACTTCAGATTTTCTATGGATTTCCACGTTTTGAGAGGGCCTGAAAACGATTTGAACCCTTTTAAAAATTGTCCGTATGTCTCTTTGTGAGTGGGTGATGAGGTTTTGTGGTTTTTAGCTGGTTTTAGCTTGATTACTAATGTACAGAATTTCGTAAAAGTATAAGGAAAACTCGAGAGGCTAAGCCGTAAGAAATGGTTGAAAAAACAATTAAATCACTACCAATTTCAGGTTTTAGTTTTAATAACAACAGTATTGTGCAAATTATTAGACACAGCATAGAAATTATGTATATCCATACTTTATCCTTTACTTTGGAAACTTAAATAGTGAACTATTTAAGTTTCCAAACTTTCGGGCTATAAAGAATCTTTTGTAAATCAGCGAAAGTTTTGTCCCAGTAGCAAAAATGGTACCAGTGGCAAATTAAACAAAAAACAAAATGGAAACTACTGTTAAAAAAAAAAAAAAAAAAAAAAAAAAAAAGAAAGAAAGAAAGAAAGAAAGAAATTAAATTCTTTGTCTCTGTAGGAAGTGATTACATCATACTAATCATACCATTTTCCGTAAAAAATCATTTGTTGTTGCGTATGAAGAATAAATGTCCATTCCATAATATTTTAGGGTTTTGAAAATGTATTTAAATATGATTTATTAAAAAATATATCTCCTGTAGTGTAGTACATTCATGTTACTTTAAATGTATGTCATATTATTTAATGACGAGGCTTCTTTAATAGTCATACATATATTTATAAACATGATTTATAAAAAATGTAAGAACAGCTGATTCGTTCTACATTTTTGCATCTAAACATTAACTGCATCTGCAAGCCAATGTTACCAGCTCAAATTTTCTCATGTCCCATACGAGCAGCTCAAAATGTCCCTGTCTTTATTTTAGTAGTGAGGATGTCCATAGTACGTACTTTCATTTTCCCTAATAGCACATATTCTCCATATGACATCCTTAGGATACCCTATGGATGAAATGACATTCTGTGGATGTATTATGGATAAATGGGCATCTAGGGCTCTGGCGAATATCCTCGGGAGAAAGGGTACTATCAAAAAAGTCCCTACTCCAGGGTGACCAAATATTTAAATGCAATAATGGAGACAAATGTTGAAATGTCCCCACTTTTACTTCAAAAATGGGAACACCATGCTTTTAAAAGAGAGTAGTTCATGTTCCAGTTTAAAATAGGGGAGACCCGTGTACCTAGGGCCATCATGTACCTAGGGCCACCCCACTTTATTTGAATAATATTTAATTTTAAGTTTTAATACTCAATTGGGCGAGTAACAACACCATTTGCTACTTTTACAACTACTTTGGAACTTTTGAGGAGAGAGTTTTGAGAAGTTACATGAAAAAAAAACGAATTTACACGGTTTGAAGTAAAATTTTGCAGCTCATCTCTTTTGCTATTTTACAAAGGCAAGTCAAATATTTTTCTTTCATTTCTAGCGTATAATTTTGCTTGTTATATTGAGTAATAAATGAGATATTTAATTAGTCCTCTCTGCATGCAGATTTTTTAGTGGAAGGCACTTTGAAGGAAGTTACCAAAACTTGTACCTAGGACCAGTGTGTTTGGACCTTTTAACACTTTCGCATCCTTTTTGGCAGTAAAGTCCGCATCTGGGCGTCTTTCTCATAAATTACAGTTTTTCAAAACAAAATTTTCCGTATTAACATTTATATTACAAATGGATATCTATTATAATCATACTCTCTCTCTAATCAAAATATTTGCATCCATAGTATACTGATTGTACAAATATGAATATTGTGTATATTTTTTAGAAACAAATAACATATAAATTGAAATAGAAACGCCCACTGGTGGAGTTTCATATTTTCAAATGACGTGAGTCTACGTCAGCGATCGAGAAAATGGTAAGAAACACAATACAGCCTGTAGTAATTGGATGCTGGAAAATCCTGGTTAACCAGTAACTATACATGACGTCGCTGTAACTATTGGCAAGTTCTATCCGTCGGCCTTTACTCCTGTAAACATTCTATCAGGCTTTCGTGTACCCGGCATATAGCCAATAAATTAAAACACATTCACTGAGGATGGATATTTAAGTTCAAATGTGACTGAAAGTCAAGACCCCCCTCCATAATTTTTAAAAAAAAGATTTTCCAGGAAGAAAGTGAAACAACAATGATAGAATTGGATGTCTCTGTTTCGTGTCTTGTTGAAATTTCGAAACCTTCAACATTTAACATCTTTTCGTATGTTATGCTTTTACAGGTACGAACCTAAGCAAAACCTTTACCTAAAGCAAAGCCTCCCACATTAAAGAAAAGATGTGACCGAAAACCAGAGATATCTAGAAATCCAAGAAACGCTCCAGAAAAAATCAACAACAACAAAAAAAAAAACATTTTGTTAGAATATCCCAAAGAAAAAAAAATCTGGAGTGACTCCACTCGACTTTCCGAACATTGAGTAACTAACAGTTTTGTAGATAAAATAAAGAAAGAGGAATTGCTAAACAAACAAAAGAGAGAAAACCATAATAGAGTGTTTTTTTCTCCATATATCACACGAGGTTTTATTTAACGCTACTGAACTTTGAGCCCTTAGATCATAATGATAAAGAATTTTTCGTTTTGTCCCTGTAAAACTCTATAGATGCTAGATTCACCAAAATGCTTATAGTTAGTGCAACAGTGATTTATAATATTCATACAAATTTTCAGCTCAGTTGAATAAGGCGTTTAGATGCTATCGCACTTTTAAAAATTTGGTCTCATAGGCCATAATGATAAAGAATTTTTCTTTGTGTCCCTGTAAAAAAACTGTAGTGCTAGATTCACCAAAATCTATACAGTTGGTGCAAATGCGACCTATAACATGTGTACAATTTTTTTGCTCAGATTAATAAGGCGTTTAGACGCTATCACACTTTTAAAAATTTGGCCCCATTGGCCTTAATGATAAAGAATTTTTCTTTGTGTCCCTGTAAAAACACTATAAGTGCTAGATTCTCCAAAATCTATACAGATTGCGTATCTGTGACCTATAATATGGGTATAAAATTTTTGCTCAATTGAATAAGGCGTTTAGATGCTATCGCACTTTTAAGATTTTGGTCCCATAGGCCATAATGATAAAGAATTTTTCTTTGTGTCCCTGTAAAAAAACTATAAGTGCTAGATTCACCAAAATCTATAGGGTTCGTACTATGGTGACTTACAATATACGTACCAACTTTCAGGTTAATCGAACAAAGCCTTTAGACGCTAGCGTGTTCACAAACATACACACATACACACATACACACATACACACATACACGCACACATACATACATCATCGTAAAAATAGTGAAAACGGACTCAGGGGACCTCAAAACGTATAGAAACATCAAAATCTCGAATTCGGATTTTTGACATGATTACAATACTTTCCTCACTATAGTGTTCGGAAAGTAAAAAGTGAAAAATTTCGTGTTTTAAATTAAGGCAACATGATAATTATTATATAATAAATAAATATATTACTTGATATTACTTCTTTTATAAAATACATGTTTATATGCTTATTTTCTATTTATTACAAAGTGAAATCTAAATTTGAGAGAATAACCCTAGGTGCAATGAGGTCTGGCCCCAGGTACAATGAGGGTGTTGTACCTAGGGCCACAAGTGAAGTTTTTTTAACAACCTTCTATTTGTCGGAATTTATTATTTTAGGTATTTATATTAATCCCAATTGGAAGTAATTAGTCCTAAAGATATGTACATATCAGTTTGATAATTTTAAACAGGTCAAGGGCTCTGTTTTTGGGCATTGAAAAAAAGCGGCCCTTGGTACACGAGTCTCCCCTACTATAAGTATAAACTTAAAGTATATATTCAATACACATGAATATATTTCTACACATAATAAAATACTATTACGGATTTTTATTTTCTTTCTCCTTTTTTATAAAAGTTATTCTTTATCGAAGATGTTTACCAAAAATCCAGAGATTCATTCACGGACTTACTCTAAATAAGTAACTATATATTAGGTTGATTTCTTTAGAAATCGACCTATTGCAATCACTTCGTTTATATATATATATATATATATATATATATCTATAATGAAAACTTTGTCATCACGATAACTCCCGAAATAATACTGGAAATCGAACCGAATTTGGACAGTGAACTGATCTTATAAATATCTTGGATGAGTTCGTTAACCAAGTTGCTCCGACTTTTTGTTTTCAAGTGGCAGCCACTTGAATATTTCTAACCAAATTGTAAAAAGTGTACTTAAAACAAGATTTGCTTGAATTTTTATGTAAATCTAGACTACATAAGGGTCTAAATGAACTTTATTAATGAAATTTATCTGCCATTTTTAATAAAGTGGAGGATATCTTACGTTAAGTGGGGCCACTTGAAATCAGGCTACCACTTGAAAATTTAAAATCACGATAACTTCCGAAATAACACTCCAAATCGAACCAAATTTGGACAGCGTCTTAACTTGTGTTATGAATATCTTGGATGAGTTTCTTAATCAAGTTGCTCCACCATTTTGTTTTCAAGTGGAGAGCACTTGAAATTTTCAAATTCAAATTGTAAAAAGCGTTTTCCGAAATTGTTTGAATTTGATGTTTTCATAGACTATATAAGTGTCTCAATGAAGTTTATTAATGAACGTAGTCGCCATTTTTAATAAAGTGGCGGATACCTTAAGTTCAGCAGGGCCACTTGAAATCAGGCTACCACTTGAAAATTTAAAATCCCGATAACTTCCGAAATAATACTCCAAATCGAACCAAAATTGGACAGTGTCTTAACTTATGTTATAAATATTTTGGATGAGTTCGTTAACCAAGTTGCTCCAAATTTTTGTTTTCAAGTGGCAGCCACTTGAATATTTCTAACCCACATTGTAAAAAGCGTATTTAAAGCAAGATTTGCTTGAATTTTTTGTAAATCTAGACTACATAAGGGTCTCAATGAACTTTATTTATGAAATTTATCTGCCATTTTTAATAAAGTGGCGGATATCGTAAGTGGGGCCACTTTAAATCAGGCTACCACTTGAAAATTTAAAATCACGATAACTTCCGAAATAATACTCCAAATCGAACCAAATTTGAACAACGTCTTAACTTGTGTTATGGATATCATGGATGAGTTTCTTGACCAAGTTGCTCCACTATTTTGTTTTCAAGTGGAGACCACTTGATATTTTCCAATTCAAATTGTAAAAAGCGTATTCCGAATTCGTTTGAATTTTGATGTATACATAGACTACATAAGTGTCTCAATGAAGTTTATTAATGAACGTATCCACCATTTTTAATAAAATGGCGGGTATCCTAAGTTAAGTGGGGCCACTTGAAATCAGGCTACCACTTGAAAATTTAAAATCGCGATAACTTCCGAAATAATAGTCCAAATCGAACCAAATTTGGAGAGTGCCATAACTTGTGTTATGAATATCTTGGATGAGTTTCTTAACCAAGTTGCTCCACCATCAAGTGGAGACCACTTGAAAATTTCAAATTCAAATAAAAAAGCGTATTCCGAATTTGTTTAAATTTTGATGTATATATAGACTATATAAGTGTCTCAATGAAGTTTATTAATGAACTATGGATTTTCTCGCCAAAAGTCGTCAAAAAAGTCGCCAAATGGAAAAGTCGCCAAATCCCTTACCTGCCATATTGGAGCTTTTTAATGCGTTTGTAAGGGAAAAATAGTCTATTTCAACGTTGAAACAAAATAGAAATGCAGAAAATTAACATTTAATCAACTTACTAAGCCTCTTTGAAAGAATTTCTACAAAAAATAAAAATAAATAAATAAATAAATAAATAAAAATAAATAAATAATTTTTTTCAAATTTGCAACAATATCTTAGATTAATTAGTTCACTGAGCAACTTTATCTGCCATTTTGATCCAAGTGGCAGCCACTTACATTTTCAACACGATGACTTTTGAGATTCTGAATTAATTGCAACTATATTTGTACAGCAGTCTTATCTCACAAATGCATTTGCCAATTTGGCCCGCCATCTTGTTTCCAAGCGCCAGCCACTTGAAAATTTTTTATTCACATAAAAAGGTATTTATGTACCGATTTGCTTAAAACTCCATATGTAGATAGCCTACATCAATATATCTACTAATTCGTTAATAATTTGTAGCCTCCATTTTGAAACAAAATGACGGCTGCTTGATAAGGAAAAAGAAATCAACCTACCCTTCCGAATAAGCCGGAAGGACTTGTTGGGATATTGTAATTGAAATTCACTATATAAAAGGCCAATCAACATAATGCGAGTATAGATTTTTGTGCAAAGATCCGCTAAAAATTACATGTCTCATTTAGAGAAAAAAATAAAATTGAATTAAAATAAGTATGATAAAAACATTCTCACTGAATCTTTACATATTTTTATCCATCCATATTTTCTTTTCTGTTTTGTTAAAAATACTTTTTTCAAGGATTGCTATTTTAAGATTAACGGAAAAGCAAATTATTTATAAAAGTAAAAAAAAAATATTTAATTTTGTATATTATATTAACGAAACAAATGAACCCAATATTAGAAACATGAAACTTAGTATTATTAAGATAGATATAAGATAGAGAGTCTAAATTTAAAACATTTAAATCTTTTTTTAAATACTTACAAAATGCATGCAAAAACAATATTTTAGAAATTGTTAAATGATAAAATTAATAACTCTAATATTTTACAGTCATTTGCAAAAGTTTAAGACCTGTAGCCAGTTTTTCGCATTTTAACGCACTGCATCATTTGCGCAGATTATTGCGTCATCTCATGTGCTGATTGCGTCAGACGAATTCTACTGCTATAAATGAAGATGGCCGGCACGTTTATCGCCAGTTGTTTATTGGATTTTTTCGTCGACAGTGCTGTTGTGTAATTATTGTAATGGATAAAAAGTCTTCACTTACAGTTACAAAAAGGTCAGAAATATTGACCCTGCATAAAATTGGATTTTCTGAACGTCAAATAAGTTCGAGGGTGAGCAAGACAACTGTGCATCAAGCTATCAGTAAATTTAAAATTTCGGAGAAATTTGTGGACCTTAAGAAAAGCGGTCGCCCCAGAAAAATGAGTGCACGTGATGATCATGTGATAGGAAGGATGGTCGTACAAGATCCAAAAACCTCATGCAATACGATTAGGCCTTCTCTGGCTGCAAAAGGCACCAACGTCAGTTTGAGTACTACTTCAAGACGCTTGGTCAAAGATTTTGGTTTATCATCAAATAAACTTGCAAGGAATCATCGACATCCTCCAAGTAGGAAAACGAAACGACTGACTTTCACCAGACAATATAAGAATTGGACAGTACAGAAAGGGAGTGGGGGGTCTTATTTCCGGATCATTCAACCGTGCAGCAATCTTCTGCACGTGCTACAAGTGTTCGTCGCCCAAGGGGAAAAAGATATGATAAGAGATATACGACGCAAACTGTGAAACATCCTCCAAGCCAAATGATATGGGGTGCAATGTCCTTGTCCGGTACTGCTGGTCTACATTTTGTGGCATCCACGGATTTGGTGGCATCTAAAACCACTATGAACGGAAAGCAGTACCTTAATTTGTCACGTGAGAAGTTGAAGCTCCACATGCGTGTTCATAAATGTTCAATTTTCATGCATGATGGACCTCCGTCTCACAGGGCGAAGATTGCAAAGAAATATCTGAGGGCACAGAAAATCAAAGTGGTTGACTGGCCAGGTAACAGTCCAGATTTGAATGAAATAGAGAATCTGTGATGTATTGTGAAAAATAAAGTTGCCGAAAAGCAACCATTCATTGCTAACAGCACTTGTTGAAGCAATAAAGCATGTCTGGTGCACAGATATTTCTAAAGCTTACTGCAAGTCTCTTATTTACAGCATGCCTAAGAGGATTGCATAAGTTACTAAAAACAAAGGAGGTCCTACAAACTACTGACTTTAATTACAATAAATAACCATGTACAGTCTATTTTGTTCTTTTATATGCAAAATATGCATGTTATTTTTGCGGAATTCCATTAAATCTAATTTTTCTATGGGTGGTCTTAAACTTTTGCAAATGACTGTAAAATACATATATATATATATTATTTATTTATTTATTTATTTAATATGTTATTAGTCTTAATAATAGTTACTTTACTCCTGTAAACACTGACAAAACATATTATTTTCCTAATAGATTTTAGTGCTATATAAACTTCAGAATTTAATAAAATTTCATGTATTATGCTTCAGGTAAAGAGTTATATAAAATGGGAAAACATATTTATCTTGCAACGTTCATCGTTTCACTATTATATTTTAATAAATACAAGTGCATATTATAAAGTTTCTACTAAATAGTGTAATTTGTTTAAAATGACATAGTATAACTTTTCATTGACTAAGTATTTATTCCAAGATATTTTGACATTCTCGTATTTTTGGCTATTTTTGAAGCGAAAAGAATTCCTTTGTTAAAGAGAGGATAAGCAGCCTATCGACACCATTGAAAATGATATATTTTCATAACCTCAGGTTAGAGGAAATATCAATAACATTTTCTTCGGTTTGAACACTTCACAGAATATATGCGGAATTACTTTTGAATTCTATGTTTATTTTATATAAATGGAGTTTTTTTTTTTTTTTTTTTTTTTTTTTGTCAGAACGTTTCGAATTTAAAGAAGAAAAACACAAACTCTTTTTTTTTTTTTTTTTTTTTTTCCCTATTTCAAAAGAGAAGAAAACTTAAAATTGTTGGATATTCATACAGAAAGAAAAATGTATACACATGAAATTCTTTTAGATTAATATGAAAGGAAAAAGTAATTAACTATGAATATATTTATAAATACTTGTAATTGGTAAATTTATGAATATTTCCGTTCAGTGATTAGCAGATCAATATTCATATTTCTGTTTAAAAAAAAAAAAAAAGGTTACAAATTGGAAGTAAATGCAATTCCAGCAATTTTCAGGTATAACCCTTAATGTACCTGAGTATTTTTATATGGCCCTGTAAATCATACTGCTAATTACCGATGTTCATAGTTTTTTTTTTTTTTTTCAGCATATGATGGTTGGATGGTTGGGTTTTACGTCGCACTAGTGCTACGCAGATGGGCAATTGGCAACGGCCTGGGATACACCCCTATAGGTGGTCCGGAGCGGAGACATGCCATCACAATTTTGACCCTCCACGGAAGGGATGGCTCTCCCGCTCCGGTGGTATATTTTTTTATGGGGACATGGAGGACATTGCGGCCACGACTGAATTTACGTGCTCCAGCCACCATTAGTGTACACGACGGTCTTTGGCCGGCTCGAGTAACGAACCCGCAACCTTTTAATTACGAGGCCGGCGCTCAGCATATGAATAATAAATTTTAACTTCTTTATGATTTTCGCAAAATAAAAATATTAAAATATGGTTTTCTTCAGAATTATCTCTCATAAAATGCAGTACTTCGGAATATTTTGGGCTATCCCTGTACACAAACTGGTGAAAGTATTTACCCCATTTTCTGTAAAAATCACCCCATAGGGAACTTGAATAACATATATAGTTTCATGGAATTCCATGCATGTTCATGAGTGGGGACAGAAAAGCAGGCTAACAGACAAGCCGAAGTCTTAAACATTTTTCTACTTTGTTGGAAAGTGTCGATTACAAAATAAATAAATAACAGAAAAGGAAAAAATTGATAAATAGCTAATTCTATCTACTGTCATGTTTTTAGGACTGAGGGCCTATTAGTCTCAATCTGGGATTTTTGCGTTGTCGTTTTCGATAGTTGAACATTTGTCGAAATCAGTTTTCGATAGTTGGACATTTATCGAAATCTAAAATTTATCGAAAATATAATTGGATAATTTGAAAGCGATGTTATAATTGGGAAGAAAAAAATCTAATAGTCCTCCGTCCTAAACTAAATTCTGCTTTTGCCAGAATTTCATCAAGATCATTTTTCTTTTTTTTTTTTTTTTTTTTTTTTTTTTTAAGAAAAAGAAAAGAAAATTTATACAGTATCGTTACAAACGATATCGAAAAAGTTTTTTTTTTTTTTTTTTTTTTTTTTTAATAATTTTGAATCAGGAAATAAAAAGTGCGCGAGCAATATAAAATAAAAATAAGTAAAAAAAAAAGAGGAATTTAATGATTTAAATTTTATATAAAACATGATCGCATGCTATGATAAAAAGTAGATGTAAAATTTAAAGTTTAATTATTTTGGCAACAATTATAAATTAAAATAAATAGTTTAATAAAAGTTTAGAAGTTAGAATTTCTATATATATATATATATATATATATATTAAATATATAATATTTGAAACGTTTAAATAAATACATTTCAATTGGCGACTCTTTTCAGCAAATAAAAACTATATCCAAGTACTGAGATATACAGCCGTTAATGAAATGTAAATGACATTTAATTTTTATTCACTAATTTCAATATTGTCTAAATCAACAAGATAAATGAAGTAGAGTGATAAATGATAACCCTGACATGGTCCAACGGTGGCGCGCCCTTAGCGACCGTGCCCTTAGCGGAACGTGCCCTTTGCGGAATGGGGTGAAAGGGAAGAAAGAGGAATAGAAGAAGTCGTGCCCTTAGCGGAAATAAGGTGTCATGTGGCAGATTGAAATATGTTATTCAAATGCACAAAAGAGTGCTTTCTATAGAATGTAGTATGATCAGATTTACATTTACAGAGTCATGCAAAAATAATCAACTTTTGGTGCCAAGCGCTCAACAGGTGGCGCTGCTATACAGCGATTTCCACAATTTAATGGGAAGCTATATCTCAGATTCCGTTGCGTATAATCAATCAAAACTTGATATAAAAGAAGGCCTTTATGAGACATTATGCTGATTCAATTTGAATGCTTATGGACCGAGAGCTGGCGCTGCTATACAACGATTTCTGCAATTTAAGAGAAAGCTATATTTCAGGGTCTGCACAATACTGCACAGAATATTCTCAGAATACTGCACATAATTGCATATAAATTTATATGTTGATGCACCTTAACCTAAATGAGTGTCTGCCAGCTTTTGCTGTCAACCGCTCCTCAGATGGCGCTGCTATACAGCGATTTCCTCAATTTAAGAAGAGGCTATATATCTCAGGTTCTGTTGCGTATCATCAAACAAAACGTGATATATGTGAAGGCTATTATGAGACATTATGCTGATTCAATTTGGATGCTTATCGGGCAATAGGTGGCGCTGCTATACCGCAAATTTCATCGATAACGGGAAAGCTATATATCAACTTCTATGGCATATAACTCTACGAAACTTGATATGTGAGATAACTATTATAAAAATGCATTTTTTAAGGTGTCATTTATAGACAATCTTTCTTTGGATATTTAGTGTTAGTTTTTTCTAAGATGAAAATGAATTATTTGCACTTAGTGAATTTGTATAGGAAAATATAGAAGAAAGTCTTATGGTGGCCACAACATACTAGTTTTTATTTTATTTTATTTTCTTAATGATATGTGTTATGCAAATTTATTATTGAAAATGGCTCTAGTAGAACCTGTTCCACTGGTTTGTGTACAAACATCCAAAAAAGGACAATGCATTGCATTTTAGGGGAGACATTTTTATAAATCACATTTAAATAACTTCATCAAAAAATCATACAGAAATTCGCATTTATTGTTTACATGCTAATAAAATGTTTTGTATAAACTATAATCTACTTAATCTCCAGATTTACAGGGTTACGCAAAAACGTTTCGATACATTAAGGGGTACAAATAGGAAATTAAGCGCAGCATTTCTGTTTGTGTTAAGCATTTTTAAAACTTTCCAACAATGTTTTAGAGTGATTATGAATTCAATTTGTCTATATGTCTGTCTTTCTGTCTTTCTATTGTATGATAATATAGACAAAGATCATAGAATGTTATACGACACAACGAGTTCGTACAGTTGGAAAGTGTCCATAATCAGTGTGTACTTCATGATTTTTCGTTTATGTTTTAGTTTTAAAAGGTGTAATGCTTAATTATATTTTTAAAAACTTAAATAAAATCATAAAACAGCAGCAATGTACGTTTTTGTATCGCGTACTTTGATTCATTAAACTTTATATGGTTATAGATCACCGTTCTCTCAAATAACGGATATTCTACAGTACGCATACCTATTTTTGCGACAGGTTACTTCTGAAGCAAAATATAGCCTGTGCTAAATGTGGATAAAGCGTAGAGCAAAATTGAAGAGCTCATTTTTTATTTATTAATTTATTTTTAAATTTATTATACATTTCCGCTAAAGGCACGTATGCTGAAAGCACGCCACCGAGGGGAGATCACATTTCCGCTAAGGACACGGGTTTATAGATTTCCGCTAAGGGCACGGCCCCGGTCCAACATGAGTCATGTGAGATGAACCATATATGCATTGGCTTCCTTAGTTACAGTACAGTGCCTGGCACTGTAGTTACAGCTTATTTTCAATAAATTTCTATGGCAACTGCTTGGAGTTTGTATTTGGTGAAAGTCATAATCGCCAATGTTTTTATTTACTTACGTAATTTATCTATTTATATATAATTTTTTTTCCTAAATCATTTTAGTTTTTATATTACTTCTTTTTATTTCGTATAGTTAAAATTTAACCGACAATATATTTAAAAATAGTTGAGTAATTATTATTTATTTTTAAATCTAGCTCTTTTAAAGGTTTAACTTTTCTTTATAAACACCTTTAAACTTTGTTGGGAAACAATGAAAAATAGTATTTTATTACTTATTACATAATGTGAAATATCTAAAAAAATATTTTTAAAATAATTTATTTCAGTCATAGGAGTGTCGTGTTACCTAATAATAATGATAATTTGCCGAAATGAAATTTGAAAAGCGAATATTGCAATAAAGGGCCAAACATAGCAATCTATTGGTTCAGATCATAAGCTAATTCATCATAAGTTAATCCTTTATCCATTAAATCAGCACTCTGCTTTATTTACCTCGTTGGTCTAAATCTAATAGACCATGGAGCTAAATTTTTCTTTTACTTTTTTTAATCATATGGTTGCCTTAATTTATTACTTCAGTTACTTTTATTACATTATTTTCATTAAAAACAACATTCTCCTCTTGCACCAGAAAGTATTACACGAGGCTTACAAAATGTAAATACAAAAGGTTAAAATCATAAGTAGTACGACGGGATAATTGCTTAAGTCAGACTCTTCACATCGTTCTGTTTTTCTGTTTCACCTTGAATGTGTCATGTCTTTTGCTATATAAATTTATACAGTTCAACCGATCGCTACAAAAATTATTACATTTATTAATCAGGATAAAATCTAGCTTACCTGGTATTTTTTAGTTAAATCGGATAATTTGTTCAAATGATATTAAATAAAAACCCAGTTTTAACTTTAAAGTTATTTAAAAAAAAAAAAAGTTAATCCCACTCCCCCCCCCCAAAAAAAAAAAAAAATATGTTTATCTATATATGTATAAAAGGGGCCGTGCCCTTAGCGGAAAGCTTTAAACCCGTGTCCTTAGCGGAAATGTTATCTCCCCTCCGTGGCGTACTTTTAGCATACGTGCCTTTAGCGGAATTGTATAATAAATTTAAAAATAAATTAATAAATAAAACATGAGCTCTTCAATTGTCCTCTACACTTTATCCACATTTAGCACTGGCTATATTTTACTTCAGAAATAATCTGTCTCAAATATAGGTATGCGTACTGTAGAATATCCGTTATTTGAGGGAACGGTTATCTGTAACCATAACCATATAAAGTTTAATGAATCACAGTACTCCATACGAAAACGTGCATTATTGCCATTTTATGATTTTATTTAAGTTTTTAAAAACATAATTAAGCCTTTTAAAACTAAAACAAAAATGAAAAATCATGAGGTACACATTCATTATCAACACTTTCCAAATGTACGTATTCGTTGTATCGTATAACATTCTATGTTCTTTGTCTGTATTATCACACAATGGACAGACATATAGACTGATTGAATTCATAATCACTTTGAAACATTGTTGGAAAGTGTTAAAAATGCTTAACACAAACAGATATGCTGCTCTTAATTTCCTATACACTTTAATGTATCGAAACATTTTTGCGTAGCCCTGTAAATCTGAAGGTTAAGAATATTATAGTTTATACAAAACATTTTCTTAGCATATAAGCAATAAATGCGAAATTCATGATTTTTTGATGAAGATATTTAAATGTGATTTATAAAAATGTCTCCCCTAAAGCGCAAGGCATTGGCATTTTTTGGATGTCTCTGTGTCAAACCAGTGGCATAGGTTCTATTAGAGCCATTTTAAGTAGGGAATAATCAATAATGAATTTGAATAACACATATCATAGAAAAAAAAATAAAAAATAGTATGTTGTGGCCACCACAAGTCTTTCTTCTATATTTTCCTATACAAATTTACTAACAAGGAAACATTCAAAAGGTGTCGTCTTCAAAAAATATTGAAAATATATATATGTGATTCTACTCTTCCTAAAACACCAGAAAGGGAAATAATTATTGGCTGAAAGGAATTACAGCGACCACAAAATATTATCAAAATTAAGCATTTACTAACACTAAACTAACACTAAATATACAAAGAAAGACAGATTTATTGTCTATAAATGACATTTTAAAAAATGCATTTTTATAATAGTTATCTCACATATCAAGTTTCGTACAGTTATATGACATTGAAGTTGAGATATAACTTTCTCGTTATCGAGGAAATTTGCAGTATAGCAGAGCCACCTATTGACTGATAAGCATCCACATTGAATCAGCATAATGTCTCAGAATGGCCTTCACATATATCATGTTTTGTTTGATTTTACGCTATAGAACCTGAGATATAGCCTCCCTTTAAATTGCGGAAATCGCTGTATAGCAGCGCCACCTGTTGAGCGGTTGACACTAAAAGTTTATAGACACTCATTTAGGTTAGAGTGCATCAATATATAAATTTATATGCAATTCTATGCAGTAGTTCATGAGATATAGCTTTCCCTTCAATTGCAGAAATATCTGTATAGCAGCACCACCTGTCAGTCCATAAGCATTCAAATTGAATCAGTATAATGTCTCACAATGGCCTTCTCTTATATCAAGTTCTGATTGGTTATACGCAATAGCACCTGAGGTGTAGCTTCTTCTTAAATTGTGGAAATCGCTGTATATCAGAGCCACCTGTTGAGCGGTTGGCATCAAAAGTTGACAGGCACTAATATAGCTCAAGGTGCATCTACATGTAAATTTTTATGCAATTCTGAGCAGTAGTTCCGGAGATACAGTTGCCACAATTTTTTTTCCCACACACACACATGTGCTAAGTTATTAAAATTTGGTTTGTAGAAATACCTCTCATAGAACGAAATGCTTTGGAATACTTTCGGCTATTCCTGTACGTAAACCAATAACAATATTTACTCCATTTTCCATAGAGAACACTCGATAATGAACATATATCAGTTCGAGAATGAACATACCTTCTTATTTCCGCTGAGGACACGGCTTCTTCTATTCCTCCTTCTTCCCTTTGACCCCATTCCGCTAAGGGCACGTTCCGTTAAGGGCACGGTCGCTAAGGGCACGACACCGTATAAAAGAGTAAACTCACTGATTCACTGACTCAACACGGCTGTGGCAATACTATGGAAGATAGAGTCACAATTTTTGGTGAGCAGGTTAATTTTAGGACCCTGACGCTCACTAACACGGGATTTTTGTGAATCGGGATCATTCCCCTACGAGGGGAGGGGGGAGCAGAAGGCAAAAACCGCCTTTATAAGCATAACTCGGCTCCAAATTACTTCACGGTGAAGAAATTGCAGATGGGGAGACTAGACTTGAATTAAAAAAAAAAAAATCATTTTCTGCGATTTTAGAATTTTGAGGGGGGGGGGGGGGGGGTAAGGGGTAAAAATGACATTTTCGGAGGCGCATAAGGCAAAAACACATTTATAAGTATAACTCGGCTCCAAATTACTTCGCAGTGAAGAAATTGCAGATGGGGAGACTAGACTTGAATACAAAAAACAATTTTCTGCGATTTTGGAATTTTGGATTTTTAAAGAGGGAGAGAGGGTAAAAATGATTTTTTGGGGGAAATTTAGCAATGTGTGGATTTTCGAGTAAAATTTTAGCAGTAATAGCTCAAAGATCAAACATATTTAAAAAAAAAAAAAGCCAAGCAATCGCCAATAGAAATTTATTTATTTGGAAATTTTAATTACTCAATTTTATTTATTTTTATTATTACTTTCTCTTACCCATAAGGTAGAGAAAGTATCGTTTTTGGGTCAAATTTTCGAACACTATTTTGTTATATTTACACGTTCTGAGGTCCCCTGAATACGAAAATCAATGTTTTTAGCAAATGGTCTGTGTGTATGTCTGTATGTCTGTGAGTCTGTGTGTCTGTGTGTGTGTCTGTGTGTATGTCTGTGTATCTGTGTGTGTGTCTGTCTGTTATCAGCATATCTCAAGAACAAATAGTAGCAGACATTCCAAACTTGGTATTCTAAATGTGTATCATATATAGATGCTACAGTAAGCTTTTCGTTCAGATCAAGCAAATGGTTCGAGTACAGGGACAATCAAGAGAATTCTAATACATTACGTCTATGGGGGAAATTACAGGTAAGTAGAGTTTAACGTCTATAGACTGCACTAAACAAAATGAAACGAATATATATATTTTGTAATAGAGATAGTCAACTGGGAAAAAAATTTCGTGTATGTAGGAGCCTCGCCTCCCCCCCTGGGGGTGAAGTCCTTCCTCGAGGGGAGTAAATTTTCATGATGGGTATCTTTCAAAAGAGCTCGCCAATACCTTTAAAACGAATGGTTGAACCATCGATCTGCGATAATTTAAAACAAAGTTATCGATTTTTTTTTACTTTTAACGAAAAAAAAACTTAGAAAAAGAATCGTATTTTATTTTATTTTATTTTATTTTATTTTATTTTATTTTTTTTTTAGATTAAAATGTGTTTTTTTTTTTGGGGGGGGGGGGGGATATTTAGTGTTATACTACTTCTCTAATATGGAAATCGTTTGCATTATCATAAAACATATTTTTTTTAAATGATAATGTAAATAAATTATTTTTTAAAAACAGAATTATTTTTTAAAAACAGAATTATTTTTTAATAACCGAATTAAATTTTCTATAAATCTAAGTGCATTAATGAAACGGGGGGTTGAGGGGAGCGGTAGCCCCCCTCACACAGAATTAATTATCATATAAAACTCTTTCGAAGCCTAATTTGAATTGTTTAACATAGGTTTACATAACATCGTTATCTTACCTCTTAATCTCCAACCTGTATTTATAGTATTAAATTTCAGGGTAAGAGAAAGTCGTGTGAGTGACACACCAGATTATATTTTATTTATTTAAATATTGTAACCAGCAAAGCAGGCAAAGCCCGCTATGTAAGCTCTTGCGGGGGCTGATGAGAGAAGCGAACAAGGGGAAGGGAAGAGCCTCCTAGTTATTTATATTTATTTAACAACAATAGTATAAAGCTTACATCTAATTTTTTCGAAAAATCAAACCTATATCAAAATAAATAAATAAATAATGATTCCCTCACGTTTAAATTCACTGAAAGTAGTTTTATCTTATGTCAGTAGCAAACAATAAATTTTTGTTGATATTAGTTTAAAATAAATGCATAAGCTCCATTTTGAAAATAGAAATTCCTTTTTGACATTTAATTCTTTAATTATTCCAATAAGTCCTTTAGAAGAATTTGTTGAATTAAACTTTAATTAATATAATAATCTCAAACCAGAAAACATTTCAAGTAAATGTTATATAACTTTTAATTCCTTTGAGATTGCTTTAATCTTCAGTAAATTAAGACAAAATAATATTCTTTCCTAGTTCAAAAAAACATTTTTTTTAATTGGACTGTTTAAATCCAGCGTAGAATACATACTTTCATGAAACATTCTTTTTTTATAATACTTTCAATTAATATAACATGATTACGGTTAGAGTTAATTAATATATGACTAAAATTATTTTAAACATCAGTAAACATTGTTTTTCTTAATAAAGAATTGAATTGTGTAACGTTCTTTATTTTAAATATAGACCTGTGATATATATATGTACGATGTATTTAATCCTGTTAATTAGGAAAACCTAAAAAAGGTATCTAAATAAACAAACAAATAAATGAATAAATAAATAATAGCAGTTTGGTTTAAAAGTCAGAGTTTTCAAATTTAAATTCATCACTTTTTAATTTGTTTTTGTGTTTTAAAGACGTTGTTTTGTTTAAATAAACAATTGATTTCATTGATCTGCAATTCTGAGAACAATTAATTTTCATTTTAATAAAATATATTGTTCATTAAAAATATTGTTGTATATTTCTGAGGATTTTTAACTTGCAGTACTTACGTTTTATGATAAATAGTTCCTGAAATAATGAATTTGAAATTAAAAAAAAAAAATTCTGGTCAATAATATATAATATTTTTAACATTTTTAATTAGATTTCTTCTTTATGGTTTTGATTTTTCATGACATATAATTCTAGAATTTTTTTTTTTTTTAATTTTAATATGCTAAGTTGTACAGTATAAATATTTTTATACAATAATTTAGATCTTCACAATTCAGAGTATTAAATATTCGTTCAATGTAAATGTTTTTAAAAATGTCGTACCTACAGGGCTCTCACAAGCAATTTTTTTTTCTTTTTATGTTTATTTCGTACCACTATTTCCAAAAAAAAAAAAATATATATATATATATATTTTTTTTTTTTTTTTACATAAGACTTTAGATTTAATCAAAAGAGTACAGATTGTTGCTGGATATGCTTTTCTTGCCATTTTCCCAGTATAATGCAAACTTTGACATTTATTTACTTTTTTAATTATTATGTCCTTTATTTTACATATAGAAATATTAAATCCATGCTTTTGGCACCTTATATAGTATATATATATATATATATATCAGTCCCGTTTTTGTTTTAAAATTTTAATTTAAGTTCAAGGAGTAATTCAAAATCGTTACAAAAATCTGTGAACACCTTCTTTAACTACGCAATGATAAATTGAATATATAGACATGAAATCTGATATCAAAATACTTAGAAACATGTAACATAATAAAAATTCTTTGAAAAATACAGGAAATTCCAAGAAAAATATAAATTTACTAAAAAAAACTGAATAAATATTAGAGTTACATTATGAATATACATAAACGAAAACATGTTGACGTTCTTATAATCTAAATATTCGAGAATTTTTAATGGAAATTTTAAAACGAAGAGAAAGGTATGTTAGTCTTACAATTTCTTTTGAGTTCACCCAACTGTAAAACCATGAATTGACAAAAAGGTTTGAGACCGCTTTGAGCATTTCAACATAAGCCTTTGATATGATTCTATTCACGACATTTATTTCAAAAAATTATTGATTTTTCCTTCTGTTGCGTAATAATATGTTGTAACGAATGTGTACTATTTTTTTTTTTTTTCATTATTTCATTTCCCTCAAAAAATGTCTAGAACCTTAATTTATATAATTAGAATCTCTATTTATTAAATTACTTATTTATTTATTCATTTTTAATTAAGATCTGATAAATATATTTAATCTGAATGAATGTTACTCCTAATACTATAATAGTTTTTAAAATTATACTTTATGTAAAAGATTTTTAATCAAAGATTTCACATGCATTTAAAACTATTATTAAATAAATAAATAAATATATATATATATATATATATAAGATAAAATTTAAATATGGGAGGGAGTAAAACTTGCATTATTAAATAAATAGAACTAGAACAAAGTTTTTATAAATCAATGCGCAAATGCAGCAAAAGGAAATATAAAACTATAATAAATAAGCAAAATAATCAAAGCCAAATGAAAATTTAATACCAAAACACATGAGGGGCTTCATCAGGGGAGCGCCCTCGTGTAGGGAAAGGAATATGAGAAGTTTCATATTCCTTTCCCTACATGAGGGAGCTCCCCTGATGAAGGCCCTCATGTGATTTCGGATTAAATTTTCATTTGGCTTTGATTATTTTGCTTATATATATATATATATATATATATAGATATAGATATGTATCTATATATATAGTGGTTTTGCAATTATTTTATCGGCACTTTTTTCTTATTTCTGTATATACGCAAGAAGTAAGCATTAGATTCATGAAAATTTTCGACTTCTGGTTTTCATTGTGTTTACACGTGTTGAGATGCTTAGAGCATGATTTGACCTGTATAGTGTAACCACGTTTCCTAAAACTAGCAGTGATGAGCAGTCCAAATTGTTGGAGGGGTGCCAAATTGACTGAAAGGTTGGGATTTGGAAAACATCCAGTCATTCTGTGCTCTTTCTTATCACTTATTTGTTATTTTCTCTCTATCACCCCTATTTTAACAGTGGACTCGTTGAGTCAGCGCTTGCGCAGAGGCTTCAATGGTTTCAAGAAATGTGGTTGAAGAATACGTCCACTGTGTAAGCTTTTTTTTTTTTCTTCCAATGGCACGGCACTTTTCTCGACATAGCATAGGCAAGAGTGTCACAGAAATTGATGACCATTTGTGAAGGAGCACCCCAATGGGCGGTCATCACTACCCTTAACAGGGACAACACATCCATGCCTTCTACGGGATTCGAACTCAGACCCAACGTGTAGGAGTCAGGGACGCTAACCACTACACCGTATGGGCGGCACTGTGTAAACTTGTATCTACAGAAACAGTCGCTTTTGGCATAAAAGGTTAACGCGCTATGGAAAAAAAATTCAAATTCGATATCTGGCTTGGCAACTTTCGTCTCTTATTCAAATTTGGCCTTTTCATCTAAAATAAATATTCATTTTGTAATTATACGTATTAAAATTAAATGATATATTACATTATTTATTTTTAATGCATATGAAAATTACTTGCACGAAATTCTAATTTGACTAGTAGCAACGTTTGATAAAACCAAAAATGATTCAGAATATCAAAAACATAATGTCAAGCATAGTTGCCAACTTAGTACATTTTGGCTGCTGGAAAAATTATTATTATTATCTTTATTTTACTTATTCAATGAAAACCGTTACAGTTCGCTGATTAAATAAAGTAAAAAAAAATCATTAAAATTTTCTGGTAGCCAAAATGTGCTAAGTTGGCAACTATGATGACAAGTATAATTTATTTATGAGAGAACAGCATTGTAAATATATTAAAAAATATAGGGTTTTTTATATAATACATCGTTGTAATAATTACATACCTTTTCTCGTAAATAACGCGTACATTGTTAATTGTGCTGCACCAAAGTATAAGATTTAATTTTTCCACTGTATGCTATCGTGTGATTGTGGTCCCGAGATGTATGTTGATTGCTAACAGCTCATGTTTCTTGACATCACTCGATTCACCCCTTTTATTTATTTATTTTTAAGCTATTGCATAGCTTTTATCGCTGGCTTTGACCGCGGCGACCGAATCAAGAAATTCCGTAACGAAAATAAACCTAACACAGTTCGGCAGACTACGGCACGGTGTTTGTGTGCGTGCGACGCTCGCACGGATCGAGACGAGCTGCTCCGAAATCGGACGAATACATAAGCAGCTGTTTGTGAGAAAGTATATAGGTGTATAGGTATCTATCATCTATGTAGAACAGTGAATAGCTGTACGCGTAAAATTTGTGTATAAAGTGTTTTAAATATGAATAAACAAAGTGCATTTATTAATGAAGAAAGTGATGAAAAAATAGTGAAAGAAAATGAGTGAGTACTCTATATACATACATTTTATTATTATCCCAAATGCAGTATTTTTTTTTTTTTTTTTTGAATTTTTTTTTGAATTTATATGTAATACTGCTATAAAAATAACCTAAATTTTTTATATTAAAATGAGCGATCTTAAAAGCAGCCCTCTTTTATACACACAAACACACACACACACACATAGTTTAAATTCTCAATTTAGATTCTCAATATGTATGTATATATATATATATTCATTCTTCATCTATATATATACATATATATATATATATATATATATATATATATATAAGCAGAGTCTGTCTGTCTGTGTGTGTGTCTGTGTGTCTGTCCGCTATAGAAACCTAGGCCGTTTCACAGAGCGGGACCCAATTGGGCACGGTTAATGTTTACGACCTGAGAAAGATAACGCCGCAAGGCCTGAAAGTCGAATAGGGATATTTTCGATTGTGTAAAGTTATTAGGAGGGGCAAGAAAGGGGAGGGGAGGGGGCAAAAAAATAAAAATAGTGTCAGATCGTTCAAAATTGGTACATAGAGGTTTTCGATACTTACAAATCGATTGCAGATATTTTTGAATTTGTGAAATTATTAGGAGGGGCGGGTAGGGGGTGGGGCGGTAAGGGGGGGGGGGGCTATGGGGCAATAACAAATAGAAATACAGTTAGGCCGTTCAAAATTGGTACAGATAGGTTTAAGAGGCCTGCAAGTCGAATGGGGATATTTTCGATTGTGTAAAATTATTACGAGGAGCGAGAAGGGGGATGAGGGGAGGGGGGCAAAAAAAAAAAATAGTGTCAGGTCGTTCAAAATTGGTGCATAGAGGTTTTCGATACTTACAAATCGATTGCGGATGATTTTGAATTTGTAAAATTATTAGGAGGGACGGATAGGGGGTGGGGAGGTATGGGGGGGCTAGGGGGCAAAAACAAATAGAAATACAGTTAGGCCGTTCAAAATTGGTACAGATAGGTTTAAGAGGCCTGCAAGTCGAATGGGGATATTTTCGATTGTGTAAAGTTATTAGGAGGGGCGGTAAGAGGGGGCTATGAGCAAAAACAAATAGAAATACAGTTAGACCATTGAAAATTGGTACAGACAGGTTTTAGAGGCCTGCAAATCGAATGGGGATATTTTTGAAAGTGTAAAGTTATTAGAAGGGCCGAGGAGGGGGGGGGGGGCAGATGAGTATAGTAAAGCACTTTCTCAGGAACTCGTTTACGTTGCGCTCTCTCGGGTGACTAATATTGAAAAATTGTATATCACGACAAAAAACGATAATTCTACATTCAAGTTTTATCATAATTGAAGGCAAGCTGCATCGACTGCATCTTTGTTGCAAGAATTCAAAAGACTGTCTTTAAATAGTGTTCAGACGATAGCTCAAAGTGTCTTAGATTTCATTAGTAATAGAAATGGCATTTCAATAATGACTTTCAATTGCCAAAGTCTAAATAGTCACAAATACGATTTACAAGATTCAGTTACGAGACAAACAAATGTGTTACTTCTTACCGAAACTTGCATGACGCATGATAATCCGATTGAAATACCTAATTTCAATTGTATTGTTCAATTCAAACGAGATACTGTTCCAAAAGGTGGGGTAGCTATTTACCGAAATAATAATAATGTTACTAATATTATGACTCCGAATATTGAAATAAATATTGCACACGTTAGCGATGTTAATGTTAGGCGCTCATTTGTTGGAGATATTTGTGCGTACTTATGCAAACTTAGAAATGGCCTACACATAGTCATGGTAGCAATTTACATTTATCCGAATCCAAAATTGGACGAGGTAGAGCATTTTATTCATCGCACTGGAGTACACTGAAGAAGGGTCGAAAATACTTGGTACAAATGGTATTAAATTTTCACTTATCTTGGCTGGCTATTTCAACATCAACTTCGCTGATAAAATATCAGAGCGGTTGACAACTTTTCTTTCGTAAAAATTGAATTTGAAAATGAATAATGATCCACAAGAATCCACAACAAAATATGGGACCACCATTGACGCGGTATTTTCCAGATATTTAGAGGATATCAAGTCTCAAACTTATGTTTCTTATTTCACTTACCATAAACCTATAGTTTCAATGATAAAAATTCCTGAATAACCTACATGTATTGTAAGATAATAAAAATATTTTAAACAATATTAACTTCTCATTTATTCAATAAAAGAAAAAATTTGTTTTTTTTATCGGTCACCACGCTCAAAAAGTGTAACTTCAATTAATATCAAAGAAAAAAAAATACTGCATAAATAAAATAAATAAATAATTATAATTGCATAAGTTGATAAAAAATGCTATGCAATAGCTTTACCGCGGCAGTCCCCGAGTGCCACACGTATTTTTTATTTATTTATTTTTTTTTTTTTTTTCTGACTGTTTTTAAAGATAACCTAAAAAATTAATATACACTTTACAACATAAATATCAAAATAACAGTTTAACACTCCATGCATAGGCTTAGACCATAGCCTCTATAACTAGATGCCTGTCGCGTGGCTCGGAAGCTTGGCAACAGTTGAAGCGGTAGACAGCGCCACCTGGTACAGATTGCATGACTTTTTTATTCAACAGCCACCAAAAATTTTTCAAAGTGGGATACGATATACGTAAAAGGCGAACAGAATCGAAGAAATGTCGAATATATATGTCATATATCACTTCTTAAAATTATTGGTGACAGTTGAATCAAAAAGTCGCGCAATCTGTTCCAGGTGGCGCTGTCTACCGCTTCAACTGTTGCCAAGTTTATGAACCACGTGACAGGCATCTAGTTAAGGCTATGCTTAGGCATTCGATAGAATGCCAAATGAGAAATTTGCAAAATATATGAATTACATCTCCGGTTCATTTCACTATCACGAAACAAGACCCATGGCTTCAATCACTAACAGCAAATTATGAAATACATCTCCGATTCATTTTGAATATCACGTGGCGAGGAATTTGACTTTTAACACTCACCTCAGGTTCAGGCTCAGAATTTGCCTTTAACATTCACATTCTACATTTTGTTAGAGAGTGTCAAAACACACAGGTATTTCCACTAAAAATTAGTTTCATAATGTGCTACAAAAAACTGAAAGAGCAAGATGCAGTGTGTTACATAAAAAGTCTTGGTTAAGAGACATATCAAATCATTTAAATAATATCATTTGACGGTAGTTTTTACTTTCCGAACACTATAGTGAGGAAAGTATTGTAATCATGTAAAAAATCCGAATTGGAAATTTTGATGTTTCTATATGTTTCGAGGTACCCTGAGTCCGTTTTCACTATTTTTACGATGATGTATGTATGTGTGTGTATGTGTGTGTGTATGTCTGTGAGTGAACACGCTAGCGTCTAAACGCTTTGTTCGAATAAGCTAAAAGTTGGTACGTATATTGTAAGCCACCATAGTACGAACCCCATAGATTTTGGTGAATCTAGCACTTATAGTTTTTTTACAGGGACACCAGGAAAAATTCTTTATGGCCTATGGGGCCAAATTTTTAAAAGTGTGATAACGTCTAAACGCCTTATTAATCTGAGCAAAGATTTGTACACATGTTATAGGTCACCGTTGCACCAACTGTATAGATTTTGGTGAATTTAGCACTTAGAGTTTTTTTACAGGGACACAAAGAAAAAATCTTTATCATTATGGCCTATGGGACCAAATTTTTAAAAGTACGATAGCATCTAAACGCCTTATTCAATTGAGCTGAAAATTTATATGAATATTATAAATCGCTGTTGCACTAAATATAAGCATTTTGGTGAATCGAGCATTTATAGGTTTTTACAGGGACACAACGAAAAATTCTTTATCATTATGATCTATGGGCTCAAAGTTCAGTAGCGTTAAATAAAACATCGTGTAATATATGGAGAAAAGTACTGAAACACTCTATCCCAGACAGCACATCGCTTCCCCAGGATATCTTCAAGATGTCTTCTGGATGAAACGGCATCCCAGAAACGTCCTTAAGATGTACTGTGGATAAGTTAAGCCTAACTGTGCTGTTAGGGATTATGGTTTTCTCTCTTTTGTTTGTTTAACAACTCCTCTTTCTTTACTTTATCTACAAAACTGTTAATTACTCAATGTTCGGAAAGTCGAGTGGAGTCACTCCAGATTTTTTAAAATAAGGCTTACTTTTCTTTCAGTAATAGATTACTTGAGTCATATTTCGATTTGAACTGATGTAAAATGATATTATCTGAGTTTTGACAAAAACTTATTTTATCTAATTAATGAATCACATTTACAATGAAATATTTTGTATGTATCTACCCACAAAATTCTTCTGTATGCATGTATGAGAAGTAATATATGATGTCATCATCTAAATCGTCGTTATATCTCAAAGTTCTAACAACTTTGAAAAACATACAAACGCTAATGTTCTTTTTACAGTTAAAAGGGATGTCCAATCTGAATAAACTGCGCCGAAATTCAGACAATGTGGCTAAATTTAAAGTGATTTTAGACTCTCATAGTCGTATGAGTGCCCGTGATTGCGGAGATGTTGGAACTTACAAAATCGGATTGTACATCAAATCATCACGGAAAAACTTCTAACGCGGAAAATCTGTGCTAAGTTGCTGACTCAGTTTCTGACAAAAGACAGTGTCGCACGCTGTCCCAACAACCTTACAGCATCGATCGTCACCACTAGACTCATTTCTATACCTTCTTTAAAATCCAGCTTGAAAAGTCATCTTTTTGACAATCTTGAGAACGTAGAAAAAAAAAGTAACACGTGTACTGAACATCATCCCTGTTGAAGATTTCCAGGCAGGCAGCAATGGGTGGTAAAGTCGTTGGCAACGGTGTATTAATGCAGGAAGAGGATATTTTGTAGAATATTAATATGGAATTATGTACAGTATTTCCTTAAAAACAATTGTCAAGAAATGTTTGTCCTACTCCCAATCAAACAGAATGATATTTTCTAATAAAGGTAAAACATTGTTTAAAAAAAAAAAAAAAAAAAAAAAAAAAAAGACTTGTAAAACGTATAAATTTATAGAAAACCAGAAGTTTAGAAAATTTTCAAATACAATATATGTATACATATATTAAGAATTGTATTAAGAAGTAAAGAACTAAATTAAAGCTCAAAGCAAGGTCAAAAGCGAAAATGCCATCAATTATACTCATAATTCCCAATTTATCACATCTTTTTTTACAGCGCTATATTTGATCTGTTAATCATACAGATCACTATAGCTCATTAAAATGCAGTTTTAAGAAAGAGAAAACACATAACAAAGCTGAAAATACACTTCATGATGTTAACCACTTTAATCAGTAAACCATTTCAGTTATTTTATGCAGTCTTACAAAGAAATAAACAATCTTAATCACACATCTCCCTGAAAAAGCTTAGCTCTTACACATTTTAATATTATCAAACTCATTATGTTTAACTGAAGGTAATATTGCCAAAAGAAATATCGTTGATAAATCAGAAGGTATCGAAAACTTTTACGTTTTACGTGACAAAATACAGTTTTGCATAGCAAAAACTGTATTGTGAATTTTTGCTATGCAAAGTTTCAGTTAAAAAAATAATAAATAAATAAACAAATAAGTAAATAACCCTTCGCAAAAATACCATAAATTGTAAAAGAACTAATCGCAATATATATATATATATATATATATATATATATATATATTTCTGGTTCGAAATAAAATCACGATCCTTCGTCAGGCGAAAAGTGATTTTAACTCAAGTGATTTGTCTCGATCCAAACGAAAAAACATTTTTAGTCTCAACGTGTAGGCCTAATTGACGTTTCGAAAATTGTGATACATTTTTTTAATGTTATTTATAATATATATATATATATATGGAGTGACTCCTCGATTTTCTGAACATGAAATAATGAATAGTTTTGTAAATAAATTAAAGTAAGACAAATTTTTAAGTAAGCAAAAGTGAAAAATATTACAGAGAGTTTTTTCTCCCATTGCTTAATTTTACGCTATTGCACTTCATATAATTTTAAACAATAAATCATAATGATATATGATTTTTCGCTGTATTCCTGTAAATATCTATAAGGGCTATCTTTACCAAAATCTATACAATTTGTGCGACGTAAATTTTCAGTTTAATAGAAGGCGTTTAGATACTATCACACTTTGAAATGTTTGGGCCCTTAGACAATAATGACAATTTTTCTCTGTGACCTTGTAAAAAAAATATATATATATAAACATACATGCTAGATTCATCAAAATCTATGCACTTTGTGCTAGGGTGATTAATAAAATGTATATAAATTTTCAACTCAAATGAATAAGGCGTTTAAATGCTATCGCACATTAAATTATTTACACTCATAGACAATAACGGTGGTTTATATGAAATAGAAATTAATTTAAAATCAATACAATCTCGTAATATATTATCAAACCACATTAATTCTTTAACTCCATCACACATGGAAACGAATTCGCTTTCCATGGTTGAAAGGCAAACACTTTTTTGCTTAAAAGTTTTTCAAGAAATAGGGCTATTATCCAAGAATAAAATTTGTCCCCCCCCCCCCATTGATACAAAGTCATCTCTATTCATCGCGAAATCAGCGTCAGAGAAAGCAGTTAAACATGGATTAAAACAATTCAAATTTAATTTTAAATCTCGAGTACACGAAACATACCCAAGTAATTTAATTAATCCATTCCAATGATTAAACCCCGGTGAATTCTGAAATTGACTGAATATATTAACTGCGTAGGCAATATCAGGTCGTGTCCTATTTGCAATGAAAGATAAACATCCTAAGATATTCCGATATGGAAATCTAGACATTTCATCAATTTCATTTTGATTAGTAGAACAATCTTTTTTCGAATACTTAATGCCTTTTACAATAGGTAACGAACAATAAGGAATATTAAACGACTTAAACCTGTCATACACTTCATTAATATATAATTCCTAAAAAATTTGTACTGAATCATTTTCATAATTAAATTCTACACCAAGTAATTTCTTGGTTTTACCTAAAATTTTTATATCAAATTTACATTTTAATAAATTAAGAATTTTATCTATTTGAAATTGATTTTTACCAAACAAAACTAAATCATCTACATAAACTAGTAAAACAATATAATTTTCAAAATAATATGAACAATTACACCAGTTAAATTTATTAAACCCCAAATCTAATAGTACTTTATTTAACTCATAATACCAGAGTCGACCACTTTGATGAAGGCCGTATAACGCTTTGTCTAGTTTACAAACAAGATTTTCCCCTCCCTTTACAACATATCCTTTTGGCTGATACATATAAATTTCTTCTTTTAAAGGTGCATAAAGATAAGCACATTTTATATCGCATTGAACGTTATGCCATTTATAACATGAGACCAATAATGAAAAAAAGAAACGTATTACTGAGAAATTAACGACGGGTGAAAACGTGTCGTCATAAGTGTCCCCCTTTATCTGATGAAAGCCCTGGGCCACGAGCCTCGCTTTAAAGCGGGGAACGTTTCCTAGCTCATCTCTTTTAATGGCGTATACCCATCTATTTCCCAAAACTTTTTTCCCCTCCGGTAAATTAACCAGATGCCAAACTTTACGGGTTTTCATATTATTTATCTCATCATCCATGGCATTTTTCCATTCAACACATTCTGAAGATTTAACGGCCTAATTATATGTTTTAGGTACAGGGATAACTAGTCATGATTTTTTATAAGTTAAACTTGAAGTTGGGTTATTCGAGTTTTGCTGATCAACTACCACCTCGAACTTATTACTACTAGAGAAATCAAAAAAATTAGAGTCAAAAATTAAATTATTTTTATCACAATATTGTTTGACATCATTCATCGATCTCAACCTAGTTTTAGTGTTATCCGGGTAATAGAAAATGTCAACTCTGTCACTCATTTTTCTAGGTACGGGTTTCCTATTCCAAGTAATTGAAGAAAGAAGTTTAAAAGAAGATTTATCTACAGGAGTTTCATCGACGGACTCGCCACTAGAATCATCGGGCCCACTTCCGAAAACAATGTCAACAGGATTGGAAGCTTGACCATCAACTGGACCTTCCGGAAGTAAGTCCAATTCCTCCAGTGAGGTGCCCATCACCGCTCCACTGCATTTACTAAATAGCTGATCAGAGAACGTTACGTTTATAGTTTCAACTATTTTATCCTCATCCTCCAACCAAATTTTATACCCCTTAGTCTTTAGTGAATAACCTATCAGTACTCCCTTTTTAGCCTTAGGTTCAAGCTTATGGTTTCTATGTTGTTTCGGGATCCCTACATACGAAATTAACCCAAACGGCTTAAGGTGTCTTACGGATGGTTTAAACCCAGTATATAACTCAAAAGGAGTCTTAGTTTGTCCCCTGTGGATTAAACGGTTCCAAGTGTACGCGAAATACAACATTGCATCGGGCCAAAAAGAAAAAGGTAAACCACTATCCGTGATAATAGCTCTAACACAATTTAAAGAAGTTTGATTAAACCGCTCACTTAACCCATTTTGCTCAGGTGTGAACGTGTTAGTTAACTCATGAACAACTCCATTTTTACTACAAAATGATTTGAAGTTGTCATTTACAAATTCGGAACCATTATCCGTACGAATAGCTTTTAATTTTTTATTCAAACTACGTTCTGCCCGTGCAATGTGTCTCTCGAATACACCAAAAACCTGAGACTTATCCTTTAAAGAATAAACAGCAACCCTTTTAGAAAATCCATCAATTATGGACAAAAAGAACCTTTCCCCATTTTTACCAGTTACTTTAATTGGGCCCCAAACGTCCATAAATACTCTCTCTAACGGTGACTTAACGCCATGAACATCGGATGATTTAAAAGACACACGGTTTTGTTTACTAATCCTACAAGGTTCACAAAAAAATTTCTTAAACTTAAGTTTAGGAAGACCCCTCACCCCGTTCTTCTTGCTAGTATTTACTATAGTATCAGGACTTACATGCCCAAAACGAGCATGCCAATACCCAATTTCATTAACTTTTGCAAGAGAAGCTGAAGGATTTTCTGGGTGCCCCCCATTAACTTTACTCCCCTTTTTAATTTTAGAAACATTAGGATATAAATAGTAAACACCGTCTTTAATTTTAGCAGTAAAAATATGTCTTTTATCTTTACCGAACACCGACACTCGACCCTTACCGCCAGTGTATGTGGCGGATATGTACCGCCAGTGTATGTGTTCACGTCTAATTTAGGACCTGATATTAAATTTTTCCGTAACTTTGGGGAATATAACACATCTTTTAAATACAATACATTTTTACCAAAATTCAATTTAACAGTTCCTTTAGCAGTAATAGGAAAACTAATACCATCGATCGCGACAAAAAGCTCCTCTCCCTCAACAGAAGTATAATGCTCAAAAAGATCTAATTTTTTTAGAAAATGATTTGAAGCAGCGGTATCAAAAATAAAGCTGTCATCATCACTTAAATTACTAAAATTAGCTTGAGCTATGTAGTAGGAGGGGGGAGATTTGCATTTGTCACGACCATTGGAGTTATACTTTAAATTTCTAGGTTTAAATTTAACATTAGTATTCAAAAAACAGTTTTTCTTTAAGTGACCAATACGGCCACACTTAAAACAAGTTAAAGGTTTTTTACCTTTGAGCTGAACGTTCTGTATCTGAACACTGTTATTGGCATCTTTCTTGATATCACCTTCTCGAAGCTGTAGACGTGATTCCTCCGCTGTTAACTCGGACACAATACTTTGGAACTTGAACTGCTCATTCTTCCAACGCAACAAATATTGCACTGCAGATTCAAACTTGGATGGTAAGTGTTGCAAGAGCTGGAAACAGCAATACTCATCCTCCACAGCATGGCCAATTTCACGCAGCTGGTCCAGTATTCTTGATAACCGGGTTACAAAAGAATTCACTGTTTCATTCTCAGACATTCTACAATTAATGAACTCTGTAAACAGTCCCATATGATGAGCTCTTGAGTCTGATATAAAGGTCTTCTTCAAAGTCTCCCAGGCATCAATAGCACAATCACAATTTTCAATAATGCTTCTAACTTCAGGCGATGTATTCAGATAAATTGTTGATAATGCAACTCGACTACGTGATTTGAAATCTTTCACTTGTTTTGAAGTTATTCCGGCCTCAGCATCTTCAACAGGCAGTTTTTCTTTTTTACATATTATATTCCAGCAGTTTCTTTCAATTAAAACAAATTTAATGTCCTTGACCCACGTAATATAATTATTCATCCGTAATTTTTCAATCGTGGGGTTGAAACTCACTGCCATTTTAATTTCTTATCTTCAAACAACGAGAATGCCATAAAAACTATTATCAAATTTTAAATGCTATGAGCTGACAACGAGCCAAATTGCCCATAACCACTTGTTGTGAAAAAATCAATTTTCACATATGTTAAATTTGCAGAGTTAGCAGTGAAATATACGATTGTTGCTCAGCTCTAATAAACTATAAAAAAGATAAATATGTGTGGCATTCATTGAAGACAAAAGTTTAATTAAAACAGTTTATTAAACTTGAAACAAAATGATGAGTAACATTAAATAAGCTGAAACAATTGTAGAATATATATTTTGCTGACGAAAGGTTAAATACCCTTAAAATACTGCCATATAGAGTTCAAATAGAAAACGACTTTTACATTGTGACCTGACATAACTAGATACACTGAACGTATCGTTGAAAATATCAAGTCACGAAAAACGTAATTTACAATCATTATAAAACTAAACACTTTATCATTAAATTAAAATACCAGCTCATGACTTTGAGCTAAACAGAAAAAACATAAAAGCATAAGAGGCTAAAGAAACTAAGAGATAAAGAGCATGATTTCATATTCCTTACCTCCTTTTATAGCCGCGAACGGATTCAAAGTGACGGCTACTTGATGCTTTACAAACGGCAACGCCTCCCATAACTATAGCAACACGACGCTGCGAGTCTGCTGCCATCTATGGGCTAAGCACAAGACTCAGCAGTTGAAAAATACAACATCTTCTTGCTAAGTAGCGAAACGAACAATCCGTAAAAGGATTTAAACATATTTTCTTTAAGTTAATTTTAACAAAATATGCTTTTAAATATGAGATAAGTAAATAAAGTTATTTCAAATGACTTAAACATAATTATACTAATAAGGAATATAAATTTTAACTAAAAGTAATTATCATTAAGCTTTTTATTTTTAATTTTAATATATCTTTAACTCAATGGCAGTATCAAAAAGATAATAGCACTAAACGCTATAATTAATTTAATTAATAATTTAAACTTTAAAGATTATGAAGACATTTAAATTATAAAGACATTTAAATTATATTTAAGTAGTAAATGAATTCAAATTTAAATTTGAGAATCAACACCGAAAGGGAACAAATTTTACAACACATAAGCGCGATGCGCGCTTATATCCCTCCTCAAATCGAATTTTTATTCTTAAGAGAAGAAAATCAAAATAATCAGTTCTCATTGGTTAAAAAGTCGGGCCGGTTCCCCACTGCCTTCGGCAGCGCAGTCCCGTGCGCGCTGCGCGCGCACAAGTTAAGGGATACGCGCGCAGTGCACGCCTATTTCTTCCCCACCCTTTCAGCCCCTCTTAATTAACCTGCGTATACCAAGTTTGAACGGTCTAACTCAATTAGCTGAGATGCAAAAGAAAACCTAACCAGGACTCCTCAAAACGTGTAAATCTGGTGAAAACATTTCGATGATATAAAAGAACTTTAAAATATCTTTCGAATGATTTATTAAAAATAATTTAATCATAATTAGAAATTGAAATATTGAAATTTTAAAATATTACAGCGCCATCTTGCGGTAGAAATTTCTGTAATGCACTGTTCAATTCTAAATCAACAAAGCTTTCTAATGATGTATTACTTATGAAATTATTTTAATTAGTAGCTGAGATACAAAGAAAACCTAAATCAGGAGACCTCAAAACGTGTAAATTGGGTGAAATCTCGAATTCCATTTTCGATAATGTAAAAGTACTTTAAAATGTGTATCGAATGACGTATTAAAAAAAAAATAATCATGATTAGAAATAGAAATATTGAAATTTAAAAATATTACAGCCGATCTGGCGGTAGAAATTTCTGTAATTTTCTGTTCGATTCCAACACAACAAAGCTTTCAAATGATGTATTACTTATGAAATTATTTTAATTAGCAGTTGAGATACAAAAGAAAACCCATTCAGGAAACCTCAAAACGTGTAAATCAGGTGAAATCTCGGATTCCACTTTCAATATTTTAATTAGAAGCTGAGATACAAAAGAAAACCCATTCAGGAGACCTCAAAACGTGTAAATAAGCTGAAATCTCGAATTCCACTATTGAAATGCAAAAGAAAACCTAATTAGGACACCTCAAAACGTGTAAATCGGGTGAAATCTCGAATTCCTTTTTCGATAATGTAACCGTACTTTAAAATGTCTATCGAATGACGTATTAAAAAAAAATTGAAACATAATTAGTATCTGAAATATTCAAATTTTAAAATATTACAGCGCCATGACACCTCAAAACGTGTAAGTCAGGTAAAATTTCGAATTCTATTACCTATGGTAGTCGGTTAATGGAAGTAAATAGAAAAAGAAATATTTTTACCTTAAGTGTATTTGTGTCGCTATAGGAACTGGCATCCTCTTTCGATAGATAAAATGTCAGGCGTGTTAAGATAAAATTTAATTTGCAATTAAAATGTAAATCTTTTGTTTATTGACGAAAATCGATGAAATTTGAATTGCAAGTTTGTTTGGTGGTGTTGAGATTGTATACTAAGTGAAATGTACGAATTAAAAAAATTGAAGAAAATAGAAATTTGCAATTTTTTATCCCACTTAAAATCCATCTGTTTATCAATCACTGGCAGGTGCTTTTTATTTTCGCTTCCGCTGTCTAGACGATCGTTTGCAAAGCTAAGATTCTTGTGATTTGTTGCCAACATTTTTTTTATAGTTGAGTTAATTTTAAAAAATCTAATTGTCCGATCGATAAGCCGTTTAATCCATCGGATTAAGAAAAAAAAAGCCCTTTCCAATGGTATCTTGTTTGTAATAATACGACTGATATTTCTAATTTATTTTCCACTTTTTCCGGGTCAGTATTTTCAAATGAATCACTAAAATTAAGGAATCACTAACAGTAACTTTTAGTGTCAAGAAAAGAAATTAAATAAAAAAAAAAATCATTTCTGATTGGGTAAAAAGTCGGCCCGTGTCCCCATTGCCTACGGCAGCGCTGCCCCGTGCACGCTGCGCGCGCGTATTCCTTCCTTGACCCTTCGTGCCCCCCCCCCGCAAAAAAAAATTCTGATCGGGTAAAAACTCACACCGGGTTCCCACTGCCTTCGGCAGCGCAGACCCATGCGCGCTGAGCGCGCACGCGTGAGAGTATACGTGCGCTGCGCGCACATATTCCTTTAAAATCAAATTTTTATTCTTAAGAAAAGAAAATTTAAAAAATCATTTCTTATCGGGTACAAAGTCGGACCGGGTCCTCACTGCCTACGGTAGCGCAGTTCCGTGGGCGCTGCGCGCGCGTATTCCTTCCCTGACCTTTCGTGCCCCCTAAAAAAATCATTTCTGATCGGGTAAAAACTCACACCGTGTCCCCACTGCCTTCGGCAGCGCAGACCCATGCGCGCTGCGCGCGCACGTGTGAAGGTATACGCGCGCTACGCACACATATTCCTTCTCAAATCAAATTTTAATACTTTAGAAAAGAAAATGGGAAAAAAAAATCATTTCTCATCAATTAAAAAGTCGGACCGGGTCCCCACTGCCTTCGGCAGCGCTGTCCCGTGCGCGCGGTGCACGCCTATATCTTCCCCCACCCTTTCAGCCCTTCCTAATTAACCTACATAACCAATTTTGAACGGTCTAACTGAATTAGCTGAGATGCAAAAGAAAACCTAATCAGGAAACCTCAAAACGTGCAAATCTGGTTAAAACTTTCGATAATATAAAAGAACTTTAAAATATCTTTCGAATGATGTATTAAAAATAATTTAATCATAATTAGAAATTGAAATATTGAAATTTTAAAATATTACAGCACCATCTGGCGGTAGAAATTTCTGTAATCTACTATTCGATTCCAAATAAACAAAGCTATCTAGTGATGTATTACTTATGAAATTATTTTAATTAGTAGCTGAGATACAAAAGAAAACCGATTCAGGAGACCTCAAAACGTGTAAATGAAGTGAAATCTTGAATCTCACTTTCGATAATATAAAAGTACTTTAAAATATCTTTCGAATGATGTATTAAAAATAATTTAATCATAGTTAGAATTTGAAATACGCGAATTCGAATAAAATTTAATTTGCAATTAAATTGTACATTTTTTATTTATTCTCGAAACCCGATGAAATTTGAACTGCAACTTCGTCTTGTGATGTTAAAAGTGTGTAGCAAGTTTGAAATAATTTTGAAGAAAATTGAAGCATTTTGAAATTTCCAATTTTTATTTCCAGTACAAAATCAGTAAAGCAGGAAGTAAAATCTATTTATTCTTTCGCCCGGCGCCATGGTAACCGAAATACGTCTATTGCGAAATTAATAAAACTCTTGTGATTTGTTGCCAGCTTTTTTTTTCATACTTTAGTTAATTTTAAAAAATCTAATTGCCCTATCGATAAGCTATTTAAACCGTCGGATTCAGAAAAATCGGACCTTTCATTTGATATCTTATTTGTAACGATACGACTGATATTTCTAATTTATTTTCTACTTTTTCCGTAAAAATGTCGCTTTTTAAGCATTTAATCATGAATTCTGGGTCATTTTTCGGTAGATATGGGTCGACGTTTTAATTAATATCTCCGCTAATTAGGGTCGCATCGCTTAGCGAATTATCGCGATGTCGAGATGAAGAAATTCTGCGTCTGTCGACACCAGTTTCGAGGCCATGCGACCATTAGCGCCGGAGCTTTAGCGATGACAAGGCATTTCTCACAAACAGACAGACAGATGTGCACAGATTTTAATAATATAAGGAGACTAGCGAGCTTCGCCCGCTAGCGGGTCAGTATTTTCAAATGAATCACTATAATTAATGAATCACTAACAGTAACTTTTAGTCCTAAGAAAAGAAATTAAAAAAAAAAATCATTTCTGATCGGGTAAAATGTCGTCCCCGGTCCCCACTGCTTTCGGCAGCGCAGTCCCGTGCAACAAGTTAAGGGATACACACGCTGCGAGCGCGTATTCCTTCCTTGACGCTTCGTGCCCCCCCCCCAAAAAAAAAAAAAAATCATTTCTGATCGGGTAAAAACTCACACCGGGTCCCCACTGCTTTCGGCAGCGCAGACCCATGCGCGCTGCGCGCGCACATGTGAAGGTATACGTGCGCTGCGCGCAAATATTCCTTCTCAAATCAAATTTTTATTCTTAAGAAAAGAAAAGAAAAAAAAAAAATCATTTCTCATGGGGTACAAAGTCGGCCCGGGTCCCCACTGCCTTCGGCAGCGCAGTCCCGTGCGCGCTGCGCGCGCACAAGTTAAAGGATACACGCGCTGCACGCCCGCATTCCTTCCCTGACACTTCGTGCCCCCTAAAAAAAGCATTTCTGATCGGGTAAAAAATCACACCAGGTCCCCACTGCCTTCGGCAGCGCAGATCCATGCGCGCTGCGCGCGCACGTGTGAAAGTATACGCACGCTGCGCGCACGTATTCCTTCTCAAATCAAATTTTTATTCTTAAGAAAAGAAAATTAAAAAAATTATTTCTCATCGGTTAAAAAGTCGAACCGGGTCCCCACTGCCTTCGGCAGCGCAGTCCCGTGCGCGCTGCGCGCGCGCAAGTTAGGGATACGCGCGCGGTGCACGCCTATATCTTCCCCACCCTTTCAGCCCCTTCTAATTAACCTACGTATACCAATTTTGAACGGTCTTACTCAATTAGCTGAGATGCAAAAGAACACCTAATCAGAACGCCTCAAAACGTGTAAATCTGCTGAAAACTTTCGATAATATAAAAGAATTTTAAAATATCTTTCGAATGATGTATTAAAAATAATTTAATCATGATTAGAAATTGAAATATTGAAATTTGAAAATATCACAGCGCCATCTGGCGGTAGAAATTTCTGTATTCCACTGTTCGATCCCAAATCAACAAAGCTTTCTAATGATATATTACTTATGAAATTATTTTAATTAGTAGTTGAGATACAAAAGAAAACTGATTCAGGAGAGCTCAAAACGTGTAAATCTGGTGAAATCTTGAATTCCATTTTCGATAATGTAAAAGTACTTTAAAATGTGTATCGAATGACGCATTAAAAAAAATTTAATCATGATTAGAAATAGAAATATTGTAATTTAAAAATATTACAGCGCCATCTGGCGGTAGAAATTTCTCTAATCTACTGTTCGATTCCAACTCAACAAAGCTTTCAAATGATGTATTACTTATGAAATTTTTTTACCTAGTAACTGCGACAAAAGAGAAACCCATTCAGGAGACCTCAAAACGTTTAAATCAGGAGAAATGTCGAAATATCGAATTTCTGTAATCTACTATTCAATTCCAAATTAACAAAGCTTTCAAATAATGTATTACTTATGAAATTATTTTAATTAGCAGCTGAGATATAAAAGAAATCCCATTCAGGACACCTCAAAACGTGTAAATCAGGTGAAATCTCTAATTCCACTTTCCACACTTTAATTAGTAGCTGATATACAAAAGATAACCCATTCAGGAGACCTCAAAACGTGTAAATAAGCTGAAATCTCGAATTCCACTATTGCGATGCAAAAGAAAACCTAATCAGGAGACCTCAAAACGTATAAATCGGGTGAAATCTCGAATTCCCCTTTCGATAATGCAATCGTACTTTAAAATGTGTATCGAATGACATATTAAAAAAAAAAAAATTAAATATAATTAGAATTTTAAATATTGACATTTTAAATTATTACAGCGCCATGACACCTCAAAACGTGTAAGTCAGGTGAAATTTCGAATTCCATTATCTACGGTAGTCGGTTAATGGAAGTAAATAGAAAAAGAAAATTTTTACCTTAAGTGTATTTGTGTCGTTTTGAAACTGGTATCCTTTTTCGACAGATAAAATGTCAGGCGTGTAAAGATAAAATTTAATTTGCAATTAAAATGTAAATCTTTTGTTTATTGACCAAAATCGATGAAATTTGAAATGCAAGTTTGTTTTGTGGTGTTAAGATTGTATACTAATTGAAATGTGCGAATTTTGAAAAATTGAAGAAAATAGAAAATTGCAATTTTTATTCGCAGTACAAAAGCACGTGACCCAATTAAACACCAGATGTTTTTTCTTTCCGTTCAAGATCGTTTGCCAAGTTAAAATGCTTGTGATTTGTTGCCACCATTTTTTTTTAGTTTAGTTAATTTAAAAAAATCTAATTGTCCGATCGATAAGCCGTTTACACCATCGGCATGAGAAAAAAAAGCCCTTTCCGATGATATCTTGTTTGTAACGATACGACTGATATTTCTAATTTATTTTCCACTTTTTCCGTAAAAATGTCGCTTTTTAAGCATTTAATCGTGAATTCTGGGTCATTTTTCGGTAGATATGGGTCGACGTTTTAATTAATATCTCTGCTAATTAGGGTCGCATTGCTTAGCGAATTATCGCGATGTCGAGATGAAGAAATTCCGCGTCTGTCGACACCGGTTTCGAGGCGATGCGACCATTAGCGCCGGAGCTTTAGTGGTCACAAGGCATTTCTCACAGACAGACAGACAGACAGACAGACAGACAGAAAGACAGACGCGCACAGATTTTAATAATATAAGGAGATGCTTTATTAAATGACAAAATTAAATTCATTGAAGACAAACGCCATCTCTTGACGAATTCACGAAATTTTTGGGTTAAATATCACAAAATTGAAAATAATTACCCTGTATATTGACCAAAAAAATTTTTGATTGCAAAAGGCACTAGTACAGGTCAGAAGGAATGCCCACGCAAATTTTCAGCTCATTAGCTGTAGAACTCTAGGCTCCATCGCCGTCAACAGTTTTTTGTCTTAACAATTATCAGAAGAAGAAGAAGAAGAAGAAACTGACCGGTAAATTTCGGGTTTTCCAAGTTAAATAACTCAGGCCCCTTAATTCGGAGCGACATGCAAATTTGTATGTTTTGTCTTAAGGGTATGCTTAAGGTCTGTGCAAAAAATCATAGGTCTTGGGGATCAGGGAGTTGAGATACAGATAGTCGAAAAGTCCGAGATGCTATGTCGACATAATATACACTTGTAGCGTTCACCGTTGACTTCCCAGTGGTGTGTTCAGATTAAGACCACTGGAAAGCTAAACCTTGACAAATGCCTGCTTTGAGAAATCGCAGCATGTGTTTCGGAGAAAACCACGGAGATTTCTGAATAGCTAAATTAACGAACGCGGCAAAGATTCGAATCCAGCACTTCCTACAACCTCTGTGGTATTGGTGTGTGCCTGGGGGGGGGGCGATAAGGCCGATTGTCTGCTCTAGGGTCCTCAGCCTGAGGGAGAGTTCCTTCTGTGGAGTTCTTTCAAAGGGGCCCCAGCCCGTATTCACGCAAGTTTTGGAGAAAACTCTGAACGGCCAGGCTGACAAACGCGACCTGGGATCGCACCCGGCACCTCACGTCTACCAGATTTCAACGCAAAACCACTCGGCTGCTAATGGGCCGATTGACAAGGTAAATTCATCATACATTCCCCTAACCACTACATAATTATTGCTTTCATAGATTCTACAAGAATTAAAGCTTCAGCAGACGTATTTTCAACTCAATGCTTGAAGATGGGATGTGCCCAATTCGAGTTCTTATGTTTCAATAAGTATTTACGCTTTTCTTATAATAAAATAACATTGTTTTGTATCAAATAGGTTTGATTAATATTTATAAAATAGCCATTCTCTAATTAATATTCTAGAAATATCTTTAGATTTCTCAATCATATTAGTGTCCCTAGAGTAGCTAAAAGCCTCATGAGCGTCCTACAGGATTTTTTATTTATTTTGATGCTGCCATCTATCAACAGAATAGTAAACTTAGTTCCGTAGCAATAGTAATATGAAAATTAGAGTATTTCAATGGAGTACTTCTTTTCTTCTGTAACTCAGATTATTTTTAAAATAATAAATGTTAACCCAGGATTTTTTTTCTTGTAAAGATTCATTTAGGATTATCATAAATATTAGACACAACTAATTTCTTGTAACAGCGAATAATATAAAAATTTGTAACATTTATAAAAATACAAATTTAATTTAAACAAGAACCCCCCCCCCCCCCCCAAAAAAAAAAAAAAAAAAAAAAAAAAAAATATATTATTATTATTATTATTATTATATAATAAAATAGATAGAGTTAGAGAGAAAGAAAATTTAAAAAACAGTCTGATATTTTTTTTTTTTTTCAGGTTGCGTTGTACGAAAAAAGGCCGCTTGACTGTACTAGGGTCCTAGGACTGAGAGGATGTCCCCTCCGCGGTGGTCTTTCTAATGGATCCTGTCTCGTATTTACGCAAGTTTCGGAGAAAACCACGGAAAACTCCAAACGGCTAGGCCGACAAGCGCGACCCGGGATCGAACCTGGCACCTCACGGCTAACAGCTTTGAGCGCCAAGCCGCTCGGTTACTGGTGGGCCTTTTTTTTTCCCCAGGAATGTAAGGCTCCTATATATACGAGCTGGCGCATCAGGCATTTTATTGCCTTTGGGTTGTCACGTGTACCCAGCGAGTTTCTCTGATAAACAAAGGACAAACATTTTTTTTCATCGTCTTACGTTGTTTTATTATATTTCATAATTTCAGCTAAGTAAACTATGATATGGAAATTTGTTTAGCGATAAACTGCTATAATCATTCAAGAAGTGAATATAAAGTGTTCGCAGACTGTGTATTTGAGTTTTGGCGATATTTTGTGAAAGAAACAGAAACCGCCCTAACAACACATCTTACTCCAGTACATCCATAGGATATCCTCAGAATAAAATGACATCCTGAGAATGTACTGTGAAAAAAATGTGTTTTTAAGAATTTTATTGTTGTTTATTGCTCTTATCTTGACCGGATTAGCTACAGATCAAGATTTCTTAAAATCATTAGGGAAGCGATAAGGACGCCAAGCGGGAATGCTGTCCTCTTCGGAGGCAAAAAAATGGCGGTGATGCGCCGGCCTATTATTTTATTTAAGGGCTCTACAGGAATGCGCCTTTCTGAATGTATGTCATGACAAATAAATAGTCGAGAGGTTCTTGTCTCTCTCTCTGTTCGAGAGCGCCTGTGGTACGTTTATTTGATTCAAGTTGTTAAAATTACCTATCCATTCCCATGAGCATCTATAATTTTGTAAGTCATCATAACTATTTTTACTTAAAGTTAAATCCTACAAAGAATATCGTAGAATTTTTTTCTTTACTGGACCTGAAAAGTAGTCCTAATCTCAATCCGCTTGAAAATGTTTAGTCTATAAAAGAGGGTGGGAATTAGAAATTTGTAGCCTACAACTTTTCAAAAACTAGAAAAAATTATTTATGATATTTGGCACAGTGAAATTTTTTAGTTTCATGTTATAAAACTGTAAAATACTATGCCATTGCGCATTTAAGCAGTAATTCTGTATAAAGATGGAATTATCCAATGCAGAATACATATTTTTATCAAGTAATCGCTCAGATCTAACAAATAAATAGTTTTATTTCACATATTAAAAAATAACGTGTTTATTTCATATAATAAATCATAATGGAATACAAAGTTGTATATGTTTATTATATTAAGTTTAAAAAGAAAATTTTATGCAGATTTTTATTAAATATTTCTTAGAGTGTAATAAAACGAATTATTAAATCAAAAATGTACATAGGTATCATTTTATGACTTTCATGTTATACAAACATAGCAGTTTTATTTGTTTCAATCATTAGTTTTTATGTTACTATGTTTGTGTTATTAGTTTTTATGTTGTTATGTTACAAACATATAATGTGTAATTTTTCTGCAGTGCGGCTTTTTTTTTTTTTCTCTTCATGTAATTCGATTTTGCTCCTAAAACCACTGTATCAAATTCTGGCTGTGTGATATGGAATGTTGTCCTGGTAAGAAATCCCAGCATTATTACGCATGCGTAGATGAACAAGAATAATGATGAGGAATCACTTTAACATCCATTGTACAAATATTTCACCTAACAATTCATTTAACAACAGCTGATTCATTTAAGATATAACATGTATTTCTGAAATGTTTTGCTCTATTGTAACGAAATGGCATCATTATTTCTGCCTTGAAAATCCGTTAGTAGTTATACACTCCTTCTCATATTTATAAGGACCATAGATATAGTAATAAGACATAGATTGATCAGCGAGGCCGAAAAAGTGATGCCTTTTTTTTCGGGAAAAGACGGCCATTTTACTCTCTTGTGGATGTCTTTCCCCGACTGAATATACACGGGAATACACACAGATAATTTAGCAAATAAAATTTATGAATAATTTATGTACTAAAGATGAATGAAAAAGCTCCAGATACTCATTTTTCTTTCTCTCTTTTCTTCTTCTTCTTCTTCCTCTTTTTTTTTTTTTTTTTTTTTTTTTTGTATGGAATAACGACATTTAAAGAAATTTATCGTTTCTGTCTACTATTTCTGTCTGGTTAGAAGTTTTTATGGTCGGAAAAACTATTGGACTTATCCTCATCTTTTGAGATATTAGAGTTAACCCTCTAATTGCCAATCGCAATGCAGTCGGACACTTTTGTTACCAACTGTATAGAGTAGAAATTTATGTTTACTCGGAAATGGTTATAAAGATATTAATAAAAGTTTGGGATAAGTGCTTTTTAGAGACCTAAAACAATTAGAACATTCTTAGCATCAAGAAAATTAGTGTTAACCCTTTAACTGCCAATCGCAACATGTAGTAGAAATTGAGTATAATCAGAAATGGATATAACGATTTTGTTTAAAGTTTGGAGTTAAGTGTCTTTTTTTTTATTTTTTCATTTTTTTTTTTTTTTAAGAACTAAAACCTTTGGACATATCCTCATCTTCAGAAAAATTTGTGTTAACCCTTTAACGGCCTGTCGCAACATATAATAGAAATTAGGTTTACTCGGAAATGGATATAACGATTTTTATAAAAGTTTGGGATTAAGTGTTCTTTTGAGAGATAAAGCGAATGGACATATACTCATCTTCAGGAAAATTCGCGTTAACCCTTTAACGGCCAGTCGCAACATATAATAGAAATTAGGTTTACTCGGAAATGGATGTAACGATTTTAATAAAAGTTTGAGATTAAGTGTTCTTTAGAGAGATAAAGCGATTGGACATATCCTCATCTTCAGTGTGGATATTTTAGAAAAAACTCGTCAATAATTCTAAAACGAATGGTTGAACCATACATCTGTATTAATTTAAAACGAAGCTACCGATTTCTTTTATTTTTAATGTTATATATAATGTATATATAGTATAGACATATATATATATATATATATACAGTCGAACCTCGTTAACGTGAATTACTTTTAACATGAACTGTTACCACATTCCCCGTCAAAATGAAGATTAATTTAGTTATATGACGATCAGTTACTGATAGCATGAACTACTGATAAGATGAACAGATTTTTGATCCCCCTTGAGATTCACGTTAACAAGATTCGACTGTATATCTTTTCATGTCTGCACAAAAATGATTATTTTCAGCATTTATTATTATACTACTTTAAGAAAAAATTCGTCTGCATTCATCATGGAAAATATCTTTAATAAATTATAACTTAATAAATAATTTGTATTGAATAAATTTGTATAGGATTAAATAGAGAAGAAAGTCTTGTGGTAATACTAGTTATAATATATTAAAACAATCGGGTTTTACCTCTGCCACTGCTAACTACATTTAAAAGAATTTTGAAAATTCGATATTACTTACTAATATAAAAACTTAAAAAATATTAAAATTTTAAAAAAAGTATTCCATTAAAAATCAAAACAGTATTTAAACCATAATAATAACAAAGCAACTGATTATAAAGAATCATATTTTTCATAAATTTGTTAAATTTAACTTACTTATGAAAACTTATTCCACTTCCTTTCATAAATTTATTTCTACAATTAAAAGCCGCGCAGTACTTCGGCATTTTCAATATATATCAACCATGTCTTATTACTATATCTATGATATCAACATTCTATTCCATTGTTGTTTTCGAGTTTTATACTCTCTCATCATGGCTGATGCCAAAAACTTTTTCGGCATCAAAAATCTTTGCACGTTAACATGGGGATGATAGATCTATGTATATTACTATATCTATGATAAGGACACTTTATATTTTTAAATAACTAAAGTAAAAATAACTGTAAACAAGATTATACTAAGTGCACTTAATATATCTAGTATTTTAAAAACCAAAACTGTTATAATTTTTAAATATGAAACAAAATTAATAAAAAATAATGCAAAATGTGTTTTACTCCACATTTTAAGATGTTCATAATTATAGGGACAATCCAGATTTTTTCGTTTTATTTAACTTACTAGCGAATAAATTACAGTTGACATGCGGATATGCTTACTGGGCTAGATTAATTCATATATAAGCCTTCAATTTTTCTTAGACGGACATTACTGATAATTCCTCGAAAAAAAGAACGTTCAAGTAGTGAAGTATGATAAATGTGTTTTTTAAGTGGAAGGATAATTTCAATCCGCAGAATTTCTAATGAAATTCGAAGGTCTAAAATTGCTGAATGAAATGTGATCAAACATTGAACTGCTGGCTCGATAGGAGAGAGATCTGATGTAAAATCAGAGTTGTTTTACAGAGATCGAAGACTCATAATTCCTCTTACTGTTCTACTCATAATGATTGCTGACGAATTTGCTCGTAATTTTTAACTAAAGGTTAGGGTCCACATTTGTGCATGTTTAAAATAATTAATAATGTGTTAAAATGAATGAAAAACCTGTAATAATCGATAAGCATTTAATGGGGGAAAGGTCGTCTGTGTTAAAGTTGAATAAAGACAAAATTAAATGGTAAAATGTTGCTTTTTTGGATGAAAAACATTTTATTCTTGATTAATCAAATGGTTTGAACAGTTACTGGCACGATCTGAAGATAGCGAAAGACAGAGCAGATTTTTTAAAAGCAGATGTGAATCGGGCATTTTAAAGGTGGATCTATGGTGCTCTGGGGAGCTGCTTCTACTGAAGGCAGAATGAATTTAGTAATTTTTTCAATTATTATGAACATCAAGAGAATATCCGCAAATTTTAAACGTCGAATTATCAGATTTTTGTTAGATTTTGGAGGGTAATAATATTTTTTTCAACAAGACTTACATTTTTGCTCTGTTTTTAGAGCAATAGGAAATAGTTTAAAGAAAGAAACTTCTGTATTATTGCTTTTCCCATGGGCTAAAAGTTGAAAAAACCTTAACTTATCGTATTAGATAAGTGCATACAAGTGGAAAGCAATTTTAAATAGTTTAAATGTATTAAGAATATCATATATGCTATATGAACTGGTATTGAAACTGAATATATATATAAAAAAAAAAAAAATGTATATATATATATACCAGAGAGAATGTCTTACTGTTTAACCCTAAAAAGAGACCCCATAAAATATTATTTTAAAGAATAACTAAAACAAATTACTAAAATTCGAGCTGTCCTTATAATTGTGAACACCTGAAAAATCATCTTTTTACCATATTTAAAGTTTTTTAAGATAGAAAAATGATAAAACTTTTTAAATATAGTCTATTAATGAAATTCAAATTAATTAAAAATATATTTGTTTAAATAATAGTGTTCAGTGTTTAGTTAATATAGAAAAACGGGTGTCCTTATAATTATGAGAAGGAGCCGGTTGTCCAGTCAAAATAGACATTCAACTTCAGAAAAATTCGCAAAAAGCTGAAAATCGGTACAGACCATAAATGTATCATTGTAAATGGAATGTCAAAATTCCCCATCGATCCCACTTGTGCTAAAAATTTTATGCAAAGTCAAAGGTCAAAAATCGGTTTTTCACAAATATCTATCTTGGCAGTACTTTAAAGTACCATTAATTTAAAAGGTGTATAAAACAAAATTTAGTAAAGACATGTCGAAGGTATTTATAAGAATAAAACGTATGTATCTCACTTTAATCTCTCCAAATGGCACTAGACGCTAGTCCAGACAAAATACATAAATAAACTTGAAATTTTGGAAAATTTCGCATAGAGCTGAAAATTGGTACAGACCTTAAATACATTATTATAGAAAAAATGTCTAAAGTACCCATCGATCTCACTTGTGCTAAAAATTTTATGCAAGGTCAAAGGTAAATAATAATAATAATAATAAATAAATAACTGTTTTTCACAAATATCTATTTTGACGGTGCTTTAAAGTACTATATTAATTTAAAAAGCATATGAAATAGAATTTAATAAAGACATGTCAAAGGAATAAGACTAGAACGTATGTATTTCCCTTTACTCTCACCACATAGCACTAGACGCTACATATAGTCCAGACAAAATACACAAATAAATTTAAAATTTCGGAAAAAATTGACATAGAGCTGAAAATTGGCACAGACCTTAAATATATTATTATAAATAAAATATCAAAGCCCTTATCTATCCCATCTCAGCTAAAATTTGTATTCAATCGATTATGCAAGTTCAAAGGTGAAAAAATCGGATTACCACAAATATCTCTTAAACGTTAAAGTTTATTGTATAAATAGCTCATATAAAATTTGCAGATTATGGGATTCTCTACAAAAAAGGCCAATGCAGAGATGGAACACGGGTGCAGAATTCATACCGGTATTTCTTTAAGAAATTTCGCTACCCATAATATCGTTGATTTAAGAAGTAGAAAATTTTCTTACATTGATAGTGGTATGATTTCTGCGCCCGTGTTCCATCCTTGCCAATGCTTTTTTTCCTTACGATTACGAATGACCATTCGTGAGATATCGCGGTTTAAAAATTTTGAAATAATAATACGCAGTTCCTTATTTCATTCGTACGCATGTACATAGATATTTTGGTCACAACGTTATTATAGCATTTGATGGTTATTCTGATTATACGAAGAACATCAAAGCTGCAGAACAACATCGTTGGACTACTAAAATATCTCTCTCAACTGATGTCCTTTCTGATCGATTTATGACTGTTCCAACTAACCAGCAGCAATTTCTTTCTAATACTCATAGCAAGGCTCACTTCATTCCAATGCTATCTGAAAAATTAATAGTTGCAGATATTACTGTAAAACAAGCTAATATTGACGCCGATGTCCTCATAATTGAAACAGCTTTAGAAAAGTTCAATAAAAATTCAACTATTGTTGTTGGTGAAGATGTCGATTTATTAATATTACTGACTGGCACGAATTCCTACTGATAGGATTATTTACTTTTTAAAAACTGAAAAAGCACAAATAGAAGCAAAAATGCATTCTTCACAAAGTTTAACTTCATATCCAAAATGTCAATCTCATATCTTATTTCTCCATGCAATGACTGGATACGATACTACGTCAACGTTTTTCAAACGAGGTAAAACAAAAATATTTAAATTATTTGAAAGACGTCCTGATTTAATTGGTTGTGCTGAAGTATTCACAAATATCGATTCTTCTCCAGATATAATTCTTACAAATGGAATTCGTTTTCTTCTTGCTATGTATGAAGCTCCAAAAAAGTTGATTCCATTGACAAATATAGATATTTAAGTTTTGTGAAAAATACATGTAACAATAAACGTGTACACTTATCCTTTCTTCCTCAAACATTTGCTGCTGCTTATCAACATTTACATCATATCTACTATCAAGTCCAAATATGGATCGGTAACGAACAGGACCCTGAAGACTAGGGATGAGTATTGAAAGATAACATTTTCGAGTCAAATCTGACTCTACTTACGCCTGCTCCAGACAAACTTCTCAATACTATTTTTTGTAATTGCAAGAAGGGTTGCAATTATAATAGTGGCTGTAAAAAAGCGGGATTGTTTTGTTCACCTGTATGCAGCAATTACCAAGGTCGGCCTTGCTCCAATGCTGAAACAAATACAACAAATGCTTATGATATCAATGAAGAGATACCGGATCCACCTTTTTTCTTCGAGCAATCTATAGAACGCCAGCAAGAAGGGGAAAAAGAAGAAAGCGAAGAACATACCACTGTTGAAGAATTTGATGACAATTATTTAGATGACAATTAAGGGTGAATCATAACACCATTTTAACAGTATAAGTAGGAAATTGTACGATAAAATTTGCTTCATTAAAATAAAGAGAACAGAAAAAAAGCCTCTTTTGAAAAGAATTGTACACAAACTATTTTTGCGATAGCTCTTACCGTTTAACCCTTTATCTAGCGCTTTATGATATATACTAAGAAAGTATTTCAAATATATATATATATATATTTTAGTTACTTAACAATACATTTTAAAGATATGCATATCATCTCATCATAATAATTAACGAGGATTTTATGAGGGATACTGTATTGTACTAGTGGTACATAGATATCGAAAAGGCTATTAGGAGTTTAAAAAGAGTTAAAAAAATTACTTTTTATGTTCCTTATATTTTTTCTAAGATTAATGTTAGATTCTTAAGGTAATATAGGAATGAATTATAACACACGTGAAGATCGTAAAATACAACAAGGAAAAACAGTGAAAGCACTCTATAAAGACCTTTCATAAACAAAAACTACTATAGAGAGTCATGTGGTGAGATTAAAGTGAGATGCATACCTTCTATTCTTATAAATACTTTTGACATATCTTTACTAAATTCTATTTTATATGCTTTTTAAATTACTGGTTCTTCATACTTATCAACCTAACCCGGAAGATTGTTAGTTCCCACCCCTTTTTGTATACCACTTAATTTTTAAAATGATTCTCTTCAAATATATTTACGATTAAATTAGAAGAAAAGTACTCTAAAAAATGACTGATGTGAAAAAAAAAATAGGCGGAAATGGGCGGGACTAACAATCTTCCGGGTTAGGTTGGCAAGTATGGTACTTTAAAGTACCGTCTAGGTAGATATTTGTGAAAAACAGATTTTTGACCTTTGACTTTGCATAAAATTTTTAGCACAAATGGGATCGATGGGGACTTTTGATATTTTATTTATAATGCTGTATATAAGGTCTGTACTAATTTTTAGCTTTATGCGAATATTTACGAATTTTCAATTTTTTTTTTTTTTTTTTGTGTGTGTGTGTCTATTTTAACTGGACTATTAGTAGTCTGTAAGGCCTGTTAAAACTGAAATTTTTTCCTTTTCCTTTTAAAGACAACAAAAAACGTAACGATTAAAAAAAAAAAAAAAAAAAAAATTCTCACATTGCATAAGACATTTTTCCATGCCTAATTATATTTTCCATACAAATTTACTACATAATTTGTATAATGATTTGTGCATAAAAATCTCAAGATGTCACCAAGAAAAGTATTGGCATCAGCAGTTAATTTTTTTTGTGTAGATGTATGGATTAATACCGATTACCTACACATGGGGCCTAGAGTCTAGGTATGGGTGTGTTGTTGATACTGGAGTTAAGGCCGATTGGCTACGCTATTCCAGTGTGGAATACTCTGCATGAGGATCTTCTGAAGGGTCCTAGCCCCTATTCACGCGAATTCCGGAGAAAACCCCATGTCTAAGCGGATGCCTTTCTTAACTCTTTCGAAGGATACTTATTAACATGAGGTTGGGATAAAAACACGAAAAACTCTGAAGTCCGAACCTGATAAGTGCTAGCTGGCTTCGAACTCGGCACCTTCTGTCTACTACCTTCGAGAACAAAGCCTCTCAACTATTGGTGGGGACCACTGACGTTTTGAAGATTTTATATATTTTAATGTAATACTTATTCGATTAACTTATTCTAACATAGTTTATCTTTAATTTCCGAAACGTCAGTGGAGGCCTCCCTGTTGAGATCCTAAAAGTTTTGGGTTCTGTGTATCTGTGTGTACCGCGATAGCAGCCGCAAAAATCACCCATTTGGCTTGAAAATTGATGCACATTATCATAAACTACACAGAATCAGCTGTGAATTTTTGGATGTGTATTCTATTTGTAGTTCGTATACAGGGAGGTACACACTAGAGATTTTCTTGTCATAACGACCTATAGATAGAATTTATATGTACCGCGATTGCAGCTGCAAAAATATTCCGATTGACATGCAATTTGGTACACATATTCAGGCGCTATATAGAAATAGCGAAGTAATTTTTCGTGTCTATAATGCTTATGGTTTGTATACAGGAACACGCCAGATTTTTTTCTTATCATTACAGTCTATGGATAGAAATTCATTTAAAAGCATTTTAACGTAGTTACAATGCATTCGAAATAATGAAATTAACATACATTATTAAATATTAAGATACTTAAAAGCACATTTTCTCTAAAAAAAGTTACTCAAATACTTAGTAATTATCTACAGAACGCACACAAAAGAATTCCGATAACATTATACAATCATTTAAATGAAGTTAAATTTGGTACAAATATTTATAAGTTATATAGAATTAGGTGTATAGTTTTTTATTTGTGTACATAATGTTTGTGACTCGTTTATAGAGGGACAAGAATTTTGTACCATTACGGTGTTTAGATGGAATTCCTTTTAAGTGCATTTTAACATATTGCACTCCATTCAGCGAAATGAAATTGACTCGTATTATTAGAAAGTTTAAAAGCATGTTTACTGTAGAAAATGGTAGACACAGAATTAGCAATTAGTTTATAGAGCTACACAAAAGAATTCCGATACGTTATGTTATCGTTTTGGTATCAAATTTGGTAAAAGTATCTATGAATTGCTAGGAATTAACACAAGGTTGTGAATTAGTCAGAAATATATATATATATACATAGATAGATAGACAGACCGATATAGACTGATACAATGGTGGAGTTGAAGGGGGCGCCAACCCTCTTAGAAACATACATCTTTATGTAATGAGTAATCGCTACAAAAACAGATTATACTGTGTGTTTATATATAAATACATATATTTATAACTATTTTTAATAATATCGAATAAATAAAAATGACCTGCACAGTAATGAATAATGCAGATGGTCTGTAGAGGCTCATGATCTGCAGATCCACTACCACTAGTCTGTACTGATTTTCGCATATGACTAGGTGGCCGAGGGTTCTGCTCTAAAATCTGGTAGACGGAATGTTTGGAGTTTTCTGTGGTTTGCTCTAAAATTCGCGTAAATATGAGCTAGGACCCCTTAGAAATACCCTCACTTAGGGCAACCCTCCCCCTCCCCCTTCAGGGGCTAGTTTGCAAAAAAAGATTTTATTTTGATTGCTAAAAGGTAATTATTTTTTTACTATTATTGTTTTTTCTTATGTATAGATTTATTTATTTATTTTTTATTTTTATTTTTTTTTTTCAAATTTTATAAACAATAAGATTTTATTGATTTATCATGCTCTCAGAAAGAATATTTAGCTACATCTTGTATCGCAGATAAGATTTCTTTTTTATAGAAATGTAAAGAAAATATTTAAATGTACTAATTATGCGAGTCACTGTGAAAAAATACTAATGGGATCGAAAAATTATTCGTATTATTTTTAAAAACTTTCATTTTATTTTATTTTTTTTATTTTCATTTATTTGCTTATTCTACCACAAGCAATGGTCCTTTCACGATTAGGCAAGTAGTGCCATCTGTTGGAGTAATTACAAGATTGAATCATTGAATTCGATAGAAAGCAAGTCTGCTTTGCAGCTTGAGAAAATATTATAATCTCATGAAGAATTCTAAAGATACAGACAGGGCCGTGCTTAGGGGGAGGGGGGGGGCCACCGGGGCGGTCGCCCAGGGCGGCTAACAGCTAAAGGCGGCAAAAAAAGACAAAATTTCAGCTAAAAATTAGGTTTACTAAAATTGTTAGATTTTTTTAAAAATAGGATTGGATTGGAGAATAAGGCCGATTGACTGCTGTAGGTCCTAGACCTGAGGAGGAGTGCCCTCCGTGGGGGTCTTTCTAAGGGGTCCTAGCCCGTAATTACACAAGTTTCAGAGAAAACCATGGAAAACTCCGATTGGCTAGGCCAACAAACGCGACTTGGGATTGAACCCGGCAATCTACCAGCTTTGAGCGCATGACCACTCGGCCGCTGGAGGCTTATCTTAAAAATAGAGAAAAAAAAACTTGATAACTTTTCATCTGTGGCAACCTGGCAGTTTTTGGCTTTAAAGGATAGTTTTCAGAAGCAGAAGGAGGGAAATAATTTTAGTGCCTAGTATGGTGGCTAAAATCTTTTGCCTAGGTGGGCGGCTAAAATCTTTCGCCCAAAAGTGTAGATACGGCCCTGGATACTGAAAAACTTAAAGTCAGGCGGAATCATTTCAACGGAATGCTAGAATATATGTCTCCAAATAAAGGAAAATCTCTCATTTTTGTTAGTTAAAATTAAAAATTACGTTTTTTTTTTTTTTTCCCGTGAAAAATATCTCATCTCAAATTTAATGCAGCTTCGATCCAGTTAATTGTATAAAATATAATAATACAGGAGCAGTTGATCTTTTATTTACTAAATTTTGATTTATTTAGAGGAAGAGACATTTTTAGCCAGAATGTATTTCTATTTTCTAATGTGTATGAGAATACCCTTTTGAATATTCTTCAAACACATATCCTGAGACTACAGAAGTTTCTGTGCAAGAACTGAATCAAAGAATTCAGTTTTAAAATAGGGGTGTTAATCATCTGGGTTGAGAAGAAAAAAGCGATAAGAGAGCGCCGAATGATTGGATATCTTCCAAATCCCAACTTGTCGGTCGATTTGACACCCCTCCAAGCTTTTAAAGTCGTACGCGATGCTAGGCTCGGGAAACGTGGCTGCACTATACGTCCTACCTCCATCAAGTCTATGATTTCATGAAAATAAATAATGCTTTTAAAAATAAAATTATCTTTTCTCTAAAATTATGTTTTTTTACAGTAGGTACCAACTATTTTTCATGACACTTCTTTCCCTTACAAAACTCTTTCGCTTGAACCTGGAATAAGGGAAGTGCAGGGTTTCGTTCCCAGATCGAGCTCATCGGCCTGTCTATTCAGTGTTTTCCATTATTTTCTCCAAAACACACATAAATTCCTTAAAAAGGAGTGAGATTCCTTAAAAAGGAACCCTGCGGAAGATATTCCGCAAAGCCTTAGTCCAGTGTAGAGTCCTGCATCGGGTCGGGTAACCCGATTTTACCCGAACCCGACCCGACCCGCGGGTCGGGTTCGGGTCGGGTTGGCAGAATTTTTTCTCTTGCGGGTCGGGTTCGGGTCGGGTTGACTGATCTATTTTTCGTGCGGGTCGGGTTCGGGTCGGGTTGACAGATTTTTTTTTCTTGTGGGTCGGGTTCGGGTTCGGGTCGGGTTTGGTTTTCAAGAAGTCGGGTCGACTGGAGAACATCTTTCAAAATATTTTTTACAATTATAAACATATATTTATAGGCATGTTTACAACTATGTAACTAATTTAAACATTCTGTGCGCATACTAGACATGTATCGGTTGGTTGTTTGGTTGGAGGATTTAAGGTCGATTGACTCCAGATGTGTCCTAGGCCTATAGGGGGTATGCCGTCCGTTTGAGTCTTTCTAAGGTGTCCTAGCCCGTACTTACGCGTGTTTTGGAGAAAACTCCGAACGGCTAGGTCGATGAGCGCGACCTGGGATCGAACCCGACACCTCCCATCTACCAGCTTCGAGCGCAGAACCGCTGGTGGGCAGACATGTACCGGAGCACCCTATTCGTATCCGCGGATATCCGCCAGAAAAATAGATCCGTATTTGCATCTGGATCTGTTTTCTTTTCTTCAACGGAACTAATATGTATCTTTTGTAGAAATTGTATGAAAATTAGAAAAGTATTATAAATCTTTCTCGATTGTTGTTAATATATAAAGAAATATAACATCGCATTTACAGTCTAGAAATTGAAAAGATATCGCAGTTTACAAGTTTTTTTTTTCTTTACTTTCTTCTATATTCAGTAGAAGAAAGTATTAGATTCGTAAAAATTTTCAACTTCCGATTTTTGACGAATTTGCACGTTTTGAGAGTCCAGAACACGATTTGACTATTTCTAGAAAATATCAGTCTGCGTCTCTGTATGTGTGTGACAAATATTTTGTGGCGACTTTATCTCTGGAATTACTGCACATAATTGCATATAAATTTATAAATAAATGCACCTTGACATAAATTAGTGCCTATCAACTTTTGGTGCCCATTGCTCAACAGATAGCGCTGCTATACAGTGATTTCCACAATTTAAGGGAATGCTATATCTCAATAACTACTGCAGAGAATTGCATATAAATTTATATGTAGAAGCACATTGACATAACCTAGTCCCTATCAACTTTTTATGTCAATTTCTCAAAAGGTGGCGCTGCATACAGTGATTTCCATAGTTCAAGGAAAGGCTATATTTCAGGAACTACTGCACAAAATTGCACATAAATTTATATGTGGATATAAATTATTGTCTTTTCACTTTTGGTAGCAATAATTCAATAGGTGGCAGTGTTATACAACGATTTCCATAATTTAAGGGAAAGAGATATCTCAGGTTCTATTGTGTATAATATATATATATATATATATATATATATCTGAAAAGACCATTATCAGACATTATGCTGATTCAATTTGGATGCATATCAGCCAATAGGTGGCGCTGCTGTCCTGCAATTTTCCCCGAGAACAGAAAAGCTATATTTCAACTTCTATGGTGTATAACTGTACAAAATAAAACGCGTTTTTTAATATACTATTTATGGAGAATAAAACTGTCTTTGTACAATGTAATTTTTCTCTAAGATGAATATCGTCTGCATTCATTATGGTAGGTAATTTTAATAAATAATAGCTTTGGTAAATTATCTGTACTGAGCGAATTTGTATTAGAAAATATAGAAGAATGTCTTGTGGTGAGCACAACATACTAGTTTTTTTTTTTTTTAATTATCTTAATTATTATTTATTTAATACCTTTACTTTTAACGAAATTCAATCCTCGCTTTTGTGTAAACGAAATTTTGAATTTTCCTCCATTTATACTTGTTTATACAGCAAATATAGAAGAAATACTTGTTGTGATTTCATCTAAAGCTAGTATGCTGTGACCACCTAAAACTTTCTTCTATATTTTCCTATAGGAATTCGCTCAGTAAAAATATTTTCTTAAAACTATTATTTATTAAAATTATATACCATAATGAATGATTTTCATTTAGAAAAAACTAACACTAAATATAATAAAAGAAAGACAGTATAATTCTCTATAAATGAAGTCTTAAAAAAAGCGTTTTCATAATGGTTACCTCATACATCAGGTTTCGTAGTGTTATATGCCATAGAAGTTGAGATGCAGCCACATCCCGTTCTCAGGGAAAATTGCACTATAGCAGCGCCATTTATTGGCTGATATGCATCCAAATTGAATCAGCGTAATGGCTACACTGATACATGTCAAGTTTTTTTTGATAATACACAACAGAACATATAGCCTTCCCTGAAAATGCGAAAGACGACGTATAACAGCACCACTTATTCAGCAATTGACACAAAAGTTGGTAAACACTAACTTATGTCAAAGTGTATCTGCATATAAATTTATATACAAAATCGTGTAGTAGTTCCTGAGCTATAGCCTTACCTGAAACTGTGAAAATCGCGGTTCAGCAGCGCCACTTGTTACGAAATTGACACCAAAAGTTGATAGGTATTAATTTAGGTCAAGGTTAACTGCAGTAGTTCCCGAGATACAGTCGCACATTTTTTTTTTTTTTCACGCAGACACACAAACTGACAGATACATATTTTCTAAGAATACCTAGACAAATTGTGTTCTGGAACCCTCAAAACGTGTAAATCCATCAAAAAACGGAAGCTGAAATTTTTTTACGATTCCAAACTTTCTTCAATTGAATACAGAAGAAAGTAAAAAGTAATGTAAAATAAACACATTTAGGAAACGGATTCCATTAAGGTATAATAATAATATTCTTTAACGTCTTCTTTAGAACAAATAAACAAAAACAACGCACGAAAATTGCAGCTGTAAGAAGATAATTTGCTGATTGTGTGAATTGAAAGTGATTGCGGGAAAGCAGATGTCCAATTGTGAATCATATATCCCTGCTACCCAAATTATTATAAACATTCATGTCGAACAAAAGCAATAAATAAAGATATATATATATATATTTTTTTTTTTTTTTTTTTTTCGGAATATAATCATTAAACAACGAACTATTAACACTGAAAATGAAGCATATTTTTGCAATCTTGAAGTTCACAACTCACATAAATGTTCAAACATTATTATTAAACTTTTTTTTTTTTTTTAGATTTTTTTTTAATTTTTAACTCAATACAATCAGTAATTACATTTTATTTATTTTTTTTTATTTTTTTACTTTCTTCTATATTCAATCGAAAAAGGTATTGGATTCGTAAAAATTTTCGACTTCCGGTTTTCGACGGATTTACAAGTTTTGAGATGTCTAGATTATATATGTCAGGTTTTATTGCGTATAACCCAACAAAACCTGATATGTGAGAAGACCAATATGAGATATTACGCTAATTCAAATTGAATGCCTATTAGCCAACAGGTAGCGCTGCTACAAAGCGATTTCCGCAATTTAAAGAAAGGCTATATCTCAAGAACTACTGCACAGAATTTCATATAAATTTGTATGTAGGTGCCCTTTAATATGTATTAGCGCCTGTCAACTTTTGGTGTAAACCGCTCAACAGGTGGCGCTGCTACACAGCGATTTCCACAATTACAAGGAAAGCTATATCTCAGGTTCTATTGTGTATCATCAAACAAAACTTAATATGTGAGAAGGCAATTATGAGACATTATGCTGACTCAGTTTGAATGCTTGTCGGCCAATAGGTGGCGCTGTTATATTGCAAATTTCATCGATAACAGGATGGCTATATCTCAACTTCTATGCCATATAACTGTACGAACCATGATATGTGAGATAACCATTATAAAAACGCATTGCTTAAGATGTTATTTATAGAAGATGAAACTGTTTCTCTTTGGATATTTAGTGTTAGATTTCCCTAAGATGAAAATTATTTGCATTCATCACGTTAAACTTTTTAATAATAGTTTTAATAAATTATTCGCACTTAGTAAATTTGACAGAAAAATATAGAAGAATGTCTTGTGGTGGCCACAACATACTAGTTTTTTTTATAATTTACCAACTGTGTGACAATAAAAATTTAATTTATTTTATATCATGGTATATCATTTTACCTTGTTTTGAATGATTTTTAGATGAGTAAGTAATGATTCATTTTTCGGGTTTCGGGTCGGGTTCGGGTTAGGTAAGTCGGGTTTCGGGTCGGGTTCGGGTCGCAAAAAATTCTCTGTTGCGGGTTCGGGTCGGTTTTCGGGTTGATGAAAATTTTTTTGTCGGGTTCGGGTCGGGTTTCGGGTTGATGAAAATTTTTTTGTCGGGTTCGGGTCGGGTTTCGGGTTGATTTAAAATTCATCTGTCGGGTTCGGGTCGGGTAAAACCCGACCCGCGCAGGACTCTAGTCCAGTGTACACCACAGATTATTATACAGATAGGACACTCCCGTATATTCTTCGGTAACCGGAATTTGACTGCAACGACCCTATTGTCAACGGCTGTAAGTTTCTCGAGCTCTCCAGCTTACGCAATCGCTCGTCTTCTTTTTATTGTATCTATGTTCATATCGTAATATTAGTGCAACGTTAAACCCAACATCCAACCGACTAACCACTTATTGATGTTTACGTTTGGACTTTGTTATTGTTTACGAATTTGATTGTCGAAAGCAATTTATTTTAAGAAGCAAGTACTAAATATTAAGCAAATAAATTTCGAAAATATACATAAACCAGAAATATTTTTTTCATTTTAAAGCATTTTATATTATTTACACCAAACAATGTTAAATATTTAAGATTTCATACCATACTGCTATTTCAGCATTACAGTTTGTTATATTAATTTGTACTCTTGAACACGAATGTGTTTGGAAAAATTTATTTTCAAACATAATAAAAATTAGTTTTATTTCTTAGAAAATAGCTGTGAATGTTATGATTTTGCAAATTTAAAAGTAGTGAAAAAGTGAAGGAAAGAAAACTGCACATACGCTTTCGTTGGCAACTTTATTATTGTTTACAAACTTGATTGTCAAAAGCAATTTATTTTCAGGAACAAGTGCTAAATATTAAGAAAATAAACTTTGAAAATAGACATAAAATAAAAACATTTTTTTTTTTTTTCATTTTAAGGCATTTTGTATTATTTAAACCAAGCAACGTTAAATATTTAATGATTTCATACTGCTATTTCAAAATTACAGTTTGTAATTTTAATTTGTACTTGAATATGAATATGTTTCACAAAGCATATTTCCAAACATTATAAAAAATAATTTTTATTTCTTAGAAGAATAGCTGTGAATGTTTTGAGGATAATTTTGTGAATTCAAAAATAATAGAAAGTGAAGAAAAAGAAAACTTCCCGTACTAACCTGCTACTAACTACTCGCGAAATAGAAAAACAATTTTCGATCAAAGATTCTATTCATGTAGACGTAACACATGTAGTTCCCCTCTGTTGACACTAGTGGTGCTACTATATTTCGGGTTCGCGTTTTAGCTTCACTGTCCTATCTGTATGATAATCTGTGGTGTACACCAACTCGAAGCTGGAAGACAGGAAGCACCAAGTTCGTACCAGGTTCGCTCGACATACTAGCCGTTCGGATATTCTCCTGGTTTTCTTCGAAACTCGTGTTAATACCAGCATGAACCTCGTAGATGGCCTAGGCTAGTCGGTGTACCACATAGATTTTTAATATTTTATCTCAACTTTTCATAAATATTAACTATTTATTCACACAAATTTTTATTTACCAATTAAAATTTAATGACAAAAATGAAAGAGAAAAAAAAGTTATATTTTATTCGACTCATTTTTAATAGCTTGTCCACATGGCGATCGCCGGCTAACTTTGTGGGCCATTCCTTTCCTGATTATATAAGATTGAAGAAAAGCAATTTAGGGATCCTCGTTTTGCATAATTTCGGCGGTATTACACAGTTATTGAAGGGTTGGTTCCAGGGGCGAGGCGTGGTTCAGAAAACTGTGGAAGCGCCGAAGAGACGCGCTTCCAAAAGCAGAGGAAGAATCATTTCCGTCTTTCGACGATGCGATGTTACTCGATTATTATTTTTTTTTTTTTTTTAATATTAAATAGGAAAAGCGCGGTGCTGGCTTCTATCGCTTCCATGGACGATTCGCCCCCGGTTGGTTCGTTGGTTGTACGGTTAAAGACCGATTGACTACGCTAGGGTCCTAGATCTATAGATGGAATGCCCTTCGTGGGGGAGGTCTTTCTAAGGGGTCCTAGCCCGTATTTACGCGAGTTTTGGTGAAAACCAAGGAAAACACCGAATAGCTAGGTATATGAACGCGACTTGAGATCGAACCAGGCACTTCCAATCTACCAGCTTTGAGTACAGAACCGCGCGGCCGCTGGTGAGCCAGTTATTGAAGGGAAACATGTGATTCTCGTGCCTATTTGATAATCAAGGCTTGAAGGTAATAAACTTTATTTAAAATAGGTAAATATTCTAATCTAAGAAATAATAACATTTTAGAGGCGGTACGCACACGTGAAGCTCTAATAAATCGTGTGGAATTAATAGATGCGGATGCTTCGGCTGATCTCGGTTTGAGTAATTCATATTCTGAATATATGCACATTCTTTTTTAAATAAAACGTAATAGTTTGTAAGATTGCTTTACAGATCAAAAATCTCTTGCAGTGCAGAAAGTTACCTTCCAATGCTCAAAATTCAACTTTAATTTTTAAAAGTAAATGTTAATTAACGCGTATTAAAAAACCTACAGGAAAATTCCGTTTGTAGAATCCCTATTAAATTTTTCAGAACATAGTCAGAATCTGCCTAAACAGGTAGCGCCATCTTTCTAAATGTTATGAAAATGTATACAACCGATTACAAAAGCATTAATGTCATAACACTGCTGGAATGATAGTTGAATGTGTACTTATTGAATTTAGATTGAAATCCAATGACATAACGCTTTATTTACACACACAGACTTAAAAATATATTCGAACACATACCAAAACATATTGAGTGTTGCCATATACAAGTTACAAATAACGGTTATATTTAATGATGTAATTACATTAAAATATAATTTCATTAAAATAAATAATGGGGGGGAAAGAATCTGTTTTTGACAGAATTTAATTTAGAACAAGACTAATTTATATATTACAATCTTGTAACTAAATATATGTATATATGTATATATATATATATATATATATATATATATATATATATATATATATATATATATATATATTAATAGTTGTATAGAAACCTTCACCTACTATTTAGACGACATCACCATTAAGAAGATGTAACCATCTGTCCATAAACCATTATCAAAACATATCTAGAAAAAATAACTAACAAATATTTAGAAGCCATAATCCATGAATATCCTAGAAGTCTCGACAACAAATATTTAGAAACCATAGTCTATACAGTATACATATCCTCAAGTTATCGTCAGCAAATATTCCAAAGCTATAATCATACATATTCAGAAAGATATCGCCAACAAATAGTAAGAAGCCATCATCAATTTATATTCAGAAGATATCTCCATCAAATATTCAGATGCCATCATCTATATGTTCGGAAGATATTTCCAACAAATATGCAAAAGCCATTATCAATATATCTGAAGAAGATATCGCCAATAATATCCAGAAACCATCATCAATATATATTCGGAAGATATAGCCAACAAATATTCAGAAGCTATATGCAATTTATAAATTTTGATGGTCTCGGACACCAAGATCAGCAATTGGTTCCTACATGCGATCTTCGAAGAACCTCTAGCTTAAAGCTGCTATCAGAGGGAAGAACGTATATTCTAAAATATAAGATATTGCCGCTGAAAAACTACCAAACTACTTACTCCGGGTGTAGGTAGGGTTGTTTTTAAGCATAAACGAAATCCAAAAATGTAAACAACGCATCCAACATTTGAGATAATTCACCTGAAGGATGTTTAAAAGGGAAAAAGATAAAGGGTATTCTGTAATCGTGATTCTCTGATTGGAGCAATTCATGTTAAAAACTAGTGTATGTGAGTCAAAAATGCATGACTGACGAATATACGTGAGGAAAATTGTATCAAACGGGCATGTTTGGATCGTTTCCCTAATGAAAAACCCGTTTATGAGGTAATATGTGCTAATGGCTTTCGTAATGGCTTCGTCTGTTAGCGCCTTTAAAAAATGCTTTTAAAAATGCAAAAATTTTTACGGATTTGACAAAATGGTTTCAGTAGTTAGGAGTATAAGTTGATTTTTTATACCAACTATGTGAAAAATGTCTGTGCCAGGAATCGAACCCGGACCCTCTGCTTAACATTCGGATACTCTTCCACTAAGCCACCCTGACTGATAAATGTTGAGCTGGTTACCAGCCAGGTTGGCTTAGTGGAAGAGCATCCACACTCTAAACGGAGGGTCCGAGTTTGATTCCAGGTTCTGGCTTTTTTCACATAGTTGGTATTAAAAAATGAACCATTTACTCCAAACTACTTAAAATGAATTTTCACGGTTAATGAGTTTATCAATGAAATTTCTAAATATTTTAAGATAAGTTAAGAAATTAATGGTAAAATTAGATATTTGCAGGCATCCTAGCGTATTGGAAATGGAACACCACAAAATGGTAGCAACGCAAAATCGTTGTCTGAAAGAAATAGTACTGTCGTATTAAAAAATCATGCGGTTCGCATATATTATAAAACGCTTACCAGCTGTTCTTATTCGTTACATCGTTTAATCTTCATGTATTTTTACCCCAATAATTAATTCTTAAAATGCATTTCTGTCCATTTTTACATGGTAAAATATCTTAAAATCAAGATAACTTTAAAAGAAATCATAAAATAAGTTGTTTTTCGTGTAGCTCTGTATGTCATTTTAAAAAGATTTATACAATATATAGTATACTAAAAGGTTAATATAATTAAAAAGAAAAAAAAATCATGTAACATAGCTGAAAATGCAATTCAAACATTTTCCCTTCATATCCTTTGTTATACATATATTTCGAGTTTGTGTTGTTGTTGTTGTAAGGTTTAAGGTTTTACATCTTCTTGGTGTAAGATTAAAGGCTGATTGATTGTACTAGAAAGGACCAACAATTTGACTGCAGAGCTATGTGTAATCGATCACAGAAATTAGTGAACGATTACAAGACGCATACAGAACGTTAGCATCCCACCAATGGCGCAACACCAATGGCTGAACGATTCTGCGCTGAAGAGATTGTAGACGGGAAGTGCCAGGGTCTGTCCCAGGTCGCGCCGTCGACCTAACTGTTCGGAGTTTTTCGTGATTTCCTCCGAAACTCTCGTAAATACTGGGTAGGATTCCATAGAAAGACTCCTACGGAGGGCAATCCTGTTATAGGCCTAGGATCCCAATGTAGCCAATGGGCCTTAATCCTCACAACAACACCATCAATGGTAAAACGATATCGCGTTCGAATACAGGTTGCGTACATATTCCTGGCCGTTCGAAGTTTTCTGTAGTTTCAGGACCTCAATTTTTTATTGATTAATAATTGATTTTATTTCATTATTATTATTTTATATTCGACAGAAACATTTCAATTCAAAAAAGTGTGCCTCTCCTTAAGTCCATGACAGTATATATTTTTATTTTTATTTAAATGCATGTTTTTTTTTTTTTTTTTTTTTTTTTTAAGTTATATTTATACTGTTCTCACTAGGTATTAATGTAACGAATTAGTTCTTTTCTTCGCCATCTTAAACTCCTCTTCACTGTATCTTTCTGTTTAATCTCGCATATCCTTTTATGGTATCGTGACTATTTTCGTCTTTATTAAAAGAAAATAGGCTGCCCTGTCTCTCCGTTTCTGTTATGAGGCATGCGTGTTTACCTGAATACCAGCGGTTTCCATAGTAACAGTATCCTAGCCCCCACGTTTCTCTTAAGGATCAAATAAATACATTCTGATAGCGAAAATGTCATTCTAAATCATTTTTAAAGTTTTTCGATACATTTAAATTAAAAATACTTCTTCTTTCTCTTCTCCGTTTTTTTTTTTTTTTTTTTTTTTTTTTCAGAATTTTTTGTCATATTTTAAAAAAGTTATTTTCATCTTTTAAGTCATTCTGTTTTCAGACATTTAGATTTGAAATAAAAATTAAAAATGAAAAAAGAAAAAAAAAGTAAAAGGGATACTAAACAAGGTTATATTTACATTATAAATTTTTTACTTTCTCTTACCCATTGGGTCGAGAAAGTATTGTTCTAGGGTCAAATTTTAGAACATGAGTTTTTGTTATATTTACATTTTCTGAGGTCCCCTGAATACGAAAATCATGTTTGTAGCGAAGGGTCTGTCTGTCTGTGTGTTATCAGCATATCTCAAGAACAAATAGTAGCAGAAATTCCAAACTCGGTATTATAAATGTGTATCATATAGGGATGCTACAGTAAGATCTTAGTTGAGATGAAGCAAATGGTTCGTGTACAGGGACACTCAAAAGTATTCAAATACATTACGTCTATGGGGGAAATTGCAGGTAAGTAGAGTTTAACATCTATAGACTGCACTAAAGCCACTAAACCAAATGAAACGAATATATATTTTTTGTAATAGAGACAATCAACTAGGAAAAAAAATTGTGTATGTAGAAGCCACGCCCTCGAGGGGAGTAAATTTTCATGATGGGTATCTTTCAAAAGAGCTCACCAATACCTTTAAAACGAATGATTGAACCACCGATCTGCGATAATTTAAAATAAAGTTATCAATTTTTTTCATTTTTAACAGATTTTTTTTTTTTTTTTTTTTTAATGTAATGTTGAGAATTAATTCAACTTATATATATATATATATATTTATTTAGAGTTATGCTACTTCTCTAATATGGAAATCTTCTGCATTATCATAAAGGATAATTTTTTTAAATAATAATTTTAATAAATATTTTTTTTAAAAACAGAATTATTTTTTAAAAACAGAATTAAATTCTATATAAATGTAGGTGCATTAATGAAACGGGAGGTTGAGGGGGCGATAGCCCCCCCTCACACAGAACTAATTATCATATAAAACACTTTTGAAGCCTAATTTGAATTATTTAACACAGGTTTACTCAACACTACTCGTTATCTTACGTCTTAATCTGCAATATGTATTTATAGTATTAAATTTCAGGATAAGAGAAAGTCGTGTGAGTGACACACCAGATTATTCTTATTAGGTTGAAAAGAATTTTGATTTTAATTTGACTATCTGATTTTTATTAATTTAAAAAATGCCGGGTTCAAATGCAGTTTATGCTTGTCAGGCTATCTATTAAGGGTTTTTCGTGGTTTTATCCGAAACTCGCGTAAATGCAGTAAGAATCATTAGACGTTTCTCCCTCGGAGAACCCCTTCTCACAGTACCAGGTCCTTTAAGCAGGCAATGAACTTTAATCTACACATGAACACAAGACTACTAAAAATTGTGCATATAGCGTTTATGGCTCCTTTTTAAGTACATACATAAATATTGCGATTAGTAGTGGTTATGTTTTGCACACAGTAGTCAAAAGAACTTCGTTTTTTACTGGACTGTCGATGACTGTCGCATATTGTCCAAAATTATATTTTGCAAAACATTTTACGTTATAAAAACGATATCTAATATAATATATTTGTTTTAAAAAGTTTACAGTCATTACACTGTAAAAAATAGGTTCTTAAAAATAAGTATATATTGTCTCAAAATAGCCCCGAAACAATATGTTACTTAAATTTGAAAACCCATGTACTCATTTTTGAGTATATTGACATGCTAAAAAATGGGGTTGACCAATAAGAATCCCAATATGCCAATGTTTGACATGCCATTGTACTCAAAAATAAGTGCATGGGTTTTCAAATTTAAGTATATATTGTTTCGGAGCTATTATGAGACAATATATACTTATTTTTAAGAACCTATTTTTTACAGTGCATTTTTAAAAATTCTAGTATCTTTGTATACATAATAAAGTGGTATGTTGTGACCACTACATGATTTTCTTCTATTTTTTCCTTTACAAATTCACTCAGAACAAATAATTCATTAAAGATTAAATTTATTAAATTTATTAAATTTATTGTCTTCCATGATGAATGCAGATTTTCATTACAAAACATTAAAAAAAAATATATGTTTTTTTTTTTTTTTTTTTTTTGTATGTGTGTGTGTGTTAAAAATGAAAAAAAATTGATAACTTTATTTTAAATTATCACAGATCGATGGTTCAACCATTTGTTTTAAAGGTATTGGCGAGCTCTTTTAAAAGATATCCATGATGAAAATTTGCCTCCCTTCCCCAGGGAAGCAATGCCCCTAATTATACCAAAAAAAAAAAAAAAAAAAAAAAAAAATCCATTTGACTATCACAATTATAAATATTTATTTTAATTTCATTATCTATATCAATAAAATCAGACTTTTGTCTGTAAATTTGTCGGAATCGAAAATTTTTGCGATATCTTCACGTTTCAGACCCCCTGAAAGCCGAAAATGAATTCAGAAAATTTTGCCTGTGTGTGTGTGTGTCATCATGTCTGTATGTCGCTTTTTTTGTCCGGGCATCACTTGAGAACGACTGGGCGGAATTCAACGGCGCTTGGCAGGAATTTAGGTCTTCACCCAACTTAAAACTATATCTATCAACGTTTCAGAAATCCCCCCCCCCGTTCCCCCCTGGGGGGTAGAAGACTAAAACACGTTTGTCCGGGCATCACACGAGAACGGCTGGACGGAATTCAACGGCGCCTGGCAGAAACTTAGGTCTTCACCCAACTTAAAATTATATCTATAGAAATTTTCAAAATTATGATTAGTGTTTAAATTGTGGGTAAAAAACGTCTGAGCATGCGCCATAAATATTTTTTCACTAAAACGCTTTGAATGGAAAAATAAAATATAAAAATAAATTTTTAAATTAAAGACTTTGTTATTCGCGTGATTCGCACTACAAATTATGAAAAGATTGAAATGAAGTGTTGCCATCTAAGTTTCATACTTTAGTTAATTTTAAAAAATCTAATTGTCGTATCGAAAAACTGTTTACACCCCAGGATTCAGAACAATCACCCCTTTCATTTGGTACTGAATTTGTAATGATAGGTCTGATATTTCTAATTTATTTTTCCCTTTTTCCGTTTTTCCATTGCCACTTAAATTTCATACTTTAGTTATTTTTTAAAAATGTAATTGTCGCATCGAAAAACTGTTTGCACCCCTGGATTCAGAAAAATCGCCCCTTTCATTTGGTATCAAATTTATAAATATAGGTCTGATATTTCTAATTTATTTTACCCTTTTTCCGTTTTCAACCCAGATTCGGTAGAAAGTTTTACATTTATATATACGCATTTATATATATTTTTATTTTCCAGAAATAAAATGAAATATTTTTAATTTCACGTGAATAATAATAAAAATTAGAGAGAAAAATACCTGCAAAAGTTGGTGATTTTTTTTTTTTTTTTTTATCAGGAATTTGCACGTGGATAAATATTTTCATAGAGATATTTGGCATTAGTTTAATATTTTTATTTAATTAAGCAGTACTTTTCTTTCCTGCAGTAAAACAATTTTTTTTTTTTTTTTTTTTTTTTTTTTTTTTTGTTATTATGTACCTTATGAGGTTCTTTTATGTTCTCCTCTTAATTGTAAATGATTATAATTTGGATTTTATTAAGATTTTTTATTTTTATTTTGTAAATATCAGAAAAGCGTTTTAATTTCATTTTATTATTCAATTTTATGTATTTATTTATTTTGTGTATGGAACAGCTTTAATATTAGATCCCTTTGGTAAAACTTGAAATTCGGCAACGAAGTAGCTCGGATTTTTCTCGCCAAGATCTTTAATCGCACAATATAGATAGCCAATTCAGTTCATCGCAAAAGTGGCTTAAAATATTTAAAGTCACCAAAGGGTTCCCATACTAAAGCTGTGCTTTTTGTATTTATTTATTTATAATATTTTCTATTAAAGACTTCTGTGGTCACGAAATTTGGTGCGTAAATTGTTTGTATGCACCCGGCACTTATTGTAACTGGATTTCACGAAATCCCTCCCCCTCCCCTTCTCGGTGTCGGAGGGCAATAAACATGTGTAAAAACATATTTTTCCGTTTGAATTCGCTTTCAATTATCTTAGAATGGCGAATTTTGGTGTGTGGATATTGATTAAGTGTACGCATTGTGTACATTAGTGGGATTTTGCAAAACTTCGAACTCACCCGCTGAGGAAGGGGAAGTAAGAAGTAGGTAAGTTGTGTCGAAGACAGCGAGAAAACCTCTACCAATCACAGCGAGAACTTAGGTTATTGGTACAACTATAGTATTTCCCCACAGCTGAATTTGGCGATTTTTCTTTGGCGCCGATTTGAACGATAATGATGTCGTTCTGAACTGTTTGCGATATAATATGGCAACCTGCATGCTATTTATTTTGGATTTATGATTTTATGATTTATGATTTATAATTTAGCTTATGATTTTATCATTTATGCTATATGATTTATGATTTTTAGATTTTTGATTTAGCCATAATCGCCAAAAATAAATCGCCAAATTCAGCTGTGGGGAAATACTATAGTTGTTCCAGGTTATTAATAAAGATATGGGATTTTGACAACTCATTTAAGTTTAATGTCCAGCGAAGCGGGCAAAGCCTGCTAGTGATTATTATAAAATCATTCTCTTTATGCACATTTACAGGAAATTTTGTCCCATACCGCCATGTTAAAAATTTAGAAAAAGAAGGATGGTAACACAATCTCCTTTTGTACGATTTTCACCAAAATTTGATAGGCACTAATTTATGTCAAGGTACAACAACATATTGAAATACTATGCAGTAGTTCCCGAGTTATATTTGCTATAAAATTTTGTGCCATATACATACACACACAGACATTTTCTAAAAATGGTCAAATCTTGTTCTAGAACCCTCAAAACGTGTAAATTGAGCACAAATCCAAAGGTCGAAATTTTTTACGAAACCAGTACTTTCTTCTATTGGATGTAGAAGAAAGAAAAAAAATATATCTTGTGGCTATCACAAAAATTTCTCTTATATAGTCTTCTACAATCAGTCTTATTGCTTTTTCGATAATATACAGGACTACACAAAAGCACTCGATTCTCAAATTTTTCATTAAAAGTAAAGCTATAAAAATATTTTTGACAATTTTCTTTCGCTATAATAATAAAAATCTGGTGTGAAACAACAACACGACTTCCATTACCCACTATTACACACATATTATATGCATTTTTTGGAGATATTATATGCATTTTTGGAATTTTCCAGTAAAAGAAACTTGATACATATGTAAAGACATATAAAACAGAGTTTACACAGCGAGTTAAAAAATAAGAAAAAAAAATTATGATAGTTATTTTTTTTAAACACTAGTTTATGAGATCTAAAACTGAACTATCTAATCAGAATGACCGTTAATTCTCCTGTAATAACCACATAATACATGAGACAGGATATCTAAAATGGATTAATGAAACAATTTTCAAGAAAATCGTTACAGCCGTTTTTGGGATACCAACTTTTACCAAAACTTGACGTACTCAATTATTGACCGAAAACAATAATTACATACAAAATTATATTTAAAAAGGAGTTGGCATGGCGAGTTTGAAAAAAAATCCGTCCAGCCGTCTTTAAAGGAACGCACTTGCGAGACATGAAATTGAGCTATTTATATTGGACGCCTATCAATTTTCCTGAACTTACCAACTGTATCATTCGAAAGGACATCTAGTAGAGTGTTTATATAGCAAATTTGAAGAAAATCATTAGAGCTGTTTTTGAGATACGGACTTACGGGTCCTACTTCTGGTTTTCGATGACCCACTTCCGGTTTTCCAAATTTTCACCAAAATTTCGAATTCCATCTGTACACCAGACCTGTATCAATTCTTAAGTTTCGTAGTTCAATCTCTATTAGTTTCGGAGATATGATAGCCCTGATTCCATACATACATACACTCACTAACCAATTGTCAAAAACTTCTTTTTTCGACTCAGGAGACCTTAAAATGCATAAATCAGGTGAAAATTCGATATCGAATTTTTGGACCGAATACAAAACTTTTATTACCTACGGTAGTTAGATAATAAAAGTAAAAAAGTGTATTCTATAGCGTCATCATTGAGTTAAGATTTATTTGAAGATCAAACAGTGTAACTGTCAAGAGCAACCGAAAAGTGTTCATAATCTATGCCACCCGCATGATTTTTCTTTCTCCTTATGCATTATCTTTGGATAATTTTTAAATAGCTCAAAAATGCTAACAAGTAATGTCTAATATAATAATGCAAAAGATAATCGCCTTAATATATATATATATATGTATATATATATATTTTTTTTTTTTTTTTTTTTTTTCAGTTTCAGCATTATTTTCTATTTATTGCTTAATCGCATTAAAATGCAATGTACGACAAGACCTGTCACAGGCGGCAATTAAAGAGCAAATAGCAAAGGATTATTCTCGTAGAGTTAAAAGACGGGAGCGATAGGTGATGAAAGGTGAAGATAATTAAATGTCTTTATTGACTGAAAACTTAATTGCTTACGAAGCGTAAGCAATTAAGCTTCCTTTTAGTAAACTTTCTAAACAGATTTCCGAGAAATTAATAAGTTTATGGAAAAAAAAAAATTAATGGTATAGTATATAGTATGATTCCATGAATACTTGACACTGTTATGTAAAGTATAACGATAATATATATATATATATATATATCTATTATATATATATATATATATATATATACACTAAGGGACAAAAAAGAAAAAAAAAACCGCTCTTGGATATTTTCCTTTTCTCTTTCTGAAACCATCAATTTTATCTTTTAAAAACCAAATTTTCGAACAGATTTTATTACGTCGTTCTCCACGTACACTTTAGGATTGAGCCTAGTGTTAAAAACAAAATGCAATTGTCAGGAAAGTTGTAATTTTAGAAAGTATTTCAAAAATGGCAGGGATAAGACAATTAACAATGCTACAGAAAGTATTAATTTTAGAATGAAAATCAAAAAATATTTTACTACGTGAGATGGCAAAATAATTCAATGTTAACGAAATATTAATGAAATGGTTTTTAGAAAAATATAAAATTTTTTGGCTGTTCAAACTGGAAATTTGGCTTTAGGCGGCCACGTTGCTCATCCAAGCGAGATGACCGCAAGTTAAAAAGCGAATTTTAAAAAATCGATTTGTATCAAGTTCAGAAATTAGAGCAAAAAAAATGTAGAGCAAAATACTTTCCTTGAAAACAGTGCGGGAATAATTAAACAAAGCAGGTTAAAAACCAGAAGATCTGCAAAAAAAGCCATTATTAAAGAAAAGAATTAAAAAATAGAAGACTTCAGTTGGCCAAAAATTTAGAAAATATATCAGTTAATTATTGAACCGTACTGGTTTTCTCTGGTGAGCCAAGTTTAATTTATTTCGAGCTGAGAGAAAAAGCTAGAGGGACGACGAAAATGTGACCGACTTAATGAAAATTCCCTCTTAAAACAGCGACACATTCTCCGTACATTATGTTACGGAGGTAAATAACTTTTCAAGGAATCGGCCAAATTTTCATGCTCAGGGGATCAATTAACTCGAAATAAAATTATCATATATTTTTATAATCTCATATATTAAAATATAACTTGTTTATTTCATGTAATAAACCATAATAGAATACAAAGTATATGTTTATTATATTACGTTTAAAAAGAAAGATTTATGTAGATTTTTATTAAGCACTTCGTAGAGCGTAATAAAGTGAATTACAAAATCGAAAATACACATAGGTATCATCTCATCGCTTTGGTATGATGCAAACATGACAGTTTTATTTGTTTCAACCATTAGTTTTGAAGTTATTACAGATAAAAAAGGTATAAGTCAATTTTTCTGCAGTGCGACTTTTTTTTTTTTTTTTTTTTTTTTTTTGGTCCCATAGTGTATATGTTTAAAAGATTTTTTTTAAACATGTTTAGTGCTTCTATTGGTAATTTAAAAGTAATAAAATTTTAAAATGCAATATATACATTACTGAGAACAGCCAGAAAATTTTTTTTAGCAAAAATTTCCTCAAAAAGACAATACCAAAATTAGCCTATTAAATTAATATGAGGGTGTTGGTGTTAAAGACGATTAACTACTTGAAGACCCAAACCCTGAAGGAGGGCCCTCTATAGGGCCTTTCTAAGAAGTGCTAACCTGTCTTTATGTGAATTTCAGAGAAAAACACAGTAAACCCCGAACGCCTAGGTTGACGAACGCCATCTTATAAATATGAGAGAAAAAGTTCATGAATGGCAACAACAAAAGATTCTACTGGCAATAATGTTTTCAATGTGCGCAGCAGCTTTTATAAACTAAATTTTCAGTGATGTGGTACCTTGGTTACGTTCGTACACTGAGGTGAATAATGACAATAGTGTCAGGCAGGCAAGACGGACATAGTGGCCTGAAAATACTAAAAATGGAACACACGTGAGACTAATATGAAATTGTAGCTTGTGTGGGGTAGACGCAACTTACCTATATTTTACATTCCATTTGGGTTGCGATTAAGTGCTTCATCGCAGATTGTGTTATGTGTTTTGAAAGGATAGGGCATGACCTACCCAAAAATCATCAGTGGTTTTAACATTGTAAATAGGTTCAACATATTTTGATTAAAAATTCATCAGCGCCTATGTTCTTATTGAATTTTTGGTCGTATTCTACCTTTTTTATTATCATCTTATGAAACTTAAATGAAATGTACATTATTTAAGTTGAAAATCTAGTTTCATACAACATCAAAAGGTATGGCTAGCCATCCTACAAATAGTTTCTTGTAGTGATGTTGATAGTCACCTTTAAAAACATTTAAAACTAATACATACAAAAAATTTACCTTTAATTTATTTATTTAATTATTTATTTAAGTTGAACAGTGCACATATTAGAAATTGTTCTAAAATTGTTAATCGAACATTCATAAATGAAATTTTTAACATTTAAAAACTTTTAATAATTCTTTGTTTTATTTATTTATACTAGCAGGCTACACCCGCTTCGTTGGTCACTATATTTAAATGAATTTTCAAAAGAATTGGATCAGTATTTATTTTTTACATCACATTATAAATAAAAACTAGAAAAAAAAAAAGCATTGAAATCGCTCTAAACCTCGCTTTGGGTACCCGCTGCCTATGGTAGCTATTTTTCCGCCCGCACTGCATCGGGTTCAGGTTTCCACTGCCTGAAGAAAGCTCTTTCCTAGGCATTTCAATATGAATATTTATTGACGACAAGTGGATCTGCTATTATTTACGAACTGCGATTTTAAATATGACTGTATCTCAGCATCTATTAAATATTTTAGTTTTTGAACCATGTATTTTATAGTCCCCACCATTTACACTATATTACAATTTGATTCCGACCAATATAACGAAATAAAATAAAAAGTAGATTTTATTTGAAAGGAATTAAATACATGAAAAACAAATAAATTTTAATCAGTTTAATCCTATCTACTATATACTACCATTTTTTTCCAATAATTGCTATAAATAAAAAAATAAAAATAAATAAAAACTTTTAAAGGAATTAATTAACAAATAGAAAGTAAAAAGTTGTTATACTATAAAAACTATAAATATACATAACTGTTATAAATACATCTTTAAATTTAAAATTTAATATTATTTAAAAAAGGAAAAAGACTGTCTTCAAATGAATATATGAAATAAAAAAATAATTAGCGTAATAGCCGTTGCTAAGATATCCAGACAATTACAGTAAAAGAATAAATCTATGAAAAATGAAACATAGAAGCCAATATTTAAAATCGAAAAAAAAATTAATTAAAAAAATTCAAATTCGAAATTCGAAAAAAATCTCGATAAGGTGCACACCTGCAGGGTCCCAAGTACCTATATGCCAAATTTGGAAGCTCTGCGATCAGCAGTGTGAGCAGCAGAGCGCAGACAGACACACACACACACACACACACACAAACAAACACTTCTTTTTATTTATATAGATAGCTAACAGGCTACGCCCGCTTCGCTGGTCACTATATTTAAATGAATTTTCAAAAGAATTAAATTAGTATTTATTTTTTACATCACATTAAATAAAAAAAAAAAAAAAAAAAAATACATTGAAATCGCTCTAGACCTCGCTCGTGTACCCGTTGCCTAAAGCAGCTCTTTTTTCTGCCCGACTGCATCGGGTTCAGGTTCACACTGTCTGCAGAAAGGTATTTCCTGGGCACTTCAATCTGGGTATTTATCGATGATATGTGGATCTTCTGTTATTTAAGAACTACGATTTTAAAAATGACCGTATAGCTCCCATTTTTTACACTATATTACGATTTGATTTCGACCAGTATAATAAAATAAAATAAAAAGTAGATTTTCTTTTAAAAGGAATTAAATACATAAAAAACAAATAAATTTTAATAAATTTCATCCTTTCCCACTATATACTACCATTTTTTCCTCCAATAAATATTATTTAAAAAAAAGGGGGGGCGGGGATTTTTATTTTAAAGGAATTAATTAAAAATAAAAAATAAAAAGTTGTTATACTATAAAAATTATACGTAAGCATAACAATTTATTTTTATTGCATTTCCATTTGAGTTTTAATAAATATAATAAAAAAAAAAAAAAAAAAAAAAAAAAAGAATTTCACCTTTAAATGAATGTATTAAATAAAAAATAAATTGCGTAATAGTCGTTGCTAAGATACGCAGACGATTACGTTGAAAGAATAAATTCATGAAAAATGAAAAATGAAAAATGAAACATAAAAGACAGTATTTAAGGTAGAAAACACATTAATTCAAATAATTCAAATTCGAAATTCGAAAAAAAATTGGATGAGGTGCACATCTGCAGGGTCTCAGGTACCCATTTGCCAAGTTTTGTAGCTCTGCGATTAGTAGTGCGAGCGCCAGAGTGCAGACAGACACACAGACACACACAGAGACAGACACTTCTCTTTATTTATATAGAAGATATATATATAATTTGTATATTAGCCTTTTAATTACAACTGTAAAAATTTCTGTAAATTTACTGAAATATTTTTTCCAAAGTCTCTGTAAATTTACAATAATTCTTAGTTAAAAATAAATAATCGAGATTCTCAATCTTTATTCCGTATTTTTAACCATTTTTATTGTTTAATTTCTCAATAAAATTTTAAATTAAAGGTTTCTACTTTAGAAAAAGTATTCTAAGCCACAAATATATTCACACCAATAATGAGTTAAATTAACATTATTCATTAAAATTTATATATGAATAGATTTTTAATATCTCCGTTTATTTTTCTCTGTAATTTTACATAAGACTTAAGATAAATGATTACCAGTAGTTTCCTGTTGAAATTCATAACATATACAGTTCAATAATTTTGTGAAAAATGTAAAAGCCAAGGGATCGACGACATTTGATTTATAAAAGGAAATCATCTTAAATGATAAGTATTTTATATTTAATACTTTAGAGAAATATTTATTATTATTTTTTGTAATATATCATATTTTTATAAGAAAAATATTACTCTAGTAAAGTAAAAATCATGCGATTAAGCAATACTTTTTACTGTTTAAAAAATTTGCTTTAAATTAAAGAAAAAAAAATTAAACAGCAAAAATTGTTAGGACAAATATTTCAAAACATAAACTAATGTGGAAGTAAATAAAATACAAACAATGAGGCACATCTAAACTGCTCTAAAATTTAGTTCACAAGTGCCTTATACGTTAACCCAGGCCTGTCCAACCTGAAACACATGGCGGGCCGCATTGGAAATTTATTTTATTCAGGCGGGCCGCACTAGAAATTCATTTTATTCTGACGGGCCGCACTGTATGCACGTATGTATCTGTTTATATATGTTTGTGCGTATATGAATCATTTATGTATATTTTTCGGGAGAAGAGAGGGTGAAGATTTAGAGCAAAATACATTGATATTAAATTTCCATTTATAAATTAACAATAGAACCGTCAAAAAAATTATGATTGTATAATAATAACTATAATAAAAAGAATTAATAATAGATTTAATAATATTTTTTTACAGAAGTGTGCAAGTTCTTTATTTAGCAATCGTTTAAAGATATTTTTACTTCAAAACTTCAGAAAGGATTTATTAAATTAAGCGAAGTTTTCAAACTATAAATATCGTTAATTTACTCGCGGGCCGCAAAATACTACGCGGCGGCCGCGGGTTGGCCACCCCTGCGTTAACCTATGCTCATCATAAAAAATAAGTCAATTTCTAAAGAAATCAATTAAAAAAAAAAATTGCATTATTTACAAAAGTAAAAACATGAAATGCCATATAAACGTGAAAGGTTAATATATAATGCTTTAATATACTATTTATTTCAGTGATTTTTTCTTTTTTTTTTTTTTTTTTTAGGGATATTTTAAAATTGGATTTTCTTCTAAAACATTATAACATATATTTACTTTGCACCTTAACTTGCCTGATCAACGCAGGGGCACATGAAGCCCGTGCCCCAGGCCCTGAATAGTAGGGCCCCTAAAATGCTATTTTGCATTTTTTGCCCTAGAAAAGGCAAAAAAGATAACATAAAATGCAAAATTCTGTCATTTTACTCCCGCCTACAGGTATCTATGTACCTTTCCTGACTGGTGCACAGTGCGAGGGGGGCTGGGAGGGGGGGGGTTACGGAAGTATGTGTGCGCCAGGCTTCACTTGAAATTGATCAGGCCATGCTAAAAATTAAAAGAGTCAAACTACTCAAAAAAATATAAATTCTTAAATTTTTATTAAAACCTGATACAAATAGTACCTTCTAGTGTTTTATTTATTTATTTATTTTAAGATTTTATAATAAATTTTCCTAGGGAAATACTCTATAATCACATGTACCTCACGCTTATATGAGCTTCCCCTCCCCCTTCTTCCCTGCAATAAAAATGGCAGTTTTACGTACCATTTGTTAGAAATATGCGAACTTTATTTATCAGAAATTTTCTTTAACCACTCAAAATAATGAAATCATTTTTCCGTTAAACTTTTAAGGAAAACCTTTATGTTCTTACACACATATTTAATCCTGAAGATAAATTTCTTAGTTGCCTCTTTAAGTGCCACTTTAATTAACTTTCATTTAATTGTACTACACTATCTTTAGATAGCAAGTTATTAATGAAATAACATTAAAATAATATTAGAACTTTCAGAGGGAGAATGAAAAACTATCTGAATTATGTTCGCGTTTATGAAGCGTTTGCTTTGGCCATTTAATTAAAAAATATTCTTAAGTAAAATTTCCAATAAATGAAATTCATGTATACTCTAAGATTTAATTAAAGACTAATTATTAATTTATAAATACTTGTCTTACAAACTTGCAAATTAGAATAAAAACTTTCAATAAATATACGTAGTTTAAAAGTGAGAGTTTAAAAATGTGACTTTTCACTAAGTGCAGTTTTCTCACGTTTCAGTCGCAAAAGAAATTGCTAAAAATTTAAAAAATCAATTTTCGGAAAACAAGTACTAATTTGATGATAGTGAATTTTCTGGAAGTGAAAGCGGAATTTAAAAAAACCTGGAGTGGCTCCACTCGACTTTTCGAACATTAAGTAATTAACGGTTGTATGCATGAATTAAAGTAAGTGAAGTCGTTAAACAAACAAAAGAGAATATTATAATACGGTGTTTGACTATTTTTATGTGTATAGTCAGTTGTTTAATTTAACGTGATTGCATTTCAAATAATTGAAGCCCATAGATCATAATAATAGAGAATTTTTCGTTGTGTCACTGTAAAAATCTGTTAGTGCTGGACTCACCAAAATCTATACAGTTCGTTTTACGGTGACCTATAACACGTATATAAATTTTCGGTTCATTCGGGTGAAACGTTTAGACGTTATAGCACTTTAAATAATTTGAATCCATGAGCCATAATGGTAAAGAATTTTCTCTGTGTCCCGGTAAAATATATTACTTCTAGATTCTCCAAAATTCATAAAGTTCTTTGTGATGGTGATCTATAACTACAAAAATTTTTGTTCAGTTGAATGAGGCATTTAACCGCTATTGCACTTTAAATAGTTTAAGCTCATAAGCCACAATAATGATAAAGAATTTTTCTTTGTGTTCCTGTAAGAAAGAAAAACACTATAAGTACTAGATTCGCCAAAATTCATACATTTCGTGTGACACTTGATACTTTAAAGAATATGAGCCCATAGGGCATAATGATAAAGAAATCTTCGTTGTGTCCCTGTAAAAAAAAAAAAAAAAAAAAAAAAAACATAATCGCAAGATTGACCAAAATTTATGCATTTTGCTCAGGGTGACCTATAATATGCATACCAATTTTCAGATCAGTCGAAAAAGGCGTTTAGACGCAATCGCACTTCAAAAAATTTAAGCTCAAAATCATGTATTTTTCTTTGTGTCTCTGTAAAAGAAACTATAAGTGCTATATTCATCCAAATCTATACAGTTCGTACGACGGTGAGTTATGATGTCTATAAATTTTCAACTCAATCGAATAAGGTATTTAGACACTGTCTCACCTTAAAAAATTTGGGCCCATAGACCATAATAATAAAGAATTTTTCTTTGTGTCCCTGTGAAAAAAACCATAAGTTCTACATTCACCAAAATCAATAAGGTTCGTGTTACTCTGACCTATAATATGCGTACCAACCTCCAGCTCATTCGAACAACCTCCAGCTCATTCGTTTACACGCTATCGTGTTCGCTCACATACAAACACACATACATACATTAACGTAAAAATAACAAATATGAACTCAGAGGACCTCAAAACATGCATCTGCATGTTTTGAGGTCCATTTTTGACATGATTACAATACTTTCCTTACATATGTATGTTCGAAAAGTAAATGTACATTAGGTCATGAGTAATTATGGGAACAAATTTTCCCATAGAATAGTATGGGCCACGATTGCCAGCGAGATTAAGTATTAAATTATTTATTAATTATTTCTTTGTTTATTCAAAGTTTTGTATTTATCACTCTTAAACACCAGATCTGTGATGTTATTTTATAATTTGAGATTAAGTACTGTCCACCCTTAATAGCATTATTGAATTTAGTTGTCGAAGACATTTTACAACTTCTACCTATAAAGTATTAGGAATTTCATATTCAATAACTGATGGCCAAAAACTTTAAATGTCATATAAGAAAACTTTAAAATAAATCAATATGATGGAAAACTTTCTTCTTGTTTTTTGTATACAATAACTTCAGGCAGTACAAATTACACCACTCTGAAAAAAAAAAAAAAGAGAGAGAGAGAGAGATCTGATACCATTCTTGCTGATTCTTATGTAAAATGACCTCCTGAATCCGAATATGACTCCCATTTTGCCCAGTCACCCATTGTTTTCTTGATACACTACCCCCTCCTTCAATTTCTTTCCCTGCTCGATAATTTTATTACCACGAATTTGATTTGAAGAATGAAAAAAAAATTAATTTAACACCTAAAAACACAAATATATAAAGTTAAAAAAATAACATTAATAACAGATTAAAAAATATAAGATATATAATGCATAATTGCAGTGGCAAATCCCACCCCCAAAATTTTTCCCTTGTCATAAATGTCCATGTTTTAGAATTTTCCAACTCTGTAGCCCCTCAGAAGGTATTTAACGGTTAAAATAATCCCCCCTCCTCCTAAAAATCAAATTTATAGCCACAAAATCACCGAAAAGGGATAAAAATAGGGGTCCATTCCTAAGAAATTGTGTGTAATAGGGCAAAATGGGCGTCCTATTCGGATTCAGGAGGTTATTTTACATAAGAATATGCTGAAATGGTGTCAGAGGCTATTTTCATGTCGAGCAGTGTTATTTATTAAAATTGTTACTTTTTCAAAATTATTTTTCATGTTGAATACAAATGGTTTTATCTCAAAAACGTATAACCGTAAATGTCGAAAAAACTCAATTTCGTGCCTTACAGGCATTATCTTAGGAAATATATCTTTTTCTCATTTCTTTTGTTGTCAAAAAAAAAAAAAAAAAAAAAAACGGTAATTTTCTTACAAATTATCACAGATATATACAATTGGCAGCAGAAATATCCGAGCACTAGCAAAAATTCCTATATAAAAAAAAGTACACTTAATGCTGTTTTGTTAAATAAATCCTTGTCGAATCATGTTCTTAGACTGACTAAGGACATGATTCGACAAGGATTTATTTAACAAAACTGTATTAAATGAACTTTTCTTATGTGGGAATTTTTCCTAATACTCGGATACTTTTGCTGCTGACTGTATTCAGACACTCGTTTTATGGGTACTGACGAGTTCCTTCGAAATGTGCTCATATTTGAAATTTACGTTCCCAGGAGAGAAGCGTAGCACTAACATATAAAAACATTTATCCATGTTGACTGTTAGTACTATACATATCTTTTTTAATTTCACAAACGCTGGCAAAAAATAATTCTCATTTTGTACATTTATACGAAATTTTGTCCTATGTTGCTATATAATTTTTTTTTAAAGAACGGAACGACAGCGCCATCTCTCTCCAGCTATATGGACCAAAATGCGTAGAAAGTAATGTATGTCAAGGTGCAAAAAAATATAATTTTTTATAAAATTATATGCATTAATTCTTCTTGTAAACTGTAACAAAATTTTTGTCATGCACACAGACTTATCGAAAGATTTTTTTTTTTTTTTTAATGTTCAAATCGTGTTTCAAACATCTCAAAACATGCAAATCCATTGAAAACTGGAAGTTTAAAAATTTTATGAATCCAGTACTTTCTTCTCATATTTAAAAAAAGTAATAAATCAGTGAAACTAAGAATTTTAAAATATATTTGTCAATTACATATATGGTATGTTTTTTATTTCCAAAGTATTAAAAAAATGTAATCAATATTAAATTTTCTTTGCATATACACATTTTATTACAAATCGTTTAAAACAAAAGAATTAACAAAAAGAATTTTTTAAAAGTCTTGATGGTTTTAATTATTTATCTCTCTTTTTAGAGACATCATCAAAAGAATAACACAGATAAATATGTCATGAGCTTTTTTTAAATGAACAACATTCCTTTTGAAAAGAATTCCGTTTCCCAACACTCTTTATTTTTTCTTTGGTCTTGTATCTACAGAAATTAAATTCTTAAATGTTGTGATGTTGAATGAAAAGCTGAAAGGGATGTTTTTGCTATACGTCAAATTCAGACATTTTTGTTTGTCTTTCACTGAGGAAAAAAAAAAATCTTTTTTAAATGGGACATAAAAGAAAATGTATATATGAAAAATTTATTTTAATTTTCTCTACTTTCTTCTATATTCGATAGAAGAAAGTATTGGATTCGTAAAAATTTTCGACTTCCGGTTTTCGATATAGTTACACGTTTTAAGAGAACGAGAACACAATTTGGCAATTTTTAGAAAATATCTGGCTGTCTCTCTCTCTCTGTGTGACAAAAATTTTGTGATGACTGTATCTCAGGAATTACTGCATAGAATTTCATGTAAATTTATATATAGAGGCACCTTGATCAATATTAAAGCCTATCAACTTTTGGTATCAATCGCTCAACAGGTGACTCTGTTATACAGCGATTTCCATAATGGAAGGCTGTATCTCAGAAACTACTGAACAGAATTGCATATAAATTTATATGTAGAGGAATTTTGACATAGATTAGCGCCTACCAATTTTTGGTGCCAATCGCTGAAAAGGTAAAGCTTTTATGCAGCGATTTTCGCAATTTAAGGGGAGGTTATATCTCAGGTTCTGTTATGTATAATCAAACAATACTTGATATTTGAGAAAGCCATTATGAAACATTATGCTAATTCAATTTGGATACATATCGGTCAATAAGTGGCGCGGCTATACTTTAACTTTCCCCGAAAAGATGAAAGCAATATCTCAACTTCTGTGGCATATAACTGTATGAAACTTGAAATGTGAGATAACTCTTATGAAAATTCATTTTTGAGATGTTATTTATAGAGAATAAAACTGTCTTTCTTTGAGTATTTAGTGTTATTTTTTAATACGATGAAACTCGTCTGCGTTCATCATGGTAGATAATTTTAATAAATTATTTGTACTGAATGAATTTGTATAGAAAAATATGAAGAAAGTCTTGTTGTAGCCACAACATACTAGTTTTTTTTTTTTTTTTTTACAAACGGTATTTCTTATTAAAACGTATTTTAATTGGAGGTTTAACGTTATTTTTCACTCTTTTAGAAAGGATATACATATATTTGTAATTATATATTATATTAATTTGTTATGTAATGCGCGATTAAATATAACAAATTTACTGATTTCCATAAATTTCCAAAGAGAATTTGCTACTAATTTTTACTTACTACCTATATTTAATAAAAAGAGATCATTGTAGTTATGGTAAAAGTAATAATAATGATAAATGTTAACTAACCTAAGAGCCAACTAATCTATAAAATACGTAGAAAAAATGGTGTTGAATTATGATGAATAAGATTTTTGTAAACGCACAGTAAATTGTTAAAACATTAGCAACAATTGTTTCGAGTCAAAGAAATTAAACGCAGCCTTTCATCATATAAAATCGCACGAGTTCAGTGTAAAAATAAAAAAGCAGTACGACCCTTTATCAGGTAAAAAAATAAATTGGCTAGAACTCAACACGAAAGCAGCCCTGCATTCATGTAACGCTATTTGCCTGGTGAACTGTTGTGTTTAATTTTTTCAAACTGAAACAGTTGTTGCAAGTTTTTTGTAATTTATGAACTCTGCTTATGAATTTCTCCATTTTCGTTTTTATTATTCTTATAAAACTTCTGTATGTGTGTATGTACAAAAATTGGCCTTTTTTTTACATTTACGAGTTTGCAAGGAGATTTTTTGTAATTTTAATGCAATATTTGAAAGTGTACGCGCCTGTGAGAACACAGATCATGTTCGGTTAAAGTAAAGCCAAGGTATTATAATTTAATCTCAGAGAATTGTATGAATATATTTTCGGGATAAAATTTACTGAATCTCGAGTTTTTATCATTTTAAATATTTCTTAATTTTGAAGTACACCATGTACTCAGAATAGCGCTTGATAAAAATGTCTTAAATTAGAAACACTAATACAGTCCCAAGTAGCCACAGTCATTGGACCAACGATGGTAAATCGTCGAACCATTGGGAAATATTGGGAAATGGTTGCGTTGGCATACCAACAATGATCCAATGTAGGTCCAATAATTTCAGAGTGCTGTTCGACCAACTCAAAATAATTCCATTAGATTACTGTTGAGAAATGATAGGCCGGCCTACCAGTCTGATATAGCAGAGGCCCAACGGTTTCTAAGTGCTATTGTAGGAGAAGTTTGTAGGGCCTCTGTTTGAATATGGTTTGCTAAGAGATGTTGGTAAAGTGGACATTTCTAACATTTGCCAACATGGGAGTAAACAATTTGCCAACGACGCGACGAACCAGAAGATTGTGCTACTTGGTTACATTGCTTATTTTTTAGACACTTTTTACCAGAACCCGATCAAGCCAAAAGTGGATTTTGATGCTGAGCACTATTATTTGAGCTCTAAATTTTTACTCTTACTTAAACGGTAGAAATAGCATTGTTTTGTAGCCCAATTTCCGATGCTGGGTGATTGATATGTTGTTAGAATTTAGCGTTTTCATTTCTTCTGCTTACGAAATCCATGAATTTTTAGTAGTATATGTTTATGTATGTGTATGTGTATGTTATCAGCGCAACTTAAAAATAACAATTGTAAGAAATTTAAATTTGTTGTTTTGAAGATCACATGAGGATATCACTTGATAATTTTGATTGAAATTATTGTTTCAAATTGTGGAGTTCCTAAAAGTCACCAGAATCCAGATAATTTGAAATAAATGTTTGAATATAAATAACAGCCTTAACTATTTCGTGAATGTAAGCAAAATATTAAAACGGGGATCAAAGAGGGCGGCAACCTCCTCTTCACACGGAAATATAGGTCGAAAGAAAATGTTTTTTTCGAAAACTAGCAGGGTAAGGAAAAGTAGCATAAGGTGTCATATGAGTTTATTTATATTTTTGTTTTCTTTTACATACATACATAAGAAAAATATATTAGATTTGTAAAGATTTTCGATTTCTGGTTTTGGATGAATTTGCATTTTTTGAGGTGAACGCAATTTGACCTTTTTTAGAAATGTCTACCTGTGTGTCGGTTTGCGTATATGTCAATATGTTACCAAAATTTTGTCTAGCGAAATAAAGTACAAAATACTACAAAATTTCACATTTAGATTGACCTTTATATAAATTGATGCTTACTAAATTTGGTATATATCGCTCAGCAAATGGTGGTGCTATTCTGTGATTTCTCCCATCTATATGAAAGATAATACAGTAACCGCCTCTTAATAAATTCACTGGTTAATAAAATCAGCCGCTTAATCTGATCAAATTGCAAGGACCAGAATCAATTCAATATGAACTGCTTTTAAAACCGCCGTTTAATAAAATCAGCATTGCCGGCTAATAAACTCAAAAAAATCTCTGAAGTGGCAAAAATGCCATTTAATGCAAACTAAACAAATTTATATTTGCACTGTTTATTTTATTTTATTTTATTTTATTTTATTTATTTTTCTTTCTTTCTTTCTTTCTTTCTTTCTTGCTTTCTTTTTATTTATTTATTTATTTATTTTGATAAAAGAAAAAAAAAAAAAAAAGAGAGAAGAAAACACAGTAATTTCTCTGTTATTTCTACATTTTGTCAAAAATTTTGCATTTGCCGCATAAATATAAGTTAAACAAGCCACATTACTTGTCTTAGTAAAAATTTCAAGGAACATATTCTTTAACGTGCAACAATAATTTGAAATTTTATTTGATTCGTAAATGATACATTTTTTTTTTTTTTTTTTTAATTATTAAAAGACAATTTTTAGTTCTTATTTTGAAATAATTAAGAAGCAAGAGGTTTAAATGGAAATATTTTAAATTTAAAAGAAAACCGTGAACTTTTGGCAAAGTAAAATCTTCCTGAAAGGAAAGCGTCTCAGAACTTGGGATGTATTTAATTACTTATTTTCAAGGAACAATTAATTAATCATCTATCAAAAATCAATTAACATTGTTTATTAATTCTATAATTTGTTACATTTTGAAATTTCTTTCGAAATTCGAGGATGTAACACCTTTTTCTCGAGTGCAGGAACGTTCGCCGTACATAAAAATCAGCCGCTTAATAAAATCACTTTGGCTCAGAACGAATGTGATTTTAATAAGCGGCGGGTACTGTATTTCCTTTTTCATTGATCAAAAGTGCATATAACTAGATATATGAGACTTGACTTCCATTGGGAAAATTTATGCTGATCCAATTTGGGTGCATATTGGCTGATATGCTGCAATTTTCCCTGTGTACAGAAGGCGTTATTTCAGTTTCGATAGCATACAAGTTCAGTAATCTTGATATGTTCTATTGCAAATATGAAAAATTATGCTGATTTAATTTCGATGTATAAGAACCAACAGACAGCGCTGTTTATATTTATTTTTGTGTATTTCTCATTGGTTATAACTCAGTATCTATTAATTACAATTCGCATCAAACTTTCATCCTCTTTATAAAATTGACATTGTAAGAATCTATATATATAATATATATATATATATATTTGTGTGTATGTTTACAGATAGGTGACACTGTTATGTATAATGTTATAATGTAATATGTTTTGTGATGTCTAGTTTTAATTAAATAATTTGAGTAGGTGAACGGTGTTTCATTTTAAATCCTAATGTTCAAAAAATAAATTTAATTAATAAACGTTTAATAATAATAAATTAAAATTGTACATTTAATAATAAAGTCATATAATGAATCTATTAATTATCAAAACCAGTTAGAAGGATATAACTACAACATCTTATCCAAATATCAGCTTATTTATATATTCTTTTAATGTTAAACAATAAATTTGTATACCTTAATACTTAATAGTATATAGTTAACCCTCGACCTAAAAGAGGGATGTTATAAATTTGAACCCTTTATCTCCATTTATGTTGTGTCTTTATGTGTAATTGTAACCTCCAAACAAATGCACCAATTTCAGTGTGCTTACTATTTTATTATTATTATTCATTCAGGATATTTCCTAGCTCTTTTTTGTAAATCAATTAAAGTGTGATTTTTTTTTTTTTTTTTTCAAGACACTTTGCATTTATATTTTAAATCTTCCGAGCTCTGTGCTTCCCACTCACGTTAGATAATAAGTAACCTAATTTTTGGATTTGGATTTTAAAAAAAAAATCACTAATTTTAATTGATTTTGAAAAAATTAAATATTTGCATCCAAAAATAGAAAGTAAAAAAAGAGAAAATCGTGGATTTTCGTACGAACTTCATGGTTGTTTTAAATATTTGTAAAAATAAATTTAAATTAAAAGCACACATCGAGCCAGCTTTCAAAAATTCTTTATTGGCTTAAATAAATAAGTAAGAAGTTTTATTATTTGGTTAAGAAATGTTAAATATATAATAAAGACAATTAGACTACCGTTGCCGAAATGCTCGAGTAGGCGTGTCTTCCCCTTCACAATTTTAGTATATTATAACTGTTTTTATATTCTACCATATATATATATGTATATATATATATATATATATATATATATATATATATATATATATTTAGATAATTAAACATCCGAGATTTACAGTCTTACATTAGTTAAAAAAAATCAATAAATATTTCATCAATTTATTTTATTATTATTCTGTTAATTGATAAATATATATATATATATATATATTAATACTCGTTCGTTATAAATAAAATAAGTATTAAAAATTTGTACATAAGTTGTCTACGTTAAAAACATAATGTTAAAACTCTTATTAATAATTCATTTATATGTATTTATATTCATATATATATATATTTAGTTGTTTGAATAATAGTTGCCTTTTGGAGTAGGTTCTATTTTTTTTTTTTTTTTTTTTTTTTACAAAAAAGATTTTATTTGAGTTTAAATTTAAATGTGACCACTAGTAGTTCCATGGCCATTACTGGTACATTTATCTTACATAATGCTGACGATTCAGTAAATACAGTGGCATGTTAATTAATTCCAGTACCTTCCAGATAAATATTTGTATGTAATAAATAATCCGTTTAATATTATTCGTTCGTTTATAGTTCGTTTTTAATTAATATGTGCTTTTAATTATTTTTATTTTGTTTATATATACTTTGTCAGATACAAATTGCAGTGTTATATAAATATGACCTTCTATTCCACAGTTCAAATTTCAGAAACGATCGCCCTTAAGAGTTATTAACTATTATTTTGTCATCCAGTTACGAATAATCTTATTTTAGCTTACATTATTTTAGTTGTAAGCTTTTGCTTACGCTCTTATTGAAATCTTATATTTACGCAGAAGATTTTTCTTAGCTCTAATTTCTTGAGATTTTCCCGTTGTTTTTTATGCCTGATTGGAAAAAATATAGCTCGTACAGGTGGATACAGTTTCTCTTTGTATATTTGTTCTCTACTATAAGTCATACTATATTAACCATAAGAGCAATGAACTCTGCTGATGGTCAGACCCAGTTCGGGTCCAAAATGACACATACTGGACTATCTGTCCTCCGTTTCAATACTTTTATTTATTATTATTATTTTATTTTACTTACATAATTCTAATTCCCCCAAATTTTCTTTTAAAAATTACGAATTACTAGCAGGTTTTGCCGGCTGGTCACTATAATTAAATGAATTTAAAAAAAAATGTAAGTCACTATTTTTAAATCATTTTATAAATAAAAGTTAAAACAAATGCTATTGATATCGCCCAAAACCTCGTTTCGAGCGATTACATATAATTTTGGTCTTTCAGGTTTCTCTAACCTGTTGTTGGCTGCATTTTGCCGCCCAACCGCTTCAGGCAGTTAATGCTGCTATAGTCGCATACTTCTTTAGCAGTATGTTGTATTCGCTTTAGGTTTTAAGTTGATATTTTTTTAATAAATTGTAATCATTTCATTTCGGTGGTCGACTCAAAATCCTTGAGTTATTTCGCATTTCTTTGGTTCCTCGTTCAGCGATTGAAGAAATATCTAGATATGGATACAACCTGATTTTATTATTATAAGAAAGGAAATTTATGTATCTATATACTTTAGAATGAGTAATATATCCAATTTTATTATTATTCTTTACTTATGATAATGGAGTTGTCAAAATTTTTTGTAAAATGTATTTTATCTGTTTAAAATTATGCTTATTTAAATTCCATACAGATTAAAAATTCATGCGGTCGCAAATTTCCTGCTAATTTTTTATGATATAATACTGTTACATAAAACTACCATTTTACGCACACAAAATAAATAAATACATAAAGAAATTGTGATAAAGAATTTCCTTTATTTTTAGAATTAAGGTCAGCTTCCAAATTCACTGGACTGTTACCAAATTAAAAGACACTAATCCGTAGCACAAATACAGCTTAAAAGAAGATAAACTATCTCTCCTCGAGAAAGTAATATTCTGAAACATTGATTTTTTATTTTTTTTTATTTTTTTATTTTTTTATTTTTTTTTTTTTTTTTATCTTCTTTGAAATTGGATATCGAGTAAAATAGTAGTTTTCTATAAAATAAATGTTTCTCCAGATAAAATAAAACGTCATTTTAAAGAGACAACCATCGTTGTTAAAACTGTTTTATTTCCTAAACAAAAAAAAAAAAAAAAAAAAAAAAAGTAAAAATGAAAAGCAAAACCAAATTAAAAAAAAAAAAAAAAAAAAAAAAAATCTTGAAAACATAGTATCTAGGCTTTGAAAAGGAAAATAAAAATATATGCCTTGCTCTTGACTTGACGTGATTGGATAAACGATTCAGGACCAGATAGGGATTTTTGGAGCAGAAAATTTCCCTTTGCATCTTTCTTAAAAGGGAAATTTCAGGTTGCGGCACGTGCCTTTGTGTTACATAACATCGAAGTTCAAATGTTTTCTTTCGCTGCTCCCGGGAATTAATTCTCATTTTTCGTAGAATATGCCACAGTTATAAAATAACATATTCAATCAGTGACGTACCAAGGGTGGGGCTGAGGGGGCGTTCCGCCCCGGGCCTCAGGTCATGAGGGGGCCTCCGAAAAAACTTAACTTTTAAGTATATATAATATATTTGGTGCAGTTGTCGTGCCATTATTTTAACCTGAAAAATTCCCTGCAGCTCTTTAAGCCCTAGGTTCACATCTAAAGAGCCTTAATGTACAAAATGTTACTATAGAGTGACAACTCAAAAAATAAATAAATATATATATATCATTTATATAACGTCTAATTAAGGCAGCACAAGTGGTACCAATGTCCTTGCCCTTCTTGTTGGGTATTTGGCTTCTGAATCAATCTTAAAATTTATTTCAATGTCGTTTTATAGTAATAAATTCAAGTGAAGAAGTGCGAGAGGGGCCTCTAAATAGTAGAGGCTCCAGTTAGGGGAGCCCCAGTGAAATTTTCACCCTGGATCTCAAGAGTTGTAGGTTCGCCATTACATATTCTCTCTATTTTCCCCACTTTTACTAAGGTGTTAAATTTGTTTAATTAGCATAGGCTAGAAATATCTTTTCCATAAAATATTTTCAAATTTTGAACTTTATGTACGAGATTTGTATTTGGATTTTTACGATGTGTACGAGATATGTACGATATGTACGATATGTACGATATGTACTTTTACGATATGTACGATATATGGATTTTTATTTGTACGAGACTAGCAGGGTTTGCCCGCTACGCTGGTATTTAATTGGATTTTTAAAAAAGAATCATTATTTTTTATACCGCTTTACAAATAAAAACTAATGAATTTTTAAAAAGAATCGTTATTTCTTATACCGCTTTACAAATAAAAACTTACAGTTCTTATTTTGTGTCTCTATTCCTGCAACAACGCCTTATCCGTGCATTTCAATCTGGGTGCTTATGGAATGACAGTTTTGAAATAGGCAGTATCGAAAAAAATAGAAAATAAGCACTTTTATATTTAGATCGCAAATACGTGTAAACAATACTATACGTTACGTACTGTACATAGTAATTATCGGCATGTTATTTCCTATATTTTATTTTATGTATCCGTCGACCATAAAATGACAGTAATTTTACGTCAAAAAATATAGTATTACAATATGCTATGTATAGTATTACAATATGCCTATTTCAAACACGTTTTAGACAACTAAGGTTTTTGTATATATATATATATTTCCCTTTCTAAATATTTTATTTTGATTTATTTTAAATATTAATTTGAATTAATAGAATATTCAAGGCCGTCAGTGTACAAGAACACAGTAACTGGTAGTTATACTTAGCAGCCCATTTATTTGCGTGTTAAATTAGCGGAGTGGTTTGTATATAGAATAATAAATAAATAAGTCTGATCATGGTACGGCTGTTTATAGCTCTGCTGTGAAGTCGTTCCTTCACATATATGAGTTTTAATTATAGCTTTAAATAAAGGCAATAATTAATTACTATATTTTCAATAAATTAAATGGCCAATAAAAATAGATAACGAAATTCTAAATTACTTTTATATTTATTCGTTTTTGTCTATAATAGATATCTTAATTCTAATAATACTTTATCCCTTATGCTATTAAATAAATCTTCTAAGAACAAAAACACATTCTTTAAAATTAATAATTTATTTCTAATAGGCATCTTTTTAAATGACATTTCTCAGAATAATAATCTCTCCTAAATCATTTAATAAATAAAATATAAGAAAAATGTTATTTTCATTTATAAACCGTTGTATACATAATTACTTCTTCATTATTCTAAAATTGCGCAAGTCCACTTTGTTATGAATAAATTAGGCTATAATTTCCGTTGTGGTATCATTAAAGGGTAATTTAGATTTTTTTTTATCACAGGATGTGCAATAATTTCCAGACTTTTGGTCTCGCTTACTCAACGGTTGTCTGGCGATAAAATTTGGCACAGGCATAAACTGTTGTAACGAACTTGCTAAATTAAAAATATTTATATTAATTTGATCTAGAAACAATGGATTAGTTTTGGCTAGAAAGTTTGGCAATATTTTAATAATCTTGTCGTAATTCAGCAGTCCGGTCTTGATTGCGACTCGGTAAACTTCAGAATCCGCTCCTAATCTGACTTGATTAACACGTAATCGAATAGCTCTCTCTCTCTACCTGAAAATTTGTTTTACACCACCTGAATGTCTCAAAGACAATATTTTTATGTATCTTGTCAATTAAACTATAGAATAATTTTTAACCCATAGCTGTGATGTTTAATTCGAAAATAAAGTGCTGTCAGTTAAGAAGATTGTTTTTATTTACGGCCTTCTTCATCTATTTTCCTGGTGTATTGCGGTTATTCATCTTATTTGCTTAAGAACAGTTTCCATGTGAACTTTAGCGCAAGATCTTCATCATACAATTTTGGTGCCAATGACCTCTTCAGTGTGGTTGTAATCAAAAATAGAGAGAGAGGGGCAGTTATTCAGATAAATTTACTAGCTAAAGAAACTACTTTATTACTATTGTTTCAAGTTATACGGACTTACTTTCTTCAAAAAATAAATCAGCTACTTGGAGACAGATGTGTAGTTCCCCTTATAGTGGATATTTAGCAATCTGCTTAAAGTTCTATCTTATGCATGTACTATTTGATGTGTGAAATATTTCCTCAACGACAGCGGGATATACAAGTATTGAATGAATGATCTTCCCATCGTGTTTTTATTTTGACGCAATGGTTTCCCCGAACTATTAGGAGTTTCTTCGCTGCAATCTTTCATTGACTACCGGCGCTCGGCATTTTATCCCAAGTCAAAGCCGCTGGACCTCGTTTTCTAGAGGCCGGGCCGGTGTTTCTTCTTCGTCCTCTCATACTGTGTGGCTGTTTTGGATACAATGTGATCTTCATCAACTCCAAAATTTTTTCCAGTGAAACCATGACGTTCGGATTTCTATATAGTGAATTTCTTCATATTTTGTTACATATTAGTTTGTTACATATTTCTACATATTAGTTTCAAATCATCTGATTAATTCTTTACTTCCATTAGCCGAAGCAACTGAAATTTTAAATTTGTCATTTGGAAATAAATGGAAGCTTAATTCTGGATTTCTCGATTTTTGGAGTTACACTGTGGCACACAACAGTAAGTGTTATCTTTTTTACCGGATTTATTCATTTTTATTCAATAAATATATGTGAAACTAAACATCGGCAAGCAATGGCGTCTCGATGAAAGCCGAAAGCTATGCATGTTAATTGTAATTTCACCTTAGCCCACCAGAGGGCGAGCATTTCATTACAATCGCGGATAAAAAGAAGGAATTTTTTTCATTATCTATTTTATTAATACTTTTATCGGTTGTATTCTTTCGAAAATTTATAAAAATCATTCATATTATGTTTATATTTTTAATGGAGGGCAAGGTTTAAAATAGTGTTTGTAGAAATAACTTTTGTATTTTTAAAAGTGCATTTTTTCTATAAAATGATCTACTCAGACAAAAATAGATCGTTTATGTGACTATTATTTCTGTGTCATTATTATTATTATTATTATTGCAATATTTTATAATTTATTTATATTTTTCATGCGCTAATTGACTTAAAAGGATGTAGGCCATTTACGCTGATATTTGTTATCTAGACAGAAAAAATGGGTTGTTTATCCTCACCCTTTTTTTTTTTTTGGAAAGCACAGGTCATTTGCCCTTCCCCCTTCCCACATCTCCATTTCTATGATTGGTATGCACTGATGGAAAGGGAGGGGGATGAGATATTTGCTTCACTCCCTTAGAGATGACTAAATATTACATAAAAAAAAATATCTGTGACACATTTATTGTTTTTATAAATAATTTCTCGGAAGAAAATGGTTTTATTTTCATATGTGTAACAAGTCCTCACTTAAAACTTGTTTATTTATGCGTGTGTGTATTGTACTTTTATTTTTATGTGTACATATATATATTTATTTTCTCCAAAGATTAAAGTGTCGATTTTTTACTACATTATATTAGAATATAAATTCGGTATTTCTATATCAACGATATAAATAAAATTATATATATATATATATATATATTGTAATAATTTGTAATAAAATTTTCAAAACTAGGATTGAAAGAAAACAAAAATTTTTCAAAGGTGTTTCTTTTTGTTTTTAATTATCACTTAATTATTTGTTCATAGCAAACTGGTGGTGAAAGAAAAATGAAATTTCGAAGGAATTAAATTATTCAAACTATATATATATATATATATATACATATGCATATATATATATATATATATATATATATATATGCATATATATATTTGCTTTTTTATTAGACTGTCTGCCTAGGGGGAGAATTTTGATCAATTAAAAGCATGCTTCAACCCCACACGTATGTCTCAAGTTGACAGTTTTTTGACAGTTTAAATCATTTATTTTAAATTTTTGCAGTAAATTTTGCATATGAATCGTTTCACATTTATTAATTTTCTCGTAAGTTTTTCTTTAGTTAGTTTTGTTACATATTTTCAACTTTTATATGGCTGAAAACATATATTATAGTTTCTTATATATATATATATATATATATATAATTTATTGTTACAAATGATCAGACATCAGGAAGGAAGACGTAAATGAATCAATAAACAATTACATATAGAAGCAAAGCCTTAAACAAGGCGAACGATATTGAAAATGATAATTTGAGTTGTTTTTGAGATATCGTTAGACGAGATCATATATAACAAATATAAACAAAATATTACTGAAAAAAATATATAATTAGAAGAAAGAGCAAAGGCCGCCACGGCTTAAGACAGGTGGAGCTGGTTAAATCAGTTTGATGGACGCACAATTTTCCTCAAAACCTCAGCAAGACCATATAATAACAAAGGAAAAATTTAACATGAAAATAACAATTACTGAAAAAAAAATTAAACAAGTAACAATTAAAAATTAATGAAAAATCCTTGAAAGATTTAATTGACATACAGGTACATAGTAATTATATGACCGTAATGTAAAAAACTTTTTTTTTTCTTTTAATGAAATTTGAGACTATGTACGAGTTGAGTTGTTCTGAGGATATTGTGTTAGGCAAAATTTCATATTATTTAAATATACTCATTAAAACCAATTTCAATTTGATATAATAATTTAATTATTATATTAAACATCTTCATTAATAACCTTACTTTCTAAAGAATACAATTACTGTCATGTTAACTTAAACTTATATTATGTATCAATTACATTTATAACCTTCAATTTAAAGCTAAAATAGCTATTTAAATCCATAAATGTTACATAATAGTGTTAATAATTTATAGCAAAACAATTACAATATATTTTAATTTACATAAATTTGCAGTTTGAAATACATAGGATCAAGAACTAAAATATGATTAAAATGTAGTGATTTTTTCCTTTTCCTTTATATATATATAACAGTAGTAGACTAAATTTTACCTATAGATGTAATATATTTGAACTCTCTTGGATGTCCTTGTATAATAACCATTTGATTGATCGCAGCAAAAATCTTAGTATAGCATCCCTAAATGATACGCATCTAGAATACCGTGTCTAGTCTTCCTGATATTATTTTTACTTTCCGAACACTATAGTGAGGAAAGTATTGTCATTATGTCAAAAATCCGAATTTGATATTTTGATGTTTCTATGTTTCGAGGTGCCCTGAGTCCGTTTTTACTATTTTTGCGATGATGTATGTATGTGTGTGTATGTATGTGTGTATGTCTGTGAGTGAACACGCTAGCGTCTAAACGCTTTGTTCGAATAAGCTGAAAGTTGGTACGTATTTTGTAAGTCAGCATAGTACGAACCCTATAGATTTTGGTGAATCTAACACTTATAGTTTTTTTACAGGGACACAAAGAAAAATTCATTATCATTATGGCCTATGGGACCAAAATCTTAAAAGTGCGATAGTGTCTAAACGCCTTAATCAATTGAGAAAAGAATTTATACACATATTATAGGTCACAGATACTCAACCTGTACAGATTTTGGAGAATCTAGCACTTATAGTTTTTTTACAGGGACACAAAGAAAAATTCTTTATCATTATGGCCTATGGGGCCAAATTTTTAAAAGTGTGATAGCGTCTAAATGCCTTATTAATCTGAGCAAAAAAAAATTGTACACATGTCATAGGTCACAGTTGCACCAACTGTATAGATTTTGGTGAATCTAGCTCTTACGGTTTTTTACAGGGACACAAAGAAAAATTCTTTATCATTATGGCCTATGGGACCAAATTTTTAAAAGCGCGATAGCATCTAAACGCCTCATTCACTTGAGCTGAAAATTTACATGAATATTATAAATCACTGTTGCACTAACTATAAGCATTTTGGTGAATCTAGCATTTATAGGTTTTTACAGGGACACAACGAAAATTTCTTTACCATTATGATCTATGGGCTCAAATTTCAGTAGCGTTAAATAAAACATCGTGTAATAGATAGAGAAAAAACTCAAACACTCTATTATGGTTTTCTCTCTTTTGTTTGTTTAACAACTCCTCTTTCTTTACTTTATCTACAAAACTGTTAATTACTCAATGTTCGAAAGTCGAGTGGAGTCACTCCAGATTTTTTATTGAAATATGCTGATAACAGACACGCATACGAATAAATACACACAGAGACCAATCACTGAAAACTTTATTTATTTATTTATTTATTTATTTTTTTTTTTCAGATTCAAAGGAACCCATAAAATGGCTGTTGCGAAATTAAAGTTCTTGGCGAAATATGTCCGGTCGACTTCAGCGCCAAAATTTAAAAAATCCTCTGGAGGACATATAAACAAAGCTGATAAAATAAAACTTGTGATTCATAGAGTTTAGAGAAGTAAAAAATATTCTGCATTCGAATGGGACGTCATTGGCAGTTTTCTGATCAACAGCTTGACATTAAAAATGTAAAAAAAAGTAGTAGTTTTAAAAATAAAAAATCTGAAATGACTCCATCCCTTTTCAGATTCTGGGGACTTCAAAACGTGTAAACATGACAAAAACTCAAGTTCGAAAATTTAACCAAAAAATGACATTTTCTCGACCATAGTAAGAAAAAAGAAAAAAGAAAGAAAGAAAAAAGAAAGATAAAAGAAAGTGTTTACAAGTAAAACATAACGATTTTCCATTCCACTTCCAAGTGATTCAAGCAATATTTTGCGGGATATAACTTATTTATTTCTACGAATTTCAACTAAAAACATTTTTTTATTTATTTATTTTATTTATTTACTAGCAAACTACGCCCACTTCGCTGGTCACTATATTTAAATGAATGTTTAAAAGAATTGAATCATTGTTTTTCTTATATCATTTTATATATAAAAAAAAAACTATATATACATTGAAATCGCTCTAAACCACGCTTCGAGTACCTGCTGCCTACGGCAGCTCTTTTCGCCCGCACTGCATCGGGGGCAATTTTCCAATGTCTGTAGAAAGGTTTTCCCGGGTATTTATTGACGACGGATGGAGCTCTGTTATTGAAGAACTACGATTTCAAGATGACTGTATCCCAGCATCTATTAAATATTTTAGTTTCTGAACCATGTATCTCATGGCCCTCGCTCTATACACTATATTACCGTATGATTCCTACCATAAATAAAAGAAAAACTAGATTTTCCTTTAAAAGAATTAAAAAGTAACAAATTTTTAATAAACTTAGATTTTAATAAGTTTAACCCTTTGTACTATATTACATTTTATTCCCCCGATAAATACAATAAATTAAAAATAAATAAATAAGTAAAAATTCCCTTTTAAAGAAGTTAATTAAATAACTGAAAAATAAAAAGTTATTATATTATTAAAATATACATAAAATAAGTGCTATAAATAGATTTTTAATTTAAAATTTAATATGAAAATTTTCTACTGTTTTACCATTTGATTTCAACAAATATAATAAATTTAGAAAAAGAAAAAAAAAAAAAAAAAAAGAGAAAAAAAATCGCCTTCAAATAAATTAATTAAATATATAAAAAGTAAATAGTGTAATAGTCATTGCTAAGATACGCGGACGATTGAAATGAAAGAATAATTTTTACAAAATGAAACAAAAATGCTGATGGGTAAAATAACAAAAACGTGAATTAAAAACATTCAATTTTTTAAATTTGAAAAAATCTCGATGAGATGAGAAATTAAATAAATAAAAACAAATAAATTTTAATTAAACTTAAATTTTAATCAGTTTAATCCTTTCTACTATATACTACCATTTTTTTTCTGATAAATACTATAAATAAAAATAAAAATAAACTTTCATAGGAATTAAATAAAAAAAATGAAAGATAAAAAGCTGTTATCTGTTAGAAATAAGTTTTTTTTTTTTTTTTTACTTAAACTTTTTGTTTCTTAAACTTTAGCCTTTACCCACATAAAATAAAATGAAGGTTTACGTACCGAGTAAAACATTTATATAGCTTTTTTTTTCAGATTTAATTATTTAATAATTATTTAATTTTATTTCCTTTTCCACGAAATTAAAATTTACCAAACTTTACTGAGAATTTTTTTTTTTTTTAATTTGCTGTACATACTTTTTTTTTTTTTTGTGTGTATGTGTGTGAAATGAAATTTCATAACATACCCACCTGCCAAGTTTTGTAGCTGTGCGGTCAGTAGTGTGAGTACCAGAGCGTAGATACACACACAGAGACACAGTTCTCTTTATTTATAGAGATAATAAATTAATTTAAAAAATAAAAAATAAATAGTGTAATATCCGTTGCTAAAATATACAGACGATTAAAATGAAAGAATTAATTTTAGAAAATTAAATAGAAATGTTGATGGATAAAATCGAAAAAAAAAAAAAATAAATAAATAAATAAAATAATTTTAAAAAATGAGGTGAGAAATCAAATAAATAAAAAACAAATAAATTTTAATCAGTTTAATCTTTTCTATTACATATTGCCATTTTTTCCAATAAATACTATAAATTAAAAAAGAGAAAAAAAGAAAAAGAAAAAAAACTTTTCTCTCAAAGGAATTAGACAAAAAAAAAAAAGAAAGAAAGAAAGAAAGATAAAAAGTTGTTATCTGTTATAAATAAGACTTTAAATTTAAAATTTATTATACTTATCTTTTTCTACTGCATTACCATTTGGTTTTCAATAAATATAATAAATTAGAAAAAAAAATATGCCATCAAATGAATTAATTAAATAATAAAAAAAAAAAAAAAAAAAGTACAATAGCTGTTGCTAAGATACGCAAACGATTGAAATGAAAGATTTTTTTTAGAAAAATGAAATATATAAGCCAATATTTGAAAATAATCGGAAAAAAAAACTAGTTTAAAAAATTCATATTCGAAAAATTCTCGATGAGATGCACACCTGCAGGATTCTAGCTACCCCTCTGCCAAGTTTTGTAGCTCTGTGATCAGTAGTTTGAGCACCAGAGCTCAGACACACGCACATGTACTTCTCTAGATTTATTTATTTTTTAGAAAACATCTTTTAAAATATCAGTAAAATACTGGAAAATAGAGTTTTCATTTGACAGTTTATACATGCCACTTAAACACAATTGCATGCATCAAGAAATATTGCAATTCAAAAACCTATGCAAGTGCTTAAGACATTTTTCCTTGACTAAAAAATAGATAAAAGCTAAGGAATTCCCTTGAATGAACAATTCAAAGTCTTTTCACTCAGAGAGGTGAACCAAATATTTTTAACAAGCTTTAAATTCTTTCTGAAAACTTGCAAAGTTAAGTGAATTATTGGTAATACATATATCTACGATCTATACATATATATAAACTGTTGTTCTAAGTAGAATTTAATTTTGGAGGAGAGGTCTTCTTTTAGGTAGATTCCTTATAGGAGATCTACCTATTGCAATGGTTCTCATGACACGACTTCTGGAAAATTTCTTCATATCTTCACCGATCATGACCCCTAGAACCCAAAACCACACTCCATTCAAAAGTTTATATATATATATATATATATATATATGTATAACGCTTTTTCCCATGTTAAGTTGTGAACACGATAACTGGAGTAATTTTTATTTAAATTTAACCAGCTTGGGATATGTTGTCAGGACAGTAAAAATCTCGGTCGAGTTCGTAGATGAGGCATCCAGCTCAAAGGGGGTGGAAATGGTGGGGGGTGGAAATTTTCATTTGCCCATAATTTCTTTAACATTGAAAATAGGAAAATACTTCAAATCAGACGAATTACCGCCTTACCCTAAAGAACAACTTTTGTATTAAATTTTTTTCGATAACTTCGATTGCTTAAAAGTTACAAGTGATTTTTCGACAATTGTAATGAAGCCGACTTTTTTCTTTAGCTTTAATTGCTTAGATTTATAATCTGATGCTTACGTCACGTGCAAACAATAATAAAAAAGATAGCTGAAAATATAAAAACCATGGTAACAGCTTTAATTAATCATTTAAAAATATAAAACTAAAATAATACAAAACTAAAATATCGTTTGTGGTTTAGAACACCGGTTTATGCAAGAATTTAAATTTACGATTGAAATTGAGAGAAATACGTTACAGGTCCCTTTGACTTTTTATCTTGTGGAAACAAGACATTGTTCTGTGAAGAGATATGGGGTTTTTTCGTGGGAAGAAAATATAATGACGCCAAAGCTGCCATTTTTCATCGCCAAGTTTACCAAATTTTGTCATCAAATAACTAATTTCGTAGCCAAGTCAAAAATTTCGTCGTCAACTATGAAATTTAGCCCCCAAATCACAAATTTAATTGCTAAGTCGCAAGTTTTGTCATCAAATTGTATATCCTTTTTTAACTTCAATGTTCCAAACATTTTAGGTTCCTTATAGGAAATCTACCTATTGCAATGGTCCTCATGACACGACTTCTGGAAAATTTCTTCATATCTTCACAGATCATGACCCCCTAGAGTCCAAAACCACCCTCCGTTCAAAAATTTATATATATATATATATAACGCTTTTACACATGTTAATTTGTAAGCGATAACTGGAGTAATTTTTATTTAAATTTATCCAGCTCGGAATACTTTGTCAGGACAGTAAAAATCTTGATCGAGTTCGTAGATGGGGTATCTAGCTCAAAGGGGGTGGAAATGGTGGGGGATGGAAATTTTCATTTGTCCATAATTTCTGTAATATTGAAAATAGGAAAAAACTTCAAATCAGGCGAATTACCGCCTTACCCTAAAGAACAATTTTTGTACTTAAACTTTTTCGATAGCTTCAATTGCTGAAAAGTTACAAGTTAAAAAGTGATTTTTCGTCAATTGTGATGAAGCCGACTTTTTTTTATAGCTTTAATTGCTTAAATTTATAATCTGATGCTTACGTCTTATATAAATTACGCTTCGGGCCCTCGCTGACTTCGGCAGAGGTTTTTTCACCGCAACGTATTGGTACTGGATAATTAAATTTAATTTAATTTACAGAGATGTCAATAATATACGAAAAACTGCATTAGTCATTTTCTTTTTGATAATAAACAGAACGGAAAACGCATAATATTTTACATGGAGATATTTTGCATAATTAGACCAATTTTAAAAAATGCTTTTCCTTTTTTTCCCCACTCGCATTGCAAAAATATTTAAAATAAAATTGAGAAAAATTGTGCAAAAACATCGAATCTGCTTGGACCTCTTGGCGGAATTTGAAATTTGACACTAAAGTAGCTCGGACGCTTCTCGCCAAAATGTTTACTTACGCATTTGCAATACTCATGTCAAATCATCGCCGAAATGACAACAAAATTATAAATAATTATAAGATAAAACAAACTTTTTATATACCATGTTTTTAAAATTTCTGTTGAATCTTATAGTTACAGAACTACATTAGCGTTTTTTCAATGTGTAGAAAATTTTTAAAGTAATAATGAGTTTAATTTTAGTGAGATGCATAGTTTAATTTTTTAATGTTCACGTTTAATTAAATGTATTTATTTTTATGTCGAAAAAAGGAACTCGTATATTTTTTTTTTTGGCAACAATTAAATTTTAGCTAATATTTATTTTCATATTTTAATTAATTAATAGAAAACTTTGCATCGTAATAACTTGATGTATTTGTCTTCACAAAAAATGAGCAGTTTTTAGAGCTTTTTTAAAAAATTCATCCGATAGAATTCCACTAATTCATTGAATTAAGTTTTCTTTCCTTAGGACGAAAGGTTTATTAATTCTTACAATTTAAAGATGCCAAAATTGAAACGAAAAAGTGCTAAGCAGCAGCAGAATCTCCGAAGAGATATTATGCGGAAAGTCAGAGATAAGAAAGGTGATGCACGACTTTTGTTAGATTCCATGGAACAACTATAGTATTTCCCCTCAGCTAGATTTGGCGATTTTTCGTTGGCGATTATGGGTAAATTCTACTTTTGAAGTGGTTGCCATGGATTTCTAACGTAAACAAAACCGAAATATGTTTTTCAGAATAGCATCATTAAAATAATTCATTGAACTTATTTCTAATAATAACAAAACAAACATGTATTTAAAATTGACTTACTTTCTTGATGTTTATGAATTTCGTTATGCTTTTACATTCCATACAGTTATTCAGTTTAAATGCTATTTTATATTTACCGGTAAAATATGATTATATAAATTAGAATTTCGTTTAACATTTTGGAACAGCTTTACTATACGGCACCCATTGCTTATTGCCGTTGCCGATGTTTTGATCACGTGGTATGATGGTGTTTCGATTCAGTTTGTGAGTCGGTACTGCGAATCGTTTCACAACGTCGTGAATCGAATCAAAATGTTATGAAACAATACTTTTCATCACTATGAAACATTTTTTTTATGTTTCACTATGTTTTCTGCTGTTTGCTCGCTTCGCGAGCATTAAAACCGAAAAAAACATCACTGGATGCCCCTAATTCGTGGAGCATGAATCATTAAAAGCATGAAAATTCATGGAGCAGCGGTCACTATGTTTTCTGCTGTTTGCTCGCTTCGCGAGCATTAAAACCGAAAAAAACATCACTGGACGCCCCTAATTCGTGGAGCATGAATCATTAAAAGCATGAAAATTCATGGAGCAGCGGTCACTATGTTTTCTGCTGTTTGCTCGCTTCGCGAGCATCAAAACCAAAAAAAACATCACTGGACGCCCCTAATTCGTGGAGCATGAATCAGTAAAAGCATGAAAATTCATGGAGCAGCGGTCACTATGTTTTCTGCTGTTTGCTTGCTTCGCGAGCATTAAAACCAAAAAAAACATCACTGGACGCCCCTAATTCGTGGAGCATGAATCAGTAAAAGCATGAAAATTCATGGAGCAGCGGTCACTATGTTTTCTGCTGTTTGCTCGCTTCGCGAGCATTAAAACCAAAAAAAACATCACTGGACGCGCCTAATTCGTGGAGCATGAATCAGTAAAAGCATGAAGATTCATAGAGCCTCGGTCACTGTGTTTTCTGCTGTTTGCTCGCTTCGCGAGCATTAAAAAAAAAAAAAAAAAAAAAAAAACACTGTATACCCCTAATTAGCGATGCATGAATCAGTAAATGTTACGTTTCGATACAACAGAAAAAAGTATCGATACTCTGATTCGGGTCTCGAATCACCGTCATATCACGCGATCAAAACATCGGCAACGGTAATAAGCAATGGGTGCCGTATAGTAAAGCTTAGCCAAAAAAAAAAACAATAGAAACAAGTTCCGTACTTATAAGTAAACAATATTAATCACTAATTTTAATTTTCCTGTCCTCCCATGGTAATTAAAAAACATAACGCTAGTTGCTATGGCATAAAAAATAAATAGTATGCAGCCTGCAGACGATGTTGAAATGATGTTATAATATTTCACTTAAATTACTACAAAAATCATTATATAAAACAGTCGTATTTTATTTTTTACTATTGATTAATTTTGTTTATAATTTATTATTAATTTGCATGGTAATAAAAAAAATGACCAAACGCTGGTTGCTATGGCTTAAAAAGTAAACTGCATGCAGGTTGCCATATTGTATTGCAAACAATCCAGAACGACATCGTTATCGCTCAAACCGGCGCCAACGAAAAATCGCCAAATCTAGCTGAGGGGAAATACTATAGTTGTACCGATTCCATTCAAGAACAATCGCATTTTTCGAATAAAAGTGCTAATCTTCGTAGACAAAAAAATTTTCTAAAAAAAATAGAAAATATATTGCTTCACAATGAACGAAATAAATTGTCACAGAACAAGCGGCTGTCAGACCCGAAAAGGCGGGAAGAATACAAAGAAAGATTGAAAACTGTACAACGCAGGCGTCTATCAAGTCCTGATAAGCGAACATTGCATCGTGAAAAACTTAAGGATGCACAGCGTATACGTTTATGTAATCCAAGTAAACGAAGCCTACATCTTGAAAAACTTAAGGAAGCACAGCGTATACGTTTATGTAATCTAAGTAAACGAAGCCTACATCTTGAAAAACTTAAGGAATCCCAGCGTGTACGTTTATCTAACCCAAAGAAACATGCTCTACATTGTAAACGTTTGCTCGAAGCAAAGAGTGTACGCTTATCTAGTCCGAATAAGCGCGTAATTCATCTCAAAAAGTTGCAAGAGGGACAACATAAGCGTTTGACTAATCCGAATAAAAGAGCTGTGCATCTCAAAAGACTGCAAGAAGGACAACAAAAGCGTTTGTCTAGTCCGAATAAAAGAGCTGTGCATCTCAAAAGACTGCAAGAAGGACAACAAAAGCGTTTGTCTAGTCCGAATAAAAGAGCTGTGCATCTCAGAAGACTGCAAGATGGACAAAATAAACGGCTACTTGATCCTACCAAGCGACGCAAACACTGCCAACTTCTACTCAGCAATCAAAAGAGACGTTTACGTGACCCGGCTGGTTATATTATGCATATCTCTAGAGTCTTAGCTTCAAAATTACAACGAGAAGAAGAAAGAGATAAAAAGGTTAGGAAAAAGATATTTGAGAATTTCATAAAAGAGAAGAAAGAAGGTCCATCTTTTATTTGCCATAGTTGCAATCGTTTATGGTTTCGAACATCAGTAAAATGGGTTAATACCGGCAGTCTTAATGTTGAAACTTTGCTGGAAGCATGCGGTAATGTGAAGGGAGATCAAGTCTGCTTATGTAGTAATTGCCACAATTATATGAAGCAAAAAAAGTTACCAAAGTATTCTCTATCCAGAGAAGGACTTAAATTTCCAGACGTTCCGGAAGCTATAAAAAACTTGACAGATTTGGAAGAAAGATTCGTTTGCCCTAGAATTCCATTCATGACAATTAGAGCAGCCATTTCTGATCAACAATATTTAGTGAAAGGAAGAGCAATTAATGTTCCAACAAACGTCTGTACATCCGTAAATGTGTTGCCTCGCAATGCAGATGATACATTAGTACTTCCTGTGGTATTTCGAAGAAAGAAAAGTCATAAAACCAATGTTGCATTTGAGAATGTCCGCCCACATGTCATAAAAGCAGCCGCTGAATGCTTGCGCTATTCTCCTCTGTATCAGTACTTCAACATTGAATCGTCCTCTCAAGTAACTGTGGACAACGGAACATTTAAAACTTCTCAATGCCCTAAGATTGATGAAGCCTTGGATGAAAATTTTGTTCATGTTGACAATGATCTGACACAAGCTCCTGCTTATGACAGTGAAGAAATAGAGGAGGAAGAAGAAATGGAGCCTGTCAATGTTGCTGATGATATAACTATGCTTACCAATGCCATTGTATTTGCACCTGGAGAGGGCAAAAAGCCAGATTCACTGTTTGCAGAATACGTGGAAGCTCAACGTTTTATAAAGATATACGCTGGAGAATTAATAAAGCAACCAGAAGGATTGTCTTACCAGGACTGGGTAAAATCAGAAATCATGCCAGACGACCGAAGGTGCGCGAATATTGCGAAACTCTTCTTTTCGGCACTGAAACTGAGAAATTCTAAAGTATCCAGCAGTATTTCTTTCTGTTTGCGAAAATCAAAGTCCAAAAAAAAATTGAATGCCCAGGATGCTTTGAATGAAGAAAACTTAAAGGCACTTGAAATGCACGACAGTGGTTTTCGCGCCTTTGCAGCAGACAGAGGAGCTCCTGCTTTTTGGGAGCTGAAGAAGAAAGAGCTTTTTGCAATGCTTAGGCAAATTGGTCCCCCCACATTCTTTTTGACTCTGTCTCCAGCAGAAACGCGTTGGTTAGAGTTAATCGTAATTTTAAAAAAAGTGGTCGATGATGAAATTATTACCGAGGAGAAGGCTAATTCAGTATCTTACTCAGAGAGAGTAAGATTAGTAAAAACTGATCCAGTTACAGTGGCTCGTTACTTCGAATATCGTCTGCGACGGCTGTTTAATTTAATTAAACAGAAAAACAGCATTTTTAGAGAAAACGATCTGGTAGATTTTTACATTCGAACAGAATTCCAGCAGAGGGGAAGCCCACATTTACATTGCTTGTTGTGGCTAAAAAATGCCCCTTTATACAAAGCCTCGGTCATTGTGTTTTCTGCTGTTTGCTCGCTTCGCGAGCATTAAAAAAAAAAAAAAAAAAAAAAAAAAAACCACTGTATACCCCTAATTAGCGATGCATGAATCAGTAAATGTTACGTTTCTATACAACAGAAAAAAGTATCGATACTCTGATTCGGGTCTCGAATCACCGTCATATCACGCGATCAAAACATCGGCAACGGTAATAAGCAATGGGTGCCGTATAGTAAAGCTTAGCCAAAAAAAAAAAACAATAGAAACAAGTTCCGTACTTATAAGTAAACAATATTAATCACTAATTTTAATTTTCCTGTCCTCCCATGGTAATTAAAAAACATAACGCTAGTTGCTATGGCATAAAAAATAAATAGTATGCAGCCTGCAGACGATGTTGAAATGATGTTATAATATTTCACTTAAATTACTACAAAAATCATTATATAAAACAGTCGTATTTTATTTTTTACTATTGATTAATTTTGTTTATAATTTATTATTAATTTGCATGGTAATAAAAAAATGACCAAACGCTGGTTGCTATGGCTTAAAAAGTAAACTGCATGCAGGTTGCCATATTGTATTGCAAACAATCCAGAACGACATCGTTATCGCTCAAACCGGCGCCAACGAAAAATCGCCAAATCTAGCTGAGGGGAAATACTATAGTTGTACCGATTCCATTCAAGAACAATCGCATTTTTCGAATAAAAGTGCTAATCTTCGTAGACAAAAAAATTTTCTAAAAAAAATAGAAAATATATTGCTTCACAATGAACGAAATAAATTGTCACAGAACAAGCGGCTGTCAGACCCGAAAAGGCGGGAAGAATACAAAGAAAGATTGAAAACTGTACAACGCAGGCGTCTATCAAGTCCTGATAAGCGAACATTGCATCGTGAAAAACTTAAGGATGCACAGCGTATACGTTTATGTAATCCAAGTAAACGAAGCCTACATCTTGAAAAACTTAAGGAAGCACAGCGTATACGTTTATGTAATCCAAGTAAACGAAGCCTACATCTTGAAAAACTTAAGGAATCCCAGCGTGTACGTTTATCTAACCCAAAGAAACATGCTCTACATTGTAAACGTTTGCTCGAAGCAAAGAGTGTACGCTTATCTAGTCCGAATAAGCGCGTAATTCATCTCAAAAAGTTGCAAGAGGGACAACATAAGCGTTTGACTAATCCGAATAAAAGAGCTGTGCATCTCAAAAGACTGCAAGAAGGACAACAAAAGCGTTTGTCTAGTCCGAATAAAAGAGCTGTGCATCTCAAAAGACTGCAAGAAGGACAACAAAAGCGTTTGTCTAGTCCGAATAAAAGAGCTGTGCATCTCAGAAGACTGCAAGATGGACAAAATAAACGGCTACTTGATCCTACCAAGCGACGCAAACACTGCCAACTTCTACTCAGCAATCAAAAGAGACGTTTACGTGACCCGGCTGGTTATATTATGCATATCTCTAGAGTCTTAGCTTCAAAATTACAACGAGAAGAAGAAAGAGATAAAAAGGTTAGGAAAAAGATATTTGAGAATTTCATAAAAGAGAAGAAAGAAGGTCCATCTTTTATTTGCCATAGTTGCAATCGTTTATGGTTTCGAACATCAGTAAAATGGGTTAATACCGGCAGTCTTAATGTTGAAACTTTGCTGGAAGCATGCGGTAATGTGAAGGGAGATCAAGTCTGCTTATGTAGTAATTGCCACAATTATATGAAGCAAAAAAAGTTACCAAAGTATTCTCTATCCAGAGAAGGACTTAAATTTCCAGACGTTCCGGAAGCTATAAAAAACTTGACAGATTTGGAAGAAAGATTCGTTTGCCCTAGAATTCCATTCATGACAATTAGAGCAGCCATTTCTGATCAACAATATTTAGTGAAAAGAAGAGCAATTAATGTTCCAACAAACGTCTGTACATCCGTAAATGTGTTGCCTCGCAATGCAGATGATACATTAGTACTTCCTGTGGTATTTCGAAGAAAGAAAAGTCATAAAACCAATGTTGCATTTGAGAATGTCCGCCCACATGTCATAAAAGCAGCCGCTGAATGCTTGCGCTATTCTCCTCTGTATCAGTACTTCAACATTGAATCGTCCTCTCAAGTAACTGTGGACAACGGAACATTTAAAACTTCTCAATGCCCTAAGATTGATGAAGCCTTGGATGAAAATTTTGTTCATGTTGACAATGATCTGACACAAGCTCCTGCTTATGACAGTGAAGAAATAGAGGAGGAAGAAGAAATGGAGCCTGTCAATGTTGCTGATGATATAACTATGCTTACCAATGCCATTGTATTTGCACCTGGAGAGGGCAAAAAGCCAGATTCACTGTTTGCAGAATACGTGGAAGCTCAACGTTTTATAAAGATATACGCTGGAGAATTAATAAAGCAACCAGAAGGATTGTCTTACCAGGACTGGGTAAAATCAGAAATCATGCCAGACGACCGAAGGTGCGCGAATATTGCGAAACTCTTCTTTTCGGCACTGAAACTGAGAAATTCTAAAGTATCCAGCAGTATTTCTTTCTGTTTGCGAAAATCAAAGTCCAAAAAAAAATTGAATGCCCAGGATGCTTTGAATGAAGAAAACTTAAAGGCACTTGAAATGCACGACAGTGGTTTTCGCGCCTTTGCAGCAGACAGAGGAGCTCCTGCTTTTTGGGAGCTGAAGAAGAAAGAGCTTTTTGCAATGCTTAGGCAAATTGGTCCCCCCACATTCTTTTTGACTCTGTCTCCAGCAGAAACGCGTTGGTTAGAGTTAATCGTAATTTTAAAAAAAGTGGTCGATGATGAAATTATTACCGAGGAGAAGGCTAATTCAGTATCTTACTCAGAGAGAGTAAGATTAGTAAAAACTGATCCAGTTACAGTGGCTCGTTACTTCGAATATCGTCTGCGACGGCTGTTTAATTTAATTAAACAGAAAAACAGCATTTTTAGAGAAAACGATCTGGTAGATTTTTACATTCGAACAGAATTCCAGCAGAGGGGAAGCCCCCATTTACATTGCTTGTTGTGGCTAAAAAATGCCCCTTTATACAAAGAGGATAGTCAAAATGAAGATGTAAAAGAATTCATCGACAAATATGTATCTTGCTCAAAACTACTCCCAACAAGTCATCTTCGACTGCAGACCCACAAGCATACTTGGAACAACTATAGTATTTCCCCTCAGCTAGATTTGGCGATTTTTCGTTGGCGATTATGGCTAAATCATAAATCTAAAAATCATAAATCATATAGCATAAATGATAAAATCGTAAGCTAAATTATAAATCATAAATCCAAAATAAATAGCATGTAGGCTGCCATATTACATCGCAAACAATCCAGAACGACATCGTTATCTTTCAAATCGGCGCCAAAGAAAAATCGCCAAATTCAGCTGAGGGGAAATACTATAGTTGTACCGCATACTTTTACGTGCCGCAAGGGGCAAAAGAAAAATAGTGGGCAAAAGTGTCGATTTGACATACCTTTTTTTCCAGTTTTAGAAACAACTATATTGTCCCCTCTTTCGGAAGATATTCCAGAAAAAAAATCAATGAAGAAGAAAAGAAATGAAATTCAGCAAAAACTCTTTTGGATCCACAAAAAACAAGAAATTGTAACCTTGGATCAGCTCTTGCAGGAATTCAATGTCACATATCACGAATATATAAATATAATTCGAAGTGGACTAAAGGGAGTAACTGTCTTTCTCAAGCGCTCTCCAAACGAGTGTATGATCAACTTTTATAATTCAGAGTTGCTCATGCTGCATGAAGCCAACATGGATTTGCAATTCATCACTGATATGTACGCGTGTGCGACATATGTACTTAATTATGTAAACAAATCAAATAGTGGTATGTCTAAACTGTTAAGGGAAGCAGCTTCTGAGATACGTCAGGGAAATTGTTCGATTAAAGATCAGTTACGAATGTTGGGAAATACTTTTCTTAATGCAAGTGAGTTCAGTGCTCAAGAAGCAGTTTATTATATCTTGGCGTTACCTCTTTCAAATTGCTCCCGGCAATGCACCTTCATCAATTCAAACGCCCCATTGAAACGTGTCGCTGTGATGAAGAGTAAAAAGGAATTGGAAAAGTTGCCTCCAAAGTCAACAGACATTTACACGAAGAATGTAATCGATGACTATTACCCTATGCGTCCTACAGTTCTAGAAAACGTATGTTTGGCTGATTTTGTGGCGTGGTATGAGTTTTCTAAAACTTTAAAAAGATCTGAATCTATAAAGGAAGACCGGAATGAAAGCGGCGCTGTTATTTCTGACAATGAAAATGATGATTCTGAACGAAATTATCTCGAGTTGAATGACAAGTCCGGTTATGTTAGGAAAAGAGGTCGCGCAAAAATCATAAGATTTGTCAATTATGATGAGCACCATGAAGAGTATGTAAGAGAAAATGTCATGCTATTTTTGCCTTGGCGTGACGAAGTTCTCATGATGGTGTCAGCTGAACGTGCATTTAAAGAAAACTTAGATCTGCTGAAAGAGAATCGCTTAAAATACGTCTTCAACGAAGAAATTTTAAATGCTTTGAATGACGCAGAAAAGATGCAAATGAGTGTGACCACGGCTGAAGAAAACCTTACAGCTGAAAATCTAAAGGTATTTCATGCACTGGATTCACAAATTGTTGCTGAATGTGATGCAGATATAGATATGTTGGTTCCTAAGGAAGACGATCCCAATCGTCAAGGCGACATTGTTTTACCAATACCGAGAGTGATCAGTAGCGATGAATATTCTGTAATGATCAGCACCATGAACTTGAAGCAACATGAGTTCTTGCTACATGTTCTTCACTGCTTCAAAGAACATAAGCTACCCATCTATCATTGCGTACTTGGTGGTGCAGGGGTCGGAAAATCAAGGTTGATTACTGCTATCACTCAAACAATTCTACGCCACCTGAATTTGGGAATAGCTCAACTTGATTCTCTTAAAGTATTACTTTGTGCTCCGACAGGAAAAGCAGCTTACGGAATCAAAGGAACAACGTTACATTCTGCATTTGTTCTTCCTGTTAATCAATGCTCTTCTGACTTAAAGCCCCTCAGCAACGCCACGAGAAATACTCTGTGGTCGAAGATGCGAGATACCCGTCTTATTATTATAGATGAGATATCAATGGTGGGTTCGAGAATGATCCAACAAGTAGATATGCGTCTGAAGCAAATTTTTCAGACCTCAGAGCCGTTTGCAGGCATATCCGTCATCGTTTCTGGTGACTTTAACCAATTACCGCCAGTGGGAGATCGGTATATATTCCAGCCGAACACAAATAACGTCTATGCCGATTTTTGTGGAAATCCTCTGTGGGAATTGTTCAGCAGCTATTTTCTAACAGAGGTAATGAGACAAAAAAACGACCAGAAATTCGCAATGGCCCTCAACAATTTGGTCAAGGGAATTCTGAATAAAGCAGAAATCAATCTCTTTAAAGATCGTCAAGTCGAAGCATCAGCCATACCAAGAACAGCAATCCGTCTTTCTAGGAATAATGCCAAAGTTGATGCTTTCAATAATGAAATTATACAGCTAGACAACCTAAAGATTACAGCACAAGCCATTGACAAAGTAACAGGGCAACCAAATGAAAATTTAAGGAACCGTCTCTTGAAAGTTTCCCGAGATGCCTCTCCGCATGAATGTCAAGGATTAACGTACAGCATAAATCTTAGTTTAAATATAAAATATATGATCACTGTTAATATCAACGTGGAAGACGGCCTTGTAAATGGTGCTGTCGGAATTTTGAAATTCGTGGAAAAAACCGAATCTGGTGTCGAAAGAATATGGATGCTTTTCCCAGAAGAGGATGTTGGGAAAGAAAGAAGAAGGGAAGTACGCCACAAAGAGAACCCGAGTTGGACAGCAATCGAACGAGTTGTTCGGACAATTAGACCTTTGAAGAGCCCATATTCGGTTGTAAGGAAACAATTTCCTGTAGTTCTAGCCGAAGCAATAACAATATATAAAAGCCAAGGAGGAACTTACGAGGAAGTTGCAGTTGAGCTATCTCCAGGACTTAAGCGAACAGAACTTTACGTTGCACTCAGTAGATGTACAAAATTGAGTGAATTGTATTTAACTGGCAAGTTTGTTCCACCTAAAGCCCCGAATTCCACGGACAAGATCGAAATTGAAATGAAGCGTTTATCAGAGAAATCAGTGATTTTCTCCTGCATCTTTCCATCAATGTTCTCAAACGTCACAATCATTATTTATCATAACGTGCAGAGCATTATGAATAGTTCACACTGGGCTGTCCTTCGAAACTTCCTGCATTTATATCACCCTTCTTTTTTCATTGCTGCTGAGACATGGACGCTTCAAAAAGATGATATTGATATTGAGGGCTACAGAACAGTTCTTTGCATGGACTGCGAGAAACGACGACACGCTTTTGGTTTGGCCATCTTCGCTTCAGAATTGGCTGCAGTAACATATACTTACTGCAATGAAAAGGACGGTCATTCGTGTTGCTTAACAACAGTGTTGTGCGACGAAATTGCTGTTTGCAGTGGGTATAAGCCTCCATCAACACCTTATCTACAGTTCGAATACTATTTTGAACAAGCAATAAACGCTGCTTTGTGTGCAAGAAAGAAAGTCATCGTCCTGGGTGACTTCAACCTGGATGTTCACTCCAAGCCTACACATCGATTTTATAAATATCTTCTTCAACGCGAGTTTAAAAACCAACTGTCAGAAAACAAGTCAACAACAGCCGCAAACACAGGCATTGATTGCGTATTTTCAAATTTCGATCACTTTGCTGATGTTATGGAGACAATTTATAGTCATCACAAAGCATTGCTTGTTGTTCCAGCCCAAAATAATAGACCCGGAAAGTCAACTCAAGATGATAGAAGGACAGAGATGGAAATGAAGGGGCATCAGTCTGTGAAAAAAACGTTATCAGACATGAATTCTCATGAATCAATAGAATCTATTGCAAAAGTAGGGAAAATATTATATCACCGTTTGACTAGTTCAAGACACCTAAGAAGGAAAGACCTGACTGATTTAAAAAGATTTGCCACCTTTGTACGACAAAGTAGGTATCGAGGAAAGAGGACTAGCACGATACTCTCACAATCTCTTGCATTGGAATTCAAAACCATCCGTACGATAGGAGATGGAAATTGTTTTTACAATGCCATTTCCTTATTAGTAAGCGGCACAGAAAAACTTATGCTGGGCTTGAGGGCCTTATTGGCTTACCACATAGATGCCAATGAAGAATTTATTGGTCAAGTATCTGAGACGTTTGGTAGCATTGAAGCGACAAAAGAAAACGTTTTGCAAGTTGGCAGATTTGCTGAATTTGAAGAAGTTTTGTTCATGGCATACATTTTAAAAAGACCGATAAACATCTATACAGGCGATGACAACTCAATGCGATTCGCACCTTGCATAAGTCCAAACGAACTGCATCTATACATAGATCTGCAAGCTCAGCATTACACTGCTCTAGTGCCTCTTCAAGAACAATCAACCTCATTGCCTTGAACTGTCCAATTCCTTCCCGATATAAATACATTCATTAGTCTTTAAAATAGAAGAAAAATATTATCAATCCTTTCTATTGGTACTTTTGTGTGTGTTATATATTTTAGTTTATTCCTTTAGATAATGCGAGTTACTGTGCGTTTATCTTTTCCTTTTGAGGAAAGAATTTAATGACGATTATAAATGTAATTTTTAAATTATCGAAATGAGACCATTCTACAAATGTTTATATGATTCTTCACATAATTTTAACATATCACAAAGTATTGTCCACACAGTGATGTTGATGATTGAGACGCTTTGAGGTATGCGTTTTTCACCTTTTGCCTTATGCATTTTGTGAAGATTCTGTAATATGGAAATAATCTAAAAGAGCCCAGTCTAGAAGTGTTTAAATATTTAATGTCACATGATTTTAGCATATGACAAAGTAATGTCCATAGAATTATATCGGAGATTGAAATATCCCTTCTAGTAGAGATTAAATCTTTAATGTCATATGATTTTAGCATATGACAAAGTCATGTCCACACAATTATATGAGTACCTAGATTAAATAAATGATATTTATACCTTATATCTAGAGTCTTCCTAATTTTATTTCAAAATTTTAAGTAGAATGAATAGTAGTAGTTGATAATGAAATTTCTTAAAAACAATAGCGACATAAATAATGCAATGTGAGGGAATGTTGTGTATATACTTCCTACTTTTACTATACTGAATATTAACTACTCCTACTTCTACTACTACTTTGTTGTTCAATAAACAAACATAAAACAAATACGCAAGGTTTCCGTGTCTTCGATATTTCAAATTATTACATCTCTATTATTATGTTAAACCAGTAAATATTTAACAATTTGGCGATGATAGGAAAATGAAATGGCTGAACTTACGCAGTTAATAGCAACTCTTCAAGAATTCGTCGATAAAATCAAAAGTACTCCAAAATCGAAACGTAGTACTAAAGATGCTCTCGCTACACAAAATTTATCTTTTGATCAATTTGATGAATCATCTGAAACTTTTGACTGTTATGCACAGAGACTGGAAAATTATTTCAAATTAAAAGGATTATCGGCCGACGATGCCGAAACCGAAGAACTAAAAGTTCTCGTGTTAGTAAATTGTCTTGGATCAAGACAATATCAACTGCTTTCAAGTGTCACTGCTCCTGATCTACCTTCAACGAAAACATTAAACGAACTTCTGTCATTGCTCAAACAACATTTATCACCAAAATGAAATGTTTTAACAGAACAACATAAATTTTTTTCAAGACTTCAGAATTCCGGTGAGTCAATATCAAATTTCATTTCTTCACAAGATCTCACAAAAAATGCTGAATTCGTATCTTCATGCCATTCAAATGATCGTTCTAAATCGATGCTAAATTTATTATTACGTTCTCAATTTATTCGAGGTTTATCCGATTCTGATATACGAGAAAATTTATTACAACAAGGTGATATAACATTTGAAAAAACAATCGAAATCGCTTTGGCCATTGAAGCTGCAAAAATTGAGAACAAAGAAGTGTACAAGAGTGCTTTTTCAACTTCTGTTAATAAAATATCCAAAATTAATAAAAATAAACGCCTTCCTCAAACCAGAAATGAAAATTCCAAAACCAAAATCACCCATGAAATCTAAAAGTGTTAATTTAAAAGAGCTTGGATTAGAAGGATTGTGTTTACATTGTGGAAAATCCAATCATAAAACTCAAAAATGTTTTCTAACCAATAAATTACGTTGCAAATCTTGCAAAAAACAAGGTCATTTGGCTTCAGTTTGTATTTCAAGCTTAATTAAAAATAAAGTGAACAATCAAACTGTCAACAACATAATGCATGATTCAGATAATTTAATTGTAAATCAGATTTATGATATGTTTTCTAATAATTATGCAAATGATGATAAGATGTGTGCTACAGTTAAATTAAATGGGGTTGAACAACGATTCGAATGTGATTCAGGAAGCAAAGAGAGCATAATAAATGCTGATGAATTCAAAAAATTAAAGCTTAAAGTTCCATTTCAGAGAACAAATGTGTCTTTTCGCAGTTATACAGGTCAAATTTTCAGTCCACTTGGTATTGTTAAATTAAATGTTTCATATCAAAATAAGTCTAGTTATGAAGATTTATATGTTCTGTGAAATCAAAAAAGTTCCATTTTTGGACGTGATTGGATACGGAATCTGAACATAAATTTACATGATCTTAATTAAATTTCAAATGACACATGTGTTGATATTTCTGTTTCAAAAATTATTGATTTATACTCTGATGTGTTTGAATCTAAGATTGGTTGTATTCCTGATTATACATGTTCATTAAAATTACAGCCAGATGCTAAGCCAGTTTTTGTTAAAGCTCGTACTGTTCCATATGCTTTAAGACAAAAAGTTGAACGAAAACTTGACAAATTAGAGGCAGAAGGCATAATCGAAAAAACTGACTTTTCTGAATGGGAAACACCCCTTGTAGTTGTGTCAAAATCAGATGGCTCTGTACGTATTTGTGCAGATTTTAAAGTTACAGTTCCTGGCATCCATGCTTTTTCAGGGATTCGAACCCAGGCCCAACCTTGCAGGAGTCAGGGACGCTAACCACTACACCGTCTGGGTGGCATTTCTATATGCTACAAAATTAGTATTCATCTAATAATTGTGTCGAATATCTTAATTGAAACTCGTTTAAGAAGTTATTCTGCACAACTTTTATAACAGTTCTTTTAAAACAACTTTTTTTTCTTTCCTCCACCTATCTGAAAAAGTATTGCTTAAAATAAATGAATAAATAAATAAATCTTTGGGTATTTCCTCAAATTAAATTTGTCATCTTGTTTCTATAGAAACTCTCAGACAAAAAATACTGACTTAATCGAACAATCCAATCTTTACCATCTTTTGACTTTTTTTTTTTTTTTTTGTAGTATTTTTAAAAATATAATTTAAAAAGCTCATTTTTCATTTTATTAGTGCTAGAGGCCTATTTCAGACGGTACAGTTGTCGAATTTTTATAGGTCACTCTTAAATAGTGCTAGAGGCCTATTTCAGTCGGTTTATTGAATGGGGATTTATTGAATGAAGTCCCCCCAAGGCACAACTTTGACATGAGTCCCCCCCCAGGCCCAACTTTGACATGAGTCCCCCCCAAGGTACCCCTATTTCAGTCGGTACAGCGTTGTCGAATTTTTATAATACACTCTTAATAGTGCTAAGGGCCTATTTCAGTCGGTTTATTGAATGGGGATTTATTGAATGAAGTCCCCCCAAGGCACAACTTTGACATGAGTCCCCCCCCAGGCCCAACTTTGACATGAGTCCCCCCCAAGGTACCCCTATTTCAGTCGGTACAGCGTTGTCGAATTTTTATAATACACTCTTAATAGTGCTAAGGGCCTATTTCAGTCGGTTTATTGAATGGGGATTTATTGAATGAAGTCCCCCCAAGGCACAACTTTGACATGAGTCCCCCCCAAGGTACAACTTTGATATGAGTCCCCCCCAGGCCCAACTTTGACATGAGTCCCCCCAAGGTACAACTTTGACATGAGTCCCCCCAAGGCCCAACTTTGACATGAGTCCCCCCAAGGCCCAACTTTGACATGAGTCCCCCCAAGGTACATCTTTGACATGAGTCCCCCCAAGGCACACCTTTGACATGAGTCCCCCCCAAGGCACACCTCCCCCTCATTGGGAAAAAGAGAAAAAACGTTGTTTTGCGGCTATAAGACAGTTTGGACTTCCAACGTTATTTGTTACAATATCTGCAGCTGAAACACATTGGTTTGATTTAATGAAAACTTTATCATAGAATTTAGATCGTCACGAATTAACTAAAGAAGAATTTGTCGATATTAACAAGTTTAGCGGTAGGCCTCTGGCACTAAATTAAAATCTGTCAATGTCAGATTTTCATGTTTTAAATAATGAAATAATGTCGTGTCTGTATAATTTTTTTTTTTAATTTATTTACAAACTGTCTCTTGAACGATCCTGTACATGTATGAAATTGAGCAATACATTTCATTGTTACTAAGCTCGAAAACCTCGATTTTACGTCTCTAAACGTGCATTCAAACATACAAATAAAGTACCAGATTTTTAAATTCAAGGCTTATCAAATGTGTAAATGTATGTATATACTAGCAAAGCCGTGCGAAAATTTCTCACTTTATTTCTTTCCTTATTTACCTTTAAAATTTGAAACTCATAAATCTTAAACCAATTTCTCCACCCAGTTTTAATTTTAATTCATCAGAAGCCAAGTTATTGTGAAAACCAAATTAATACTCGTATTGTGCGATAAAACGCTAATGGTGTTAAACCAAAATCATCCAAAGAAAGGTTTCAAAATAAAATTCATGTTTGACTACCCAGTTTCATACTTCGCTAGGCAGTACAGCTTAAATATAGGAACATTCATGGTGACTTTTAAATCTTTGTTTCGTCGCCATGTTGACAATGCATTTTTTATTAATTAATTTATTTATTTTGGCATAATTTCTGTTTAAAAAAAAAAAAAAAAAAAAAAAAAAAAAAATTAGAAATTCTAACTTCTAAACTTTCATTAAATTATTTATTTTAATTTATAATTGTTGCCAAAAAAATTAAACTTTAAATTTTACATCTACTTTTTAAGATAGAACGCGATCATGTTTTATATAAAAATTAAATCATAAAATTCAATTTTTTTTTCTTTTTTACTTATTTTTATTTCATATTAGAGATGATCGCGCACTTTTTATTTCCTAATTTAAAATTATTAAAAAAGAAAAAAAAAAACTTTTTCGATATCGTTTGTAACGATACTGATTATTATTAATTTTCTTTTCTTTTTCTTAAAAAAAAAAAAAAAAAAAATGATTTTGTTGAAATACTGGCAAAAGAAGAATTTAGGAAGGAGGACTATTAGTTTTTTTTTTTTTTTTTTTTAGGACTGAGGGCCTATTAGTCTCAGACAGTGATTTTTGCGTTGTCGTTTTCGATAGTTGGACATTTGTCGAAATCATTTTTCGATAGTTGGACATTTATCGAAATCTAAAATTTATCGAAAATATAATTGAATAATTTGAAAGCGATGTTATAATTGCGAAGAAAAAAAAAACTAATAGTCCTCCGTCTTAAACTAAATTCTGCTTTTGCCAGAATTTCATCAAAACCTTTTTTTTTTTTTTTTTTTTTTTCGAAAGAAAAAGAAAAGAAAATTAATAATAATCAGTATCGTTACAAGAGATATCGAAAACGTTTTTTTTAATAATTTTGAATTAGGAAATAAGTAGTGCGCGTGCAATAACATGAAATAAAAATAAATAAAAATATGAATTTAATGATTTCATTTTTATATAAAACACCATCGCGTGCTATCTTAAAAAGTAGATGTAAAATTTAAAGTTTAATTTTCTTGGCAACAATTATAAATTAAAATAAATAATTTAATGAAAGTTTGTTCTTTAGATATACGTCCGTGTAAGATGTCAAAAAATATGCGACAAAGTATTATATCTCTTTATTCTTCTAATAAATTGTCGGAGAGAGAAATTGCTCAGAAATTGAGTATTCCTAAAAGTAATGTTTATTTATTTTTATTTATTTATTTATTTTTATTTATTTTTATTTTTATTTATTTTTTTTTATTTTTTATTTTTTTATTTTTTTATTTTTTTTGTTGTTGTTGTTGTTGTTATTGAATGGTTTGTTTTAAAAAAGCATTAAACTTTGAGCGCATTCGAAAATACTCGGATCACACAGAATATGCTGATGGTAAATTTTATAAAAAATTACATATGTAGAATAAGGGGCAGTTTCAATAAGATAAATCTTAGTGAAGGGAAACGTTTATAGATAGACAACCAGGAATTAATAAGTTAAAGATTAAATGTCACAGTTTGAGGTAAGTACGGTGAGTAGGGTTGAAGAATGGAATAAATTTTTGTACAAAATAATAATTAAAAAAAAAAAAAAAAAAAACCTTCAAATTATATATATGTCAATAAAAACTGTGCCACCAATATTAATTATTTCACAGGGAAAAAGGGGGGGGGGACTTTTAGCGTTATCGTAACAAATAAGACAGTTCTTTTAGTATTTTCTGGTGTAGGAAACAGAGTTCAAATGTTATGCATCGTGCAATGCCCGTTTCATTTAAAGTTTGAACAACTTGGAGATCGTAGAGACTGAATTTGCTGTTAATGGTGCATATACCCACTATTAATTTGACAGTGCTCTACCAATGTGGTAGGAAATAGAAGTTGAGTGACAACTAGTTCCTTATGCCAACTAACCATGGTCTCTCCTAAATTTTCCATCTTGATTCATTTTTTACACGGTCTTTGATCAACGAATGTTTTCTCTTTTGTAAATAAACGAATGCCTCTCTACAATCTGCCAGTCGGAATGGTGTTTTTTTTTTTTTTTTTTTTTTTTTTTTTTCCCTTCATTTGAGGTGATTCTGTTCAGTTCAGTTTTATGATAATGTATTTCAAAGCTATATTCATAAAATCCGTACAAGTCATCTGTACTTAAAGTTTGAATATCACCTTTTTCGTGTTTAACGATCATTCACATTGTCAACACACTCTTCGTTATAAAATGCGTCTTTAAAAATACAGCGTGAATTCCAAAATTTATGACAAAAGTTGCTTTATTAAACCAAGCCGCTTATGTAAATGATAGTTACTTATTAATTATTTCTGCTGATAAGTTACAGTTAGAGAATGGGCATTTTAAATTATTGCTGTATATCCATCGCATAGGAAAAAAAAATTGTCTGAAAGAACCCTGCTAAATTTCACATATTTCTTAAATTATCAGTACAATGTAACATATATTATGAACATTTATATTCAAGTCGATTACGGTCGACTAATGTCACAATACTTTAATTTTATGTCTGAAATAGTTATATAATATTTTATTATTATTATTATTATTATTATTTCCAATGGCAAAGCAAATACAGAAGCAAAAGCATCACAAAAAAAATTAAATTCATGCACTATACACGCCTCTCTTAATTTTTATTTCAGATTAATTTTATGATAGCATTTCTAAAATGATTGTTTTGCCATTTAAAAAATAATAATAATAATAATAATATTCTAACTTCTAAACTTTCATTAAATTATTTTTTTTTCTTCAAATCATAACATCGCTTTCAAATTATTCAATTATATTTTCATTAAATTTTAGATTTCAATAAATGTCCAACTATCGAAAAATGATACCGCAAAAATCCCAAATTGAGACTAATAGTTCTCAGTCCTAAAAAAAAAAAAAAAAAAAAAAAAAATTATTTATCTATTTAGATGGTATTATTTATTATTGCGTTTTTTAGTCAATTTATGACAACATATTCTGTTTATGTTTTTAAAATATTGATATGTTTAAAATGATGCTTGAAAAAATTGTAAAGTTTCAACTTTTAATAATACATTTTTCTATAAAATGATCAAATAACGAATGAACCGAGTCCTCGTGTTTAAATATTACACATGATTATTTTTTATCATCACATATTTTACTTATAATTTACTTTAGTATCGTATCGTTTCGACAAAATTTAATTATGACTGGTCCATGTCGGAGGAATGTTTATATAAATATCTCGATAGGCGACTACTTTCAGCACAGCTTTAGTATGGGAAACCCCTTGGCGATTTCATAGTCCTATTACTATAGCGGACTGATCATTCCTTTATTACTGGAATCCGCGATTGTAATGAAATGCTCGCCCTCTGGTGGACTAAGGTGAAATTAACAATAAAACTGAACGGATAGCTTTCACGCTTTCGTTGAGACGCCATTGCTTGCTGCTGCTGTATATTCGATAGGATGTATAAATCCGGCAGAAAAGATAACACATGCTACTGTGTGCCACAGTGTAACTCCAATGGATCAAGAAATCCGGAATTAAGCTTCCATTTGTTTCCAAATGACAAATTTCAAATTCCAGTTGCCTCCGCTAATGGAAATAAACCTTTAGTTAGTAAAAAGTCTGAATGGATTAGACGTTTACGAATTGGGAAAGAAGTATCGTCAAGAACGACTGTTTGTTCGAAAAATTTCGCACCTGAGGATTTAACAAGTAATAATACGTTTAATTTTCTTTTAATTATAAAAATATTTTAGATAAAGCTGATCGTTTCCTTCGCTAACGAGCAAATGAAAAACGATCACAGTTCATGGATGTCATGGAACAACTCTAGTATTGGTCCCCAAGTGCATTTGATGATTTTTCTTTGGTGATTATGGCGAAATGCCGTTTTTGCAAATGGTTGCGATGGATTCCAAGCGCAAACACAAGCGTATTGTGTTTCAAAGAATCCAGAAAAGGCATCGTTATCATTCAAAACTGTGCCAAAGAAAAATCGCCAAATCCAGTTATGGACCAACTCTATAGTTGTACCTGTATTTTTATTTATTTATTTATTTTATTTTATTTATTTATTTATTTTTTTTTAATGTACCTTTGTTGTAAGATAATGTAGTAGTTCGATTTTAAAGAACAACTAATAACCCCATGTTTAAAAGAATCAGAAGGTTTTTTAATTCACACTAACACAATCACAAAACAAAAAGATTTTTTATCAAATAGAACAACTTTCGTTTTCACATTTTTTAACCTGAGACTCCTCTCAGTTCAGTTCGTATTTATTCTCAGTAAAGTTGAAAGCGTTTTTTCAGTTCAGTTCAAACTTGAACGTGCTTTCAGTTCAGTTCAAAACTGTAACTCCTGAGATCACTACACTACTCCCCCTCCAGTGACAACGATAAAGAATCCATATATTTCTTGTTGAATTTCACATGACGACCAGAGCGTGTAGTTGTAGTTACTGGCAACTTGCGTTTCGGATGGTCACATGAAGAGGAAGCTTCAGGTAAAGTAACAAACGGAGGATACCATTTTGTCTGGAAAAGATGGAAATGACAATGCTGAAGGTAGTGCAGATGACTATTCATGTGCCCAGAGGTAGGAAGGCTTTAATATATCGACGCTAACGGTTACTTCTTTGTCGTTGACGAGTATTCGATAAGTCTTTAGATCACGGGATAAGACAAGATGAGGGCTGGAATATGCTGGAGCAAATGTCTTTTTTGTAGCTTCGCACCGTAAGAACACATGTGAAGAATTGTGTAAATTTTTATGGGTCAGTCAGTTGTTCTTGAGCCATGAGAGCTGGTGGGTATCGACTTAAGAGCAGCCATATGCTGTTTTAGCTTACCGTCGCCGGAAGCCCGAGCCAATGTTATTCTATGGGAAAATTTCTTTACAAATAACTTATTAACTAATACATATTTTTAAATTCTGTTTTCACATTCAGAAAATTCCCAACTGTTAAATTGACGGACCTTTTTTAAAAATGTTTTTTTTTTTTTTTTTTTTTTTGAAATTGCAGAATGAAAAAATTCGTATTTTGCAGCTTCAAAATAAAATATAAAATAATAAAAATAATAATTATTTAAAAAAGGTCCGTCAATTTAACAGCTGGGAATTTTCAGAATGTGAAAACAGAATTTAAAAATATGTATTAGATAATAAGTTATTTGTAAAGAAAAATTTCCCATACAATAACATTAGCTTCGGTTTCCGGCGGCGGTGAGTGAAGAGGGCCCTTAATCAATTCAGTGGCAGGCACTTAATTTTTCAACACGATGACTTTTGAGATTTTATGTGTACAGTAGACTTATCTCACAAATGCGTTTGATATATTTGTCAACTTAACCCACCATTTTGTTTCCAAGCCCCGGCCACTTGAAAATTTAAATTCATTCATATAAAAAGGTATTTATGAACCGATTTGCTTAAAACTCCATATGTGCATAGCCTACATCAATATTTCTACCAAGTCCATTAATAATTTGTAACCGCCATTTTGAAACAAAATGACGGCTACTTGATAAGATAAAAGAAATCAACCTACCCTTCCGAATAAACCGGAAGCACTTGTTTAAAACGTAGTGAAAGCCGAGCAACAGATTTAAGACTACTGAAACCACATAAAAACAATAAGAATAAAATTTCATCAAATTAAAATTACCTGTGAAGACTAACTGTTAATTATTGAAACAATTAATTTTACATTTTGATTTTTGAAACAATAAATTTTACTTATTGATTTTTTATAGAATTTAATTTAACTTTAAACTTACCTTAATTTTTACTTTCTTCTATATGTAATATAGAGAAAGTATTGGATTCGCGAAAATTTTCGACCTCCGTTTTTTGATGGATTTACACGTTTTGGGATGTCCAGAACACGAATTAATAGTTTTTAGAAAATGTCTGTCTGTCTGTCTGTATTATTTTTTTGTGGACGTGTATCTCACGAACCAATGAATGAAATTCAACCAAACTTGGTATTTAGTTGGTCCCTGACATAAACTGGCGCTGATTACATTTGGGGATCAATAACTCAACAGGTGGCTCTGTGATCGCATTTTATCTAAATTTTTAACATGGCAGTATAGGACAAAATTTCGTATAAATGTGCACAATAAGAGTTATTTTAAACCTGTAATTGTAAAATTAATATGAATTATTGATAATAGTAGTATTTAACTAGGAAAAAAAATTGAGCATGGGGGGGGGGCATCGCTTCCTCCCCGGGGGAGTAAATTTTCACAATGGTTAGCTTTCGAAAGATCTCGTGGATAATAGTAGTAGTTAAATTGGAAAAAAAAATTGTGCATGTGGGGGCATCGGTTCCCCCCCCCCGGGGTGCAAAGTTTCAAGATAGGTATCTTTCGAAAGGTCTCGTCAATACCTTTAAAACGAATGGTTGAACCATAAATCTGCGATAATTTATAACGAAGTTATCGATTTTTTTTTTTTTTTTTAACGAAATTTAACCAAACTTGGTATTTAGTTGGTCCCCGACATAAACTGGTGCTGATTGCATTTGGGGATCAATCGCTAAATAGCTGGCGCTGTGATCTCATGTTTTCTAAATTTTTAACATGGCAGTATAGGACAAAATTTCGTATAAATGTACATAATGAGAGTTATTTTTGACTTGTGATTGTAAAATTAATATAATTTATTGATAATAGTAATAGTGAACTAGAAAAAAGTTTCTGTGCATGTGGGGGGAACGCTTCCCCCCTGGGGGGGGGGGGGGGGTAAATTTTGAAGATGGGTATATTTCGAAAGATCTCGTCAATACCTTTAAAATGAATGGTTGAACTATAAATCTGTGATAATTTAAAACAAAGTTATCGATTTTTTTTTACTTTTAACAAAAAAAAAAAAAAAAAAAAAAAAAAAAAATCGTAATTTTTTGTTTTTTTTTTTTTTTTTTTTTTTATTGTTACTGATTGAATATGTATTACCTTTAACAAAAAAAAACTTAGAAAAAAAATCGTAATTTTTTTTTTAAATATTGTTATTGATTGAGTCTGTATAGGAAAATATAGAAGAAAGTCTTGTGGTGGCCACAACATACTAGTTTTCTTTGATAGTTGTTATTTAAATAATGTTGCCTGTGCGTTAAAACGACATGAAACCCAAAAACAAAAGATGCAAACAAGCAATGAGAATAAACAATTGAAACACATTTTTTGACAGATTATTATTTTTAAATTAGGAATAGCTTAGAACGACGAAAAAACTCGTCAGAGGAGACCTTTTTCACCGTTGAGCACCAATGTATGATTTCTTTCGCTAGTGGCTGTAATAGCAAATTACTAGCGGGCCCCCAAACGTACATGAAAATAATTGAAGTTAAATATGAGGAAGAATGTGGAAAGGACTAATTAGTTCGAGAAATCAGATAATCAAACCAAAAAAATAAACAAACAACAAACATTTCTCACTAGAATAAGCATTTGCGGATTACATGGATTACAACAAGTAAAATAAATTAAACTTTTAGCTGTTCATAGCATACGAAGAAAAAATGAAACATTCAAGCAACATAGAGTCTTTAAATTGAGTCTAACCATACACTAAGCACTTAAAAAGCTATTTTAATTAGATTAGATAATTATTTTGTTTAACTTTAGTAGAACTGATCCATTGTTCGAAATTATAACTTAAATTTATATTAAATTTAATTTTTTGTAATGCTGTAAGAACATTAGTTTAAAGTGTTTTCAGTTTTATTAGTTTAATGCCATCTGGTGGTGAATGTTAAAACCAGAGTTAGTTTTTCATCTGTTTCATCTATTTCAACTGTTTCATCTATAATAACTGTAACTGTACTATGAATCTTTTTGTACATATAATTCAAATGTTGCTGTACTCGTAACAAAAAAATAGCTTTGTCCTGATGATGCCCTGATGGTCAGGGCGAAAGGCCTTGACAAATTGTAATTTTAAAAGATAAATTTGATTAATTGTATCATTTTATACGTGTTGTAAAGTGATTTATTTATTTATTTATTTATAAAGGTTTGTGGTTACTAGAGTTAGTATTTATTTATAATAAGATCATTTAAAAAGGGACTTTTTATTTGTAAGTTATTTTTCTTCTGACTAATTTTTTCTGGATTTTTTATTTTTCTTAAACTTTACTAAAGCAAATTGAATTTAACGAGAGGGGTAATTTTTTTATGATTAAGGTTAACTATATAGTTTTCACTTTTAGTTACTAGTTTTAATACTTTTATTTTCATGATTCGCTAGTTTCTTTATTTTTTTTAACTCATTATATTCATGCATAATTTACATCTCCTATCCTGAAATTTCACAATATCTATTTATTTTATTTTATTTTATTTATTATTATTATTATTATTATTTTGTCAATTATCATGTTTTTTAACATTTCTGTTAACTGATTTTTAATAATCGTTGACAACTTACAAGGAAACATTCAAAAGGTGTCGTCTTCAAAAAATACTGAAAAAAATATATGTGATTCTACTCTTCATAAAAAACCAGAAAGGGAAAAAATAATTGGCTGAAATAAATTACAACGACCACAAAAAAAATATCAAAATTAAGCATTTTTGGTGATTTAGCGCTGTTAGGCGATAAAATTGCTATCACCGAGATCTCCGTGTACGAACAGAACCGTGTTTTGCTTCTCCGCCAAGTACTCGCCTAACAGTGTGAAATCGCCAAATATGCTTAATTTTGATAATCTTTTGTGGTCGCTGTAATTCATTTCAGGCGATAATTTTTTTCACTTTCTGATGTTTTATGAAGAGTAGAATCACATATATTTTTTTTTTTCAATATTTTTTGAAGACGACACCTTTTGAATGTTTCCTTTTCAGTAATGAAGAAATTTAACAATTTATCAATTTTAACAATTTTAGGGGAGGGGAGTAGAAAAAAAAGGAATGTATGATTTTAATACATATTAAATGCAACAAGCCTTCTTATTTAATTTATTAATTTATTAACTTTTCCTTTCATAATTTTAGCATCCCACCCTTCCAAACAGCCAAACAACGCCACCTATACTCCGTAATCAAATATATATATTACACAATATTTATTGAGGCTGGTGAGTTTCTATAAACACTTTACTGCGACGAAATTTAATAAAAATACCATTAAAAGAAATTAATATTAAATTACTAAAATGAAAATACGTAATAACAATTTTATTTATCTTACTTGTATTGTGAAAAGGGTTACAAAATATACAAAATAATCAGTCTTTAAATACTGAATGCAGTGTAGATTTTATATATATATATATATATTATACAATATTTATTGAGGTTGGTGAGAGTCTACACTGTTAAAAATTTCTGTAAATTTAATGTAAATAATTATCCAGAGACTCTGTAAATTTACAGTAATTCTTAGTTAAAAGTGAATAACCGAGATTCTCAATCTTTATTCTGTATATTTACGTAATTTTATTATTTAAATTTTTAATTAAAATAAAAAATAACTGTTCCTACTTTAGAAAAAGCATTCCAAGTCCGAAATATATTCTCACCAGTAATTAATTAAAATAATATTAGTTATTAAAATGAATGTATAAAGTAAGTTTTTTAACATCTCCGTTTATTTTTCTCTGTAATTTTAGGTAAGACTTAATATAATAGATTACACAGAGTTTTCTGCTGAAATTTTTAACAGTGTAGAAACACTTTACTATGACAAAATTTAATTAAAATACCATTAAAAGACACTAAAATGAAAATATGTAATAATAATTTTATATATAGCATTTATATCGTGAAAAGAGTTACAAAATATGCAAAATAATTAGCTTTTAAATACTATATGCAAAGTAGCAACCTTTTTCTTTTCCATGTTACACAATATTTATTGAAGAATGATGAGATTAATCCAATAAAAGTTTGAGAAAAATGAAAAGTGTTTGACACGGAAATGATAACTAATCGATACAAAGCGATTGGTATTTAAAATTGACATCAAAAGCGTCGTCTTTATAATTTTATTATCTGCTTAACCCCTGGCATATATCTTATCTACACAGCAATATTCATTTAATTTCTCCTTGAGTGTAAATTATTTTTCAATTTCTGTTAGTTGACAAAGTAGCACTTTCGCAATCTCAATTACCACTCACAATTATTGACTCAATTACCTCGTTTTCGTCCGTAATTAATTTATAACAACAGACGCGGAGCAGATAAACTGCAGACCATGTCGGCAAATTAAAGGTAATCACAGTAATCAAATTTAGAAAGGGTGTTAACGCCTTTTTCAAAGACCAATGACTTTTATATATATAGTAATACAAAACTTTTGATTTTCTAAAATTAACTTTTATCCCTTTATCTTCCGCATTGTGAAATACACAAAATATGCATTTTGTACATATATTTTTTAGTTATATCTAAGAATAATTTTTAAAGATGTGGGCAATAAAAATTATGCATATCACCTGAGTCTAGTAATTCATAAGAATTTAGTGTGGTGGCACATTAGTGTACCACTGGTAAACAGAAGTCGGAAAAGATATCAGGATCTTAAAAAAGTTTAAAGCCGAATTTACTTTTTATGTTCCTTATATCTTTTTAAGATTGGTGGTTGATTCCTGAAGCATTCATCTATATAAATAAAGCAAAGAATTTGTCGGATGAAAACATCCAGGAAAACTCCTATTTTTGATTGGTCTATATTTAACTACTTTGGTGATAAAGTCGGCCATTTTTTTTTTTTTTTTTTTAGTAAAAACTGATGATTTTTTAAAAGATGCTGCATAGATGTTATACTTTTTTAAAAGAGCTCTAAAAACTGTTCATTTTTTGTGCGGAGACTATAGACATCAAGTTATTATATTTAAAGATATTACGTTGCAAAGTTTCACAACGCGATACCATTCGATTGCTTTTATCTTAAAATAAAAGTCTAATATTAAACAAAAAACAGTCTAATGTTAAAGAATAAGGAATAACTTTTTAAAAATTATCAGTTTTGAAGTTCTAAGAGCTACAATTTTTAAATTACAGCGTACTTATTTCCCATACATAATCCATTATTATTATTTTTTTTTTTTTAATGTTGATTCATTCTTGAGAATCATTCACATGCATTGTTGCAAAATGAGTGCAAAACGGAAGAAATACTTTATTTAATTTAGTTTGTAATATGTTATTTTGACCTTTTGGCCTTAAAAGGAATTTTTAATTATGTTACAAAGTCCAAAATGTGATATAATAATAATAATAATAATAATAATAATAATAATGATTCAATTATTTTGTAAATGCATTTAAATTTATTGACCAGCTAAGCGAGCGTAGCCTGCTAGTTATTTAAATATAACACACATGAATATCGAGAAAAATGCCAAGAAAGCAAAAATAGCAAAAGCACCCCATAAATTCCTTTCTAGAACAAAAATGGCTACATATAGCTTCTAGAACTAAGTAGTGTGAGAAGTCAGGTATATACGTTTTGTATTTACCTGACACTACTTAAATTGTTTACGCTTTTTAACTCTACGACGCAGATGGGACACCGGTGTCCCTTTTGCTTATTTATTTTTTGACGCTGTTATTACAAATATTATTATTATGTGATAGTTTTTTATTATAAAAGAGAGTCTAATAGTTACTATAAAAATCTATTACATTATCAGAGTAAATTTTTTACTAAAATAAAAACGTTAAATAAAAGTAGTTTAAAAAAAATTTTTCAACCAATTTCAAAAATTTATTTCTAATTAAATTTGGTTATTTAAAAATGATCAGTAATGAATTATTGCCACTCCTATATCTAAGTAATTGTAAATAAGTGCAATTTGTAAAAATATTTATTCATGGGACGCCCGTGTCCCATGATAAATTTACATTTAACGCAGAAAGGGACACTGGTGCCCCACTGTATATTTTAGAACCAAAATTAATTAAAATTTTAAATATAACATTTTCCACTTATTTAGATCTAAAATAACTTAAAACTATCAAAAAAGTGTAAAAATTATGTTTAATGAGAAATCAGCTTCAAAGGGTTAAATTAACGGTACTTTAAAATATTGTCAGTAATAAAGGGTTAAATATCACGTCTTAAAACAATAAATTTTAGATTTGGAAATTTTATTATTTAAGATTGTCAGCATTATTTACTTAAATTGGAATTTTGCTATTTCAGGATTAGTTGCTTAAATTTAATAATATGCAACAATCTGTTATTTAACTATAAAAAAACTGAAGGTGATAATTCGACCACTGTTATGTGTATAATATTAGTGATTTATAGGTGAATACATCAATTTCACCTTCAAAGATGCCTTCCAGATTGTCGCATGAAACTAATTAGGAATTGCACTTGCTTTTCGCCTTTATATTGTGCTAAGTAAATTTTTCATGAGGTACATAAATAATTGAAGGCATGGATGATATTATATTGAAAAACTGGTATGTTGTGGCCACCACATGACTTTCTTCTATATTTTCCTATAAAAATTCATTCAGTAAAAATAATTTATTAAAATTATTATTTAAAAAAGTTATCTTCCATGATAATGCCGACGATTTCCGTATTAGAGAAGTAGTATAACACTAAATATCCAAAAAAGTCAATTTTATTGTCAATACTACATTAATTTTGTTGTTGTTGTTGTTGTTAAAAATGAAAAAAATCGATAACTTTATTTTAAATTATCGCAGATCGATGGATCAACCATTCGTTTTAAAGGTATTGGCGAGCTCTTTTGAAAGATGTCCATCATGAAAATTCACTCCCCTCGAGGGGGACTTCCCTTCCCCCAGGGGGGTGGCGAGGCTCCTACACATACAAAAATATTTTACCAGTTGACTATCTCTATTATAAATAATTCTTGTAAATTTCATAATGATTACTGAAAAAAATTCTCTTTTTGCACATTTATACAATATTTTATCCTGTATCACCATGTTAACAATTTAGAAAAAGCGGGTTGGCAACGCAACCTGTAAGAGAATTTTTACCAAAAGCTGATAGGCACTAATTCATGTCAAGGTGCAACTACATACCAATTTGTATGAAATTCTGTGCAGTATTTCCTGAGATACATTGCCACAAAACTTTGTCTCACACACATACACACATACACGCACACACAGACAGACATTTTCTAAAAATGGTCAAAACGTGTTCTACAGGTCTCAAAGCGTGTAAATCCATCAAAAACCCGAGGTCGAAAGTTTTTACGAATCCAATACTTTCTTCTATTGAATATAGAAGAAAGTAATGACTTGTAAATAATTTCAGAAATGTAGCTCGCCTCTCACGTGTGCTTCTATATTTCTTAGATTTTCTGTGGTATGCTTATCTCACATCTCTGGAGACGCACAACTGTATTACGATTGGAACTGGTTTCTGCTTATTTTCTATTGACTCGACAATTTTCTTTCCATCGCGGAAAAGTTTGATTTAGTTGTAAGCACATTCTATACTCACTGTTTCTGTTCCATATACATGCAATAACACTGCATGAGCTTTTGTTACCATTTTTTAATTTGTAAAAAAAATTTATTTGTACACGTTGTTGAGCAACTGATCCCCAAATGTAATCAGCACCAATTGAGGTCAGAGTCCAACTAAATATCAAGTTTGATTAAATTTCGTTCATTGGTTTGTGAGATACAGCGTTCACAAAATTTGTGATACATACAGAGCGTCCGCAGACAGAATATTTTCTAAAAACAACCAATCGCATTCAGAACATCGCAAAACGTGTAATCGCATTCAGAACATCGCAAAACGTGTAAATACGTCAAAAACTGAAGTTCGAAAATTTTCATGAATCCAATACATTCTTCTTATGGGTATAGAAAAAAGCAAGAATATGTCAGTGATAGGTTGATGAACACACACGCAGAGAAGGAAAGGTTGAGAAAAATTCTTTATTTGGTTAACAGTTGTAATTTCTTAAACGAAAGAAAACTCTGAAAACTAAAACAAATAATATTGAATATTCTAACTATATGCATTGTTTATCCGATTTTAACTGACAATATTACGAATATGCTCCATAGATAAATATGTAAAAACTTATAATTACTTATACATATCTTAGTTTCCCTTAACTCAAACGTTTTATGATATTCTTACGAATTTGTAAATATTTGTTTTTAATGTCATTTAATTTAAAGAGGCGTCAGGTTATAAAACGTTAATTTTCTACGTTTCTACCTATCTTTAAAAAGCCATTATAGAGCTTCACCAACGCGAAACGGGCTTGGCGGCGAGTTTAGCGCCAGGTTGGCGAGTTTATCTCCTCTTGGTGACTTTTTTGGCGACTTAGTCGAGAAAAATTTTACTATCCAAACAATGGTTATCGAAGCTCTAAATCGAATATTTCACGAAATAGCCCAAAAATTCTAGAAATATACGAAACTTTAAATAGGTTCCATTCCGGCCATCCTCAGTTCAAGTACAGCGCTTGAAGTGTTAAGAACTCTCGTATAACCGAGCCTCTGTTACTGAATATATGCTTGTACTGTGATTGGTTAAGGGTCCTCTTCACTCACCGCCGCTGGAAGCCGAAGCTAATGTTATTCTATGGGAAATTTTTCTTTACAAATAACTTATTAAGTAATACACATTTTTTAATTCTGTTTTCACATTCTGAAAATTCCCAGCTGTTAAATGGACGGACCTTTTTTAAAAAATTATTTTTTTATTTTTTTATATTTTACTTCGAAGCTGCAAAATACGAATTTTCAATATGTGAATTTTTTTCATTTTGCAATTTCAAAATAAAATATTAAAAAAAAAAAAAAAAAAAAAAAAAAAAAAAAATACATTTTTAAAAATGGTCCGTCAATTTAACAGTTGGGAATTTTCTGAATGTGAAAACAGAATTTAAAAATATTTATTAGTTAATAAGTTATTTGTAAAGAAAATTTCCCCATAGAATAACATTGGCTCGGGCTTCCGGCGACAGTAAGTGAAGAGGGGAGTTAAGCTGGGCTTTTTAGTGTATCTGAAGGTAATATGGTAGGCTGGTCTAAGAGTACGCTCTTAAGGTTCAAACTGTTCTAAAATAAAAATATATAATTCTAGATAATCCGCTTAGCTTTTATTTTGTTCTTAATTAACACATCTTTTATAAAATAACATAAAACGCAACAATATTATACCACATCGTTGGAAAAATAAATAAATAACAAAAGTAAGAATTGCTTAATCTTACAAATGCTATTGGATAAGAGTACGCAGGAAAAATGATCTGAAAATTCGTGCCCACGTTACTTTCAGTGGTCACAAATAAAGTTTATTTCACCTTCATAGCTTTTACAAGCTTCATGCCACCATTTGGAACATCCTAGCCAGTCTTTGTTTGAAGGGGGGGGGGGGGGGGGGGTCACATAGCAACCGAGACAATGAAGATGAGGTATGACATAAAATCTACACGGCACAAATTCAATAAAGGGCACAAAGTTTGGTTATGGAACCCTGTTCGACGTAAAGCACTCTTTCCCAAGCTACAGTTTAACTTGAACTGAACGGTCCCTATACAGTCCTGAAAAGACTGAACGACGTCTTTCAGTTTACTAAAGACTTTCATCAAAACCGAAGGTTTTGCATTATGATAGATTAGCACCTTATTATAGTCATCAAAATTTCTAAATTTGTATATGTGTGATGTAAATACTTGTACGGGTACAGTTTATTCTGTGATTTTTTTTTTTTTTTTATTTATTTATTTATTTATTTATTGTTGTTGTTGTTAGCTATTAATAAAGCTGTGTGTCTGAAGCTGATACTTGGTTGACAGATTACTAATTCTGTCCATAGACCGTAATGATAAGAAAACTTTTGGTGTACCCCTGTACACGAATTACAAATAGAATACACAACCAATGCTATACAGCTATTTCTGTGTGCCAAACAACATCTGTACCAACAGAGTGATTTTCTGTGTCAATAGAGTGATTTTTGCAGCCGCTATCGCGAGACATACATACATACAGACACACAGACAGAACCCAAAAATTTTTTTAGTCTCCACATGGAGACCTCCACTGACGTTTTGGCAGGCCCTGACTAACGGCAGGGCATACGAGGCAAATGCTCTGGGCCCCCCCTTCTGGAAGGGGCTCCCCTACAGGCGTATGAAGAAATTCTGCAACCTAAAGACCTCTTATGCCACTGCAAGGGGGCCCCCCAGAATAGGCTTGCCCCGGGGCTCCAGGTAGTCTAAGTCGGGCGTTTTGGCAACAATATGTATAATTAAATATATGTATAAAAAAAGCAATGTGGAACCCACATCAGATATTTTTTTTCCCTTTTTTAGCCAACATTTTTTTTTTTTTCTTTTTCTACTTTCTTCTATAATTTAATAAGAGAAAGTGTTGGATTCGTAAAAATTTTTGTCTTCCAGTTTTCAGTGTATTTACATGTTTTGAGAGGTCTAGAACAATATTTGTTCATTTTTAGAAAATGGCTGTCTTTATGTATTTGGGAAAATTTTTGTTGCTACTGTATCTCAGGAAATACCGCACCGAATTGCATATAAATTTATATGTAGATGTACCTTGATATAAATTAGTGCCTATCAACTTTTAGTGCCAATCGCTGAAAAGGTAGTACTTCTATACAGCGATTTCCGCAATTTCAGGAAAGACTATATATCAGGAACTATTGCACAAAAGTGCATATAAATTTATATGTAGATGTACTTTGATATTAATAAGTGGATATCAACTTTATGGTGCTAATTACTCAAAAGGTAGCACTGTTGTACAGTGATTTCCGCAATAGGGAAAGCTATACCTCAGGTTCCATTGTGCATAATCGAACACAATTTGATACATGAGAAGGTCATAGTGAGAAATTTATTGACTCAATTTGGATTCATATAGGCCGATAGATGGCACTGCTATACTGCAATTTTCACCGAGATCGGGATTCGGGAAGACTATATCTCAGATTCAATTGTTATATAATTGCACAAAACTTGTTATATGAGAGACCCATTATAAAGCACTATACTGATTTAATTAGGGCGTATATCGACCAACAGGTGGCATTACTGTGTTTTAATTTACACCATGAATAGGAAGATTAAATCTGAACTTCTAGGCCATATAACCGCACGAAACTTGATATGTGAGGTAACCATTATGTAAAAAAATGTTTATATAATTTAGGTGTATACTGGCCGATAAGCGAAGCTGTATTGGGATATTTCACATTGTTACATCTTAGCATCTATTGATTAAAATTACACCAAACTCCATATATAAAAATTTTATTGTGAGAATCTATGATTAAACTTTTGTGTACATGTTAAATAGTAAGTGGTGTTGTTATATAGAATGATATAGAAGAAAGTTTTGTGATGGCCCCAACATACTAGTTTTTTTAAATGATGGAATATAATGGGAAAATGGCACTAATAAGGCATCTTTTTGTATGAATTCCACTTCCTTATTCATTAAACAATGAAATTACTTATTTAAATGAATTTCTCAGCGTCTTATTATTATTTTTTTTTTTTTTTCTAAAAAATGATCTTAGTCAACAAGTGTTCAATACAAAATACCTCTTTCATTGTTTTCTTCGTTCTTTTTTTCTTTCAAATTCTGTGAATATTCAAACAAGAGCCCGGCTATTGATACTAAAATTAACTTCAAGTCCCTGATTTTAAGCGCCTCCCGCCCACTCATATTTCAGGGAATTTTAATAAACCTGGAGGGAAAATTCCCTGCGCTTTCCTCATCGATTTCATCTTGACGTTGTAGCCGGATCGCGCATTGAGCAGATTCCTGGACCCATAAATCTGGGAAATCAGGAGGCTGGAAAAGAGAAGCTGTTCTGAAGCTCCTCATCACAGACTCCTCGCTGCTGCGTAGCAGAGAAGCTTCCCTGACTGATTACGTAACAGGTCTGAAAACAAAAGAGAACTCCAGTACGTCATTTATTTTCTTTTACTAAGTTAAAAAAAAAATTTAATACATTAATAATTTATTAGAATAGACAAATAAGTCTATCTATTTTTGAGGTGACTTTAATTTGTCAATAGAATATTTTATTTATCTAATAAAGTGAACGTTAATTAAAAGTATTTATCTAAAATTATGTATATTAATTTAATTATATAGTGACAGATTATATTAATAATATATAATATATATTTTTAGGTTGTCTTTGAATATTGAAAATTAAATTAAATTTTTTTTTTATAGTTTTGTTTTTAATTTAACATTTAATATTACTACAAGCAAATAGAATAGTATACAGAGTTATTTTAAGATTATTTACGTAATATGTATAAGAATAATTTTTTAATAATATTTAAATGTTAGAAGTAAATTACATATAGACAGATTATATTAATAATATGTGATATATATATATTTTAGGTTGTCTTTGAAGATTGAAAATTAAATTATTATTATCTATTTTTATTATTATTATTATTATTATTATTATTTTATTTATTTATTTATTTTATTTTATTTTACTTTATTTTTGTATTTAATTTAACATTTAATATTATTACAACTAAATGAATTAGTATAGAGCATTATTCTAAAACTATTCATGTAAAATAATAATAATAATAATAATAATTTTTTTTATTAATATTTAAATGTTAGACGTAAATTTGTCTCATTTATCCCCCCTTTATCGATTTTATTCTTTCATTTATCCTATTTATTTACATATGTATGTTTGTATCAGCGTATTTATGTTTTACAAAAAACATTTATGTATTTTTATATGTAAAGACATGTTTTTGCATGATACATTTGATAGGTTTTGATATTAATCGTTTGCATTATATACAGATGCGTACAAGTGAAAATAACAATTGTGTAACATATGAACGAAGGAGAATTATGGTATGTATCTTATTACATTGGAAACGTGTAATAAATTATGAACGAAATTGTCCTTTTATGTGTTAAAAAGTAGCTACAATTAATTTACGCCTGCTATTATTATATTTCACAGATTATAATTATTATAAATGAATACAAATATAATATAGGAAATTAGTATTTGTATGAATTCGTAGAGAAGACATATTTCTTATGGCTTAAATTAAATTAATAATATATAGATTATTTTCCTGAATAGTCTTTAAGTGTCAAAAAATTAATGTATTTGTAATGTAACTGAAATGTATAATTTGTAATGTAATTGAAAACACAATTTTACTTTATGAAATGATTATTATTAACAGATAAAAGAATGCTAATAAAATAAAGGTAATTAACAAGGTAATTAAAGGTAATTAAATGAATTTATTTAAAGAGTTATCAAAGGTTATTTAATGTATTACGTTAATAGTACGAGACTGAATTTTTAATAGATAGTCTAATTTGTTTCTTGAACAATCAATGTATGAAAAGGTACATATTATCTACCGCTTACTTCTCTGTGTTTCTTTCAATTTAATGTCGGCTGTTGTAACAACTGAATAAAATAGTATAAAATTGGATTCTAAGATATTTTATATTATGTAAATTAGATTTTGTTTTAATATTTAGAAGAAAAATTATCTCATATACATGCAATAATTAGCTAATCTTTGTAACTAGGCTACTGCGCACTGTAAAAAAATGTTGTAATTTTTCCTGCACTTTCTGCGGTATATTTTCAAGTATTTATGCTGTGAAATAAATTCAAGCACTAAATGCTGTAAAATTGACTTCCTGTGGACTTTAGACAGGAACATCTGCTTGTGGAAGCATAACATCTGCGTCTCTGAACTCAGATGCAGATGAACCATGAACGAGGAATGAACAACGTGAAGAGCATGGAATGAAGAATGTCCATTCATCAGAAAGGTTAGTTTTTAATTTTTATATTAACATTTTGTATTGATTAATTAAAATTTCGTTAAAACGCATTAGTTGTAAACATATTGTAGCGTGTCTAGTTCATGACACCTATAACTCTTCTCTTAACAACTTACAATTAATTAAAAAAAAATGTTTCTTATTAATCATTCAGTATAGTCATTTTAAAGGTTTTTCATACAATTACATTTATCAAGTTATATGCTGGCCAAGGAAGTGCTAAATGCACTTTTTTTATATGAACAGATTTATGTTAACGTGTATAAACTTGCACTCATGAAATTCGACAAAAAATATTAATTATTTATTAATCAATTTATCATAACAAATTGAATATGTTTATGACTACAAATTAATTTTTAACCCTAGAACACTAGTGGTACGTAAATTTTACGCGCGGTCTTCATTTAATGGTTTTTTCTGCACTTTCCCTACTATCGATACACTTGTTTGAGTTTGAGTGCTTCGAAATAATTATTCAGATAATGAAAAATTAGTAATATTGGGTAAAACAACAAATAATTAAACATATTTAAAAACAATATTAATGTAATATAAGCAAATAAAACGACTTTTATATGAGCGCGTCAATTTTAGGTATCTCTAGAGATAGATTATTTATGAACGCGCTAGTGTTCTAGGGTTAAAAGAAGATTTTCTTAACTTGAACTTGAAATGTATTCCCTTTGACTTCAAGATAAATAATATAACAAGTATAAAAACATAGTCCTTAAGATATTATTTGACTTTTTTTTTTTTTTTTTTTTAATATCAAAGAATGTTCGCATGACAGTATGATGCACATAGTTTATTTTACAAATTAACAGAGGTATATTTCTGGGGCCGAATCATTGCAAAAATTGGGAGCGCTTTAGGGTCATATTCAATGACTTTGACCTTGAATGTTCCTTGTCATATTCAATTTCATATTAAACTTAATTTGTGTAGAGATCCTTAGAGCTTAATTTGAAGATTTCATTAGGTCATTTTAAACGAAATTCTAATTTTACATTCCAATTTTCTTTATTTTAAGAATTTTAATACCAATTTAAATAGAGGTAGAATTATATAAAAAAAAATTTAAATAATTAATTTAACTAAATCAGGATGAAAGTTCTTTTGTTTCAGTATAGCTTACAAATTCGCCTTCGGCGACCAGTGGGTTTGCGATCCTTCAGAAAACTCACCATATAAACTCCTGCTCGGTGACGTCTTCGACGTTGTTTTCTTGTTTCAAAATCTACGATCGCCTGTTTACTCACCCTGCAAACACTTTTGAAAATTCTGCCTGTAGCAAATTTCGACAATCAGCCGAAATTTGGCGCCAGTTGCATTCTATGCTCGTTTTATAATCTGAACCTGGATGTTTGCTCACCATCCAAAAACGACCTTTGAAAAATTTGGCCAGACAACTACGCTAGTTTAATTTATGTGTATATCGGCCGACAGGTAGCGCTGCTGTTAATTAACTGTGATCCGATAGTGGGGTTTTTGAATCCCGGAAGATTTTTCTCTCTTTTTTATTTATTGAATTTATTTTATTTTATGTATTTATTTATTTATTTTCAAAATTGATATCATGCTATAACAGATATACCTATTGAAATTAGATTTTATATTATATTTATCTGCTTTTTTAAATAATCTTACGTTTACTGTTTCGAGAATTTTTAATTTCTGTAGAATTCGAACCACCCTCCTTTTTTTCAGGACATTTTCCAGCCATTATTCAGTAACGATAATTTTTTGGTTTATTTTATGATAAAAATTGCCATTCAGATTTTGAAAATATCTTGAAGAAAGACGGAAACTTCCAGCCCTGAACTTTTGTCATGAAATAAGCTATTAGAACGAGAGATCTATTTCTTTCGGACAAAGTAGAGTAAATGAAAACAATTTTTTTTCTTTTTCCCTTTGGCACGAAATCGAGAAATAGCATAAAAGAAATTTTAAAACATTGATATATATGTAACTGCTGCTAAAGAACGCAATTTCATATTTTAAGGAAAAGAATGTGCTATTTTTATTTTTATTGATTTATTTATTGCGCTTTTTAAATATTTTGACCAAATGAAATAATAATAATAATAATAATAAATAAATAAATAAATAAGGATTTTATTTTATTTTTCTCGTTTTTTTTTTGAAAAATCAATATAAACGAGAAAAAAATACATATATTGGATTCGTAAAAATTTTCGATCTCCGTTTTTCGATGGATTTAAACGTTTTCGAATGTCCTAAACACGATTAGTTAACTTTTAGAAAAATTGCTAAAGAAAAAGATTTACTTTTCTCCCCCCACCTCCACCCCATACAAAATAATTTGCGTTTAAAATGCGCTAAAAAAAAAAAAAAAAAAAAAAAAAAAAAAACCCAAAACCTGTATCGACCGACTACTGCAATTCGATTTACCCGTAATAATCTGTATATATATATATATACGGTAAACTCTCGATTATCCGCAAACGGATTACACACGTTTTGGATAATTCGTGGAGCGGGAAATGGGCAAAATCAGAAGAAAGTTTTTTTTTTTTTTAAATCATCAACAATAAACAGATACAAATGATAGGTTAAAAAAAAAAAGTAAATATAAAGAATTATGTGGTTTTTGCTTTATTTGTTCTCCAGTAGAATACGCTACCAAACACGTCAAGATTTCAATTTATTTCAAAACATTGATGTGACCGCTTTTTTTTTTTTTTTCTTTCACACCAGTTTTCCTGGCGGGTACTTTCTTTAATATTCAATCGTAATTAAATATTGGAGAATATTTTTCTACAAATAAAGTGGTGTGAAAATGTGGCGGTTATTCACAATTCTGTGGAATAAACTAAATGTTTGCATGTCTGCGGTACTGTTTAATTTAGAGTATAAATTAGATTACAAATTGAACCATGGCTTCATCTTAAGTTCACTTTTTTTCTTTATGTTTTTTACATCCTATAGTATATGAAGTACAGTCAAACCTCGTTGACGTTTTCCACAATCTCCGTCAAAAAGAAGATTAGTTACTGATAACATGAACTACTGATAACATGAACAAATTTTTTATCCCGCATGAGATTCACGTTAATGAGGTTCGACTGTACAAATAATTTTACTTTTTATAAATATTTTCATTGTTTGTATTATGTTTTATATACGGTACATTCAAGTTTTTAAGCTAGAATGCATTTTATGTCATTTCAATTTCATGTTCAGCCTTTTTGCGGTTTATGTACGAAACCCATGGCTCTCAATTTTGCGGATAATCAATTATGCTGTATCTATATACATGTATGTTCAAAAAAAAAAAAAAAAAAAAAAAAAAAAAACATTAACATCTTTTAACGCAGATTATAAACTAAGCATGTCAAAACGGAAATCAGAAATTCTCGCTGAGTAAGATAAACAAATACTGGATGAAAGTTGAAAATGAACCCGATGAGTTTATTCACTCTAAAACGCCTAAGCATCACAGTTTTCCTTCAATCAAACACACTGACATGACTTTTATATACTGTAGATATTGAATGAAAGGCTTGCTTTTTATTTTTTTCCTCTGTCTCAAAGTGCAAGCGAATTACTATAAATTTATAATTGTCTATCATTAATTTTAATGCGTGCTAGTGTATGTTTAATAGGAGACACATATAAACTTGGTGTTAGAGATTTTTACATTTTTAATTTTTTTTACGTTTTAAGATTTAAAAAAAAATATATATATATATATATCTTAACTTTTTAACGGAATGACACCTTAGAACATTGAAAGAACGAGCTCTGGCATTCCATTATTTAATATTTTAATTATAATAAAGCACAATCACAATACATCGCGCGCAGTAAACAGAACATTAGGATACATAAGAACGAATATTCTTACAGGCCGCTGCCTGTTGCCCATGGCCACAGGGGCGTCTTACACGAAAACAGCTACATCTCTGAGCGAGAGCCGACGAACTTCTGACTTCTGAAAACAAAATGTTTTCACTTCATTTTAATGATCGGCAAAATATCATTAGATATTTTGCCGAGAATGGCGACAGCGCCGTCTATATTCTTTTAAGTGATAGGGGAGATGGCTCAATATCGATAGGCTATTTAATATATTCCTAAGAGTTTGAATTTAGCGCTACAACTTTAAATATTATTTCTTCCTTTCTTTTCATTTTTTTTCTTTTAATTTATTCCCTTGTTTATTTATTTATTTTTACGCAATAATAACATTATATACTTTAAAAGAAAAAAAAAAAAAGGTAGCATTTTCTTGTTCTAAGCATTAGTTAATAAACAATATGGCATTTTTAGCAGTCATAGCTACGTTTAAAAATAAAACTGCAATTAAATATCAACCCTTCAAAATCATTTAGAATTTCTGTAATCGCTTTTAAGAGTATTATGGCTGACACAAAGAAATCTCCCCCTCCCCCCCTCCTTTTTTTCCCGTTTAACCCATATCCTACCAAGCATTGAAAAAATGTTTTTCAATATCTGTGTATACACACAAAATCAAAAAACTTACCAACTTTTCATTAGTTTAATCGGTGCAGGTTGTCCTAAAAGTAGGACAATAATTTAGGACATTTGGAAATATAAGGAAAACAGACCATCTATATATATAATAATAACAGGAGACTTGGCGTTGGAATATTAAAACCCGAATAAACTACTACGTCAGAAACGCCAAAGAAAAATATTGGAAATGCATACAGCTGTTTCGGTAGCCTATAGCGTACCGTCTTCAGTGCAAAAAGGATTCTGAATCAGGAGAAGTGCTCGTATAGTGCTCGTATAGTGCTCGTTCAGGAGAAGTGCTCGTATACGAGCACTTCTCCTGATTCAGAATCCTTTTTGCACTGAAGACGGTACGCTATAGGCTACCGAAACAGCTGTATGCATTTCCAATATTTTTCTTTGGCGTTTCTGACGTAGTAGTTTATTCGGGTTTTAACATCTATCTATCTATCTATCTCTCTCTCTCTCTATATATATATATATATATATATATACTTATATAATTGTTTTACCAGTACAAAGTGTAGAATATTACTTCAATAAATTTGTATATCCATTATTCTAGAATGTAAAACCTTTTAAGTAATAATATGTTGAAAATGTAATGAATAAATCTTTAAAAATCGTCATTTTAAAAATTAAAAAACATATATTAAACGTTAATTTAAACTAAGGATAAAGACACATATGTATTTATTGGACTTTTAAATAATATATCATCTTTAATTTGAATTAAAATATTCAAAAGAATTTATATAAACATCACTTATGCATGGTGTCCTATTTTAGGACGAGGGTGAAATATGGGTTAAAAAGTTTCACACACTTTTATAAAAAATTATTAGTCTTTAAGTTTACATTAAAAAAAAAAAAAAAAAGAAAAAGAAAAATGCTGTGAGATATTTTAGTGCATGAATAAGAAATACTTGCCTATTTCTTGTATTTACAAATAAAAAAGATTTTTTTTTTTTTCTTTTTTTCTTTCCAAGCATGTCAAAAACTAATGGATTCAAGTTTCATAATGGCCTGGCCTTAGTATATATATATATATATATATATATATATATATATATATATATATATATATTTCTAAAAAAGGAATTCTGAGTATAAATAATAACCAAATGAACCTAATAAAAATTTCCAATATTTTATTCAGTGTCTATTTGTGGACTAATTTAAACATTTCGGTTATAATGTGAGAATTGAAGGTGTTTGTCTGCCCTTGGGACCTAGGTTCGAGGGGAGTACACTCAATAGCAGTTTTCCTGTGAGTTTTGGAGAAAAAACACAGAAAATTCCGTACGGCTGTGCGAATGGACATGACCTGGTTTTGAACTAGCTTTCTACGAGTCGGGTCGACTTGAGAACATCATTCAAAAAATAATTTACAATTGAAAGCATAAATTTGTAGACATAATTATAGCTCTTTAACTGATTTTAGACACGTGTCGGAGCTCCGTTTTCCTATATACTGAAAAAAAAAAAAAAAAAAAAAAAAAATCCGTGTAAGCATGACAAAAAAATATCCGTATACGTTTTCTTTTCTTCAACAAATCGAAAACTGAACATCTATAGAAATTGTATGAAAATTTTAAAGTACTGTATTAAAATTTTTATTTACTATTGTTAATATATGTATATATATATACACACATATAAGAAATACAACATAACCTTGCTTTTACGTTTTGAGAATTTAAATTATTTCTTAATTTACATTTTTTTTTTTTTTTTAAGATATCTTTATTTTCAATGAATTTTAATCCTCGATTTTATGTTAATGAAATTTTGAATTTTCTTCCATTTACATTTGTATATGCAGAAAATATACAGGGAATACTTGTTGTAATTTAATTAAAAAAAGTAATGTAAAATAAACACATAAAGGAAAAGAATGCCATCAAGGCAGATTATATTCTTTATCGCCTTCTCTAGAACAAATAAATAATGCACCAAGCAAAACTGTCACCGGAGGAAGCTAAGTTGCTGATTATGGGAATTTAAAGTGATCAATGACCCTTAAATAGCAGATGTTTAACTGTGAATCACATACATACTACACAAATTATTATAGTAAAGTTAAACATCCACATTGGGAAAAAGCAATAAAGAATAATACATCATTTTTTCCCCAGACTATAAGTATTAAACAATAAATTACGAACATTTAAATTGAAGTGCATTTTTTACTTTCTTCTATATTCAATAAAAGAATTGGATTCATAAAAATTTTCGACTTCGAGTTTTCGACGGATTTACACGTTTTGAAAGGTCTAGAACACGATTTTATCATTTATAGAAAATGTCTGTTTGCCTGTGTGTGTGTGACAAAAATTTTGTGGCGACTGTATCTCCGGAACTACTGTTCAGAATTATATATGAATTTATATGTAGAGGCACCTTGACCTAAATTAGCGCCCATCAATTTTTGTCAACCTATCAACAGGTGGCGCTGCTATCAGCAATTTCCGAGATTTAGGAAGAGGCTATATCTCAGGTTCTATTGAGTATAATCAAACAAAGCTTGAAATGTGAAAAGGCTATTACGAGACATTATGATGATCCAATTTGAATTCTTATCGGGTTATAAAAACGTACTTTTTAAGATGCCATTTATAGGCAATAAAAATGCATACTTTGGATATTTAGTGTTAGTTGTCTCTTAAGATGCAAATCGTTTGCATTCATCCTGCTAGATAATAATAATAAAAATAAATAAATAAATAAATTATTTGCACTTAGTAAAATATAGGAAAGTATAAAAGAAAGTCTTGTGGTGGCCACAACATACTAGTTTACTCTTGAAGTTTAACAATTTACATAAATCGTTAAAAATTATCATTGATCTATTTTTCAGATTTTTTAATTTTTAAACTAAACAATTAGTGATTACATTTCAAATTATTTTTTAAATAATTTACCAACTGTATGACAGTGAAAATTTACCTTATTTTATAATTTAAAAAAGTTCTGTATGATTTTTAGATGAATAAGTAATTTTTATTTAATTTTCGGGATTCGGGTCGGGTTCGGGTCTAAAGACAGCGGGTTTGGGTCGGGTCCGGGTCGTAAAAGTTTCTCTACTGTGGGTTCGGGTCGGGTTTCGGGTTGATATAAAATTCATCTGTCGAGTTCGGGTCGGGTGTGCAGGACTCTAGGTTAGACCTTAAAATTTCATAGCAATGAGTGAAAAGACAAAGTATATACAGAAAGCAACCTGATAGCTACGAAGAAACCGAAACTAATTACAAAACGCTTATTCTACGCTTACGTCATCAATAATCGATTGTAAAATCATTCGATTATTAAAATCATTCGATTATTCCCATCTCTACCGCCTACACTCAGTGATGCCAGATGGTCGAAAATTATTTCCCCAAACAGGTCTTCAAATTTTCCCAAATCAGGGTGTTTTTTTTTTTCGAAAAAATCCCCAGTTTGATTTCTACTAAAGAGGAAAAATAAAAATTTATTAAAAAAAAAAAAAAAAAAAAATCAAGCAGATTTTTCTATGATTTAAGCTCAGATTGTTCCCCAAATGCAGGCATTTTTTGAAAAAAATCCCCAAATAACAATAAAGCTACTGAAAGTCTCTAGTCGTAGGGATAAATCATTATGTTGCCAACATTGACAGAAAGTTGAAAAACTCCCCAAAATAGTCCCCAGAAGCCTCGAAAATCCCCAATCTGGCATCACTGCCTACACTGTAAGAAGAAAAAAAAAAAAAAAAAAAGAAAAACAATATTTTACAACAAAAGGTGCTGGCACCGCGGCTGCCAACACAGTTGCTGTAAAATTTACAAGCTGCTGCTTTTATGGAGCTGTAAAATTTACTGCACTTTGCTGTGAATTTTACAAAATGTCGTTTTTAGTAGTGTTGTAAAATTAACTGCACTTTTCTGTGAATTTCAGAAGATGCTGTTTTAAAAAGTGTTGTAAAATTAACTACACTTTGTTGTAAATTTTACAACACTTTTTAAAACAGCATGTTGTAAAATTCACAGCAAAATGCAGTTAATTTTACAGCACTACTAAAAACAGCATCTTGTAAAATTCACAGCAAAGTGCAGTAAATTTTACAGCACCATAAAAAACAGCAGTTTGTAAATTTTACAGCAACTGTGCTGGCAGCCGCGGTGCCAGCACCTTTTGTTGTAAAATACTGAAATTTTTTTTTACAGTGCGTATCTATATAAGGTCATATATTTATTATATGTATCTACGTTGGCGTGGATGCATTCGTGCGTCTATGAAAACATAAGTAAAAATTATAATTATATTGCACAGATTCATACAAGAGAACTTGTTAATTCACATTTGTTAATGATGTGTATGTGTGTAGTGTGTAATAGAGAGAATACTGGATATTTTATTGTAGAAACTGTGGTTAATATCTTCAAACATTTGTTTATGATTTTTCAGACATTTATTGAAAAAAATATATTTTTCTATTTAAATTTATCTTATTTAACTACTGGTTTATAAGTTTTACACTTTTATTAATTCTATTTATCTACATTATTTTATATCTATGTAATCTGCGTATGTAAAGGATCTGTGTATTATATATTTAAACTGCTGCTATAAACTGCATCCTATACGTAAAAAGTCGCCACCTAATTTGTGGGCTCTTAAGATGCGCTCAGGTAATTTTTTTTTTTTTTTTTCCATTCAAAAGTACTTATTAGGCACTTTACATGGAAAAAGTATATAATAACAAATGAAAGGAATGGTTTTGAATAGATAAAAAATTTGAGTACTTATTGATTAGTTATTAATCCCGTGTGGGTCATTCAATTTACTAATATGTTCCATTTTTCCATGTAAAATGCCACCTGGTAGACATTTTTTTAACTATTTTTTTTTTCACTCCCTTAAGTGCATCTTATGAGTCGTACGCTTCAGGGATCCATTATAGCTGCAATATGCTATTTGATTGTAACCATCCTGTATTCAGAATATGGTGTACCCACAAACTGAAATATCTAAAATTACACAAAATATTTTTTAATTAATTAAAGATATATATATATATATATATATATATATATATATATATATATACATATATATATACTTCTTTTTCAATAAGCACTATAGAATCGTTTCGGGTCGAAATAATTTAGCATTAGACGAAAACAAGTAAAAATGAGTACAGCGTAAAAACAACACATAGAAATTGTCTACCTATTTTTCGCATGGTGAAGGGAGATATACCATTATTTACATCAGAAACAATTGTTGTGTACTATTGTAATTGATTTTGTTTACTTACAAAACCTTCATTTATCATCATTCAACCCCAGTATTTCTGAGTCTTTTTCCTACATTATATAAAATGTTCATAAGGTTGAAATGTTATAAAATTGCTAAAAATTAGGTTTAAATTTCTCTAGCTACCTATTAAAAAGATAAGAATTTTCTAAAGCAACACCACAAATTCACAAAAATACGATAATTGTTTCTGATCGAAACAGCTAAACAGGAACCTTCATCAGGCGGAAAAGGAAAAAACGAATACAGTTTAAAAGCATCAAGTTCAAAAGAAGCCTATATATATATATATATAATGAAGAATCAGGATTAATTATTTCACTTCAAAACAACTTTTGCGAAATTATGTATCTTGTTTACAAAGTTTCCATTTTTCACCATTCAACATTTCTTTTCCATAAGCATCACCAACTCCTATGTTAAAACTAGTTTATTGTAATCAATTTTAAGATGCGATTATAAAAATTTTCGAAAAGTTTGTGCTTTATCTTAAATAGATAATTTCTTTTAGAAATGTTAATATTCAATGCTATCCAAATTTTTCTTTACACTCATTTATTCTTCAGTATTAGTAATCTGAGATTTTTATTGTTATGATTTATTATGATATAAAAAGAAAATCATCAATTCGACATATTAGCAATTATACAAACATATATTTATCTATGTAAAATTACTCCCATTATCTCAGCCGCATGTACAGGGCAATTATTTAAAAAAAAAAAAAAAAAAAAAACAGAACAGTATGCTGTGGCCGTCACAAAACTTTCTTTTATATCATTTTATGTAATACCGCCACTTACTATTTAACATGCACAAAAGTTTAATCATAGCTTCTCACAATGAGTTTTTTGAGTACGTAGCTTGATCGTAGTTTTAATCAACGGATGCTGAGATGTAGCCATGTGAAAAATAACAGGATAGCTGCGCTACCCGTCGGTCGACATACACCCACATTATGTCAGTATTTATTTTCATAATAGTGTTCTCACACATCAAATTTAGTGCATTTGTATGCCGCAGATGTTGAAATCTAGCCTTCCCATTCAAGGAGTAAATTGGTCACTGCAGTGCCATCTGTCGATCGATATACAGTTAAATGTAATCAGCATAGTGTTTCATAATGCCCCTCTCATATACTTGCGCAATTATATTCAACAAAATCTGAGATATAACCGTTTTCTTTACGTAAAAAAAGTCTATATATATATATATATATATATATTTAATTATTTATTTATTTATTTATTTATTTATTTTACGGTAGAAATATAGCCTTCCTATTCAAGGAGTAAATTGATCATTGCAGCGCCATCTGTTGATCGACATGTTTTCAAACGTAACCAGCATAGGTTTTCATATTGCTCCTCTCATATACTAGTTTAGTCCAATTATATGAAATAGAATCTCAGATATAGCCTTTTCCTTTACTGGAGAAATTGCAGCACATTAAACCATCTATCGGTCGATATGCACTCAAATTTTTCATAATGGCCCTCTCACAAATCTATTATTGAATATTGCCACAGATTTTGTTCGATTATATATAATAGAACCTGAAATATAGCCTTCCCTTGAATGGGATTATTCGCAATATATCAGCAACACCTGTTGAGAAATTTGTACTAAAAGTTGATAGGCACTAATTTATATCCTAATGAAACTATATATAAATTTATATAAAATTCTTTGCTGTACTTTCTGAAATGCTGCTGCCACAAAATTTCTGTCTCACACAGAGAGATAGACGGATAGACAGACATTTTCTAAAAATGGTCAAATTGTGCTTTGGATTTCTAAAAGCGTGTAAACCCGTCAAAACCGGAAATCAAAATTTTTTACTAATCTCATACTTTCTTCTATTTAGTATAGAGTAAAATAAAAATTATGATATATGAACATGTCGAACATACGACTAAAGAAAATGTCTTATGCTCACCGATTTAATTATTTTAAGATTCTCTATCGAGAATGAATAAAAACACAATAGTCCAGCTCTAACAATTATAGTTAACTGACAAAATTTCAAATCAAATGACAACATCTTATTAAAAAAAAAAGAACTAGTATGTTGTGGCCACCACAAGACTTTCTCCTATATTTCCCTATACAAATTCACTCAATAACAATATTAATAAAAGGTTTTTTTTCGTTAAAAGTAAAAAAAAAAAAAAAAAATCGATAACTTTGTTTTAAATTATCACATATTTATAGTTCAACCATTCGTTTTAAAGGTATTGATGAGACCTTCTTTCGAAAGACACCCATTTTGAAAATTTACCCCCGCCCCCTCCGCCCAAAGGAAGCGAAGCCCCCACATGCACAAATTTTTTTTCTTAATTAACTACTACTATTATCAATAACTCATATTAATTTTACAAGTACAGGTTAAGAATAACTCTCATTATGTACATTTATACGAAATTTTGACCTATATGCCATGTTAAAAATTTAGAAAAAATACGATCACAGCGCCACCTGTTGAGCGATTGATCCCCAAATCTAATCAGCACCAGTTTATGACTAAATACCGAGTTTGGTTAAATTTCGTTTACAAAAAAAAAAAAAAAAAAAAATGTTAAAAGTAAAAAAGAAATCGATAACTTTGTTTTGAATAATCACAGATTTATAGTTCAACATTCGTTTTAAAGGTATTGACGAGACCTTTCGAAAGATACCCACCTTGAAAATTTACTCCCCTCGAGGGGGGACTTCCCCTCCAGGGTGGGTGGCGATTCTCCTACACATACAAAAAAATTTTCCCAGCTGACTATCTCTATTATAAATAATTCTTGTAAATTTCCTAATGATTACTAAAAAATAATTCTCTTTATGCACATTTACACAAAATTTTGTCCTGTATCACTATGTTAAAAATTTAGAAAAAGATGGATGGCAACGCAACCTGTAAAACAATTTTTACCAAAAGTTGATAGGCACTAATTTATGTCAAGGTGCAACTACATACCAATTGGTATGAAATTCTGTGCAGTAGTACCTGAGATACAGTTGCCCCAAATTTTGTCTCTCTCTCTCTCACACACACACAGACAGACAGACATTTTCTAAAAATGGTCAAATCGTGTTCTACAGCTCTCAAAACGTGTAAATCCATTAAAAACACGAGATCAAAAATTTTTACGAATGCAATACTTTCTTCTATTGAATATAGAAGAAAGTATTATATTCGTAAAAATTTTCGACCTCAGGGTTTTGATGGATTTACACGTTTTGAGAGCTGTAGAACACGATTTGACCATTTTTAGAAAATGTTTGTCTGTCTGTGTGTGTGACAAAATTTTGTGGCAACTGTACCTCGGGAACTACTGCATAGAATTTCATACAAATTGATATGTAGTTGCACCTTGGCATAAATTAGTGCCTATCAACTTTTGGTAAAAATTGTCTTACAGGTTGCGTTGCCATCCCGCTTTTTCTACATTTTTAATATGGTGATATAGGACAAAATTTTGTATAAATGTGCATAAAGAGACTATTTTTTTGTAATCATTATGAAATTTACAAGAATTATTTATAATAGAGATATTCAACTGGGAACAAATTTTTGTATGTGTAGGAGCCTCACCGCCCCCCCGGAGGGGTGGGGAATTCCCCCTCGAGGGGAGTAAATTTTCAAGATGGGTATCTTTCGAAAGGTCTCGTCAATACTTTTAAAACGAATGATTGAACTATAAATCTGTGATAATTTAAAACAAAGTTATCGATTTTTTTTTTTTACTTTTAACGAAAAAAAACAGTATTTTTTTTTTTTAACGAAATTTAACCAAACTTGGTATTTAGTGGACCCCTGACATAAACTGGTGCTGATTAGATTTGGGGATTAGTCGCTCAACAGGTGGCTCTGTGATCGTATATTTTTCCTAAATTTTTAACATGGCAGTATAGAACAAAATTTCGTATAAATGTACATAATGAGAGTTATTCTTAACCTGAGATTGTAAAATAAATATGAATCATTGATAATAGTAGTATTTAATTAGGAAAAAAAAATTGTGCATGCGGGGGCATCGCTTCCCCCCCCCCCTGGGGAGAAGTACCCTCCGGGGGAGGGTAAATTTTCAAGATGGGTATCTTTCAAAAGGTCTCGTCAATACCTTTAAAACGAATGGTTGAACGATAAATATGTGATAATTTAAAACACAGTTATCGATTTTTTTACTTTTAACGAAAAAAAAAAAAATGAAAAATCGTTTTTTTTTTTTTTTTTTTTTTTTTTTTTCTTTCTTTCTTTTTTAGTATTGTTGCTGAGTGAATTTGTATAGGAAAATATAGAAGAAAGTTTTGTGGTGGCCACAACATACTAGTTTACTGTAGCTGAAGAAACAGTGATTTGAAGCACGATCTCAAAAAGAGCAATAAGCACAGAAAATCAGAACAAATAAGTCACAATAAAATTAATCAAAATCAAAATCTAATTTTGAATCCTACTTTTTGTCGCTGAAAGAAACAGACCAATAAGATAAATTGAGAAGCAATAGTTTAGTGTCAATACATAGGTTATAAAACTGCGTCACAGAACTGGCGTTTAAAATTAGTAAGTACAAAACTTTGAACAATCATCATAAAATGAAAGAACTCGAGTTCTTGCATTTTATGGTCTTTCTTCAAAGTTTTGTACTTAATACACAGGTTAGTCAAATTCCTTACCGATACCTTTTGTCCAAAATTTTCTGGACTAATCAAACTTTATGACCCGCATTTTCAACCTTTTTGTAGAGGCTTCTTACATTCTGTTGTGTGCAAAAACTTGCGTTCAATATTTCGTCACCTGTGAAAGAGGTGATATCAAAACACATAATCTGATTCTTTTTTTTTTTTTCTCTTTCTTTTATTATTTAGGACATGTTTGTCTTTAGTGCTCATTGCACTTTCTTTGATTGTGCTTTAAACAAAAGTTTCACCCGCTACATTCACCGAAAAATGCCGTTTCTAGTTTTTTATTCAAAAAATTACGATACGATTAAAAAAATAAATAAAATGTTGTTATTAATTTTTTTTTATTTTTTTTTTTAGCTATAATTGTAATTGTAAGAGCAAGACTATTTCTGTTTCGCCTTATTCTCGAGTACATATCTTTAAATATCAAAAACCAAGCTTACATGTGTATTATTATTATTATTATTATTATTAAAAATAATCTGGTGTGTCACTCACACGACTTTCTCTTACCCTGAAATTTAATACTTAAATACAGGTTGGAGACTAAGAGGTAAGATAACGAGTACTGTTATGTAAACCTATGTTAAATCAATTGAAATTAGGCTTTAGAAGAGTTTATATAATAAATAGTTTTGCGTGAGGGGGCTACCTCAACACCCGTTTCAGTACAGCACCTACATTTATATATGATTAAAATCTGTTATTAAAATTAAAAGTTCACTTAAATCTATTCAGACAACTTTCAAACGTAACATTCTTTGAAACTTATGAGTCTTGATCAAACTTTTCCAGCAACAAACTTACATTAATTTGAAAATGCAACTTTTGGATCCCCTTAAGTTATTTGTTTTTAAGATACTCTAAGAAACACAGACAAGGATCAAACGTTAAAAAAAACTTGACAAAAAACAATCGATGAATATTTAGCAACTCTGCTTACCTGGAATTTCCCCATAGAAGTAATGTATTTGAATTCTCTTGGGTATCCCTGTACAAGAACCATTTGAAATTCTGCTACTATTTGTTCTTGAGATATGGTGATAACAGAAAGACACACACGCATACACACACATACACAGACAGACACACAGACCAACCACTAAAAACATGAATTTCGGATTCAGGGGACCTCAAAAGTGGAAACATAACAAAAATCCACTTTCGAAAATTTGATCCAAAAGCAATACTTTCTCTACTTTATGGGTAAGAGAAAGTAAAAAATGGTATCTGTTAAAAGTTTTCAAAATAATAGTTTTTCTACAAAAATTTATTCTTTAATCTTATCTTTGTCTTTATTGTGATTAATAATATAAGAATCCAGTACATATCTGTATTAAATTTACATGTGATATTTAACAATTAAATCGCTATTAAAAACCTAGATAATCAAATTTTGTATTTAATTTATAAAGAGAATTATTCGAATACTTTTACAAACTTTATGCTCTTATTAATTTTCCTATTTAAGCTCATTTCTAAAATCAATTTAAGAACTCAACAAGTTTACGCTTAAATTAATCTCGAATTTCACCAGTCACTGAGCTGAAGACATGAACGATGAAATGAATTTATTCGTGTAATTAAAGCAGCTGAAATGTTCGTGTTCATAAATATCAAATACCTCTGCCTTTAAAAGAGTGTAACCTGATCACAATTTAGTCTCTTTCTAGTTACAAAGTTTTAAAAACTAGTATGTTGTGGCCACCACATGACTTTCTTCTATATTTTTACATACAAATTCACTCAGTAAAAATAATTTATTAAAATTATTATTTAAAAAAATTATCTTTCATGATTATGCAGACGATTTCCATATCACAGAAGTAGCATAACACTAAATATCCAAAAAAAAGTCACTTTTATTCTAAATATTAAATTTTTTTGTTTGTTAAAAATCTGTAACTTTATTTTAAATTATCGCAGATAAATGGTTTAACCATTCGTTTTAAAGGTATTGGCGAGCTCTTTTGAAAGATACCCCTCACGAAAATTTACTTCCCTCGAGGGGGCCCCAGGGGGGAGGCGAGATTCCTACATACAGAATTTTTTTCCCCCAGTTAACTATTACAAATAATTCTTTTAAATTTCATAATATTTATTAAAAAAGAATTATCTTTATGTACATTTATACAAAATTTTGTCCCAGACCATCATGTTAAAAATTTAGAAAAAGTGGGATGGCAACGCAAGCTGTTGGACAATTTTTACCAAAAGTTGGTAGCCACTAATTTATGTCAATGTGTAACTACAGGCTAATTTGTATGAAATTCTGTGCAGTAGTACCTGAGATACAGTCGCCACAAAATTTTGTCACACACGCACACAGGCAGGCAGACATTTTCTAAAAATGGTCAAATCGTTGTCTACAGCTCTCAAAACGTGTGAATCCCTCAAAACCCCGAGGTCGAAAATTTTTACGAATCCAATACTTTCTTCTGTTGAATATAGAAGAAAGAAGTAATATATTATTATATTTTCATCAGACTAGTTGAAAAGTAAAATATTTTCAATTGTAGTAATCTCTTCCATTAAAATAATTTTCTTACTTCAATAATAAATAAGTGCAACATTAAATCTCTGATAAGAATATTACATTTCTAAGGGTTTCTTTTTACAAGAATACTAACACTACTTTCTTAGAAGAAAGAAGTGTCAATATATTTATATATATACAAGTGTTGGACAAAATAATGGAAACACTTTCATTTTTACTTTCTTCTATATGTGTATATAGAGAAAGTATTGGATTCGTGAAAATTTTCGAACTCTCGTTTTCTATAAATTTACACGTTTTGGGAAGACCTGAACACGATTTGACTGTTTTTAGAAAATGTCTGCCTGTCAGTCTCTGTGTCTGTGTTCACAAATTTTGTGGACGCTGTATCTCATGAACCAATGAACGAAATTTAATCAAACTTGGTATTTAGTTGGACCTTGATATAAACTCGTGCTGATTTGTGGAACAATTGCTTAACAGGTGGCACTGTGATCGCATTTTTTCTAAATTTTAAACATGGCAGTATAGGACAAAATTTCGTACAAATGTACATAATAAGAGTTATTTTAATCGTGTGATTGTAAAATTAATATGAATTATTGATAATAGTCATAGTTAACTTGGAAAACATTTTTGTGCTTGTGGGAGCATCGCTCACCCCCCCCCCCCCTGAGGGGAAGTACCCCCCACGGGAGTAAATATTCAATATGGGTATCTTTCAAAATATCTCGTCAATACCTCTAAAACGAATGATTGAACTATAGATCTGTGATAATTTAAAACAAAGTTATCGATTTTTTTATCTTTTAACGAAAAAAAATTTGGGGGTGAGGGGAATAATTTCTTCTGATTTGCAAAAAATTGACATCTTTCGGCATTTACTGATAATATAATACTGTCAGATAAAATTCATCTGCATTTATAATGGAAAATAATTTTGATAATTTAATAAACAATTTGTATTGAATGAATTTTGTGTAAAAATATATAGAAGAAAGTCATGTGGTGGCCACACCATACTAGTTTTTTATGTTTTGTCGAATATCTTGAAAAACACTTACTGTGTTGTTCTTGAATTTTGAGATTAAGAAAAATATGGTTTTTCTAATATTTTTCAACAAAGATTTTGTCACGAAGATCCGTAGAGGGCGAAAAACAAATTCAATAAAATAAAATGTACTTGTGATTACCCTGTATGTGGAAGTGCGTCCATTCATATGCAAATTTTATCGTAGCTAGAAGTGTTATATTTTATTCCTATGTAGAGTTTTGTGAAGCTAACTTAAATATTTAAAAGTTATAAATATTTTATTAAAAAATGCAAAAAAATTTTTGCAAGTTTTTACTTTATAACTCTAGAGTTTTTTCTCCGAATTTCATGAAACTTTCATAAAATATCACAACATATGCCTAAATCGTTATACTATAGTTTAAAATAAATACATTTAATATTCAAAGAGATGTGGACAGTTATAGTAAATAATCTATTACTGCGCATGCGCGATCTGTAGTTTAATGCTCAACTGTATAGAGTACCTCATAAAAAAATTCCAGTTGAAAATCATGAAAATTCATAGGATATCTGTGATTAAATGAGCTGTTTTTCAGCTGTTTTCTAAAAAGACTTTTCCGATAAGGGGTCATTCACAAATGAAAATTTGTATCAGAAAAAAACTATGCTACACAATTAAATTTAATACAATATTTATGATTCTTTATATATATATATATATATATATAAGTTAATTGTTTGAAATGAGAAATGAAACATGAAAAATGAAATGTTTTTTCTGGTACAAATTTCCATTTGTGAATGACTCCTTATCGTAAAGAGCTTTTTAAAAAGCAGCTGAAAAACAGTTTATTTAATCACAGATAAATCTCTATGAATTTTCATGATTTTCAACTGGATTTTATTATTATTATTATTATTATTATTTATTTATTTATATTTTTTGTGCGTGTGTGTGACGTACTCTATACAGTTGAGTATTAAACTATATTAAAGTTTTTTTTTTTTTTTTTGTTAAAGTCCACGCATACGCTGTAATAAATCATTTACTACAACTGTCCATATCTTTTTGAGCGTTAAATGTATTTGTTTTAAACTATAGTATGATGATTTAGGCATATGATGTCATGTTTTCTGAAAGTTTCATAAAATTTGGAGAAAAACTTTTAGAGTTATAAAGTAAAAACTTCGAATTTTTTTTTTTTTAATTTTTTAATAAAATATTGACAACTCTTTAAATATTCGAGCTAGCCTCACAAAACTGTATATATGTATAAAATATAACATTTATAAACACTTCTAATATTTGTAGATGAATGGATGCAATTCTAGTATAGGGTAATCACAAATATTTTTTATTTTATTAAATTTGTTGTTCATCCCCTAAGAGCGTTAGTGACAAAATCTTCGCTGAAAAATATAAGGAAATACATGTTTTATATAGTCTTAAAATTCAAAAGCAAAACACTAAGTAATTTTCAAGAAATTCGTCAAAATGTAAAAATATCTGGAGTGGTTCCACTCGACTTTCCGAACCTTAAGAAATTAACAGTTGTATAAATGAATTAAAGTAAGGCAAGACATTAAATAAATAAAAGTGAAAATTATAATAGGTTGTGTGAGTATTTTTCTCCATTCTTTAATTTTACGCTATTGCACTTCAAATAATTTGAGACCATAGATCATAATGTTAAAGAATTTTTCGTTGTGTATCTGTAAAAATCTATGAATGCTAGATTCACCAAAATCTATATAGTTCGTGCAACAGTGACTTATAACATGCGTATAAATTTTCAGCTCAGACGAAAAAGTTGTTTAGACCCTATTACACTTTAAATAATTTCGGCCCATAGACCATAATGGTAAAGATTTTTTCTTTGTATCCCTGTAAAATAATAATAATAATAATAATAATAATAACAAGTGCTAAATTCACCAAAATCTATACAGTTTGTGACACAGTGACTTATAACATGTGTATAAATTGTCAATTCAGTTGATTAAGGCGTTTAGGAACTATCGCACTTTAAATAATTTGGATCCATAGACCATAATAATAAAGAATTTTTCCTTGTGTCCCTGTAAAAAAAACTATAAAAGCTAGATTCACCAAATTTGATACAGTTCGTGTAACAATGAGTTATAACATGTGTATAAAGCTCCCTTCAAACTCTGGCAACGATGCAAGCTTCAAAAGTCTTAAATTATCCATTGTCCAAAAGTGACCCTTGAAGTTTTGCACACATTTACAATGAAGGACATTACTTTTTATTGCTCTTTTACAAAAGAGACCAGTTCCCATGCAATTATAGCACTAGGGGGTTTGTGAGCGAGGACTCGAGTGAGCTTCGATTCTCAAAAACCACATCAAAGAAATATCAATTGAACCGAAATTTCAGCTTTCCAAATTGCCAGAGTTTGAAGGCAGCTTAAGTTTTCAGCAAAGACGAGTAAAGGCCGGTTTTCACCAAGGTTGAAACTTCGAGGTTCAAAAAACCATTAATCACGCTTCCGACACAAAGAGCCAAATGTCTTGTCATCAACTGTAACCTTATTTTACCAGATTGCGCAGTTACTTCACAGGAAAGCATTCAGAATTGACAAAGATATCTGCCTCTGTCTCCTCAATTATCTCAGTAGGGGGTTAGTGCCAGGGACTTCTCCGTCCGTCCAATCACGTTCGACAGTTTAGAGCCCGGCTGACCACATCAAAAGGTTCTGAATAGCACCGCTCCAACTAACCGCTAGTGGAAACCGGCTTTAAGGCGTTTAAGCCCTGGTTTTTAAGAACACAAGAAGCAAACATCAACGTTTCCGACGCCGCGACGCTCCAATCAGAGGCTCCTTGATATCAGCGCTGGCGTTGAAACCGCAGAACAGAGCGTCATGACGCATGCGCAAAGACGCCGAATACGTTGACGTTCGCGTTTTGTGTTCTAAAAACCAGGGCTTTAGACACTATCGTTTTTTAAAAAATTTGGTCCCATAAGCCATAATGATAAAGAAATTTTCTTTGTGTCGCTGTAAAAAAATTATAAGTTCCAGTTTCACCAAAATCAATAAGGTTCATGCTATGGTGACCTATTATATACGTACCAAATTTCAGCTCATTCTAACAAAGCGTTTAATCGCTATCGTGTTCACTCCTATACATATGCACACACACACACAAACATCATCGTAAAAATAATAAAAATGAACTCAGGGGACCTCAAAACGTACAAAGCACCAAAATCTCAAAATTAGATTTTTGACATGATTACAATACTTTCTTTACATATGTATGTTCGGAAAGTAAAAATGAAAATGTTTCCATTATTTTGTCCAACACTCGTATAAATCCGTTAATATTTGAAAACTTAATAAATCACGGAATAATGTACGTACTGAAAATTGACATACATGCTTGAAATGACATGGGGTTTTATCGAAACCAAAAGTGGAAAAATGTAAAAAAGTGAAAAATATTAAAAATATTAAAAATATAAAATGACTTCATTCGACTTTCCAAACTATTAGTAATTAATAGATGTTTAAATAAATTTAAATAAGAGAAATCATTAAATAAATAAAAGAGAAAATCATAATAGGCTGTTTGAGTATTTTTTGATAAATTGCAAGTCGTTTAACAGATCGTAATGTACCCATATTCTTTTCTGCGTCTTGTGAAAGAAAGGTAAATGTTAAGCTCGCAATATCAAATATTTATCTGTTATATGCATATCTTTTAAGCAATATAACAGTATTAAAGTGAACTTTAAATAGTTTGATCCCACTGACCACAATGTGTAAAAGTTTTACTTTGTATACCGGTATATATATATAAAGTCCTAACTTTAGTAAATCTATGTAGTTCTTTCGATAATAACCTATGCCTACCAATTTATATCTTAATCGAATGTAAAGTTTAGGCGCTATCACACTTCAAATAGTTTAAACCATTTTGCCATGATCTTAAAGAATCTTTCTATGTGATCCTGTAAAAGAACCGTAAGTCCCACTCTTATCAAAATCTATACAAATCATGCGATGTGGACACATAAGATACCTATCAACTTTTAGCTCAATCGAATAACACGTTTAGACTTTATAGTATTTTAAATAATTTATATCCATAGGCCATTATTATAGAGAATCTTTCTTTGTTTCCCTTTAAAAAACAACTATAAGTACTATATTCATCAAAATCTATACTGCTTGTGTGACTGTGACCTATAATATTCCTATCAACTTTTAACTCGATAGCATAATTAGTTTAGACGCTCTCGCAATTTAGATAATTTGAGTTCATAGGCCATAATGATAAAGAATTTTTCTTTGTGTCAGTGTAAAAAAAAAAAAAAAAAAAAGCAGTGTGTGGGGACTGCCGATAGAAGTGAAAGCTAAGTAACTTGTGAATTGTATCGTCGAGCTATTAGATTATTATTTTCGAATTATTTTTGGTTTGTAAAGAAGTGTTTATGATCTGTATTATATGATTCGGCACAATATTTGTAGCTACCCAAATTAAATTAACTAAGCCTTATATTAGGTAAAAATATTGATTACTTATGAAATTATTTTAATGAGTAGCTAAGATACAAAAGAAAACCGATTCAGGATACCTCAAAACGTGTAAATCAGGTGAAATCTCGAATTCCACTTTCGATAATATAAAAGAACTTTAAAATATCTTTCGAATGATGTATTAAAAATAATTTAATCATAATTAGAATTTGAAATATTGGAATTTTAAAATATTACAGCGACATCTGGCGGTAGAAATTTCTGTAATCTACTGTTTGATTCCAAATCAACAAAACTTTCTAATGATGTATTACTTATGAAATTGTTTTAATTAGTAGCTGAGATACAAAAGAAAACCCATTCAGGAGACCTCAAAACGTGTAAATCAGGTAAAATCTCGAATTCCACTTTCGATAATATAAAAGAACTTTAAAATATCTTTCGAATGATGTATTAAAAATAATTTAATCAAAATTAGAAATTGAAATTTTGAAATTTTAAAATATTACACAGCCATCTGGCGGAAAAAAATTCTGTAAGTTACTGTTCGATTCCAACTCAACAAAGCTTTCAAATGATGTATTACTTATGAAATTATTTCAATTAGTAGCTGAGATACAAAAGAAAACCCATTCAGGACACCTCAAAACGTGTAAATCAGCTGAAATCTCGAATTCCACTTTCGATTCTCATGGAAAGCCTTCGCTGACGATGACGCGAGTTTCATGATTTTTGTTCTATTATATTGTTTTTTCCTATCTTTTGGATCTTGATCTTTGTGCTTTCTTTAAAAACTACTATTTACACTTTATGAATGATATAAACTATCAATTTGCTTCTAAATTAGTAAATTCAACTCTGCCTGGAATTTTAACTCTATTAATAATAAATCTAGCTTCAAATAAAATATATTAAATTAATAAATATTAAGATTCTATAAATTACAGATTTTTTGTGTATAAAAGACTATAAAATAAAATAAAGAAATAAACAAAAAAAAAAACTCATGTCTAAATTTAATTTGAACCTATTATCTTTACCAGTAATTTATTATATATATATATATATATATCAAGTTTCTAAAATAAGGCCAAAAGATAAAAAAAAAAAAAAAAAAATCCAGGGTTTTCCCTGGTTTTCTCATAAACTGCTAAATGCAACTTTTATAACAATCAAATTTTTGGTATCCTGTCAGAATTGTCTACTAAAAAATTACAAGAAAGCACCAGACTTTTTCTTTAATAAAAAAAAAAACAAAATTGGCCAGTATCGTATAGTGTCAAAAAGAAGATTTAAAATCGTTACTTCACCTTTCGATTTAGCTCTCACAAATAAAATATAATTTACTTTAAACAAAATAAAAACCTGCGTTGTGTAACATTAAGAAACCCAAGTAAAAATGAAGGACAATGATGACAGCGTTGTTACTTTTATGTTACTATATTATTAAATCTCCTGGATAAAACTACTCCTTACAATAGATCAAATCTTACATTCATTAGAAATTTGTTTTATTTGACACCCTTTAATAGGTGAATGTATTAAAATTACTGCTTTCCTCTTTTGTTTATATACACATATATCTATAATGATTATCATTATTATTGTTGATACTTTTATGTCACATATTATTTTGTCATAGACCTCAATGTAAACAAATTTTATACCTAAATTTTTCAATACAACTGGACCCTTCAGTACACAGACACCACAAATACATAAACAAGAATAAAAAAAATTTTATTTTTTCTTTCAGACTGCACCTGAAAAGGAAAAATTTACCACCTCAACCTTCTTTGGGAATCGTTTATTGACCAGATTTTAAATCCTAATATCTAAGTCACAAGATTTGACTATACAACCTATTTAACTTCAATCTATATATATTCTTTTTTTTTTCTTTTCACAATTCCCAATCAGAAGGTTAAAGTCGCTAACTGAAGATGTCCAGTTACGATTTTATTTAATGATTTCATTTGAAAAGAATGTTCCTACAACCTTTAATAAATGGATATAATCCTTGTCGTTAAACTTTCCCAACAATAAAATTCAATCTATTTTTTAGAAGACAAATCAATACAAGCTACATTTATTCTATATTAAAGCCTTTCTATTAAAAAGTTATAACAGAGTTAACTAGCTCTAACTCAATATGTGTATCTATAATTCTCATTAACAAATTCATCCTACTCCAGAATAATAAAGGTATGCTGTCATCACTGTACATCATTGGGGACTTTAATTTTTTGCCCAAATATTATCATCTTACATACTTTCTATACAATTAGATTTTTCTCTTATTGGTTATCTTTCCTTTCGGCTAAATAACATAAAAATTTCTAACCTAAGAATTCTCTAATGAATTAGAGAACCTATTCCAATAATTAAAAATATGTATTTAAAACGATGACTTAATCTTAGAAACTCCAACTCAAGCATATTATGATATAATCTAAAATAGTTAAAAAAAATACATAACAACAGAATCTATAAAAAAAAAAAACAAATTCTCTTAAAGTAAAAAAAAAAAATGATATTTATTTATCATAATATCCTCCACTAAAACCAAAACATATGAAAATTTGGAAATATATTACGATCTTTTACAATGGCTGATATACAGCTTTTCCTCTTTTTCCAAAAACAGTACATACAAAATATAAATGTAAGAATCCTAGAGTATTATACATTTTTCTAATAGTTATCTTTTAAAACACCAATAACTAACACTGCTTAAAATTTTGAGAGTTCAAGATAGTTACTCTAGTAAATTTTTTTTTTTTGTTAAATACACACAATAAATAAATCATAAAAAGGGTTAATTAACTTACGATGAAGGCTTTTCCTAGTTGAGGCTGTCGGTCCTTTGACGAATAAGGAGTCTGGCTGTTAGGTATAAGGGCTTTCATAACTTAACGCTGGGGCTTTACTTGACAAGGGCAAGGATGGTAGGCGACCTAGTGGGTATGCTGACAGAAGAAGTACTCCTTCACGCAGTTGATTATCGGCTGGGGCTTTCGGCGACCTAGTGCGAACGCTACTAACATACTGACGATGGTCTTAAAGCCGCCCCATCTCCCACCTTAATAAGGTCTTCATTGATGGGGTGGTCGGCTAGGTAATTCCATATAATAAATATTATTTGATACCCGCTTGGGGTGGCTGGCTTCCACCGGCGAAAAGGAATCTGGATCCCTGAATACTTCCCGTCGACTCCAAACGTCGGGGTTAGCCGAGACTCGCTTGCATCGCTGTCAAAATCCCTCCGATGGATACTTTCCTCCGCCGCTTCCCGGCCTGCAGAATCGTTACGGGAGCGTTTTTTGAGAACAACTTATCTCCACTTGATTTCGCGTGATCATACTCAATCTGAGATGCGTTCGTAAGAAGAGAAAATCAAATCTGAGATCCCGGAGGGAGCTTCTCCTCACTGCTGAACTACGCTGTACCTGTTAGTGTTCCGCGCACCTGTAGGTTCTCCCGGCACCGTTCATATTTTCCGTCCTAATAGAGGAGAGGGCGATTCGAGGATGTTGTTTCCTTCCTCACAAAAAAAGTTCTCTCAATTTCCACTAGCCGAAGGGGCCCCTCCTGTCTCTGGAGAGCCCCCCAGAGCCGTAGCTCTTTATGCTAGCTTGGTCTTGCCTCCAATGCCTCTATTTTTTTTTCTCAAAAAGCCTAGAACTAGGTCTCGAGTGTTGCCAACCCGCCTTTCTAAAATTATTCGTTGCCCAATGAGAAATAAAATAGTCTAAACCCCTCCTAGTCTCGAAATTCGTAACCTGCCCAATTGGTTAGATGCCCTTGTCCCAGGGCGTGCTCAATTCACCCCACACTGATGAAAAAAGAAAAACATTTTCTCCGATCCCCCGAGTCGCGGAGGGAAAGGAACGCATGGCAATTCTCACAAAATTCCATTCTTGAACCTTTTTTTTTTGAACTCGACAGATTTTCAGACATACCCTTGTCATAGACACGAATTTATGTAATCCTCAGAAACATAAAAAGTTTAAAGTTACTCCTCACCCCTTATGAACTTTGCCAGATAGCATTTTTTTGAGTCATCAACCACTCAGTTTCCCGGGAAAGAGATCACACAACGTGTTTTCTCAGAAAGCTTGGGGGGAGCCCAGTGAACATCACTCAACAACACCTGGAAAAGTCAGTCTACCCAAAACATCTTGTTTTCCGAGACGAAAATAAGCTAAGAGAATTCTTAAGTGCACTTTACTCCGCCAAGGAAGGAAACTTAGATGTTTTTCATAAAAATTTAAAAGAATAGCCTTGTAAAAAATTAGAAATGATAAATTTTTAAAATATAGTTTTCTGTGAAAGGCGTCAAAAAAAAAATACAAAAATAGACCCGTAAAAATGTACAAGTTTTGAATAAAAACTGAAACAGTTCTTGAAAAAAATTTTTAAAATATTAGCAAAATCTAAATTAACATTTAAAATATTAGCCCAAATTAAAATATTAAAATAAAGAAAATAGATTTTGTAGAAATTCAATTAACATTTAAAATATTAGCCCAAATTAAAATATTAAAATAAAGAAAATAGATTTTGTAGAAATTCTTCCTAACATATTACCCTCCCTTTTATGCAAAAAAAAAAAAAAAAAAAAAATTTTTTTTTTTTTTTGTGTCCTAAAATCTATAAATTTTTCTGAAGAAAAACGAAGAGAATGTTAGAGTGTCCCAGACGAACGTATAAATCAAACAACGATCCCAACGCTGCCTAGAACAACCGAACACTCGCCTCACCAGAAAACTCAAATCCGGCCGGATATCTGAGATCCTGGTCCTTCTCCACAAAAAAAAACTAAGTTCCCGGAATTAAAATTGCATTCAGTATAATAAAAGTAGCTTCTTTTAATAAATATATTCCTCACATAATGTCTAAATTAGTTTTTGAGTGATATATAACGTAATCCGTAACGAAAACGAGAAGCGAAAGGCAACGCTATCTATACCGTAGTGATGTAATCAAACTCGTTGCGATGTAAACAAACAACAGCTGTTTTCCTCTCACTCTGCGAGATCCCTAGCAGACGAGTTTTTTCTCCTCTCATCCTTCCAACGTTACGCGGTACCAATCAATCAAACCGCGAAGAACCCTACGAAGTTTCTCCTCTACCGTAGCCAACGGCTGTCAATCACTCAGTCTGACGAACCGATGAGAACATTTATCCTTCCAGTTGATGAGTCCTCCCAACCAACCAACTTGCTGACGCAGTGATGCAAATATTTCCAAAAAAAACTAAATTACTCGCTTTACAAAAAAAAAAGGACTATACATTCTTGGGATTGTAATTTTCCTAGGCAATAAGGGTTAGTAATCTAATTTATCGGACAGAGCCACAACCGGAAAAGCCTTTTACAGATTATGTGTTAATAACCATAATAAGAATAAGAAAATAAATGGACATCACAATAAGTAATACAATATATATATGCATGTATAATGAGGCTACATAGATTTGTTTTGGCCCACCGGTGGGCATAAGTTTACATACAATTAAATATAAGGAATAATAGGTGATATAAGTTGATAGGTATATAGTTACCCAGAAATACATAACACACATTAGTTTTTAAATATAAATAAATACTTAGTGACATCAAAAACAAACAAAAACAAATTGTGAAATCAACCCGGATGGTTTATTAACCTCTCCTTGCAATGGGATTACACCCGAAAAAACAATATACCAAGAAAAGTCCATTGTATATAGGATAAAAACAATCAAAGGTAAGAAGTCTTTCTCTCTCGCTCTCTCTCTATGCATACCCCCTTTTCTTTTTTTCTTTTTTTTTTTTTTTTTTTGACTTAGTAAGATAAAAAAAATATTTCTTCTAGAGAGAGTTTGTTTACATTTTATGAAAAGTGATACACCTCTAATAGATGTATATATAGACAAGAGATTCTCTTCCTTTTTCCCTTTCTCAGAAACTAACTGAATTTTGAAAAACACACTATCCACTTCTTACCTTATAGTCCTTAAAAATTAATAATCATGCAGTGCCTGTGATAAACTCCAGCCCACATAAAAAAATTGGAATGAGATCCCAGTATTTTAGAAATTTACATGCAAGGTAATTTTAGTATATACATACAACATAGCCTAACCTAGGACAGGGCAGCGCAAACAAATGATACAAAAAAAGAAAACGCAGCTTTAGTAATGAGAAACCCAAAAATTTTCTCCTGTGGTGAATTCGCACACAAGAATACACGAAACCGTATAATTATTTGAACTAACCTAAAAATTTTTGGTCATTTGAACAAAACACCAAACCACAAAAAGAGAAAAATGCAACTCGCATTTTTCAAACATAGAAGTGCGTAAAAAAAATTGACAATAACAAAATGTTTCACGCTTGAAAAATGCAGATTTCAAACTTACGAGTTTACATAAGCTAATATATTTATAGAAACGCAAAAAAAAAAATAAAATGAAAAAAAAATCAAACAAAAATGCATATTTACAACAATTTATATATACAAAATTTACTTTCTGCTTCTAAGTGAATATTGGTGAGTGGGGATTTTTGACGCAGTTTTTGAATTAGCTCTAGACATTTTCACTTTTGACTGGCCTAGCATATGCGAAAAATCCTGTTCCGCTTCACTAACAGTAGGAGAGACAGATTTTTGTTTAAACATCTGGGAAGGTAGGGTATGGCTGGGAATCGAACCTGTCCATTCCTCATTTTCTGCTTCACTAACAGTAGGCGAGACGTCTTGAGAGTTAAACACCTGGGAAGGTAGAGTATGACTGGGAATCGAACCTGTCACCTGCCCATCCAGTGTCCTATGAGGGGAATTTAACTCGAAAACAGTGTTAAAACCTGGCTGACCCTGAGAACTGTGAATAACCTGAGAATCACTTTCTGGTGGACCAACAAAATCTAAGAGAAATCGTTTTCTTCTCTTTTCTTTTCTCGCCAACCTATACCTTTCCCAAATATCCTCCACTACTGGATGTAGGTCTCCATTAACTTGTACCTGTGGTGTTGTAATGTTTTCTGTCCGTTCATTCGCTATACTATCTAAGACAGGGAATACGGGTTTATTTTCCATTTTCGATAATCTGTCAACATGCACAATTTGGATATTGTTTGGATTTTTCACTTCCTGTATCTCATAATTTACAAAACCTAGTTTTCTAATAACGCGAGAAGGACCTGAGATCTTCTTGTTAAATTTTTTACAAAGGCCTGGTTTAATAGCTGGAGTATACAGCATCACAAGATCTCCTACCTTTAAATGTTTATCAACAGCAGTCTTTTTCCTATAACTTTCCTGCCTTTCAGCTGATTTTTCTAATAGTGTTTTAGTTTGTAAGAATGTATGTTTCAGAGAGGGAATTAGTTGCTCACAGTATGAAGGGCAGTTATTATAATTAATGGGTTCTTTTTGACAGAAAATATTATAAGGAAGTTGAATATCTCTGCCGTATGTTACGAAAAAGGGTGTTTCATTAATTCTGGAATGTATACCTGACCTCATAGTTAAAAGTACAAATTTCAATTTATCATCCCAGTCATTATGATTGTTATTTACTAAATGAGCAAGTGCATTATTCATTGTTGCATGTTGGCGTTCAACTTTAGAATTACTCTGTGGGTGGTAACTGGAAGTGTGTCTGTGAGTAATTTGTAATTTACTGTATACCTGTGCTATTGCTTCGCTCATGTAATTTTTACCTTTATGCGTAATTATTTTTGTGGGTGCCCCATGTCTTGAGATAAAGTCTATCAAAGTTTCTGCTATGGTATCAGAGGTGATATTTTTTACTGCATAAGCTTCTGGCCATTTACTAAAACTGTCAACATACACTACAATATATCTATTTCCCTTTTCGGTAATGGGATAAGGACCACAGATATCTGAGTGTATGGTATCAAACGGTTTATTTTGAATTTCTAATCTCTGGAGCTCAGCTAATTTCTTAGGTTTGTGTGCCCTAAACTCTAAGCAAGATTGACAGGAAGCCACTAGTCTTTTAACGTCTGAATACATCCCTTTCCAGAAATAATTATTTTTTATCCTAAAAAATGTTTTGTAAAAACCCGCATGACATGCTACTGGAGATTCGTGAGTCATATGAAAAATCTTTGGGACAAGAGCCTTTGGCAAAACAATTCTTTCACCTCTTTCCTTTTTGTGAATTGGGTTAATTTTTTCGCACACAATAACTTCATTATTTACTGAAAATTTATAATTTTTAGGAGCAATGCCTTTACACAATCTAGCACTAACATATTTACACAAATTATCTTGACTTTGAGCACGCCTGATTTCCTCTAAAAACTCAACCTTAGTTAAGGTGTGTATTTCTTGATTGACATTTTCCAGTACATTACAGTCTATGGTAGGGTTATCCTCAACTTGTAGATCATGGTCAATAAACCTTGACAAGAAATCCGCTACGGAGTTACACTTTCCTTTTATATATTTGGCGACAAATTCAAATTCACTTAAAGCACATAACCATCTAGCAATTCCAGATGTGGGGTCCCTAAGTTTTAACGCATACGTGAGGGCCGCGTGGTCAGTGTAAATAATGAATTTTCGAGGGAAAATGTAACATTTGAAATACTGAGTTGCCCAAACCAGAGCCAACAGTTCTCTCTCAGTAGCCGAATACTTTCTCTCAACCTCTTTTAATTTTCTACTAGCAAATGCTACAGGGTGAGGAAAACCTGAATTATCATATTGACATAAAACCGCTCCCATGGCTTCTGCTGAACTGTCAGTATACAAAATAAAATCTTTTTTCATGTCGGGAAGTAACAAAGATGGAATTTTAGCAATTTCATTTTTCATATCTAAAAATTCTCGTTCAGCTTTGTCTGTCCATTGAAATTTAGACTTCTCCCTTGTCAAATTAGTTAAGTTTATTGTTCTTTTAGAATAATCACTTATATGTCTCCTATAAAATCCCACAGATCCCAGAAAAGATCTAACTTGCTTTCTGTTCACAGGTCGCTTAATTTTACTGATCACCTCAACATTTTTGTCTGCAGGAAAAATTTCACCGTTTTTAATGTTAAAACCAAGAAATGTTATTTGAGATTTTAAAAAATGGCATTTAGAGGGCTTTAGGCGTAAATTATGGGTTCTTAACCTATCAAAACCTAAATTTAATTTTTCAAAATGGGATTTTATGTCTTTAGAGGCGACACAGATGTCATCTATATAAATTAGAATGTTTAAATGTTGTAGGTCACTTAGAATAAAATTCATTAATCTTTGGAAGGCTGCGGGGGAAGATTTTAAACCGAATGGACTTCTGGTCCATTGTAATAGCTTATCGTGCGTCACAATTGCCGTAATATGTTGCTGATTTTCAGGTATCTTTTGCTGAAAAAATCCACTAGTAAGGTCTAAAGTGGTGAAATATTTGGCGCCTGCCAAAGAGTCTATTGTTTCAGAGATGTTAGGGATGGGGTAGTTGTCGCTAACTATTTTATTATTTAATTTCCTAAAATCACATGCTAGCCTAAATGAACCGTCCGCCTTCTTAACTAAAATAATGGGGGATGCATATGGAGAATTAGATGGCACAAGAATTTTTGCTTCGATGAGTGTATTTATTTGTTTATTCATTTCCTCTCTTAAGTTGTAGGGAACTCGATAGGGAGAACTCCTAACAGGGGTGTCATCACTTAAATTTATGTTGTGCATAACAGTGTCACACCCTGGTAAATCAAGTACTGAGGCAGCAAAAACATCCGAGTTCTTTTGTAAAAATTTCTGTACCTCCTCTTTTAAATTTTCAACTAAGTGATCTAATTTAAACTCGGTGTCCCATTGCAAATTTATATTTTCCAACGCTCCAATTTCTGTCACTTCGCCAAAGTTTACTTGGGGTTTTGGCTCTTCCTCCCCAATTTCCTCTAAGTACCCAAGTTGACAATTTTTATTTAAATGAAACGGCTGTTCTGTTAAATTTAAAACCTTTACATACAACTTATTCGGGTTATTTAAGCAAACCGTATGACTAATGACAATAGAATCAGAGATAAATTTATGAGGGTAAATAAACACATTTTTGGAACTAGAATTGTTCATGTTTCTTACTTTTACAGGTATTACTGATTCTGAGAGAGAAGGAATAATTTTTTTTGTTTTTGCATATATAGGGATAGGGTTGAGCATTGCAGTGCCAAAATTAACAGACTGGTCTTGTTGAGACCAAACAAAACTTCAAAATTATCTCCCGTAAGTGTTTTGTTTTTGAAATCTACTTTAACATTGTATTTATTAAGCCAAGGTATCCCTAAAATAACTTGAAAACTTGGAGATAGAGAGCCTTCACATAGGGCAAATGTGTCAGAAAAGTCATTTTGTCTTAATTTAAACTGTAGCTCTGCCTTATTTCTTAAAGTAACTTCACCGCCTAAAAGTGTTCTGAGAGTAGCGGAATATGTCTGTTTACTTACTCCCCTAGTTTTTTTAACACTATTACTAGTTATCAAATTACAGGAACACCCTGAATCGATTAACACATTATGATGTTTACCCTGATAGAAAAATGATAGTATAGGCAGTTCATTTACAAAAGATTTGTTCCAACCTGAATAAAAATATTCAGTATTTTGAGGTATTTGTGTTGAAGGTGCAGGATCCCAAGCCGCTACCTCCCTAGGTGAGATCCCTTCTAGTTTAAAGGTTTATTTTCATGGTGGGTATTATTTTGCACTCTTTCTTCGGCTACTTGTGCACCTCCCCTACCCTGGGAACGATAACCACTTCTGAAAGTATAATTTTGAGAATTTTGGGCTGAGTTCCTACTCTGTTGAAAATCTTTCTGTCTCTTTAAACATTCGCTCTTGTAATGCCCGGCCTTACCACAATAATAGCACACAATGTCTTTTTTAGATTTCTGAGGCGGTCGCTCATCTCTCCTACTCTCGAGGCTTTGGACTTTTGAGGAAAGCTGTGAAACTTGTACTGATAAATCAGCAATAAGATTCGCTAGAGTCTGGTGGGGAGTTGCTGACCTATCCTGGGTCGCTACTTGGGCCGCACAGGCCAACTCAGCCACATAGCCGCTTGAGCTAGAGACTTGCTGGGTGCTAACCGAGAGAAAAGCTTCCTCTTCTGCGAGCGCAATGCGTTCGACTTCTTCAACCGTAGTAGGGGACCTAGCTATAACTCCTTTTCTTATTTCTGGCCTCAGGTTCTTTAGTAAAAGAGCAAGAAGCCACTCTCTTTCGGTTTGCGCTAAATTTTCGGGGGGGATTTTCTGCGCCTCTAGAGCCCTTCTAGCCCTAACTTTTGCCTTAGCCATAAAATCTGCCACCGACATGTCGGGTAACTGTACAAAGGACCAAAAATCGTGTATCATTTTGTGCAAATCCTCCTTTGCCCCGAACCTATCTCTCAATAATTTTTCTAAATCGCCGAAATCTTTAACATGCATCTTGTGGTCCCTGTACAGCTGCTGTGCTGCCCCTGCCAAGCGCTGAGTAGCAGCGAAGAAAAGCTCTTCCTGTTTCCATCCTAGGAAACGAGCAAACTCGTGAAATTTTGAAAAGAATTCGCCGACAGAAAAAGAGGGGTATCTCCCTGTAAAAACTGGGATGAAAGAGAGATTATCCAAGAGGAGTGCTCTTCCCTGGCACTGCGCGTTTTCCACCCCCACTGCCAGTGCAGCACTCGAATTCTGATTTTGTGCGACTAGGGAATCATTTTGGAGTACACTACCTCCCAGCTCTGAATCCACTTGAGTTTCTTTACTACTGGACCCTGTCATTTTTGCAATTTATCAGTACAATCTATTTATTCTAATTTTATTTTAGTCAGAGGTTAACAAAAAAAATTTATCTACCCCCTTTATTTATTTATATATATATATATATATATATATTTTTTTTTTTTTTTTTTGAAATAATAAGTCTAGAAAATTTCTACATTATGCATATAATTAAAGATAGTTTAGTAAAAGCTTAGCATTTAAACAGTTTACTGAGTACAAATTATCAAATCGTGTTTTCCTTTTTTTTTTTTTTTGTAAAATTTTTAAATAAAAATAGACTGAAAAAAAATTATTTTGTTATCATTAATTTTGGATCAAATTATATATATATATATTTGGGGCTAAGTGAAAAAAATATACTGAGAAAGAGCAGGACAAAAAAAAAAATACTCTTCCCTTGAGGGAAAAAACTTGAAAGGCAAGGAGAGGGCAAAAAAAATCAATACATAATACAGTTGTACTCTCTACTATTCCTATCAAATATTCAATTAAAGCATACACCACAATAACAAAAATTTAAAAAGGTCTAAATAATTCCACAGAATAAAACAATAAAAATGTTATTTACTTGAAAGAAGATTTTTCTTTTATATTCCCACATTTAATTTTTTTTTTTTTAATTAATACATCATACTGTTCCAATCACACTCTGTTAATGGATATAAATATACTTCTATAAAAAATCAATAAAAGCACAAAACACAATAATAAAATAATTTTGAAGAATAAAACAATGAAAAAATGTTATTTTCCCCAAAGAAGATTTATATCTATAATTTTGAGAAATATTATACCGCAATAACTGTGAGATCCTGGTGTGGCGGCACCATTTATTATATTGTTTTTTCCTATCTTTTGGATCTTGATCTTGGTGCTTTCTTTAAAAACTACTATTTACACTTTATGAATGATATAAACTATCAATTTGCTTCTAAATTAGTAAATTCAACTCTGCCTGGAATTTTAACTCTATTAATAATAAATCTAGCTTCAAATAAAATATATTAAATTAATAAATATTAAGATTCTATAAATTACAGATTTTTTGTGTATAAAAGACTATAAAATAAAATAAAGAAATAAACAAAAAAAAACTCATGTCTAAATTTAATTTGAACCTATTATCTTTACCAGTAATTTATTATATATATATATATATATATATCAAGTTTCTAAAATAAGGCCAAAAGATAAAAAAAAAAAAAAAAAAATCCAGGGTTTTCCCTGGTTTTCTCATAAACTGCTAAATGCAACTTTTATAACAATCAAATTTTTGGTATCCTGTCAGAATTGTCTACTAAAAAATTACAAGAAAGCACCAGACTTTTTCTTTAATAAAAAATAAAACAAAATTGGCCAGTATCGTATAGTGTCAAAAAGAAGATTTAAAATCGTTACTTCACCTTTCGATTTAGCTCTCACAAATAAAATATAATTTACTTTAAACAAAATAAAAACCTGCGTTGTGTACCCATAAGAAACCCAAGTAAAAATGAAGGACAATGATGACAGCGTTGTTACTTTTATGTTACTATATTATTAAATCTCCTGGATAAAACTACTCCTTACAATAGATCAAATCTTACATTCATTAGAAATTTGTTTTATTTGACACCCTTTAATAGGTGAATGTATTAAAATTACTGCTTTCCTCTTTTGTTTATATACACATATATCTATTATGATTATCATTATTATTGTTGATACTTTTATGTCACATATTATTTTGTCATAGACCTCAATGTAAACAAATTTTATACCTAAATTTTCCAATACAACTGGACCCTTCAGTACACAGACACCACAAATACATAAACAAGAATAAAAAAATTTTTATTTCTTCTTTCAGACTGCACCTGAAAAGGAAAAACTTACCACCTCAACCTTCTTTGGGAATCGTTTATTGACCAGATTTTAAATCCTAATATCTAAGTCACAAGATTTGACTATACAACCTATTTAACTTCAATCTATATATATTCTTTTTTTTTTTCTTTTCACAATTCCCAATCAGAAGGTTAAAGTCGCTAACTGAAGATGTCCAGTTACGATTTTATTTAATGATTTCATTTGAAAAGAATGTTCCTACAACCTTTAATAAATGGATATAATCCTTGTCGTTAAACTTTCCCAACAATAAAATTCAATCTATTTTTTAGAAGACAAATCAATACAAGCTACATTTATTCTATATTAAAGCCTTTCTATTAAAAAGTTATAACAGAGTTAACTAGCTCTAACTCAATATGTGTATCTATAATTCTCATTAACAAATTCATCCTACTCCAGAATAATAAAGGTATGCTGTCATCACTGTACATCATTGGGGACTTTAATTTTTTGCCCAAATATTATCATCTTACATACTTTCTATACAATTAGATTTTTCTCTTATTGGTTATCTTTCCTTTCGGCTAAATAACATAAAAATTTCTAACCTAAGAATTCTCTAATGAATTAGAGAACCTATTCCAATAATTAAAAATATGTATTTAAAACGATGACTTAATCTTAGAAACTCCAACTCAAGCATATTATGATATAATCTAAAATAGTTTAAAAAAAATACATAACAACAGAATCTATAAAAAAAAAAACAAATTCTCTTAAAGTAAAAAAAAAATGATATTTATTTATCATAATATCCTCCACTAAAACCAAAACATATGAAAATTTGGAAATATATTACGATCTTTTACAATGGCTGATATACAGCTTTTCCTCTTTTTCCAAAAACAGTACATACAAAATATAAATGTAAGAATCCTAGAGTATTATACATTTTTCTAATAGTTATCTTTTAAAACACCAATAACTAACACTGCTTAAAATTTTGAGAGTTCAAGATAGTTACTCTAGTAAAAATTTTTTTTGTTAAATACACACAATAAATAAATCATAAAAAGGGTTAATTAACTTACGATGAAGGCTTTTCCTAGTTGAGGCTGTCGGTCCTTTGACGAATAAGGAGTCTGGCTGTTAGGTATAAGGGCTTTCATAACTTAACGCTGGGGCTTTACTTGATAAGGGCAAGGATGGTAGGCGACCTAGTGGGTATGCTGACAGAAGAAGTACTCCTTCACGCAGTTGATTATCGGCTGGGGCTTTCGGCGACCTAGTGCGAACGCTACTAACATACTGACGATGGTCTTAAAGCCGCCCCATCTCCCACCTTAATAAGGTCTTCATTGATGGGGTGGTCGGCTAGGTAATTCCATATAATAAATATTATTTGATACCCGCTTGGGGTGGCTGGCTTCCACCGGCGAAAAGGAATCTGGATCCCTGAATACTTCCCGTCGACTCCAAACGTCGGGGTTAGCCGAGACTCGCTTGCATCGCTGTCAAAATCCCTCCGATGGATACTTTCCTCCGCCGCTTCCCGGCCTGCAGAATCGTTACAGGAGCGTTTTTTGAGAACAACTTATCTCCACTTGATTTCGCGTGATCATACTCAATCTGAGATGCGTTCGTAAGAAGAGAAAATCAAATCTGAGATCCCGGAGGGAGCTTCTCCTCACTGCTGAACTACGCTGTACCTGTTAGTGTTCCGCGCACCTGTAGGTTCTCCCGGCACCGTTCATTTTTTCCGTCCTAATAGAGGAGAGGGCGATTCGAGGATGTTGTTTTCTTCCTCACAAAAAAAGTTCTCTCAATTTCCACTGGCCGAAGGGGCCCCTCCTGTCTCTGGAGCCCCCCAGAGCCGTAGCTCTTTATGCTAGCTTGGTCTTGCCTCCAATGCCTCTATTTTTTTTTTCTCAAAAAGCCTAGAACTAGGTCTCGAGTGTTGCCAACCAGCCTTTCTAAAATTATTCGTTGCCCAATGAGAAATAAAATAGTCTAAACCCCTCCTAGTCTCGAAATTCGTAACCTGCCTAATTGGTTAGGGGCCCTTGTCCCAAGGCGTGCTCAATTCACCCCACACTGATGAAAAAAGAAAAACATTTTCTCCGATCCCCCGAGTCGCGGAGGGAAAGGAACACATGGCAATTCTCACAAAATTCCATTCTTGAACCTTTTTTTTGAACTCGACAGATTTTCAGACATACCCTTGTCATAGACACGAATTTATGTAATCCTCAGAAACATAAAAAGTTTAAAGTTACTCCTCACCCCTTATGAACTTTGCCAGATAGCATTTTTTTTGAGTCATCAACCACTCAGTTTCCCGGGAAAGAGATCACACAACGTGTTTTCTCAGAAAGCTTGGGGGGAGCCCAGTGAACATCACTCAACAACACCTGGAAAAGTCAGTCTACCCAAAACATCTTGTTTTCCGAGACGAAAATAAGCTAAGAGAATTCTTAAGTGCACTTTACTCCGCCAAGGAAGGAAACTTAGATGTTTTTCATAAAAATTTAAAAGAATAGCCTTGTAAAAAATTAGAAATGATAAATTTTTAAAATATAGTTTTCTGTGAAAGGCGTCAAAAAAAAAAATACAAAAATAGACCCGTAAAAATGTACAAGTTTTGAATAAAAACTGAAACAGTTCTTGTAAAAATTTTTTAAAATATTAGCAAAATCTAAATTAACATTTAAAATATTAGCCCAAATTAAAATATTAAAATAAAGAAAATAGATTTTGTAGAAATTCAATTACTATTTAAAATATTAGCCCAAATTAAAATATTAAAATAAAGAAAATAGATTTTGTAGAAATTCATCCTAACAGTTCACCCAAAAGTGCTCAACGCGCCTAAAGAAGTTTTCACTTCAAATGGAAAACCTTCGCTGACGATGACGAGAGTTTCATGATTTTTGTTCACCCAAAAGTGCTAAACACGCCTAAAGAAGTTTTCACTTCAAAAAGAAAAAAACTGCAAGGACTACAGTTTTTGTGACTGTAATTAATCGTGTGACAGCCCATAACATACCTTCCAACTTCCAACTCAATCAATCAAAGCATATAAACATTATCGTGTTTACTCACATATACATATACACACATAGATCACTCTAAAAATAGCAAAAAAATATCAGACCTCAAAACATATACATGCACCAAAATCTCATAGTCAAATATTTTCATGATTGCAATATCTTCCTTCTTACATCACATGTGTTCAGAAAGTAATAATTTAATTTACAGAAATAAGTGTCATTACAGTTATAAAATATAATTAATAATATAAATAAAGTATAATTAAAAGAGCAATGCGGGATTTTTGTTTACACTTTATCTTTTATAATCATTGAAATTTTTAGCATGAAAATAATATTTTAAATTAATATTTATCTGTGTTTCTTTTTTAGATGATTTCCTACATTTGACACATGTTTTGAAAAAGAAAGAATCAGTCCAATCTATCACCATCATGAAGAAAAAAAGTAAGCGATAAAAGGCTTCATTTAAGTCTATATTTCAATAACTTTAACTTCAATAAATAAATTTTAATATTTTTTATTTATTATTTAAAATTATGTCCATGTATACAATTGCTAAAAGTGTTACGATTGTTAAATAAAATTAAGTTAAGAAAACAAATAAAATCTTCAGCGCAAAACCTAAATATACATTTTTTATTAGAGTATTTTGGTTGTTCATAATATCTCTTTCAATGCTTATTTTAAATAAATCTTATATATATATATATATATATATATATATATATTTCTTTGGTTATATTAAATTTAATTTATTTAATACAATTAAACTGTTGGTATTTATATTAAAATTTCTTTTTAAGATGTAGCGATTAACCTATAAGCTTTATTTCATTCCCATATCATTTTTCGTCATGTCATGTCATTTTATTATTGCACTTACATGTGACTAACAGTTGATATGCACATGAGAACTTTTCACGTTTAAAAAAAAAAAAGTAAGGAAAGAGAGAAAGAAAAAAAAGAACCCTGAAAACTAAGGATTACCAAGCATTATTCATTAACGATAACACTGTTTTCCAAATTAAGCATATTTATTACAAGAAACAATATACAGTATGTATTGAATATATGTATCGAATAATTAAATACGAAATATTAGATTCCGTAATGATTGAAGTAAATTTTCTCATATTACATAAAAATTATATAAACCACAGCCAGAAAATGTTTTCGAAAGGGGTTCAAAGTTTACGTTACATGTTTAAAACAGTATAACATAAAAAATTTTGATAAATATGTAAAATTTCGGAAAGGGAAGGAGGTGGGGGGGGGAGATTGAACCCTCAAAATTCTCCCTTTGCTGCGGCTTTGACAATATAATTTTCTAAATCTCTAATTATGACACAAATGTAGAATTGTAGAATTTTTTTATGTTTAAGATTATGGTACAAGTTTATTGTTAAAATTTTCGTACTAGATTGAAACAAATTTTGGTGTTAATGTAGCTCACAAGGAATATTACCCATGTATTTGCCTCCGTTTTCAATGTAATTTAAATTTCTGATACATGTATTATTCTTTTTGATGTAAGAAATTTTTCATATGATTTTGATATATTTTACATTATTTATTGAAATTTTAAAAGCTATGAATTATTTATTTATTTCAATCCACAAAACCCTGAAAAGCTTATGCGCCAAACAGCTGTAAGCAATCAATAATGAAGTTGTCACAGATAAATGTTAAATTAATACAAATTCATAAGAAAATAGAACAATGTTGCGCAAATGAGAAAGAAAAAAATACAGTAACAATTAATGAAAATAACAAAGTAGCATAATAATAATACTCTCTGCATGCTTTACATATACATTCACATTGCATATAAATATTGTCTATTGGAAATAACTAGTGCAATAATTATAATTAAAGAAAAATTTTTGAAAACACTTTGTACCATGAACATAAAATAAAAACAGTATGCGAAAAGCACAGTTCGAAATAAAAAATAAACAGATTAAAGCCAAATTTGACAGGGTGTGGTTAAACCGTTCTAGGAAAGCAGTGTTACCAGATTGGGGATTTTTTGGGCTTCTGGGGAAAATTTTGGGGACCGAATGTTTGTGGGGAATTTTGAGGAGATTTCTGAAATTTTTGGGGAGAAATCTGGGAATTTTTTTAACTTTTCTTTACGTAAATTAGTCTACCTGTTAAGTTTACTGCACTACCAACTGCAAGGATTTGTCCCTACGCATAGGAATTTTCAAGAGTTTTTCTTTAGCATATAGGGGCTTTGAAAGTACCCCTTCTCCCCCCAGGACATCCCCAGGATATCCTGAAGATTAAAGTACATTTTGCGCACATCCTCAGCACTAAAATATTTTACACAGATTTAAAATTTTCCGATAACTAGTGTGTATATAAAGTTATTTTAGATTATGGGGATTTTTTTTCAAAAATGAGCGTTATTTGGGGAAACATTTGGGCTTAAATCGGTTAAATATATTAAATTTTTATTAGAATTGAATTGGGGATTAAAAAGAGATTTATTTAGGGGAATTTGAAAGTCTGTTTGTAAAAATTGACTGTTGACCATCTGGCAACATCGTCAAGAGTGAACCTGAAAATGTTCTGTGTGTGCCTGACGATCAAGGTCATTTCGGCCAGCATTTCCTTAGAAAATGAAATCATATCAAAATAAAAATATATATATAGTATGATTACACATTATAACTAGTACTAAATTTGGAATTTTAAATCAATTACTTTTATGATTCCATATACTTTTTGGGAATATATAAGTTATGATAATAAATGAATAATGGGAATTTTTCATTCTTTTAGAGCATAAAGTATTTAGTTGTTTACCATTTATCATTCAAGATCTCTGAGATTAAAAATATTTAGCCATATGTTAAAATGCATTGTCTCCATACATACATATGCATACATAATACATATATATATATATATATATATATATGTGTGTATATATTTAACATTAATTGACCCCCCCCCCCCCAAAAAAAAAAAAAAAAAAAAAAAAGTTAAGATTGTTGGATATTTGCAACAATCAAAATGTCATACAAATTGACTTGAAACAAAAGTATTCAACATTACAGATTAAATAGAAATTGTGAAACAACTGTTAACTCCTATAGAAAAGCAGCTCAAAACTACCGTTTAAAAGTAATAAGTAAGTACAAAACTTTGAATAAACACCATAAAATGCAAGAACTCGCAACAATTGTTTCGGGTCGAATGAAAACCCGATCCTCTAGTATTTACTTTCAACCCGAAGCAACTGTTGCGAGTTCTTGCGTTTTATGGTGTTTATTGAAAATTTTGTACTTATAACTGCTAATTTTGTCATGACAAAAGCTGACACCATATAAGGCTCCTATATATACGAGCTGGTGCATCAGGCATTTTGTTGCCTTAGGGTTGCAACATGTACCCAGCGCGTTTCTCTGATAAACAAACGACAAACTTTTTTTAATCGTCTTACGTTACTTTAGAGTAACTTGTTTTATTTTATTTTATAATTTTAGCTAGGTAAACTATGATATGGAAGTTTGTTTAGCGATAAACTGCTATAATCTTTCAAGAAGTGAATTTGGCGACATTTTGTAAAAGAAACAAAAACCGCCCTAACAACACATCTTACCCCAGTACATCCATAGGATATCCTCAAAATAAAATGACATCCTGAAAATGCACTGTGAAAAAAATGTGTTTTTAGAAATATTATTGTTGCTGATTGCTCTTATCTTGAACGGATTAGCTTCAGATCAAGATTTCTCAAAATCATTAGGGAACCGATAAAGACGCCAAGCAGGAATGCTGTCCTCTTCTGAGGCAAAAAAATGGCGGTGATGCGCCGGCCTATTATTTTATATAGGGGCTCTAACACCATATTCCTCATCAATTACGTATGCGTAAACTATTTGTCGTTTGGATACTTACCTCAGATTTTTGTTCTCGACAAGTTAAACTTTGGTGTAAAAACATAACGTAGTATCGCCATTTGTTGAGAATTTTAGAAATAATTTGCTTTCACTGTAATGTTGAAAATTTACAACAATCAACTAAATCGTCTCGTCTTAGCTTGAATGTAGATATGATATTGAATATTTATTTATGTTACAGATATGAAAATCCGTTATATAAAGGTTAACCCGTTAGTAGTCGCTATAGACAGCGCCACCTATTACAGACTGTGCACTTTTTATTTAACTCTCACCAATAATTTTAAGAAGTGATGTGATCAACATTCCTGCGATTTTATTCGCATTTTATGTATATCAAATGCTACTTCTAAAAATTTTTGGTGGCTATTGAATAACAAAATCTGGTAACACTAAAGGATGGGCGGCAAATCGACCAACTAGCGACTACTAACGGGTTAAATTTGAAGTAGATAATTATTTGTTTATTATTCAAATTCGATATACGGCTGAATATCACATAAGTGTGCATTTTGGATTTTTTTAAACTTTTTTTTCAAACTTTGTATTTTAATTTGAATTTTTTAAAATAAGTCCGTAAGTACATCTTAAATTAATTCTGAGTTTGACAGAGATCGATCATAATTTTTTTTAAATTTTATTGAAATTTTTCAAAAATAATTATAATTTTAATTATCTTATAAAATCAAAATTACCATTTATTTTTTTTATTTTTTTTTATTTTTTTTTTTTTTTTTTTTTGGTTCAGATTCATTAAAATATACAAGACTTAGGCTTTTCTAAAAAGTTCTTCTCATTTTAAAAAATAAAATAAAATTTAAAAAACCCAAAATTTTTAAATTAAAAAATAAATAAATAAATAAATAAATAAATTTAAATTTAATTTTTTATAAACATAAATTATATCAATGGGAAATATCATAGACTGCATACCTCTTGACTATAAACTGGAAATAATTAGTTTACTTGCATTAAATTTTTAATTATAGCATTTAAAGATGTCAAAAAATGATGTCACTGAAATGACTGGTTTGTCATTGAAATGACAATGTTTGTCACTGGAAGGACTGTTTGTCACTGAAATGACAATATTTGTCAAAATGACTATTTTTCACTGAAATAACATTGTTTGTCAATGAAATAGGACCATATAATATTAAAAATGGAACATATTAGAACAATAGAGAAAAGATTGTGAAGGGAAAAGAAAGAGCAATAATGAGAATATCAAGCAATTTTATTGTATTAAAATCCTTGTAGTTACAAGTTTAATGATTAACTGAATTAAATTCAGAAAAAGCATTTTGAACATTATTAAAATCTTCATCCTGAAGTTTAAAATATCTATTTGAAGCAGGTTCAGGAGAATTCCTAATTTTGCACAGAATATGTGGCACTTGAATTTCATGGACATCCTCTTTCTCAGGCCATGCAAACTTATTTTTTCTGCATCTTGCCATAAATGACACAAGTAAAATATTTTGAGTAACATTCTCAATGACACCTTAAAGGGGGCAAAAAAAAAAAAAAAAAAAAGTTTGCTTTTTTAATTGTATCTTAATATTAATGTCGTATATAATTTTTTTATATTTACCTGGATACCGGAAAGTACTTTAAATATTTAAATATAAAGCTTATCCTACACCAACAAATCTTTTAACTCAAAATAAAAAATTATTTAAATCCAGGGCTTACAAAATAGTAAATCTGCAACAAATGTCATTTTCGTGACGTCACAAAAATGACCGTCACGAAAATGACAAATCGCCAATAATTCGTTCTGTACTGAAAAACATGCTTTCACTAAGCCGATATCGTCACATTTTCTTCTTCTGGTCGTCATTCTATATTAAAATAAAACTTTGTTCTAAATTTTATAATAATATTTTTTTATTTTTTATGCATCTTGAAAATGACAAGCAATAAAAATACGCACAGCATGTAAACAATAAAAATAATGTTAACTCTTACCTGTTTTTAATTTTCTTGAGATTTATTTTCCCCACATATCGTCAATGTTGATTTCTGATCTTAAACTTTAAAAAAAGTGAATGGTGGCACCATCCCTTGATGATATATGAAGTTATTTTCACGTGTCACGAAAATGACGTCAAGACTTGCATACAAGCATTTTAATTACTCATGCGTGAAAATTAACGTAATTAAAAAGAAAAAAAATTTCCTTTGAAAACAAATAGTTTTTTTTACAAGAATTAACAATTATTATAATTATCATTTTATTTATTTTTTTTTAGTAAAAAACATACTTTGTATGTAAACATTTGGTCTTGGAGACAGTCACGAAAATGACGATTTTAAGGTTTAAAATTTTCTAAAAAATACTGAAATTGCTATAAACTCACATTTTATGATTTGATGCTTTTTTAAAAAGGTACTTCTAAAGAATAATAATAAAATTTTACAATTTATTTGCTTAAAATTAATAATAAAGACCTGAAACACTAAAATGCACATTTATGTGATATTCAGCCATACATGAAATCTAAATAATATGCCTTTATATTTTTAAATTCAAGTCTGTTTTATTTCTTTTGCAGAAAAGAAAAAAAAAAGATTTCTGGATGCAACAAAGCAAAGAGCTTCATGAATTGTTTTAATTTTCTGTGAATGATATAATTACATTTGTGTGGATTACATCAGTAGTGCACATCACACAATTGGCTGTCCATGTTAATTTTAACATTTTTTACACAATTATTATTAATTAACATTGCGTTACTTTATTTATTTATTTTTAATCAGTATGCTAAATGTGAAAGTTTATTTATCAAGTTTCCGGATTATTCAAATCAACATAATTCTTTTTGCTGACAAAAAGTAAAACTGTGTAAAATTTACTAAAATATTATGATCCAAGCTAAAAAAAAAAATATGTTTCTGCTAAAAGAGAAAGAAATGTTTCTAGTAAAAAACCTGCTGAAATGTAACTTCTTAAATTAATAATCTTGATTTTTTTTTTTTTTTTTTTTTGTAATGTGAAAGAAATGCAGTAGACTCCCGTACAACGCAAAGGCAGGGTTGCCAGAAAAATATTGCAATTTTATTTTTTAACACCACTAATTTTATATCAAAGCAACCACTGTATACAAAAACTAAATCAGATGTAATTGAACCAATAATTTAAAGGTGTTAAAAAATAAAATTGTAGTTTTTATTTGGCAACCCTGCCCCCGCGTTGTGCGGGAGTCTACTGAATAGTTATTGCTTTAAAACGAAAGGACCAGAAATATGCTTTCAATGTAACAAATGTATGTTTTTTTTTTTTTTTTTTTTTTTTAATATCAACAGCATTTCTCATTTATTTTAATGGTATTAATAAAGTATATTTGTATCCTGAAAGTAAAATAATGAATATATGAAAATGTGTTTTATATTTTAAATAATTTCTCTAAATTGACAAAACGCTTTTTTTTTTAATTATTATTTATTTATCATGAAATAAGTTACAAAAATATAGGGTTGTATATCATAAATAGTTTTGTGGGTCGTTTGCAGCAGTGGCAGTCAACTTGGTCTCTATCGCCCACTACTGTGCGTTCCAGTTTTTATGGTAGGCGGTAGGAGTTTTGCCCGATACCAAAGAACTTTACATTTTTTTTTTTTTTTTTTTTTTTTTTTTTTTTACTTTTTGAAAATCTTGTAATGAAAAAATACTTTTTATTGTTAATGCTTTAACTTACAATAACTGTTTTGAAAATTTTATAAAGTTACTTTCCCTACTTTATAAATCACAGTTTTTGTGGAACCGCTAGACGGTTAGAAAATTTTCTATTAACATACGTACGAAAGTAGGCGGTAGGTATAAAAAGGTTGATTACCCCTGGTTTATAGAATGTGGTTTTTTTAGAAGGTCATATAAGAATGTTTTTAAAAATGTGGATTTTAGAATTTTTTATTTTAAGAAAATCAATTAATGATGTCATTAAGTACGGTTTTTATTGAATGAATTATAAGAATGTTGTTTAAATATATATACATTTTTTTTTTCCATAAATTTTAAATTAAATTTCTTTTATTCTTTCTGTATTTTTAATGATAAGGTTTTGTGATTTATATATGTTGGAGAGGCATTATTTTAAATTTACCATTAGTTAAAATGCTTGACGATGTATAAAACACTTCGAAAAATGTTTATAATATAAAAGGATAAAGATATTATATATTTTTTCATGTTAAAAGTCAAAGATTTTAATGTTTTCAAAAACCATATGTTCAATTTTGATCTGAAATGCCTTCAATGCATATTTCTTTCTTTTTCTTTTTTTTTTTTTTTTCCCTCTGTCTCTTTCTTTCTTTCTTTTTTTTTTTTTTTTTTTTTTTTTGTGTGTGTGTGCAATATTTTACAATAGTTTTTTTTTTTCTTTTTGTGTGTGTGTGTGTAATATTTTGCAATTTTTTTTTTTTTTTTTTTTTTTTTTTAAGTGTTATGTAAATTTCTCAAATTATAAAATTTACACTTAAAACAAAAACAAAACAGAAAACTTTGACTCTTGCTGCTTTTATTTAAAAAGAAAATGATTTAAGTAATCTTCGTATAACAGTAATTTTAAAGACATTAAAAAGATATTTTTTAAATGTACCTGCAAAACATTACTACAAAAATTCAATGAGATTTTCTTCTCTAGTAATAAAAAAAATAAACAAATTGATATCAAATATTAAGTGAATATTCTATTTTAAAATCTATGTAAGAGCCATGACCACATTTAGTTTTCCAGCATTTGTCCATAACTAATTCATTCCTTAATTATTTCTTAATAATTCAGGATTCGCGAATTCTTTGTTAGTATATCACTAAACGGAGATCAATCAAAATGTGTAAACCTACAATATGAAAAATCTGGTCTTCCATTTAATAATTGCAGGCAGGTCAACCCGCTGCGGAACTATATATATATATATCATCATATGTATATATATATATATATATATATATATATATGTCATCAGATGCGCGTTCTGTGATTAGATTTAAGATGTATTGTTAATCATGTTGCTGACTCCTTTAAAATCGAACATTTGGAACAAAACCACTGTTTTCTAAATATATAATGTTATTTTTTACTAATATAAATAACTGTGAATTAGTTTTATTATTATTATTATTATTATTAATTTACATATTTTTATGTTATTTTTTATTTATTTAATTTTAATTTTTATAAAAAAAATTTTATTAATTTTTATATTACTTTTTTTTAAATGATTATCTAATTATAAATCATAATTTTCGATTCGATAAACAATGTGCCTTAAAATTGTGATTGTATAATTATTGATCATAGTTTTTTAATTCGAATTTCATCAGAATATTTTTAAAATTTATATAATAATAAATATTAGTTGTTTAAAATTAGTTTATTTAATTGACAGTCTTATTAATTTAATTGTTTATTTTATTTAATATGTGTTTAATCCTAAAGAAACATTTTTATGTTATATTATTCCTCTCGATAAAACTAACTACTATTTTAATAAATGGTTGCGAAATCTACATATCTTGCATAAAAAACCAATCAAACGAATAATTTTCAGAAAAAAAAAGAAAAATAGAAAAAAGATTAAAAATAAGTAAAAGACAATTTTTAGAACATATGCATAAATCAATTTTTAAATAACTATTTCAAAATCTTTTATTATTATTATTATTATTATTAAAAATGCTGCAACAATATCATTTTCATTTAATAACTTCCTCAAAAGTTCATATATTTATTGTTTCAGTTTTTTTTTTTTTCTCTAATTATGTATAGATAGATAGAAAATACGTTGACGTTAACAGATCGTTTAAAATAATATTTAGTTTAAATATTGCATTAAAAGTAATTATACATTGAATTTCAAATAAATATGATGACTTTTAAACTTATTCATCTAAATTTTGTTTTGAAATATACCAAGTATTTATTTTTATTTTTTGATGTTATTTTATTTTATTTATTTATTTATTTTGAATTTGTTACGTATAAGAGGGAGTTTCTTTTATTTTCTTGATTTCAAATACAACGGAAATTTAAATTAAGTATTGGTCCTAAAATTACCATTTTAAAATAATAATAATAATAATAGTTTTAAGAAGGCGATGCATTTCATAAATTAATCTCAGAATTTTATGTCACCTATTATTATATTGTTATTATATTATTATGTTAACTAATCTATCAATGAATTTTATGTTAAATATTATTATGTAAATAACATGCGTAATATTATTTTTATGTATTCATTTATTGTTGCTGTTTTCGTTATTTTTTCTTTTTTAATTTCTTAAAAAAAAAAAAAAAAAAAAAAAAAGATGGATATCTTGGGTTTATTACAGAAACCTCATATTTTCCGTATATAAAATTCATCTTGTTTAGTGCATAAACATCTTCCCTCTAACCTATATTGGACATATTGTTACAAAGAATTTTAAGTTTTACTTTGAATAAATTGGTAAAGAAATTTAACAAATATATATTTAAATTTGAGATGATTAAATTTTCATAGTAATTATGGTATATTTTAATACAATTGATGTAAAAAATCTTGATATATTAATGAAAAAAAAAAAAAAAGCTTCAATTTAATTAGTTAAAAGCAGAATTATTTTATTAAATAACTTAAAATACACAAAGTGTACAGAATGATTTATGTATTCCTAAAGAAAGAAGTATACTTATTTTCAAATCTTTTTACTGAGTATTTGCTTAATTATTTATTTACGGATGATAATTTATTTGAAATCTATTTATTTCTAATATTTATTTATAAAGGATTATTTGCACATAACGTTTATTTATGAATTATGATGTTGCATTTATAAATATTTATTTACGAACTTTTATGCTATTTTAATTGCATTTTGTAGCAAAATATTTAGGCGTGAAACATTATTTATTTATTTATTTTATATTATTTTATTTTATTTATTTATTTATTTGTTTATTTATTAACAAAAAGGCTTGTGTTTTGTATAAATATTAAAGTTTATTGGGAAAACAACTCATTATATTAACAAAGCGCAATATTTACATGTCTAAAATTATTTTACATTTTCTTTAATTTAGAGAATTTTTAAGAAATATCTGTAATTTTCTAAATAAAATGTACGCGTTATATACCTCTTAAACATTCTTGTAGAAATTTTAAATTTTCACGATAATAAAGAAAAACATGTACTTTTACTGTATCTCTTTTTTTTATTATTTTTAACTATATATTTAATTTTATATATAATGTTTATATATTTTTCTATTGTTCTTAGTATTTATTTAATTTTAAAACACATTAAAAATTTCTGCTATTTTAGGATTTTTCATTAAATAATTCTAATTTCTATGCTAATGTTTATATCATTTTCATCACAATCTTTAGTAATTATTTAATTTCAATTTTCTTCTAATTTCCTACAGATAATATCTATGCAATTAATATCCCTTAATTGGGCCATCACCTTTGGAACATCAGATGTTCTGTGTATGCAAAATATTAAAGAAAGCTATTGATTCTTGGTGCTAGATCGTCTATATCAATGTTCGCTTCTCATAATTGTTTTTATAGAATCTCAAAATATTCTAATGGATTTTTAAGCATACAAGCAAAAATATATTAATGATATTTGCAGCAAAAAAAAAAAAAAAAAAAAAAAAAGTAATAAGTACTGAATTTTATTGTACCTATCAAAATAATGAAGTTTTTCCTTTTATGCCAATAATGTTGTTATTATGGGTTAGTAAAAAATTTCGAGGAAAAAGAATCAGTTTTTTACCAGCGAAAATTTAACGAACTTCTAAAAATATATTTCTTGATTTAGGAGTAAAGAATATAATGTTCATGTTATTGTAATCGTTATCACCCCAGAAAATCAGCTGACAAAGACAAAAAAAAAAAAAAATCACTGTATCATATTTTACATAGGTAATTTGTAAAAATTTCAACTGCGACCAATTTTTAAGTGACACATTTTGGAAATATTAAAAACAATAAAATAAAACAAAATAGTGTGTTATCAAAAGTTTTTCCTTTTTTTTCTGTAATTCTTTGAAATAAATATTTAAATACTTTAAAAACTTTTTTTTTCTTTCTATCTAACATATCGACGTTTGTTGAACAATATTTTAATAATGTGATACGAAATTTTCTGACAAAACATTTATCTGTATTTGACGAATTTATTTTTACCTTTCTAACTTTTTACAAGTTGTTATCTATTCATGAAATGATTGATATGTCACGTATAGTAAAATTTAATAATGAAGTTATTAAAATAATCAAAATTCATATGCATAATAAAATTCAATATTATAAATGCAATACATATAATAATTAAATAATAACAATATTACATTTATGCAATATTATGATTATTTATCATGTATACCCCAGAATGTGTGTATGTCCTAAACCCTAAGATCCTTGCTGGGTGCTAATTTAATTATTTACCGCATTTACCAAACAGGGCGAATCAAAAGTCACGTAACAGATTAACACTTTGTTCCTTTCATTTAGAGAAAATGCAACAAAAGATGGAAATATTACTTTAAAATTTGGGATAAAAATGATGCATAAAATTGTGAAAAACTGTCATTTTGATATGGTGTTGCATTGTATATGTACTAACCCTAAGAATTATGCTAACTACTGGTAAACTGACCTATTATCTTAGCTACAGGTAGGGCCTCCCAAGTCGGACAGGTCAAAGGACACTTGTGAGAATAAAAGAAACACCTATTCCTTCAAGTCCAAGGTAAATAATAGAATTAAAAAAAACTGCAATCAAAACAGTGCATTAACTTGTAAACAATGATCAATTTTGATTATTTTGAAAATTGTGTAGGCCAATAACCCTAAGAGCTCTATTCTTACAATAACTTAGCTTCGGTTTCCCATGACCAACAGGTCAATGGATTGCTCCGAATATAAAAGAAATATCCTGATTCTATAAGCCAAAATAAATGAATAAATAGAAGCATTTTAAAATTATAACAAGAATGATGCTTTAGATTTCGCACAATGATGTTGCAGTATGTTTTCACCAGTAATCTCAAGCGCTATGCGACGAGAGCTTCTCTATTGATACAGCTCCCAAGCCGGACAAGTCAAAGGATAGTTATGAGAATTGGAGAAATCCTATTTCTTCTGGTTAGAGGTAAATAATATAATATAATTGGAAATATCAAATTAAAATTTTCAATAGAAACGGCATATTAAATTGTAAACAATGGTCACCTTTTAATGAATAATCACCTTTTAACATAATTTTGAAAATTATGTAAATCAGTAACCCAAAGAGCTATGCCGACGATAGCTTAGCTATTGGCAGGGCCTCCCATGTCGGACAGGTCAAAAGTCATGATAAGAGAAATACTCCAATTATCCAAGTCAAGGAAAGAAAAGCGTAAGTTTATGGAAATATTTTAAAATCTGTTACAGGAACGGCGCATTAAATTTTGAACAACAATTATATATTGAGACAGAAATAATGTATCAAATTGTATGTATCAAAATGGTCGTTGCTTTTTATAGACACAAGTAACCCTAAGAGCTATGCCGACGTTAGCTTAGATATTTTCAGGGTCTTCCGTGTCAGATATGTCAAAGGGTAAACGTGAGAATAACAAAGCAATGGGTTCTTTCTAAAAATTAAATATTATTAATATCTCTGTAAAATTTGCAACTTAAATAATGTAATAAAATTGGAAAGAGGGTTATTTTCAGGTTTCATTGCTGCTTGTGTATAACAGGAATTTCCTAAATTATTACAAGGAGAGTTAAATTACTGGCAAGGTCTCTTAAACCTAGCTTTTTAAAGGCTTGGAGTCAGAGCAATGGCTGAAAGTTTATTATTTATGGCTAAAAGTTTTAATATTGGTCTATTCATTTAGAATTTGTTTGTAAATAAAATTGTGGTCTAAGTAAAACCAAAAAATAGGAAATTCTGAAAGTAGAAAATTGCCCTTTTGTTTAATTAAAAAAAATTACAATTTAAAAAGAAATTTCTATTAATCACAGTTCTTTACCACCAGTTTTTAAGCTGGTAGATAAACTTTTAATTGGTGATAAAGACTGCGATTAACACAATTATATTTTACTAAATTTAAAACTATAATACATATATATATATATTGGTTGGGGGGGGGGGTTGTACTCAATCCTTATAAATTTATTTATTTGTTATAACAATGTGATTAATTTTTCGTGATGAAATATAAAATTTAAGAAGCAGTTATATGGTGCATGAATTGTTAGATAATTGATTATGAAGTACGTTTCGAGAATTTGTATGCTTAAAAATGCATTCTTTTCAAACTGTCTGCTAAAATGTTTAGTTGAATGCTTTTTTTTCTGGTAACTTTTTTTTTTGTGAAATAATTTTAACATAAATACCAGTAAAATTAAGTTCGCCTACGTATTGCTTTTTTTTTAATTAATTCCAAAAGAAAGCACTATGATTTCATGTTATTAAGTAGCATTGTTATACTGTCATTCTAATTGCTGATAATTCTAAAAATGTATTTCAAATTATACAATTCTTTATTTTATACATGAATTACTTTTACTGTTATTTTAAAACTGTTTTGATTAGAACAACTTATTAAAATTTTAAGATTTTATTTAGAATTTATAGACTTTTTGTTTGGTTAACTACTTTTTTTTCATTTCTTCTTCTTTTACAGCAAAAACATTTTAACTATCTTACATATCTTTATGTCGTGAATGTGTAATACAAACAAATAATTTATCTTAGAAGTGCATATTTTCTTAGTTGTACATATTTAAAACTAGATAGTGCATGAAATCTTATCTTGGTGCATGTGAATCCTATCTATCTTTGAGCTACATCAGTCTATGTATTTCATATAAATAAAGCTACAACTTGTCTCAGGTGTTAATACTACTATGCAAATTTGTAGACGATGACTCATAAATAAGGCTCATTATTATTCAGGCAACACTATAAATAAAATGATTTTTTATACTTTAGACAAAACAAGTTTCTAAATATAATTTAAAACACATTAGATTACATTGAGTTTTAAATTGCTTTAAATTATATATATATATATAATTAAGAAAACATTTTTTTTTTCAAACTTAAAAAAACTCGTCGCATAGATTAAAATTAATTTAATTTAATCTAACTGGACAAACATAATTTTTTTTATATTATGGTTATTTACATATTTGATCTCGTGATCTAAATATTTTATCTCAGGTATTTTATTATAGGTGCATTTATCTAGATATCAAGTCTTCTCTCCAGGATATTCCCAAAATATCTTGTTAATTTTTTGTACTCCTCAGGACATTATCAGGAATTCCTAATAACGTTAGGACATCCTGAACTTGATAGTGTCAGGATCAGGATGTTCTAACCTGATATTAGGATATCCTGACCACTAGGTGTCTTAATGATTCAAGACATCGACACAGTGGATGGTCACAGGATATTAATATCAAAGACATTATCAGGATATCATAAGGATGTCCTGATGAGACTATATGCTCCGTATGAAAGTATGATAGGCTCGATATTTAAATTAAATAATAACAATGTGATTTAGACATAAGTTTTACATTTTAATAATTTTGTAATCAAAATCATATACTAATTAAATATAAGTTACAACTTTATTTATTTATTACTTTTTATTTATTTATTTATTTATATATTTCTATTTATTTATTTGTTGTTATTGGCACTAGGATATTAAGTTAAATATGTTTTTATCGTATGACAAATAGTGAGATAGTTGTCACTTAAATAATGTCATTTATTCTAATGTTCGTTAGAGTAGAATATTTTAAAACATATCCATCTTTTTCGTCCATACGTGTTCCATATCTTGCTCAATAATAAATACAAAAGTATAGTTTATTGGTCATAGGGTGTTGCTTCTTCCGAATCGTTATGTTCACCATATAATGCATGGTCGTCGCTAAACCATGCGAATAACTATGCAAAATTTCAACTTCATGTATCCGACAGTAAATCGACAATGCATGCACATACTATTGTGTATGTAGTACAAAGCATCCTTAAGGGATGTCATGACCGACAGTCAGCAATTTGTAAATAAAATTGTCTTCGTAAGTATTCTATTGTATTTGTATTGTGCCATATTTTTAGTTAGAAGGGTGTTTTATGTAGTAAATTGGTGTTTATTGTCTTCAAATATGTAAACATGCGTGGAGTATTTGTTTTAAATAAATGATTCGTTGCTCAATAGTGAAAAAAAAAAAAAAAAGAAAAAAAGAAAAAAATCACCAACTACTATGCACAGAAACTTAGGCTTTTTTAAAGTTAGTAATTTGCTTGTAAATAACTCTCTTATTGTAATTTATTGGTGTTAGTATAGATTTATTTATCAAACTATACACAATATTAATAGTTTATTTGTGTAGTGTAGTTACAAATAGGGTAGAGTTAGATCTAAAGATAGCATTTTAACAAATGAAAGGTTCTTCAAAACACTTATAACATATGTAAATGAAGTAATTGTGTGTATTATACATGTATTAGAATAGAACAGTTTAGTATAGAATTATTGTACGTAAAACTATTGTGTATAAAATAATTGTTGTAGTAATGTATGATAGTGTATATATAAGTTTATTTACAATTTTTAAAAGCTTTCAGTTTCTTTAAGTTGTTTATTATAAGTTTTAAAAGTAAAATCACTGATTTTTGAGCCATTTTAATTTTAATTTTAATTTAATTAATTAATTAATTAATTTGTATTTTAATGGAGATTAAATAAAAATTCTTTGGTCACTTACATGACAAGGTTAAAGTTAAATATTTTTAAATATTGAGTTTTCATATGAAGTTTTGCAGTACGAAAAGAATCTAATTAATTGTTAATTATACTGTAATACTGTTAAACACCAAAATTAATTAAGTTTTTTTTAAATCGTGTGAGTAAAACAATGTTGAAGTTAAAGAATATAATATCCTAAAAGAAGCACAGATCTTAAGGATAAATAACAACTTTCATACGTTTATTTATTTATTCCAAAATTAAAAAGGAAAATTATAATTTTTTAAAAACATTTTTTTTTTTTTTTAATTACAGGGATTTTGTGAATTTTTAAATGATATATTTATTTTAAATTTCATACAATTTTAATACATTGAAATATATTTTAATACAGGCAATTTTTACAAACATTTCTAAGAGCTAAGAGCAAATTTTAGAAAATTATAGAATATTAATAATTAATTATTACTGAAATATTAGTTACTAATATTTGATTTCATAGTACGATTTCTTTTAATTTCTTTTAATTTTTTTATTCTTATTAAGTCAACTACAATGTAACTTTTCATTTCGCGATAGAGTTTCTTTTTTTTTCTTCTTTTTTTTAATATTAATATTATTCTTTATTAAAGATCTAAATTATGGATAATGAAATGCAATTTTAAAATCATTTTCAAATACTTTATATTAATTTTGAATAATTTTAAAACTGATTTTATGTACTTCGATAGATTTCTATGTCATATTCATTGCTAAAAGAAACATTATTTTTGTTTAATGTGAAAACGTCTTTCTTTTCTTTTCTTTTTCTTTTTTTTTTTTTTTTTTAATATAGTTATTCAAAAATAATTTAGCTTTATTATTACTATAATTCACTTAAATCTTGCTTAAAAATATTTAAAGTTTGTTATAAGTTACTGAACCTTAAATTTCTTATTTATCCTAATTTAGTGGTCAATATATTTAATGTTACTAAATATGTCTTTCTTTTGTAATTACTTTTCTCATATTATTTTTTTAAACAAAATATAAAAGATATAAAAGTATTAGTCACTTTTGAAGGTTTTTTTTTTTCCCTAATCAAATAATCATCTTACTAAATAATTTTTTTTAAACAATAATAGTTTAATGATAGTAAGCATGAATTATTTTTATCTTAAATCTTATCCTACTGTATATCTTGAAAATTACAGTCGGTAACAAAAGTATCCGAACACTAGCAAAAATTCCTATACAAAAAAAGTAGAGTTAATAGTGTTTTGTTAAATAAATCCTTGTCGAATCGTGTTCTTAGTCAGTCTAAGAACATGATTCGACAAGGATTTATTTAACAAAACAGTATTAACTGTACTTTTTTTATATAGGAATTTTTGCTAGTGTTCGGATACTTTTGTTACCAACTGTACGTTTAATTTTTTAGACTAACATAGTCAAATAAGTGTACTATAATGCAATATACAAAGAGTTGAGACCGAAATTCTGAAATTAATTTCTCATTTTTATCGTTTTGAATTTATTTATAAAAAATTTATAAATGTGATAAACTCATGATATCCGACTTCTTATTTTCTTTGTTTCATTTTCTTTCATTCTCCGTTTTTTTTTTTTTTTTTTTTTTTTTCTTTCATTCTCCTTTTTTTTTTTTTTTTTTTTTTCTTTTCATTCTCCGTTTTTTTTTTTTCTTTCATTCTCCGTTTTTTTTTTTTTTTTTTTTAATGTCAAACATTCCTTTTATTTATTCTTTTCATTTATTTTCTTCATATCAATTTATTTTAATTCTATATACACAATAATTATTGTTTAATTTACACCCCAAAACGATTTGATACGTTTATTTATGTGTATAATTTCAGTATTTATTTTTCCTTGCTAATTTTTAGTATATTTTCAGTAATACCTTAATGAACTTAATAACTTAAAGAAATTAAAAAAAGAAAAAAAATTGGGATTTTGTTAAAGCAATGTTTATGCTTTTGTTACGTTTTAAAGATGAAACATTTAGCAAAAAATAAATAAATAAATAAATAAATAAAATAAAATAAATAAATAAATAAATAGAAAATATAGGTTTAAATATGAAACATTAACAAACTCAAAACTATTTATTGGTTCAATTAAATTATTTCCTTAAATATCTTTTTTTTTTTTTTTTTTTTTTTTTTTTTTTGGGGGGGGGGGGGGGGTCTTAAATTTCTTCAATCATTGGAATTTGCTGCTTTACTTATTTTAAAATGAAAATATTACATTATAAGCAATTCTGTAATTATTTTTAAAAAATTATAACATTTTATACATTTATTTTAAAAAATTAACTCTTACTATTTTCTTTTTAAATATTTTTTCTTTTAAACTGTAACTATGCACAAAGCAAAAGGTAAATTTTGCGCTATTATAATACTTAATTACTCGTATATACGAAATTATTTAAGAAGTTTTCCATATTATTGAAGATTTTAGACTATATTTTTCATATTTCCCAAGCAATGTAATCATATAATTTACTCTTTTAAAAACAATAAGTTTAGTATTAAAGTAACACAAGATAAAAATATATATTTAGAAAAAGAAAATGAGATTTGTACTTGCTTTCTTGTCTGAGTAGAATTCTTTAAGAGTATATTTATATAGAAAATTATCTTATATTTCAATAAATGGACAAATGCTGAAAAACTGAATATTTATAATTGCTTGTAAAATAAATAAATAAATAAATAAATAAATAAAAGACAATTACAAGTTTCTTCTATAATTTTAAATTACTTGAAATTATGATAAAATCTGTTTTGTATTAATAACGCTGTAATTAATTTAATGCCTGGTGTATTACGGATCATTTCTAATTAAAAAAATAAAAATAAAAATAAAATAAAACATAGGATAAAGAGTTAACTTTATCAGCTTTTGATTACTTGTTACATCAGCATATATACACATAAGTTATGCTCAAAAATATAGCTAATATATTATTAATAACTGAATGATTAATTATTTCCAGCTTACAAATACTTTTAGTAATGCTGATAAAGCCGTTAGAATCAGTTAAATAAAATTTTATGGTAAGAGTTTTTTTTTTTTTTTTTTTTTTTTTTTGAGGAAATAATCCGTACTTAATGAATATTTACTATAATGATAAATGATTAAGTGGTGCTTATAAACATACTTACATTTTCAACAAGGTTACTTTTTTTTTTTTTTTTTTTTTTTTTTTTTGTATGCAAACAAAGTAAAAATGTCAACATAATAAATTTATTATATAATATATGTTTTTGATTTTAAGTATTAAATTTATTTAAATATAATTATTTTTTTTTTTCAAGTATTGGTTGGCTATTACAGAAAAGAAAACATTGATCTAAAGTTAAAAAAAAAAAAAAAAAAAATGAATTTATTTCCTATGTTAGAATTTCTATCATATATTATTATGTCATGTAAACGTGTTATAATAGATACATTAATGTACTCTTTATATGTTTTATGTATTACTCCATATTCGAAAGATCGGGGATTTGTTAAACATTTACTTTATATTTTTAATAATGCAATAATTTATTGCAAAGTTATATTTCTCAAGGTTGATAAATTTTTACATTAAAATAGAAGCATTGTGAAACCATTAATACCAAATTATATTAAAGTGTGGTTTTAAAATAAATCTATCTAAATTCTATAAGGATGAGTAACGTCCTATTCAGAAAAAAATTATACTAGCTATGCCTATTCAGAATCACTGATATTTGAAATTATGTTTCAATTTAAATGTGAAATTATTAAAACCATCATTTTCATCTTACATACTTAAAATTCTAACCTTTAAATTAAAATATATATATATATATATCCGAAAACTTTTTTAAGGGGAATGTTCACCTTTGAAGTACTAAAATCCAGCAGATTTTACCCTGTTTTCGATTCGCGACAGTTTCTTTAAATAATATCCATTTTAACTCAAATTTTCAGAGTTAATTTGTCTTAGTTTTTGTATTGTGTCTATAAATTTATTTTATTAAAAAAAAAAAAAAAGAACAACTTTATTTTCAGTTAGTAAATGTAATACCAGAGCCTCCTTAACTAGGAAGGACTGCTTAAGGAGGCTCTGGTAATACACCTTTTTGGAAATTTCAAATTTCTATTGAATTACTCCTCGCAGCCGTACAAGCATAAAAATTTATATTTAGTTAAAATTTTGACATTTTTAGAATATAAATACATCATATGTGCATCTACAACTATTATTATTACCATACATTAAGATATGTTTTCTACAAACTGCTATAAGTTTAAATATTAGGAAATATCACACAAAAAAATTCATTTCAAACACTGTATGCAAAATTTATAAATTAGCATTTTATATAAAATTAGGTGGTATTTTTAGGTAATAACATTATATACTTACTCTAAAAATTTCAAAAGGATATGTTCAAAATAGTTTTGTATACACTGCAAGCCATCCGGAAAAATACAGTTTTGAGAAAAATGAGTTTAAAGTAAAAATTTTACTTGTAACATTATTTAATTATCACTGACTACTTCACTGGCTATTTCAAAATATTATAAATATGCAAAAACTGAAAATTTGATTTTTGAAGGTTTAAAGGTGAACACTCACCTTAAGGCTCTTACATTTTCCCTGTTACCAGCAGCCAAATCGCATGTTATCTTAGGGGGAAATTTGTCAATAGAATTACTCATTTCTTAAAATATACTCTTACATTCCGTTTTCACCTTCAAAAGAGTCACAACCTTTAAATTTGTTTCTGTTTCTCAAAAAAAATTTTTTTTTTTTTTTTTTTAACTCTAAAACAAAATATTAAAAAATCTGGAGTGACTCCACTCGAGTTTCCGAAAATTAAGTAATTAACGGTTGTATAAATAAGTTAAAGAAGAGAAGTCGTTAAATAAACAAAAAAGAAAATTATAATAGGATGTTTGAGTATTTTTCTTTATATAGTATGTTGTTTAATTTAACGCTTCAGATAATTTGAGCCCATAGATCTTAAAAGAACTTTTCGATGTGCCCCTGTAAAAAAAACTAAAAGAGCTAGATTCACCATACAGTTTGTGCGACTGTGCCCTGTAACATGTATATAAATGTTCAGCTCAATCCAATGCGGTATTTAGACGTTATCGCAATTTAAGTAATTTGAGCCCATAGGCATAATAATAAAGAATTTTTCTTCGTATCCCTGTAAAAAAAAAAAAAAAAAAAAACTATAAGTGCTAGATTCACCAACATTAATAGGGTTCGAGCAACGGTGACCTATAACATACATAAGAACTTTCAGCTCAATCATCATGTTCACTCATATACATACATGCATGCATACATCACCGTAAAAATAGCTAAAATGAACTCAGGGGATCTAAAAACGTACAGATACACTAAAATCTCAAGGTTGAATATTTGTCATGATTACAATAGTTTCCTTACATATGTATGTTCGGAAAAATTATAAAAATAAATTTTTGAAAACAAGAACAAATCCAATGGCAGTAAACTTTCTTAATGTGTAATTGAAATTAATAAAAATACTTTTTATAATGAATAACTCTGCTTAAAAAATTCCCTATAGAATAATATGGGCTTTGGCTGTCGACGATGATAGGTAGAAAGTCACTTTAACAATAAAGATTTTAATTTGTTTTGTACCTCTCAGTATATTAGTGAATGAATTCTCTGTCAACAAACACCAAAAATTGCAAACACGTGTTAATAATTGTTTCGTGTCAAAATAATTAAGCAGGTTTTTCATCAGGCAAACCAAAGTATGTACAAATGCAGCATAAAAGCCTATTTTGATTCGCATAATGGAAGATCGCATTTAATCATTTCGACTCAAAACAATTGCTGCGTATTTTTTTTTTTACTTTATACTGTTTGCTTGCAAAGTATTTATTCATTATCATATAACATCAGCATCTCGGTACATTTTTCTGCTTGCTATTTATGTATTATTTATTTATTAAAATGTTATTAATTTCATTGTATGCTCATTTGCTGGAAATTATTTGCGTTAATGTTACAATGTTGTTTCAAAATTTATATGGATGTTATGTAGATGAATAGTCTTCTTGTCTGTCAAACTGATATTCATTGTGAATATTGTGGTTTGCTAAATGTGCATTTTAAAAAATTTCCCATTACAAGTATTTTAAAAAAAAATCATCAATCATACATAATCACTTTTGTGTATTACTTTTAAACTTCAGACTAATAAGAATGAGAACGTATATTTTAAGGGGGTAATAAAATTCTCGCCCCATATTATTTCCGTCCATGGGGAAAAAAATAAAGTTTAATAACTTGTTTTATCATAAAGAGAAACATGTAATTTAATACTTGTAAATGTTTCTTTTATTATGAAAATTCACTTGTTGGCAAACATGTTTTATTATTATTATTATTATTTATAAGGTCTGTAAAATTTAAAAATAATAATAATAACTAATATTTAAAAAAAGAGAGAGAAAAGAACTTTTATTGTCGATATTTTTTTAACTTTACAAAAAATAAATAATAGTAATAATAATAAGTAATAATATCTTTATTGGTTTAATTCTTTATTTGTTTTAAAATAAGCACTTTCTAATTAATAAAATTATAATAATAGAAAATATAAATCATGTATAAAATATCCTTATATTTTAAAACCAGAAGAAATAAAAATAAATAAATAACTCACGTTTGTTAGTCTGTAGTTTACTGTATTTTAAAGACGAAATATTTATTTTTCTGTAATTTGTTTTTAATTAATAACGTTTACGTCTTTTTACTCAGAAATGAAAAAAATGAAATACCAGAGTGCTAATGAAAAGAAGTTACGTTTAAAACTGAAATTATTATTAAAAATATAATAGTAGGTTTTTTTCTATAGAATCTCTTTAAATTTTTATGCTGACATTATCTTTTCTGGTGCTTCTTTAGCTTTGTTCATCTTGCTATTTGCTATTATATATCGTTTGATTTTGCTCCTAGATACTGTTTTGAAAATAATAATAAAGGGAGAAGGAATTTTTCTTCTTCTTCTTCTTTTATTATTATTATTATTATTATTATTCATTTTTCAGTCAAGAACATGACCCTAATTTGCCGCAATGCTCATTTATTCATTCAAAACTGATCAGAATAATTTTATTTATCCCTGATATATCCTTAGCTTTCTGATTTTCTTCTCATATTATTTAATGCTATGTGCATACTTCATCCAATTAATTATAATTTTCTTCTACAATCGAAATATCATTTAATACTATGTCTAGGCTTCATTCCGTTAATTAAAGACAATTTAAAAATGCTTGAGTAACAAATTATTTATAGCTCTGCTTCCTTTTGTCACTTGTTGCTAGATACATAATTTTGTGGTGCGTTTAATTTATTACTACAACATCTTACATACTATGGCTTGCTGTAACAAGCACATTACATGCAAAGAATTTCATTTAGTGGTTTATGCTTTACTGACATCTATTACTTTTTTGCAACATTAGTTTACAACTAAGCACTTTGTTGCTGAATGCAAGAAACTTGTAAAATGTTTTTTTTTTTTTTTTTTTTCCAGTTCTTATTTAATATTATCAGCTGTACAACGAAAGAGCTTGCGGATTTTCACTTCATTATTCGTTTGCATATGTCCATTGCTGTTGTTTTATGTAAAATGCTGATTGCTTACCTCTTTTCGCAAATTGTTGTTCAACTATCAACTGTATGTCATTAACAATTTTCACAGTCATTCCATTCAATATTAAACTTTTTATTATTTTCATAGTAAAATGTTTGCAGATGATGCTTTTCAATATTTTACGCTCACCATGATTCTGCTATTTCCTGCTTAATTTCCTGCTTGCTTGAAGAACATTTTTTTTACAAATGTGTACTAATTTTTTTTTTCTTTTGCTTGCTTTACATTTAAAAATGCCTGAAATATTTCATTTCTATTTCATTCATTTATAAAATATAATTTTTGCTTCCCGATGCAAGTACTTGCAAAACATTTCAGTTATTTCTTTTTGGTTTGTGCTTGTTTCTTTATTGCTTTTAAAGAAATTCATTTAATGCATAACATCTATATTTAGCAATCGCAAATTTTGTGAAAACTTTTGATTTATATATATATATATATATATATTATGCTGTGTTCTTGCTAGTTCGATTGCATGTTGCTCACTACGGTATACTTTTAGAAATATGTTATTTACCATCGATGTTTGCTCTGTTTGCTTTGCACGTAAAAACAGCTTAGCATAAAATACTTACAGCATTCCATTTATCGTTATGCATTTGCTTGACTCTATTTATCGCTAAATGAAAAAGGCTTCTTTAATTGCTCAATTTTGCTTGAATGGCTTACTGTGTCTTAATTGCTCATTCTTGCTCAAATTGCTTAAAATCTTGCTTATTCTCTCTCTTTCTTAATTAATCAATCTTGCTTGAATCGCTCGCAAATTTTCTTGTCTTCTCTTTACTCAGGCTTGCTTGAATTGCTTGCTTACTCTTTTTCAATTGCTTAATCTTGCTCGAATTGCCTACAAACTTTCTTATTCTCTCTTAATTATTTAAAATTGTTTTAAATGCTTGTAATCTTGCTTGCTTTATCTTTATGCTGCTCAAAGTTGTCTAAATCGCTTCCTATCATGCTTACTCTCTTTAATTTACATTTCAAAACATTCAAATTCAAAATACTTGCAGTATTTTATTTGCATCAGTCATGGCAGTATTGTTTTTTCATTCATGAAAAATACTCTATTTTCTGTTAAGTATGTCTTCGAATCGCTTATTTATTTATTTATTTATTTTCAATTTGCATTTGCAAGAAGGCTGGTTCAAAATGCTTGCATCATTTTATTTGCGGCTCAGTACTTGTTTGCATTTACTTTGCATCGGGAAGTCGCAAGGTATTTGAAGCATTTATCTTTGCAATTCATCGTTTCTTGCCTGTAATTTTTGCTGCTTAATTCAAAATGTTTTCAGAAAATTTCATTTATTGGTCAGTGTTTTTCTTTTTCTCTCTTTCTTTTCTTTTCTTTCTTTCTGTTTTTTTTTTTTTTTTTTTTTTTTTTTTGCTCATATTATTTTCTTTCTAGCTTCAAATGCTTGTAGAAAATTTTATTTGTCTTGATGTTTCTCATATTTTTCTATGCCTTATATATATAACTTAGAAAAATATGAAAAACGTCATAAAGATATACAAAACATATATATATTTATTTATAATTCTGTTTATTACGGCCAGATACAAAATGTTTGTAGCATTTCATTAATATTAGTAATCATTTTATTTATTGCATTGTTTTCGATTAGTTGCTACTGCATTTAAATTTTCGTTGCTTGGTACGAAATATTTCCATACTATTTCATTTATCTTATTTATGCTTTGCTATCATACATTGCTTGCTGATTAATGCAGAACTCTTATGTAAATTATGTTGTTCACTTGAGTCCGTTGTTATATGCCAACAATGAAACAATTTTCTAATTACTTTATGAATTATTTTACACTTTGCTTAGTTATAATTGTTTATTGAAAAATATTATAGGGAATTCCATTAATCTAGTATTTTGTTCAATTGTTTACTACTAGGTGGAAAATGCTTGGACAATACTTCTATTTATTGCTTTTTGCTTAATACGCTTTATTTCTTGTTGCTTGATAAGGAATTTCTTTTCTTTTCTGAGTGTTTCTTCTTATTATTTTTATAGTTGCGACTCGATTTCAAATATTGACGTTCACTTAATTTGTTTATTTGTTTTGCTATTCTTTGATTGCAGGTGTTGTACGGTTTTTTTATGTCACTGACTATCTTTCTATTTTGCGCTGTGTTAATGTTTGCTGCATTACTTGCTGCTTTATGATACTTTCTTACAGATATTGTCTGTTTACTGCTTTCTGCTTACTTGAATTCATTTCTTGCCGAAAAATTGATTGCAGATTATCATTTTCCGTCTTTTCGCTTTCTGTAGTTGCAATGCTTGCTGCTTATTAAAATATTTTATTTAAAATACGGAACGACATGGCTCTATTTATTATGCTACTTTCTTAAAGATTTTATTTTTTTCTTTCTTTCTTTCTTTCTTCAGTATATTTTATTCTGCTTAAATGTAGTTGCTTCTTAGTGTTTGGTTAAAATTCATTACAAAACATTTTAATATTCGTTTAGTGCTTATCAAATTCCATTGTTTTTTTTTTGTTTTTTTTTTTTTTTTGTTTTTCTGTAAGATGCAAAATGTGTGTAATTTTCTTTACCGTTATTCCTGGGGTTTTTTGCATCATTTTATATTTAAAGCAAGACCTTCATAAAATTTTTATTTATTACCTTTTTTTCTAATTTCGTTTCAGTATTTGCTATTCCATAAAAAAACATTTAAAAGAACATTTAATTTAACTTCATTCTATAATTAATTCGAACTAACTTTTATTTCATGCAGCTAATGAAATGGACCCATGAAATTTTTTCACTATCTGCTTTTTATAAATTTCTCTTTCCAGTTTCTCTTTTTACAATCAACTATCACATAAATTTATCATTGACATTAAGAAGCAATTTTTTTTTTTCTTTTGTGAAATAAAACATTCTCATATTTTACATAACCATTCTTGAGAGTTAATGTATTTTATTTGTGTATAATAAAAAGCACTCTGGTAAGTAATTAAAGACAAAATTTCTCAAAAATTTGACAGGACTTTTTCCTTTTCTAACATATATTTCATTAAGCATTTTATTGTCCTATATTGTATTTCGTAATGAAAAATCAAATTGCTGATTTCGTGTGTTTTAATACTTGTATTTTTATTCTGGGGCATTATAATGTATACATACAGTAATAATTATTTTATTGAATTCGTCCTTTTGTTTTCTCATGGTTTTAATTCAATTTTAATAACAATCTACCATTGAAAAATTATTATTTTTGTAAAATATTTATCATGGTGCTATGGATTTTCTATGAGTAATTTTAATCAGGATCTTTCAGAATTACTTTTCTCTGGAATTAATATTTCAGTAATATTTATTTATTCATTTACTTATTTATTATTTATTTATTTATTTTACTTTTGAAAAAGCCAACAAATTATTAAATTATTGCTTTTACTTTAAGTATACTTTAATATGAATATACTTTAATATTTTACAGTAAATACCTGATATTGATACGACATAATTAAGTACCATACGATTAATTATTTAGTTGGGTGCACTTAAATTGCTAAACAGGAAGATAATTTTAATCAAAATTTATTTATTTTATCTATTTATTTATTTATTTATTTTATTTTATTTATTTTATGTTATATTTCCTCTTTTTAACAGTCATTTTACTTTCCAGTTACATATTTTCTTTTCATAAAAAAATATTTTAAACAAAATAATGTATTTAATTTATCAAAAATGCATATAAAAATAAATAAATACGTAAACCCTTTGCCCTTATTTAATTGCTTTAAATTTAATATTTCAAAATCTATGAATCACTTTTATTATTTATCATTTTCAGTCATTATTATTATTATTTCTTTTTTTTTTTTTTTTTTTTTTTTTTTAATGAAACGTTATCTTAATGATAATTGTAAATCTTGTCGTTTATAAAATATATTTTTCAAATTACAATCTTAATTATCATATTTTGTTGAATCTTGTATTCTTCATTTAGTAATTTAAAAATAACATTTTTGCTTTCATATTAAATAATTTACTTCAATTACCCAATCTATGTTATCAGAAGTGCACTCTTAATAATAAAAATACATTATAGATTTTTTTTTTTTAATCAGAAAAGTATTATATGTTTAAAATCAAAATCGAATTGTAGTTTTTCATAATTTTGTTTATTTTACATATTTGTCAAACAGTTTACGAATATCCAAAAACTATAACAATTGTGTATACATATTTATTGATGTGTAAATTTTATCAAATTTTAATTTTTCTTTATGAAATCGAATCGTTTTTTAAATCATACTTCCTGCATAAATTGGTGATATTATGGTGCTATTTCCAAATCTAATATTTTGTTATGCTTTATTCAAATATAGCATTCTGTAGCACAAAATATACATATATTATGAATTACTTACTTATATTTTTCACGAATGTAAAGTGTATTTTTAATTACAGTTATTAACAGAATCAGTGATTTTTGTGCATCTGAGTTTGTAATGAAAGGGCATGCAAAATTATGTGAATAAAATTTTCAATGGGAAAATTTATGTCTTTTATTTAACAAAATACTCTTTCAGAACACGTTTATTCTTGATTTTAATTATTAGTCATTAAAAAGTCATTCTATGAAAAGTCACATCCGTAACAAAATTTCAAAAATTAATTTTAGAAGATTGATTTGTAAAATAAATTGTATTTCTACTGCTTTAGAATATAAAGTATAAATCTAAGGCATTATATTAAAGCAGTAGTAAAACGATTCTACTACTTAATTTTCTAAAACTGCTTCTTTACTTTCTCTTACCCATAAGGCAGAGAAAGTATTGTTTTTGGGTCAAATTTTCGAACGCGAGATTTTGTTATATTTACACGTTTTGAGGTCCCTTGAATACGAAAATCATGGTTTTAGCAAATGGTCAGTGTGTATGTCTGTGTGTGTGTCTGTGTATGTGTATGTGTGTGAGTCTGTGTGTGTGTCTCTGTGTGTGTCTATGTGTGTGTCTGTCTGTTATCAGCATATCTCAAAAACAAATCATGGCAGAAAGTTCAAACTTGGTATTCTAAATGTGTATCATATAGGGATGCTACAGTAAGCTTTTCGTTAAGATCAAGCAAATGGTTCGTGTACAGGGACAATCAAGAGAATTCTAATACATTACGTCTATGGGGGAAATTGCAGGTAAGTAGAGTTTAATGTCTATAGACTGCACTAAACCAAATGAAACAGATATATATTTACTTTCTCTTACCCATAAGGTAGAGAAAGTATTGTTTTTGGGTCAAATTTTCGAACGCGAGATTTTGTTATATTTACACGTTTTGAGGTCCCATAAATACGAAAATCATGTTTTTAGCAAATGGTCTGTATGTATGTCTGTGTGTCTGTGTGTGTGTCTGTATATCTGTGTGTGTGTCTGTCTGTTATCAGCATATCTCAAGAACAAATTATGGCAGAAAGTTCAAACTTGGTATTCTAAATGTGTATCATATAGGGACGCTACAGTAAGCTTTTCGTTAAGATCAAGCAAATGGTTCGTGTACAGGGACAATCAAGAGAATTCTAATACATTACGTCTATGGGGGAAATTGCAGGAAAGTAGAGTTTAACGTCTATAGACTGCACTAAACCAAATGAAACGAATATATATTTTTTGTAATAGAGATAGTTAACTGGGAAAGAAAAATTGTGTATGTAGGAGCCTCGCCTCCCCCCCCCCCCTTGGGGGGGAAGTCCCCCCGCGAGGGGAGTAAATTTTCATGATGGGTATCTTTCAAAAAAGCTCGCCAATACCTTTAAACGAATGGTTGAACCATCGATCTGCGATAATTTAAAGCAAAGTTATCGATTTTTTTTACTTTTAACGAAAAAAAAAACTTAGGAAAAAAATCGTACTTTTTTTTTTTTTTTTTTTTTTAATATTGAGAATAAAATGGACTTTTTTTGGACATTTGGTGTTATACTACTTGTCTAATATGGAAATCGTCTGACTTATCATAAAAGATAATTTTTTTAATAATAATTTTAATAAATTATTTTTTAATAACCGAATTAAATTCTATATAAATGTAGGTGCATTAATGAAACGGGGGGTTGAGGAGGCGGTAGCCCCCCTCACACAGAACTAATTATCATATGAAACTCTTCAGAAGCCTAATATGAATTGTTTAACATATGTTTACATAACAGTACTCGTTATCTTACCTATTAATCTGCAAGCTGTATTTATAGTATTAAATTTCAGGGTAAGAGAAAGTCGTGTGAGTGACACACCAGATTACTTTTTGTAATAGAGATAGTTAACTGGAAATTTTTTTTTTCTCCCTATCTCACTTGTAACCGTGAGTTTTTTCTTTGCTATATATATATATATATATATTTCTCTCTCTCTCTTCTCCCCCACCCCCCCTTTTTTTTCTCATTCCAAACTGAGTTGGTGATTATTATTTTAATTTAAAAAAATTCTATTATTCAATTTTATATATATAACAATAGAAAAGGAATTCTGTTGTTCACTTAGAAAAATTGAATAACAGAATTGTTTTTCTATTGCTTTAGAATATTATGCTGAAAGCAGGTATTATACTGAAGCATTAGAAAAACGATTCTACTATTAATATTCTTGACACTTAAAATTTTATTACTGGTGAGACATTTCGTGAGATGACATTAATATAGTATTTCCTACACAATGTTTTGAAAACAAAAGGGAATACGAGGATCTTAGATGCGTTGAAAAAATATTGTATTTCTTACCAATGGAATCTATAAATATCTTTCTCTTATCGCTTATCAACAAACAGACTTTCAAATTCAAAATACTGAAAATTTTGCATTGTACGGTCATAAAATAGAAATTTCTGGAAAGCTAAAAGTTTAAAAGAGAAAGGGATAGAATTTAAGAGGAAGCTGAGAAATTTTAAACAGCTCTTTTCTAAACTATGTCTTGTGACATGCAAATGATTAATAAGAGTAGTTTGAATAGATTACAAAAATACTATATAGGTAATCAATGAAATCCACACTGATAGTTTATTCGTTTCACATACATTATTGTTCAATCATTCAATATAAATTAGTCATATTTAGAGTTTCTTACAAGGTCGAAGTGTTGGAAACTTGGCATTTCATAATCATAAGTTGAAACTCTCTGAAAAACTACACTGTTACAGTAAATTTAAACTTTTCATCAGTTTGTTTTCGCCACTATTTTTTTGTGACAAGCAAGTCCTTCGGTAATTTAAATAGATTTCATCAATACCTTATAGCTAATCAGTGAAATCCACACTAGATGTTTATTTCTTGCTCTTATATTCTTACTGAAACACCCAAAAAGATGTCTACATATTTAGAATTCCTTGGGTCCAAGATGTTGAAAACTTTTCATTGTACAATTCTAATTTAAAAATATCTTAATAGCTACCAAGTTATAGTAAACTTAAACTACCAGCCGCTTGCTGCACAATGTTTTTTGACACACAAGAGCGTATTGGGTCTGAAAAATATTATCTAGCAAACCAACCAGTCAAATGAAAGAGAAATTATTTCTAAAACGTTTCAAGTCTCAAATAATGAAAACTTTGCATTGTACAATCTAATGTTGAATGAAATCTTATGAAGTTATTACAAATTTAATTGCACAAAGTTCACATGGACCACCTTTTTGTTAGGACTGTTCGACCACTATTCTCAAACAATAAACATTTTTAAAACTATAAACTTAAGTACTGCACAAACTCTGTTGTATCTAAAATGAAGGCTGATTAGGAATACTTGAACATTTCATTTCGTAATTGTTTTTCCAAATTATAGAATCACGTAATAATTAAATGATTGAGTAAGGATTTGTTTTTATATTTTCTATTACTTAAAACTTTTTAAGATATATAATAACTTCATTTAATATTGATTCATATTTTAGTGTTTATTTATTTTGACACATATTTCCAGATTTTTCTTTTATCCTAAAATAAACGTGATTATGCAATAATCGATATAATTTTAGCAATACTATAAAGACAGCAAATTAAGTCGTAAGGCCAATAAAGTTCAATCTACTTTAAAAATAATCTATAATATGTTTAGGAACAGTTTTGTTTCACATATATATCTGAGTGAGAGAGGCTACTACAAAGCTCAACCTCTCGTTCAATTATAGTGCATACATTTATTTAAAAAAAAAAAAAGAGAAAAAAAAAATCAAAACTGTTATTAATTTACTTTGAAACTTGCCTATGTTGATCAAATTTTACAAGTAGCAACCTAATACTGACTTCAAAGTACCAAATTTGAATTTCCTGCAGTTATTTGTTTTAAGTTATGCTGATAACAGATATACATACAGATAAAATGCTAAAAATTGGACTCTCGTATTCAGGGAACCCCAAAGCGTGAAATTACACGAAAAACCAGAGTTGAAACCTGTGTAGTTAAAAAATAACTTTAAGAAATACTTTGTTTAGAGTAAGGGTATGCAAAATTAAACTTCGTTCCTGTGTAGTGTTAGTCAACCATAGTAAAATGTAGCAAAACATTTCCCATAATTAAAATTAATATAAAAGAATGCTTAGCCTAATTTTGGGTAGCTATGCAATAAACTATATGCACATCACATTGTGTACTTATATTTAGTTTTATAAGAAAAACACTAAACACAAAATGAAATGCACTTTCAGCAATTTCCAAATATAGCCCCAATTTATCCAAATACTTTGGATAGCCCTGTAAACAAATGACAAATAATTTCCATACAACAATATACACAAAACTTGCTTTTATTCATATAAAAAATATGCCCATTTCATTTTTTTAGGTCCAGCCTAAAGATGTTACACTGTATTTACCAGAAATTTCTCTCATAGACGTAATGTATTTGAATTTTCTTGTATGTCCCTGTGCACGAACCATTTGCTTGATCTCAACTTAAAGTTTACTGTAGCCTCCCTATATGATACAGATCTAGAATACTCAGTTTTGACTTCCTGCTACTATTTGTTATTCGGATATGCTGATAAAGATACTCACACAGACCAACCGCTAAAAACGTGATTTTTGGAATCATGGTCATCTAAACGTGTAAATATAACAAAAACTCAATTTCGTAAATTTGACCCAAAAGCAATACTTTAGAGAAAGTAAAAAGCGTAAGAGAAAGTAAAAAGAGTATTTTTGACAGAATTTTATTTAGTGCTAAAGACCTGCATTATATGTATTTTTCTTTTTACTTTCTCTTACTCATACATGTGGTATAGAGAAAGTATAGTTTTGGGATCAAATTTTCAAAACTGAGATTTTGTGTTTTTAGCAATTGGTCTGTGTGTGTGTGTGTCTGTTATCACCATATCTCAAAAACAAATAGGACCAAGATGTCCAAACTCGGTATTCTACTCTGTATTATACAGTGACGCAACACTAAACTTTTCGTTCAGATGAAGCAAGTAGTTCGTGTACAGGGACATCCAAGAGAATTCAAATACATTGGTACAATCTAATATCTATGGGCGAAATTTCTCGTAAGTATAGTGTAACATCTATAGGCTGCCCTATATGGAAATTAATATACATTTTTTATATGCATAAAATCAATGCATGTTTTGTGTAGATTATTGGAAACCATTCATCATTTGTTTACAGGGCTACTCAAAATACTTGGATATATTGGGGCAACCTGGAAATTGTTAGAAATGTATTTCATTTTGTATTATGTGTTGTTGTTGTTGTTTTTTATATATAATGTTAAATTTAAGTGCACAATGTGATGTCTACAGTCGGTAACAAAAGTGTCCGAACACTAGCAAAAATTCCTATGTAAATAAAGTACACTTCATACGGTTTTGTTAAATAAATCCTTATCGAATCATGTTCTTACACTGACTAAGAACAAGATTCGACAAGGATTTATTTAACAAAACCGTATGAAGTGTACTGTTTTTACATAGGAAATTTTGCTAGTGTTCGGACACTTTTGTTACCGACTGTATATGATTTATAGACAATATGCAGGGCTACTCCAAATTAAGCTAAACTTTTTTTTTTTTTTTTTTTTTTTTTTTTTGTAATAAATGTAATTGATGGAAGTGCTTTACAATATTTTATTATGTCGACGAACACTGGTTAGGAAGGAAAAATAATTTCTCATATCCATACTGCAAACTAAGTATTTTTTGAAATTTAATCTTCCACTCTGATTTTCGCATAATATTATGTTTTGAGATACCCTCAATACGAAAGTTAAATTTTTAGTGGTTGATCTTTTTGTATATTTGTTATCAGCATAACTTATAAAAGATTAACTATAAGGAATTAAAATTTGTTGTTTTGAAGTTCGTATTAGGTTACCAGTCGAAAAATTTAATCAAGTTTGGCAAGTTTGGAATGCAAATGAATAGCAGCCTTGGTTAAAATAAAAAATAAATGTAGGCATTATAATTGGACGTGGGTTGAGATGGGTGGTAGCTTCTTCACATAGAATTACATGCCAAATAAAACTATTCCTAAACCTATATTAGATTATTTTTAAAGAACATTGAAATTTATTATCTTACTCTATTGAACCATAGCCTCCTAAACTAGATGTCTGTCGCGTAGCTCGGAAACATAGCAACAGTTGAAGCGGTAGACAGCGCCACCTGGTACAGATTGCCCGATTTTTCTTATTTAACTGCCACCAATAACTTTAAAAATTGATATATGATTTATATTATCGACGTTTCTTCGATTTAATTTGCTTTTTATGTATATCATATCCCTCTTTTAAAAATTTTTGGTGGCTGTTGAATAAAAAAGTCGTGCAATCTGCACCAGGTGGTGCTGTCTACCGTTTCAACTGTTGCCAAGTTTTCGAGCAACGTGACAGGCATCTAGTTTAGGAGGCTATGATTGAACTTAAGACTGAATATGTAATCTATCTTTATAGTACTGAAATGCAGAGTAAGAGAAAATCGTGTAACTAGCACACCAGATTTCTTTTTCTTTTAACATCCAAAAAATCTATACGAACTTATATTGGCAAGCATCAAAATTCATTCCTTATATTCGGCAAATGTGGTGATCCTGATTTTACTGCAGATAGAAAGAAATTGGTCTTTCTAGGCTCTAATTTTCATAAATGAATCGCTACGAAATAAGTAAACAGGATGTAAATAAATTAATTAATTTAATTTAGAACTCGAGTTCTATTTTTGACACAGGCTTTCCTCTTTACGTATTCGAGTAAATTCTTTGATTCTGTGACAGACTACTTTAATATAAGAATTCATTTTTAATATAACAATAAATTAATTTTATTTCTAAGAATTTTTAATTAGTAGCGAAAAAAATTGTTTTCTAAAATTAAAATTATAATGCAAATATCAAAGATTCTCTTCTATTAAAAAGTGAAAAAAAAATTAATTTTCCAGGAATTTTATTTATGAGCTTTTTCTAAAAGTCATATTTGGTATATAGGTACTATTACGCAGATGTTGTGTGCGGAAAGGTATAGTACTTAATATTGTTATATTTCAATGCACATGCATGCAAATTCTTATAATTGTAAGACAGTAATTTAGGATCTTTATAATGTTTGCCATTCCCTATTTTATGTAATTCGTAAAAAAAAAAAAAAAAAAAAAAAAAAAGGTTTTCAGTTTTTTTTATTGTAAAAACATACTTTTTTTTCCCTTCTTTAATGTTTCTTTTAGAAAATGAAAACCTGCATTACCACATGTATAAATAAAATATGTTGTTAAAACTTAGAGCTAAGCGTTCCTGACAAAAGAACTGAGATGGGAAGATGGAAAAATAAAATATTTTCAAATTTGACGAATCAATGAAATTTCCTTTATAAAGAGATGCTTACATCATTTGAGAGCAAAATTTACTGTTTTCTGCTGAAAGAAAGTGAAAAACATTAGAATGCTTTAAAATAACTCTTACATCGTTATATCCACGAAATATTAATTTGATACTGAAAAGGGTCCACATGCTTCAACTCACAGTTGTCATGGGAACTGACGGTGTTCAAATAAACGGATGTGTTTAATGGCAGGGATCAGGGATGAAAACAGCTCAGAGAAGGGATGGGGAGAGCTCCCGAGAGAGGATTATAAAAGAACTGAAATAGAATACATGCTGAGATCCTGGATCCAAGCTCCTCCAGAAGAAAAAAAAAATTGTTAAATAATGTATTTTTATGTTAAAAAATAAAGTAAAAATTTAAGATTAAATTAGAATTAAATCCTAGATGGCGGTTGAAGGGAGAGAGAGATAATAATGAACAAAGGATTTTTTTTTTTTTTTTTTTTTTTTTCTTTTACCAAGCGCACACCAATTTTCACCACATGTACAGTCGGCAGCAAAATTATTCGAGCGCTAGCGAAAATTCCTATATAAAAAAAGTACACTTAATACTGTTTTGTTAAAAAAAAAAAATTCTCATCGAATCGTGTTCTTAGTCAGTCTAAGAACACGATTCGACATGAATTTATTTAACAAAACAGTATTACGTGTACTTTTTTTTATATGGGAATTTTCGCTAGCGCTCGAATAATTTTGCTGCCGACTGTAAATTGTACAACAATCACAAAAACATTACATTTTTGCTTTTTCTTTGAACTCCAATTCCAAGCATAATGTTGCATAAAATGAGATGTATTAAAAAGATAGTACATTATACTTTTAAATGGTCAGGAAATCAAATTTAAGATTACATATTTAGAAAAATGATACACCGAATAAACTGTTGCCAATCATTTAACTGTGTAATACATATTTACCGAGATATTATCAGAGCATAAATATCTCAGAAAAGACTTAAATGACTTTGATTTTCGCTATGAATCAAAGTTAAATGAATAAATAAAAAGGTTATTGGCATTAATTTGGTATAGGGTTTAATAATAATATGCAGCGTGAAAAATATATATTGCTTAAAAATAGCGTTAGAAAGTAAACATTAACTTAAAATCTGTGAAATATTCTTATTTAATTATTTAAAAAATGTGTAAATCATGCTTTTAATGTTTCCACACATAAAAAATAAGGCACACAGAAAAATAAAGGACGCAGAAGCTCACGTTTGGCATGAGAAAGGGATTAAAAGGCATATACAGGGTGACTGTAATTAAAGTTATAATTTCAAAACTACTGCTCAGAATAACTGGGTGTTTTCTAGAACAATCGCGAGGCAGTAAAATTTTGTTTGGCAAAGAGTTTTTTTTTTTTTTTTTTTTTTTTTTTTTCTTGGGGGGGGGGGGGGGGGAGGAATTGTTCCAAAATGTGCCGTTAATCATCCGTAAGGTGTTTGTTTCACGAAGCTCCTCTTTTTCTCTTGTCACTATGACTGTTTTCGCTGTAAACAGGTATTCTTGCCTTTTTGCTAAAAAAAAAAAAAAAATGGTCATAAAACCTTGGAGTCTATTGTTTCCTGCTTTTCTATTGTATTGTTAACAACATTCCAATGTTTAATGAATCCATTTAGGCGCTTCTCCTGACAGTACCCTGACAGCGCCATTTATAGGATCATTCTGGATTTTTTTTTTTTTTTTTTTCCCTCCACCAAACAAAATTTCATTGCCTCACAATTATTCTCGTAAACTATCAAGTCATTCTGACCGGTAGTTTTAAAGTTATAGCGTTTTGAAATCGAAACATTAATTATAATCACACTGCATATTGAAAAAAATATATAGCATTCCGATGAACTGTAACAAAATCCTAAAATGTCGGATCTATAACACAGGTCGACATGTAAAATTTTGGCTGATTTTTATGTTTTTTGGTGTGCTCAAACTGAAAATGCAGCCAGTTTTTCTATATTACGTATAAATTTTTGCCAATACAGGGTGCCTACCTATACAATTTTTTCCAGTACTCACCCACCAATATAATTATATGGTAAGTCTTATAGTATGTTTCCATGATTAATTAATCATGGATAACTATTGTTGTAATTGCACAGCACTAGTGCGACATAAAACCATTCCAACCAACCAACCAACCTATTGTTATGATGGTATACATAAGAATTTCTGTCGGTAAACACCCTGTATTGACAAAAATCTATACGTGATAGAGAAAAATCGGTTGCAATTTCGTTTTCAGGGCATGAAAAAAATAAAGATCAGCTAAAATCATTAAATCAAATTTTGTCAACTTCATTTTTGTAGGCCTGTGTAATTTATTGTTATATAACATTTTAAATAAACTTAAATGGCTTAGTTCGAAGATGTACATTTTAATACTAGCTTAAATTGGCAAGTAATGGATTACAATTGCATTAGTTTTTGTTTGCAGGTAGCTTATTAAAAAGATCTGGAGAAGGCACCATTCGACTTTCTGAATATTTTGAAATCAGGCGTTTAAACAAACTTGAATCATTAAATAATTCGGTAAACAGTCAAAAGTAATAACATGTTTTAATACTTCTTCTCAAGTTTGAAGGTTTGTAGAATGGACGAGTAATGTATCCGAGTTCTTTTTTGCGTCCTGGTAAAAGAATAAAAATTTCAAACAAACAATTTCCAGTAACGACCATTCTGCGTCAAAATTCAGAAACAGACAACAGTTTGTCTCTTTTAAATAATTTAATAAAGTTTATTTATACGGGGGAAAAAAACTGTGACTGACATCTACAAACTAAATTGTGTCTCTATAGTAAAAATAATTCTATGTCATCCTTATAAATTCAACTTGCCTTTTCTAGCCAGTTCAAAAAACCCCTCTAAGAATTCTAGAGCGTTTTCCTATCGAGACTTTCTCGTAGTACAAAGGGTTCATAATATTGTTTCACCATCTAGAAAAGTATAGACTAGAAATTCTCGATCATTACCTCTATCCAGGTTATTTTTTTACCTTATATGCATAGCTCGTAAATCTATATTTTAACTTTAGGTATTTAGAAAATAACTACTTATTTGTTCTAGATGGAGGTACGTGTACCTTTTTCTTTAGTGATGGATGGATTATGTATCCAAATTCTTTTTTGTGTCCTTGTAGAAGAAAAAAAATTTCAAGCAAGCAATTTCCAGTAACCACCGTTCAGTATAAAAAGTCGGAAACAGACAACAGTTTTCGTCTCGTTTAAGTAATTTAATGAAGTTCGTATAATTAGACCCAAAATAACATGAAATGTGAAGATTATTTCATATATTTCTTTATAAAAGAACCAGAAGAAATACGTACATCATTTCCCATATGATGATGATACATTAGCAAAGAAAAGTAACATACATTAATATTTTTATGTTTTAAACAAATTAAAATATTAAAATGAGCTACAATTAACTTGAATCCGTAGGAACAATGTGTAAGAATTCTATTTCGGAAAAATCATAATTCCTATATTCGTAAAAATTTATAAAGTTCTATAATCTCTAATTTATATATCAGAAGTGTTCACAAATATCTGATACATCAATAAGAGCAAGACCGTCGCGTACTTTCTTATTAGAACTGTTAGACGGAAAGAGACCGCTCATCACTATACAGCAGTTTGGAGAGATTTTAACTACCACACCGGCCAACCCGCGATAATACGAGGGAATCCTAATGACAATAATGAGATCGCTAGGAGCTTGGTGGAGATAAAGGATGCTAAGGAGCATCCTTAAGGGCCCTCTTCACTCAGCATTTCCTTTTCTAAAAGCCAGTGTTATCCTATGGAAAACTTTCTTTGCACTTAAAACAGTGGCATATTAATTGATTGAGACGCGTTTTTTTTTATTGGATTACTCTCATTTCGTAAACTGACGCAGCTTTTGTAGATTTTATGAAAGAATAACAGTTGTTTTTTAAAAAAGCTGTTTTATTGCAATATTTGGGTTGATGCATTAAATGGCTTATAAAAAACTCTTTCAATTTTTTAAAACAGAATTTAAAAAGCTGCGTCAATCTCAAAGAGTTTATTTCAATGCGGAAAAAAATCCTGTATTTTAATAAAATTTTAAATCAATTAAATTTGCAAAGAAAGTCCAAAAATTTTACAAATTTGTGCCGATTTTTCTCTTTGACACACCCTTTATTCGGCTACGCCTCTCGTTCGTGGTTTCGATGGAAAGATGTTTACATTTCTATGGTGAAGATACGTCTAGGCGTTGTGGTTTTTTATTCAGTTTTTATTTTTATTATAGATTTCACCTGTATTACGGATGTGAGTAACATAATAATTTAGAAGACAATCGTTCAGAGACTTATTTATAGGAAATATATGATCACATTTTATTTTCAATAGTTTTTCATCGCGCGTAATACTATTATTATATGAATACTTTGTACATAAATCTGATATTTTATTGATAATGCCACGATTGACAATATACAAACATTTTTTTTAACAAGTTATATAAAACTTTTTACTAAATTAAACAAATTTCCAATAATAAATTTTATTTTAAAGTATATAATCTGGTGTGGCACCCACACGACTTTTTCTTACCCTACATTTAAATTTTATACAGATAGATTCAGATTGAGGAATAAAATATCAAGTACTGTATAAAATTCTATAGTAAAAAGAATTTAAGCTAGCTTTACGAATTATTTAATTTGACAAATAATTTTCTGTGGGAAGGGCGGAGGGGAGTACCACCTTTTTCAACCCACATTTGAAACTAATATCTACATTTCTATAGAATTCACGACTAATATTAAATTTAAAATTATGTTCAACAATAACTTTCAATCACATTTATTGACAACTTTAACCCGTATCACTCGTTGAAACTTATCAATATTGATCAAACTGTTCAAGTATGAATTTTATATGAACTTTAAAATATAACACTTGAGTTCCCTGCCGGTATTTAGTTTTTAAAGTTACACTGATAACAGACTCACAAAGAACAACTGTTAAAAATTTTTTAATTATTCACGGAACCGCAAAGTACGTAGTTATTAAAAAAAAAAAAAAAAAAAACAAGACTTCAAATTAAACTAAATATTTTATTTACTCTTTAGGTATGGAGAATTAATTTACATTCCTGAGCAAAATAAGTTGTATTAATATTGAAGTCTAGGAATTGAATGAAACAAATATTTTTAACGACATAAGCAAGTTGATTTTATAACTGAAGAAACTAGAACAATTTAAAGTTTGCAAGAAATGGGAGTCAAATGTTTATGAAATTATTTATACACGACGAAATCACACTATTATTTTCAAAGATTTTGCGCTCTTATTTTCGCGCCTAACATAAAAGCGCAGCTGAAAGTATGGTACCTGAACATGAACACTGTTTCTATGCGTTCTTTTAGAATTACAGTAACTGGATATCAAGCTGTGTATCGATATTAATAAAATCAGAATTTTGTCTGTAAATTTATCAGAATTTAAAAAAAAATGCGATATCTTCACGTTCCACACACCATAAAAGTCGAAAATTACTTCAGAAAATTTTGTCTGTGTGTGTGTCATCGTGTCTGTATGTCTGTAACGCTATTATTGTCCGGGTATCACGTGAGAATGGCTGGACGGAATTCAACGGCGCTTGGCAGAAATTTAGGCTTTTACCCAACTAAAATCTGCCAACTTTTTCGAAATTCCCTCCCCAGTTCTCGCCGGGATGGGGGGAACAAAAGTCAAAACATATTTGTAAGCATAACACCGCTCCAAATTACTTCACTGTAAAGAAATTGCACATATAAACAATAGTCATGAGTATAAAAAAAACGTTATCTGCAATTTAGGGATTTTAGATTATTAACCCTTTTAGTCGCAGTGTTCCCGCTGATGGAACACCTTATTTTAATTCTCAAGTGCAAAAACTCATCCCGGAAACTTTTTAGCAAAAATTTACGTTTATAACATATTAGAAAAGGCCCTTTTTTTTACCTGAAAATTTAAAATTTCTTTTATTTAAATTTTGTTCGTAAATTCCGGTGGCGAGAAATTTCGCAATTTCTGAATTTTTTAAAGAACTCTACAAAAAATGGAACAAAGATGTTAAAAAAAGCTACGAGACTTCTTTAGAAAATTTCCAAAAACACATTTTCCCCCCCCTAATTTCCGATATTTTTGTGAGGAGGGGTTACGAAGGGTCAAAATCGAGACAACCCTTTTAGCGCTAAATTCCTCCTGAGAAATCTATGGAAGCTGCGGTCACGAATTTCGGTGCTGGGATTATATGTATGTATCCGACACCTAAAGTAATTGAATAAATAAAACATTGCGATTTAGGAAATTTCGATTTTTAAGGGGAGGGAAGAGATAAATCAATTTTTGGCGGGAAAATGTGCAAATTCCAGATTTTTAGTAAAATTTTAACAAAAATGGAAAAAAGATGTTGAAAACAGCCATGGGTCTTCTTTAGGACATTTTCAAAACACGCTTTTTTTGTGATTTGCCTTTCTTTTTTATTTTTAGGGGGGGGGGGATAGGTATGTGTTACAAAGGGCAAATTCGAGGCACCACTTTTAGCGCTAAATTTGTCCTGAGAAATTTATGAGAGCTGTGGTCAGGGTCAGAAAGTTTCATGCTTGGATTGCTTATATATGTATCCGACCCCTAAAGTAACGGAATATATCGAAATATCCCCCCTTTCACCCTGCGGGGTAGGAAGCAAAAAAAAAAAAAGTTTGTAAGCATAACTCGGCCCCAAATTACTTCACGCTGAAGAAATTGCGCATGAGAAAACTAGATTTGAGTATAAATAAAACATTATGTACGATTTTGGAATTCTTGACAGGAGGGAGGAAAGAAATCGTTTTTTGGGGGGAAATTTCAGAAATCCCGGACTTTTTAGTAGAGCTCTACTAAAATGGTACAAATGTATTGAAAAAAGCTATCTGTCTTATTTAGGATATTTCCAAAAACATTTTCTTTCTTTCTTTTGTGTGTGTGAGATTTTCGATTTTTTTTTTTTTTTTTTTTTGGGGGGGGGGGGGGGCGTTACGACGGAGCTAATTCGAGACCCTCCCTTTTAGCGCTAAATTTGTCTTGGGAAATCCACGGGATTAATGGTCGCTAAATTTGGCGCGTAAATTTTTTATATGTATCCGACATTATTGTAACGGGATTTTACAAAATTCCACCTTTACCCTACCACTCGGGGGGGGGGGGGGACAAAAAACACGTGTGAAATCTCGTTTTTCCTTTTGAATTCGCTTTAAATTATCTTGGGGGGGGGGGAAACTTGTGCGAAACAACTACACGACTTCCATTACCCACAATTACACATATTACATGCATTCTTTGGAATTTTCCAGTAAGAGAAATTTGATATACGTATAAAGACATATAAAATAGAGTTTACATAGCGAGTTATGAGAAAGAGTATTTAAAATGGATCAATGAAACAATTTTCCAGAAAATCGTTAGAGCCGTTTTTGAGAACCTACTTTTACCAAAACTTGATATTCTAGATTATTGACTGGAAAACAATAATTACATACAAAAGGATATTTAAAAGCGAGTTAATATGGCGAGTTTGAAAAAAATCCGTACAGCCGTTTTTAAAGGAACGCACTTGCGAGACTTTAAATTGAGCTATTTATACAAGACGCCTATCAATTTTCCAAACCTAACCAACTATATCTGTCGAAAGAACATCTAGTAGAGTGTTTATATAGCAATTTTGAAGTAAATCGTTAGAGCTGTTTTTGAGATACGGACTTACGCTCCCATTTCCATTTTACGATGGTCCACTTCTGTTTTTAAAATTTTTACTAAAATTTGTAAATTTTATCTGTACACCAGACCTGTTCCGGCTGTGAAGTTTCGTAGTTCTATCTTTATTAATTTTGGAGATATGATAGCCAGAAGATTCCACATATACATACACACTGACCAATTGCCCAAAACTACATTTTTGGACACAGGAGGACTTAAAACGTGTAAATCAGGTGAAAACTCGATATCGAATTTTTGGACAGAATACAATACAGAATACAAATTACCTACGGTAGTAGAGTAATGGAAGTAAAAAGAGATATCCGTAAAATTTTTGCTTTGAAATATAGCTAATACAAATACTTAAAAACTAATTTCTGGAATTTTAAAAATTCAGCCGCACTGGGGGGAGGAGGGGGGTCATAACGTAATTTCAAATAATCCTTTATATATGTATATATATATATATATATGAGACTTTTGCTCTAAAATATAGCTCACACAAATGCCTAAAACTAATTTCTAGAATTTTAGAAATTCGTCCTAGGTGGGCCGGAAAGGGGGCGGGGAGGCGGAGGGACAAAAAAAAAAAAAAAAAAAAAAAAAAGGAGTTAGATTGTTCAAAATCGGTACATAGAGGTTTTTGATAACTACAAATCGATTGCGGATAGTTTCGAATTTGTAGAATTATTAGGATAGAGGGGTAAAAATATAGAAATAAGATTTAGAGCGTTGAAAATTAGTATTATTAGGTTTTAAGGCCCTATAAATCGATTGCGAATATTTACAAAAGTGTAGAATTATTACGAGGGGCGGAAAGGGTGAGCGCAGGGGCAAAAATAAAGAAACTAGGTAGAATGTTGGAATTTAGTATTATTAGGTTAAAAGCCTGAGAAAACGATTGCGGATATTTTTGAAAGTGTATAGATAGATTTTAGAGGCCTGCAAGTCGAATGAGGATATTTTCGAAAGTGTAAATAAGCTATTAGGAGAGGCGGGAAGGGGGTGACGGAGGGGAAAAAATAGAGTTAGATATCGTTCAAAATTGGTACATAGAGGTTTTTGATACTTACAAGTCGATTTTCAAATCTGTAAACTTTTCAGGAGAGCCGGGAAGGGAAGGTCGAAGGGCAAAACAATAGAAATAGATTTAAACCGTACAAAATTGGTACGTGTTGGTTTTGGGGACCTACAAATCGATTACATTTCCTGAAGAGAAGAGAAAAAGTATTAGGATAGACGGGAAGGAGGGAGGGGGTGGGGGCGAAGGAGCAAAAATATAGAAATTAGAGTTTAAACGTTCAAAAATAGTATTATTAGGTTTTAAGGTTCGATATATCGATTGCGGATATTTACGAAAGTGTAGAATTATTATGGAGGGGCGGGAAGGACCAGCGCAGGGGCAAAAATAAGAAATAAGATAGAACGTTGGGATTTAGTATTATTAGGTTTAAAAGCCTGATAAAACGATTGTGGATATTTTTGAAAGTGTAAAACAATTAAGAGGCTCGGGAACGGTGGGCGAATATGCGCGTTGTGTGCAGGTTTGTACGCTGTCGCAGTCAGTGGGGACCCGGATTGATTACTCTACCGATGACAGAAGATTTTTTTTTCGTATTTTATATCTATGTTTTTCCCTTACGATAATATGGATATCTGCCACTTTGGTGAAAATAGCGGATGAAGTTCATTAATAAGTTTTATTGAGACATTTTTTGGTTTATGTATACATTAAAATTCAAACAAATTCGGAATATGCTTTTTACAATTCGAATTTGAAAATTTTTTGAAAGCAGAATGTCGCTGCAACTAGGTTAAGAAACTCATCCAAGATCTTCATAAAATAAGTTAAGAAACTGTCCAAATTTGGTTCGATTTGGAGTATTATTTCGGAAGTTATCGTGATTTTAAATTTTCATGTGATGGTAGCCTGATTTCAAATGGCCCTGCTTAACTTAAGATATCCACCACTTTATTAAAAATGGCAGATAAAGTTCATTAATAAACTTCATTGAGACACTTTTATGGTCTATGTATACATCCAAATAGAAACAAATTCTGAATACGCTTTTTACAATTTTAATTTGAAATTTTCAAGTGGACTTCGCTTGAAAACAAAATGACGGAGCAACTTGAACAAACTCACACAAGTTATTTATCAGATAAGTTCACTGTCCAAGTTTGGTTCGATTTGGAGTATTATTTGGAAGTTATCATGATTTTAAATTTTCAAGTGGTATCTTGATTTCAAGTGGCCCCGCTTAACTTAAGATACCCGCCATTTTAATAAAAAGGGCGGATAAAGTTCATTAATAAAGTTCATCGAAACCCTTATGTTATGTATATTTACATTAAAATACAAAAAATCTGGCTTTAAATACACTTTTCACAATGTGGGTTTGAAATTCTCAAGTGGCCGCCACTTGAAAACAAAATGTCAGAGCAATTTGGTTACCGTACTCATCCAAGATATTTATAAGATCAGTTAGCAATGCAAATTTGGTTCGATTTGGAGTATTATTTCGAGAGTTATCGTAATGACAAATTTCATTATAGATAGACAGATAAATATATAGATAAACGAAGTGGTTGCAATAGGTCGATTTCTAAAAAAAATCAACCTAAAAAGTTTTTTTTTTCCCTAAAAAAACCCTGGTTTTTTGCCTACCCTTCGAAAAAAAGCATTTAGATGATATTGTGATCACTCACATACATACACATACATCATCATCATCATCATGAAAATAGTAAAAATTAACTCATCCCTAACAACACACTTCTCCATAACCCATCCTGAAGATGTCCATAGGATGTCTGTAGATATCCTTTTCATCCAGAGGACATCCTCAGGATTTCATTTGGAGAAGATGTGCTGTTAGGGATGGGACCTCAAAACATGTAGATACGCCAACATCGCAAAGTCAGAATTTTGTCACGATTACAATGATTTCCTTACGTATGTATTTTCGGAAAGCAAAAAATTGCATGAAAGGTACGTGAATCATTTAATTTCATCATGCTTAATAACTAATTTTTAAAAGATATATGTGTCTATGAGAGAGGAAATGACAATGTAGTTGTAAACAATGGAGGGAAAAAGTGGAGGATTGAAATTCAAGATATAAAATATACCTTTACATCCACCCTTAGAAAAATACAAATATTTCATTTATTAAATATTGTAAATTTTGCTTATTCCATGTCTATTTTGAAAAATTCAAATTGATTATACAAACATATTAATAAAATATCTGGTGTGAAACAACCACACGACTTCCATTACAAACTATTACACATGCATTTTTTGGAGATAATATGATCACAAGATATAAAAGTGACCTGAAGAAGTAGAACCTAACATTTTTCTGGTAAGATAAACTTTATACACATGTAGAGACATATAAAACGAAGCTTGCATAAAGCGAGGTAAAAAATTAGAATTATATATATATATATATGTAGTAGAGTTATTTTTTGAAACACCAATTTTCGAGATCTACCTAAGCTTCTGACCTACCTAAATGATGGGCAAAATCAGCCATTTTGTTAAAAACAAAATAATAAAGATACAAAAGGGCATTATTTAAAAGGAAAAAGAATATAAAAATACAAAAGCTGTTTTACTGAAGACTACAAAGCTGTTTTATTGCCTTTTAAAAGGCTAAGACAGAAATTTGTGCCTTGACTGTGCCATATCATCTGGTAAATCTGGTGAGAAGTTTTCTTGTTACTTGGTCAGTAAACATTCATTTTATTTTGCAAAAACGCATTTCTAGATACATGTTTTCTAAGTACTCATCTTTAGCACCATTGATGCAAAATCAAAGATCATTGTTATATCATTTATATTGTATTGTAAAATCATAGAATAATCAATTTAATTAGTATTCAAAATTTGATATTTAATAAAGAAATTAATTAAAATTATATGAATCTAGTATTATTTGAGAGTAAATTTATTTATTAATAACCATATTATTTTTCAGATTAATGTTTGCTTTTTTAATTAGGATTAATTTTAGGGCATTTCCCAACGCATGCCCGAATATCGAATTGATATTCAAAGTGTACGACCATGAAGCTGTCACTTTAGAGCCACGAAAAGGAGGGTAGTCTGATTTTGGTTAATATCCGCCCAACACTAAACAGGGTAGCTGTTAATTTTCCTCTAATAATTACGTGATACACAAGAAAGAAATGGATTTATATAACAATTTTCAAGAAAATCGATAGAGCAGTTTTTGAGAAACCAACTTTTACCAAAACTCAATCATTGACAGGAAAACAATAATTACATACAAAAGCATATTTAAAAGTGAGTTAATATGGCGAGTTTGAAAAAATATCCGTACAGCTGGTTTTTAAGGAACGCGCATCTGAAACCTGAAATTGAGCTATTTATACAGAACGCGTATCAATTTTTCTGAACTAACCAGCTATATCATTCGAAAGGACATCTAATAGAGTGTTTATGTAACAAATTTGAAGAAAATCGTTCGAGCCGTTTTTGAGATACGGACTTATGGTCCCACTTACGGTTTCCGATGTCCCACTTCCGGTTTTTCAATTTTCTCCAAAATATGGAAAATTCATCTGAACACCAAACTTGTTTCAATTATAAAGTTTCGTAGTTCTATCTTTATTAGTCTTCGATACATAATAGCCAGAAGATCCCCCCCCCCCACACACACACGCTGACCAATTGCCAAAAACCACTTTTTTGGATTCAGAGGACCTTAAAACGTGTAAATCAGGTGAAATCTCGATATCGAATTTTCAGACCGAATACAAATACTTCCATTACATACTGTAGTAGGGTAATGGAAGTAAAAAATGTTTTTTTTTTTTTTTTTTTTTTATAAATTGAAAGAATAAAGATAATTTTTAATTTACTACTCGCAAATAATTAATAGTGAATAAAATTGGAAAATCGGAAGTGGGACATCTGAAACCGGAAGTGAGGCCATAAGTCCATATCTCAAAAAAGCTCTAACGATTTTCTTTAAAATTGCTGTATAAACACTCTATTAGATATCCTTTCGAAGGATATAGTTGGTTAGTTCAGGAAAATTGATAGGCGTCCTGTACAAATAGCTGAATTTCAGGTCCTGCAAATGCTTCCTGTCAAAACGGCTGTATTATTTTTTTTTTTTCAAACTTGCCATATTGACCCTCTTTTAAATATCCTTTTACATATAATAGTTGTTTTCTGGCCAACAATTAATTTTCTCAAGCTTTGGTAAAAATCGGTATCTCAAAAACGGCTCTAACGATTTTCTTGAAAATTGTTACATAAACCCATTTTAGATATCCTTTCTCATGCTTTACTTGGTTACCACAGGAAAATTAATAGTCATCCTGATCAGACAGATCAGTTTTACATCTCGAAACTTGGTGTTTCAAATAAATAAACTCTACCAATTTTCCTCCCCTTTCTTTTTCTTAAAAAAAAAAAAAAAAAAAAAAAAAAAAAAAAAAATCGCTGTGCAAACTCTGTTTTATGTTTTTACACGTGTATTAATTTTCCCTTACCGGAAAATTTTTAGGTGTCTATTTCATTAGGACAATATCATGTCTTCTGATAACATTATCTTCAAAAATGCATATAATACGTGTAATAGTGGGTAATGGAAGTCGTGTGGTTTCACACCAGATTTTTAAATAAATGTAGGCACTATAATTCAACGCTATTTATATATTATACTACTTGTTAACTAGACTACTTGTAAAAATTGACTTGTATAAAGAAACACGTATATAAATAACAACACAAGTACACTTTCTTTAGAAAACAGAGCACGAGGACTTGTGCGACCGCACCTGTCCGTGATCTTCGAAATACGATCCCGAAGGTCACGACCTGTCGCACACTCTGACCCTGTCCAGCTCTGCCTTCAGTAGTCTGAGCTCCAGAGTGCAGATAACCCATCTCTATATTAGTCCAGTCAAAATAGGAAAAATAGAAGAAAAAAATCGTGTAATTTTGAAATTTTGCATACTCATAGCCGAGGGGGTCCTGAACAACATACTAAAAGTCCCCGCCCGTGGGGGGTGAGCGGGGGGCAGGGGGGCATTTAAGGGGGGCAATTTTCAGTTTTTATTAAATATCTTAAAAACTATCGCATTTAGAGAAAAAATGTCAATTACAAAATTAATCTACGTAAAATTTCCTACAAAAATGTATATTACATTTTGTTTGTACGATCATTAGTTTAGAAGATATAGGGATGAAATAACACATTTTCTTGAAAAATTCTTTTTTGCAATAGTAAAATCAACTAAAGTGTGCAATTAAAAGGGTTCTTGTCAAATATTTTCTAATGTAAAAAACAAATATATACATAGGGAATATGCAAGGATAATATAGCATGTTTTGTAAGTTTTAAATAATTTTAAGGCTAGCAGGCGCAAAAAGTAAAAATTTAGTAAAAATTTGAGTAAAAATTTAGATAACGAAGACCCAAAACCGATCAACATTAAAAAAAAAAAAAAAAAAAAAAAAAAATCGGGTAGCTTAGAAATTGAGCACAGTTATAAAGTTAAGTGCCCTGAATAACATACTAAAAGTCCCTAGCCATGAGGGGGGCATTTAAAGGGGGCACATTTCAGTTTTTATTAAGTATCATGAAAACTGTCGCATTTAGAGAAAAGAAAATCTCAATTGCAAAATTAATCTACGTGAAATTTCCTAAAAAAATTGTATATTCTATTTTGTTTGTATGATCAATAGTTTAGAAGATATAGGGGAACGAAATAACATTTTCTTGAAAAATTCTTTTTTTTTTTTTTTTTTTTTTTTTTTTTGCAATAGTAAAGTCAACTAAATTGTGGAATTAAAAGGGTTCTGATAAAATATTTTCTAATGTACAAAACAAATATATGCATAGGGAATATGTAAGGATAATACAGCATGTTTTGTACGTTTTAAATAATTTAAAGGTTAGTAGGCGCAAGTGGTGTTTAGGTAAAAATCCAGATAACGAAGACCCAAAACCGATCAACATTTAAAAAAATCTTACAGCTTTGAGATTTTTTTTCTCTAAATGCGATAGTTTTCAAGATACTTAATAAAAACTGAAATGTGCCCCCTTTAAATGCCCCTCCCCCATGGTTAGGGATTTTTAGTATGTTATTCAGGGCACTTAACTTTATAACTGTGCTCAATTTCTAAACTACACGATTTTTTTTCTCTATTTTTCCTATTTTGACTGGACTTATCCAGATTTTTACTCAAACCACCACTTGCGCCTACTAGCCTTAAAATTATTTAAAACTTACAAAATATGCTGTATTATTCTTGCATATTCCCAATGTATATATTTGTTTTTTACATTAGAAAATATTTGACAAGAACCCTTTTAATTGCACACTTTAGTTGATTTTACTATCGCAAAAAAGAATTTTTCAAGAAAATGTGTTATTTCATCTCCCTATATCTTCTAAACTAATGATCGTACAAACAAAATGTAATATGCATTTTTGTAGGACAATTTACGTAGATTAATTTTGTAATTGACATTTTTTCTCTAAATGCGATAGTTTTTAAGATATGTAATAAAAACTGAAAATTGCCCCCCTTAAATGCCCCCCTGCCACCCGCTCACCCCGCACGGGCGGGGACTTTTAGTATGTTGTTCAGGACCCTCTCGGCTATGAGTGTGCAAAACTTCAAAACTACACGATTTTTTTTTTCTATTTTTCCTATTTTGACTGGACTTATCCAGATTTTTACTCAAACCGCCACTTGCGCCTACTAGCCTTAAAATTATTTAAAACTTACAAAACATGCTGTATTATCCTTGCATATTCCCTATGTATTTGTTTTTTACATTAGAAAATAGTTGACAAGAACCCTTTTAATTGCACACTTTAGTTGATTTTACTATTGCAAAAAAGAATTTTCAAGAAAATGTGATATTTCATCTCCCTATATCTTCTAAACTAATGATCGTACAAACAAAATGTAATATACATTTTTGTAGGAAATTTTACGTAGATTAATTTTGTAACTGACATTTTTTTCTCTAAATGCGATACTTTTTACGATATTTAATAAAAACTGAAAATTGCCCCCTTAAATGCCCCCCCCCTGCCCCCCACTCACCCCCCACGAGCGGGGACTTTTAGTATGTTGTTCAGGACCCTCTCCGCTATGAGTATGTAAAATTTCAAAACTACACGATTTTTTTCCTCTATTCGTCAAATTTTGGCCTTCGTTGCCTGGACTATACATCAGTAATGTTATAATGTTATATATCTTTGTTATATTTTAGTTAAATTAATTATATCAAACTGCAAGTTTAATTATAAAGAATATTTACTTTTTTTTAAATTTCATTGTTACAGAATTCGCCGATACGCCGATACAACTACTGAAAGCCTAAAACGGTCTGAATATAGAATAAAATACTTCGTCGAGTCGGGCTACGTTATTAAAATACATATAAATAGATAAGAATAAATGTAGAAAGTTGTTTGATGTCAGGTGAAAATGACAAAGAAAAAAAAAAGTAACACAAAAATAAGAAAAGAAAGAAATAGTCAAAACAAAACAAAGCTTGAGCGAAACCGCAAGTAAGGAGGTAGCTGATTTTTGATTTATTCATCCAAAAAGTCAACGATTCGTCAGTGAGTCTGTCAATCTTCTCAAATTAGTTAACACCTCCTGTCAAAACCACGTGGGACACTTTTTATCTGTTTTCAGCCGACTTCGGAATTTTTTCCAAGTGAAGAGGGCCGTTAACAGTGGCTTCGCGTAAATGACGTTTTTGGTCCTCCCTATACGAGTGGCTGGAAACAGTTGTAATGGAATATGTATTTATCTTATTGGTTGATTAGCGTGTTTTATAGAGCAACGTAGGTATGACGGCATTCCAACAGTCAATCAGATGAATGAACTTTCCGTGATAACGGACTGTTTCTAACCACACAAATGGAGACGAACGAAACGTCACTCACGCGACGTTGATCCTCAACAAGGGCCTATCACAATGTCGACCAAACTTTATATTGATAGAATGTGAAAATTACACACTAAACTAGCATAATTCAGATAATTTGTGTCCAGATACCTAAACAATAAACAATTTTTCTTTGTGTGAATGTAAATATGTGCATCAAAATCTATGCAGGTCGTACAACGATGGCCTGCCATCGTACATAGTTACCAACTTTTAGCTCAATCGCATTAGGCATTTAGACGCCATCCCACTTCAAATAATTTGAGCTCATAGGCCATAATAATAAAGAATTTTTAAGGTGTTATCCTTGGGTCACTGTAAAATAACTATAAGTCCTACATTCATAAAATTTTAGGTCTTGCAATGGAGATTTATAATGTAATCATACATGCCAGTTTTAAGGTTAGTCGGATGAAGCATTTAAACGTTAATGTGTTCACTCACTCACTTACATACATTATAAATTTTATCGTTATATCATTTCTCACAATAGTGTGAAATAATTATTTTCTAATGTTTAATTTAACTTAATTTTTAATTTTATATTTTACATATGTGTTTCAAAATGGAAAGGACGGAGGAAAAAACGAAAATTGTTTGTCTTTTTTTCTTCCTTCCTTTCTTTTTTTTTTTTTTTTTTTTTTTTTTTTAGAAGACACATTTAATTAACCAATTACATCAATACACTCCCGTCTTTTAGCCTAGAAAATAATCCCTCGCTTCCCGCTGTTAACGGCCCTCTTCACTTGAAAAAAATTCCGATGCCGGCTGAAAGCAGATAAAAAGTGTCCCACGTGGTTTTGACAGGAGGTGGAGAAGATTGACAGATTCACTGACGAATCATTGACTTTTTGGAAGAATAAATCAAAAATCAGCCACGTCTTTATTGCGGTTTCGACGGGAGCTTTGTTTTGTTTTGATTCTTTCTTTCTTTTTTTATTTTTGTGTTTCCTTTTTTATTTTATTTATTTTTTCTTTTCCATTTTCACATGACATGAAATAACTTTCCTCATTTATTCTAATCTATTTATATGTATTTTAATAGAGTAGCCCGATCCGACCAAGTACTTTATACTAGGGTGCCTATATTATCTTATCGAGGCACCCTACTTTATACTATTTTCAGCTCGGTTCAGGCTTTCTTTAGTTATACCGGCGAATTACGTAACAGTGAAATTTAAAATATATATATATATATACTTTATAATTATACTTGAAGTCTGATATAATTAATTTAACTAAACTAGTATGTTGTGGCCACCACATGACTTTCTTCTATATTTTCCTATACAAATTCCCTCAGTAAAAATAATTTATTAAAATTATTATAAAAAAAAATTTTCTTCCATGATAATGCAGACGATTTCCATATTAGAGAAGTAGTTCCATTTATTCTCAATAAAAAAAAAAAAAATAAAAAAAAAATAATAATAATAATAATAATAATAAAAAATTACGATTTTTTTTTTTTTTTTTTTTTCAAAAGTTTTTTTTTTTTTTCGTTAAAAGTAACAACAACAAAAACTAGTATGTTGTGGCCACCACAAGACTTTCTTCTATATTTTCCTATACATATTCAATCAGTAACAATATTAAAAAAAAAAAAAAAAAAAAAAAAAAAAGATTTTTTTTTTTTTTTTTTTTTTTTTTTTTGTGAAAATTAATACGTATTCAATCACTAACAATAATTAAAAAAAAAAAAAAAAAAAATCGAATTTTTTTCTGTTTTTTTTTTTTTTTTTTAAGTAAAAAAAATCGATAACTTTGTTTTAAATTATCACAGATTTATGGTTCAACCATTCGTTTTAAAGGTATTGACGAGATCTTTCGAATGATACCCATCTTCAAAATGTGATTTAAAATTAATTAAAATATGAAAATAATAAACTTATTGACTTATATTGACTTAATATAAGCCATTTAAATTTTTAATTGTTGCCAAAAAAAGTTTACGAGATATATTTATTTATTGTTTTCAGCATAAAATGAAATATGCTTTCATGCGAAAAATAAGAAATTACTAAATGTTAAATTGGTCGATGAGAAAATGACACATTATAATTTTAAAATAAAATAGTAATATTAAAGATCTAACATATTTCTTCTGAATTTTATTTCACAGCATTTTTTTTTTTATATACCTCAACTTCAGATTTTTTTTTTTTTTTTTTTTTTTTTTTTTTTTTTTTAGTATGGCGGATGAAACACGCTTGGCATAAAAGTTAATTCAGCATTATGGTAAAGGTATTTTCTTATTGATAATTCTTGACAATTTTTTATAATTTTGATGCTGAAGTAGATCGGACATTTTTCGCCAAGGAAAAGATAGAAAGAAATACGCAAGCGAAGTGATGACGTCACTGGCCGTTCGTGGACGCAAGAAAAATATTTCCTATGTTAAACGCCCATTGGATTTTTTTGTAAAAAATTATTAAAAATCGAGGAAAAATATTTCCCGATTTTAATCCGCATATTTAGGTATAGATATGTATTAGTTATCATGTCCATGCATTAGATTAAGTTAGTTTTGTTGTAAAATTGACAAAATTTGAATTTTTAATTTCAAAACTCTAGAAAAAAAAAATGGCAAACTTCCATATTCGATTGAAAACACAAACATTTAATTTCAAAGGATGATATTAACACAATAAATATCCAACTAATATACTGATTAAAAGGGAAATGATAGATATCATAATTTGAAGTCAAATTTGTTTTCGAATGTCTAAATAAAGTATCTGATATAAGATACTAATATGTTGTAGCGGAATAGATTTGATATCGGTCATCCTTGGTAGAAAAATAAAATATCGCCAAATTATTTGGTGAACGTAATTTAATTCCTTTCAAAAATCATGGTTATTTTAAAAACTTATTTTAAGACAGTAATGAATAATATGAAACAATATTTCGTACAATGCATATTACGAAAATATACATCTGGCATGTATATTTTCGTATTACGTTTTTGATCACCAAATACAATAAGCGCCAAGAACGACAGAGTTTTGAAATTTAAAATTAAAATTTTGTCAATTTGACAGCAAAATAACTCAATCTAACACATGCACATGATAACTAATACATATGTGTACCCAAATATGGGGATTAAAATCGGGAAATAATTTTCTTCGATTTTTAATCATTTTTTACAAAAAATCCAATGGGCGATTGGCATAGGAAATCATTTTCTTGCATCCACGGACGGTCAGTGACGTCACACTTCGCTTGCGTATAGGAACAATAATCGCATAAATTATATTTTGGTCTAAAACGGCAACAAAAATTTAAGTCGCCAAGAGCATTAAGGCTGTACCATGATCAAGTTTACATACTAATTTATTTATTTTTCTATATACCAACTACTATTAACTAAGCATGAAGTATATATAACCACAAAATAATAATTGTCTCATGCGATAGAAGTTGCCGATCATAGCATAATGTAATATTATATGTGGCTTGAAATTGCTGTCATTCTATGGTTGATTGATTAAATCAAATAAATATAGGAAATAACTTGAGAGCAAATATTATGTACATCACATATAATGCTGTTCATATGTAACTGGGATTCAGATATAAACGAGCTACTTCAAATTTTTCGATACTGTCCGTATCGAAACTGTTATGTATGATAAGCAACCAAATGGAAGCCCACGGGTAAGCCATTGTCGCAGGCAATAGGGACAGGCACCGGAGATTGCAAGGACGAACAAGGCGCTGCCTAAGGCAGCGGGAACACAAAGAAAGCTTTTAACCGATTTCAGTTTTTTTTTTTTTTTTTTTTTCATAAAGCATATAGAAAAGAGTTTGCCAGCGAAGCGGGCAAAGCCGTCCAAAATTGTTTAAGAACTAAAATATTATTCAACAATTCGCCGGGAAATGGAAAAAAAAAAAAAATCATTTATTTGCAAAAAAAAAAAAAAATTAAAAATTTGAAACTCATAAATATTATATGAATTTCACCACATAGTTAAAATTTTAATTAACCAGTCACCAAATTATTATTAGAACCAGATTAATATTGTGCAATAGTGAACTAAAATCATACAAAGAAAGGTTTCGAAATAAAATTCATAATTGACGACCCAGTTTTTATACTTCCACAACGCAGTACTGTTTTAGTACAGAATCCCTATGGACGAATTTTAAATTTTTATCGCCATGTTGGCGATAACTTTTTATTTATTTATTTTGGCATTTTATTTTGGCTTTCAACGAGTTACAAATTTTTTTTAGTGTACTTTATCAGACTCTGTTTTGCACAGCACCACAATGATAAGGTTTCATTTCATTACTTATTATGATCAAACCGTCAGTTCCCACACATACACATCAAAATTTCCACGTGAACGAAGTCGCGGGTAACAGCTAGTATAATATAAATGGACATCTGAAGAGGGTTTATATAGAAACTTAAAAAAAAAAAAAAAACTAGAGCCGTTTTTGCGATAGGAACTTGTGGTCCAAGACTTTTCAGTTGCGGCTTTTCCCATGTTTTACTTTCGTTTTTTCAATTTTCACCAAAAATTGGCAAAATCATCTGTACATCGGACCTGTCTTTCACCATTCTATTTTTATTTTTATTTTATTTTATTTTATTTATTTATTTTTTAGCGATATGATAATCAGAAGATTCATATGTACACACTAACAACATATCAAAAATAACTTTTTTTGGACTCAAGAGGCTCCTATAAATTCTATGAAAACGTGATATGAAATTTTTTACTGAGTGTAATATTTATAATACCGACGGTAGTCAGAAGTAAAAATATTAGATCAGGTTTATAAGTATTTACACAAGTGTAAATGATTTAAAATTTATTTCAGGAAATAAAATAAATTATATATATATACATAAAAATATTTATAAAGCTTAAAATAATAATGTTAAATTGGTAATGATTAAAAAATAATAAGAAGAAATGCTTACTTTTTTCTCCAAGCAGCAATGATTTCACCTTTATTTCGCCTCCTTCTTGAAGATAATCGTAATTGTTTTCTATTTCTATCATCTTTTTTATATCTAGAACTATACAATTAGAGTCCTGCATCGGGTCGGGTAACCCGATTTTACCCGAACCCGACCCGACCCGCGGTTCGGGTTCGGGTCGGGTTGACAGAATTTTTTCTCTTGCGGTTCGGGTTCGGGTCGGGTTGACTGATATTTTTTTCGTGCGGGTCGGGTTCGGGTCGGGTTGACTGATTTTTTTTTCTTGCGGGTCGGGTTCGGGTTCGGGTCAGGTTTGGTTTTCAACAAGTCGGGTCGACTTGAGAACACCTTTCAAAATATTTTTTACAATTATAAGCATAAATTTATAGGCATGTTTACAACTATGTAACTAATTTAAACATTCTGCACATACTAGACATGTATCGGTTGGTTGGTTGGTTGGAGGATTTAAGGTCGATTGACTCCAGATGTGTCCTAAGCCTATAGGAGGAATGCCCTCCGTTTGAGTCTTTCTAAGGGGTCCTATACCATATTTACGCGTGTTTCGGAGTAAACCACGGCGAACTCCAAACGTCTAGGTCGATGAGTGCGACCTGGGACCGAACCCGACAACTCCCATCTACCAGCTTCGTGCGCAGAACCGCTCGGCCGCTGGTGGGCAGACATGTACCGGAGCTCCCTATTCGTATCCGCGGATATCCGCCAAAAAAAATAGATCCATATTTGTATCTGGATCTGTTTTCTTTTCTTCAACGGAACTAATATGCATCTTTTGTAGAAATTGTATGAAAATTAGAAAAGTATTATAAATCTTTCTCGACTGTTGTTAATATATAAATTAAAAAAATACAAATACAGTATAACCTCGCATTTACATTCTGAAAATTGAAAAGGTTTCGCAGTTTACAAGTTTTTTTTTTTTTTTTTTTAAACCTTCTTTTATATTTAGTAGAAGAAAGTATTAGATTCTATCAACTGTTGGTGTCAACCGCCCGACGGGTGGCACTGCTATACAGCGATTTCAGCATTTTCAGGGAAGGCTGTATCTCAGGTTCTGTTGCGTGTAATCCAACAAAACTTGATATGTTAGTAGACCAATATGAGATATTATGCTGATTCAATTTGAATGCCTATCAGCCAACAGGTGGCGCTGCTACATAGCGATTTCTGCAATTTAAGGAAAGTCTATATCTCAAGAACTACTGCACAGAATTTCATATAAATTTGTATGTAGGTGCCATTTAATATATATTAGCACCCGTCAACTTTTGGTGGAAACCGCTCAACAGGTGGCGCTGCTACACAGCGATTTCCACAATTACAAGGAAAGCTATATCTCATGTTCAACTCTGTATCATCAAACAAAACTTAATATGTGAGAAGGTGAGATTATGAGACATTATGCTGACTCAGTTTGAATGCTTGTCGGCCAATAGGTGGCGTTGTTACACTGCAAATTTCATCGATAACAGGATGGCTATATCTCAACTTCTATGCCATATAACTGTACGAACCATGATATGTGAGATAACAATTATAAAAACGCATTGTTAAAGAAGTTTTTTATAGACGATAAAACTGTCTCTTTTTCGATATTTAGTGTTTGATTTCCCTAAGATGAAAATTATTTGCATTCATCACGTTAAACTTTTTAATAATAGTTTTAAAAAATTATTCGCACTTAGTGAATTTGACAGAAAAATGTAGAAGAATGTCTTGTGGTGGCCATAACATACTAGTTTTTTTTTTATAATTTACCAACTGTGTGACAATGAAAATTTACTTTATTTTATATCATGTTATATCATTTTACCTTGTTTTGCATGATTTTTAGATGAATAAGTAATGTTGATTTTTTTTTCGGGTTTCGGGTCGGGTTCGGGTTAGATAAGTCGAGTTTCGGGTCGGGTTCGGGCCGCAAAAAATTCTCTGTTGCGGGTTCGAGTCGGTTTTCGGGTTGATGAAAATTTTTTTGTCGGGTTCGGGTCGGGTTTCGGGTTGATGAAAATTTTTTTGTCGGTTTCGGGTTGATTTAAAATTCATCTGTCGGGTTCGGGTGCGCAGGACTCTACTATACATATCTATATATCTAATAATATATGAAAACCTCTAATATTTTGAGATATTATATGAACTTTAAGATAAAATTTTACAATTTTATTATAAATATACCAACTTGATATCTATTATTGTAATTCTAAAACAATGGATAAACTCAGAGTTCGTATACCATATTGAAAATGCCAGCACTTGTCAGCACCTTTACATCACTGGGCGCGAAAAACCAGCGCGCGAAATCTTTCAAAGTACTGATGCGGTTTCGTTGTTTAGAAATAATTTTATAAACATTCCAGGTCCCATTTCCTGCCGACTTCATATTCTTCTCTTTTGTATTCCAAAATTCATATTGTTACATTCTTCTCGGTCATAAAGTCAACTTGCTTATAATATTAAAAATATTTGTTTCTTGCAATCATGCATAGACTTATTAGCTCTTATAGTTTTTTACAGAGACATAAAGAAAAATTCTTTATCAATATGATCTATGGGCTCTAATTATTTGAAATGGAACAGCATTATATTAAACAACATTCTATTTGGCGATAAAACTCAAACAAGCTATCATAATTTACTTTTTTGTTTATTTGTCTTGCTTTAATTAATTTGTAGAACCGTTAATTAGTTAGTGTTCGAAAGACGAATGAAGTCTTGTATCTATAACACAGATTTCTTGTATCTATAACACACATCCCTTTATTTTAAATTAGATAAACATATCTAATAAGATGCGGAAAAACTCTATTATTATTATTATTTATTTATTTATTTTTGTGTATGTGTGTATGTGTTATTACATAACTTTAAAATTAGTTTCATTATAAACTAGCAGGCTTTGCCCACTTCACTGGGCACTATATTTAAATAAGTTGTCAAAATCCCATATCATTGTTAATAACCTACGTTAAAATTTCCGATGTGTTCGGTAGAGGTTTTCCCGCTTGCAACGTGAGAAGTCCGGGTCCACACTGCCTTCGGCAGCAACTTACCCACTTCTTATCGCTTCCCCAGCGGGTAAGTTCGAAATTATGTGAAATCCCACCAAAGTAAATAATGCGTACACTTGATCCACATCCATACATCAAAATTCGCCATGTCCCCCCCCCCCGGGTGGTAGGGTAAAGGAGGAATTTTGTAAAATCCCGTTACAATAAGTGTCGGATACATATAAAAAATGTACGCGCCAAATTTAGCGACCATTAATCCCGTGGATTTCCCAAGACAAATTTAGCGCTAAATGTGTATCATATAGGGATGCTACACTAAGCTTTTCGTTAATATCAAGCAAATGGTTCGTGTACAGGGACAATCAAGATAATTCTAATACATTACGTCTATGGGGGAAATTGCAGGAAAATAGAGTTTAACGTCTATAGACTGCACTAAACCAAATGAAACAAATATATGTATTTTGTAATAGAGACAGTTAACTGGGGAAAAAAATTGTGTATGTAGGAGCCTCGCCTCCCCCCCTTGGGGGGGAAGTCCCCCCTCGAGGGGAGTAAATTTTCATGATGGGTATCTTTCAAAAGAGCTCGCCAATACCTTTAAAACGAATGGTTGAACCATCGATCTGCGATAATTTAAAACAAAGTTATCGATTTTTTTACTTTTAACGAAAAAAAAACTTTTTTTTTTTTATTGAGAATAAAATGGACTTTTTTGGATATTTGGTGTTATACTACTTCTCTAATATGGAAATCGTCTGCCTTATCATAAAAGACAATTTTTTTAAATAATAATTTTAATAAATTATTTTTTAATAACCAAATAAAATTCTATATAAATGTAGGTGCATTAATGAAACGGGGGGTTGAGGGGGGCTACCGCCCCTCTCACACAGAACTAATTATCATATAAAACTCTTCAGAAGCTTAATATGAATTGTTTAACATAGGTTTACATAACAGTACTCGTTATCTTGCCTATTAATCTGCAACCTGTATTTATAGTATTAAATTTCAGGGTAAGAGAAAGTCGTGTGAGTGACACACCAGATTATTTTAAATAACTACGTATTTTGAGATTCCGTGAATAATTAAACAAAGTTTTTAACAGTTGTTCTTTGTGAGTCTGTTATCAGTGTAACTTTTAAAACTAAATACCGGCAGGGAACTCAAGCGTTATATTTTAAAGTTCATATGAAATTCATACTTGAACAGTTTGATCAATATTGATAAATTTCAACGAGTGATACGGATTAAAGTTGTCAATAAATGTGATTGAAAGTTATTGTTGAACATAATTTTAAATTTAATATTAGTCGTGAATTCTATAGAAATGTAGATGTTTCAAATGTGGGTTGAGAAGGGTGGTACTCCCCTCCGCCCTTCCCACAGAAAATTATTTGTCAAATTAAATTATTCGTAAAGCTAGCTTAAATTCTTTTTACTATAGAATTTTATACAGTACTTGATATTTTATTCCTCAATCTGAATTTCTCTTTATAAAATTTAAATGTAGGGTAATAAAAAGTCGTGTGGGTGCCACACCAGATTATATACTTTAAAATAAAATTTATTATTGAAAATCTGCTTAATTTAGTAAAAAGTTTTATATAACTTGTTAAAAAAAATTTTTGTATATTGTCAATCGTGGCATTATCAGTAAAATATCAGATTTATGTACAAAGTATTCATATAATATTAGAATTACGCGCAATGAAAAACTATTTAAAATAAAATGTGATCATATATGTCCTATAAATAAGTCTCTAAACGATTGTCTTCTAAATTGTTATGTTACTCACATCCGTAATACAGGTGAAATCTATAATAATAATAATAATATTAAAAAAAAAAATAATAACTGAATAAAAAACCACAACGCCTAGACGTATCTTCACCACAGAAATGTAAACATCTTTTCTTCGAAACCACGAACGAGAGGCGTAGCCAGATAAAGGGTGTGTCAAAGAGGAAAATCGGCACAAATTTGTAAAATTTTTGGACTTTCTTTGCAAATTTAATTGATTTAAAATTTTATTAAAATACAGGATTTTTTTCCGCATTGAATTAAACTCTTTGAGATTGACGCAGCTTTTTAAATTCTGTTTTAAAAAATTGAAAGAGTTTTTTATAAGCCATTTAATGCATCAACCCAAATATTGCAATAAAACAGCTTTCTTAAAAAACAACTGTTATTTTTTCATAAAATCTACAAAAGCTGCGTCAGTTTACGAAATGAGAGTAATCCAATAAAAAAAACCACATCTCAATCAATTAATATGTCACTGTTTTAAGTGCAAAGAAAGTTTTACATAGAATAACATTGGATTTTAGAAAAGGAAATGCTGAATGAAGAGGGCCCTTAATTGCTGGCTGTGACATATCTATCAAACTTCGCATTTTTATGTTATTTAACCTCAAGTGAATAGACACAGATAATAATGTTTTAGGAATAAAGAATTTTGCGGTTAATCAATTATTCATAATAGCACTAATCTTTGAAGCTTTTATCGCTAGATCCTAGCCATCAAAACTGTCAAGGACATGCAAGCTAATGTACTGGAATATCTAAATATTATTAAATCTTTTAAAATGCGTGTGTATGTGTGGCTAATTAAGGAAATGGAAAAGCTTAATGGATTTCTTGTTGAGTTCAATCCGAATTGATTAGAAAATTGTTTACGTTTTACATGCTGTTTAGAACAAAATTGAAATACTTTTCAATTAGTGTATAAATTATAAAAATAATCTAGTGTGTAGTGTGACACTCATAAAAAATTTTCTTGCCCTGCATTTAAAGACATTGAAGATTAAAGATTAAGATAACAAGTACTGTATATAAACCTAAGTTAAAAAGAATTCAAATTACATTTAGGAACAGTTTTATTTGACAAATAGTTCTGTGTGAGGGGAGCTACCGCCTTCTTCAACCTCCCGTTCAGTTATAGAACCTACTTTTATGTAAAATTCAAAGCTGTTGTTAAATTTTAAAGTTTATTCCCCAAATTATTCAGACAACTTTCACCCGCACACCACTATTTGAAACATAATGTTACGAATTTGTAAATAATAGTAGTTATTTTTATGTAAAATCATTCAAAGAGGCTTAGTCAGGTTACAAAATGTTAATTTTCTGCATTTCCAGCTTGTTTTCGCATTAAAATAGCTCATTTTCCTTTAAAAACCTGTTAAAAAGCTTCACCCAGGCGGGTAATTGCCTTGGCGCCAAACTTGGCGACTTTTTTGCTACGTGGTAACTTTTTTGGCGACCTTGGTGAGAAAATCCGTATTATCGATGTAACAAATATCTAAGCTCTAACTTGACTGGTCGAGAAGTTACTGGAACATTCCACATTTTCTACGAGGCAGGCCCGTGCCTACACTTTTAGCCGCCCTCCTAGGCAAAAGATTTTAGCTGCCATACTAGGCACTAAAATTATTTCCCTCCTTCTGCTTCTGAAAACTATCCTTTAAAGCCAAAAACTACCGGGTTGCCACAGACGAAAAGTTATCTTTTTCTCTTTTTTTCTCTGTTTTAAAAATAAGCCTCCAGTGGCCGAGTGGTTATGCGGTCAAATCTGGTCGACATGAGGTGCCGGGTTCGATCCTAAGTTGCGCTTGTCGGCCTAGCCGATCGGAGTTTTCCATGGATTTCTCCGAAACGTGCGTAAATTCAGGCTAGGACCCCTTAGAAAGACCCCCATGGAGGACACTCCCCCTTAGGTCTAGGACCTACAGCAGTCAATCAGCCTTATTCCCAAATCCAATCCAATCCTGTTTAAAAAAAAAAAATCTAACAATTTTAGTAAACCTAATTTTTAGCTGAAATTTTGCCATTTTTAGCCGCCCCGAGCTTTTAGCCGCCCTGGGCGACCGCTCCGGTCGCCCCCCCCCCTAAGCACGGCCCTGCTACGAGGGTATATAAGCAATCGCATCCCAGCCAAGTGAGTCAGTTTTCGTCAAGGCATTACTGTATAAAGATCTCAGCTTGGCAAAGTCTTTCCTATTGTTTGCAACCCATTGCTGTGTGTTAATGCTATAATACAGTTTATACTGTGAATATCATATTGTCAGCTGTTATTTAAACTGTGTTTTCTGGTGAAACTGAAGTTGGTACTTGGTTTATAGAACTGTAATCTGCTAGATTATTCTGTAAATAAACTGTTAAGTTAAGACTCTGCAAGGTTCGCTTTTCATTCTCAGACAATTCAAGAACCCAGAGTACACACCAATATCAAACTTAATGGAACTTTTCAAGAAGCAACATGAACATGATCCGAACTACAAAATACAACTTTTTAACTACCTGCAATGCAATTATGTGTTTTTAAGTTACGCTGGTTACACAAAGATCAACCAAAAACACTAGATAAGATACCAATAGAATTGAATATCATCTTTTATTATATTGGCCAGACTAAACGAACCGTCAGTAGAAAAATTCAGGCGCACATTCGTAACATTACAAAAGAAAAACAACTTAGCATAGGTGGACTCTGCTCAGTCAATACCGGCTCGATTAGTGAAAGTCTCCGTGCGTATTTTCACAGGCATGATATGTAGTCCAACTTTTCCTCTTGAAGAAACATCGAATATAGAATTAAAATATATCAATTATTTAAATTGTTCTTGTTTTGGCAAATCGTATGGATTTTTTTTTTTTTCGCTAATATATATAAAATGTGTACGGAGAGAGGGAATGAAATATTTATGCATTTCTTATCAGTGTATTTATGCGTTTTTAAAAGATACATCAAGTCACTTAATTTTCTCTTTATTTTTATTTATTTATTTTTATTTATTTATTTTTTTAATCAATTATTTCTGGCGAAGTTTAAATTAAGGGAATTAATGAATAATCCATTAAAAATAAAAATAATAAAATCTCTGATGAATTTCAATGATAATTTATTTGAAAACGTTTTTATTTATTTAATTTTTTTTCCCTTATTAATTTTATTGTTCAAATTTCAACACGTATAGTCTACATAATATATTTATAGGATTAAAAAAATAATAATCCACCAATTAGTAATAGTTTAAATGTACAATGAATGCTTTGTTGATTATTTCAGTTTGATAAAATGGATAAAATGTTAGTACATTAAAATATAATGAATATTTATGATAACTTCTTTAAATATAACTTTTTTCTTCACTGCAAATACTTTTTGCACTTTTTTTTTTTTTTTTTTTTACTTTTAAAATATCAAACGGATTTATGTCCATTGAGCTAAATATTTTATCTTGACATTTCTAAAACCTTTGCGTATTCCTAAAAATTTATATTGCTTAATAAATTTTTACTTGATTTTGATTATAATGAAGTTACAATTTTTCAAATTAATTACAAATATTTAGATTATAGTAAATAAGTCTGGCAGTAAAATGAATACTTTAAGATCTAAATAATTGCAAGCATATTAAACTTATATATTTCATTTCAATTTGATTAGTTTTGAAATGTACATTAACATTTAAATATCTACTTTTAAAACATTCTTTAAAAAATATTTTTTTTTCTTATTTTACTACTAAATAATTAAATTTAAAGCTTTCCGTATAAAAAATATTAAATAGCCAAAGTTTTAAAAACTTATCATTTCTTATAGGAAAAAAATACAAATAATTTAGTACATAATTTAAATATTTTAAGTTAAAGTTGAAAAAAAAATATTAAGAAAAAATTACATATTAATAAAAATTTTACGTGTATTACAGTTTTTACTATTTATAATGCATTATATAACTGTAATACATTAATTATTAGTTACTAAGCTACTGGTATTTATAACAGATTATTATTTTTTTTTTTTTTTTTTTAACACACATTTACAAAACATGTTATTTTCTTTTAAATACTTAGTACATTATTAAGTTCTTAATATTAAAGAAGTTAATTAATATACTAAAACAAAAGGTTAAATAAGTTCTAAATTAAACAAAAACTATATCATTCAGCAATTTTTTCATTTATAAATTAAATAATAACTTAAACATTAAACCTAAAACTACAGAAATACAAAAATTTTTAAAGCGTTAATTCATCATGCAATTTTCACTACTTTAAAAAGGCAGTATATCTTTTTTTCTCATCCATTAAAAAAAAAAAAAAAAACTGAATATTTCTTGGAAAAATCTTGTTTATTCTATTAGCTTTAGAAAAATATTTTTACATAGCCTTTAACACTCCATTATCTTCGATTTTTTTTTTTTTTTTTTTTTTTTTTTTTAAGGTTTTCTTAATGTTCTTCATCGTGGCTTAGATGACAGATACAGTCAGCAGAAAACTATTGAAGCACACATCCGCACTTTTCATATATATATTTTTCAATTTGATCGCTGATTTTTTTCATCAACTTACTTTCTTCATAAACAGTATAAGACTAAGATCATGACTCGACAAATATTTACTTAACAAAACAATATTAGGTGCTCATCTTTTAAGCAGGAATTTTTGTTAGTGCTTCAATAATTTTGCTGCCGACTGTATGTCAACTCCTTTCAACTTTCGAGTAATTTTATTCACCAATTGCCTTTCAGATTTTGTTTCACATAAATTGTCAAACTCCGACCTGGTACGAACACCCCAAAAATTTTCATTAGGATGTCCCTGCGACACATTTGGTGAGTTGTCACCTTTTGGTACGAAATGTACTTTTATTTCAGTGAGCCATTGAAACGTTATTTTTTCATAATGGCTACTGGTGAAATCTGGTCAGAACATTATTTTATCATCTTGGGGAAATTGGTAGGTAGGTTGGGTTTGGTCGCTCCTGGTCTGCTCAACTCTACTCGCTAGTGTGTTTACTTTTCCTGCTTCAGCTGTGTTGCTGGTGTTTCCTTCGAGGTTGGTTTTTTGAATTTTGTTCCGGCTTTCTAGTCGAAAGTTGGTAAGTTTTTGCTTTTTCCTTTTCTTTCACGCCTAGGAGTGTGAGTTTGTCTTTATTCTCTGTTGCGGGGTATTTCTCCTCGCTTGCTATCATCTGGCCACATGTCCGGAGGCCACATGTTCCCTGGATAGGCCGCCATGTTCCTTGAATTACTTCTCCAACGCCGGTGCGTTGGCAGACTCGCTTAGTATAGCTCTGAACGACGGATATGATTCCATTGCTATAATCATCGCGGCAAAAAATGGCTCTATACCACATACTCATCCGAAAGCTTTAAAAGAAGGAATAACAAATATTGTAGCGGATAATAGAGCCATTGACGACATAAAATTAACCAGACAGGGTAAACTGTTGCAAACAACCAAATCAGTAGCTGCTGCTCAAAAGCTGCTTAACATTAATTCGCTATTGGGTGTCGCTGTGGACCCATTTATAATCACCGATACCATTTCATCGAGGTTTTTATTGCATAACATTGAGACTAGTGTGTCCTGTGCAGACATCGCAGACGAACTTGCAGATCAAGGGCTAGCGGCCTTGGAGGTCCGCCGCTTTATGAAAAAATCACATGGTGAAGAGACTCCCACCCAAACCGTCCTGGTAACGCTAATCGGTATGAACCTTCCAACAAGCGTCAAATTGTGGTATGTTCGCCACAAAGTCTCCCCCTTCTATGACTGGCCTCGTGCATGCCTTAACTGCCACAGGTTTGGGCACTCGACAAAATCATGTCGGAGCCAAAAGCTCTGTGTCCGATGTGCTGAACATCATACGGAGGAGTGTATGGCTGCATCCCCAAAATGCATCAACTGCAAAGGTTCACACGCAGCATCTGACAAAGCATGCCCGGATTATAAAAAGGAATCTGCGATCCAAAAATTCAGAAGTGAGAACCACCTCACAATTTCGGAGGCGAGGCGCATCTATAATGAATCAAGGAAAACATCCAATAGGTCCTTTGCGACGGTGGCGGCTAGCGGCCCACAAGACGTTGTATCCAAAGCCGATCTTCACTCGGCCCTACAAAACATCACTGAACACTTTACCAATATGGTTCAAAACCTCGTTGCCGAGTTCCAGCAATCGCTGCAAGTGTTGGCAGAAGCCATCATTCAGCCCCTCTCTGAAATTATGCAGGCGATACCACCAAAAAAGGCACAAAAGGCTGCTCTGGTGGACGTGTTTAATGAAATCCTCCAGAAAAAAACAAAGAAGTTGCGCTTGCAGCCCCAGGACCCAACCATCATGGACTATTCTTCGTCTCCTCTCTCACATGAACCCTCCACTTCCATGGATATCTCTTTGCAAGACCCGCCTCTCCCTGATGCTTCAACAAACAAGTCTCCCCCGGTGGGATAGCGTGCCTTGGCTTCCAGTGCTCTCATGGGTAAGTCCCCTTTTCTTTTGCTTCTCTCTTTCTCAGTTTCTGTTTTTTATGGGTTTAGTCAATTTTTTGGTTCAATGGAACTGCCGCAGTCTTAGGGCTAATGGCCATTGGCTCCGTTCTACCCCTGAGCTCCATGCTAGTCTGCTTTGCCTGCAGGAAACCTTTTTGTCTCCCCAGGACACCTTTGTCATCCCTGACATGACGGTGTACAGGGCTGATAGAGTTGATACTCGCGGTGGTGGTCTCCTCACTGCTATACATGCCTCTAAGGCTTCCTACCTGGCTACTCTCCCTCCTTGCCCTGTCCAGGACTTCGAAGTTCTCGAGGTCAAAGTTTTCTTGGACAACTGCTGGACATTAGTGCTGAACTGCTACTCCCCTTCGGGCAACTTCCCGTCGGATTGGCTTACTGAAATCCTATCCTCGGAGAATTCCCCCTTTATCATTGTTAGTGACTTCAATATCAACATCCTTTCCCGCTCCCCCCCCCTTCCCTAGGCGGGTCCAACAACTGCTAGACTGGGCTAGCGTCCAGGACATTTGCGTTCTGAATTTTGATCACCCTACTCGCTCCGGCTCTTCCGGTTCCTCCTCCCTCTTAGACCTCACCATGCTGTCTCCCTCCATCCAGTCCAGAATTAGATTCTACGTCCACCCTGACTTGTTCGATTCGGACCACCACCCCATCATTCTCTTGGCCTACTCCCCTGTGGGCTACCCAACGGCCCCTCGTCGTGTTTACAACTGGACTAGAGCCTCTGCTGCTCTTAACATGATAGATAATCTTCCGACTTCTTCCTATCAGGACTTTGAGCACACTTGCAGAGAGGTTATGGACTCCACTTCCTCTCACCTGAGTTCGCCTAGTCGCCTGGGCTGTCCTTGGTGGGATTCTACCTGCCGGTTACTCCTTCGTTCGAAGCGGAAACATCTCCGCCTTGCCCGTTTGCATTGCTCCAGGGAAGAGTGGATTCATTACAAGAAGTACGCGGCCAAACTTCGAAGGTATATCAAACAGGCTGCCCGCAACTTCTGGGACTCCCTCTGCCAAGGCAGTTGCGAAAGTGGGAGAATCTTTAAAATCCTGAAACACCTGGCTAGTCGAGACTCTGGCGACAATATTATCAAAGACCCGGTTCCCATCACGTCCCTTCAAACCCAAGCTCATGCTTTCCTAGAATATTTCTCTAAACCCAAGACTCCTACCGCCCGATAGCTCTCACTTCGGCGGGGTGCAAATTATTGGAACGCATAATCCTCCGCAGACTCCTTGCTTGGGGCGGGCAGCGGCATTTGTTCCACCAAGATCATTTCGGATTCATCCCAACTAGGGCCTGCACCCTAGCTTTATGCACCTTTATAAACGATATTGTCTCGGCCCGCTCTCGTAAATGGTACGTCGCAGCAATCTGTCTTGACATCAAAGCGGCCTATGACTCTGTTCATATAGATACCCTCATTTACAAACTTGCTTCTCATGGAATTAGAGGCATCATGGGTCGTTGGCTAACTTCTTTCCTGGACTCTCGGGTTATTCATGTTCGCTGGAAGGCTATTATTTCCGACACTGCCCCTTGTAACCAGGGCGTCCCACAAGGCAGCGTTCTTTCTCCGCTTCTTTTCATATTCTATATGCTGGATATCGTGGAGACGATGGAAAAAAGGGTTCGCATGATCGTTTACGCGGACGACCTCTTGATCTATGTCGTGAGTCCGGAGGCAACCCAGGCACGGAGAAAACTCCAGGATACCCTTTTGCGCATTACCTGCTGGTGTTCCTCGAATGCGCTTAGTATTGCCCCAGCCAAATGTGCGGCAATCAACTTTACTCGTTGCAGGGACCCGGGGCTCCGTTCACCCTTCGGGGCGTGGAGGTCCCTTGGAGTTCTCCGATAAAAATCTTAGGTGTCTGGTTCTCTCGCACTTTATGTTTCACTCCTCACTTCACTGCTATCAAGTGCAAAGCCCAGCGCCGGCTGAATTACTTAAAGGCTTTCACGAGCCGCTCCCGTGTTATTAATAGTTCCCACATGCTAAAGATTGTCAATTCCATCATCCGAAGCATTCTAGAATATGGAGCTCCTCTTTTTTATGATTCTCCTGTATCGGCCTTGAATATTCTTGAGATCAGTTATAACGCTGCCCTCAGATTGGCTACCGGTCTTCCCAAATGCACCCCTATCCCTGTTCTCCGTCGGGAAGCCGGGGTACCTAGTGTGTCCAGTAGAGATGTAAAAAACCCGGGAATTTTGCTTCAGGGGAATAAACATGGGAATTTTCGGGTTTAAACTGGGAATTTTGGGAACTTTGGAAACTTTGATGGGAAGAAACTAATATTCAATGTTTAGATTTAATTTCACTTCTTTTAAGTGTACAAACAACTTGTTTCAATATCATTTTTATTATTTGCTTAAATAAAAGTGATATAAAAAATTATGTGATTATTTTATAAAAAAAATTGTAAAAAATTAAACATTTACGTTATTGACAATAATAAATGATGAACTTTTGTCTGCCTATTTAAATAACTTTAGAACTTTTTTTTCTTTTTTTCTAATGAATACCATAATAAAATATGTTATAAAAAATAATACAATGAAATTAAATTATGGTTAGAATAATTTAAAATTATTAAATTTTATTATTATTCATCAAACAAAATTTCACAATACAGTGGAACCTGTAAAAGTGACCAACTTGGTAAAGTGACCACCTGACTAAAGTGACCATTTTCCAATTTTAAAGAGACTTTATAAAGTGACCACCTGCGTATAGTGACCATTTTAGCCGGTCCCTAGGGTGGTCACTTTAGACAGGTTCCACTGTAGTTCATGAAATTTTGTTATAATCAGTTAAAGAGCACGGGCAACAAAATCGAACATGAGTTCTTCGGTTATTAAGAATTAGAGCAATAATTTTTTAATGCATCATATCAATACATAAAATATTCAATAGCTAATAGTACTAATTTGGCTGTTATTTCTTTCTTTCTTTATTTTTTGTATATTAATATTGTTGAAATTTTAATTGAAATAATATTTTTCATTGTAATAGAATTGATTGTTTTAGTAAATGCAGAATATTTTGAAGCATTTTTGTTTTATTTTTGAAATAAAATGTTAAAGATATACAACTGAAACGTGATAAACTCCGACTGCGAAAAAAAAAAAAAAAAAAAAAAAATACATGTGGCACTCGAGGACTGCCGCGGTAAAGCTATTGCATAGCATATTTTATCAACTTATGCAATTATAATTATTTATTTATTTTATTTATGCAGTATTTTATTTTCTTTGATATTAATTCAAGTTTTTTCTTTGATATTAATTCAAGTTACACTTTTTGAGCGTGGTGACCGATAAGAAAACAAATTTTTTTCTTTTATTGAATAAATGAGAATATATCCGCAATGAGAATATATCAAAAATATCCGCAATCAATTTGTAGGTATCGAAAACCTCGATGTACCAAATTTGAATGATCTAACTCTATTTTTTGAGAAAAGGTATTTTAATAGGTTTTTAAAGGCCTGCAAGTCGAAAGGGGATATTCAAGTTTTTTCTTTGATATAATTTCAAGTTACACTTTTTGAGCGTGGTGACCGATAAGAAAACAAATTTTAATAGAGAAAAGGTATTTAATAGGTTTTAAAGGCCTGCAAGTCGAATGGGGATATTCAAGTTTTTTCTTTGATATTAATTCAAGTTACACTTTTTGAGCGTGGTGACCGATAAGAAAACAAATTTTAATAGAGAAAAGGTATTTAATAGGTTTTAAAGGCCTGCAAGTCGAATGGGGATATTCAAGTTTTTTCTTTGATATTAATTCAAGTTACACTTTTTGAGCGTGGTGACCGATATAAAACAAATTTTAATAGAGAAAAGGTATTTAATAGGTTTTAAAGGCCTGCAAGTCGAATGGGGATATTCAAGGTTTTTCTTTGATATTAATGAATAAGAAAACAATAATGATAAGAAAACAAATTTTAATAGAGAAAAGGTATTTAATAGGTTTTAAAGTCCTGCAAGTCGAATGGAGATATTCAAGTTTTATCTGATCTACTTTATACACAAATTTTACGCGTACAGCTATTCACTGTTGTACATAGATAATAGATACCTATACACCTATATACTTTCTCACAAACAGCTGCTTATGTATTCGTCCGATTTCGGAGCAGCTCGTCTCGATCTGTGCGAGCTTCGTACAGCCGAAGTCTACCGAACTGTGTTAGGTTTTTTTTCGTTACGGAATTTTTCGATTCGGTCGCCGCGCTCAAAGCCCGCGATAAAAGCTATACAATAGCTTAAAAAAAAAAAAAAAAAAAAAAAGTATTATATTGAACTCAGTGTGTATACAGTCAGAACTAAGATATAAATATACTGCAATAACAGAAAATAAGTCTGTTAATTAATGAAATTTGAAACTTGCACTTTTTGAATTTATAGACGTTAAAAGCACTATTTAAAAATTGAAAGACCATAAAAAACATCTAAATGTGAGATAACATTTTGAAATGCCTTAGAACATATCTAATCTCAAGAAAAAAAAAAAAAAAGCTAAATTCGTAACTTTTGCAAACTTTCAAAATTCCCTTGTTTTGGAAACTTTCAAAATTCCCTTGTTTTGGAAACTTTCAAAATTCCCTTCCCAAAACACCGGGTTTATTCCCTGGTTTAAACCCTGGTTTTTTTCCCGCTCACATCTCTAGTGTCCAGTCGCCTCCTCCTTCTCACGAAGATGTTTCTTCTCCGCCTCCTTGCCTCCCCTCCTGGGCTGCGCCTTAGTGAAGCTGCTCATGCAGCTCTTGCCCAGCCTGCTCCGTTGTGGAAGTGGTGGCTACCGTTACAAGAGATACAATCCCAGGTGGGCTGTCTCCTCTCGTACATTATCCGTCTGTGGTGGCCTCCCCCCCCCCCCATGCTGTGCCCAGTTTCGGGTGATTTCGAACGGTCTTGATTTCCAGTCTCCGGACTTCCCAGCTCTTACTAAAGTTCACGCCTGGCATCAATGGTTTTCCTCCCTCCCCCCCTGCTCTCTCGCTGCCACCGACGCTTCGAAAGACGGTGCTAAAACCGCCATCGCTGCTGTAGATCCTATCAGCAATACTTCTTTCGCAACCTTGGTTCCTCATGACAACTCGGTGTTCACTGCCGAGGCTCTTGCGTTATATCTTGCTCTCTGTACTCTCCCCATATCTCATCCGAATATTTTCATCCTGTTTGATAGTCTGCCGGTGCTTCGTGCCCTTGAGGATTGGTCTATTCGTTCGCCGAATGTGATCCTACTGCTGATCTCCCATATCCAGAAGCTTAATGCTCGCGGCTATCATATCACCTTTGTCTGGTTCCCCGGTCATTGTGGTATCCCTCCCAACGAACTTGCAGACTCCCTCGCCAAAAATGGGCCATATCTCTGCGCCCTTTTCCTTCGTATAGCTCCAGAAGATCTCCGATCTCAGGTCTGGAAGACCTGGAGGGTAGAACAAGAATATGCTTGGATAAACTGCGTCTACGCGATCTCTCTCCCCTTCCTTCTTCCTGACAGGTCCTTCCCCAACTGGGTCCCGTCTCGCAAAATGGATGTTCTGATGGCTCATTGGAGGTCCAAAACTATTCTAACCAATCAACGCCTACATAGGATGAACCTCACCTTTTCCCCTCTCTGTAACTTCTGCTACGACTTAGAAACTCCAGAGCACATCTTGCTCCGTCCGTTGCTGCATGCTCTCTACTTCTCGTCCTAATTTGTTCAATGCTCTTCAGTTGGGCCCTAACCCGTCGTATGGCGACGTTATCTTGGCTGCCTTCGGCTTGAAATGGTCTTTAGCGCATCTGATTCTCTTCTCTCAACTAGCTTTCTCGTCCTAACCTAACACTTTGTTTGGTTTGCGTTTTTGGATTTTCCGAGATGAAGCTGTCCCTTGGGACACAGCACAAATCTCAGTATCCCCCCCTACCTACCATCTTGGGGATAGGTATCAACGAATTGTTTCAGTTCCGACACACATTTATTGATGTATATGTCAGAATTGATCACCAACTTTTGGTTGAATGAATGGTGCCGAGCCGGAATATCCTTCGATAAAGGATGTATATTTGAGCAAATTTCGCATAACCAGCGTATCTGATATTGTCTGGTGTCTTTTTGGCATTGTCTGTGTAAAAAATATCGTTTCTCAGCAATTCATGCTGAACAAAACCTCGTATTCTAGAACGACCAATGTGCCAATTTTAGCCAATTTCCAATGAGTCTAAAAATAGTAATGACAACCGTATGTCATTGGTAATGCAAATATTGAACCGAACTATTTTTGACATCTAAGTGGAAGTGTTGTTGAACTTCTGTAACATTTCATTGAGCGCCATCTATTTCCTAGTACATTTGGTGTGCAATTCAAATTTGTCTCAAGACTTTTGTATTACCCGTCAGATTTTTACAAATATATAATTTAAGTAATGCTACAAAAATTAACTTAAAAAAATCAGGTTTCATATACTGTAATGTTCATGAATTTTACTTTGCATCTTCATAAAAGAATTGCAAATTATAAATTATAAATTCAAAGTTCAGGACTTCTAAGTGACACAGGAAGTTAAATCATTTTCTTCCGGAGCTGCATGATAAGCAGCCCCTTTGTGATCGTTGGAGTCTTTATTACGCTTACAACTGGTTAATTTTTGTCAGTTTTTTAACAATTTTTTATTATAAAGAAGTATAATCTGTTCTTATATATGCATAATACTATATAATACAATAATATTCATTTTCAAAATATTTTTTAAGTTCATAAATTAATCACTTCGAATATTTCTGGGAGGGGCTGCAGCTCCTGCCACAAGCCACCACTGAATGGAACCCAATAAACTGAGTAGTGTGTACTGTTCAGAATTTTCTGAACCAGACCCTACCTGAGCTAAGTTTATTTTAAATATATATACCCAAATTCGAAACGTTTCTTTCTAGAACATTTCATCTTATGACTTAGCTCTAAACATTTATCGTATGTTTGAACAACAAATTACGACAACGATTTTTGAAATAGGCTGTACATATTCCAGTAAAAACATCTCTAAGATGTCAAATATCTTTACACTAAACATTTTACTTAAAATGCATCGGTAACTTAATTTGATATCTTCATGGGCTGAGACTGATTTTCTTTAATTGGACTCACATCAAGGCTGAACCTTTCAGCACCAGATTGATATTTTAGCTTTTATATCACACAAGACTGCTGAAAAAAGCAGGAGTGATTCTGAGTAAATTCTGTGAATAATTCTGTACATATATATACATAAAGCAACAAAAAGATGCAGAGTTAAAAAACAAATAGATGATTAAATTGATACGATAAGCCTAAATAGATTACTAAATAACTATATGTATACAGTGGCAGTTCATACCATTTTTCGCAGGGGGGAAGCAGAAGGGGATTTAAGTTAGATTACCCCTAGGCCTGTTTCGCTATGGTGTCTCCCATACACACTATATTTTCAAATAATATGTATATATTTCATAATAGTAACAAAAAATATAAAGCATAAAAAAAATATATTATTCTATTCTTTATACATCAGCTACTGTGCAACATTGCATATAACAGTCAACTTCAAGTTGAAATAAACTAATCCCGTTCCATCATTATAAAAATAAATAAATAAAAGTTATGTATTTATTTGGTTTTCCCTATGCAGGTGTGATGCAATGAGCTGAATTAAAATTTTTACTTAAATTTAACACGAACACGGTTCGTTCCACCTGGTAATAGTTTCATATAATCAAAATAATCAACATCAACTGTAAAAACTACGGTGTTACACAGTATAAATACAGTATTGTGCATATGTATGTGTATTTATATTTAAAATAAGCATGGAAAATTTTGTAACGTGTCAAAGGGACTAAAACATATTCTCGAACTCGACGGAAAATCCAATGAATCTCCAGTTTCAGTCACTTTTTAAATCGGAGTTCATTTTCAATTTTTAGTCATCCTTCAAATCTTAATCGACGCTACCATTCAAATTTAAACATTTTTTCAATTTTGGCACCCTCAAAAAATTGGTGCCCCAAGGCTCGAGCCTCACGGGCCTAAACCTAGATCTAGAGAAATATGCGAAATTCCAATAAGATCAGTGCAGAGAGAAATTTTGTCCACCACTTTTCTAAAGGGTCTTCGGAAACCAAGACTCGACAGCTTAATTTCCAATTTTTTTGTGAACATTTTATAAAATATTGTTTAAATGTTGCTCTTTTATATGCTCAAAATTTTAAATAAAAAATTTTATTTATTATATTTAAAATACATATATATATATATACAGATGCATTTTTTTAAGCCTTCAAAACCTATATAACCCCTTAAAATATCGGAGGATACTCAAAAAGCTCCTATGCATTTTATTTACCTAGGCATTGTTTGTCATTTTCATTTTCAATATGTATGTTTCAATATGTTTTTCAATATGTTTCTGTATGATAGTTACTATGTACAGAATAATTAAGGTATCAATAATTGAGGTAACAGAGTGTTAATTGAGGTATCAAATACTGGTTATAGTTTTAAGAAATTCATAAAAAATAACTGAGAATGCTCTTAAACAGGAGTGGCACCAGCTAGGGGGCCGGAGTGGGCATACCCCCCCCCTGTTGGGGAGATCGTACCCCCCATCGGGGCACATTCATAAAATCTGTCGGGAAAAAGTAATGCCCCTTTCAGTTTTCTTCTTTTTGCAGCATTTTTATTTTTTTTACATATTTGGAACACAGTCCAATTTTTTTTTTTCATTGAACCTTTTTAATTCCTTATACAAAGTAAAGGAACTATCATAATCCTGATTTATGAAATATATGTTGTATCTTGTATAACTTGAAAACGACTAGCCATAGAATGTTGAAATTGCATATTTAAGACTTTTATAACCCTTTATTATTCACTACCAATTTTTCTCTACTTGACCGCCCACTTCAGAGATTTCAGAGTTTTGTTGTGGTGTACCTGTATGCACGTATTGCGAAAGTATCTTACATTAATTAGAAACAATTAGCTGCAGAACTATAAAACTTTATTTTATTTGAAAGTTATAACATATAGTTGTTAATGGCAGACCTACAAATCTTGAGACCTGGGGCGAAAATCCCTTTGCCCCCCTCCCCCCTTAATTAAAGGTTCTCCTATATTAAGCCCCTTTGCACTTTTTCACTTAATTTTATCACTATAAAAAGGCAATAATGTAAACTTGTTTTTTTTTTCAAATGGTGCGGCACTTGCCACAAGCATTGGTGGAGGGGGTCGCCGGATTGATGACCATTTGTGAAGGGGCACCCAATGGGCAGTCATTGCTACCCCTAACAGGGACAATGCATCTATGCTTTCTACGGGATTTGAACCCAGACCCAACCATGTAGAAGTCAGGGACACTAACCTCTACATTCAGAAGCCAAACCTAACAAGAAAGACAGGGGCATTAGTCTTTCTTGCCTTGCCTTTGTCAGGCTTTGCATAAATGATTTTTTTACTTTCTTCTATATTCAATAGAAGAAAGCACTGGATTCATAAAAATTTTAGACCTCGGGTTTTTAATGGATTTACATGTTTAGAACCTGATTTAATAATTTTTAGAAAATGTCTGTGTGTGTGGTTTTATAGCAACTGTATCTCAATAACTACTGCAAAAAATTTCATAAAATTTGATATGTAGTTGCAACTTAACATAAATTAATGTCTATCAAGGTTTGGTGGAAATCTTCCAACAGGTAGCGTTGCCATCCCTCTTTTTCTAAATTTTTAACGTGGTGGTATAGGACACAATTTCATATAAATGTACATAAAAAGAATTATTTTTGATAATCATTATGAAATTAAAAATACTTATTTATAATAGTGATATTCAACTGTGAAAATTTTTTTGTATATGTAGGAGCATAGCTTCCCCCCTGGGGGTGGTCGTCTCCCGAGGGGGACAAATTTTCATTATGGGTATGTTTTGAAAGAGTTCATCAATACCTTTAAAATTGTTGGTTGCACCATTGATCTGAAATAATTTAAAATAAAGTTATCATTTTTTTTCATTTTTAAGAAGAAAAAAAAAAAAAAAATCGCAATTTTTTAAGATGTCGCATAGAGAAAATAATTGACTTTCTTTGGATATTTAGTATTATACTACGTCTCTAAGATGGAAATCATCTGTATTTATCAAGGAAGATAATTTTAATAAATAATAGTTTTAATAAATTATTTTAACTGGGTGAATTGGTATAGGAAAATATAGAAGAAAGTCATGTGGTAGCCGCAACATCCTAGTTTGGTTTTGGAGATGTTGCTCTAGGATAACACTTTGTACATTAAGGCTCTTTAGACAGGAACCTACAGCTTAAAGGGAAAATGCAGGGAATGTTTCGTGTTAAAATAACGGCACAACAACTTCACCAGATATATATACATAAGGTTAATTTTCTTCTGAGGCCCCTGAAGACCAGAGGCAAAGCTTTACAGAGTAAGCTCGTTCACATAATGTTAAAAAATGTCGCCAAGTAAACTTGATGTTAGCACATCTCCTCGTGCAATGGCTGCGGTACCCAAATAAAAGCTGTGAAAAACCCGCCCCTATAATGCTTTCTTTAAACATGTTATCTCTTATGGTTTTAATATAAACAATAATTAATTCTAGCCCTAAATGAACATTATAGATGTAATTATTAGCGTACATTTGACTTTAAATGCAAAATATGTTAGATGTTCGCTAATAAACAATCACATTATTATTAATTAACATCTAACATATTTTGCATTTAAAGTCAAATGTACGCTAATAATTTCAAGTAAATAATCACATCTATAGTGTTCACTTAGAGCTAGAATTAATTAGTGTAAAATATAATTTTTTAAATCGATTTTCAAATGTTGTAAATTGTATTGTAAATATGAAAAAATTCCTCTATTAGTAATTTAAGAAGAAAATGTTAACGTATGCAATTTTCAAAATTAAAATTTTGGTAAAAATAATTTAAATTTTGGAAAAGAAATCGCTAATAAAAGATTACTTTATCATTATCTCTTTTATTAAAAAAAGCATTATGTCATGTTCCATAAAATCAATCATACGCAGATGAAACCATTCACAAAAATTTTATCTTCAAAACAAAATATATTTGTAATCGCTTTATAACCAAATCTATAGCTAAAATAACATTTAGGAATGATAAAATGACATTTAGGAATGAACAAATATAATAAAAACTAACTTTTTCTAACCTCATAACAAATCAAACAACCGAATTCAAAATTCCATAGATTATCTCTTGATCCGTAATGAATGAAAATTCAAGAGATTAATATTTCAATAATTTTATAAATTGTAAAAAGTATTAAAAAAATATTTTTTAAGAATTGATTTAAAATACATTACTTATCTTAAAATGCAGGAAAACATGTGAAATATGCGAAATATGAATATTCTAAATATACATGAATTTTTTCGTTTAGATGTACATTCATTTAAACACAGTTCTATTTTAATTTTAAATATGGAGCATCGCGCGAGTAAACCAATTCTATTCGAGCATGCACAGTTTCAGCCTGAGTAGTTCAGGTACTATCAACACGAGATGGCTTTGTCATCGATCACGTAACTATGACGTAACCATGACGCAACCATGATATAGTACGCTACCCATTGCTCCATTGTAGTGAATATGCTTACTTTGTAAAGCTTTGACTAGAGGCCTGGGGCAGACCGCCCCCTCTGTCCCACCCTTGGTATGCCACTGTCAGTTGTGCACCTTTCTTTTAATCACTATATGACTTACCATTTTAAGCCATATTGGGAAGAACTTAAAATCATTTATCGGTCTTCTTTTTATTGATTTCCCCGTTATATCAAGAAAAGTTAATAGAAAAAGTTAGAAATTTGATATTTAGGAATTATATAACGTCTAGTTTTGCACCTATTATTAACAACAATATTGTAGCGTGTGTTTGTCATGCCGGATGCAGAAATGGCATGACATGGCACCATGTTAAATAGTCATATAATACTTTCTACAGATAGTGCTCCCCTGTTGAGGAGATGGTCGGTGTCCCCTCGTTGGGGAATTTCTGGTGCCACCACTGCCCTTAAAATGTCTATAGTCTACTACTGGTACAGTTATCTTACGTTATACCCATTTATTTTATATTTACTACTTTTCCTTATACTTTTTGCAAAAATATGTTTTATTTATAAAGTCTTGTTTATTATTTATGCTTATAGGGACATTACCAATAACAAAATTATTCCACTTATATTTTTGTAGCAAAATGAATTCATTTTATAAAAAACACACAGAGGTAAAGAAACAGACAAGTCTAGATTTATTATGTTAAAATTTATTGGCATCATCCCACACTTCAAAGGACAAAAAACAGTGGGTAGTGTAAAAAAATACTTTCCAGCTAATGAATCGGCTGGACAACCAGGTTTCTCAGCACATATCCACAGAAAAATGATAATCTTTTTCACTTGAATGGTATATGGATACTGACATATTTTGAGAAAAAAAAAAAAAAGGAATGAGCAACACAAAACTATAGGCAAGGGGTACTGACTATTAACAAATTTGCAATAAAAGTATCTATCATTTTCACTGAGGTATAAAAACAAGTAGAACATGTAAATTAAGTCAATATAATAAATATGAAAAGGTGCGAAAAGCAGATTATATACAAGATTATTTATAAACAGATTATTTAACATAAATTATAAATATGTTTTTTTTATATTCATATTTTTTTTTTTTTTTTAACGTAAGTAAAAATGTTCAGTCATCTTAATTACATCATGGTAATACCCCCTCTCCCCTGTTGAAAAGATTTTAACAATACACATTGCTTATCATTAAAATTCAGAAGGAAATTTTATTAAATCATTTATTTATTATTTCTGGTTAAGAAATTTGTAACCCAATGTTTATATAATTAGGATAATGTTTCATAAATAATGTGCATCATATTGCTGTTCTTAAAATTAATCTTTCTTTTAAACAATCTTTAACATATAATATTTCAAAGAAAGAATGCCTTTAAAAAAAAAAAAAAAAAAAAAAAAAAAATATGCGGAAAAATCTTGACAGACCGAAGTTTTCCCAGAGACTAAGAGAATTCACAGAAAATTAATAATTGAGAGAATTCTCTAAAAAATTTTGAAATCTCTAAAAATGAATTCTGTCCAACATTCTGCTCTTATATGTCAGATACAGCAATTACATTTCACTCCCAAAAATGATGTTAAACTTCATTAATATCTAATATTGAGTAGTTTATAATTGGTTTCAACAAACAAGCACTGTAAAATAATAATAACAAAGTTTCTGAACTATTAACATGTAAAAAACTTAATAAAAAATCAATATTCTGACTTTTTTTTTTTATTATTATTAAAAACTGTATAAATGCCAGTTTTTTTGTTTACTATTAATTTGCTTTGTGAAGACAATTAAAATGAAAAATCTAGTCATATTTTATTATTATTATTAAGGAATGTCCATTACTTTTCTTAAACAGCTCCATTATAGATAAAAATTATAAGAATATTTATAAATTAAATATTTTTTCTTTTATCTAAAATAAATTCTGTAATAAAAGGTACCTGTTTATTAGAAAAAGAGATAACTGAAGTTTTCAAAATTATTTTAAATATGTGAGAACTCCAAAAAATAAATAATATCATCTATATAAGTCTTCAAATATTTCTCTACCAAAAATATAAGGATTTTACTTATTGGCTACACATCTATAAAGTATTTGAATCATATTATAAACTAATGAATATCTGACTGGCCAACCTCATGACAGATTCATATTATTTCTGTTAAAAAAAAAAAAAAGAAAGAAAATGAAATGAAAGGTACAAAATTCAAATTATGCATTTTAAAAGATTCTAATATTCATGGGAAAGATTAAAGATTCCATTTACAGGTAATTGAAACTTAATAACAAAAAAAAAAAAAAAAATTCATTGTTTCATATATTAAATATTTTGTTATTTTATAGAATAATTATTACTAGTTCAGTATTTAAGAAAGCAGGTAAAATTCACAAAAGTGATTAAGTAATTAAACATTTTAATAATAGTAATAAATAAACAATTTTTTTTTTTTTTTAACATTGGGAATTAATGGAAATATTTTAAGCTCTTCTGGGTGATTTCTCAAGCTAAAGAAATTTGTAATGGTTGTAATCTTCTATTGCTTTTTCACTACACAGTAAATAAATAAATAAATAATAAACACTTAGATTTTCAGAGACCAACTCAATTTCTAACCCATATATATACAAGTATTATTAAAATACACGAAAAAAAAAATATCCAAAGTCTCATATGGAATATTTTAAAATCTTTTCAAATTATTAATGGACTCTTCCGCCTGATGTCAGAGATCACATGACATAGATAGACGAAATCTTCTATATCTATAGCGATCGCTAAATTAACACATTTTCTATTCTTATTTTTGATCAATCCCATTTTATCTGTGTTGAACTATTTAAACTGTGATACAGAAATGACCAAAAATAACTAAGTGTTACTTAAAAAAATATAAAAATAAAACTAGATTATGTATTAACAATTACACCTTTAAAATCTAATACCTTTTTTCTTTTCCTTTTAACTAAAATAATAATAATAATAATAATAATAATAATAATAATCTTATTAATATGTCTGATAAGATATATTAAATCATACTGTAATTCAAATTTGGCAAAAACTGGTGCCTTAAATTTTATTTATGAAGATTCATCAGGATATATAACATTGATAATCTTTTGGAATTTTATTAAAAAAAAAAAAAAAGTGTGTCTGTGTAAGCAAACAAACTATGTATCACACATATCAGAGGAAATGGTAACTTAGTTTTCAAAATCCAATAAATTATATTCGTATGGGTGTACATCATTCAGGTTCTTAGTTTATCTTTCTCTATGAAATCCTACAGGATTGCCAATGCTATGCTTCGTATTTTATAGATATCTCAGTTTGAAAAATGGACTTTTCTGAATTCTGGCTTTTGAATTCTATGAACTTGTTGATTTTTATCTTAATGAGCAACTTTCCTAAAAAAAAAAAACAAATTTAACATATTTTACTAATGGTAAATTAGAACTCTGAATTTATATTACAAAATGAAAAATTAATCTACCTATGTATAGAGATACAGTTAAATTATGCATTTTTCAAAATGTTATCTTCAGTTGTTATGGTTGTATTTTAAATTCTAAATCATTTTAATCATGATCTGCTTACTGATTTCTTCATACTATAGTGATGAAATAATTTATATACATATATATATATATTATTCTGATTAACAAAGAACATTGACAAACTGTGACACACCGATCATTGCCAAACTTTACAGGTAGTTAAAGGATTTGAAGATGTATACTCCTACCAATTTATATCGGCAAGCTTTACTTCAGAATAGAGGTATTGGTGTTAATTGGAACTATATTTTTCCAGTATTGCGACACCATTCTATTTATCTATTTTTCTGGGTTTTTTTTTCTATCAAGCACGTGCTGTTGATTTATTTATTTAAATTATATTACTTAATCATCTGCACGTGCATATTTCTCTTGCTCTGGAATGCATTTTTTTTTTAAAGGTTTGAAAAATAATGTGTTTTCATATAAGAGAGACTTCAAATAGAATTTTTAATAGTTTATTTAATTTCTATTTATGGTAACAGGGAGTATATCAAGCAGTTAATAAAACATGGCAAATGGATATTTTCAAGTCTATTTCGGTAGAATTTTACTAGCACATACATCTACATTTTTTTCTTGCAAACAATCTGAAATACAATTTAAATAAATAAATCAACAGCTCGTGTTTGGTGGTGAAAAAAATATAAAAAAATAGAAAAGTCAAATGTCTAACTTTAATGATGCCACAATATTGGAATAAAACAGTTCCAACTTCGAACACCAATACCTCTGTTCTGAAGCAACGTTTACCATTTTTAATTAGTAGGAGTGTACATCTTCGTACCCTTTAACTACCTGTAAAGTTTGGTTACGATTGCTGTGTCACAGTTTATGTGTGTTCCTTGTAAGATAGAAAACAAAATGTTTAAAGAGTGGAATTCAAAAATCTCTATTTTTCAAAAAGATATCTATAAAAACAAAGCAACGGTGATTCCATAGGATTCCATGGTGAATGAGAAATGGCAAAGCTCACTGATAAAAAGTGTTTAAAATTATATGCTATCATGTAATGGATAATAACAAACTTTTTATTAGTTAAATTCCTGAAAAATTTTAAATGCATGTTTAAATCCTTAAACAAATTCAGAATTATATTATGTAAAATGTCTTTAGTAACACTAATACACTATTATTATTATAAAAAATAATAATTCTGGAAATTTAAAAGCATTTTTATTAATAATACTTTATAACTGTGCTCTTGAATGTCTGAACATAAGTTCATAAAAAATCATTGTTATAATCCCACTAAATTAAAAAATTTATAGCTCATTTAATAATCAATTTATAAAACCAGTTAATTGAAGTTTTTTTTTTTTTTTTCTTTTTTTTTTTTTAATAAACTAGTTGATTTTATTAATGATGAATTCATTTAAAAATTAATATTTATTGGGTTAAAATTTTTCCAAGTTTCACCAACTTTATTTCATAAAAAGTAAGGGAGATATTTGATACTATTTAAGCTTGCAGTTGTTATACTATTTTAAGTTATTTATTGGAAATCTTAGAATACTGAAGCAACATTAAATAAAAATAACAATATAATATATAATGTTAATTTTATTAAAAACCTCAGTGAAAATAATATATTACATAACTGTACAAAGTAAAATGATAGGGATAAAAGTATCGGGGATAAGAGCTGTCTGGAACTGAATAGTTGACACAATCACCTTAATTCAAACATAATTTTTATGTTTAATTCCGAAACAACTACAGATAAAAAATAAATTATATTTGAGAACAATGATTTAACAATGCAAAACATTAAATCAAAATACAGAATTTATTATTATTTTATTATTCTTTAAAAGAATTTATTATTATTATTATTATTATTATTATTTTACACTATTTTGCACAAATGGTGTTTTTAATATTTAATTAGATTACATTAATGAAATTTCAAAAACAATGTAAAGTATTATTTTCATTCAACAGAAAAATGAACTCTTATTCATGCCTTTCATTCATGCTTATTCACTCTTATTCATAAAACTTCTATTTTTAACTCTAGGATAAAAATGGAAATACATGATAAATTTATAGAATTATTCCTAGTCAAAAATAAAGCATAATTATTTAATAATTTTAACAAAGATTTTTTTTAACTTATGAATGATTTTATGAAAAAAAAAAAAATTCTAAGTAATAGTAAATACTACAAGATTTTCAAACTCACAAGAATACCATTAAAATATTGTTTATTTACTTTATAGAATTAACCTAAAAACTTTTTGATGTAAATTGTTATTATTATTTTATTTTATTTATTTATTTTCTGTACACAAGTATCAAAATCGATTATTTTATTACTATTATTATTTTATAATATATATATTTTCACATGAAAGAGCTAATACATGCTTTATCTTTTTCTTTTTTAATATTAAGTATTCTTCAACCGCATTTTATGAAACCATGGAAGCATCTGCGCAAATGCTAACCCGATGAGTCCAATGCTAAAATAGGGGTGACAGTCATCTGACTCAGAGAAAATGAGCAATAACAACACAGAACGCATAATTACTGGATGTTTTCCAAATTTCAAACTGTCGGTCAAGCTCGCATCCGTCCAACATTTTGGACGCATCCTCACTGCTAGTTTTAGGATATGTGGCTGCACCGTAGAATCTCTTTTCTCCTCTCTTCCTTTTCTTTTTAAATTATTATTTATTATTTAAAGATGCAATTCATAATTAAAATATTTTTAAAAAGATGCTGTCAAAAAAAGCTTAATTGCTAAAATATTATTATCAAAGAATAAAGAATAAATAAATAAATAACAAAACTGAATTTGATCAGTTAAATGTTTTACCTAATATTTAACACTGGAGAAAGATATTAGATATTATATATAAAATCAGGATATTATAGATATTATATATTAACTGGAATATCTCGGAGGAGGGGCCTAGCATAGCTAGAATTGCTTGAAACTTCACCTAGAGAGGTGAGTGGCTCCTCTTCCCTGTTAATATATTATATATAAAAATCAGGCAGTAAACATTTACAAAAGCAATGTATTATTCAAAAACAAATCTATTTTAAATAATTATTGTTTGATAGAAATTAAAGCCAACAGGAATAGTTGGAATTATGTCTGCTTATTAACAATTTAACTCTCTACGCATTTGAACCGAATTTTTGTAACTTAAATAGACACCTTTGAAATGGTTTGAGACTAATTTGCGTAAAACAAGAAATCTCTCTCCAAATCGTATGAAACGTAAAATTGTAACTTAAAATCATGAAGCTAGAGTAGTCAATAAGATTGTTTTTTTCAGGCATGAGAGTGCAGAAAATAAAAAAAAGAGGAAACACAAAATAATGCTCACAGAGAAAACTATACAAAATATTTTAAAAGTGACAAATTAAACTGAAAGAATAATGCACATCAACACAATAAAACATATGTTTTAAAAAAAAAACATTAGCTAGCAATCAACATTTAATCATTGATTGGTGGTGGAAAGTAGTTCATGAGTGAGAAATATTAAACACAATTCTACTTCTTTATGGGTTCCAGAATATCATAAAGTAAATTTAAGATTAATATGGACATTTTTGTTGTGGATGAATGAATATTCAAAAATAAAAGGCTTCTCACAGAATGTTTGATCGGCGATGGTTAGAGATGAAAAAAAAAAGGGGGGGGGGTGGCGCAGGACAAAAAAAAAAAAATTATATGAGTGAGAAATATTGAATAATTCTGTTCTTTCATATGTTATAGAATCTGATAAAGCACATTTAAAATGAATATTGACATTTATATTTTGGATGGAGAAAGATTGAGAATCTAAAGTCTTTCGTGGAGCGTTTGAACACTGATCGTTATTGGAGTTTGATTTAAACAAAAAAAAAAAAAAAAAAAAAAAAGCGGAATTAACGGAAATTACAAAAAAGCGGAAAATCGCGGATCCGCGGAAAATTCTCATGCCTGTTTTTTAGACAATAAAATTATATTTTAAGTAGAAAATGCCATTTGAGGCTACACACTGATAGGGTTAATATCTCTTTTATAAAATTCAAATTGATTGTTAAACCCATACTTTCAAAAACACAGGGTATCCACTGAGTATTTGATAGTCAGACATTTTTAGTGAATTTCTTTAAAAAATTCCAGACTAAATGAACCATGTATAAATGTAAAACACACAAATAAAATGAGAATGTTTAAGAACAGATGTTATGCAGACCCAAGGACAGGTAATTCTAATCATAGAAACTATCAGATATTATTATTACTTACAAACTTTGAATAAATACCATAAAATGCAATAAACTCGCAAAAATTGTTTCGGGTCGAAAAAACACACGACCCTTCATCAGGCGAACAAAGTAAGCACGAGTGCTGCAGTCAAAGCGGCAACGTTTTCGACCCGAAACAATTGTTGCGAGTTTATTGCATTTTATGGTGTTTATTCAAAGTTTGTAAGTAATAATTTTTACAACGCCAGTTTTGTGATGCTTCTTTATTAAATATCAAATATTATATTCAAAATCGTGAGAGGCACATACATCAGATAACACCAACTTTTAAAGGGTATTATACCACGCTTACTTGGATGCTTATTATGCAGATTTTAATTTTTAAGGGACCGTTATTATTATTATTTTTTTAATTATTATTATTATTATTGTGGACTTTGGGGACCTACTTTCTCATTTTATTACTTTTGTGGGACTTTGCAGACCTATTTTCTGATTTTATCACATTTTAGAGATTTTCTTGACCAATAGAAATCTTGAAAAATCCTAATTGTATTACATCGTATATTTAAATTTTAAGCAAATTTAATAATATATTTTCACAAAAGTTTTTTTTTTTTTTTTTTTCCCAATATCTTAAAGCATATAAAGTTTATTTTAATTTTAAGCAAATTTAATAATATATTTTCACAAATATATATATATAAATATTTTTTTTCCCCATATTTTAAAGCATATAAAGTTTACAAAAAAAGAATTCTTTAAAGTATGTTATAAAGATAAAATTTCACATTTATCTTTTTCTATAATCTAAAAAAAGGTGATTGTGTCAACAATTACACAATTGCTTTATTTACATACTGATGAAATAATTTCACATTTTCTACAATATTTTATATAATTAATCTTTAATTTTTTAAATATAATTATACAATATCTTTTTTTCTTCATTTTAACATCTGATAGGTACTGAAAAAATATTATCATCTACCACCTCCTAGCATAACAGACTATAAAAAACAGCATCGCTACACCATACTAAAAACCCTGTTTAAAAAGCAGTTTACCTGCTTGTACTGAAATCAGACAGCAAAAAAGTAACCAGTATAGAATTATTAAAATTATTGTAAACAGAGGGATGTTCACATTCCAAATTTCACTGTTCTAAAAACAGGTGCAAATATCTCACAAAATTATGTACATGAAAAAAAAATTACTCAAATATTACAAAAGGAAATGCAGGTTATATGTATACAGGGAAATAATGGTATGTAATATACTAATTTTTTTTTTTCTTTTCCTGCTAATCTAAATTTAAATTGTAAAAGAAGTTATTAAAAAAATTATAGCTCAGTTTCTAAAAAAAAAAATCACAATATGTCAGATTTTTAGTTCTTGATGTGCCATTTTTATCACATCAAGTATAATTCGGTTAATACTGACATTAATTTCTATTTCAATAAATCAAAATCAGCCATATATAATCCTTCATAAGTACATTATGAAAAATATTGAATGCACATTATGAAAAATATTGTTTGATTGATTCTAGTTTATTTTTTTTTTATTCATGATGCTGAACTTTAAAAATTAATTTTCGTATAAAATTAAATTTCTTTTTATTTTAGAATATGTACTTTATTATCGACAACTGATATATCTTATAAGAAATTTGAATTTCTTCGCAATTATATTTAGCTTATAACCAAAATAAATTAAAGGAAAGTAACAAGCAATAATCAATTTATTCCTGGTAACTTAATATAAATTATTTAAAAACCTTCCAGAATCTAAAGATTTCTTTCCTTTTACATTTTCTTTCACAATCTAATGACAATAGAGTCGATATAGATTGCAATTGCTAGCTTTCTTAATACTAATAAAAAATTTTGTTAATAACTAATAAAACATTAAAATTATGCTCTTACCATTAGTGTAACAATTTTGAAAACCATAAAAGACACACTCTTTACTATGCAAAATTATTTATAGAGCTTATTTTGTAAATCTTAAAATATACACGAAAAAATTTTATGAAAACATGTCGGTAAACATTTAGCCTAGTTTAACTTTTTGATTTTCTAAATTTAAAAGTGCAAAAGTTATTTAAAATATATACAATTGAAACAAAAAAAGGCAAATTTTAGATTTCAACTGACAAATAAATATTTTATGCATATGTATAATTATTAACTTAAATTATCATAAATTTAATTATCATTAATTTTAAATAAGAAAAAGACAAAGATAAAATATAAAATACAATTTTATATGTAATATATCTGTACTGATAAATATATAAAGGATTTAAGTCTAAAAATGCCGATTTTGAGTTAAGTACCTAGTCAGACTCAGAAAAAAATTCTCAATCGATTGGTATAAAGGATTTAAGTCTATGTCATTTAGTCTTTGAGAAAATCCATTGGTAAAAAAATGTTCAAGTCAGAAATTTACCATTCATGTATGGTATAAAATATGTAATTCAATTTTTTCCCATTATTAAATGAAGGTTGACAATCACTGAATGATATAAAGCGTATAAACCAACATAATCCCTTTTTCCTAATCGATTCTTCCGATTTGTTTTTAGTTAGTTTAACTTTATTTTTCGTCTCCTGAAAAATCAAGAATATGGACTTAAATCCTTTATACTTATCAGTACAGATATTATAATGTGTAATAAATTCCCAAATAAATTAAATTGAATTTGCAAGAAAAAAGCTCTATAACTTCTTTAATATCCTTAAGAGTTGGTATGTAAAGTAGATAATCCCATTCCTATTTCCAATAACCTTAACCTTTTCCTTCTTTTTATCTCTTAATATCAAATTTTGTTAATATTAAAAAAAATATATGTATGTATATTATTTTTTTCTGAAAACATATTTTTTCTTTTCAAAGCCTTCAATATGCAAACATCCCTAATTAAAAAGTAACAAGCACACAGATAATGTGATACCATTTGCATGTGTGAAGTACTTCATACATTGTATTACGATATTGATGAAGTAAAATTTGTAACAGGAAGTAAAATTCCGAAACAGATAACATGCAAGCTAGCAGCACAAAAATATTATTTTTAAATATTCAATGCATGTATTAACACATATTATGAAAGAAAAAAACCCTGATAAATACATGTACATGAATTTTTGAAATATGATTTATGATTTTTATGAAAATGCATGAGCTTTATGAAAAATTATGTGCTTGAAACATTTCTGAGAGAGAACAGCAACAATTTTGTTTATGTATCCATTTAGAGATTTAGTTGAAAGTTGTTTTCACACATTGAAGTACAACAGATTATTATTTATTTACTCATTTTTAAGAAAAAAAATTTCTCAGAAATATTTATACTTTTTCTTTCTTCATTTGTTTTCAATTTGAAATTCATCTCTTCCAATGAAATAAAATAAATCAACATGGTGCTTTTATTTATTTATTTTTACTTCAGCATTCTGGAAGTATTTTTAGTTAAAGATGAATAAAAAAAAAAACTTAAAAAATAATAAGTTATTAAAAAAAATAACAGAAGATATTCCTTGAGGCTTTCAGAATACTTGAGGTAACCAAAAACAAATAAATATCTTAGAAATATTACATAAGAAAAATATATAAAAGAGCACTTGAACTATTTTCACCAGTTTTTTTATTTATTTATTTTTAATTATGTTGGATAATGCTTCTTGCTTCATGAAATATACATGTTAACTAAAAAAGAGCAATATTCTTACAGTGCACTGCTGTTATTTTATCCACTGCTTCAGAAAATTCCTTATGGGCTTTTCGTTTTCTTTTTTTTTAAAGTAATTAAAATAAAGAAGATTTAATAAAGAGAGGAAATAACTAAGGTTATGTTTACAACTGATGATTATAGTCCGTCTGATTCCACTGGTCATCAAATATCTAAGTTGCTAAAGAGATAAAAAAAAAAAGATTTATTTTTATTTACACCATTTTTTTTCCTTTTAATGAACAACCATGAAAATTCTTTGTTTGTATTTTTTCTTTTGTAATTACCAGGTAATATTTATATTGGTTATAGAGCATAAAGTATAATAACATAAAGTTTGAGTACTACAGTTATAATAATCAATCAGCTATTTTTTTTTTCTTTTCTGCTACCCAACAGTTATCCATGACTGTTAAATCAATTATTATACATTAAATTAAATATTAAATTTAACAATATAATGTTACTGAGACATTTTAGATATTTTTCTCAAAATAGTTAACTTGAATCAAAATACAAATATACATTAAAAAAAAAAAAAAAGAGGCTTAGATTTGTGAAATTATCAAGAAAAATATTTTCTTTTGCCTTTTGTTTAATTTAAGTTTCAATTTAAATATCAAATAATATGAAAGTATGTCCCAAAATAATAGTAGTTTAAATTAAGAACATGTTAGATGGAGATTTATTATTATTATTTTTACATGCCTTATTTAATTATTTATTAATAGAATACATATTTCTGTAAGAGAACAATTAAATAGTTAAATTATTATTATTTGAAATTTAATGAATTATGCATTGGACAAATCAGCAGTTCTGAACATAATCTTAGTTGAACAGCATAAGAAATTGATTTTAGAATTGCCCCAAGGAAACCTGAATGCTTTGAAAATAGCACATTGAGTGCTAACCGTGAACATATTTTCTTATTTCTTGTTATGCAGACAAAACTATTCACAAGACTAAACACACATGGAAGAGCACATCATTTCAATAATAACTTAGGTGTGTGATAATGCACTATAATGTAAAAAGAGGTGTGATTGCATTTCAAAAAACTGACAAAAACATGCACATAATTTAAAACTTTTATAACAATTTTGCTGCATAATTTTTTTTTAATTCTTTTGTAACATAATGATACATTACAAGTCACAGTGATGTCCTTTTTAAGTACATTTTAATGCTATAAATCTCACTTTTATACATTTTCCAAGAGTCTCTCAGCAGCAGATGCTATCAGAGCACCCAAATAAAAATTAAGTATCAAATTAAAAAATTGCTATTCAAAAAGATTCTTTCCACAAAAGGGTTTTGAATGTGCATGGCATTGACAAAAGGAGGTGGCACGGAGTTAAACTTTTCAAAATGCAAAAGTCTTGCAAATCTAAAATTCCACATTTTGAAGGCTTTTTCTGCAGTGACTAAAACATCAACCATGCATGTGTGACGTCTACTGTAACTGAGTTCACTTTTGAAGTTCAAAATTAAAAAACACAGTCATAGGAGCAAAAAACTATAATTTATATTTATAGATATTTACATAAGTTTCCATTAGCACTGGTCATTCCCAGTACTGGTAGTATAAAATGGCTTGATCACAAGGTTTGAGAATGTATCTCCAGTGACTTTAGAATATCACTTTTCAGTCCTCCATGAGGAAATCTTCAGTTTGTAAACTACTTCAGTTCAGACGTATAGTAGTACACTTCTGTACAAAAAGAAACAAAAAGTAGCATTTCTACATAGAAATGCATAGGAATGGGGGAGCACTTTGCAAGTAAAAACGTCAGTTCGTCTAACATAATGATGCTTCACCACCACTTATTGTGTAGGCCACAGTCTCTAATTTGTGAGCCAAGTGCTGTGATTGGCATATGGGATCCATATCTAGTGCTTCTAATATCTAAAATGAAAATGAATGCCAATCAGAAAACAATTTTTTTTAATTTTAAAATGAAAAAGATATAGCAATGTATTGTGAAAAATATATGTCATAGTTATAATTTATAATTTACATAAGAATACAAAATACACACAAAAATATAATTTTGAACAATTATAATTCGGGCGAATCCAACTGCATCAGTTCACTCTATATAAAGCAACAATTCCTATAAATTAAAATTATGTTCCCCGATTTTGGAAAGCAATATGAAGCAATATGAAACACTATCCAAGATCTGGTAAAAACTGCTGGGGAATCTTTTCAAGTATACTAAAAGCTGATCAAACCATTATACTTAATACTAAATAATAATCAAAAGCAAATAAAATCTATAAATAAAAGATAAAAAGTATGCAAGGAAGTCACATTCTGTCATCATTTTAATTCACAATCATTAAATTTGTTCTTTTCCAAAAATTGATTTTTTAAATTTTTAATATTATATTTTGAAGCGGTAAAATGCGAAAAAATGCATTTACTTTATTTTTTGCCTTTTTTGAACTTCAAAATACAACTTTAAAAATGAACTTTTGGAAAATAAGAACAAATTTAATGGTTGTGAATTTCCTGAATGTGAAAATAGAGCCTGAAAAAATACATTAGGCAATGAGCATGGGCACATAAGGGTGTGCGGGAAGGAGGGGGGGATTATAATTGATAAAAAACTATAAACTTGACACCTATGTTGTTAGACTTCCAATGATTATCTAAATTGATAAATATGACTTCCAATTAGACACAAACCATCTGGATTCGCAAATCAGATTGTCTCTAACTTTTTCCTGAGAGCAGAGTTCAAGTTACTTGACAGTAATATTTAGGTTTCTGGTTGGTTTAAATTAAGCTGTATAATTTTGTAAAAAAAAAAAAAAAAGTCTTATCTTAAATTACATGACAAAAAGTTGTTAGTGATTATATACAGATTTAATCATCTGAATCAATGAACCAATCAGCCATTTAGTCAAAATGAATTTTTAAAATACACAGAAACTTTTACAGTTTCAAGTCTGTCCCCGCCTGAAAGTTTTTCTGACAACATCACTGGCAGTGAATAATTCTCACAACAAATTTCCCCATACAATAACATAGGGTTTGGTAGCCAGGAATGATAAGTAGAGCGTCTCCTTAAGATTTATGAGACTTATCTGTAATGAACATAGTTTTATACATTCAGTTGAGAAGATTGACAATTTTTTTTTTTTTTTTTTTTTTGCCTCCTTAGAGTTTATTTTCCTTGGAAAAGTCGATTCTCCGAAATTTTTACAATTAAAGTTTTTAACATAAATCTTTCCAACTTACTTTAAATCTTTGTGGCTCTGAAATCAATCGAACTACACATCCCAAGTACCTCGGTCTAACTCTTGACGATGAGTTGAGATTTTCACAATACCTTGAAAAAATCTCTAATAAAGGCTAATCTCTTAAAAAGGCTAAATATCCTTAAAAGACTATGTGGTGCATCTTGGGCATCAGGACCAACTCTTCTTAATACCTATACCTCGCTCGTCAGGCCTATCCTTGAATATGCCGCCCCCATCTGGGCACCTGCCTCATCTTCTGCAAAGGATAAGATTGACACTGTCCAGTACAGAGCATCCAAAATCCTTATTGGTCTCCTCAACTAATAACAATAAAGCAGAAAACGAGTGTGGTCTAACCCCCTTAGAAAATAGAAGAAAATTGGTCACCATCAAGTTCACGAACAAAATCAGAAGCCTAACAGATCTTCATATTTCTAGCAAAACCTTCAAGGTGTGGAATGGAAAAAATAGACTGAAACGGTCATCCACCCTACAATTCGACAATGAAATTAGGAGGGAAATTGACTTACGTCACAAAGATATTGATATTGTTAAAGAACCTCTCCTTTCTATCAGCCTGTCCCCACAAGTAGTCGTAAATTTAAACCTATTGCAACCTTCAAATAAAAAAGAGCCAGCCACAATAATCAAGGAGAAGAACATCTACACCATCAATGAACTCTCGAATTCGGCCCAAAATCTGGCTATTGCATTTACAGATGGTTCCTCTGACTCTGATCTCGACAAAGGTGGCACTGGCATCTTTTTCACTCATGCAAATGGCTTTTCTGAACATCACAAATTACCTATTAGTAAAATTGCCTCAAAATACACCTGCAAACTTGCAGCCATCAAAAAAGCTATAGAAATTTACCACTTCAAGGCAATCGAGAATTCTAGTGGCCTCTTATTATTCTCTGACTCTAAATCTGTACTCCAGACCATCCTACGTGGCAACTCTCAAGTCTCAACTTACCCAGGATATTATTGTGCTCATGAACAAAACTATTGCAACCCAGAAGGCATGCATACTGCAGTGGATACCAGCACATGTCGATATTTATGGAAATAAGCAGGCTCACAGCCTTGCCAAGGAAGCAAGAAATAGTTCTCAAGTTTCCAACAGTTTATCTCTCGCTGATGCTGACGTAATATCCAGCCGTAGACTTTCCTTCCAGCCAATCAAGAGGAATTCTATTCTTGCCCTAAATTGTAACTGTGCCATTTCATCTACTATTGCCAGACTGAGGACAAAGCACTTCAGGGGCATGAAAATTTCCCCTGATGGTCAACGAAGTTATATCTACTGCCCTCATTGTACTGACATTCAACTTTCTCCTGATCACCTTTTCAACTATCCTGCGATATTATATTGGCCAAGCTCTTCAGTATCTATCTAGCTCCCTTGCATCAACTCCTCTATTCTTCAAGGGTTGTTGATGTCGCTATGGCTGCCCTGGATACCTTTGGTCCTATTTGACTCCTCTGCACCAACTTCTTGGACAAGACAACAGCAACATAAAAGATGCAAAAATAAAAGATTTCATCTCTTTCACTTGATATTGTAATACTATCAGCAACATGCTGGTGGCCATTAAGTATGAGAATGACATTGAAAAACAAAGATGATTTTTTTTTTTTTTTTTTAGACAGACCAACAACTATTATGCACTGTCATCCTTTTCTCCTTAAAGTACTTTCTATATGAACACAAGTAATATTGTATCTAAATACTACAATGTAAAATAAAATTTCAAAAATTGTAAATTAAAATTTTAAATTATTCATGTACATAATTTTTCCTGAATTACTTTTACTTTTAGTGTAATAATATAAAAGGATTCCAGAAAACAAACTTTAATTTGTATTACTATATATGTAAATATAATCAGGGGTGAAATTAGCCAGCATTCAAAAACCTGGAAAACTGTTTCTTAGTTACAGAGTGATTGGCAAGGAAGGGAGACTTATAAATGATATATCATACGCCTATTATTAAAAGTATTTATTTATACTTATAATAAGTACTATTTAAAGAATTTTTAATACATTATGAGGGAAATTAAACATTCAAAATGAAAAAGTTTCTGTAAAAACAAAATAATTAACAAGAAATTTAGTGACAGTAAAATTTTGAAAAACCCTGAATTCAGGGGTAGCCCATGAAAAGTTTCGCCCCTGTTTAATATACTGTTAAGTAAAACTACAAGTTTATGACCTTTTGTTATAATGGATATAAACTAATAGCCATATTACATGGCCATTATTGTCTGTATTAGATTTTGTTAATATAGACAAAAAACACTGGCTAGTAAATATCCATCTAAAAAGAGTTCATTGTACATATGCTGTATGTTAATTCAATTTATAACATCATTATCAATTTTAGCCTTTATCAATGCACTGCAGGATGAAGGCCTCTCCTAGGTGATTCCAGTCTGACTTGTTTACTGCAATTCTTCTCCATTCTGCTCTTCCAAACTTCCCAATTTCATCTCTCCAATGACACAGTTGTCTCATCATCGGTCTTTTCTTATCTCTTGGTATCCAAAATAAGAATTTGGTGGTCCATATATCCTTGTTTCTTCTGGCAAGGTGCCCAGCCCAGCTCCATTTTAACTTCTTTACTCTACAAACAAACTCAGTAACTTTGGTTTGCTCCCTAATTCATATGTTTCACTTTCCGTCTCTTCGGGTGAATCCTAACATGAACCTATCCATGCTTTTCTGGGTTGTTTGAAGTTTTGTATAGTTTTACACATTAATGTCCAAGTTATGAAGCATAAATTATTACAGGCAAAATACACTAATTAAAAACTTTTCTTTTCAAACAAATTGGGAGGTTGCTTTTTAATGTAGTGCTATTTCTTCTAAACGCACTTCATGCAAGTTTGATTCTGTTGTTAATTTCTCTCATGATGTTTCCACTCATCGTAATGGTTTACCCCAGATAAGTACAACTGCATGCAAATACATCCTTATCCACAGTAACCTTCAGCAGAGAAACATATATATTTCACCTAACTTTTGTCTTACTGAGGTTAATTTTCAACCCAACAAAACAAAAATTTAGTTTACATATGTCACTTAAAATATTCAGAATTGGCATAGAAAATAAATAAATAAACAGATAAATAAAGAAATAAATTTTTCTTACTTGATTTCCATATCTTGAGACATATATATACAATTCTTTTAAGGCATTTACACTATCTACTTCCCCAGAATGTGCCTACATGAGTTTTGAAGATAAAATTATAAGCTTTCGTTATCAGAAAAATATGTAAATATAAATAAAGCAAATATTTCAAAATAATGAAAAAATAATGACATTTCACATAAATTAATTAAAATTTAAAAATTTAACTAGAAATAAAATTAGAGTAAACAAAATTTTTCAGTAAGAAACATAGCAGAAACTATATAAAAATGGTAGATATCTTTGTATCCGAAACTAAGTGATAATTTTACACATAAATGTGATTATTTTGATAAACTACACAATTGGAAAAACAGCAAAAGTATTTTAAAAAATGGCAAGGCAGTTATAAAATTCTTGTAATTTTATGAATAAATAATTCTTATTTCAACAAAGAGAAGTAAAATAAAAATCAATAAAATTTAAAAATTTGAAAATCATTAAAAGATACTGCAATTTTAAAAAACTATAATTTGGGGGAAAAAACTGTTTAACTTATTACAGAAATTTTTAAAACATTCAGTAAAAATACAAATTAATTCTTAAACAAGAAATGCATCAATTTATATCTAAACAACCTTATGATAATAGAGTTTTAGCAAGTTTTACAAAATATTCTTAATACACTGTCATCTGCTATGACATTAAAGATCTCTAACACAAGCATTATGAAAAATGTGTTTTCTATTTGAATAATAGAATAGGTATTAGTATGTGTATGTTTGTACATACCTTGGAGCTTAAGTCGCTTATTGCAGAGCTACAGAACTTAACCTCATGGTAGTTCAGATTATACAGAAATATGTCTCATTAAAATTGTTTTCGATTTTGAATATTTATTTCATCATATTTTTTTATCCACATTTTTGCATTTTTAAGAATGATTTACAAATGAAAAATCAGATATTTCAGTAAATATAATTAAATACAAAATGTAATCCTCTTTTCATAAAACTTTGTGTTTAAGTTTTGAGAAGATTTTTTTCAATTTTTTATTGATATTTCAAAAACTGTTGAACACGATTTTGAAGTACCTTATAAGATTTTTAAAGTACTGTTCAGTTTAAGGTATTTTAAGCAAAGGAAGAAATACGAAGTAATTTATTTCAAATTTTGAAAAATGACAAATCTAAGTAGTTTAACATTGGATTTTCGATCAAGTTTGAAGTTGTTATATTCACTTTATTTGTTTGGCTTTAAATAAAAAAGACTTGAGAGGATAAAAAAGCTAGTTAAAATCAAGGTTAACTAAGAAGCTTTTATAAGGGTTTTATCTTCAGTTTTTAATAATCTGTCATTTCAATATTAAAAACAAAAACTATTTTATTTACGAGACAAAACTTAAGTTAAAATACATTTAAAAACAAAATATACATAAAAAATAATTAAAATGTAGACAATAAATAAAATTAAAATTATAATGAAGCACTTTACACATAAGTAATTAAATATAAAAACCTTAATAAATACTTCATATTTCATCGTTAATATTTTCGGCTGGGCGCCCAGCTGAAAATATTAATGATGAAATATGAAGTATTTATTAAGGTTTTTATATTTAATTAATTATGTAAAATGTAGACGTAAATGTAGAAACCCATCTGGGTTTTCTCATCAGTATCAATTACAACATAATATGCAAGCATTACATGAATACCCAAGGAATTTATAGAAGTACAGAATATTGAGGAGCCAGTGCACATGCTATGTGTACGTTAATGTCATTTCAATAGTCTATTATGATAGTTGCTTTTTCTATTTTTCCCAGATTTGCTTCATCTGTAAGTGACTAAAATATTGTATTTCTATTTCAATAATTCATGCAAAGCTCTTATTTTATGATAATTTAATCTTTATTATTTCAAGTCAAATTATTTGCTCAAAGTTTGTGATTTGCTTATAACTGTTTTTCATTGAATCTGTTAATTTTGCAATTTCATGTAAATTCAAAAATTTTTGTGCTTTTCTCTATATTATTTTTTTATGTATGACTTATTTGAAAAAAATCACTGATATTCTGATTTAAATATTTTATTCTATATTATTGCTTGACCATGTTAAAATATTTTTAAAAATTAATAAAAAATAGAACAAATCATCTCAAAACTTCAGAACAATGCTTTGAAAAAAAAAAGGATTACATCTAAAAAAATTGGCGGAAACAGTTACATCTCTAAAAATAAAAATTACATTCATTTTAATTTCAGCATATTTTTAGTCTTGTCATTTTTTATATTTAACAAAAGCCAAAGGCAGCAGAGTTCACTCATTTATTAAAATGGCCCTGTATCCTGTACACTGTATTATTAAAAAGGACCTCATGCATTAAAAAGGTATGTCCATTTAGTTTATAACATTAACAGTGTAATAATTGACACAGATCAAATCATTAACACAGACAGTTTTCTTATAATGATTTTTATTATTGATTTATTGAAAACTAGCTGCCTATTGTGACCAGCTGGTACAGGATTCTTGAAAAGTCTGACCGTATTAAACTCCATATTAGTGAATTTAAATAAATATCATTTCTCTCTAAAAATCTTACTTTTTAAGTTATGTCTTAGATTTTTGAACTGCAGATAGATGAGCAGTAATCATGACAATTACCAATTTCTGCTTAAATCAATTTAAAATTAAAAATATTCAAAATTTGCTGTTTTAATCTTCAATAGCTTGTCATGTGGTACATAGAAAATTGAAAAGCAATTATTCAGAATGGAAAATCGTCTGCAGACATCTGTCTGAGATGTCATGTCTTGATAAATGAAATAAGTCTTGCCTCTAAAATTTCATACTTTAGTTAATTAAAAAAATATACTAACTGTCGAATGGATAAGCAGAATGCACCCCTAGATTCAGAAAAATCGCCCCTTTTATTTGGTACCGAATTTTTAAAAATTGGACTGATATTTCTAATTTATTTGGTCATTTAATACACCTTAAATGCTTTTTAAGCTCAGAATTGACTTGTTTATTAATTGACATACGCTGATGATTTAATTAATATTTTGCAACTAATAAAAATTTTTTTACACTTTGCCCTTTGGAAGGCTTCTGTGCACCCATATGTCAATTTTTGTACTTCTGCATTCACTGAGGGCAGAACACATAGATGAACATACATACATACAGACAGACAAACCTTTCCTTTTATTATTATAGATTGACATAATGTGAAGTTTCATAATAACTAAAATGAAATATATTCGAAAAACTGAAATTTATACAGATAAATTTGAATTATAGCAATAATATTACATAAAAGTAAAAATATTCCCATACCATTGACAGCATCTGTAGAGATACACACATTTCTTGTTCTGTAACTGGTGGTAAATTTGCTACATCTTGGTAAAACCTGTTTACCATCTTCCTGTATGTTGGAATATCCCGAGCAAATAAAAGTTTATTGGATGGAGAATCCTAAAAACACATTAACAGAAAACGTTATGGCAAAATATAATTAAAATGTTAAATAAATAAGTAAATTCTATAGTAATTTTTGAAAGTTACTTCCTTATATTCTCTACTCAGAAGGAAATTGGTTTAAGAAAAGGAAAATAAGTAAAATAAAACGAAATGAGACAAATGTAAATATTAGTATAAATAAATCATTTTATTGATTTGTCAAGTTTATTTAATTGGAAACAGTCAAATATTCCCTATAAACATCTTCTTAAACATGTCAACTTTATACAAGTTGACACATGTATAAAAAGAAATATTTTTGACTATTTTCAGTGCAAATAATTTATAGAATGAGGTGTTTCTTTTCTTTATTTTTATATACACAGAACAAAAAGCAAAAAGCTAATGTATCATGTTTCATTTGTTCTACAGAGAATATTATTTATGTTGGTATCTTCATATATCTTTTGTCTGCTGAGTGATACAATGGCAGGGGTGCAGAATATGTTCGAACGCCCGAACAAAGTTCGGGGGAAATTTAAACTGACTGGGGAAATTTTGACTATTTTTTTTTAAGGGAAAATAAAAATGTAAATCAAATAACAATTTGCTACTTTGAAGTGCTTATACACTAACAGCGATATTTTTATGTTACACTGTATACTTATTCTCTTAAAGATTTATTACATAGAACAAATGACTTTGTATAGAAAAGTAGATTTTTGCATTATTGAGGGAAATTTATACTATGTTTGGGGGAAATTTCCGAGGTTTGAACATTTTCTGCACCCCTGTACAATGGTACTAAATATTCATATATATATATATACAGAGGCTGTTCGCACATTTTTTAGATGATTTTGATGGAGTGTACTGAAACAATTTCACTCATATTTAGTGTTTTGTTTGTTCAGTTTGATAGCCCTTGTTCCAAAGTCCACAAAACGTTGTAGGTCGGCGTTTGGATAATGCAGATTTTAAGAGTCGAAAAACACAAAAATCCAATGATGATACATCAGGAGATTTAGCAGGAATGTCAGTAAAGGGTATGGTTTTAATTCACGTTATTTGTTCCATTTTTTTCCTAGAAAAGCAATTGCGGATTGTGATGTGTGGCTGCTTGTTTTGTCTTGATACAGTTCAACGGATTGATAGCATTGTGGATAAAGATCTGTAATTTCATTCTTAAAAATTGGAATTAAAATATGTTCTTGATAGTATTTAGAGTTGATTTTGACATTTTTGTCAACTTTTTTTGCTTTTATCTTGCCTTTGTATGAAAAACCAGCAACAATCACAAATCCTTTAGAAAAACTTTCTTTTGATTCTTTGAACCATGTAGCAAAAAATTTTTTCTCCTCTTTTGTAATAATAAAGTGATCTTTTTTTATTGCAACCACTTAAATAGACCCAAGATTCATCTATTGTTGCGATATTTTTCCATTTTTCTCCTGATAAATGCATTTCATAAAAATTTCACTAAAAGCCCTCTTCAGAAAGAGCGGAAACGTATCCTTCCATCCACTGCTTTTTTAAAAGCGCCTTTTCGCATGTAAACAAAAATTCTAAATATCAGAAGATAAATAAAACTTCCAAAAATATAACTGTTGTGAAAATAAAATTCTCCTTGCAGAGGATTTTTTCTTACGGCGAAATAAAATCGTCTAAAAAGTATGCGAACAGCCGCTCTCTCTCTCTCTCTCTCTCTATATATATATATATATATATATATATAATAATGATTTATTAAGCGTAGTAAAAGCCAAGCAACAGATACAAGATCACTGAAACCACAAACACCAATAAGAATGATTTTTTTTTTTTTAAGTGCTAATTTTCAATTGGCTGAAAAAATTACAGAAATTACTTTACATTTTACTTAATTTATTCGCAAATTTTTAGCTGCTGAGTGCTGAGTTTCAACAGAAAAACTGGGGGAAAAAAACATACATTTAAAGCTTTTATCTCTAAATTACATTAATCTTCATTCCTTAATTTCAAAGAATGTAAATACATATCTCAAAGCTTTAATTCTTAAAAAGTGTCACCGTATCTTCATATTATACTACATAAAATTTTATTTATTTTATGTAATTTCTATATTATATAAATTAAAAATAATACAACTTATATTTCTTATTTATATTATATTTATGTCATAATAAATTTACTCGTCAAGTACATTTAGAGTAGTGAGCAAACAATAAAAATAAAATGAAAGCATGTTAGAATATTTAATTAAATGAAATCGATAGTGAAGTAAATAAATTGAAATACATTCTCTTAGCAACCATAGATGAAAATTAACAAATACAATGCTTATAGACACAGAAGACAAACTGGTTTCTAGCAATTTTTTTCTAGCTTTTTTATTGTGACTCAAAAACTAATATTTCCAGAAAATATTGTTGATTAAATATTACGCCAGTATTATTATTATTATTATTATTTTTTTTTTTCAAAAAAATCTGTCATTTATACTTGAAAGAATTCTTAGTTAGTATTTTACTTTTTGGTGAATTACTGCATTTACTTGTATTTGTATTATTAACTATATTTTATTAAATTGTGGTTCACAAGTTATGTACCTAATTAGGTTGAAACTTATTATCTCAAATCCTATATATTCATTATGCATGTATGTAAGTTTTGTGCTAATAGCAATCCTAAATACTCAAGAAATATTCTTTACTTTTCAGAATCTGTATCATTGTTTCAATAGAGAAAATTTTTAATTGGTTTAACCTACCTTTCCTAGGCGGTGTTCTGATGTTGAACAAGAATCCATGAAAGTTTGAGCAATCACAGATAAACAAGAATCCACTATAGGAGTTTTCTCCACGTCAAATACAAAATCTGGATTCTTTACTAAATTGACCCAAAATCTCAAAGGAAGACTGCAAAGAAAAGTACATTACATTTACAAAAAGAAAATGAAATAAAAACAAATATCATAATTCTATATTAAAAGTTTTAAGATTAAAAAAAAAAAAAAAAAAAAATTGGTATGTACTGCATACTTAAATGATTACAACATTAATATAAATATATTTAGTTTTAAAATATCAAATAAATGTTTTCCACAGCTTATTGTTACTTTGTAGAAATTTTAAATTTATAAGTATTATTGCGTAAGTCTAAACTTTTATATCGAGCACTTTCAACAATTGCTTTAAAATTATTTTCCGTTGATTTTTGAAAATTTTTTTTAAATAAATAATTTAGATTGCAAGATGTTAATATATACCCAGAAACATCTAAAGTAGTTGAGTACTTTTATCCTAGTTTTCAAATAGCATTTAAAAGTTAACAACAATAAAAAATACAGAATATTGTTGGAAAAACATTTTCTGGTACTTCTGTTTTTACATAAACAATAAATATAATATAGGGCAAAATTAACAATTGTCACTAGCTACAGGACGAATAGATGAAAAGAAGTACTGGCACAAAAGTTATCTGTTAATCACCACTTTTCTTTACCATGGAATTCCCAAAATTTTTTCTGTAAAATGGTGATCTGACTTAAAACTAGATTTCAAATAAATTTATTATAAAAAATGCATTTTTCATAGTATTTCTTCTTTTTATCATAAAAATAAGACAAATATTTTGAGATACCTAAAAACTTTCAAATTTCATAAACTATATTAACTTTTAATTTCATACTTGGTTCGTATTGGAAATATGAAAGATCAAAAGTCATTTAGAAATTTTAAAATAAGCCAAATTTGTGTTAACTGCCTTAGATGTAAGATCTTGTACAATGATCTTTGTACAATTTTATATAATGATCCATCTTTGGATAAGTTAATTAAAATGTGCACAATAGTTTTCAATAATTGGGAAATTTCCCCCAAACTCTAGACTGTAACTCTTATGGATTTCATTTTAAAAAATTTAATTTTATTAATAACTTCTTAAAGAATTTATTTTATTAAATTTTATGAAATGTTATTACTTGCATATTTTTTGAAACATTTTATTTCATATGGCTACTAACCTTAGAGAAGTTTTTAAAACATACCATTGTATTTATCACTTCTAACTTAAAATAATCTGGTGTGTCACTCACATGACTTTCTCTTACCCTGAAATTTAATACTATCAATACAAGTTGGAGATTAAGAGGTAAGATAATGAGTACTGTTATGTAAACCTATGTTAAACAATTCAAATAAGGCTTCGGAAGAGTTTTATAGGATAATTAGTTCTGTATGAGGGTGGCTACCGCCCCACTCAACCCCCCGTTTCATTAATGCACCTACATTTATATACAATTTAATTCGGTTATTAAAAAATAATTCTGTTTAAAAAAAAATAATTTATTAAAATTATCATTTAAAAAAATTATCTTTTATGATAATGCAGACGATTTCCATATTAGAGAAATAGTATAACACCAAATATCCAAAAAAAAGTCCATTTTATTCTCAACATTGAAAATAATTTTTTTTTTTATTATTTATTTATTTATTTATTTATTTATTTTTTGGTTAATAGTAAAAAAAATTGATAACTTTGTTTTAAATTATCGCAGATCGATGGTTCAACCATTCGTTTTAAAGGTATTGGCAAGCTCTTTTGAAAGATACCCATCATGAAAATTTACTCCCCTCGAGGGGGGGGGGAGGCAAAGCTCCTACATACACAATTTTTCTTCCCTGTTGACTATCACTATAACAAAAAATATATATTTGTTTCATTTGGCTTAGTGCAGTCTATAGATGTTAAACTCTACTTACCTGCAATTTCCCCCATAGACATATTTGAATACTTTTGAGTGTCCCTGTACACGAACCATTTGCTTGATCTTAACGAAAAGTTTAGTGTAGCATCCTTATATGATACACATTTAGAATACAAAGTTTGAACTTTCTGCCATAATTTGTTTCTGAGATATGCTGATAACAGACAGACAGACAGACACACACACACACACACACACACACACACAGAGAGAGAGACACACACAGACATACACACAGACCATTTGCTAAAAATGTGATTTTCGCATTCAGGGAACCTCAGAACATGTAAATATAACAAAAACTCGAGTTCGAATATTTGACCCCAAAACATTACTTTCTCTACCTTATGGGTGAGAGAAAGTAAAAAGCAGCCAGTAAAAAACTGCTTCCTCTGTCCACTAGGAAAATTTCCCAGTTTTTCCCTTTAAATAATAAGTTATACAATTAGATAATATTATAATTGTTATCATACAAACCTATTACTCTTCCAAGCATGAACGACTTCTGGGTCTGAAATACCATATCGAGCAGCTGCTTCATCAAAGAGATCAAAAAGCCATTTAACAGCTGGAGGTAAGGACTCTTTTGCTGACAATATTGTGGTTAAAAAGTCATCTACAAATTTTTGAATAGTACCCTGTAATAAAAAGTAAATTGTAACGATAAAAATTTCTATTAAAACTGAATGTTTAAATTACCTTTAATTTATAGGACTAATACATTATTTGAAATAAAGAAAAAATTATTTCTAAAAGCAGAAACTTATTAAAAAAGAAATAACTTTTCTTTTTTTTTTTTTAAACTAGCTGGCATAAATTAGCTCTGCTCAGTTTCACATCATATACTTGTTCTCATAAATTTGTACTATAGAGTATAATAAGATGTTTATGGAACCTGGCCAATCGTCTGGCAGGGTTGCAGATTAAAACGTCCCACCTATTATTGTACCTCTACCAATTCAATACATTTATTTTGCCCTATTTGCTGATTAAATTTATTAACATCAGTTTTGTGTTTTAATTTTCATGCAATTCTATATTTTTCCAAAGTAATAATTCAGTTAAAACATGTTTATGTAAAAATTTTCCCTATTCTTCCATGCTTAAAAAAAAAAAAAAAAACTTAAATTTTGAATAATTTGTGAAGGTTTTAAAACAGAATGTTCATAATATCATATATGATGTTTTAAAACTCGCCTCATATCTTAACAATAAAAATAATCCTCATAATGCATGTTTATGCAAAATTTTGTCTTATTCTCCTACATTAAGAAAATTTAATTTTGAATATGTTCGAAGTTTTCAAATTTATTGGAATGTTGAAAATCAATAAGGTTCTTGCCAAAACCATAAATAATATTTAAAAATTAGTCCAACTTCTTTATAATCATTCATTTATGAGATCATGTCTACATAGATTAACTAACTAATATACTACCATACTAACTAATGATCTGGTTGACATACAAATGGACACTATATCAATTTTGTGATTTTTGGATTCTTCATACCTCAAAATGTGTTAAAACGTAAAAAAAAAAACTGAGGTAAAGAAATTTCAGAATTTTTCTGTACCTATGGGGAACTAAAAGTAATACAGGGATATATATATATACCTGTCTAATATATATAATTTTAAGCAGGGTTTAAACTGCCATTAATTTTTTTAGCATTTTGCTAAAAAAGATCATATTTTGCTAAAACAAGTCGTTCAGAATTTCGCTAAAAAGCTAGAACTGGATAACTGTATAAAATATCTCTATATAATAATTCAGATTTTTTTTTTTTTTTTTTTTTTTGTAATATTTGCAGGCAAAAACTACGAAAGGACTGAAATTTTTGGGAATCCTTATTTATATAGTAATTTGGATTTATTTTTAATTTTCAATGATTGAATTTAAATGCAAAAGTATTTAAAAGTATGTTAGAATTCAGAATTTGCTTCATAGAAGCATTTTTAGCCCTAGTGTTTCACGATTATCTACCACTACACTTTAACTTGATTTTTAAATTGCTTTTTCATTTTACACATGATATAAATACTTCTTTTTCTATTGATAAAATCAAAACATAGTTTCCCTGATTCATATTTTTAAAGTCACAAATATGGATGATTGATTAAAATCATCAATGAACAAAAGGAATAGAAACAAAACTGAGGATAACAAAGCTAAGTAAAAGAAATCAATGGTATCCAAAGAATTAACTTTCAAAAAAGCTAAAATAGTGCTTGCCTATTTTCGCTAAAATGCTAAAGCAATTTTTTTGCCAGGTTAAACATTGATTTTAAGGTTGAGTGCACTTAATGCAAGTAACTAAAATAGGCATAATTTAATTACAGTGAATGTATTCCTACCTTTGTAGAAAGAAGACGAGTTAAAAATATCTCTGGTATCGCTTTATGACTATGATCTTTATGAAAATCATGATGATCATCACTGTTTTTGACTAGATGCCAGTAACGAACTCTCGGGCCATCTTCAATACAATTACCTAGTTGAGGAGAGCCAGATATAAATGGACCATTGAAGGCAGACCCTAAAACATGAAATGCACATCAATAGAAGTCATTTAAAAAGTAATAAATTGCTATGCAAAAGTTACAGAGCATTTGAAAGTAGACATGAAATTAAAAACAAAGTAATTAACAATTTCACAATCTCAATCAACAATCTCGAAAATTATACAGTATGGTATTATTATTCTTTAGGCTGAAGTAGTTCTTATTGCATTAATATATTTTTTTTCTGTTCTTTTTTTAAATATCCATATTACAGCAACCCCCCCTCCCCCCCCCCCCCACACACACACACAAAAGGCACAAGGCACAAGACATAAATAAAACAAAAAATACACTACATAAAATCAAGACGTGTCTAAAATATGGACATATAGGGAAACTGCTCCAGGTCCCCAATGCTAAAATTGGCCGCAAAATCAAGTGTAAAATTTATTTCAGTGCCATTTTTTGTTTTAATAAGTTTGAGTAAAGAAATGTAATGTTTACCCCAGGCTACATGGGCAAGTTCAGTCCTGCATAAAATATACTAATTTTTTTAATTTTTAATTATTTTTTTTTTTTTTTTTTTTTTTTTTTTTAATATATATACTTTTTTTTCCTTCAACAAGTTTATTCTATCAGCATTTTTTAAAAGCAAGGCTGATTTAAAAACATTTAACTATTTAGATTTAACAGCAGGTTTTCCTTTCATTTTCCACTATTGTTAAATTGGTATAATTTTTTATTAATCAAGTCATCTTTAATTAGATAAAATTGAAGAATAATTAAGGTAAAAACAAGCGCCAACATCAATTTTAGAATGTGAAATATTATTATACATGTGCTCCAAAACATATATAAAATTTCTAGTAAGTAGCATAAAGAGTAAATATCTAAATATTAAAAATTTTTTTATATATCCTACTGAAATAGTTTCTCTTTTTAAATGAACATATATTTCAAGCAAAAGATAATTCAATTTGCACAATGTTTACAAAATAAAAATAACAGTATTCAAAAACAATGAGTTTTTGAAGATTTCCAGGAGAAAAATATTATTTTATTAGTACTTTGTTTTATTCATTATACTTAACAAACTTTTGATCAATATCTTATAAATCTGCTAAAACAATAAAATACAAAAAAAAAAAAAAAAAAAAACTAGCAGAAAGTAAATCTGAAAAAGGCATTTCATTAACAAAATGAAACTATTTTGAAAGAGAAAATGTGAACTGTAAGTTAATTATACATCGCAAAAGATTTGTAACATATTAAGATTATTACGGGTGCAGAAATGCAAAAGAAAACTTAGTTAATATAACATATACATTATAAAAATAAATTTATAGAGAAGAATTGAGCACTTACGAGTACAGTTAAGCATATCTTTTCTTCTTGCAACAAGACACATAACAGCAGATTCGCGAATGCCATAATGAGCAAGAGTATTAATACGCTTCCATCCATTAGTACCTTTTGTAGTAAGGTCTTCATCTGCTAAAATTAAATGTCCTCCTCTACCATGCCTCCATTCTGAAAGAAAAATAAAACGTTGAAATATTAATGAAAATTATTTTAAAGTCAATTTCATAATCAAACGCATGATTCTAAGATAAAGATTGTCATTGTACATACAACATACAATTTTAATAAAATAATATACACAGTACATAATGATATTTTTTGTAGATGAATAATAATGTGAATAATTGATATGGCTCATAATATCAATCAGTAACCAAAAAAAAAAAATTAAGCTTTAATTAACCAGAAGCTTTTAAACTTTATAAAAATAAGTAACCTTAAATAAGCTTCTGTTGTTTTGCCAAAGTTCTTTCAAGGAGGCTCCGCCTCATCTTCAATGGCTGGCTTCATTCTTCTGTCTCCTTTTGGTCCAGTAATTGACTAGGTGGTGCCATGATCGGCACAAACCCATCGTTGGCTCGTTGCCATTTATTGAATCAATATTAGAAAAAATTTCAATTGTTTCCCTATTTAATGTGCAAGTGATATTGTTAAAGTTGGTGATATTTTTGGTGTTATTAAAGTCAACAGTAATATCACAGTTAAGATAAGTTTTTGCTAGTGCAGTTGTGGCTTAATATTGTAGTTAAGATATGTTTTTAACTGCATTAGCAAAAACACATCTTAACCGTGATATTATTGTTGAGTTTAATAACACCAAAAAGATCGCCAACTTTAACAAGACCACTTATGCATTAAATAGGGAAACAATTAAAATTTTTTCTAGTATTGATTCAGTATATGGCAACGAGTCAATGATGGGTTTGTGCTGATCATGGTGCCACCTAGTCGATCGCCAGACCGAAGGGAGACAGTTCGAAGAACAAAGCAAGCTAGCCACTGAAGATGAGGGAAGCGGGGTTCAAAAGAACTTTGGCAAAACAATAGAAGCTTAAGTAAAGTTACTTATTTTTATAAAAAAAAAAAAACATGTTGTTTTTTCAGTTAACACAATATACTGTAATTCCAAATTACATTTTATGACATTTTTCTACAATCAAAAAAAATAAAAAAAATAAAAAATGATAATTTATAAGAATCATCTTATTAGCTAATCTTTATTTTACTTCTTTATTAAAATTGATTACTATTTCATTACAATATTTTTGGCTTATTTACATACTTGAAGGGAAAAAAAAAAATTACTTACCAAGATCAACATCATATATAGATGGTCTTTGAGAGAAAGGTGTATTTTTGTAAAGTGCATCTAAAATCTTAGCCTTTACTTGGCTAATTGTATCACAGTCATTCACTTTACATTGCATCTTTTCATCTTGATCTTCATGGATAACTTGTATTGTCTGAAATTATCAAGATATTTTGTTGAAATTCTACATAAAATAAACATTAAACAGTGTACAGGCTATATAAAAACCAGTCATATCCATTGCTTTCTATTTTATGTAGTTGATAGGAATGATTTTTAATTACCGTATTTTATGGAAGAAACGCCGCATTCTCAAAAGTGAGCTTAATAAACCGGAAAATCATCATAAACGCTGCACCCGGCGTAAATGCCGCACAGCCGATATTGAGCTTAATCAACAAAAACAAACATTGTAAACGCCGCGATTTTAAATAAATAAGTAATATTCATTAAAATAATAATAAATAAACCTTAATTAAATTTTAAAGTGTTTAAAAAAAATTACTAAAGCAAAAATTCAGAAATGAAAATTCACACAAGGCAAATAGTACGCTAAGCAGAAATACGAATGTAAATAAACCGCTTGCTCAGTGACGTCAGATTGAAAGATGTTATTGCCATTCCAAAGACTAAAAAAATATAGTTAACGCTGGTGTAAAGGTGACTCGTTCATGAGTCCGAATCGTTCATATCATGTTATCAGCCAATCAGAGCTTTAGTTTTGTCTTATTGTAAATGCGCACGTATGCATAGACCATGGAGCACCTCCATGGTATAGACTGAGTGTTGTCATAAAAAAGCGTGATTCGCTGCCCTTAGCGCAGTTTGGCAACACTGCACTGATTTTGCCAAAACGGGATTGAACCATTTTTCTGAGGAGGTGGGATGGCTTTCTCTCTTAGTCTGAGAACGAGAAATGTTCAAAAGCACGTTACAAAAAGTAAACATTGGCGTAATTTCACGGAATTAAAAACAAATGCATTTTTCTTGAATGTTTACAGCGTATTTCTTAACGACTTCGTCTATTTAAGATTAAAAAAATATCGTAACCGCCGCACCAGCGTAAATGCCGCACTTATTTTTTTTATACTTTTTTACTCGTAAACGCTGCGCCGTTTCTTCCATAAAATACGGTATATGTGTAACTATAGAAAATTACACTTCAGTCATATGGCTTAAGCATCTACAAACACATATTTTTATTGTTTAAAACATTCCCTCCATAACACCTAGGGTACTCCCCCCCCCACCCCACCCCCCAAAAAAAAGAAAGAAAAAAGAAAATTTAAAATTCTGTCCTAAACAGATAATTCTGAACAATAGGTCTACTTTATTTTTATTTCTATTGTAAGTTGCAGGACTTCTTGCTTTATTCAAAATGGTGACAACGTTTTTTAGCTTTCTGAAATAAATAGTCTTCTCATACTAATAAATATCTCTTTTACTGATATTAATTTAATGCTAAAAACCTCCTATAATCATAAAAATGTATAGTTTTTTACCAAAATTCAGAGAAAACACTCAAAACCTTACATTGACAGACATCTGAATCCCATATGGTTACAAAATTAATATTTATCTAGTGGTTAAATTTCTCTAAGATTATGTCAAATAATGCAATCACTCATATTCTCAAGATTTCACTCATATTCTCAATTCACTCATATTTTCAAGACATAATTATTCTAAATAATTTAATTGTTATCTTTTTATTTAAATATACAAAAAATTTCTTAAAAAATTGATTATCTATCTTAAAATAGGAAGTTGTGTTTTTTTAGAAATGGCAAATCTATTAATTTCTTAAAGTTCCTTTTGCACATTTTCTCTTAATTTTATTAAAAAAAAAAAAAAAAAAAAAAAAAAAAAAAGGCTGACAGAAATAGTCCTCACATCCTAAAAATAAAAAGTCTTGTTACAAAATAGTTTATAATCAATAAATATCTTGGAAATTTTTGCCTTTAAAAAAAAAAAATAATTTTAATAAATTCGATTGCATATAATTCAAATAAATTATTTGAAATTTAAAGCAAATTTTCTACATAAAAATACATAATTATCTAAAAAGATTTTTGATTATCACTTATTTACGATTAATAATATTAATAATGTTCCTTCTAGATCAATGAAATAAAAATATAATAAGAAATAAAGAAGTAGTTTTATGTATAACAGTTCAATTACAAACCAATAATTCTATAATCTATTAAAAAAATACAATTTAAATATTCTCTAAATTATAAAGCATGCTATAAGGCAAGGCAAAAATTTTGAAGCACAAGGAATATATTTAAAAAAAAAAAAAAAAAAAAAAAAACGCAGTCATACAAAGATTCTTGACGATAGAATAATATATCTTTCAAAAACAGGATCTTATTGAAAATTTGTATTGTATTTGTATTATATCACACATATTATTACATTTTATTATATAGTATATATTATTTGTTTATTTATTACTTTTTATTTATTTATTTATTATTATTATTATTATTATTATTATGTATTTATACTTTTAAAACATGAATCCAGGGGTCGATCCAGGCAAAAATGGGTCCTCTTTGCTGCCCCTTCACAAAATTCCCCAGCATAAAAGAGGACCCTTCACAAAATTCAAATCCATAAAAGAGGACCATTCAGATTTATGAAATGAGTCCTTCACAAGATTTGTTTTAGAAAAGCGATTTTTTCAAAAATGTTTTCCATGTTTTCTGTATTATTTTTAATTAACTGGTTCAATGAAACTATGTTAATTTGATATTAAACATTATTTAACATGGCAGTTAAAATGGAAGGTTTTATACATGTTTTTTTTTTTTTTTTTTTTTTTTCCACAAAAATAAATAAAAATTTCAGAAAAATATTTTTTTTTTTCACAAAAATGGGGCCCAAAATTTAAAACCTGGATCAACCCCTGGAATCCTTACCTTTGACAAACTGTTTCAAAATTTACATGTACACAGATATATATAATGTTTTGAAATGGGAACTTTTCTAAATTCCCTGACTATTTTTCCTCATTTTCCCTGATTTTTACTATTTATTTCCTACAAAAATTTCATGACACAAGTAAACAATTTAGCAATTGAAAATAATGAGCTTTCAGCAATGGCTTATTTTCACAACATATGTTGAAATTCCCTGATTTCCTTTGAATGCTAGCTGCCTCAGACCAGTTACAAACATCTACAAATCTGGTGTGAAACAACCAGACGACTATCCATACGACCTATCAATTTTCTTGAACTAACCAACTATATTATTCGAAAGGACATCTAGTAGAGTGTTTATATAACAACTTTGAAGGAAATTGTTGGAGACGTTTTTGAGATATGGAGTTATGATCCTGCTTCCGTTTTCCGATTTCTCACTTTCGGTTTTCCAAAATTTACCAAAATTTGGAAAATACATCTGTACACCAGGCCTGTCTCAATTCTGAAGTTTTGTAGTTCTACCTTTATTGGTTCCGGAGATAGGAAAGCCAGAAGATTCCCCACATTCATACACACATACTGACCAACTGCCAAAAACTACTTTTTGGACTCTGGAGACCCTAAAACATGAACATCAAGTGAAAACTCAAAATCGAATTTTTGGAACGAATACAATACTTCCATTACCTACGATGGTAGTCAGGATGTCAGGTAATGGAAGTAAAAAGGAATGTGAATGTGATATCAAAAAAATATGACTATATTTTCACAAATGTTCACAATTTCACAAATCACATCAAAAATTTACACACACTCTATATAACAAAGCAAGAATTTTAACGAATATGTTTGTCTAGACTCCAGAGCAAGGTTATATTTAACTGTCTTTATCACAAAAAAAAAAAAAAAAAAAAAAAAAAAAAGGCTGATTTTAATAATTAAGTCAATAGTAAATGTTGAGTTCATTACTGCATACAAAAGAGTATAAAACACTGTTATAAAAAAGCACCAAAGAACTGGCATTTAAAAGTAATAAGTACAAAACTTTAAATAAACACTATGAAGTGCAAGAACTCACAACAACTGTTTTGGGTCGAAAGGAGACACAACCCTTCATCGGGCAAACAAAATAGGCCGCTTTGTTAGCAGCACTCATGCCTACTTTGTTTGACTGACAAAGGGTCATAATTTCTTTCGACCTGAAACAACTGTTGCAAATTCTGGCATTTCATGGTGTTTATTCAAAGTTTTGTACTTATGGCATAAAAGATTGTGCTTATTTAAGCAGTTTTTCCTTACTGATATTCTTTAATCTTTCTGCCAAATTTGCTACTGCTCATAAACCAAAACTGCAATTTTAATTAATTTATCTTGTTTCATTTTGAATTATTGAGATTTGCACACATTTTTCTTTTCTTTTCTTTTTTTTAAATTCTGTAACTTTAAAACTTAATTAAATTTACATAAATTCAGTTAACAATTTCTTATTTTATTTTTAATACAAAATATCACCTTAAACAAATAAATTAGTTATGTATTCTTACCACAGGGGAATATTCAATTTGTTCTCTTAATAGTCTTTCTTCTGATAGAGAATACCTTGCATCATGTGTTATTGCATCAACTGGACCTTTTTCGACTTGATGTTTGATTGCACTGAAGAGGAGGAATAAAGAACCGCCAGCTTGATCCTAAAATTAGAAAAGTGATATTGTTAGCAGTTGCAATACAGAGTAAATACATATTTATTAAATTTATACCTTAATCTATATATACTTTTGAGTGTAATATTTTTTATTTAATTTACACACAAAATAAAAATTCAATTGCTAATAATAAAGGAATTATTACAAGGTTGTTACCAAAGGAAAGTACTAGGAGTGAGAATTTTTCACCCTTATTCACATATAAAGTGAGATTTCTGGAGATAAAGTGAGAACACATATACAGTGAAACTTGAATAATTCGAACTTGTTTAATTCAAAATTCTGAATAATTTGTATTTTTTACTCAGTCCCTTGAATTTTGTATTAAAATAATGCTAAAAAATCATGGATAACTCGAATTCTATTTTTGATAATTCGAATTTTTCATACAATTACCTTTAAAATATTACAGTAAAATTTGTTTCCAAGATTTTCACAGCTAAAGTGCATTATTATTATTATTATTATTATTTTTTTAACAGTCTTTCAAAAGAAGAATAAGGAAATACAAGAGTATTTTCTACCTAGTGTATCAGAAGATATGGTCTATTTACATGAACTTCGAGGTATTTTTTAATTAAAAGTCATGTGTATTGTAGAAGGTTCTATTTTTGTATCAATTGATAGGTTGAAGTCATATGCTATGATACAAAAATTGTACTTAAAGAAGCAATCAAAAATATCTTACTATTTTTTAAAAAGTGTTGAATAATTAAGCTCTTAAAAAAATATTGATTTAATGGGAGGGAGGGGGGGGGGGGATGTAGCAGTATTCTTAGATATAAAGTTTATGTGTTAAGTCTTTGATAGTAGAGTTTTATTTTTTTATTTATCTCTTCTTTTTGACAAAATAGTACAGTCGGTAACAAAAGTGTCCAAACACTAGCAAAAATGCCTATGTAAAAAATACACGTCATATGGTTTTGTTAAATAAATCCTTGTCGAATCCTGTTCTTAGTCAGTGTAAGAACATGATTCGATAAGGATTTATTTAACAAAACCGTATGAGTTGTACTTTTTTACATAGGAATTTTTGCTAGTGTTCGGACACTTTTGTTACTGACTGTATATGTAATTCGAATTTTTGGATATTTCGAATTTTTCTCTGGTCCCTTCAACTTCGAATTATCCAAGTTCTACTGCACATATTTTAGACAAAAATTATGTTTAGAATTATTAAAAGCTATAAATAACATCTGTTTTCACTGCCCATTGAAAAAATTTACATTTATTTGCATTTAATTGCTTAAAGCTATACATCAGACAGATTCCCTCTTCTTTTCTTCCTATGTTATGCATATGGATTTTTGTTACTTCGTTTTATACGGCATCTCACTCAAAAATGAAATTTTTCAAATTTTGTTTTTTGAATAATATTCTTTGAATATTTCGTTCTTTCGCTTAGTGAGCAACTTTTTGAAAAAATAAATTTAAATATTTTATTTTGTTAAGTAAATTTAGGACTCCAAATTTGGATCTCTAAATGAAATATTTAAATTTATTTTTCAAAAATTGCTCACTAAGCTAAAAAGTGATATATTAAAAGAGAAATATTCAAAAAACAGAATTCAAAAAGCTTCCTTTTTCAATGAGATATTCCTATAAAACAAAGTAACAAAAATCCCATTGGATAACATGGGAAGAAAGAAAGATGGAATCCACAGACATGGTACAAACTTACAGAAAAAAAGGGCTGAACTTTTCACAACCCCCCCCCCCCTCCCCCTCTCAAAAGTGGTATCTGACACAATATAAATTTTTCAATAATAAAAATTACGTTAAATCTGATTCCATACATGTACACACAATAAATTAAATCAGAACAATAAATCTTACATTAAATATATTAATTAAAATAGTTGCAAGTGCTTAAAAAACAAACAAAATTATTACATATACTTGAAAATAAGTTTATTCTGTACAAAAGTATTGTTTGCTGGGGCAATTGATTAGCAAAATAATGTAGTTCAAGTTCATTAGGAAAATGCAGTTTGAAGTGCTATTTCTTTTTCATTTTCTCCAAATTTGAATCTAACGTTTCTTGAAAGCCAATCACATAGAAAATGCTAATAATATATTGCACAAATTCAGGCTGACCCCTCCCCCCCCCCCCCTACATATGCCCAAAAAGTTTTAATGTGGATTTGCATTGATCCCAAGAATAATAATTTTCAAGCTTAAAAAGGCTGAAAAGTAACATGTCTGAATCCAACTGACATACAGCTTTAAATATGTAACTCTTTTCCCTGTCAGTTACTGAAATAATCAACTTATCCAACACTAATAGATAAAACAGCATTTTTTAAAGTTTACTTACAAAATATGTAGTTATAGTGTTCTTTTTTTATTATTATTATTGAAATACATCATTTTTTCATCCGAATTTTTTGAAAAAGTTTGATAAATTTTCTGATTTTTCAAAAGAGTCTATTTTGAGCTTGTCTTTTGTTAAATGAAGGGTTTGTTTTAAGTCCTTTGATTTTTGTGAAAGTTCTGTTTTTAGATCCTCGATTTTTATATAGATCTGCTTTCATACTAAGGAATTTTCTAAATAAACCCCCTGAAGAGTGTAAGAGTTTTTCACAATTTTAACATTTTTATGCAAGATAATTAAGAAGTATGTGAAATTAACGTGGTATTATGCTCTAATGGGAAACTTCATTTAATTGCTTGACAGAAATGGGAATGCTAAATAAATATAATGCAAATGATATTTATTAAATTATACATATATTTATGCAACTTCAGATTATACGGATCATTATTCAGCTTTAAATATTAAAATAATTAAGTTTTGATTTTTGACATTTCTTTTTTCTGCAACATGTCTCTTATTCTAAAATAAGTTATTAATAAAATAATCTACAACATGTTTAACGTCAGAACTTTAGAAATATATGTATTGTTGAGGCAAACTTAATTATTATAAATTATCTCTAAAAAAAAAAAAAAGTTAAATTAAACACGTGTCATATAAATAATTTTTATATATATATAAAAAACTTAATTATTGTTAAATTATTTTTGCCCAATCAGTTAATATTTCCTCACTCATGCACAGCTTAAAACTGGACTTTTAATTTTGCACAGTTGTTTATTTTCTTATTAATAATTATTATATTGGTACACAATGTAAGAAAATATATCAAAATTATTTTTAAAAAATCTTTAGAAAAATGATATGATAATCATTCAAATCAGTACCATATTAAAATTGCTTAACGGCTAGTGATTACCATAATTCACATACAAAAGTAAACGGTGGATTACTGAGAAATGTATTTTAAAATTTTAAACTCTGAAACAGAACAAAAATAAAACTTATATTTCTTTTTAAATTTAACATACTTTAAAAAAAAATATATTTACACAACTTTTATTACAATGAATTAAATTTTTGAAGTAATTTAAATATTAAATTAATGTTTTGTAAAATAACAAATATGCATTTAAATAATAGAATAAATGAAAATTACATAACATTGATTTCATTTTATTTATTTTTTACCTTAATATAATTATACATGCATAGAGCCATCCAATTGGTTAGCATCTTTTCAACAACAGATTCAGTTCTAAAATAAAAAATATTATTAATGTTAATAATCACAAAATTACAAAATATTCAGACTACATACATATTTAAGGAAGAATTAAAAGCTTTATAATGTACCTGCGCAGCATCAGCTGTGGATGTTTTGTACCCACATATTTATCGATTAGTCGAAGTAAAAGTTCTTTTAATATACTGCAAATAAAATACAGAAATAATGTTATGAGTTATCTTTAATTGATAAAGATAGATAAATAAATTAAATATTTACAAATATAAACTTGCTTAACTACAAACGTTTCATTCATAACTATAAACTTGTCTCGATTCACCTTTAACTATAACCAAATGATTTAAAAAATAAAAAAAATCTTGTGTGTAACAACCATGCGACTTTCTTATCCACTACTACCCAAAAACTTCTTTTAGATATAGTGTGGTCAGAAGACATAAAATTTACTTAATTAATCAGAACTCCTGTCAACTTTCCTGCAGTAATGAATTAGTTCATTAATCTAGTTTATTATGATGATATTTTAAAAAAGGAGTTTATTTGGCGAATTTGAAGAAAATTGGTAGAGTCATTTTTGGAAATCTCCACTTCTGAGGCCTAAAGTTAACTTATGCAATGATGATTGATGACACCTATCAATTTTCTTGTAGTAATCAATTAATACATACAAAGAACTATCTAACTCATATGCCGTAAGAACATCTAAAAAAGGAATTTACAAGGATAGTTTAACCCTTAACAGCCCTCTTCACTTACCGTCGCCGGAAGCCTGAGCCAATGTTATTCTATGGAGAAATTTTCTTTACAAATAACTTATTAACTAATGCATATTTTTAAATTCTGTTTTCGCATTCAGAAAATTTCCAGCTGTTAAATCGACGGACCTTTTTTAAAAATGTATTTTTTTAATTTTTAATATTTTATTTTGAAGCTGCAAAATACGAATTTTCAATATGTGAATTTTTTTCATTTTGCAATTTCAAAATAAAATATTAAAAATAAAAAAAATACATTTTTAAAAAAGGTCCATCAATTTAACAGCTGGGATTTTCAGAATGTGAAAACAGAATTAAAAAATATGTATTAGTTAATAAGTTATTTGTAAAAAAAAATTCTCATAGAATAACATTAGCTTCGGCTTCCGGCGGCGGTGAGTGAAGCGGGCCCTTAAATGCCGAGTGTTACCTTTTGGCAACACACCCAATTTTGTCTTCTAAAGTATTATTAGAATAATATTGAAGCTCTAATGCCTTATGTTTGCCGATTAGCAGCAAATTTGAAAAAAATCATTAGTGACATTTTTGAAATACAAAAATTCAGACCACTTCTAGTCTTTCTAAGTTCCACTTCCAGTTTTTCCAATTTTAATAAAAATAACTAATACATATGAAAAGACATCTGAGAGGAAATTTCTATAATAAATTTGAACAAAATCGGTAGAACAGATTTTAAGACACCCAATTCAGAGTATTAAAGTTGACCTACCTCATCAGGAAACCTATCTATTTTCTTTAATAATAACCAACTAATACATATGAAAAGACATCCAAAAAAGGGTTTATATAGTAATTTTGAGAGAAAAAAAAAACTGTTATTGCCATTTTTAAAATACTGACTTTCAGTCCCATTTCTAGCTTTCCAATTTTTACAAAAACTTGGTAAACCCATCTGTATACAAAACCTGTCTCAGTCATAAATAAAAAAAATATATAAATGAATAAATAAAAACAGTTTCTTACTAAAACTGATTGTATGTACAATTATTTAGAATTTAAAATCTAAGCAATAAATGGCATTATTATAAAAAAAAAAAAAAAAAAAAAAATTACAACTAAAGTAAAATAGAATTTTGTTGTTAACTATAATAAAACATTTTTGCAAATCAATATAAACTTTTGTACAATTAAAATAAATAAATAATAAATATTTTTTATGAAAAACAATTAATTTAAAATAATACTAATAATATATACCTGGTAGCATATTCCATCTTTTCCAAAAATATAATCATAAGAAGTGATGCAACATTCACTCTAAAATGAGGAGTAAATATTAACTCAACAACAAATACATAAAATATCATAATGTATAAATGGGGAAATGACATTTGATCTATTTTTACACATTTGCTAACTCAAGATAATTTTTAGTTTTATTTTTTTAAAGAGAGGAGGAGATAGATAAATCTATTTAGAATCAAAAACAAGAAAATGTCAGAGGACACAAAGGTTATAGACAATATTCGAAGCAAGTACTTCAGATTCATGACTTATTAGCTAAAAAGTATGTGAATATATATTTTAGAGAAAAAAAAAATGTAAAGAGCAGTTAATAAAGATAAACTTTGGGAAGGATAAACAAACAAACAAACAAAAAAAAAAAAAAAAAAAAAAAAAGCAGAAATAGAAAATTTTATTTTTGTTACAAAATATCTTTAAAATGTTCCTATATATTTAGCATTACGGGTATAAAACCCACTGCTGACTAATCTAAGGCTCCTACATATACGAGCTGGCGCATCAGGCATTTTGTTACCTTAGGGTTGCCACATGTACCCAGCGTGTTTTTCTGATAAACAAACCACAAACATTTTTTTATCGTCTTACGTTACTTTAGAGTAACTTATTTTATTATATTTCATAGTTTTAGCTAAGTAAACTATGATATGGAAGTTTGTTTTGCGATAAACTGCTATAATCATTCAAGAAGTGAATATAAAGTGTTCACAGATATTACTGTGTATTTGAGTTTTGGTGACATTTTGTAAAAGAAATAGAAACCGCTCTAGCAACACAACGTACATCCATAGGATATCCTCAGAATAAAATGACACTGAGAAATGAGAGATGTACTGTGAAAAAAATGTGTTTTTAGGAATATTATTGTTGCTTATTGCTCTTATCTTGACCGGATTAGCTTCAGATCAAGATTTCTTAAAATCATTATGCAAGTGATAAGGACGCCAAGCGGGAATGCTGTCCTCTTTGGAGGCAAAAAAATGGCGGTGATGCGCCGGCATATTATTTTATTTAGGGGCACTAGACTAATCAGGCCTCTTAAAATGATAAATTAACACAAAAATTTGTGGCTTTATATTAGGTTACCAAATACTACGTTTTCCCCATACATTGTATGTTTTTCAGACAGATTTTACATTATATGATTAAATCATTCCATACAATTGCACAACAACAATTTCTTCCATTTTCTTTTACATATCTGACTTTTAGTAATCTTGTTAATATTTTTAGGGCTTTTCAGTTTACTTTAACAATTTTACTTTTTTTATGTACATTTGATTTTGCCACATAAATGTTATAAATATGCATATTATACAAAAGAAAAAATACTCTCCAATGGAGATGTCAAAAATATTTTAAGTAAAGGACTGAACTAAATGAACTGGCTGAAACTGAATGAAGTTTTTATGTAATTTTATTTTGTATTTGTGTTAAATATTTTTTTTTAATCTCATGGTTTTTTAAGAAAATTTCTTTAATGAAAGCATTGTTTTGTAAAAAAGTTAAAAATGTCAATATGTGCAATAAGGAAGTGCATACTGACAAACTAGCCATTTATTCACACAGCATTAATAGAATATCTCATAGTGAATATAGAAAAGCAATATTTTATATATTTTTTAAAACATATATATAATATGGGTATTTTAAAAAATCTGAACTTCTTCACTCTATCAGATCTCTACATAATGACTTTGTGATAACTTATGTTGACAAATCACCTAATAATTACGCCATTATATGTAAATCCTACTATCTCTCTACTTTAAACTCTTCAGTACCTAATAGTAACATCTTTAGTTTATCTAATAATTACCTTATTATTAATAACTGAAAAATACGTAATTACTATAAACTACTTAAACTCCCCTTCAGTAACTTTAATTATCCTTATATAGTTCTCATACCAAAGTTTCACAAATCTCCAATTAAATTTCGCACTGTTACTATTAGATGTAACACTTATAACAACAATGCTAATAAAACTCTACTGGATATTCTTAAACAAATTTACAATTGTACTTGCAAAGTTGATAGTTTACACTGCCAAAATAGCTTTCAATTAATTCAATACATTAATTCGCTCGATAAAATAGACAACATTATGACTTTTGACTTTCATGATCTTTTCAATAATATTGAGTTATCAGATCTAAGTAACATCATTTACAGTCTTTTTAATGAATATAGAACTCAAATTAATCTTCCTCGCAATTTTAAAGCAGAAAAATTCAAAACACTTTTTAACTTTGTTATCCATAATAATTATATCTTCCATAACAATAAAATCCATTTGCAAAAAGTAGGAATTCCACAAGGGGGATGTAGCTCCAGTATTTTGGCAGATCTATACCTTTATTATTATGGAAAGTAATTTTGTTATGATGATGTCCGGCTTTATCGTTACATAGATGATATTATCGTATTTTATCTTAACAAAAAATCACAAAATACTTTTTCCTTTAATTATCCATCTAACCTAAAGCTAACTCAAAATACTCTAAATAATCAATCAATTAACTTTTTAGATCTGAAAAATAATCTTTATTGGTAATTAAATTTACACAGATATCTATGACAAATGGCAAGATTTTAGTTTTAAAGTAAACTTTTTTACACATTTTAATTCCTGTCTGCATCTTTCGGTATTTAGAAACATCATCATTAATCACTTATTTCGAATTAATAATTTATACTCCCCAAAGTATAAAAACAAGAATATTAATAAATTGATCACAGCCGCTGCTAAAATGGGTTTTCCTAACAACTTTGTATCCATATTCATATCCATGATCATGCCTCTGTCAGTACATATATTTTTAAAAAAAGGTGCACTTTTGTGTATCTTAACCAAACAAATTATAAAAATATAAAAAAGGTGGAGGCTGGGTAGGCAGATGTTTGATTATGGAGGATGGGTGGAGGTGTTTGGCTGGATGGGAATGTGAAATTATATATATATATATTAAAAAAAAAAAAAAAAAAAAAAAAAAAGCAGAAGGCCTGTTGCATTTTTCTTGTTTAATATGCATTCTTTCTTTTTTCCTTTAAATGTTCAATTTCTTCATTGTTGAGTTGTCACCTATTCTTAAAATTAGTAATCATACTCTTACACACATGATAATCAATCAATAAATATCCATGTTGCTGTATAATTTCATTATTCTTTATCAGCTATAAGCCACTAAACCTTGAATTTTGTTTGTTTTACTCCATGAACAACTAAACCCTTGAATTATTTTGCTTGTTTTAATCCATGTGACTCCAAATGTATCATCCTGTGAGTATTGTTTGTTTAATATGGTTGTTTTCTGTTAGATTCTCTGTTATTTTGAACTTAACAGTTTATCCCACTCAGTTGTGGCACCAAACATTCCCCGACGGGGGGACACCACCTCCCCGACAGGGGGGCACTACATAAAGAGAGTTTATTATATGAGTATTTATCAAAAACTGCAATACTGTTAATAACAGTACTGTTAATATTTGTACCATTCCATTTGTTAGTACTCCTCGTGGTTTTGGAGATCACCATGTGACAGACAGACGTTTTCTAAAAATATCGAGGTCAAAACATGTTCTGGACCTCTCAAAACTTGTATATTCATAGAAAACTGGAAGCTGAAAATTTTTACGAATCCAATACTTTCTTCTATTGACTATAGAATGGAAAAACTGGAATGCTCCAAATTTGTAAAAGGAAAGAGAAATGCTGCTAAAAGTAGAAAAACTGAAAATTTTGCATTTGTTCCCCCGACAGATTTTAGGAGTATGCCCGATGGGGGGGTCACAGACTCCCTGACAGGGGGGGGGGGGGCTGTGCCCCCCGGCCCCCTAGCTGGCGCCACCCTTGATTCCACATTGAATTTCACTTCAATTAATTTTATGTACGATAGGCATCCCGCTAGTGATTTGCTATTACAGCCACTAGTGAATGAAATCATACATTGGTGCTCAAGGGTGAAAAAGGTCTCCCCTGATGATTTTTTTTCACTTTTCTGAGCTACTCTAAAACATTACAGTCTTCTGTTTTTGCCTACAGAAACAAAAATATAGAATACAACCAACATTTATTGATTGAAAATGGTACTTTACACTTTCTCAGAATTAGTACTGTCGTTCATTTCCTGTTTTTATTACATACGACTGCCGCAGATGCAAAAATATAAGTGGATATGTAGATATCTAACCTACACAATTGTGTAGGTTAGGTCAAAAAGGATATATATATAGAATATATATGTATATATATTCACCTGGCAACATCCTAGTTATGAATCGGAAGATTTTTAGTACATGCCCCTTTTCCCCATCTTTTATTTTTAGAGTAATTATCTCCAAATGTAGTTATGATTACCTATGTATAAAATTACTGTAAGAAAAGACTGGTGTAAAAAAAAGGTGGGTAGTAAAAATCTTCCCATTATTAATAAGATGGTGGTAGGTTTGTATATATACAATTTGAATTTTATCACTGAAATGTTGAGTGTCCTCAAATGAGGACAGTGTTTAATTTTAAAACTAAAAGAAGATTCTTTTGAATTTAATATATTTCACTCTCATCAAAATACATTTAAAAAAATTAATTATGGTTTTAACTGATTAAGCAAACAGATAATTAATTACCCATTATGATTTCAAAGCATATATAAATATAATAGATTAAGATTTTTTTGTTGCATGGTTTCTCAAAAAATTACAAATGCATTTAATTGCAATTTTTAAAACATTAAAAAAAAAAAAACCACTAACTTGTCACGGATACTGAAAGATTTCTGTTCTTCAAGGGTCTCGATGAACACAAGCAAAAAATTACGATTGCACAGAAGTTGTTCAAACTGAGACATAGCAATTTCATACATATTCTGTGGACCATTAATTTGCTAGAAAAGTAAAATAAATGTTAGTGATTATGTTTGATTGTTAAGTTTCATATATATATTTTTTATTATTATTATTTAACTCTTGCAGTTAATTATTACAATAAAATAACAACAACAACAACAAAAAAAAAAATAGTAATAAAAGATACATTATGAAATTGTTTTTTATAAATACAAAAAAAAAAAAAAAAAAAAAAAAATCTAAATAACAATGTTAATAATAATTGATGAACGTTATAGAAAAACTAGCACAGCAAATTAAATATTTTTATGTACATACATAGAGTATTGGCAAATTAATAAATACATTGTATAAATTATATCTTTTTTTTTTTTTTTTTTTTTTTTTTTTTTTTGAGTATTTTTATTTATTTTGGAATAAGGTAATTTTAAAATTAAACAAAAAATTTTCTTCATTTTAATCTTTTTTTTTTTTTTTTTAAATAAATATTTACAAATTAAATTTCTCAAAGACAAGTAGCAATGCTAATTATAAATTTTTAACAAGTTTTTTAAAATTGTTCACTATTATAACAGAAATTAAATATTGTTTTCTAATTTTTGTTCATTGGCTAATCTTAAATTAGTCCAATTTAAATTGTATATAAAAAAGATAAATCAAATAAAAAATCTCAAAAAATGAATAAATAAAATCCTAACCGAGTCCTAAAATAGGAAGAAAATATTTCTGTAGTGTTTGATTAATAGGAAGTTAAAATACACTTTGGGTCAAATAGAACTGAACAGCATTGTTAAAATTTTTGCATGTTTCAATGAAATAAATTTATAGATATTACAGGCATTTCTTTTAGAAAAATTGTAAAAAAAGAAAGAAAGAAAATTTAAAAAGGACATTTCTCCAATAAATATTGATCAGATTTATAACTTTTTAGAAAATTTTACTTTAACCAAAGCTGCAATTTCTAAAGGACTTTTTGTGTCTATACAAACAGTATAGACTTACAACAGTCCTATGACTTAAAAATATTAAAAGATGATGTAGAAAAAATTTTATCTTCAAAACAGCTGCAAACTGCACAAGAAAATGTTCTGAGAAGAGAAAGGTCTGTAAAAAACTTCGTAATTCAGGTAATAACACCTATCATCTCATCAAGAGGCCCAAACTGATTAAAGTCATAAAAAGAAAGAGACTTATGTGAGTTAATGAATCGAAAAATTAGATTCTTGATGATTGGGAAAAGAGTAGTTTTTATATTTATTACTTAATTGAGATACTGTAATGTATTTTTAATTACAAATTTTATATAATTCGAATGTTTTCTAACTAAATGTCTAAACACACAATTGTAAGTACATTTACTATGTAAGAAAACATGGTAACACATACAAATATATATACATTATCACACACAAATATATATATATTATTATAACAGAAATCAAAAGCTCTCCGTTTTATATGAAATAATTAAAAGAACCATTGACAACAAAATCTAAAGAGAAGTAGCAAAAAAATATAAACACTCTGCTGCTAGTCCTACCTTTTTTTTATTTTAATATTTTTTAGTAACTGAGAGATCTCATATTATTTACAACTTAAAATATAGAAAGAGAGGATGGACTGGGTTGGATTTGTCACCCAATGTCCCTTTTTGCACAACAAGGCTAAGAAGACCTAGATATACCAATAAGAAATTATATATAAAACAAATTTACAATATTTTGGAACCTGAAAAAGAGATATAGCTTATACCTTAGACCTATCTAACCAAAAAATAATAATGATAATAATAATAAAAGAAGAAAAGAAATAAAAAGAAAAGAAAACATTTAGGTTAAGTGCTCCAGTGATTGGCATGCTCCAGTAATTGACATCTATCCCGAAATAATTAATAAATAAGAAAAATAAAAAAATCATATATTTTACTTATAAGAATTTTAACATTTTGTGTCAAACACTGGAGCATAGGATGCTAATAACTGGTAAAATGAATAACTAGCAGTGTCAAACACTGGAACATAGGGGGCCAATTACTGATAAAATGAAAAACTGGCAGTGTTAATTACTGGAACATTGAGTGGGTGTCAAATAAAAATTCATAAAAAAAAATAATTGATATCAAATGTATATATTTTAACATATATGTGGTTCTGAATGTCTTTCATACCATATGTACTAACTTAAGATTTCTAAATATATTTTTTCATGACTAGAATATTAAAAACATCAGAGACTGTTCTAAAAGTGTCAATCACTGGTGCACTTACCCTATCTGATGAGTTCAAAAATTCATGTTAAAAAAATAAAAAAATACAATTAGTGTAATAGTTTGCAAAACATACATAAGACAATACAAACCTTGCATTCTTCGATAACTGGGTTGTCCGTAACTCCAGGAAAGAATACCTTCATCACAAAAGTCCTATGATCCAAAGTTGGAACACCAGTTGCTTGTATGTCGTTATTAAGATCTGACATATCCGTCTGAAGTTCAGCAAAAGCTGATGGAAAAATATGACTAATTATGAATATATCTCCTTTAGAATTAACTAAAAAAAGTCAAGAAAGCAAATCAAAACGAACTGAATCAATAAAAAAGTTAAAGAACATCACAAAATTTGTATAATGATAATATTTTACTGCATGTTATAGTTAATTATGACTTATGAGAGGAGTGGGATTTTCTATTAAAGCACCTAAGCAAAAGGGTAACTGCCTAAGGGATTTGGATTTTTTAGTTTATTTATTTATTTATTTACATAAATAAATATACATAAGGACATGTGCTGGGAAAAATCGCATTAAGCAGAGCAATTTTAGGTATCCGTCTATTTAAGTAAAAGTGTCTCTAGAACAATGGCTCTTTTTGAAGAAGTCTATCAAACGATTTCATTTTACTTAAGTTATACAGCATGATAAAATTACATTAGAAAAGGCAATTATGTTATAAAAATAATAAATAAGGAACCAAGATATTTAAAATAATCAATTAAGTTTTTTTTTTTTTTTTTTTTTTTAAGCACCTTAATTTTTACTGATAAATACTGATTTTTAAATTTAAAAGATTATTTATAGCAAATAGAAATTAATAGATTATTGAAGTATTTCTCAAATAACTTATTACTTTTTCTCAAATCAAGATACATTTTAATAAATACAGATGTTTAAGAAAAAAGTTTGTAGGGAGGAGACATAACTGGATTGTAATTAAAGTTACAAAAATATAAATCCTTTAAAAAGTATAGATGTCTGTCCAACATTGTCCAATTGATATAAATACATTCATGAATGTGTCATTTAATAATTTGTTGATAAAATGTGTGCTTAGTGGCTTAGAAAAAAAAAAGAAAAGAAAAAGAAAGAAAGAAAGAAAGAAAAGAAAAGAAAGAAAAAAGAATTAAATGATAGCAAAAGATCCAAAATAATTCAAGATAAATTTATTGTTTTACTATTAAAAGAAATTTTTTTCAATGGGAAAAAAAACTTCCAATTTTTGTACTCCATACTTTTTTTCTTATCTGCATATAATCCTATACATTTTAAAATGACAATTATTTTCCTATTTTGAATGAATATAAATATTTAAAGAAAACGTTCAGCCCAAAAAAAGCATATATTCTAATTAAAATTATTTTTCTATGATTTATTTTAGTATGTTGTTAAGGCACAATACATGCATTAAATTATAATTAAATAGAACAGATACATTTATTGAACAAAAACAAGCATACAAATATGGTTTAGAAAAAATAAAATAATAATAACAATAATAATAGTAATAATATATGCGTAAATACATGAATCACATGCTCAATGATGCTCCTTAATGCCCAAATTTCAATTACATTTAGTGATTAAAATAAATTTCTGTATAAGTTAGTTACACAGTGAAAAAAATTCCAAGACTTTCTCTTTGTTAAAAGAATCATGATTATATACTTTTTTTTTTTTTTTTAATAAATGAAAAAATGTTAAAATGTAATTACTTTATTAATATTACTCCAAAACTATTTTCAGGAGTAAATAAATAAATAGGAATTAAATATTACTTGCAAATTATTAAAAGCAGATTTATACATGCAAAACATTTATATTATTATAACATAAGACAAATAATTAGAAAACAATTCTGAGTAATAAACAAAAAAGAAGTTTTAAAATATCATCAAGAAATAAATGAATAGAATGTAAAGGTCAATTTCAACAATAAAGCTCAAACAGATAAATTTCATGCAAATATAAAAACACATTTATAAACTGTAGAGGTAAAATAATTTTTAAGTTTTCTTCAAGTCCTAATTTTTTTTTTTTTAACTAAAAATAATATTTGTATATTTTTCCATCCAAATATTCAAAATTAAATAAAATTTAAATTTCTATCTGAATGCCCCCCACCACTCCCACCAGAAAGTAATATCTGAAAGATACCTATCTGAGACGTTTTCTTCAGCTAAATGTCGATCTAAAACAAATTTCAATAGTGAGTTTCGATGGTTATACTATTCTACTATAAAAAAAATATATAAAATAAAAACTGTTTATTAACTAGAATTGCCTGATAATTTCACCAGCTTCATATGTTTATACAGAGTTTGTATATTATACAGAAGTTTCTGAGTAATGACAAAATCTAGTCTGCAAAGTAATAATATAACCTCTATTATTTATTTCATGCAAAAGCAAATAAAAAGTACTACAGTACGACTGACCGACTTGTACATTTTTGTCAAATAAACGTGTAAATGAGCTAAAAATTGAAAGCTTGAATCAAAAGCTGTGTACAATAACCTTTTTTTTTTTTTTTTTTTCAGTGTAGTTATTTGAAAATTCACCAATCAAATCCACAATTGAAATAATCTTCTTAATAATAATAATAAAAGTTTTTTTTTTTTCTTTTGACATTTCTTTTTTGCAAAACAATGTATTTTTGATAAAGGATTAATTTCCAAAAATATCAAGAAACACTGAAGTCTCAATGCTTCTGTATTTGTTATTTCTTTTTAAATTCGGTCCTATTGATACATATTTATTAGAAAAATGTTATTTTTTTCAATTCTAGCATAATATAGATTTATAGATACACAGTAGTAAATAGAATATAAGAGCAAAACAGATAGATAACAATATTTAGTTAACATAGACAAGTCTCATGCATAAAATACATTCCCCATAGAAACATAAGTCTGTATTAACAAGCAAAAAGTTTTCAAAGTTACAATAACAATTTTACTGCTTGAGCAGAATTAATTACCTTGTTTGCATTCTGATCGTACACTATTTTCTAATGTATCCATTTGCAGTTGTATGCGTTTATATTCCCTTTCAGCTTGTGAACTTTTGTGCCTCAACGCAGCTAGGATGATAACACTAAGAAGCATCAACACAGCACCACCAGCTGCAATTCCTCCAATAGCTTCAGGTGGAAATTCATATGTTTTTGCAACTTCATATCTTAGATAACCTATTGCATAACGCAGATTTGTACCAGCTCTCACCTAGAATTTAATAAATCTTTAGAATTACAAAATAATAATAACAACAAATAATTGAGAGTTTCATATATTAGTATATTAAGGAGCTATATGAGTTTTGAAGGCCTTAAAAAAAAAAAAGAGCATACTTTCTCTGTTTTTTTTTTTTTTTTAAATCATAAATAGAAATTTTTATTCAAAATTTTGAGTATATAAAAAAACAACATTTAAACAATATTTTATAAAATTTTCATTAAAAAAAATTTAGAAAATTCAGACCTAGTTTCCAGAGACTTTTCAAAAAAAGTGGTGAACATGATTTCTCAGAAACTAATGAACTAATCTTGAATTTTTAAACACTTCTTTAAAACAAAATTGAATAATGCTTGAATGAGAGATTCCCCCCCCCCCCCCAATTACAACTAATTTTACAAAGATATGTGTGGAGTAAAGTGCACTGAAAATTGTACTATGCTTGCATACAATACAACTCTGTCAAAAGTTAAAATTTCATTCTTTTTTTTTAAATCCTTCATTCAAGTGCTAGTCAAATTTCAAAATAAAAATTTTATTTATTATATTCAAAAGAAACATAAGAAAAAAAAAAATATCCATTTTTCAGCCTTTGAAACCCTGTAACCCTTTACGGGTTTGTATCAGCCATATTGGTTGTTTCTCTTCTCTCAAGTAATGCTATGAGTTTGCTATTCCTTCATATTTTATGGATATCCCATTGAAAAATGGAATTTTCCAAATTCCATTTTTAAAATAACACTCTTTGAGCATATTACCTTTTAACTTTGCCAAAATATAGAAAAATATGTACACAATTAAAAAAAATTTTATAAAGCCAATCTGTACAACACATTGATCTACAAAACACATACTTTATCAGATATAAACATTAAATTTTTCATTTACCACTAGAAAAACTGGGACATTTTAAATGTAAAGCTAATAGCTATAACAGTCATGACTGCTTCAGTCATTCTAGTGTTTAAAAAGCATTTCATTTTGCACAGTAGAAATATTCAGACACACTACTGAACTAAGTTTGAGACAATGCTTCATCTTTATCTTCCTAATTTCAATTTTCTATTGATATATACAGTGCAATCCTAGAAATTCATTTAGCATGGAATAAAATATTCAAAACTAAGACATGAGTCTCAATATTTTCGCTCTGGAGTCACTAAAGCTGGGCAGCCATTTCCTCCATGGAGGATCCAAATTGTGATGGCCTGTCTCCGGACCATCCTCAGGGGGTGAGTCTTAGACCATTGCGAATTGCCCATAGTGCATCACTAGTGCGACATAAAATGCACCCAACTCTATATTTTCATTGTTTAATAAAATAAATTATCTTAATTGAAGCAAATTTTGGTCTAAAATATGTTAAAGTTCACTACAGATATCTTCTTTAAAATTTAATTTTCTAGCATGTATTTAATGTCATCATTGATAAATTGTGACTAAATTTTCAGGAGGGGCTCAAACCCCCATGTGCCCCTCCAGACTATGTCCTTGCATTCAGGTTTCATGGAATTTTCCGACTAATTACTATACTCAAATGGTGATGGCCACAGCATTATTAACTATCTATAATTTATAATTACAGTAAGACCCCGCTTAACATGGGGGATACGTTCCATCAAAATAGAGCGTAATGCAAAACAGCGATAAACGAGGCTATCTACAATTTCGGGGAATCCCCGTACTGCTGCGAGCAATTTCGGGGAATCCCCGGGTTGAAATAAATGAGCACTAAACCGAAACAGCGCTAAATGAAACAGCGTTAAGCGGGGTCTTACTGTATATGAAAGAACACTAATATATTAAAGTTCAATTGAGTTAAAGGAAACAATATTGCATTGGTGAATGAAGATTAACTTTCAAAATTACTGAATTTGAAATACATAATTTTAGTACTGAGATAAGATCTAGAGAAATTCACTTTCACTTACAACAACCATGGGTAAATTGTTTTCAGTTCTTCGTCCTAATTCGTCAGTTCCTGGAGGTTGAACCTCTGGTGGTAAACAAACAAGTTGAGTCATGCTTAGAGAAGTCAGATTGCAAGGTCGAGTGCCTATCGTTACATTGATTTCCCCTTCTGTACTTGCAAGTCTCATGTTTTCACCCTAAGAGTGAAGTAAACTTTTAGTTAAAAGAAAAAAAAAATTAAATTGAAAAAACAATGGAATTTGTATTCACACTAATATATTCAAATAATGGAAGCCTAAAACAGTTTTTACCCTAAAAAGTAAAATAGGTGTAAGGATGCAGAAAAGTATTAAATTACTATTATTTTAATTAAGCAAATTGTGGTTTTTGTTTAATGAAAACATTCTTTAATCCATTAAAAACAATTCTACAGCAAAGGTAGGGAGGGGGTTTCAACCCCCCCCCCCTCCTCTCTACTGAAAATTTTGCAAATTTGTAGAAAATTTGCGAGTTATACAGCATTTTTCACATTCAATATTATGTAGCAAACCCCTATGATTTTTTTTTTTTTTTTCCATGGCTCTAATCAAAACAATTTTTAAAAAATTTAAACACAGAAAATTTTAACTAACAAATAGGTAAAAAGAATTAAATTAATGCTGGTTTTTTTTTCTGTCTCTTTATTAAAATAAATGGTTTTAGAGCAACAAAATCTTATTTATTTACTTTCTTTTTTTCTGTTGGTGAACTGAATAATCGTTTGTAAAGCTTTAAAGTTGAATTCTTAAATTTGATATCGGGTACTTAAAAAAATTAAGAACTTTTGCAGATTAACAAAAACATTTACAACATTCAAAATAAATAAAAAATAAAAATAAATTGATAAATAAAATCAGAACAGTAAGGTAAAGATTGTTTATAATTCAAGAACTACCAAGAGGAAAGTAATAATAAATAAATAAATAAATTATAATAAAGAAAATTATTATATCAATTATGCAGATTTTATTTTTATTTATGTGTGTGTGTTTGGGGGGGGGGGGGGGCAAATAATGATGCAACTCTTAAAAGTAAACATCAAGAATGGATGGTTTATTATTATTATACATATATATTATTTACTCATTTGAGAATAACTCAGAACTCTAGACAATAAGTTAATTCTTGCAAGAATAATCTTGTGATTGACCATAACTCAATAATTATAAATATTGAGCTTCCTGAATGGTGAGAATTTACAATACAATTATTATAATACAACTTTACTTGATTAAAATATTAAAAGAATATATTTTTCATTTTATTTCAAGTCAAAATTCATTTATAAACTTACCTCGATTACTAGTGATTCTCCTTTATATAATTTAACGCCTCCATCACTACTTAAAACATAAAACTTTGGATCAGGCACATATATTATTTCATTCGGTAGACTGGGAAAATAATTTTGCATTTCTCTAACTGGTTGGACATCATCCATTACAAAACCTATTTTTAATCTCATTTCATCATAACTCCTCCAATGTTGACTTCTCAACTTGAGTGTATCTGGACGAACAGCAGGTGATGGGCACAACATGGTTGATGCATTGGTAACGTGGCATACCTTAGAATTAGAAAATATTTATATTGGATTAGATTTTTATATTTACATTTTCATACATCATGATCAATAACACATCAATAAAAATGCTACTGTTAGGTTGTAAAAAAGAATTAAGCATTTTCAATTCATTTGCTTTCAGCAATTTATTACAGATTAGTTTTTGTTTATATACGTATATATATATATATATAGATAGATAGATAGATAGATATAGATTTTGGTTGTATCTCAGCATCTATTATACATTTTAGTTTTAGCACCATGTATTTTACAGCATTCACTCTTTCTGCTATATTACATTTGATTATGATTATCATTTGATCAATATAATAAATAAATAAAAAGAAGATTTTCATTTCAAAGGCATTAATTAAATAAATTTTAATTAAACTTAAATCTTAATAAGTTTAATCCATTCTACTATATTCCTTTTTTTTTTTTTTTTTTTTTTTTGATAAATACAATAAATTAAAGAAAAAATTTCCTTTCCAAGGATACTAATCAAATAAAAAAAAAAAAAAAAATAATATAACAGCCTTGCTATGCAATGCAGATGATTGAAACAAAAAAATTAAAAAATAAATAAAACAGGAGAAAAATTTGAAAAAATTAATTTAAAAATTTCAAATTTAAAAATCTGAAAATTCCTGAAGAGATGCACCACTGTAGGATCCAAAATACCCCTTTACCAAGTTTTGTAGCTCTGCGATCAGCAATCTGATCTCCACAGTACAGACACACACACAAACACACAGAGAGAGAGATGGATTATTGAACAATAAAGTACTGTTTGTTTACATGATAAAAATAAGCTTGAGATATAAAAAATGAACACTAAAGGAAAAATAAATACCGTTTCATTAACCAAGTTATGTTCATTGAAGACTACCATCCTAGGCTGCTGAACAGAAGTAAGGTTTGTGCCCATTACTTTCACATAGCGGCCACCACTAAAGAAATTAACAGAAAAATAATTAATTAAATTGTTTGATTTTGTACATTATAATATCATAAAAAATGTCTGAAAAATGTTTATTATAGGATTGGCTTTGAAAGACATTCAGAAAGTTTACTAAGTATTTCTTTTTAATTGCAAAAATAAATTTTCGAATAATGAACCAGTTATAGTTAGATAAGTAATTAGTCTGTAGATCTGAAATGAGTTTAATAATGGCACTTTTAGAAAAGATTAAATCTGTTTATTTACTACCTCGTTTAGTTCTAGAAGTTTTATTGTTAATTTTGTGATTGAGTTGTGCATAAATAGTCGAATAATCATGTAGAGGGTTGATGTTAGAATATGCTTTAATAGTTTTACTAAAGTATTCGGAATTTAGGCCATATGGATAAATTGTATTATAATATTGCATAAATTTTGATTCAAGAAATAGACGCTCACTTTTATTTTTCTGAATTTTTACAATCTCTATGGTACATGAATTAAAATTATGTGATTTAAAGTGTTGTAATTCTATAGTTGATTTAGAAGGTGCAGCTGAAAGGTTTTTGGAGTCTGATCGATGCTGATTAATGCGTAGATGTAGAGGAGTTGAAGTTTCACCAATATAACTAAGTTTACAATGACCACAACTGATTTTATAAATAACATTGTATGCCTGACAAAATGGAACCAAAGAGTGATTATTATTCAATTGTGTGTGAGAGGCCATAGGGCAAGTTTTACATCTATATTGGAGCAATATAGTAATATACTATTTTTAACTTTATATTCACCATTACTCACATTCTAAACTGTGGTGGTGTTTCCTGGACTGATTTGTCAATCAGTCTTGAAAAGGATAACGAGAAGTATTGAAATATATGTTGACATTTTAACTTTTTACCTTTTAAATTTTAAACTGCACTTTTTAGCAAATAAAACCAGTGTATTCTGATAGTATTTAATTTAAATTTTATCGTCTACAAACTAATGTAAATGTACCCACTGAGAAAATTTATCATAATGTAAATGTAACATAACGTAAATCTGAAATTCAATTTGCATTATTTTTAATCTACATAATATAGAAGTTACAGAAAAATTACATAAGTTATTAGAAGTTACAGAATAATTATATAGAAGTTACAGAATTAGTTACAGAAGTTACAGAGTATTTCTAGTTTTTTAATAGGTTTTTTAAATTCTCTGAATTCTAAATACCATAGTAACCATGGTTAAGTATTTTTTAAGCTGCAAATGAAGTCAGTTTATAAGTATGATAGATTTTAGAAATGTTAGAAAAAGAAAAAAAAAATATTACATCATTATTAAACAATTTCAGTGAAAACAATCCCCTAAAGAGTATAGCTCATAAACATTTAGCTTTTTGGGAACTTGTCATTTTTATATTCATTTTAACTAAAGAATAAATTAATTTTTTTTTCTTTTATTTAATTAAATATTTAACTTTTTACACGCCGCATTCAGATCCGAGTGTAATTTAAATTAGTTCTTTACATATTTTGCCTTCTAATGCTTTAGTTTGAAGAGCTCTATTATTAAAATGTGTAAAAATAATAATAATAATAATAATATAATTTTAGAGTATTATATTTAATACTAGCAGGCAACGCCCGCTTCGCTGGTCCCTATTTTTAAATGAATCGCTATAATTACTGAATTCTCAAAATTGCATTAATTTTTATCACATGAAAAAAAAAACAGAAAGAAATCTTATTAGGAAAAATGTCGCACCGGGTTCTCACTGCCTTCGGAAAAAATTACCAAAATGCTCTAACTCTTATTTCTATTATTTTCCCCCTTCGCCCCCCTCCCGTCTATCCTAATAATTTTAAAAATTCGAAAATATCCGCAATCGATTTGTAGGTATCGAAAACCTCTATATACCAATTTTGAATGCTCTAACTCTATTCTATTTTTTTTGCCCCTCCACCCCCCCCCTTCCCGGCCCTCCTAATAACTTTACACTTTCGAAAATATCCCCATTCGACTTGCTGGCCTCTAAAACATATCTGTAACAATTTTGAGCGGCCTAACTGTATTTCTATTTGTTTTTGCCCATAGCCCCCCCCCATACTGCCCCCCTTCCCACCCCTTCTAATAATTTTACAAATTCGAAAATATCCGCAATCGATTTGTAAGTATCGAAAACCTCTATGTACCAATTTTAAACGATCTGACACTATTTTTACTTTTTTGCCCCCCCCTCCCCCCCTAAAAAAACAATCGGAAAAAATCAAAAAATGAGTTTTTGCAAATATTTTCAAGAAGACGCTTGGCGGTTTTTTTTACATCTTTGAGCTATTACTTTTACTCGAAAATCCGTATTTTTCTAAATTTGCCTCCGAAAATCATTTATACCCCCTTCTCCCGTTAAAAATCCAAAATTTCAAAATCACAGGAAATGTTTTTTTCGTATTCAAGTCTAGTCTCCCCATCTGCAATTTCTTCACTGTGAAGTTATTTGGAGCCGAGTTATACTTATAAATGTGTTTTTGCCTTATGCGCTTCCGAAAATCATTTATACCCCCTTCCCCCCTTAAAAATCCAAAATTCCAAAATCGCAGAAAACGATTTTTTTGTTTTCAAGTCTAGTCTCTCCCTCTGCAATTTCTTTACCGTGAAGCAATTTGGAGCCGAGTTGTGCTTATAAAGGTGGTTTTTGCCTTCTGCACCTTCGAAAATCATTTATACCCCCTTCCCCCCTTAAAAATCCAAAATTCCAAAATCGCAGAAACCGATTTTTTTGTTTTCAAGTCTAGTCTCTCCCTCTGCAATTTCTTCACCGTGAAGCAATTTGGAGCCGAGTTGTGCTTATAAAGTTGTTTCTGCCTTCTGCACCTCCGAAAATCATTTTCACCCCTTTTCCCCCTTAAAAATCAAAAATTCCAAAATCGCAGAAAGTGATTTTTTCGTATTCAATTCTAGTCTCCTCATCTGCGATTTCTTCACTGTGAAGTAATTTGGTGCCGAGTTATACTTATAAATGTGATTTTGCCTTATGCGCCCCCGAAAATCTCATTTTTACCCCCTACCCCTCTTAAAAATCCAAAATTTCAAAATCGCTGAAAATGATTTTTTTGTATTCAATTCTAGTCTCCCCATCTGCAATTTCTACACCGTGAAGCAATTTGGAGCCGAGTTATGGTTATAAAGGTGGTTTTTGCCTTCTGCCCCCCCGGGGGGGAACGAGGGGGTATTTCGCAAAATCCCGTCTTAGTGAGCGTCAGGGTCCTAAAATCAACCTGCTCACCAAAAATTGTCACTCTATCTCCCATAGGATCGCCACAACCGTGTTGAGTCAGTGAATCAGTGAATCAGTCAGTGAATCAGTCGGTTTACTCTTTTATATATATAGATTATTAATTTAATATTATTATATTTAATATTATCAATTTTGTTCATTAATATTATTAGGTTATTCAGATTCCCATTATAGTTTATTAACATCATCACCCATTTAATATTATCATATTTGATATCCTTTTTGATAATAGGAGTTGTTTAAAATATGCCAACTGATTGTCAGAAGCATTGGATATTTTCAAATTTTTATTCATTTCTTTTAGTTATACTCTGTAGAAAAAAAATATTAAAATAATCATTTTTAAGATTTTTTTGTACAGTTACCAACTAATGATAGGAATGTTGTTTCTATTCTAAAAAATCAAGTGATCTTTTAAAATATGTCTGCTAGTTATTTCCAGTCAATATTGATGCAATTTAATTTTTTAAATAAGTTTTAATTTGATGTTCCCAATTGGAAACATTGGCCTCTAAACAGTATGTAAGTTCTCATATTATTCTATATCTATATTATTTAAAACAAAGAGTAATAAATGTAAATACTATAATATAAACTATGATTTAACAAAATAAATTATACATTAACATATAAGTGACAAATATAAGTAGCAATATTAAATCATGAAAATTTACCAATGCAGAAAGATAAATATGTCTAAATTTAATGAATTGTTCACTTAATTGTAAAAATATTCAAAATTAGAGACAATAGCTTTATGCTTTTATCTTTTCAAAATCTTAGCAAATGCAGCGTATACAGTACACTCTCAAAAATCCGCACAGCTTAAAACGAAGTGTTTTGCGGATTTCTGAATTTTGCAGATTTTAGAATAATTTCTTTTATTTACATCTTAGAACCTTATTTGAGTAGCAGATCTTTAAGAAACAATTTATATGTTATACATACAATGCTGAATTAAAGTATGCCTAATAAAAGTACAAATATTTTATGAAATTTTAATTCAAAGAACAAATTTTATACATCATATTATAGTTACAAATTATCTAGATTTTTGATAAGTCTGATCAATAGTAGTTTAAATAAGAATATTAATACATATTTATTTTCCTATAACCTGCAAAAAAGTCAGCAATTCATGGTCAATCACATAAGTTTGTGCTAAAAGAAAGTTTGAATATTTATCTTCATGAGAGAAAATCTTTCATGAAAACTGTCTTTCTCCTTCTTCCTCTAAATTAATATGATTTATTTTTTGATAAATATATATAATTACACTTATCATTTCCTCCTCTGTAACATGTTGAGTGATTGGTGATTCACCTGCACAAATTAATAATTGATTTATCTCCTAATACAGCTGAATTTTTGCAATCCACTAATCAACAAATCAGTTGTGACAATGTTTGTTTACATTGCAAATGATATGCAGATTTTAGAGAATTGTGGATTTTAGGGTTGCGGATTTTTGAGAGTTGACTGTATTTCTTTTTAAATTTGCATTTAAAAAAATAATAAAGAAAAAAAATATATAGTTTCTACAACTATGCAAACAATATAAGGTAAACAAATACATTTCCTTATACATTTGAGTGACATAACATAGAATGAAAATAAAATGAATAAAATGAAAAGTTTTGCATAACTTGCAATAACTAACATTTTGAATGACAGACAGAAAGCAATAATAATAGTGAAAAATCTTCATACCTCATGAAACTCTTCAATGGATGAATATATCTCAAAGTTGGATCAGCAGTATACGTAAAAGGATTGGGATAGGTAATATTAGCACCATCTATTCTTAAAAATAATTGAGACACTGCATATGAAGGCACAGGAGAACGAGAAGTTCGACAGCTAATTTGACTGCTACTAGCCAGAGATCTGAAAAATTAGCAAGTTTAAATACAGTTAAACTTGAATAATTCGAACTGGTTTAATTCGAAATTCTAGATAATTAGAGTTTTTTACCTGGTCCTTTGAATTTTGTAGTAAAATAATGTTAAAAAATAGTGGATAATTCGAATTCTATTTTGATAATTTGAATTCTTCATACGATTACCTTTAAAATATTACAGTAAAATTTGTTCCTGACATTTTTCTCAACTAAAGTGCATTATTTATTTCATCAGTCTTTCAAAAGAAGGATAAGGAAATACAAGAGAAGTCCCTACATAGTGCATCAGAAGATATGGTGCATATACATGAACTTCGAGGTATTTTTTAATTAAAAGTCATGTCTATTGTAGAAGATTCTATTTTTGTATCTAATTGCTAGGTTGAAGTCATATGCTATGGCACAAAGATTGTACTTGAAGAAGCAATTAAAAATATCTGACTATTTTTTAAAAAGTGTTGAATAATTAAGCTCGTAAAAAATATTGATTTAATGGGAGGGGGGGATGTAGCAGTATTCTTAGATATAAAGTTTATATATTAAATCTTTTATCGTAGAGTTTCAATTTTTTAATTTATCTCTTCTTTTTGACAAAATAGCGTACTTGCCAACATCCTAATTAATATTCCGTAGTGTTGTTAGTCTTACCCTTTTTTCGCACTAGTAAATTTTTAGAGTAATTAGTGTGTTGGCAAGTATGAAACAGTATATGTAATTATAATTTTTGGATATTTCGAATTTTTCTCAGGTCCTTTCAACTTCGAATTATCCAAGTTCTACTGTATTAAGTAAAGTTGCAGATGTTTTTGGTTATCCAGTAAATACCATTTATTGGTACTTACTGGATACTTCTAGCTATATTTTTGACACCAAAAGAAGCAAGCAAACATGAAAAAATTATGAAGAAGCAAACAAGTTTTATAAACTTGATAATTAACACAGAAGTGAGTGTGAATTCATAAAAAGTACCTGTAGTTTTATCGAGAAAAAGTTTTCATGTGAGGAGAGAACATATAATTTACAAGGAGGTCCTATCTTATTCTGAAAAAATATTAGTTTTAATTAGGTTTAGCAGTCAAATGAAATTATTTTTTTAGTCTTATTTTATGAATTTAACTATCAGAAAAACTAGAATTCCTGTATTAAAAAAGAAATAAATACCAAAATTCAGGTACATTACTTGAACACAATCACCACTGTTAGTATCTCAGAAGTCCTATTTGTAAAAAGGATATTTAATATTTTCTGATGAAGGACCACTATATTATTTGGCACATTTGGTGACTCATACACACAGCCAGACCACAGCCTATTTGATATTTTCTCTCGCATAATTCATAAACAAGCATAAATAATAAATAAAATAAACAGTCTATTAATAAGATACTTGCACTTGTTTATTTTGTTTGAATTCATTATTATTTATTTTATTTTTAATATATTTCATTTATTATTTTTTTAGGGTTGCCTCTAATTTAGCTTAATATAATTTGATGATTTATCACGAAGACCGTGAATGACACCTGCCAAATCACTGAGTGGTATCCTCAAATGGAAAACGACAAGTACATATGATAGTCTTGTCATAACTCATATTTTTAAGTAATTAAGAAAAAATATTCATTCACTGGTAATCCAAGTAGAGCACGGGTTACCAGTGAATACTAATGTTCCTGAACATGAGGATAAATCATTAGAACCATTTCAAACAATCCCAGGACATTCTATATATATATATACATATACAAAAAATAGTGTTAGTGCCACTTTAAATTTGTGTATTTCATCCGCTGATATGTTTTTTTTTTTTCATTTTCATTTTTTTGAACTTCTTAAAGAATTTTTAATCTTAATGGTCATTGGTGTTTCAGTGATCTTGTATCTGTTGCTTGGCTTCTACTATGCTTATTTGATCATCATTATTATATACATATACATATATAAATTACTAAATGTTAGCAAGGATATGACATATACAAGATCAACTCATTTAATAGTAAGGAGAATAAGTCATTCAAAGTATTTAAGAAAAGGGAAGAGTCAGGTGCATTTGGAAAAAATTACCTCAGATTTAGCATTTTGTGCAATTTGCAAATTCAACTTCTGATAGAAAAATAATTTAAGTAGATTAAAATCATTTAACAGGCCATCTTGTAGCCTTAATGCACTAACAAACATAATTATGTTTTTAAAATGTTCACAGCTGAGTTTTCAAAAAAAAAAAAAAACTGTTTTAAATGTAAGTGAGAGAAAGAACAGTTGTTTCGAATTCAAGGGATGCTAAAGAGATTTTAATAAAGATCATGAACAATATTTTATGTTTTAAAATAATGAAAAAAAAAATTGCAAGATTTTTCTTAAATTTCTAAATACTTTGCAAAATGCAATAAATGAATAAAGTAAATGAAGAAGTTTTCTAAATTGTTAGAGCATTTAATTTTTTAACTAGGCAAAAATGTTACATCAACGATCTACCAAAAACAAATGATAATATTTAACATGTTTGCTGCTCGTAACTGGCAAACTGATTTCCTTGCCATATGCGAGATAACTCATACTTGTTTAACAAATTAATTCAAGGAATTTTATTTTGCAATATGAGATCATGCTATGCTAATTAAACTATTTTTTTTTCCGTCCTAAAACCTATCTATATTTTAATCATCAAACATTTTAAATTAAATAGACATAGGTAATTTGGCAAATAAGTTAGCTTGAAAATTAAAAGTAATAAAAGACAAAACAAAAAAAAAAATCACCTTTCAACTTTGCAGGGTAGGTCATCAAGCATAATATCAATTTGACTTCCTATATTCAAATTTGATCCTTTCAGATATAGCCTGGTACCGCCTGATTGAGGTCCAATATTAGGGTATACTCCTGTTAATTCTACAGCCTACACAGAGTGAAAAAAAATGTTTATATTACTTACCAAATATAAGATGGGAAAAATAAATTTAAGAGGAACAGTAACAAACAATTTATAATAGAAATTTTAACAGTAACTTATTCTGTAAATTTAATTAATCACCTAATATAATTTTGTTAAAATGAAAAAAAAAAAGAAATTTGTAATGCTCACATTACCAATGTAATTATTTTAAATATTATACTTTTAATGTTTCCTCTATTCTATCAGTTATAAATTATTTTTTAAATTACATTGGTAATATGGCAAACTAAAAAATATTTAATTATGCTTAAATATATTTTAAAGCAGAAATACTATACTAGTGTAAACATTCTAATTTGTCTTCCAAAAAATTCTTTCTTTCTTTTTTATAACCATATCTTAATTTCTAATAAACAATTTTAAACTGATTTCCCCACTCACATCCTTATTTTACAAATATTAATTACATTCCACAAGCGTGGAAATAACAAATCAGCCAGTACAATAATTTTGAAATTACTGAGTTTCAGTAATAAAAAACAATGTGGACAAAATAACCTAAATATTCTACTTTTAAAATAAGTATTTTACCTTATAATGAAATTGTTCCTGAGCTCTAGTTACTCCAGCTCTGTTGCCAACAACAACTGCAGCAGGCATTGGTCCACTTAGATTTACACCAGTTCGACATACAATTCTGAAACATGTTAAATAATACAATCAACAAACAAAAAAACAAAAAATAATCTGTAAATAATCTGTAAAGAAACTTTCTAACTTTGGTATTTTAGTTCATTCAAAGCATAACATGGTAAAGGTCCTTTTTAACTTTATTTTCTAATTCTAGTTCAAAAGATATTATTTGTGGGTCTTTATTCTATTTTCTTTATTATTATTATTATTATATCAAGTTAAGAGTTTGTAATTCATTATTGATCTTTGTACTTTTAGGTTTGTTTGTTATAGATCATTTTACTTTTTCAGTTTAGGTTGTCTCTGTGTTCTAATAAAATAAATATAGGTCCATTTCAGAAAATTTTGGAGTGGAAGGCTGATTTTTTATACCAACTATGTGAAAAATACCAGAGCCTTCCTTAAAAAGACTTAAAAAATCAGCCTTCCACTCCAAAATTTTCTGTAATGAACTTTAAAGGTCGATGAATAACTTTTTAAATTAAATTAAAATTTCGTGGTCTATTGGAGTTGTGCCATGATTAATAATGTCACTTGATATAGCTGTGTTTACAGACTTGGTGACTTTGCCAACGAATGTTATGTGAGAAATGCCTAGCTGGTAATCAGCCAGGGTAGCTCAATGGTTTGAGCATCCGCACGTAAAGTGAAAGGCCCGGGTTCGATTCCCAGCTCTGGTATTTTTCACATAGTTGGTATAAAAAATCAGCCTTCCACTCCAAAATTTTCTGAAATGAACTTTAAGGGTCGATGAATAACTTTCGAAATTAAATAAATATAGGTTGTTTCTTAATTCTAATAAATTAAGGGTTTTAACCTTAAATTTTTCTTCTATTAAATGTATTGCCTTTATAAATTAATTAATTTTAGAATATTCTGTTTGTGACTATTAAAAGAATATTTTCAAAAATAAAATGCAAATTTTCATTTTCAACTAAAGTAAATTTTTAAAATTTGATTTATAGAAAACAATGACTCATTTATCAGTTGTGAATTTTTTGAATGTCAAAATATAATTTAAAAATATGTATTGTATAATATATAATATTTAAAAATATGTATTGTATATATTGGAGATTATTTACCTATTCTTCACATGCTGTGAGGTAGGGGAATTTAAAATCAGTAAAGCGCATGTGCATTTTAAATTTTTAGAATTATTATTATACAAAGATTTATGCATTCCCCTGAAAATATCGCTAAGATATGATGAAATGGCCTACAATTTTGTACATTGTCTTTCATAACCTAGAGGCATACCTGCCAACATTTGAAAATGACAATTAGTAGCACACCAACTTTAAAAATGGATTGGATGGTTGGTTGGTTCATTTTTATCATGAAACACACGAATCCTAAACAAATAAATGTATATCACCATATTTTCTTGCGTATAATCAACGGGGTACTATTTTCAGCCCTGATGAAAATTTTTCCATAAATACGCACTGCCAGATGCCAGACATCCGGCTTTTATTTGCCACAGCAATCTGGGCACATTATGTTAAATGTTTCCCCCCCACCCCTCTTCCTCAGATTAAATATTTTTAAAGTTATTATTTTTATCAAAATAATTTGCATTGGTGTTCATATATAATGAAAGACTGTACTGTTTATGAAACAAACACAATTTGTGAAATCAGGTGTAAAATAATTTTAGTCTAAATTCAGAATTACTCTTTTTACACTATATTCAACCAGTTATTAAAATTCAGCAAAAATGCTAGCCAATTAATAAATATTTTTGTTGTGTGTTTAATTATGTGTGTAATTTTAAATATAAATTATAATTATTGCAAAAAATTATAATCTTAGCATTGGGATAATTATTTTTAAAATGTTAAAATATAAATATTAAGCACATTCAAAGGCTTTTGCAGGCATTTGATCATCGATTGTTAGGGGAGGGGGGGGGGGGAGGAGATTAAAAAAAAAAAAAAAAAAAAACAGTGAGAAATATTGAACAATTCTACTTCTTTATAGGTTCTAGCATCTAATAAAGTAAATTTAAAAAGAGCATTGACATTTATGTTGCGGATGGGAAAAGATTAGGAATCCCAATGTGCCACAAGGCGTTTGTTTGCCGATCATTAGGGGGTGGGGTGGGGTGGGGCACGAGGGGGGACAAAAAAAAATACACGAATGAGAAATATTTAACAATCCTATCTCTTTACACATTCTAGAATCTAATAAAGCAAGTTTAAAATGAAAATTGACATTTATGGAGTGGATGGAAAAAGATTGAAAAGTCAAATGATTGTTAGTCAAAAATGTTGCAGTTTTGGTGCTACATAAAAATTCGTAATTTTGAGCCGATTTTCGTAGCATCGTAGTTTATGGCCCAAATTCGTAGTAACTACGAATTATTCGTAGCAGTTGGCAGGTCTGCTAGAGGAGGATTTTTAAAAATACATTTTTTAAGCCTTCCAATCAGACAGAGTCGAGGTTAGCTAAACCTCATGTTAACTTAGCAAGAAATGTGTCTTGTTATTATTTATTACATAACACATACTTTTTAAATTCCATTTTCACATTCAGAAAATTCTTGACCATCACATTAAACCTTGTTTCCGAAAATTGATTTTTAAAAATTTTGAAATTTCATCTCGAAGCTGTGAAATGCAAAATTTCAATAAGTGAAAATCTGCACATTCCACCTTCAAAATAAATTAAAAACATTAAAAACATTTGTTTTTGGAAAACAAAGGCTGATTTAATGGTGATGAATTTCATGAATGTGAAAACAGAATTTAAAAATATGCATTACGTAAGAAATAATAAATAATGGGGTAAGGGGCATACTTCTATAGGCTAACATGCCTCATCAATAACGAGTTGTTCTACTCTCAAATCTATTAGACCAGAAAAAATAAAATAAAATGCAGGTTCAAATCCAGGTTGTGCTTACCAGCATAGCTATTCCGAGTTTTCTATGACTTTCTTTAAAACTCACATAAATATGAGCTAGAACTCCTTTAAAAGAGTCCCACAGAGAGCAGTCCATAAAGGTCTAGGATCCTTATGTATTTACCGACCTTAACCTTAAGATAAACACCATAGGCTGACATGGTTTTTGGCTGACTTTGATGTTCTTTGATAGGGAGTTTTAATGGATGTGTATTATGTATTATGCAATTTTATGAATATTACATGAAATTTCAAATAATGCTAGCAAAATGCTGATAAAACTGATAATAGAATAAAATGTGAAAAAGTGAATTTGCTAAATGAAAATGACAAATATAAAACGTAAGAAAAAAATATATATATGTACTGATGTACAATATAATTATATAATTCACACTTTAAATATATTTTAATTTTTCATTAAAAAAAAAAAAAAATCTTTTTTTCCATTCATTTTACCTCACTGAAATACTGTATTCTACAGGAATGCAAGGAATGCCACCAATTGTTACTTTATCTTGAATTTCTTCTTCACTGGAGCCTAAATTGCTGCCTTCAATAGTTACCAAAGTACCACCTTCTAATGGTCCACTGAGAGGGTGAATCTGAAAAACAAAGCATCAAAATTATTGCAATAATCATGCAACAAAATAATTTAATTAATTACAGTTTTATTTTGCTAAAAAGAAACTTGAAATGACTAGTATAATACATACATATGCAAAAAAATTCTTAAATTATTGGGTGGAGTCAATTTGAACATGTCTTTCAAGATCACTGATGCACAAAACTTTCCCTTATCATTCAAACAGGTAAAAATCAGAGACTTTTTATGTTTTAAGCCATAAATATTCACCATGTTACATCTACTAGTACTATATGTCTATATCCAAGAACATATGTACTATAGCTCTATTAAATTTTATTTAATTTGAAAACATACTTATTGTTGTTTAACATATTTTATATTTTTTACAGTCAGCTACCTTCTGTGATCTGTTATGTGTGTAAATATACAGGGTAAGTCAAAATGAATATAGCGATTACAAACGACTATAACTATTCAATGAAAAAGAATTTATCGATAAGATTAACACAGAATGTAGACAGAGCTTCAAAATTTTGTATTCATATGTCATAGATGTTCTATGTGACTTCCCTTGGTCACACGGACAACATCTAGGCGGTAGTCCATTTCACGCCATACATTCTGAAGCATTTGTTCAGTCACCGACGCAAGCGCATTACAAATGTGTACTTAAAGTTCTTCAGTTGTTTTGGGCATGAGAAGCACATACACCCTGTCTTTCACATAAACCCATAGATAAAAATCGCAGGGTCTCAAAGTACGCATTTGTAATGCGCTTGTGTCGGTGACTGCAGAATGCTTCAGAATGTATGGCGTGAAATGGACAACCGTCGAAATGTTGTCCGTGTGACCAAGGGAAATCACAAAGAACATCTATGATGTATGTATACAAAATTTTGGAGTTCCGTCTACATTCTGTGTTAATCTTATCAATAAATTCTTTTCCATTAAATAGTTATAGCCGTTTGTAATCGCTATATTAATTTTGACTTACCCTGTATATTAATAATAACAATCACAGATTGTTTATTATCCCTTTTCCCTTATGAAATTTAATAATATTGTAAATAAGTACATACCTACTGAATACTTATTTACAATAAAAACTACACATTCTAACATGCTAACATATTCAGTTATTACATATTAATAACTGAATGTGTAACATAAATGTAAAGACATTAAAAATTTTGCAGCCAAAAATGATGAATAAAAGTTTTAATGAAGCTGATATCAGAAATCAATTACTGAGGTAATACTGTCATTAAAGAATGACTATTTAATGTTAACTTTTATATTTGATTTTATCATTGTGGATAAAAGGTATTAGCAGTGTGGCAAAAACCTTAAGACAAAGGAAACATAAATTCTTAAGTACAATAAATAATACTGAAATGTGTAGCTTTTGCTTATATAGCATAGAAAATTTTATAATATAGTACAGGCTTAGATGGTTCAGTTTAATCAAATATTTGATCCCATATGTTTTAGGGAATTTCAGATTATTTTTAATTTGGTTAATACAAAAATTACCAGGCTTTCTTCTGGGAAAATAACTTTTATTTTAAATTTTCCATTCTTTCTCCCCATTAATTTATCAAAATTCATAATTTGGAAAATTTATTTTTATCAGTTTGGCCAAAAATTCTCTACCATGTTGACTGATAGATCAATCTTTTAATTCTAACACTAACACCACAGTGTTTTCTTTTTACTTATTTATTTAAAGAGAAAAATTTATGTAGATTAAAATGAAAAAAATAATTTAATTTTTTGAATCTACTTTTTTTTTTTTTTTTAATGTAGCACTTGTGCCTACTTTGCTTGCCTGACAAAGGAACCTTTTGACCTGAAACAATTGTTGTGAGTTTTTGTATTTTACAGTGTTTATTCAAAGTTTTGTACTAAGTCTTTCTTTATTTGACTGACATGACCATACAATACTCAAATGAATAAGCTGTCTGATACAATTTAAACAGGCTGGGAACTTTTTTAAAATTTAATTTATTTATTTATTTATTTATTTATTTATTTATTTTTTTACAGTAAAGCAGACTGAGTTTTCCCTCAACCCAAAACTCACACATGTTCCTTTTGAGTTCTTCTTCAAAATGTTCTGTTTTCTAATGTTTCAAAATGATGCATGTAATTGTGTTTGTATCTGTTGTCATTAAATTCAATACCTAAAATTATCCTTTCATTATTATGATCCTGGCAGTTAAAACAGTAAATTTTGAAACTGTTTGACAGAAAAATTAATATAACGTATTTTTACTGTTTCTTCATATTAAAAACATCTGAAACAATTTCTGATCATACATGGATTATTAATGTCAATGGAACAAAAGAATCCTACCCAGTCAATATGGGGAGGAGGGCAGGATGTAGCAACTGGATCAACACAACTCTCACTGTAACTACAAGATGTACCACACCATGCACATTGATATTTCCGTTCTCTTGTTGTACACAAAGAACAGTCAGCTCTACCACCATGACTCCCAAGTAAATGGCACTTATACAAAGTTACTGAAAGTAAAATAAATAATTGTAGTAACATGCAGTTCACTTTCACAAACATGATCTTACAATAGTTTTTTAAAGATTCCTATAAAACTTATACTTGAAACTAATTTATGAAAATGTAAATTATTTTTTTCTTAACATTAAATTTGTTATTCATTAAACTTAACATTATATATGTTAAAAATAACTATTTATATCTAATGACTAGATCCATAAATTAATTCTAAATTCTTCAAGAATATTATCTTAATCAGAAAAATAAATAAATAAATAAAAATATAAAATAATAATCACAAATGATTATTAACTGCTTCAAATCAAATACAAGGTTAAAAAAAAAAAAAAAAGGCACATTCTGAAAATTGCATATTACAACTCAAGTAAATCTAGGACCATTATTAGCAATTTTTTTAAGTTAACCCTATTTACATATAGAAATTTACAAAGATTAACATAAAATTTTACAATTATTTTAATGGAGTATTACACAGCATATATTATATATATATATATATATATATATATATATATATATATATATATATATATATATATATATTGTATGTCTAAGGTAATAATTGATTACAATACAATCACAAAGATTTCAAATAATTTGATGCCTGAAGATTGCAAAATAATCTTAATTTCAAAATATTTTATATAGACATAGAAAATTATATATAAATTTGTTGTATTAGTACTAAATATTTTTTAGTTTATGAAATAAATAAATAAAATAAAAGTAAAGTAAATGCTTATAATAATAAAATTATTATTATTGTTTTTCATTTGAATCAATGAATTTACAACTTATTATTATGAGCAAAGGTTTTTAATTTATTTTTAGGTAATATGTTACTTTTTTTTCCTCATGCTTTTTAATTAATATACCGTAAAATCCCGAAAGTAACCCCCCCTTTTTGAAACGCAAAACGGATAAATTTCAGGTGGGGAGGGGGGGAGGTTATAATCAAGATTCTTTTCAAAAAATGAAGAAAAGGGAGGGGAGGTTATATTCGATGGAGGGGGTACTTTCGGGATTTTACGGTACTTACTTAAAAGGAAATATTAAAGGTAATTTCTTACATTGAAGTTAAAAAAAAACTGTGTAATGATTCCATTGATAACATGCATCCGACACTTTATGAAAAATTAGTTAAATTAGAAATAATATATAAATATTAAAACTTAATTCAATGCCAAACTTAACTTGCAATGCCGACGTACCGTCAGTGCGCCCGAAGATTGGATGTAGCTTTATTGGATGGAGAAAAAAAAAGGGGGGGGGTTACTTTCAGGATAACGGAGACATTTCACTTTCAGCGAGAAAAGGGAGGGGGGTTATATTCGATGGGGGGGAGGTTACTTTCGGGATTTTACGGTGTACTTATCTTGAAATTTATTCAAAACAAAAGTTATATAACATATATATATATGAGTGTGTGTATAATTATTTTATGTTTGAGGAAAAAACAAAATAAAAACATTAACAGTTAAGTTTTTATTTTGAACTAAAAATTGTATTTGTTACATTTATTTATTTATTTATTACATCAATTTATTTTAATTTATTTATTAATTTTTTGCTGTTGTTATTGCTGTATTCTTTAACTAACACATTAAATTAATAACTAGGAGGGGAAAAAAAATTAAGAGAAATTTCAAAATTTAGATATCAAACAAAACCATATTTAAATTTGAAACATACAAATATTCAACATCTCAGCTAAGTTAATTTTTGTTTTTAAATGTTATTAAAAACACATAAAAAAAGACTTTCATTTACACACAAACACTACAAAAGACAAGTTTAAAAAGTACAATAAACAGTTGTTTTGGTGATTATTATTATATCAGCCTACAAAAATTAAACTGTAATTACTTGATTTTTATTAAATTAGTCTACAAAAATTAAACCTTTGTTACATAACGTTGTCAATGCAATTCTTAATCAGCATTTGTGAAACTTTACAAAGATGAATTGCATTGTAAAATTAATTATTATGTCATAGATATAATAGAAAAAAAATTAATTAAAATTTTTGTAATCTGGATAAAAATGCCAAAAAATAGGAGCATATACTTTTAAAAATTATTTGTATTTTACTTTAAAATATCTCACCATTAGTCTTATCGATAAATGTATCACCATTCCACAAGACAGTTAAAGAGGCTTGTACTTGACCTATTTCAGCTTCATATGAATACTAAAATAATTAAAACATTAATTAATTACAATAAATAGAGGGTAAAATACATGGAGCCATTAAACATTATTATTATTATTTCTTTTTAATTTAGATTCGTACCCAGTGACAGAACATTTTGTAGCTGTCTGCGACAGGTTTTTAAAATTTCATAATCTGTCTGCGAAATTTGCATGTAGTCAGTGGTGAAAATGGCTTAAACTCAAAAAGCCTGAAAGCTGATAGCGACAATCTGGAGGGGGGGGGGGGGGGGGGGGCTTAACAAAAGTGGTGATCTCGTGCAACAATACACAATACAATTTTACTACAGAACAATATAGTATAAACAATTATAAAATAAAAAGTTTAACTTATTCAATTAAATTTTTATAGCAATGTTTGACACATTATAAATAATAAAAGTATTAGTTTTAGTTTTGATACAGAAATTTTTATAAGTGAATTTTTAAGTGGAGGAGCAATTTTGGAGCAGTTTTAAATGAAATTAGCACTTTTCTACGTTCCTGTAGAATCACAGTAACAGGTAACAGGAGAAAAGAATACACGCACAACGCTGCCTATCAAGGGAGATCTAGGCTTCTAGGTTGCCCTTGTTAAGCACTGTTTTGTGTGTTCCTACCAAGGCACCTATAGGGGGCTCTAGAGTTCCTACCAGAGAGCGTCTAAGCTGTCATACATCGGTAGCGCATTGTCACGGGAGAAAAATGTCTGTAAATTGCAGACATTTTTTTATGACTACAGACAAAAACTGTCTGAAAGTTGCGGGCAATTTTTTTTTTTTAGTAGTACAGACAAAGAGTGTCTGAAAGTTGCGGACTAATTTTATATTAGTGCAGACAAAAACTGTCTGCAAGCCATTTTTTTGTGTCCGCAACTATGTCGCTGTGTCGCGGCGTTTCTGCCACTGGGGATTCTTACATATAGTATTTAATAAGAACTGTGTGTATACCATGATGCATTATTTAACCTTAAATAACCAAACTTAAATGAGTGTTAATTTGGAACTAATCATTCAACTCATAAACTACAAATTTAAAACAAGTATATTTTCATATTTCCTTTATTTATTTCAAACAAATTAGTACATCTTGAGAGAAGTACACTATTTAAAACTCATTTTACTATTTCTGAAAATACTGTGAGGTGATGTCAGCACAACAAGAACATCTCAAATTCATAAAACTGGCAGGGGTGGGTAGTATATTAGATGAATGCTTAGGCTAATTTCATTATCTAAATTTAGATATCAGGAATTTTGTTTTATTAATCATTTTTTTGACTGCACTAGGAAAATATAGTATTGCAGTGTATAAGTTTGCTTATCATGAATTCAATGAATTAGAAGTATTTTACTATTCTTTTAACACCAGTACAATGTATAAATATAAATGTTTTGTATTAACAAAAACATTCATGGTATCTTTTAGGACAAAGCAAAATAAAATAACTTTAGACAATAAATTTCCAAATGAAAAAGTATAGCAATTTAAACAGTTAAAACTTAAAATCTTCTAGAAAACTAAACTTGTGTATTTTTTTAGATGGAAAAAAAAAAAAAAAAGAAAAGAAAAACATTTAGAATTAAAAAACTCATTAAATTAACTTCAATTACATAATAAAACTACAAAATTATAGAATTTAAGGCGTTACTTGAAGTTATGGTGGCGATATTGCTGTATTGATGATTATATCACCATCATTTTTGTTGAACAGATCGTTATCAACGAATTGATTATGTTGATGACGATCGTCAACATAACTTCAAGGCCTTAATTTTTTTTATTTTATAGTTTTACATTGAGGTATGTTATTTTTGTTTTCACTTTGTTCTACATTACTATGAACATTGTAAATATTCATAGATAAATATAAGATAGATATGATAAATAATTGATGCATACATAAATAATAAAAAACAAATAATGATTTTTTTTTTTTTCCAACTAATTTTATATTAAATCAGAAATTTTAACAAATGAGAAGTGGACTAAACACAGAAAAAAATCTTTAACGTCTAGAATGCAAAAGGGTATAATGGGTTAGCAGGGTGGCCAGAGGTTAATCCAGGACAAATTTAGTGCCGCACTGAGGCACTTTCACAAAGTCAAGTTTTGACAATGAGGTACCTTCACAAATTCAACTTCCAGTAAAGAGGCACCTTCACAAAGTCAGTTTTCAGCAATATTGCTGTGCACTAAAAAATTTTATAAACTTCACTGCATCGTACACATAAAAATACCCTCAATTTGAATATTTACTGGAGACAATGATAAATATCTAAGTAAACATCTTATCTTACAGATAAGAAATAACTTGACTCAACCATATATATATATATATATATAGTTATTTTACAACTGATTTATTTTAGTTTTTAAATATATTTTTTTATTTAAAAAACTGCTTTGCGTATTTCGGTTAATTGTTCTGAAGCATTATTTTCACAAATTTACTTGATGTTTTCACAAATTATTTTATAAATTCACAAATGGGGTACCATTTTTAAAAAGCTGGATCCCTGGTGGCTAACATTTGAACTTTTCCAAATGCCCTGACTTTTCCATGGCTATTTTTCACCATTTTCTCTGACTTATGCTGTTTATGCCCCAAAAATTTTCACAAAATTAGTGAACAATTTAGCAATTTACAATAATGAGCTTTCAAACATCGCTTATTTCCACAAAATTTGTCAAAATTCCCTGACTGTTCCAGACTCCCTTAAATTTCCTGACTTGTGGCCACCTTTGAGATAATGAATTTTGCGTTAAAAACATTGAAGATTTTTTTTTCTGTGTTTAGTTATCTAGAGCCAAGTCTCTTTTTAATAAATAAGTAGGTTTAAATATATATATATTTTTTTGAAATTTGAATAGAAATGTAAAAGGAATAAAAGGAAAAAATATAATATAAAAGTTTCTTTTTAATTATGTATAATATTATATAGTATAATAAAATTAGTTTTACTTCTTTTTTATAGCTTCCTATAGTTTTAATTTCTTTATACATACAGTGGAGCACCTCTTATACTTTTCTCATTATACGCTTTTCTCATTTATATGTTTTTCAACTTCGGTCCCAAATCATTCCATTGAATTGTAATGTTAAAATATTTTGTTTATACGACACAAGTAAATTCTTAATTTCACTTATACATTTTTTTTCCCCTCCTTGTAGAATTCCAAGTTTGAGTTTCATTCCAGGATTAAAAAAAAAAAAGATGAATGCTCTTTGTGTTTTATTCTTACTTTTTTCGATTATTTTTTCTTAGAACTATGGTAACAAAGTGCGGCTACAGAACAAAGTGCGACTTGCATCGATAGCCTGGGGGGAAGGGGGGTTAGAGAAATTTTCAGAGATAAGCCAAGTAGCCAGTGACCACTTGAAGACCTCCCATTCTCTCTTTTAATTGATTCCACGAATGGGGTATGAAAGGAAAAAAGGCCACAACTTTATAGGCATTTTGTAAACTTGAAGATTTATTACTCACTTTCATTGGGCAACTTGGAAGATTTTCATCGTATTTATTTGACATACGGTTGGAGAAACATTTTTTTTTTTTTCTTTCCTTCCTTTTAATCGTTTGCAAAAATGTCATCTTCGTTTAGAGAACAAAAGGCTTTGTCTTTAAAGGTTAAAATCAAAATCTTGAAAATATTTTCTGAATTTCTATATTTTTAATTATTATTTAATTTTTATTTAACCTTTTAAAAATATTTTAAATATAATTAAAATATATCTTATTCGAATAAATGTAAAGGAAATCATGAAAATTGATTAGACTTTTATTATTAATATGATACTTTATTGTGTATTAACGTCAAAACGAATTTTCAGTTGTATGTTTTTTAGGAACGGTCCCTTGAAAAACCTATAAATGGTGCTTCACTGTATATATATTTATTTATTTATTTCCATAAGTGCTAGGTATTGTTTTAAAAACCAGTTTTATGAAAAAAAAAGAAAATAATTACCATATTTTCTGAACAAATCACAGTATTGTCTCTAACTCTAGCAAAAACTTTTTCTTTAGCACCTTCTATTTCTACAACGCACTGAAATCCTTCCTAAAAGGCAAAAATTAAATTAGAAATTATACAAGTTTCTATTTATTTTTTAACAAAGAAATAAAAAGATGTGTGTAATAACACATATACTTTACCAAGGGTGTTAAGAGATTCTTGACACCTATGGATATTTCTTTGCGTACCCCATTTGGTAAAAGAATTTCATCATCTATATTAAAACTTGGACAGTGTTGTCTTCCTTTAATAAGTGAATTTTGAGGATTCTAATAAAGAAATATTCAGATTAATTAAACAACTGATAAAATTTAAGTAAAAATCATTTATTTTTATAAATATTAAAATCCCCAATAGAATGGAAATATACAGTAGAGAAATTATAATATATATTTTTTACATTTTCATATCCATGTTTTCTATATATGCTATCTGTTTAGTATTACAATTAATTGGATCTACAATTTAGATTTACCTGTACAGATTAATAGTTTTTTTTTTTTCTTCATTGAAATATTATGAATTTTGTGAGAAGAAATTTACATTTTCTTGTTAAAATTAATATAAAAGTGCATTCCTTCGTACAAAACATGCAAGTGCATGCTTTGCATTGCTGATTGAAATGCATTGCTATCTATTTATCAATTTCAATATATCAAAACCCCTTTTTAAATGAAAAATATTATTAATCCTTTTGCACTGACTGCCACACATATGTGCCAGCAAGAAACGCATTTATATCCTGGGCAGCACGCTGGCATGCCATAGCATTTTTTCATTCACCCCCACGCATCACACATTTGTGCCACAGGGTCCTGGAATGTTTTAAAAAGTGTAATTTTTGGCACAAAATGGCATTGTATGTCCATAGGATTTGAGCATGTTTTTGCACACCCTGTTGTGAAAGGGTTAAATTAAATTACTCATATAATAATTTATTAAAAATTTCACATGTGTAAATATAATGAGAATCAGTGTTCAGTTTTCATAAAATCTATTATATATAATCGAAATTTGAAAATAATTTTATATAATTGAAATTTAAAAACAATTTTTTTAGGTGTATTTATTATTTTATTATTGTTATTACTGCTTAAAAATAAATGGCTTTTCTTTTTCTCTAATTTAATGAAAAAAAAAAAAAGTTTTGCATTATAATATAATAAATGCACATTGTTCATGAAAAACGTATTTAGATGTAACTTTATGGAAATTGCATCTTTTAAAACAGAGTTACAAAAAAGAAGAAAGTGAAAACAATGAAAATTTAAGGTATAATAAAATTAATTGCATGATCTAAACATTATAATATATATTTAAATTAGATTAAATTGAAATTTCATTTCATTACAAGATATTTTGCACAAAGAAAAGAAAACAAAAATATTAGAAGATAAGAAATTCCTTAATTGAAATAGGTTAATAATTAATATGTGTTTAAGTAATATAAATATGATACACCTTTCTGCACAGCAGATGCATGCAATAGATACAGAAAAAATGTTAAATTAACATATTCATATTATTTGTTATATTTTTCCTTAAGAGTTTGGAATTATTTCATATATTTTCAATCAAACCACCATCTACCAAAACAAAGGATATGTACTTTTTACTTACATTTAATAAAACACACTATTATTATTATTATTTTAAATATTTCAGATAAACCTGTAACTATAAGAATGTTTTGAAAACAATTATTGATTTGCATTCTTTATAAGCAATTATTTACCAAAACCACCAAAATGTAAATTTTAGAAAAAGGTATTTAAATAACATTTACTTCGTGTCTATCTACTTCATAAATCTTTAATGTTTTTGCATTATAATTTTAAGAAATCTATGAACTACAGTTACGGTTTTTCTTTATAAAAATAAATTCAATAATATTCTTCTGTGATTCATAAGAGTTGATTTACTTCAAAATCATAATACTTCAAAAACTAATAACTAATGTTTTTCATTAAATGTTGTTTCTCTACTTACACTTTCACCTACAATGACTCTACGAGAACATGTTGTAGCATTACTTGTGCATGTGTTTTCATGAACACACCAACTACAGGCCCAAGTACTTGTTACACATGCTTTACATCTAAAGAAAGGAACAACAAAAAATAAATAAATAAAAAACATTCATTTAAACTAATATTAATGCTAATAATGATGATGACAAAAAATAAATATATATACATATTAATTATTAGGGAAAAAAAAAATAAAAATAAAATCAACTTACGTTTTATGGACTTCACAATCATAAAATACAAAAGGTCTGTGGATAAAATCTGTTTCAGTTTCACTTGATCTAACTGCAAGGTTTACTATCACATGATCTAAAAAATAATAATATATATATATATTTAATCTTTTAGACTAAGACTGCATGTCAACAACAATTTTCATAGATATAAAGAAAAAAAAAAAAATACTAACGACATATTATAGGATGTTCATTTTTTTTTCTTTTTTTCTAAAATAAATAAATAAATAAAATTACCATCATTGGGCAGAATTGGAGGTCTAGCAGTGACTAGAGGTGTCATACAAGCTAAGCCACTGTGAGTTACCCTAGCTTGGATTGGAGCACTTTCTCCAAAGACACATAAATAATGAGCACCATATGGTAACTGTGGTAATTGGTTAATCACTAATTCAACCTAAAAGAACAGAAAAAAATTTAATTGACTTTACACAGGAAAATAAAGTTTTTAAAAGTGTACATACCTAACTTTGCCAAAAGCCAAAACTTATATTATACTAGAGAGAAATTTATTTTCACAATTACTCATTGCTTAATGTGTTTTATTCAAATTACTTTCACATTCAGAAAATTCATAACCATTAAGATAGTATTTTTTTTTTTAAATATCTTATTTTTTTATCCTGAAAAAGCAAAACTTTTTTTATCTTGAAAAAGCAAAACATTAACTAGGTGCATTTTTTGCATTTTTAAGTTAGAAAATAAAATGTAATATAAAAAAAACACATTAGGTAATGAGTAATTGTTGCAGTTGTGTGGGTTAAGGCTCATTGACTATGCAAGGGTCTTACACCTATGGATGGAGTCTTGGGGTCACCAGGGTCCTAGGCCCCTCTGGAAGGATCTTTCTAAGGGGTTCTAGCCCTTATTAACCCTTACCTGCTGAGGAAAATTTATGAGATTTGCTTCAAAATGCAACTGCTCTCTTTCAACACTGAAATGTGTAAATCTTTCAAAAACGCCATCAAGATCCCTTTTAAGTTTACTTTATTGCACTGTCAAACCATGTCAGTAGCTTCACTGGTACATATACGCCCGAGGCAATTAAGGGGTTAATTCTAGTTTCAGATAAAATCATGGAAAACTCTAAATGGCTAGGTCCACAAGTGCAACCTGGTATAGAATGCAGCACTTCCCATCTGCCAGATTTCAATGGAGTTGGTTAGGTATTCTATGCTCGAAACAATGTTGATTCTTAGCCTTAAATAAATAAATAAATAAATAAATAAAAAATACTTACTACAGACATACTGTTATAAGGCAGTTGATCCGGTCTTACGGCTTGAAAATCTATACATTGCTTTGTTTCTAATGACAGCCATCTAGGTGAACTACGTTCACTAAATGACCAGGTGGCATTTTGACAGGCAGCTTTTACTGTACATCTGAAATCAAACAAGGAATATGTTCATAAGCAATCAATAGAGTGTAACAATCATGTAAGACAAAGTTCAATTAAATTATTTTTATTTTATAAAAAATCTGATGGGAGCACCACATGACTTCCTAGATATATTTGTTTTAAAAGGTAAAATAAAAGTTTCATTGTCAATTTTTTTAAATGGGAGGCCATACAGTGGCCAAAATGGTAGGTGCATGGCTAGATGCTATACAATTTCTAAATGCATTAAAGTACTGTTTATACATCTTTCAAAGAACTGACAACAACATATAAATGAAAAGTCAAATAATCAATTTTTCAATAAACAATGTTCATAATTACAAATTTAACTCTTTGTGGATGCAAAGTTATGAACAAATAATAATTTTGAAGTTTTTTTTTTTGTTTTTGTTTAAGAAAATGTTAGTTTAATAGTTTAATTCTTCATAATAGTTTTTACATTGAAAAAAAATATATATAATATATAAATAAAATATTTATTTGTAAACTTGAAAAGAATTACTTATATGTTCAGTATTAATTAATATTAAACAATTTATGTTCATGCAGACAAGCATTTACAAACAAAAAATTTTAATAAACATCTTAAGTGCTGATTGTCCGTGTTTGTGATTAGTAAACATAGAAATATGAATCGAATTAAACTTTAAGTGTTTTGATATTATTAGTGAAACTTAGATGGAAAAAAAAAAAAAAAGGAATAAGAAGTTGCTACAGAAATCTAAGAAAATAAATTACAAACAGACAGAGAGATTGTTAAATTCTATTTCTAAAACAATTTGAACAGAAAAACACACAGACTGAAAAAAATATTTAGTTCAGCCAAAAGACGAATCCTTTTCCCCTCAGGCCCTCAAAGATAATTACTCCAGTTAACTTAAAGGTAGATTTTTAAATTTTGTTCATATAATATAAATGGCTGAGTTGTAGATCTCTAACATTTTTTTTTACACTAATCTTCAGTCGTTTTTAAGAGCTAAATTCAGACAGACAGCTAATAAAAATATCTAATATTGGGTTTTTATTATGTAAGTGTTTAAAACATGCCTCACTTTCCTTCCATTTACAAAACATTTTTTAAAGTAATTTCAATTAAACTTACCGTCTTTCAAGGGAACACCAACCACAATAAGGATTTCTGGCCTCAAGGCATTTATCACAGGTATTATATTGTTGACAGGCTTCTATACGTATTTTGCTAATCTGAAATGTAAATTCACAGTTTAGAATGTAAAAATATAACAGAAATAATAAAACGCTTATTTGAACAGCAAAACGTAAAGGTAAATTAATTAACATGATGTTTGTGATTTTTAATATAATTATTTATTAAATTCAAAGACATTACCAAACTTGTTGAATACGAAAACCCAACCTATGCAGTTTTCTAAACTATTAAAATAATCAAAAATTCCAAATGATGTAAGGGCAACTGGCCAAAGGCTAGTAATGACCGAATGTGACGCCACTTATTTGAAGATGGGGCAAAAGAAGCAGAAGACATCACTTGCTCTCTAAATACCCCAATTGTGAAAGTTACCTCTGAGAATGTCGGGGACTTCCTAGCGAAAGTAACTTAGGATAAAGTCTTCAAAGTAAAGTTTCTTGTGCTTAAAGTAATTTTTATTTTAGTTTTCTACTTACAGTATATTCTTATCTTTTTTTAACCATTATACATTTTTAATTTGATTAAAAAAGGTTATTTTGCTACTATAAATTAATATTTCTAGAAAAGTTGAACAAAATGTTTGTCACTATTTTTTAAAGAATATAGGGGACAGGGGTAGAAATTAAGAAAATTAAGTCACTGGTCTGCAGGGACCAGTAATTTTAAAATTTCATTTGGTCAGTACACATACTTTCACTGATCTGTTCACCCATTCTATTATGTTTTTAAAAATATTTAAAAATTTGTAAAACAAAGTAAATTTATATAGGTGGAGAAAAGTCTTGATTTGAAAGTAACTGCTATCATTAAACAGAGATGGCAGCACCAAAGAATGACATTAAACTTTCTTAGGAATACGAACCTGCGCAGGACTAAACTCTTTTGGACGGCTCTTAGCAGGCTGTTTTTGCGAGTCATTCACGTAAATCTCAAGAGGTGCGTTGCACCTTTGAACATTCAAATCAGAACTTAGTCTAAATAATAAAACCTTATTTGTATTAATTTAATCTTATTATACTTACATTTACGTAAGTTACATTCATGTAACAATAAATATTATTCGCCAAAGATGTATTCGATTTCAGAGTTATTTGTGTGAGCCCGTGTATTTGCCTTGTCCCGGGATGCTGGTAGAGGGGTGAGTAGATTAAATTTATTTTCATTGAATCTATAGTCTGTTCAACTTAAACTGATACCGAAAATAAACAAAACCACATGTTGTTTGGCGACATGGATAATGTTACTGCCACTGTTGGCGCTAGCCAAGGTCACTCATTTCTCCCCTTCTTTTGTTAGAATTTTCCCACCTCTTCTTTTGTTACCTTAACACTTTTTCTTACTTTAATGGGTCTTTTCAATGTTGTACGTCTTGTAAACTCCAAAATACAAAAAGAAGTGGTAGGGGATAGTTTTATCTTTTAACGAGCTATTTTTTGTTTGGAGGGGGTTTGGTTAAAGGATAAATCTTAACACATTCTTTTCATGAATAACAAAAGTTGCCATTTCCGCGAGAAAGGCACAAATGTGGAATACCTTTGTAACCCATTTGTTTACTTCGGGTATCACTTTAACTTGAACGGACTATAATGCATGTTATATTGCTTTCATAATCAAGTTAAATTGAATCTAAATCTTAATCTAATTGAATCCTTGATGACAGATATTCTAATTTTAATGTAAATTCAATCGAGATTCCTATAAATGAAAAATAGTTGTATATTCTTCTTTGGCTTCATAGCCAATAGGAAATACAATTAATTTTTTGTAAATTAATTTAAATATATGAAGTCTTATATAAATCAAAAATTTATGCTTTAATAAATGAGCTAAATGTTACATATTTATCATGAAGTATTAAATAAATGTTACATATTTATCATATAAATTCATGAATTAATTACTTAATTCATGAAGTATAAAAAGTAAAAAAAAAAAAGTTATTTATATTAAAATTAACTGAAAAATTACAGAGAATAGGTGACATTGACAATTATAATGAAGTAGATGTACTGTTATTAAACCATACAGATGCGACAGATTTACAGGCAATTTCAAAGAAATGAAAAAAAAAAAAAAAAAAAAATGAAAAGTTGCATACCCTTAAATACATACATTTTAGCATACTTGGATTTTGATTGAAAAAAATAAAATAAAAATGCAAATATACAAACTTTTTTTTTTTTTTTTTTTTTTTCATAAAAATTATATAAATTTAAATACATTATTATTATTATTTTACATTTATTTAGATTAATTTCTTTTAATTAGCTTTCTTTACCAGAGTAAGTAACTAGACTTGACGTAGAACAAAAATATCAATATTTACACAACGTTCAAAACGTGCACTGATGACGGTATGCTTCATGCCACCGAAACTGCAGTCTGCACTTAACAATCTTTTACATTGGCATTTTCAACATTGTGTAAATATTGATATTTCTCTAATACTCTCAGCAATAAAGATATTGAAGAGAAATTATATTTTATAAATCTTAGATATGACATATCTTGCATAAAAAAGGCTGCTGTTGAAAAGACGACAAATGAAAACTTGCTATAACAAACCATTTTACTAAAAATTAAAAAAAAAAAAAAAAAAGCAATAATTTAAACCAAATAAAGTAATTCACTTAATTTACAGCAAATAATCTTAATTCAGAAATTAACTTAAGAATAGTTAAATATATAAATTTAAATATGTCATTCTTCTAACCACCAAACAATTTAAAATATTTTATACCTTACAATTACTAAAACTGAAGGCCTGAATTCATCCCATTAAATTAATGTATATTACATGAAATTTAGAAATCAGTTTAATTATTTTTTAAATGAACTTCAATTAGTCTACCTTATATGGTGATGCAGCATATACAAACTGTTGGGTAGGATCAAGGGATATATCAGCCAATATAGGATTTCCAGCATCTACAATTACATCCTCAAATTCTTCTGCTTCTGTACTTCTTGTTAAAAGAAGCTGAAATAAGTCAATATAAAACATTGTTAGTATTATTATAATATTAAGATAACAATTCCGGTCATTTTCAACAGCAAAAATATGAGAAAGAGGAACCGTATTTGATCATAAATTTCAAGCGATTATTATTATTTTTTTTTAATTTATTTATTTGTGTACTGATGGAAAGCTCTTTGAAAAAATATAAACATTTTCAGGAAATATGTTCAGGATTTTTGTTATTTCTGAGATAACAGAAATTTAAAAGGTTCATTACATTTACAAAAGCAATATCATTCATTCAATGTAATTTACAGAAATATATAATAATAAAGTAATAAAGAACGTATTTTAGAGGGTTTTTTTGGTGAAAATTCTAGTTACATTATTAAAACATATTATTAAAACATTGTTAATAAATTATGAAATTTACATAAAAAAATTAATTTTAAATCTATCTTTTCTTTTTACAAGCACAACACCAAATAAAAATTGCATGGTTACGCCATCTATTATCATAGAAAGAAGTCAGTTACTCAGCACTTGGAGAGAGTTTAACATCGTTGAAATTAAATAAATATAAATATTCAAAGCTGTTTTATTATTAAATCAATACATGAAAGGTAAAAAAAAATTATCTTGTCATTTAATTCAATTGGATTCCACTATAAGCAATATATATTATTATTATTAATGAATTCAGTTAAAATGAAATTCCGGAAAGAAATTCAGCGATTTGAATGTTTAGTGTTGCCCTCTATGTGTAATAAAAAACACTAAATTTCTTTTATTTATATTTTACATAAAATTTTAATAAACCGGGTATTTTATATACTTTTATTTAATTTTTTTATTAATCTAAATTTATTTAAATGTGTTGTAGTTTTCCTCTTTTACTTATTAATAATAAAATTTCAGTGCTTCCCGAACGTTTAAATTTAAATTATTTTTTTATACTGATATTTTGACTTATTTTCTTAAAGAAATAACAAAACATTACTATCATCATTACCTTTCAATGTTACCGAAGGCAGCGAAACATTACATTCGTCGACTACCTAGGCAGGTGCAGCCCGGATAATGTAAAAATAATAAACTTGCTATCTAAAGATTTTAAAAATTATATGCTACAAAAAAGTACAACAAACTTCAAATTTAATTTTCTGTATAAATTTGTCTATATATATATATACATATATTTATAAATGAGAGTATCTTTTTTTTTTTCTTTTTATTGCAAAAATACAAGACTACGTCTGATTAGTGCTAACTTCGAAAATATATTACCCCCCCCCCTCCTCCGATTAAATAAATATGTAATTATGTCGCAGCTAAGAAACACAAGTCACTTTTTTTTTTTTTTTTCAAATTTATTTCAGAAATATAATTATTTCTGTGTAAATCAATAAAATTCCTGCTTTTTTTTATTTTTACTTTCCGAAGTATGTTGCATTTTTGCGGCTGATTTCCGAAATGCGGAATAATTTTGCTACTATTTGGCGCAATTTAAGCTTAGTTGCAGCTAAGAACACGCAATGTTCACGTGCCTTGTTAAAGATAATTTTGATTTAGAAGCTTACGGGAAGAAAAAAATGTGGGGAGTTGTTTAATTATTTTAAGTCGCCACGTGGCGAGTTTTTTGTTCAAAGTCTATTTATAGATATAATGAGCTATTAAAACATAAAATATTCAAAATATCTTGAAAATCGACAGTTTAATTAAATTGGTTAAGTTGAAATACATTACCTTCTTCACTGTACCCTCTCCAGTTCCAACAAAACCGACAGTGTGTTGACCAGTAGTTGCTAAAGCAATCCCTGTCAGTGTTGTATTGCTGAAAGTTATTGCAGCAATTGCAGATATAGGTACAGATCCATTTAACTTTACAGTTTCATTGCAGAAATTGAGTATGTTTCCAGCTTTCTGCAATAACAGGTTCTAAAATGAGCGTCAAAATACATATCTCATAATTTTTTTAAAAATATATAAACATAAATATTAAAATATATTAGCATGCAATATAATTATTTATTAAACTTGCATAACTACATGAACGGCCGAAAAACTATGGCAGGTGAAAAATTATTTCAAATGAGTTAAAAAATGAAAAAAGAAATAAGTGGCAAAGATAAATGAAAAGAAAAACACAGTTTATTTAAAAATAATTCATTAATAAAAAAGAAAAAAAAAAAAATCTGGTGTGAAACAACCACACGACTTCCATTACCCACTATTACACATATTATATGCATTTTTGAGAGATAATGCGATCAGAAAACATAAAAGTGAACTAAAGAGAAAATCGTTAGAGCCGTTTTTGAGATACCAACTTAAAAAAAAAAAAAAATCAATTATTGACCGGAAAACAATAATTACATACAAAAGGATATTTAAAAGTGAGTTAATATGGCGAGTTTGAAAAAAATCCGTACAGCTGTTTTTAAAGGAACGCCCTTGGGAGACCTGAAATTGAGCTATTTATACAGGACGCCTATCAATTTTCCTGAACTAACCAACTATATCATTCGAAAGGACATCTAATAGAGTGTTTATATAGAAAATTTGAAGAAAATCGTTAGAGCCGTTTTTGAGATACGGACGTACGGTCCCACTTCCGGTTTCCGATGTTCCACTTCCGGTTAAAATCAATTATTGACAGGAAAACAATAATTACATACAAAAGCATATTTAAAAGTGAGTTAAAATGGCGAGTTTGAAAAAAATCCGTACAACCGTTTTTAAAGGAACGCCTTTGCGAGGCCTGAAATTGAGCTATTTAAAAGGGACGCCTATCAATTTTCCTGAACCAACCAACTATATCATTCGAAAGGACATCTAATAGAGTGTTTATATAGCAAGTTTGAAGAAAATCGTTAGAGCCGTTTTTGAGATACGGACTTACGGTCCCACTTCCGGTTTCCGATGTCCCACTTCCGGTTTTTCAATTTTCACCAAAATTTGGAAATTTCATCTGTAGACCAGACGTATTTCAATTCTAAAGTTTCGTAGCTCTATCTTTATTAGTTTCTGAGCTATAATAGCCAGAAGATTCTCCACATACATACACACACATACATACACACTGACCAATTGCCAAAAACCACTTTTTTGGACTCAGGGGACCTTAAAACGTGTAAATCAGGTGAAAACCCGATATCGAATTTTCAGACCGAATACAATACTTCCATTACCTACGGTAGTAGGGTAATGGAAGTAATAGTGGAAAAACATAATTCTGAAAACAGTCTTTTAGAGCCTACCAGTTCCTGTCCAAATCGAAGGACTTTACGACTGATTTTATTCCAGGAGGCGGCATTGTATATATATATATATATATATATGTATATGGTGTGAAAATTTGAAACACATGATGATCATTTTTATTATTATTATTATTATAAATTAAGAATAGGAGTAATGAAAATTTATGAGTATGCGTAAATAATATTTACAAATATCAATGCGATACCTGTTAATGCTTTGCTTTTTTTTTTTTTTTTTTTTTTAGCTATCATAAGTGTCTATGATGGTTTTACTCCGAAGATTAAGAAACATTTTACTAAATTTTGCTGTATTAATAGAAAATATCAAATTATAAATTTCATTAGTTCGACCTCAGAACGCAAAATTTTACTTGGCAGGTCGCCCGTGGACCGAGAGTCAGAGATTGACCATTCCTCGTTTTAGAGTTTTAACTATTTTATTTTTCTAAGTTCACAAAATTGAAAAAGCTTGAAAGAGAGTTCTCTCTTTCAAGCTTTTAGTAGCGACACTGATTAAAATAATGCTGATATTGTTATAATTGATGGAAAGCATAGTCATGTCAATAATGTGCTTTTAATATATGATGAAATAAATTAACATCGTTTAGTAAAAATGTACTTAAGTGTATAAATGTGTGTAAGCGTTGCGTAAAAATACATTTTAAATATTTTAATGACTTATGTCTCTATTTTTTATTTCATACAAACATTAATGTTTAGTTAATCAAGCGAGATATTTTGATAATTTAATGAGAGAGTTTATTTTATTTGAGATGCAATAATCTCTACTAAAACTTGAACACTTTTGTATGAGGACTATAAATAAAATAAATTAAAAATATTCACGTATTGTTGTGTGTGTGTGTGGGGGGGGGGGAGGATGATCATTATAAAAGGGAAAATGGTGTTGGTTACCTCCCTCAAGATATTTATTTATTTATAATTACTTACTATTCATTATTATCTTGCCATTGAAACCATAAGGGAATATAAAATAATAAGGGAGCTGTAATTTTTCTATGTTATCAAATGAGTTTAAAATAATGAGAAACAATTATAAAGAAATAATTCTGTAATGATAAGTATAAAGGATTTAAGCCCAAAAATGTCGATTTTGAGTTAAGTACATAGACTCAAAAAAAAAAAAAAAATTATCTATCGAATGGTATAAAGGATTTAAATCCATGTCATTTAGTCTTTGAGAAAATCCATTGGTAAAAAAAGATTCAAGTCAGAAATTTAGCATTAATCTTTGGTATAAAATATTTAATTCAATTTTTTCTTTTTATTAAATAAAGGTTGACAATTACTGAATGGTATAAAGGGTATAAATCAACCTAATCCCTTTTTCCTAATCGATTCTTCTGATTAGTTTTTAGTTAGTTTAACTTTCTTTTTCGTCTCCTGAAAAATCAAGAATATGGACTTAAATCCTTTATACTTATGAGTACAGAATTATGCTTATTATTATTATTCGTTTGTGTTTAATTATAATTTCCTCACTCACTACATATAAATTACACAAACAATGCCTGTACGGAATGATTAAAAAACATTGAAATTCTTAACACAAGCATTATATCAAATGGACTCAGAAGGCATCAAACATTTGATTTTTTTAAAAAAGCGTAAACGATAAGTGAAGCGGGATTTTAAAAAAAAAAAAAAAAAAAAAACAGAGAACCCTTTCAATGCAATGCGCATTAACCTCATGGACGAAACATCTCTTCTGCTCGCCAATAAAAAATGTTAAGTTAACAAAAGCTGCGCTGTTTTCAGAAACGCATTAAGTTTTTACGCTTACGTTCAAGGTTCAGTTATCGTCAGAATTTTTTTTTTTTTTTTTTTTTTCACTTATTTTTTATATGAGACAATATTGTCTTTGAAAATTTGTGACAGGCAATTTTTTTCCCCGTCTACGTAAGTCTGTGCACGGATACGAGCGCAACACTTAGTGAGGGATTATAAACGTTTAAGTATCATGTCACTCGAATGATTAATTTCATATCTGAAATTCTGAAATAGATTAAGATAACAGCAAGTTTTGGTAGGATATTAAACAACCACTTAAAAATATGAGACCAACATATAATATCTCTCATTACACATTACATTACCTTGTTATGAAACGATGGGGGGAGAAGATATCGTCAAGTTAGTAATATAATATTTTTTCATTATGAGTGATGATGTTATTACTTACTTTTCTTGGGGAAAAAAAATGTTAGAAATGATTTTTTTTAATTGCTTAAAATTGCATTTCCTTAAAAAAAAAAAAAAAAAAAAAATTAAACGTATTTTAATTTATTTTCTTAAAGCTTGAAAAAATTAAAAAGCTAATGATATTTATTAAAATATGTTTAGCAACGACGTAATTTTTCAGTTTGGATATTTGATTATTATTTATTAAGTATGAGTTTTTATGGGTGAAAACCTTTCTAAAGTAGACATACGAAATGAATAGGAATATTGTGCAAAATATAAAAATGTTTCAATAATAATAATAATAATAAAATAGAAACTGTAATGCGCGCTTGTAATAAATATGTAGTGCTGACTCTAGGCTAATTTGGCAGGGTGCTCCACCCGGCGACCTTTTTAAACAAATCTTACCCCCCGGCGGCCCTTTTAAAAACATTTTAGTACCAAGTGACCTTTTCTAACATTTTAAATGTTCAGAGACCTTTTAGATACTTTTCTTCTTGACATGTAATCTTCTAGCAATGGTTTTAAAACAGTATTCCTGGAAGAACAAATGCATATATACGCGTAAAAATTAATAACTTATTTTTGTCACGTACAAAAATCACAAAATAAAAACCCGCAAATTATGCCCTTTTTATTGAATTCCCCTATCCCCGGCAGCTATTTTCTTTTAGAGTCAGCATTATTATACAAATAAATAAAGTGTTAAACAGTTTTGTCCTTTGGTATTATTGGCAATTTTCGCGAATATCTAAAAAAAATTATGTGTTAGCTAAAATGTAACATCCAGTTTTTTTTTTTTTTTTTTTTTTTTACTTGGAAGTATATTATGGTTTCCAAAATCCCCATCAAAATGAGAAGATTAGTTCCTGAGTTACTGATAGCATGAAGTACTGATAACATGAACAACAATTTTTTTTATTCCCCTTGAGATTCACGTTAACTAGGTTCGACTATATAACATAACATCATCATTGCAACAATCAAAAACCAGGAAGCAAATACTTTATATAGCAAGGTATTAACAAAATATTAACATATGAAAAATACCTTAGAGCACTCAATCTTACGATTTTTCCGTTCTCTGGTCACCAAATCCCATGTAAGTCTATGGCGAAATTTGTTTATAGAATTACTCATTACCTAATTGGTATTTTTAAATTCCACTTTCCCATTCAGAAAAATACACAACTGTTAAAGTGGTACCCGCTTTTCAAAAATTGATTTTTTTTTTTAATTTTAATATTTCATTTTACAGCTAAAAAAAAAAAAATGAGAAAAATGCATTTAGTGAAAATTCGCATTTTTAAACTCAAAATTCAATTTTTTTTTATTTTTTAAAAATAAATTTTTGGAAAGCGATTACTAATTTAACGGTTGTGCATTTCAAGAATGTAGAAACGTAATTTAAAAATAACAATTAGGTAATGTGTAATTCTATAAACAATTTTACCCATACAATAACATGGGTTTTCGCGGACCTTAACGATCTGTAAAGTACCTCTTAATCAAAATAAGAAATGTTGAAAAAATAATAAATGATGAAAAACTAAATGTGAAACTTCACAAAAAAATCGCTATAACTTTATCAAAGGCAATTATAGCAGTACGGTAAAATTGAACACGTTATTTCTGAGATAGCAACGTATGAGATCATATAGATTCACTATCGTTGTTCAACAACTCAAAGATTTATCAGCAATGAATTTAAATGAAAGTAAGAAGTGAAAAACAAAACCTAAAATACGAGAAAGGTAGCAATTTATAAATAAAAAAATTAACAGCATTCATTTACACATGAAAGTCCGTGAAACAAAATATTATAGGAAAAATTTAAATCTGTTATATATCGTATATATCCTGCAATATATTACTTTGAAAGAAGAAGTTACAAAATAATAAAGGTAGAGTAAGATGAACAAAATCTAGATTTTGCTAATTCCTAGCAAAGCATTATATATATATATATATATATATATCATTATATAAAGCGCAAAAAATTGTTTGTTTGTGGAGGGTAATCTCTGAAACTACTGAACCGATTTAAAAACTTCTTTCACTGACCGAAAGCTACAGTATGCCATATTGTTATAGGCTATATTTATCTATATCTATATCATTATATAAAGCGCAAAAAATTGTTTGTTTGTGGAGGGTAATCTCTGAAACTACTGAACCGATTTAAAAACTTCTTTCACTGACCGAAAGCTACAGTATGCCATATTGTTATAGGCTATATTTAATTTTGATAAAATAAATTTTAGTTTAAAATCTGAGCATTTTAATTAAAATCCCCATAGAAGCCGTAATAGAAATGGAAATAATGAAATATTAAAAAAATTAGCTGCTGCCAACATAAAAGAAACATTTACATATTCATTTCGTTTTTAAAATATCTTGACGTGAAAAGAAAAGAAATATATTTGCACGTGCATTAAATTGAAATTCATATAAAGCTTTTTTAATCCGCGATTGTAATGATCGATAGATGGCGCTTTCTCAACACTGCAGTTGTTAGTAAACATTATAGACACGTGTGTTCCATTAGTGTTCTTTGTTATTCTACTTAATATTCGTACTATAATTTCTCCGCCATTACATCATGGAAAATTGATTGCTTTTGGAAAAAATACTTCAGTTTATTCAAAGTTCGATCGGAAGTAGATTTTTAACTGAAGTTGAACAAATATTAGTTTCAAATCATCTGATTAATTCTTTACTTCCATTAGCCGAAGCAACAGAAATTTTAAATTTGTCATTTGGAAATAAATGGAAGCTCAATTCTGGATTTCTTGGTCCTTTGGAGTTACCCTGGAGCACACAACAGTATGTGTTATCTTTTTTACCGTATTTATTCATTTTTATTCAATAAATATATGTGAAACTAAATATCGGCAAGCAATGGCGGCTGTATGGAATTCGAATTAAACCATGTTTATTGTAATTTCACCTTAGCCCACCAGAGGGCGAGCATTTCATTACAATCGCGGATTGTTAAACTTACATGTTAAATCTGACGTCATTATAGAATTAAAAGTGTTTATTTTTCTAATAATTTAATTTGATATGATATGATATAATATCTAAGCATCAATGTTTAAACCACGGAGTCTTTATTACTCTGTGGTTTAAGCTGATGTGTGTAAACGAAATTGGAATTTAAAAATAAATAAATAAATAAAATAAAATAAAATAAGAAATTCTATTTTATAATATTATTTATTTTAATTTATAATTGTTGCCAAAAAGATTTACGAATTAATTTATTTTTAGACATATAATAAAATATATTTTCACGCGAACAATAATATAAAAAGTGAACTGGATTTTTTGTAAAAAAATAATAAAGATCGAGGAAAATTATTTCCCCATTTTAATCCCCATATTTGGATATAGATATGTATTAGTTATCATGTGCATCCGTTAGATTAAATTGTTTTTGTTGTAAAATTGATAAAATTGGAATTTTAAATTTCAAAACTCTAGAAAAAAAAAAAAATGGCAAATTTCCATATTCGATTGAAAACATAAACATTTCATTTCAAAAGATGATATTTACACAATAAACATCCAACTAATAAACTAATTAAAAGGGAAAGGATAAATATTCTATCATAATTTGAAGTCAAATTTGTTTTCAAATGTCTAAATAAAGTATCTGATATAATATACTAATATGTTGCAGCGGAATAGATTTGATATCCGTCATCCTTGGCAGAAAAAAAAAATATCGCCAAATTATTTGGCGAACATAATTTAATTCCTTTCAAAAATCATAGTTATTTTAAAAACTTACATTAAGAGTGTAACGAATAATGTGAAACAATATTTCGTACAATACATATTACGAAAATATACATCTGGCATGTATATTTTCGTATTACGTTTTTGATCGCCAAATACAAAAAACGCCAAGGGTGACAGTTTTGAAATTTAAAATTAAAATTTTGTCAATTTGACAGCAAAATAACTCAATCTAACGCATGCATAGAATAACTAATACATATCTATACCCAAATATGAGGATTAAAATCGGGAAATAATTCTTCTAGAATTTTAATAAAAAAAAAATCCAATGAGCGATTAACATGGAAAAGCTTTTTCTTGCATCCACGAGCGGTCAGTGATGTCATACTTCGCTTGCGTATTGAGATGTTTAAATTTATTTGGCGACTAATTTTAGCAACTAACAGTTATGGCAAGTAGCTCAATATACATAGCGCATACAGCCATTACTGAAATGTAAATAGCATTTAATTATTTGAGTTACATTATGTTGACTGGAAACCTATTTAATATACCTATGCTCTATAGCTATACTAATATAAAAAGAAGAAAGGTTTATATGCATATGTAGAGGACGATCGCTAGAACTAAAAAGCCGATTGCTTTTTTTTTTTTTTTTTTTCCTTTCAATAATCAAAAGTTACACTGTCTCTCTCTAAGTGCTAGAAGCTATAATAAATTTTGGTAAAATAAATTTTTAATTAAAATTTTCAATATTTTAATTGAAAACAAAGCATAGATTTGATATCTATCGTCATTGGCGATTTTTGTATTTGGCGATCGAAAACGTAATACGAAAATCTGTATATTATCGTAGTAAATAAGAGATGTATGCGTTTACTTCAATTACCCTACTACCGTAGGTAGTGGAAGTATTGTATAGGTTTTGGCAATTGGTCAGTGTGTGTGTATATGTGCACGTGTGTGTGTAATCTTCTGGCTGTCCAAAACTAATAAAAATAGAACTACTAAACTTCACAAGTGATTCAGGTCTGGTGTACAGATAAATTTTCCAAATTTTCGTGAAAATTGAAAAACCGGAATTGGGTCATCGAAAACCAGAAATGGGACCCTAAGCCCATATTAAAAAACACCTCTAATGATTTTCTTCAAAGTTGCTATATAAATAATATATTAGATGCCCTTTCGATTGAAAAGTTGCTTAGTTCAGGAAAATTGATAGGCGTCCTCTATAAACAGCTCAATTTCAGACTTCGCAAGTGCGTTCCTTTAAAAACGCCTGTACGGATTTTTTTCAAACTCGCCATGTTAACTTCCTATTAAATATCCTTTTGTATGCAATTATTGTTTTTAGGTCAATAATTGAGTATGTTAAGTTTTGGTAAAAGTTGGTATCTCAAAAACGGCTCTAACGTATTCTTGAAAATTTTTTCTTTAATCCAATTTAGATAACCTTTCTCAAGTATTACGTGCTTATTACAGGAATATTAACGGTCATCCTGATTAGGTAGTTCAGTTTTAGATCTCGGAAATTCGTGTTTAAAAAAATAACTATCTATTTTTTTCCCCTTATTTTTTAACTCGCTATGCAAACTCTGTTGTATGTGTCTTTATACGTGTATCAAGTTTCTCTTACTCGAAAATCTCAAAAAATGCAAGTAATATCTCCAAAAAATTGTATATATTACGTGTAATAGTGGGTAATGGAAGTCGTGTGGTTGTTTCACACCAGATTCTGTAATAGTATATATTGTACGAATATTGTTTCATATTATTGATTTCTCCTTTAATATAAATTATTAAAATAATAATCAATTATGGAAAAAATTAAATATATTTGCGAAATGAACAAATAAATAATAATTAAAGCTATTATGACGTCAATTTTATCAAAAACATTTTCATGTCATAGGTTTATTTTTCAATATTTTTTATTCATGAGTAAAGAAATGTTTCTTTTTATGAAATAAATAAATAAATAAATAAATAGCATTAAGTAAAAATTGCCAACATTTAACAACTAATTAAAAAAAATAATTGTAAAATTATATTTTGACTTTCCAGTTAATAATATTGCCTGACTATAACATATAAACTGATATATTTCTTGATTTTTTACATATCAATCCATCTTTAACTAAAATTTGATCATCAGTGCGAAGCCGGACGGGTCAGCTAGTATACTATATAGATAGTGGAATTTAAAAGTATGTTTTTCCATTAGTTTCATGGTTTCTATGGTTTTTCTTCTTTCTCGTTGAGTTTGATATTAATTACACGTACTTTGGGTGATACAGGGCATAGCTTACTGTAAATTTTTAGCAAATTGTATACAGTAAGACAGAAATATCACCTAACGTGCATGCAAAATCAATCTATGCCCTTGAAAAAGTATTGATGTTGTGTATGTTTTAAATAAAGGATGCTTAATTTTTCAGAAATTTTTATTCGTGTTTTATCTAGTTCTTCATGTGATACTTGGTATCATCTACTGGAACGTTTGAAAAGTTTTTCATTATATATATATATATATACATCATTATTATAATGCACAGAAACCAGGAAGCAAAACCATCTTTTCTTCAGTAACTGAGACTTATTAGCTACAACTATTTGTTTCGTTAAAATACTGCTACATGAAAAGATTACAACAAGTATTTTATTAAGAGGAAAAAAATTCAGTTTAAAAAGTATGGGTGGGCTAAATTTGTGTATTTTATGTATTATTCCATAATTTTCACTGCGGTGTCAGTTATATATCACGGATAACTATTAAACCAATATTGTATCTATTTCTTATTCTTTTATAAATTTATTTTTGGTATGTGTGTATTTAAAAATGAAAAAGAAGTTGAAGTTTTTTAAGTTACGGGAAAGGTGGAGGATTGTGTGCACAATGTAATAAAATGTTTAATAGTTTAATTTGCAGGGGTGATCAACTCAATATGCAAAATCTCTAAAATTTGCTAGTTATAAGCAGGATTAATGATGGAGGGAGACTTATTAATGATACATATCATACAACTATTTTTAAAAGTATTAATTCATATATGTATACTAAGTTATATTTGGAGAATTTTTTAATACATTATGTATATAAAAGGTAATTGTGATTTGAGATTTGACGGACATTTTGGTTCATAAGTGATTTCTTTGAAAAATAAACAACGAATTAATGGACTGCTTGATTAAAAAATAAAAGGTAATTCGTTTTAATCACTTTGGCGCATAACTACGATCTACTAATAATTTTCTGAATTTTTACTTTCCGAACACTATAGTGAGGAAAGTATTGTAATCATGTCAAAAATCCGAATTCGAGATTTTGATGTTTCTATACGTTTTGAGGTCCCCTGAGTCCGTTTTCACTATTTTTACGATGATGTATGTATGTGTGTGTGTATGTGTGTATGTGTGTATGTCTGTGAACACGCTAGCGTCTAAAGGCTTTGTTCGATTAACCTGAAAGTTGGTACGTATATTGTAAGTCACCATAGTACGAACCCTATAGATTTTGGTGAATCTAGCACTTATAGTTTTTTTACAGGGACACAAAGAAAAATTCTTTATCATTATGGCCTATGGGACCAAAATCTTAAAAGTGCGATAGCATCTAAACGCCTTATTCAATTGAGCAAAAATTTTATACCCATATTATAGGTCACAGATACTCAATCTGTATAGATTTTGGAGAATCTAGCACTTATAGTTTTTTTACAGGGACACAAAGAAAAATTCTTTATCATTAAGGCCAATGGGGCCAAATTTTTAAAAGTGTGATAGCGTCTAAACGCCTTATTAATCTGAGCAAAAAAATTGTACACATGTTATAGGTCGCATTTGCACCAACTGTATAGATTTTGGTGAATCTAGCACTACAGTTTTTTTACAGGGACACAAAGAAAAATTCTTTATCATTATGGCCTATGAGACCAAATTTTTAAAAGTGCGATAGCATCTAAACGCCTTATTCAATTGAGCTGAAAATTTGTATGAATATTATAAATCACTGTTGCACTAACTATAAGCATTTTGGTGAATCTAGCATCTATAGATTTTTACAGGGACAAAACGAAAAATTCTTTATCATTATGATCTAAGGGCTCAAAGTTCAGTAGCGTTAAATAAAACCTCGTGTGATATATGGAGAAAAAAACACTCTATTATGGTTTTCTCTCTTTTGTTTGTTTAGCAATTCCTCTTTCTTTATTTTATCTACAAAACTGTTAGTTACTCAATGTTCGGAAAGTCGAGTGGAGTCACTCCAGATTTTTTTATAGTACATTTCTATAATTATTATCCATAGAGGGGAGGAGCGGGGGGACGAAATTCTGTCTCTTTTTTATTTTATATAAATAAAACTTCACAGAAATTTTCTTTTGTTTATATATATATTTATGATGTATACATATAAGTTTTTTTTTTTTTTTTTTTAATACTTTCCCGACAAAGATAAAAAAATTTTATCAATTCAATTTACATGTGCTCATGCTTTCGTTTGTAAAAATGCAAGATTGCCTCCGTTGAATTTTTCCCCATTACCATTTTCGAATATAAATCTCCTTTATCATTCGCATAAACATACTGAAAAAGACATCTATTTATAAATAGTGGTGGAGTGGACAAAAATCCGGAGATCGGCCATTCTGAATATGCTCGAATTGTCATGAAATTGTAATCTACAATGAAGATACGGAACCCTTATACTGAGAATAGCGTTAGTATATAATACTGCAGCATTTATTCTATTGCAGTGCCACATAAAATAATTCGATTTAGATAACGGTCTACAGTCGGTATATTAATGTGTGTGAGAGAGAGAAATTTGAAACAGAATACATTAACAATACCGTTTCTATTTTTATTCATTAATTAACAATAGAAGAGTCAGATTTATGACTATGCATAAATAATTATAACATGAATCAGTAAAACAATCGAATAATATTTTATTCACAATAATCAGTGATATATTTGTCTGACATAATAAGCGTCAAATCTAATTTCCCTCTGAGGACTAGTAATGGATTTATTAATTTTTGCGGTGTTACATTTAAGTCACATTATAAATTTCGTGAATTCCATCCTGTTCAAGGCGCAAAATTTTACATATCGGGCCATGAAAGGTCTAATATAAGAATAAGATTCCAAAAGAAATCAAATTCATTCATATATAAAATGGACATATACACATTGCACGAAATATTGAATATAGTTTATATTATTTCCAACAGATGGCAGAAGTTGTCTAAAAAGGAAATCAAACTTGGTTCAATAAACCTGCACTCTAATAACAAGGTAGAAACAAAGCGTACTCACGTTCAGCCCTTCCAAGTGCCGATAAGTTCGGAACGGATAAATTTGTTTTATTAAATAGGATTATTAATTTTTTATGTTTATAATAGACATTGATTCTTATAAAACATTTTAACATCGGATTATCAACGAATCTATGAACTGAAGTAATAAGCTTAATATGGAAAGAAAAAAAGTGATAGTTTATTTATAACACAATAATCTCATTAAAAATAAGCTAGAAAAATCGCATTATATACATTGATTTTTCACAGTGCTTTAACCTTAGAGCGAATGAATATATAGCTCTTGAATATATAGGGTCATGCCCTCAACTATGTTATTCTATAATGCAAAAACTACAATATGATATTAAGGTTATATTTGCACGATTGATCATCACGTAATAACACCATTTTTAAGGCAAAGAGTAAATTTCTTAATTTTTTTATTAAAAATAATTCCTATTTATGGGAATGTTTAAAATATATCTTGAATTTAAATACTTCTTAAGAGAAATAATTTTACATTATTTAATTTCTTCTTCGTGCATTTTTTATAGTAAATTATGCGTTAGAAATTGATTTAGATTTTTAAAAATATACAAACACATATATATGTGAGTGAGATAATTTAAATTTAAAAAATAATTAAAAAATAATAAAGTGAAAAAATAAATTAATATTCATTTTAAAAATACAATTACTTCAAGGAAAACCAGTATAATATATTCAGTTTAATCTTTAAACAAAACATTTAAAGAAGTGATAAATTTACAAGTAGAACATTTTCAGAAGCATTTTAGAAAGGAAAACAAATTATTGGACGGCAATTTTACAATAAAAATATAAAAAACTTTTCTTTACTTATATTAAATTTATAAGATTTAAATAATTTCGAAGCAACCCAGTTGAAAATTAGTAGTAATATATAACAGCTTTTGGAAAGAAGAAGGTTTACAATAAAATATTAAAAGAGTAGCCGCCCGCGAGAAACATTATAATCGAATTTTTGATGCCATCTTGTTAAAAATGTATGCATATGCAAGGCATATGGTTATTAACTAGAGAAATATAGTGTGCTTGAACCATCCAATAAAATACCTAACATTTTTGAGGAAAAAATATAGATAATCATAATGTATTCAAAATTTTATGCGTGTATTGTATCATCTACCCAGTGGCGTATCCAGGATTTTATTTCGGGAGGGCTGAGTTAAGCTCGATAATGTTTCATAGTATACTAGAAAATTTCGGGTGGGGCTACAGCCCATCAGCCCCCCCCCCCCCCCTCCCTTAAAATTTGTTAAATAATATATATGTTACCGTTAAAGTATGAAATCCGTTATTTCATAGAATAACTAGGTATTTCATGAAATAACTATACAAGTCAAAGTATATAAAATTATTGAATTCTACGATTTCACTAGGTATTCTATAGAATAACGATTACTTGATCGTTAAAGTATGAAATGATTATGCATAATCCCCGCTAAAGTTTGGGGAATGTGATTAATTATGTATATTTACCACATTCACCGGTTATTTTAGCAGTGCTGCAGCACAAAATTTTGCATATTTTTCATACACATGCACTTTATGATAGGAGTACCCAGTGACTTTTTTTTTCCACGTACTCAAAGCGTGTAGACGTGCGTAATACTGGCTGCTGCTGTACAAAATTGTGCATATGTTTCAGATTCATGCATTTTGAGATAGGGGTATCCAGTGATTTTTTCCCCCATGTACTTAATGCGTACAGACGTTCGCAATACTGGCTGATGCAGTACAAAATTGTGTATATTTTCAGATTCATGCATTTTGAGATAGAGGTATCCAGTGATTTTTTTTTCTTTTTTCATGTACGCAAAGCGTACAGACATGCGTGATACTGGCTGCTGCAGTACAAAGTTTTGCACATTTTTGAATTTCATGCATTTTAAGTAAATTTTTGTACTGCAGCAGCCAGTATTACGCACGTCTGTACGATTTGCGTACATGAAAAAAGAAAAAAAAAAAATCACTGGATACCCTATCTCAAAAAGCATGACTCTGAAACATATGCACAATTCTGTACTGCAGCAGCCAGTATTTCGAACGTCTGTACACTCTGCGTACATCAATTTATGATCAATTAATTTGTAAAATAACTTTGAATTTGTTTATTTTACACTTTAACGGTCTGTCATTAGTTCTTTCATAGAATAACTAGGTAAAGTATGAAATTTTTTATCTATTATATACTTTAACTGACTTGTCTAGTCATTTCATGAAATACCCAGTTATTCTATGAAATAACTGAATTATACACTTTACGGTTACATATATATGAAAAAACGGGGAAAAACAGCTTTTAATTATATTTTATTTGTTTAAGCCAAAAATTAAATCAAAACTATTTTAATGCATTTAATAAATTAAACTTATAAATATAAAGAGAATTTATATTTGAATATGTCTTATGATACTTATTTGTATATAAAAACATTCAAAGCGGCGCGTAATAATTTCGAAGACGACAAAAGAAATTTCTAATTGAAAAAAGAAAGAAAGGAGAAAGAATAAAAATCTGTCTTCATGTTTGAATGATTTAATAAATTAATGTAAGTTAATTTTTAATGAAAAGCAATTAAAAGAATTTATTTATTTATTATTTATTTAATTTTAATTTATTTTTATTATTATTATTATTATTATTATTATTATTATTTTACAAAACAGACTAATATAAAATCACACAGATATATAATATTAAAAACACATTTTTTATATTTATTTTTATAATGTACCAATTATGCAAGAATATTTTTTTGATTAAACACAAATGTTATAACTACAATATATATTATTACAAAAATAGCTTTAAAATATATTAATGATGATATTGCATTAAAATACTACATTTAAATATCATGATTTATTATCAAGGAATGTATTTAAAATTAATAAAATCAAATGAAGCCGTCCCAGACACACGTTATTATTTTTAAATGACGATGTTACGATACAACTAAGAATCTATTAAATTATTATTATCAAATTTCTTTTTCTAAAATAAAATGACAAAATGAATTTTTAAGAGATTTTATGTAAAAACGTTAATATAAAAATAAAAAGTTATAATTTTTTAAATACATCAAAGAAATCAGTTTTATATTATATATATATATATATATATATATGAAAAGTTTTTTAAACATATTATAGGGGAAAAATGAAAAATCCAAAGTGTCAAAAGTAGTATAAATCACGTTAAGAAAGTAAAGAAATGCTAACAAAATCCAGGAAAAAATAATGAATCTATACATATTATAATAATTCATTGTTATAATGATCAAACAACACACACACACATACATATATATATATATATATATACACACACACACACAGAGAGAGAGGGGGGGGGGAGAAATATTCCCGTAATATAACGCCTATTTAACTGAAACGTTACGTTATATATATAAAATAAATACATGACTTAAAATATATTTTTAGTATAGATTTTTAACATTCACTTTTTACTTTCCGAAGGAAGGAAAGTATTGTAATCATGACAAAAGTTCGAATGAGCTGGAAATTAGTACGTAAGTTATAGGTCACAGTAGCACGAACCCTATTGGTTTTGTAAATCTAGTGTTTATTGTTTTTTTACAGGGGCACAAAGAAAAATTCTTTATCATTTTGGGCTATGGGCTGAAAATTTATATATATATTATAGGTCACTGTCGCACGTAGTGTGTAGATTTTGATGAATCTATCATTTATGGATTTTTACAGAGATACAAAGAAAAAATCGACTTTTTTTTCTCTTCTTTCTAACTTTACGCTGCATTGACCAATTTGGGATTATCTTTAAAAGTGCTTTTAAAGAAAAAATGCATTTCTCACTCATACCTTTGATTAACTAATAAGAAATAATTTACAACAATCAACAACTACGCAACTAATTAAAGTTACGTAGAATCCAATTTGGTCTTAGTACGAAAAATTATCGATTTTTCTATTAGTGATATTCCATTAAGTGTATAGTTGTGAGTACATTACGAACTTATTTCCTTATCAGTTTGAATATCATGTTTAATATTTAAGCATTCAGATTATTATTATTATTATTGTTATTTTGTAAAAGTAACTATGAAAGAAATTTACAAACATCTATTTTTGAATCGAAATAAAATTTGCACAATACTATAAAAAATAAATTATCGTTTAGTTTAAAAAAGAAACAAAAACTAAGGGAATGTAGTACGTTTTATAGGAAGATTTTACTGTCTTAAATATGGATTAGTGATGCATTAATAATAGAAAACTAAACCAATATTAATAATAATTGAAATATCAAATGTTTTTAGGGCAACATAAAATATTACTTTAAAAAAAAAAAAAACTAATAGCCAATTACAAAATAATAATAATAAAAAAAACTTTTTCTTTACTGTCCGTTTCGATACTGATTATCATTAATTTTCTCAAAAAAAAAAAAAAAAAAATGATTTTGATGAAATTCTGGCAAAAGCAAAATTTAGTTTAGTACGGAGGACTATTAGTTTTTTTTTTTTTTTTTTTTTTTTTTTCAAATTATGACATTGTTTTCAAATTATTCAATTATATTTTCGATAAATTTTCGATTTCGATAAATGTCCAACTATCGTAAAACAGGTATCGTAAAAATCCGTAGATTGAGACTAATAGTCCTCCGTCCTAATAAGTAAAAAAAAAAGAGAATAAATAAATAAAGCATTTAAATCTTTATTAAAAAAAAAAAAAATACTAAAGCTATTCAAAAATTGTGCAAAATATACATATATATAGCATTTGAGTTAAAATGTGTAACAATTTTAAAAATCAAATTAAAATTATTTTTGACGAAAAAATATAAATAATGGACAGTTACAAAATGGGATTGAAGGAATATTAACTTAAATATCCAATAGTAATGTTTTACCTAGTTCATTTTTTTTATGAAAGTGTGCTTTTTTTTTTTTTTTTAAGTAATTTTGATTGGCTTAAAAGGTGATTAAAAAAAGAAAAGAAAATGCAATTAATAACTAATACGAATAATTCCGTACAGTTAAGGCTGCTCACTCCCTCTTACGATTTCCCAGTCTCTAGTCGCCAAATCCCATGTAAGTCTATGGCGAAATTTGTTTATAAAATTGCTCATTAAATAATTGATATTTTTAAATTCCGTTTTCACATTCACAAAACTCACAACCGTTAACTGAGTACCCGTTTTCCAAAAATTGAATTTTTTTAATTTTAATATTTCATTTTACAGTTGAAAAATGAGAAAAATGCATTTAGTGAAAATTCGCATTTTTAAACTCAAAATTCAAATAAAAATTTTTTTAAAAATAAATTTTTGGAAAATGAGTACTCATTTAACGGTTGCGTATTTTTAGAATATGAAAACGGAATTTGAATATAACAATTAGGTAATGTGTAATTCTATAAACAAATTTCACCATAGAATAACATGGGCTTTCGATGACCTTGACGATCCATGATGCACCCCCTTAAGCTGCAATCATATTTGGCGCCTGATATGAAAAACTGCGACCACTTTTCAACTCATTACTCACTGAATCGTATTCAATTTGAGATCTTTACCCGTTTTTGATATCTAACAAAAGCCACTATAATAAATGAGCCCGCAAACAGACTTCTGGACTGGCCATTTTTAAATCAATAAAATTTATAATTGAAAATTGTATATTTTGGAACTACAAATAAAAATGAGAATAAACGTAAAATTGGTTAAATCTGTTTATTCAGAAATTAGGCATAAGTAGACAAATATAATATAACAATAACAATAATACATGTCATCGAACTGCATCGAATTGAAATTAAATTTGAATTTTTTAGGGAAAGAAAACAAATGAACTATTAAGAAAATAGATTCGGGGAATATCTGTTTAATTTCCCCAAAAGAAAGGGAAATATTCCAGAGAGAAGAGAAATGCGTTGCTTTTTCATATATTGCTTTAACTAGACAGATAAAAAAAAAAAAAAAAAAATCTTTTTTTAACAATTTTTATTTTAATGGCGTAGTATTTTATGCTTTGAGGGGGGGAAAATCCCATGTCGGATATCGAATTAAAATAAAAACAGAAAATGGGAAATATAAAATTTCCACGAACTCCTTCAGTTTATAAAACATAAGCAGGCGAAAGATAATGTATGAAATAGTGTTGAAAATATTACTTATTAAAGTTAAATAACTTTCTCATTTCCAAGAATATCACGTTCCTTCTTTTCTATAATACTTTTTTTTTTTTTTTTTATCATTTGATTTTTTTACAACTAACAATTAAAAGAAACAGAAAAATACGAAAGGATTACGTGTAAATAACGCAAATTACAAAATAAAAAAATTATGGCAACTATTATAGTGACAAATAAGGTTATTTTTTCGGGCAAAGTCTGACTTGAAAATTATTTATTTTACCTTTTTTATCATGAAACGAAAGTGGTCTAAAACTCTAAATTACAAAATGAACAAACTTTAAGAAACACAACAGCGCAATTAAAAGGGGGAAAAAAATCATCAAAAATAAAAGCATATTGTATTCCATAAATGTCTTCTTTTTTACTTTTCTAAACATACATATATTAAGAAGATATTAAAATCATCGCAAAAATTAGACATTGAGATTTTGGTGTTTCTATATGTTTTGAGGTCCTCTGAGTTCGTTTTTTCTATTTTTACGATGATGTATGTATGCGTGTGCGTGAACACTTAGTTCGAATGAGCTGAAAGTTGGTACGTATGTTATAAGTCAACTGTATAGATTTTGGTAAATCTAGCTTTTATAAAAATTTCTTTCTTTTCCTTTTTTTTTTAATAGGGACACAAAGAAATTTTTTTTTTTATCATGATTACCTAGGGGCTCAAATTATTTAAAATGCGATAGCGTCTAAATGCCTTATTCAATTGAGCTTTAAAGCTGCCTTATTCAATTGAGCTATATGTTATAGGTCACCGTCGCACAAACTGTGTAGATTTTGTTGAATCTAGCACTTATAGATTTTGACTGGGTCACAACGAAAAATTCTTTATCATTTTGAAGTATGGCTCAAATTATATGAAACGCAATAGCGTTAAACTAAACAACATGCTATAAAGAGAAAAATACTCAAACACCCTATTATAACTTTCTCTTTTGTTTATTTAACGACTTCTCTTACTGTACCGTATTTAAAATACCCGTTAATTACTTAATGTTCGGACAATCGAGTGGAGTCACTCAATATTATCTTTATATTTCAGTAATATCTTAATGAAGATTTACCATATTGATATATATATATATAGTTGCCATCTTTTTCGATTTTCGTGGGCGATACATTACCACAAATTCAAAATAAAAACTTCAGTAATAGTTTTCTACTAATTGGATACGGTTAATTGTATTAGAAAACATCATTATAAATACTGGTTGTTGTTTAAAAAATAGCTTAAAAGTTGACAACTATGATACATACACTGGTTCTCATAATTATAAGGACACTCGTTTTTCTATATTAACTAAACACTGAACACTATTATTTAAACAAATATATTTTTTATTAATTTGAATTTCATTAATAGATTATATTTAAAAAGTTTTATCGTTTTTCTATCTTAAAACAATTTAAATACGGTCAAAAAGATGTTTTTTCAGGTGTTCACAATTATAAGGACAGCTCGAATCTTATTAATTTTTTTTTCAGTTATTCTTTAAATTAATATATTATGGGGTCTCTTTTTAGGGTGAAACAGTCAGACATTCTCTCTGGCATATATACAATACCAACAATGAAATTAAAAATTAGATGTATTACGTATAAAGTTATTGTTACAATTACCATTTAATTAAAAGTCACTGATTAGTAAAAACATGTTAAAGTACTTACGCAGAAGAGAAATGACGTATATATCACTTAGCCTAAACAATGAGATAGTTTTCAGAACCATTAATCCAGTAAATATATATATATATATATATATATATATATACATTATTTTTACAATATTCACTTTCAATACCATTTCATACAGCATAGATGATATTCTCAATACATTTAAACTATTTAAAATTGCTTTCCACTTGCATGCACTTTTCTAATATGATAAGTTAAGGATTTTTTAACTTTTAGGCCACAGGAAAGGTAATAATACAGAAGTTTCTTTTTTCAAACTATTTCTTTTTTCTCTAGAAGTACAGCAAAAATGTAAGTCTCGTGGAAAAAAATATTATTACCCCCCACAAAATCTAACAAAAATCTGAGAATTCCACGTTTAAAATTTGCGGATATTCTCTTGATGTTCATAATAATAGAAAAAATGACTAAATTCATTCTGCCTTCAGTAGAAACAGCTCCCCCAGAGCACCATAGATCCACCTTTAAAATGCCCGATTGATATCTGTCTTTAAAAAATCTGCTCTGTCTTTTGATATATTCAGATCGTGCCAGTAACTGTTAAAACCATTTGGTTAATCAAGAATAAAAAGTTTTTCATCCGAAAATGCAACATTTTACCATTTAATATTGTCTTTATTCAACTTTAAATGCTTATTGATTATTGCAGGTTTTTTTATTCATTTTAACATATTATTAATTATTTTAAACATGCATAAATGTGAGTCTAACCTTTCGTTAAAAATTACGAGCAAATTCAGCAGCAGTCATTATGAGTAGAACAGTAAGAGGAATTATGAGTCTTCGATCTCTGTCAAACAACTCTGATTTTGCATCAGATCTCTCTCCTATCGAACCAGCGGTTCAACGTTTGATCACATTTCCTTCAGCAATTTTAGATCTTTGAATTTCATTAGAAATTCGGCGGAATGAAATTATCCTTCCACTTAAAAAACGCATTCATCATACTTCATGACATGAACGTTCTTCTTTTCGAGGAATTATCAGTAATATCCGTCCAAGAAAAATTGAAGGCTTATATATGAATTAATCTAGCCCAGTAGCTAACGAATTCGCATGTCAACTGTAATTTATCCGCTAGTAAGTTAAATAAAAAAAAAAAAAAAAATTAATTGTCCCTATAATTACGAACATCTAAACACGTGGAGAAAAAAACATTTTTCACTATTTTTTAATAATTTTGTTTCATATTGAAAAAAATATAACAGATTTGGTTTTTAGAATGCTAGATATATTAAATGCACTTAGTATAATCTTGTTCACAATTATTTTTACATTAGTTATTTCAAAACATAAAGTGTCCTTATAAATATGAGAAGGAGTGTATGTATATGCATTTTAAAACTATATTCCACACAATTGTTTTAAAACTTTGTAACATATATTTTTTCGCAACTTTGTTTTATTCATACATATCAGTGAAAAAGAGTTCACAACATTTTATTTGATAGTCACTTTAATATTTAAATGATAATGCGAAACTTTGGGCTTGTTCATGCTTTGGCGATTTGGCTCAGTATGTCAGTATACACTTTGTGAATATGATTTGGTTTCTTTACGTGCAACTTAGTAACACCAATGTATCTAATATGTCTGTGAAATATTTCTCTTTTTGGAGATCTAGGTCTGTCTTCTTTCTTTAAGGATGCCACTCAAAAAATTTCAAAAAAGAGGAAATCACGCGTGAGAGGAAATTTCCCATATTTTTTATATATTTATATGCGACATCCGTAAATTAATATAAAATAAAAACAGTTAATATATAAAGTATAATAATCTATAAAATATAATTTCAATATAATAAATTTAAAAATAATTACTTTACAGTCAAAATGTTTTAATATTTTAAGCAATATAAAAGAATAGTGCTTTATCACAAATAAAAATTATTTAAAAGTTTCTAAATGAACCATAGTCTTATAAATGTTTGATCATTCAAAGTCCGTATATATATAGTAATCAATAATATTAATTTAACATAATTTGAAACAAAATAATTACACAGATAAGGAAATACTTCTACTTCTTTATAAGTTCTAGAATACTAAAACAGTTCACTATTTAGAAATTACATATTTTTATAGATTTATTTATATGTACAAATTAAAACACTTTAAAATCTCTTCACCTGCGTCGCTTTCCTCTCAACCTAGTGACCCTAGACAGCTGCCTTATCTGATTATCCGGAAATCTGCAATTATTATCTAAAAGGCGGATAGTTCATGCATAGACGTTGTCCCTTATCAATATCTACTATCTACTGAAACTTACATCCGATTCCTGTTTTGTATCTAAAGGATCATTCAGGTATAAATCACAACATACTGCTACGTGTTTTTCCAATTTGAGGTGTTTGCCTAGAAAGTTTTTATTCTTCAACATATAGAGGTTTATATTGAACAATTGGATGACTGGTGCCGTTACAAGGTTAAAAATAAAATCCAACTTTTCACCAGAAAAATAGTTCCAATTTAAGCTGCAAGCAGAATTTTGGTGTAATGTTTCCCCATAGTGAATTCTATTGAAACGGTAAAAGTTAACACCAAAATACAGTTTGAAGCTAAAAATGAGTGAGAAATAGTAAACAATTCTACTTCTTTGTGGGTTCTAGAATATCATAAAGTAAGTTTAAAATTAATATTGACATTTTTGTTGTGGATGGATAAATATTAAAAAATAAACGGCTTCCCACCGAATGTTTGATCGACGATGGTTAGAGATGGGGGGGGGGGGGAAGGGGGGAGGAGGAAGCAGGACAAAAAAAAAATTTACATGAGTGAGAAATATTGAATAATTCTGTTCTTTTATATGTTATAGAATCTGATAAAGCACGTTTAAAATGAATATTGTCATTTATATTTTGGATGGAGAAAGATTGAGAACCTAAAGTCTTTCGTGGAGCGTTTGAATACTGATCGTTATAAGAGTTTGATTAAAAAAAAAATAAAAAGGCGGAATTAACGGAAATCACATAAAAGCGGAAAATCGCAGATCCGCGGAAGAATCTCATGCCTGATTATAGGTCTCAAAGCTGTGAAATGTGTAACACATTACTGATTTCAAATGTTGTTTTTAAAATTGATGAACTGATGAAATTAAAATTCTCGACTCTTTTGATGTAAAATGACATACACAAGTATTTTAACTATTTCGAAGTTTTGTTATACAGATTTCAATTGAAATGATACAGAGGAAAGGGGGAGACAGTGGGAGAATAGGTATTTTCCCTATGGTTTCAACAATCAAAATTTTGACAATTATGCCATGGTTTAATCAACATGTGTGGCAACGCTGTGGAAACTAGTCACTGTTACCTTTCAGCTTGTAGAGAAGTTGCAGCCATTTTTTTTTTTTTTTTTTTTTTTTTTTCCCCATTACTATCACTGTTGGAAAAATCAGGCAAGTTTTACATTTTTAGATTTGAACACTAAATTATTATTCAATAATGAATATCCAATATCATTGCATTTATTTGAAGCTTAGATTTTCTTAATTACATGTATGTAATGTTCTTTACTCTATTATCAAATTTTGTGTAACATTTGGTGTAACATTTTGACTTTTGATTTAAAAGTACTTCTTGGGAGTGCAGTGGGATGTGTTGTTGGGGGATACAGTGGGAGATGTAACTATATTTTAGAATATAAGGATTTAAAATTCAATGTACTCATGTAAACTGATTTTAATGAGTTTTTGTTTAAATAAAATATTTTCAATGTCATTTAGATGACATCTAAAACATGCATTTAACAGTATATTAACCAGCTGAATACTGTTATATGACTGTTAATGATTTGTCATCTTTTTTATCTATTTTTAATATTTTTGTGAGGCATATGAAAAGACTTTTGCCAGGATACAATTTTACTTTGAATGATGAAACATCATATTCAGCTGTCTTTGCCATTCTTGAAATAAAATTACCAAAATCTATGACTTGTGGGGAGACAAAAAGGGGCAGTGGGCACAATTATCATTTCCAGTAGACTTACATTATAATTCCATAATAAAATAAACTTTTGAAAGCATTTTGTAACCCTTTATTATTTAATTTTGTTACCCTTTATTATTTTTCCATTTATCAAACATTATTTTGCAAAGGATTTTTCAACTCTTAAACGTGTTTCATTATTATAACTATTTTTAAGTCTTGTCATTTAAAAATTGCTTTCATATATTCTGTGTTCAGTATCTGGCCTTGTATTTAACAATAATAATAATGTGTTGTCATAATACATTTCATTCCTTTATGTAACTTGAAAATAAAAAAGAAAGAATGTTTAAAAAGGCTAACATATTCAGATTTAGAATCTAAGGAAATACTTTCGATTTTTCAATATTTTGGTTAGATTGAAATTTTGAGATGATTAGAACATATTAAAAATGCTTATAAGTAGAAAAAAAAAAAAAAAAATATATATATATATATATATATATGGTTTGTGTTACTGTTTAATCTAATTTCCTTTTTTACTTTGTTTTGATGCAAGATAGAAACTTGAGTTGTATATTGCTTGAATTAACTATATAGCTTTCCGAAATCTTGCATAATGCTGAAAGAGATGCAAGTTTCCTGATGAGTGAACATTTCTGGTTTTCAGCACTTAAAATTCTATTTTTCATTTCATGAATTCTCTTTTCTTTTAACAGATCCTTTTGGTTAATTTATCTCTTTCCATTTCTGTTATTTGATGAATGTTTCTATTGGATTAATGGATTATGCAAATTATCTCATCGTTAGGCTTATGTGTTATGTTTGTGTCATTTCTCTTCTGCGTAAGTACTTTAACATGTTTTTACTACTCAGTGTACTTAAATTAAATTATCATCGTGACAATAATTTTATTCGAAATACATCTCATTTAAAATTTCATATGTTGGTCTTTTCATCTATCTTTCATTTGCTGAGTGTTGCAAAGGAATTATATATATATATATATATATATATATATATATATATATATATATATATATATATTATTGGAATTACAACTTATCAGTTCTTGACTAGCATGTACTACTTCAATTACAAATCTGCGCGAAAGCGGAACGCAAATAAGCTAGAAGTATCTACCAAGGAAGAGGGTGCCCATGGCACATGTGGATGGGAGTTAGCCGTAGTCACGAATTTCTTGGGGTGCTAACTGCCTGGTAGTGCTTTCTAAAATCAAAATTGTTTAAAACAACACATCGAGCTGAGGATGCTGCAGGTGCCACTGAATACGAGTTTGTTACGGTCAGAATTTTCAGTAGTCCGTTGAAGGCGGCTAGTACGATATAAACTAGGCTGAAATGTATTAAAAGCGAAATTTAGTTTTTCTTTTATATTTAAACTTACTTAATAATTGATACATTTAAGTTTCAAGTTTCAATCACCTCGTACATATCGTAAGTAAAAATATTAAGGAAATTTATACTTCAAGGAAATTATTTGACCTATAATTTAAAAATTGTATTAAATTACATAATTATATAAAGCGGAGCATCATTTTTAATTTACAAATTTTAGCAAACAGAATAAAGGCGGCATATTCTGATAATAAAGACGAAGAACATGTAACAACTATCCTAGGGGAGAGGAAGAGAAACTTTATTTTTGAAAAAATGTTAGAAAAAGTAGAAAAATACAAATTCTGATTTTTAAAATTCTTTTGAAGAACTTTCTAACAAAATTCATCTTTAATTAGAACTAGTTAATTTTTTTAGAACATAGCAATTATGTTTAATTAATAAAATTGAGTATTTGAAACTTTTGAAAAAAAAAATTGCAAAATGACGATAATTAATGAAACTCAATAACTTCAAAATGCCCTAAAAAGCGGAAAAAGATTGTTCATATTTCAGAGAAAAAAGTAAAAAGAATGATGGTGATTTTTTCCCTTTTCTTTTAACTTTCATTTAACGTCATAGATTTTTCAGAAAACAATTAGTTCATAAAAAGATTTAAATTTAATTTAACCTCGTTTTATTTTATTTTTTATATTTTTTTTCTTTAATAATTTATTTAGAAACGAATGTAATCGCTTTTTTGAATGCTTGTTTTTAAGATTTAGAATGAAAAAATCAATTACTCGATGCTCTTTTCTATGCAATTTAATTCTGTTTTTATAAAAAATCAAATGAATTTACTTTTAAGTAAAGTTCCAAACTATTTTTCATTCGTACATATATAAAAACTTTAAACATTATGTTTCGAACTAAAATTTTTACAAACTGTTTAAAAATATTTCTATATGCTCTATTTGGTATAATAACCAATGATCACTAGAGTTAATTCTTGTTAGGGTAAAATCAAGTGAAATTTTAATCCAAAGAATATTCTGCATAAATCTATAAGGTTTTAAATCATAAGGGGGTCATATACACATTAAAGAAGTACCTAATGCTTAAAACTTCAATATAAATCTTATATGTTTATCGCAAGTTATAATTTCACATGTAAATAAAAAAGAAGGAAATAAAAATTTGTAACAATTTAACATAAATAGTTCTGAGACAAAAATTATTTTTAAGCAAACAAATTAATGTTAAAGAAAACAGTCAATTATTTAGATATAACTACAATAATTTATATATTTAATTATTTTCGCGTAACACTTAAAAGACATTAAACTGATATTATAATTAAAAATGAGTGTACTGCGACATTATTGCACAGTAATGATAAAATGTGGATAATTGTGTCTCAAATATTTGTAATGTTCATACACATGTTATATAAGCAACAGATATAAATATCGTATTTTTGTTGAGAGAGAAATATCTTTAATTGTTATACGTTTTTTTAAATACACGTTTAAAATATCATCTTGAAATAAATATTAAAAAATATTACATAAATGTATATATATATATTTTTTTCAATAAATCAGACAATATATATGCCAAGATTTTGAACGTAAATTTTTAAATACATATTTCACAGGAGCGTTTTTTTTTTTTTTTTTTTTTTTTTTTTTTGGGGGGGGGGGAAGGGGGTCATATCTACCACTTCTTAAGTGCACAGACTGCATTGCCTAATTACAACTGTATATTGACGGGGGTGTGATACATATATATATATATATTTAAACACAATTTTATAGGTGAGTACGTGTATGTTTTAATGCGTATGTATGCACAAATATTTTTTAAGTTGTAAAATTATTAAATTCTAAAACCAATTAGGTATATTAAAAGCACATTAAATCAATAAATTTATTTATATAAATATTCGTAATTTAAATTTTCATATGGTACCTCGGTCCTCCAAATTAATAAAAAGTTCTTCATACACTATCATGTAAAACAAAAAACATTCCGTTGTTACACGATTAAAATTCCCGACTTAATTTGGAGTATTTTTGCTTAATTTGGAGTAATTTGTATAATTTAAGTTGGAATAATTTTTGTATTGAAAAGTGTGGATCATACGCAAATATCTTGAGATACAAATATTCTCAGTCCATTTGAATAATTTTTATAGTAATATATATTTTTATAGTAATATATATTTTTATTAATCCCGTTTTCAGAAGCATCTAATATTCTCTAACAAATGCAATTTTAATTTTTTAATGTGATGAAAGAATTTTCATCATTTCGCTGTTTAAAAAGGAAGTTATAATTTCCGATTGAATTCAAGAAGTAATTAAATACTATTAACAATAATAATAATAATAATAATAAATTATTATAGCACTGATCTTTAAGATAATCGGGCGGGAAAAAAAATGTTATAAAACCGCATCCAAAAGACACCAAAAATGAAGATTAAACAAAAACGTACATTTTTGAAAGAAAATTGCAGCCACTTTTTCTTAAGTATTAAATAACGTGCATCCTGCTGACACGAAGTTTTTATATCTAAAGGAGCAATAATTTTCGATTGAAACAGACAGAGAAAAATGAGACAGACATTTTTGTTTCTTCGATTTTACAGTGATTTCTTTTCTTTTTTCCCTGAAGTGTATCTTTTTAGATGTTACAATTCTTCTTTTAAAGCACAAATAGTTAAAGCAAATAATCGAGACTCAAATATGATTTACTATGTCTTGGTAGCATGCAAAATCTATCTATAAAATGTTTAATTGCATTTAACTTTTTTTACTTTCTTCTATAGGTATATAATAAAGTATTGGATTCGTGAACATTTTCGAACACCAGTTTTCGATGGGTTTACACGTTTTGAGATGTCCTGAACACGATTCGACTGTTTTTAGAAAATGTCTGTCTGCCTGTGTGTGTGTGTGTGTATCACAAATTTTCTGGACGCTGTATCTCACAAACCAATGAAAAAAATTTAACCAAACTTGGTATTTAGTTGGACCCTGGCATAAACTGGTGCTGATTAGATTTCAAGATCATTCGTTCAAGAGGTGGTGTTGTGATCCTACTTTTTCTAAGTTTTTAACATGGCAGTATAGAACAAAATTTCGTATAAATGTACATAATGAGAGTTATTTTTAAAGCGTGATTTTAAAATTAATATGAATTATTGATAATAGTAGTAGTAAACTAGGGAAAAAAAGTTTGTGCATGTAGAAGCATCGCTTCCCTCCCTTGGGGGGGGGGGGGGGGGGGGTGACTCGAGCGGGTGTAAATTTTCAATATGGATAACTTTCGAAAGATCTCGTCAATTCCTTTAAAACGAATATTTTAACTAGTGAACAATAGATCTGTGATAATTTAAAACAAAGTTATCGATTTTCTTTTTCATTTTTTTTTTTTTTTTTTTTTTTTTTTCAAAAAAAAAAAAAAAAAATTGTATTTTTTTTTTTTTTATATTGGCAAAAAATTGACTTTCTTTCAGCATTTAGTAATATAATTCTGTCAGATAAAAATCATCTGCATTTAATGTCCAATTTTGAAATTATATTCATATTTTAATTAATTCTAAAATATCTAATCAAAACTTCGTTACAAATAAGGCACCAAATGAAAGGTACCACGTTTGTAGTGAAATAACCTTACGTACCTTATTTGTAACCTTATTTATTTTAACTAATTTGATAAATATGACGTCACAATCAACTGTTTGTTTATATCAGATAAGTACATTATCATGATTGCAATAAAATGATGTAATAACTATTAGCCCATAATTTTTATGATTGAATTTTACATTACATTTTTATTTTATCCTCAATGGGTATTTTAGAATTGCAATGGTAGTTATAAACTTTCGTTGAAATCTTTTTACGTATTGAGATTAAGGGAAAAGTATAAAAACAATAAATGTTCAGTTTTGAAAGATCTTCCTAATGATGTAACATTTGTGTAGATTAATAAAAAAAATAAATAAATAAAAATAAAAATACATAGCATTTCTAAGAAAGAAAAAAAAAAAAAAAAAAAAGCTATCAAAAGTCTATGTTTTGCAGCGGTCTAACCGGAATTGTTCCTGACAGAAGATGGTCATTATTATTATTAATTAATTTTAAAAACGAAATAGTTATTTATTAAGCCTTAAAAACAAAATCTAGAATATTGCTGAAATAAATTCATTAAATTGAAAGCATTTCTGCTTAGAGGTATTCGTTATTGTTATTATATTTAGCTGTGTTTGAAAAATATTAATCAAATGGGAATAAATAAATTAAGAAGAAAAAAATTGTCTATTTCTTCATAAATTTATGAGATAGAATGAGAGGTTCAAATCAAAACTGAAATTGAAGATACAATTTTTCGCAAATAAACACGAAACTTACAAATTGTTTCTTTTACGTTTTCTAAATCAGATAACCGTTAACCATGAAGCTCTCCAAGTTGTGTTTAAGTAGTGTGACGAATCATTTCCGTAAGGGTAAAGTTAAAACTTTCCCACAGTGAAATCCAATACAAATCATTGTTTATTTTATTTCGAATTATTGTTTTTGAGCCAAAGAAAAATGCTGAATATTATTTTGTTAACTTTGGTTTTGTTGAGGTAGATGAGGAAATTTAACGCCATCTCGTGAAACAGATAAATAGACTTAAGAAACAGATAAATAGACTTCACTCACCGCCGCCGGAAGCCGAAACTAATGTTATTCTATGGGAAATTTTTCTTTACAAATAACGCATTAACTGATACATATTTTTAAATTCTGTTTTCACATTCTGAAAGTTCCCAGCTGTTAAATTGACGCACCTTTTCTAAAATATTATTTTTTTAATTTTTTATATTTTATTTTGAAGCTGCAAAATACGAATTTTCAATATGTGAAATTTTTTCATTTTGCAATTTCGAAATAAAATATTAAAAATTAAAAAATTACATTTTTAAAAAAGGTCCGTCAATTTAACAGTTGGGAATTTTCTGAATGTGAAAACAGAATTTAAAAATATGTATTAGTTAATAAGTTATTTGTAAAGAAAATTTCCCCATTGAATAACATTGGCTCGGGCTTCCGGTGACGGTGAGTGAAGAGGGCCGTTAATGAAGTCATTTAAAAAGAAAGCAATAGGGGGGGGGGGGGAAGTCATACAAACTGGACGACGAGTTTAATTTATACACATTTAATTTAAGCATAATATAAAAAACAAAGGAAGAAAAGAGTAGAATTTTTTTTTTTTTTTTTATTGGAGGTATTTTCAGCCACACAATCATTTGTAGTTTAAAGAAACCATCCATCCGGTAAACAATCAGACGATTTTATAAGAACGACGAAAGGGAAATATGCATCATTAACAGCAATCCACTAACAATGATTAAACAGAAAATTAAAGAAAAAGACCTGTTCTGTAAAATCTATTAGTATACAATTCTCAAATACTAAACATGTATAAACTTCAATTATTATTTTTTTTTTCTTCCGAAAAGGAATAAAATGTGAATGAACTCGAGTGTCAAATTAGTGTAAAGATATTTCTTTTTACAGTGAATTTTCCATACAATCATATAACTAAAATATTTTATAAAATTTTCAACATATTTTTGTGTTAAAATATATAACTTTTTTTTTTAAAAAAAATAGTAGGTCGTTTAATTTGCTTTTCAAACTAAGCTTGTATCTTCGCTTTTCTTGGGGGTGGGGGTGGGGGTGGGGGTGGGGGTGGGGGTGGAAATGTGTGCACAGAACATTTTCGATTGTGCGACACTGAATTATATGGTACAGAGTTTAAGAGACAACCCCACAGTACATTTGCTTTAAATTGGTTACATATTAAAACTAATGATTTAATTTATTCATCCGGTGGGCATAAGGGTAATACGGTAAATCACAACTCTAGTAATGCCACGTCATTAATTATTAACATTAATACTTTTACTTTAATTATTTTGGGAATTATTATTATTAAATATAATAATTATAAATAATTAATTATTATTTTATTATTTGGGTGGAAATGTGTACACAGAACATTTTCGATTGTGCGACACTGAATTATATGGTACAGAGTTTAAGAGACAACCTTACTTTTATTATTTTGGGAATTATTATTATTAATTATAATAATTATAAATAATTAATTATTATTTTATTATTTGGGTGGAAATGTGTACACAGTACATTTTCGATTGTGCGACACTGAATTATATGGTACAGGGTTTAACAGACAACCGCACAGTACAAATTTGCTTTACATTGGTTACATATTGAAACTAATGATTTAATTTATTCATCCGGTGGGTATAATGGTAATGCCATAAATCGAAATAACAACTCTACTAATGCCACTGCATTAATTATTAATATTAATATTTTTACTTTTATTATTTTTGTTATCTTAAAAAAATTTTTTTTTTTTAATGATACGAATTTATAAAAATTTATTCAAACTTTAAAAAGCTTTTAACACTATCTAGCACTTTGTAGTGAATTCATGCCATTAGTGCAATGGGCTCTTCCCACCGTCGTCTGCTCAATCACGTGATAGAGGAAAACGAATAATCGAATCTGAGAATCGAATTTAATTAAATATTGTTCTTAAGAACAAAAGTCGTACGATGTACGTCGTACGATGTTGCACTGTCAATGATTTAAGTACCAAAAATCAGAGTAATTTATCATGTTCTTCATGAACATCAATAACAAATGTAAACTAAATGATGATTGTAAATGTATACAGCAAACAAAAGATGATGAATAATGATACTAAATGGATTAAAAATGATGATGTATAAAAAATAACACAGATTAAATACGACTGATCAAAAATAAGAATAGAAAATATGTTATTTCAGCAATCGCTCTCGATAAACAAGACTTCGTCTGCTATTTGTTTTTCCTCTATCATGTGACCTCTGACGTCAGGTGGGAAGAGTCCATTATTAGTGACACTGATAAAGAATGATACAACGAAGGGATTTGCATGAATTATAGACTATTTCTACAAACCACCACGTAGTATAATTATTCAAGGGTGCTTTGCTTAAACGTGAAAACATAGAATTAGCTTTTTAAAATTTTATTTTGGAATTGAGTTTCTGTTTGTATATGGATTATCACTATCGGGTATGAAATTTTCTATAATCCAAGTATGAGATAATAAATATGATACTTAGTAAAACATAACAATGTTGATTCTAGTAATGTTTTCCTACACTTTTTTAGGAATATTTGAATATATATATCAATGCTGTGAATATTAATGATCAATACTTACATGTTTAAAGTGCTAATAATCGTTTAAATAAGATTTATTTAAACGTTAATGTTAACATTTTAAAGAATTATATAAATATATATATATCACAATTTATTATCAATTAATTATTTGGATATGTGTTGTTAGTAAAGTTGGGGAGAATTATTAAATTAAACTACAGAAATGTATTGATATAATTGTTGTTAACAAGATACAAAGGCAATTTATGATCTTTTTGAAGATTTAATTTATTTTCGTTATCAATGAATATATTGGGTTAAAATAAATAAATAAATAAATAAAAATAGAATTTCTAACTTCTAAACTTTTAAATTATTCATTTTAATTTATAATTGTTGCCAAAAAAATTTACGAGTTAATTTATTTATCGACATATAACAAAACAAATATATTTTCACGCGAATAATAATATAAATAATCTGGTGTGTCACACACATGACTTTCTCTTACCCTGAAATTTAATACTATAAATACAGGTTTGAGATTAAGAGGTAAGATAACGAGTACTGTTATGAAAACATGTTAAACAATTCAAATTAGGCTTCGAAAGAGTTTTATATGATAACTAGTTCTGTGTGAAGGGGGCAACGCACCTACATTTATATAGAATTTAATTCGGTTATTAAAAAATTATTCTGTTTTTAAAAATAATTTATTAAAATTATTATTTTAAAAAATTATCTTTTATGATAATACAGGCGATTTCCATATTAGAGAAGTAGTATAATACTAAATATCAAAAAAAAAAAAAAAAAAAAAAAAAGTTGAATTTATTCTCAATATTACATTTAAAAATATATATATATATCGTTAACTTTATTTTAAATTATCGCAGATCGATGGTTCAACCATTCGTTTTAAAGGTATTGGCGAGCTCTTTGAAAGATATCCATCATGAAAATTTACTCCTCTCGAGGGGGGACTTCCCCCAGGGGGGGGGGGGGAGGCGAGGCTCCTACATACACAAAAAAAAAAAAAAAATTCCCAGATGACTATCTCTATTACAAAAAAATATATATTCGTTACATTTGGTTTAGTGCAGTCTATAGATGTTAAACTCTACTTACCTGCAATTTCCCCCATAGACGTAATGTATTTGAATACTTTTGAGTGTCCCTGTACACGAACCATTTGCTTCATCTCAACAAAAAGCCAACTGAAGAGACATTGAATAAATGTTAACACATCCTGAATACACAGGCTATAAAATCCATTTTGCCATCCGAGAACTTTTACCCTCATTTTCATTTCACAGGCCGATTTTCGTAGTCTTTGATAAAATGTAAAATTAAACTTATTTCCAAAATACACAGTAAACTCCCGATAAGCCGTGGGCGCGGGAAAAGAGCAGAATCAGGAAAGCACAAGATCGAGAAAAATTGTTTTCTAAAGGACAAACAAATGACAAAACAAATGATATTTTCACTGTTTGTAGTATGTTTTACATACAATATAATTAAGTTTTTGAGTTAGAATATTTTTTTATCTGTTTGCTCTTCATTTTAACGCTTTTTTGTGGTTTATTCGAGGAATCTATCTCACTTAATTCCGCCGGTAATTGAGAGTTAACTGCATTAAAATTGCGAAAAAATTAGTTATTTGGTTATGAATTCAAATATATGTAAGACAGTTATAAAAAACGAAATAATAATAATAATAATAATAATAATAATAATAATAATAAATGTTCAATTAATAGGATTAAAAAATGTCTTGTATTTCTTATGCATAATATGCGTTAAATATATATATTTTATAATCCGGGCATAATTTTAGCTCAATAATGTTTTCGAAAGATTCTTTAACATAGAATCAGTGATGCTTTAGACATAATAAACTACCTTACGCACTAGAAAGAATAATTCTTCATTGAATTTCTGATCACATATTGTGCACCTGTTTGGTAAATTAAGGATGAAAATGAAAATCAAGGAGATGCATAGCAAAGGGTGATCTTTTGAGGGTCAGGAACATGAATTTTAATACGGAACGTTAAACGTAGATTGCGTAAAATGTAGACTTGGGAGAAATGATTTAGGGATGAAAAGAAGGGAAAAAAACGAGTTTACAGAAAATTTAGATATAAAAAACCGCATGAAAGTGCTATTAGCACTATGATATCCTGCAGCGTGTTTCCTCATCATAATCATGAAAAGACAAGAAACACCGGAAGATGGATAAAGATCAGATAAAAAGAGAAATGAAATGAGAAGGTTTTATATTATACTTTCTGTATTTATACGAGATGGAATGCAGTACTGGGTAGGACGGAGTCTAAGTAAATAGGAATCTAATATTTGTGCTTATACATCGTAATAGTCATTTTTTTTTTTTTTTTTTTAAAGAAAAAAAAAAGATTGAGCATGAATTAAATTGTTTACATACATTTCAGATACAAAATTGTAAATAAATATTTATTTAATATTCATGATACATAGGAACTGATAAACGCACTTAGAGACTTAGGGACTGACTAGGCCGTGAACTGGGAGCTGAAAAGTTGCTAGACTGAAAAAAAAAAAAAAAAAATCCGAGCTGAGGATTGGTAAAAATAAAAAAAAAATAAATACTGAATAATACCGAGAGCACATTAGAAGACATCTATTTCGCGTTTTTCAAACAAAATGTATTTTCCAGTCTTCTAAAATGCACACCCAAAAGAAAGGGGGAGGGGGGAATAATAACACAGGACTTTTTCAAGCGTTTTAAAACTTACTTTTACTTTAAATTGATGGAAGCAAAAATAAACTAAATTTGTAACTAATCACAAAAATTAAAAATAATTTGTATTTAAATTCCGGTCTTACATATAATATTTTGGTTTCATATATTTCATTTCGTATAACTTGATTAAAACTTCGCAAAATTACTTCAAACTTAAAAAAATGACCATGTTAAAGCTTCAGTTAATCACTAATCTTTTTATATCTTTAATTATTATTTTTTATATTTAACTAAATTAATTAGTACACAAATTTGTAATTAAGTTACTGATATTTCTTTAACTTTACAGTATAGACTGACGGATAACTATATATTTTTCCGAGGGGGACTTAAATCAGTATTATTTTTTTAGAAATACAAAAGAGAATCATTTAAATTATGTAATTAACATATTTGAAGACATGTAAATAGTTTCAAACATAAACATTTATAATTTTTATGCGAAATTTCCTTTCTGGTTAAAATTTACAGAAATGTATGGCAAAAAATTAAAAGACTAGTGATTTTAGACAATAGAGCTCGTCGATGTTTTTAAAAATATTATAAGAAAAAGATAACTTACCCCAGGTTCAGGGCATTGGTTGATACTTCCGGCTATATAATCCATATCTCTAGTTAACACACTTCCATTATAACACATGTGTATATTTTCAGTGAAACGCTGCTCAATCTCGGCCAGCGAGTAAATGCAAACAGCTGAATGTGCAGAAGGTTTAGTCGTGTGGTCTCGACTAGCAACAAAGACACCAATAAATATATCTGAACCCGGATCAACGTGCAAATCAGCAGCCAAATCACCTGCTGCCCGCACGATACTTGCGTCTTGCAGGAGATTGAAATCTGTGCCGTCTTCACCTAGGCATTGAAGTGTAACTTCGGTATAAGTATCATAGCCGACATCTGAGACACATACGCGAGATAGTCGTGTAATATAACCCCATTCTTCAAGAGCTCTTAAATGTGACTTGCGTTGTACCGTAGCATAATACACGTAATCACCAGAATGAAATCCGTATATGTAATTGACCAGATAATAATCGCGCAGGTGAAAACTAACATCAACACGCGCAATGGACGAGAAGGATTGCTCAATGATAGAGAAAATTTTGCTAGTTTCAAGGCTTCTGCTGCAAATTGCTGGCACAACGTCCCTATAAGGGCCAAGTCGGCTATTTGTAGTTGCTACGTAAAGAACCCGCGATGGCAATTGACCGGCGTAGCGTGCCGGCCCAATGAAGGCGTATGTAGATGAGTTTTCGTCATTAGCGGCCACTGGAACTGGCACTAAATCTTCATGGTTAGCAATATCTTGGAGAGAGTGCCGCCTGCATGAACCTTGATGAACGCTGCCGCATGCAATCAGCATGCTGGCTTCATTGTCTATGACTAGCACTTTGTTTACATTGTTCGCCGTTGATAATTGCTGGTCAGAACAGCCAGTCGGAAAACAGAAAATGCTGTCCTCGACAGGTCCTGTCCGTACATTGGATTCAACGTCCAGACTGGAATTAAACTGATACAGCCAATTTGTTGCGCCGACGTATACGCGGCCTGTTTGATAGTCCACAACAACATGCGTAAAATTAATAGAATCATTGTAAGTTCTGTATGAAGCTACCACTGAGCCTTCGTGTTGGGCATGACATATACTTGTGGCCCACGCTGCCAATAGCACAGAGTGAAAGACATTAACAAAGAAGGAGCGGTCACTACTTTGGCTGACCACTCGTTTTTTTCTTCTTTTTCCTATAGTGACATCACAGACGGAGTAGTTTAATGTTTCCTCGGCCTCCACCTCTGGATGTGGAGAAGTAAAGGGTGACATGGCAACTGGACCCGTTAGGATCTCAGCGTTCTTTTCAGTTCGGTGAGCAATTCCATTTCCATCGCAGCAATCACGTTACATTCCAGTTAGCTCATACCTGAAAATAAAGAATGAATTTTAGTAACAACTAAATTAATATAGTTTTCAAAATACAAAAAAAAAAAAAAAAAAAAAAAAAATACATGAATTTTATCACTGAAGCTAAACAAACGCATAAAAAGAGAGAGAAAACAGAAAAACAGCAAAGTACAATAACAATATATTTACAGAATGTAATTATTACTAACTATAGCATAATTACTGTAGCAAATAGCATATGTTATGTTATTTTATTCAGATAGTGACACCTATACTTTTGACACACATTTTAAAATTTTCAAATAATTAAAAAATGTATTTGGTTATTTTATCCTAAAGGACACTATAAATTGTTACAAAAGTAGATATCCCAATATATCTAGCTGTAACAAGTTACTGGTTTTAGAAATATTCGTATAATTCAGAATATTTACATTTACATAATAAAAAGCTTAAATAATAATAATAATAATAATAATAACAAAGACTTAAATTTTTAACACGTAAACACAATTTTCTAATTAATTTAAATGAACTTTGACACAACTGTTATACTGAATTAAACCTATTATAAAACACTTGAAACAAAAATTACTCCGTATGCCTAAACCGTATGCGAAATCTAGGTGAAATCTAATGAATTAGGTAGTTGAATTTATTCTTCTAACAGTTAATAGCATCAATTTAACTTGAAGATTTGAACAAAAACGGGAAATATGTTTAAATCATATTCTTTAATGATTTAAAAAAATTATTATAAATACATAAAAAAAATAAATAATAAATTGCAAACAATTACATTGCATGGCCAATTAAATTTGGTTGCTATGGAGTGACAGAGCCATTAGCCAATTTTAGATCGACTCGGGTATGTGTTGACATTTATTGAATGTCGTGAATTATGTTGTTTGACATTTATTGAAATATTCAGCGTAGTTTCCATGCAGAAAAAAATTATAACAGAGCCATCGTACCCAATGAAATTAATAAAATAAGTAATTGCTTTAATTCACCATTTTTTTACAATTACATGCAAAAGTGAAGAAGTATGCAATATAATAATAACAAGAAATCTTGTCTTCCAACGTAACTAAAAATTATCATACAGTAAAAATCGCTTTTAAAATGGCGGGCTTAAATCACTTTAGCTATTAAGATATAAGCTTAGATAGAAAGGTTCCTCATTATCCTGCTTTGTTCCACTAGCAACCGGTTTTGATGCAACAGTTTTCTACAAGTTGAGTTTTCTCTAGAAACTGATTCTAAAAACCTGCTAAATGATGAGCGTACTTATGTATAGATACATACTATATGTGTGAATGTTTAAGGAGGTACATCACAAATTGTCAAGGTTATCCAAAGCTCGTGTTATTCTATGGGTAAAACTGTTTATAGAATTACACATTATTTAATTGTTATTTTTAAATTCCGTTTTCACATTCTGAAAGTACACAACTGTTAAATGAGTACTCGTTTTCCAAAAATTTATTTTTTATAAAAATTTGAATTTTGAGTTTAAAAATGCTAAAAATTAACTAAGTGCATCTTTCTCATTTTTTTAAAGCTATAAAATGAAATATTAAAATTAAAAAATTCAATTTTTTGAAAAGGGGTATACTAATTTAACTGCTGTGAATTTCCTGAAAGTGCAAACATAATTTAAAAATATCAATTAGGTAAATAGTAATTCTATAAACAAATTTTGCCATAGAGATACATGGAATTTGGTGACTAGAGACGGAGAAGTCGTAAGCAGCCTTAAGCTTATAGTATAGATATAATATTTTGGTTAGATGCATCTAAAGAGAGATTGATATATCTTAATCACCAGAAAGATACATCAATTATAAAATAAAAAATAATTTCATTTTTATGAATAATAATAATAATAATAAGTGCTAAATTTTCTTTAAAACGGACAAGAGTTGATTAACACAAAGTTGTACGCGACTCGACGAACTTAGTCCCCGTATTTTGGAACCATCAAATATATATATATATATATATATATGTAATTAATACATAGTTAAGTAGATATATTTGATCAGATATGTATATATATATACATTTTTCTTAAGCTGAAGTAAAAAGTATCACTTAGAAAAATAAATAAATAAATAAATTTCATCTTTATAAATAGTTTTTGATGATATGTTTAATAAAAAATAAAGGAAGCGTTGAAAAATGGAGAATAAAATTTTCTCTTTCCTTACGAAAATTTTGAAAGATACCACCGAATCTGTATTTCGCTTCTTTCCATATTTAATGTTTTCGCTCGAAATAGTTAATGACTTCCAAGTTTTAAAAAACAAAAATTTTCAGGTATCAACTGAAAGTAAAAATTTACACCCACATACACACGTGTATATAATATAATAACATTGTACGCTCGAGGATAACTATTCTTCCTCCTACAAAAAAAAAAAAAAGAAGACTTTAGTAGTGATCATTTGGAATCTATCCAAAAAAGAATAACCTATAAAAAGACGGAGTTATCTTCGACATTTTGTGCTGCCGTGTGACAAAATTATTTTCTGTTGGATAACATAACTTGATTTTTAAATTTTTATGGCATCCGTGCTGAAGAAAACAAAGTGAAATAGATGTCTATATTTTTTCTTCGACTGGTTTTCTTTTATGCTTGGGATGACTTTTTTGTAATATATAAAATTTTGTAACTTTTCTTTACGGTGAAATAGTATATTTCTGAATAATGCGAGTTGTTTTTCATCAATTTTCGTTACCGAGTTTCGAAGGAAACTTAATGTTTATTTATTTATTTTATGCTTACTATTTGAAACAATATGTTGTTTCTTAAGTTGCTCATATTGGAATCAGATTCAACTATTTTTTTTTTTTTTTTTTTAACCTTTATTAATATAATAATAATAATATTTTTACGAAAAACTTATTGACTTTCTTGTTTGAGAAAGTAGTTCCGAAAGAAACAGGCAGGTTCTAGTCTATGAATGGTCTTTCTCCTGCGTAACTTCTCGAATCATTACAACCAATATTCTCGAAAACAGTTCAATAATACTGTTAATTCTTCAAATATTCTGAAAAGGGTCCAATGAACTTGTCATTCGTAAAGCAAAAGTCACTGTCACTATTCGACGAATGTTCTCGAACAGTCCAAGAAAAAAGTCACTTCCTGCCCCACAGGAGTAATAGAAATAACATCAAATGCTCCAGAGCAGAAATCTTCGCTATCTTATGAACGAAGTTCGCTCGCTTGGAACACAATCTCCAAAGTGCAATCGCTCAGAATAAGTCTCTGAACAACTCTGACTAAACATTCTCCAGCAGAAGTCGACCCACTCCTATTTATACCTATTGGTAAAGGGGCTTGGCAGAGTTTCTATCAAGAAATCCGTAGAAAGTTCGAGATCTAGGCTCCTGTGCGTCGGAAATCTTCGGAACTTCGGGAACCCTAAACTACTATTTTTCGCCGAAATTGGTCGTCAAGTCGCCAAATTCATCGTCAAAGCTGACCTTACTGAAAGTACGACTATACAAACTCACATATAGGTATTGGGTTGTCAAATGCCTCCAACTGATAATTAATAGGATTATTAAAAAAATTATTTTAATTGTCACGAGAGAAAAGTCGATTGAAATATGCATTTATAAATTATAATTACTAAAAATATTCAATTATATTACTAAAAATTAAATTAATTGTGACTGCATAAATTTAAATAAATTTCAGAATTGTTTTAAGTCAAATTGAAATGTAACATTCAAGTACCACACAGAATATACACTGCAGTAGATTTTGATTATTATTATTATTTTCATATTTAACCTATAGAAGCTAATCATAACTTTATATTAATATTTGTATAATATTATTCATAATAAGATATAAATATCAGATATTGAACTATTCAGCTTTAAGTATTAATTAAATTTTAATAGATTCCCATTCCTTAATAGATTCTTTTGTCTTGAATTTTTGTCTTTTGACAATAATTTAATCTTTTGTGTTTTGTTTGTGTGTGTGTGTGATTTTTTCTTGTTTCTTTTTTTAAACTCTCTATTCCTGTAAACAATGTTTCCCTAGAATTAAGAATGTTAATATTTTTTTACATTTATTTCTTGTTACTAAAAATACACACACATACACAAGAAAAAAAGGGGGGAGAGAGAGATCAATAACAATTACATAACTTGCAAAAAATAATTACAATTATTATTCGAATTCTTTTAAGAACTTTCGAATTTATATCATAGATTAAGGGCCCTTTTCACTCACCGCCGCCGGAAGCCGAAACTAATGCTATTCTATGGGAAATTTTTCTTTACAAATAACTTATTAACTAATACATATTTTTAAATTCTGTTTTCACATTCAGAAAATTCCCAACTGTTAAATTGACGGACCTTTTTTAAAAATGTATTTTTTTAATTTTTAATATTTTATTTCGAAATTGCAAAATGAAAAAAATTCACATATTGAAAATTCGTATTTTGCAGCTTCAAAATAAAATATAAAAAAATAAAAAAATAATTTTTTAGAAAAGGTGCGTCAATTTTACAGCCGGGAACTTTCAGAATGTGAAAACAGAATTTAAAAATATGTATTAGTTAATAAGTTATTTGTAAAGAAAAATTTCCCATAGAATAGCATTAGTTTCGGCTTCCGGCAGCGGTGAGTGAAGAGGGCCCTTAATGTGAAGGTAGAGAGATGCTTCAATATAATGTAAATGTCTGTATGGAATGTTAGACAGTTATAAATAAATTTGCCATATGAATAATTAAATAATAATAATAATAAACAGAGGGCATTTTATAACAGCTGCATAAAAAGATTGAACAAAAGCATATTAAAATTGGAATAAAGAATTGGACATGGGTGCATTTTAAAATAGCCACATAAAAAGATTGAACAAAAGCATATTAAAATTAGAATGAAGAATTGGACACAAGGGGCATTTTAAAATAGAAGTATAAACGGATTGAACAAAGGCATATTAAAATTTGAGTTTGAAAAATTGGACTTTTATGGGGAAAATGGTAATTTTACTACATCGTCACCAAAAAAGTCCATCATTGAAATACAAGTATTACTAACCACTTTTGTTTTAGAAAATAATAATATTATTTTTTAACCAACATATATATATATATGTGTGTGTGTGTGTGTGTATTACAACACCTGATAAAACAGTGTAATAATAAGGGCAAAATTCAAGCAAATAAAACTTTCCCTTTAACAAAATCGGTCTCAAAGGCAAATTATTGTAAGAGGAAGAAAAAAAAAACATATTAACATGTTTTTGTTCTGATAATAGCGATGGATTAAAAAATCCAAAACATGGCTATCAATTTGTCCAACATCTCAGTAAAAAATAAAAATAAGAGCCAAATAAAAATAATTACCAATAATTTAATGAACAGACATAACAAAATTAAAGGAGAAAGGTGAAACAAATATGTATTTTATTTTATTTCCTTTTTGTGATTATGACTTTGAAAATTGTACTGCGATTATCTATGAACCAAAACAATCTTAATAAATAGTCTATTTTAAAAATTTTCTGTTATTGTTCAGGCTTTATAGCGCTCCTAAAATTTTACTTGCATTTGATTGTATTGTAACCACTATCATCAAAAGGATATATACATATATATATATATATATATATATATATATATATATATATTTTTTTTTTTTTTTTTTAATGTTTAAATACTAAAATATTATGTAAAAATTTATTGTTTTAAAATTGTGGTGTGAATATAATAATAACTGTACGATGTGGCCATCACAAGACTTTCTTCTATATAATTTTGCACAAATTCCTGCAGTACAACTTATTTATTCAATTATTATTTATGAAAACTATTTTCCATGATAAAAGCAAAAGATTTTTATCTGACAGAATTATAACAGTAAGTGCCGAAAGAAAGTCAATTTTGCGCCAACGGCATAAGAAATGCGATTTATTTATTTATTTATTTTTTTTTTGGTTAAAAAGTGAAAAAAAAAAATAAATAAAAATAAAAAAAAAATCGATAACTTTGTTTTAAATTATCGCAGATCTATGGTTCAATCGTTCATTTTAAAGGTATTGACTAGATCTTCCGAAAGATACTCTTATTGACAATTTACACACCGGGGGGGGGGGGGGGGGGAGAGTACTTCCCCAGGGGTAGAAGAGATGTTCCACCATACACAAACTTTCCCCTAGTTTACTACTACTATTATCAATAATTCATATTAATTTTACAGTCACGCGTTAAAAATGACTCTCATTATGTACATTTATACGAAATTTTGTCCTATAATGCCATGTTAAAAATTTAGAAAAAATGGGACCACAGCGCCACTTGTTGAGCGATTGGTCAACAAATCAGCACTAGTTTATGTTAGGGTCCAAATAAATACCAAGTTTGGTTAAATTTCTTTCATTGGTTCATGAGATACAGCATTCACATAATTTGTGGCAACCGTACACACAGACACACTCTTAAGAAAATGTGTTCAGGACGTCCCAAAATGTGCAAATCCATCGAAAACTGGGGTTCGAAAATTATGAAGAATGCAATTATTTCTCTCTGTATATATGAAAGTAATAATCTCTCTCTCTCTATATATATACATATATTAATCTCTATTGTATGTGGTACAGGATTTGGCCGTATTTGTATAACGTTGAGTGGCAACAATTAATCAATTAATTTTTTTATTTTTATTTTTTATTAAAGATTTAAATATTATGGTGTGTCACTCACACGATTTTTTTCTTACCCTGCATTTTAATACTATAAATATAGATATTTTGTGCTTTTTAGTTCACATTTCAATAAAAGCGTGTTCTTTATTTTTTTAGAAATATAATATTACTTACGATCAATTTATTCACGAGGCTGAAGTTAGTGGCAGCTTTGGCAGCGGCCTATTCGATCTGATGGTTTTCGAATACTATCAACAGGTAGTAATCGACACTTATAAATTATACATATAATCTTTAATAACAGGTTACAGGGTAGATAGTATTTTTCGATTCTTTTGTATCTGCTTAAAAGTATTTAAAAATTAAAAACAAATACTGCGCAGGAAATTGGGAAAAACAAAATAATAATAATAATAATAATAATAATAATAATCTGGTGTGTCACTCACACGACTTTCTCTTACCCTGAAATTTAATACTATAAATACAGGTTGGAGATTAATAGGTAAGATAACGAGTACTGTTATGTAAACATATGTTAAACAATTCATATTAGGCTTCTGAAGAGTTTTATATGATAATTAGTTCTGTGTGAGGGGGGCTACCGCCCCTCTCAACCCCCCGTTTCATTTATGCACCTACATTTATATAGAATTTAATTCGGTTATTACAAAATAAGTCTGTTTTTAAAAATAATTTATTAAAATTATTATTAAAAAAAAATTATCTTTCATGATAATGCAAACGATTTCCATATTAGAGAAGTAGTATAACACCAAATATAAAAAAAAAAAGTCCATTTTTTTCTGTTTTTTTTTTTTTTTTTTTCGTTAAAAGTAAAAAAAAAAGCGATAACTTTGTTTTAAATTATCGCAGATCGATGGTTCAACCATTCGTTTTAAAGGTATTGGCGAGCTCTTTTGAAAGATACCCATTGTGAAAATTTACTCCCCTCGAGGGGGGACTCCCCCCAGGGGGGGAGGCGAGGCTCCTACATACACAAAAAAAATTTCCCAGTTAACTATCTCTATTACAAAATATATATATTCGTTTCGAGAACAAATATGTCTGTACCAGTGAAGCGAGACACTTTGATTACAGGTAAGTCCTCCGAAAGGCAACCATTGAATGCACATTTTTTTTTTTCTTTCCAAGCAGTGATAAAAATAATGATTTAGTTAATATTGGTTTTTGTCTCGACGGCTCCGCAAATTGCGTTGAAGCGTTGAATGGCAAGTTCAATTGCCAAAATTAGATATTATCGTCTGCTACTAAGCATGAATTAGAAGTTTTTTTCAGCAAATATGCAAACATGTAAGAATTGTTGAGAACTTTCATGGTGTATCACGGAATTTGAGCTAAGAACGTCCGGAGAACTTTTCGGAAGTGATTTTTACTTTTTATTTATACATTACTTATTTTATTATTTATTATTATTATTTATTTTATTTTGAAGGAAACTTAATTTTCTGTTTTTAAGCAAGTAAAATCACAAAAATATATTATTGCAAGGACAGGGACACTAACTTATGTTTTGTGTTCAACATTTGGATTTTCTTTTTTAATGTTTAAATTACAAAATAAATAAATAAAATAAAAATTTCTTTCCCTATTTCAATAACACGAAAGATAATTCTTTTTATTACACATATATTAATTTATTTTATTTTATTTTTATTCATTTTATTTTATTTTACTTTATACTTTGAAAAGATAAGTTTTAAGTTGTATTTTGTATGAATTTTTAATATAATGAGGTTCAAAAAAGGAAAAATTTGTTAGCTTATCTAATTTGGTATTTTCCTTTTTTTAAATTGTTGCTTTACATATATTTTTTTATTAGCAGAGATGATTGAAAATTATGAATGTAATATTTTTCTATTATATGAGGTAGTACAAATGCTTAAGCTGCAACGAAATTTCAATACGTTTTAAAGGTAGAACGAAATTTGTCTTTATTAAAAAGAGTGTATCCAATTAACATCAAAAGGGTTATATTAAAATACAACATTATAACTTTTCCAAATAAATTATTTCAACTAACCCGATTTCTTAGTTTTAATTATAGCTAAGGAATTATTTAAAAAAGGAAAAAAGCAATATTGACTTTTTCCTATGATTTTACCTCATAACATTTTAAAAATTACGATTCTCTCTCTCTCTCTCTCTTTACAATTTCTTTGATTTCATTTATTCAATTATACTTTTTTTTTAAGCAAAAATCAAAGTTATGACTTTCATTATAAGCAGTCTAAAAATAAATAAATCTGATATGATTACATCAATACAAATCATAATCTTATAAAAAAAAAGTCGATTTGAGAGAGAGAGAGAAATAACAGCTTAGGGTTTTACTACATTATAATGCTTCCCATACACTTCACCCGTAGCATTTAGCCTCAAAATTAGTTATTTACATATACAAAGGCAGAATAAAAACGGTTAATATAAAAGTGTAAGATAATATTGTAAATTTTCTATCTCAACAAGTCAGTTTAAGGGCCCTCTTCACTCACCGCCGCCGGAGGCCGAAGTTAATGTGGGAATGCTACTATGGGAAATTTTTCTTTACAAATAACTTATTAACTAATACATATTTTTAAATTCTGTTTTCACATTCTAAAATTCACAGCTGTTAAATTGACGGACCTTTTTTTAATTTTTTTTTTATTTTGAAGCTGCAAAATACGAATTTTCAATATGAGAAATTCTTTCATTTTGCAATTTCAAAAAAAAAAAAAAAAAAAAAAAAAAAAAATACATTTTTAAAAAAGGTCTGTCAATTTAACAGTTGGGAATTTTCTTAATGTGAAAACAGAATTTAAAAATATGTATTAGTTAATAAGTTATTTGTAAAGAAAATTTCCCCGTAGAATAACATTGGACGGTAAGTAAAGAGGGCCGTTATAAAATTGCTTTCAATGTGTTACAATGTGTTACACTGTTTCTTCACAAAGCAATCACAATATTCTATGCAGCGGTTATTTGCAAAACATCGTAAAATAATTCTAGAAAATGAAAGTAGAACCAACATAAGATAGTTTTGCACTTTTTAATTCTTTCCAGCAAAGCTGCAAAGTACTCATAACTTCAATTTGTCTGCCTGTTCGTATACTAATTTTCATAAGTATTTTCAAAAATTATTGAAGCTAAAGGGAGTAGGATTAATATGATATGTTTCGTATTGAAAATTAGTGTAAATAACACTAATGATATAGGAACTCACAAAAGAATTTAGATAATATTACAATCTGGTTTGTGTATAAAGATTTAAAAAAAAAATCATTCGGCAACATTATAAGCGAAGAAAATTATTTGTTTTTACGCATGTTTCAACTTTCAACATCGTCATTTTGCGGTAAACGTAACAAAATTAATATGCAATTTCCAGATACAATAGAGAATGTTTTCCAAGAAACTGGTATGATTAACAAAGTGCTGGAATCCAATACGGAAAATAGCTAAAAGTGCATATTTAATTTTAGTATGCGTTTTATTTTACACTTTCCAATAATGTTAAAAAGTAATTAAAACTTAGCACTTATTCATAGTATACCGGGTAAATACAGTTCGAAAATGTTTTATGTCTATGTGAAACGCATGACTTTTCCTTTCTCATTTAAAAATAATTGTATTATTTTCCTCTTCTGTTAGAGTCAGCTGCTTTTATAAATAAAAATGGGGAAAAAATAGGAACCGTAAGAACTCTTTTGCTTTTACTAAAATTAATAGCTTTTTTTGAATTAATACAATAAGCCCAAAGAATAAGTCTGTTATAAAACAGCCTATGTAAAGAGCAAATCCTATTTAGATCTGTACAGTTATTAGAAGAACATGAGCAAAGAGATTTATCATACAAAAACTCGCGTCTAGCCAAACAATGAAAAGCGTCTTGGGATCCCCCAGTCAGTTTTCTTCCCCTCGTCCAATTTAATCGTGTTCATTTCATTGATTTAAGCTCTATTATCCTTTTATCACTTTTAAACACGAGCTAGAACATCCTGTAGGACAACAGTGTTCTCAATCGTCATTTTCAAACCAACAGCTGTCAAGATGATCACTTTTGTTTTTACTGCCATTCTATGTTCGCCTTTTGTTCCTGAGCACCTATTAAATGACAAGCAAGGCAATAATAATTCCAACCTCAACTCAGTTGAATTTATTGAAAGAAAAAAAAAAAAAAAAGCAGTCATAAAAAAAAAAAAAAAGGATGGAAAGAAATTCCAAAACTTGGACCATCCAATTCTCCTCAGTTCGTTAACTTTAGGATGCTTTTTTGCAGTGTATCTCTCGATGGGCAAGTATAATACCAGACATTCGCACTGACTGTCTAAAGAACTGGTATTTGTTTCATTATTCTTCTGTATTCTTTTTATCGTTCTTTCTTGTGTTTCATTCCCCCATCTTAAGCCGAAGAGGCAGAGTTTTCATGCTGGAAACAAAAACACGGACATCACAAAGCGATTATTATACGGCGGGGTATGCGGTTTGCCATTTTGGTTTGTCTTTTAATGGCTCGCAGAATTCTGATCTTTTGGGTCATCGTAGACAACAGCTGCTTCAAGGTTTCTTTTCTTTCGCGCCACTTTATTTATTTATTACAACCATTATTATCATTTGCAAGCCCACGACCGTGACTGGGTGCCCATCTGTCAAGATTCGACTCCAGAAATTTCTTTTCTTGTTCGTTGCACCCTTCTCAATGCGAGTTAATGCAGTAATCGTGATGATGATGTTTTAGTTTCAATCAGTTAATCAGTCTCTAAGCATACATCAGTCTCTAAATACATACGTTCTTTCTAAAATGTACATATTATGCATAACAATTACTATTCTATTATGCTTAAAAATTCGTTTCTTCATGTGCAAATTCGCGAAGCGCGCCCGGATAAGACAGTGCTGTGGGGACCCGAACACGGTATATTGAGGGCAGGAGCGCAAAGAAGACGCTGCCGAAGACAGCAGCAATCCGTACGGAGAATTAGATCGAATTCAATAAGATTTCGTTTCAGAGATTATATTTTTTTATATTTTATAAGTTATTCATTTAAACGTAGTGACCAGCAAAGTGGGCGAAGTCCGCTTGTAGATAATACTTAAGAATATAAAAATTTTATTTTTATTTATTTTATTTATTTATACATTTTTTTATAATTAAAATAATATTTTTCTCGTCAATTTGAATATATTATGCTGTATAAGCAATGTATTATCCTTGTAAAACAAATGCCTGTTGTGTATTTTTATTTTATATATTTTATGTATGGGTTGAATAGATACCAGTGGCGGATTTAAGGGGGGGGGCTAGGGGGCTGAAGCCCCCCCCCCAAAAACACTGACATTCACAATTGAATATTGCAATGGTAAAATTTTTATTGGTATAGAATAACATTTTGAAAAGTCTTAGCCCCCCCCAAAAGTTAAGTTCTGGATCCGCCACTGATAGATACCACTAGTAATTTTTGCAAATTATTTTACAAATTAAATAATGTGGTGTAGCACTTATTGTACTGTGTTTTACCCAGCATTTTAGCAGGATGAAAATTAAACCTTATTGTGCACGTGAAAACTATTGTATTGACAGTTTTTCTGGGCGAGATGTAACTTAAAGTTTTTCTGCCAATTCGCAGTTACTAATATCAGAATTCTTTTGTGATGCTCTGTAAACGCATATTGAATGCTTTTCATACATACGACCTTCCTTAGGAAATGTGTTTTTTCACATCTTAAGAAATTATGTTAATTCAATTATGTTTAAGTCTACAAATCGTATAATGTACCCACGCGAAATTCTCCCCATAGACCTTAATGCCATTTGATTCATTTTGTATATTGTTGTACGTGTACACGAACAATTCTTCAGATCTCAATAAAAAGTTTTATGTTGTATTACAGTATTATACAGATTTTGAACTTTTTGGTAATAACTGTTGTTTAGAAATGCTGATTACAAGCAGACTCACAAAAAGGGGGGGAAAAAAGGCTTGCTTTTCGGACTTAAGAGACCAATATATGACATAGCAAAAACGCAATTTCAAAAGTTTGACACTTCAACAATTCTTTATCTACCGTATTTGAGAAAGTAAAACACGTACTGATTCAATATTGATTCATTTGTCCATTGATTTAACAATTTCAAAAGTCTTAAATTGGATAGGACATTCAATTTATTGTTCTAGCTAGGTAAATATAAAAAAAATATGTATATCTAAATAAATGAAACTAAAAGCAATTTTAATTTTCATACTCTAATTTTAAAGAATTTTATAACCGAATATAGAAAATTGCCAGTTGAAAATTGCCAGCAGACCAAAAAATGTTATTTGGTCAAAAATTTAATCTCTGTTTTGAGCTCTAAAGACCAAAAAAAAAAAAAAAAAAAAGGAAGATTTAGACTATATATATTTTAACCATTTGTAAACTTTTGTGCCCCTCAGAAATTTCGTGTCCATGTCATATTCAGGCGCTGGAGGTGGCCATAAAAAGGAATATACTGCTAAAGCAATGCTTCTGAGTCAGTGCCCAAGAAAGTAAAATTTTGAGTTTTTAATCATTTTCAAAGATAAAATTCTTTCAGTTTCAATGAACCTTTAATAAGCAAATGGACCAAGTTTGGTTCTGTAAAAAAGTGTCAGGAATGAAAAAAATTTCGTATCTCATTTTCTTTTTCTTTTCCATGTTTTAGTTTTAAATGTTAAAAAAAAAGTTATTTTAATTCTGTTGGGAATATGGAATTACAATTCTTTAGGTAAAAAAAAAAAAAAAAAATATTTATAATAAAATCATCCTTTGAATATGGCATTAGCTTTATCCACAGAGAGATATGTTTCCCTATTAAAAGGTAAATCTGAATTCGAAGAAAATAATCATTATACAAGAATGTCTTGCAAAAACTAACTGTTAATCAAATAAAAATCTAAAATAATATCAGAATTTTACTTTCAGTTATAAAACGCCCTCATTACTTTCTAAATCTGTTGAACAATAGCCAGTCACAAAAGCTAATAACAGAGTACGTTCTCATACCTTACAAAAAAGAAAAAAATATCAGACCCTGTGGTTAAACGCAAAATAATGTCAAGAATAAGAACGGGGAGGATTCATGTCCTGGAAATCTTTTTAATATATATATAGAGATATATATGAGAAAGAAATACATCGGAGTACTCTGCAATTTTCATCAAATAGCCATATGGTGCGAATCCGTAATCATAATTTTTGGAAACATTTCGTTGGGAAAGAATGCTCATTGTTTTCAAGGTGAGTCGATGTTCCGTTATTTAATCAATGTGTAGAAGACAGAAGCATTTTTGCAGAGAGATCGGTTTTTAATGATATCTCAAGAACAAAGGCTGGGCACAAGAAGCGCTGCTTAATGATGTGAAAGGGGAAGAGGTTTATGGAAGAAAATCATTAGTTTTCAATACGTTTGAACACAAACCTGTGGTTTCTGTATAAAAGGCGAAGAAAACGAATCGTTGCGGTTTTACTATGAATCAGGAAAGAAAAAGCCAAAATGCGAATGGAATCCATAGATATCCTGGAAGTAAATGCCGTAATACCGAAACCTTGATACCATATTTCACATTTAAATTTGAAAAAAGTTTTGTTTTAAATTTAGAATTTTTAACTCGACAATTTTGTCTTTTAGGTGAATTAAGGATATTTATCGAATGAAAAATTTATAGATATATAGCTTGAATAAATGTTTTGATCGGCGATGATGCTAATGCATAATCCAAATAAACAGAAAATGTTTCCAATATATTTTTTGTATTGAGAATACTGTTGAAATTTATCATTGTCTTGCACAACATTATTAACGTAATGTACTCATTTCATATGTGTGTAATTTCGAGATCTATATTTAATCTACTCAAAGTTTGTTCAATATTTAATGTATGTATAAAACCTAAATCAGTGCATATTTGTTCAAGTAGTTATTTTATGGATGTATGTAATAAACAAAGAAGTAATTAAATAGATATAATAGGTAGGCATATCATGCATAAATGATAAGAGATAATGTGAAAGATATATATATATATATATATATATATATATATATATTTATATAGATTATGTACAATATCAGTAAAGCACTTGAAATCAAATTAATCAGGGAAAGGAGAAAAAGAACCCATTGGAGATGCTAAATTTTTAAAGAAAAAAAAATTCTAATCATACGTTTTTCTATTGCTTTTTAAACTTTTTATTTACAATTAGAATGTTCAATTTCTTTTTTCTTTTGATGTTTATACTGAGTTTTAAAATAAATTTACACAGGAAAGGAAACAATTGATTTAATATGATAATTATACTACACCTATTACTGTTATAAAAATAATGGATTTTAAAATATTATTTCTGATAAAGTAATTTCAGATCTAATTTGAACATAGGATTTCGATGTTCCAAAAGTTCAAAAACTTTTCATAAATTAAATTCCTTTTCCGTAGTATTATATTTTAAAATTTTGGATACGAGATTTTTACACTTTTGTTTGTCATTATTGTTTTCGTTGTTACTATAGAAATACAAAAAATAAAAGTGAAAAGTTTATTATGCATTACACTTGCATACAGTCATTTAGCACTAATGCTCTCTCTCTCCATCATTTTATATTTATAACATTACTCAAATTGAAATACCGAAATAACCTAAAGAATGTGTGCCTCTAGAAATAAACATGTTTTGATGATGGATCATTTATCAAAACCATCGATCGTCAACAGATAACTTCAACAACAGTAGGTGGTTAAATAGTCTCTCTCTTGTAATGGGTGAAGGATGGACAGTACTATAAAAACGCATTAAAATTAATGATTCAGATGAAAATGCCAAAAGAATGGATTGTTTGTTTATTGCATCATGACATGAAAGTAAAAGTAAGAAAATATATTCTTAGAAATTCCAGGTAATATAAGCCTGTTTCTGAATACTATTGATATGGTTCTACTTTTAAAAAATGATATTGTTGAAGATAACCTGAAAAACTATTTCTATGGAAAAAACTGCAAGTCTTGAAGCAAAACCCATTGAGCTTTTGTCAATATTTCTAACAGTACACCTTCTCTCCAGGATCAGCAATTATTTACAGTATATTAAATCATTGACTGATTTAATACTGTAAATAATTGCTGAATTTTTACTGTTGCAATAATCGATATGATACTTAAGGTATATCCTAAAAAATGCTTTCAAAAATGTATGTAATATCAAACTAATTATTTGGACCGCTATCCATTCATGTTATTGACTTATTTGAAACAAACTGATTTATTGAAGTTTAAGCCTCATTTTCTCTCATCTTGCCTGATCGCCAAATTGCCTATAGAGGTTAAAGCTTAAAATTTAAAGTAATAGAGGGGAGAGAAGAAGGAAACAAAAGGTAGAATCCCCATTTTAGTCTTTTTTAGAAATAATTAAATTATATTGAAAAAATATTGTTGGTATATTTTTCTAAAATCTTCGTGAAAACAACAGAAATTAAATTTTTAGAATACCATATTAATTGAATATTTTTTATCTTCTCAAACGATTGTCTAAAGTGTTTTTCTAAAATAACCGGTGTGTTAAAGACGCAATTAATAAACTGTGAAAATTAATAATAAATTAGTAAAAAATTCTGTATTTTCCGTAATACAATAAGCCGTTTCATCTATCATTGTTATTAGCTTTACGGTATTATTGAAATAAAGCCAGTGATATGGCCCTGCAAATATTCAAAACCAGCTTTAAAAGTAATAAAATAATAATAATTATTATTATTATTATTAGTCTTTAAGAAACGAATTTTTCTAATAAATATCAATAACAACACATGACATATAGAAGAAATTAACAGACAAAACTCTATTGCAATTAAAATTTGATACAGTAAAATTTTAAAGTGTAATTTCTATCTGGCAATTTTAATCTTTATTTAAAAAGTAAAATAAAATCCAGTAATCTCATATTATACTTTCAGAAACTTTTCGAGTTACTTAACAATCCCCCCCCCCCCCAAATCAATAAATGGCGTCATTATTCAAAATACTTCCACCAACTGACGACATGTGACTAGGTCACAACAATTTTTTCCCTTAACAAATAACACGAGATATTCGAAACCATTTCTTAGCACAATTCATGTGCTGCCGACAACAATGCCGGCAAAATTCACTATTCAGACTTAAATTCAAAGTAACGCCCCTCACTTTAAGATGTTTTTGTCAGTCATCTCTTCATGAGAAGAAAATATATAATTCCCCCTTTTCTATTTTTCCCCGTCGCCATTTTTGATAGAGGGGTTTAAGGAAACGAAAATCTTTTATCCTTCTCAGAATGAGGGGGTTATATTATATTCGTAAGCCCAAGCAAAATGCCTCGGAGAAACGTGATTTTTTTTTTTTTAAAGATCTGCTTTCATAAAGCATTTTCTTAGGACAATATAAGTTGGCAAGTTAAGGGGCTTTTAAAGTTCTGTCACAAGTAAAGCGATTTGGAATTCTACGGGGAATGGCTAATATTTCAGTATCTTGTGAAAAAATTACAGACAGGGGAGCAGAGAGCACTTGACAGGAGCAATATTTGTCGATTTTCAGGCACACTGGAGTGCAGTCACTAGTCTGCCAATAAATATTTTAGACATATCATGTGACAAAGTATAATAAAATAAATCTAGATGCGTCAAGGTTTGGAGATTTATCAGATACTGAGATAGCTAACATAAATATAACTTCGGTCTCCCCTTTTATGACAAGTTTTAGCAGCGTAATAGCACAATTATTAGTACTGTAAATACTCAAATTTAAAATCACAGATTCTTTATCTGTGAACAGAAATCTAGCGTAAAAAAGATAATTGATTTATTGTACATTCTGATAGCTCAAATAGAATAAATAAATTAAATATATTTTAGATCTACTTGCATAAAACATTTTAATAGGAATGTTGGCAAAGTAAAGGGGTTGTTAAAGTTTTGCCACTGTCACAAGTAAAGTAATTTGGGATACTTTAGTGAAGGGCTAATATTTTAATATCTTATTAAAGATATTGTAGACTGGGGAGTAAAAACGCATGGCAAAAACAATATTTGTCGATTTTTTAAGCACACTACAGTGCAATTTCTAGTCTACTAATGAACATTACAGACACATTAAACGGCAAAATAATAAAATAAATTTGGCTGTGGGTATACTATACGTACATATAAACATATCATGCATATAAAATTAATCTAACATCATAACATAATTATAACATCTAACATATAAAATTAAAAAAAATATATATATATTTAAGAAAAGAATTTTTAACTATAAGTGTTTTTTGTTTCCTTTTAAATACACACATGATTAATTTTTATGAATAAAAAATATTTCACAGAAATAAAAATATTTGTAAATAATTTTAAAGAAGAGAAGACACATATCTTTATTTAAATATATATATATATATATATATATATATATATATATTTACAGATATTAAAAAAAATATATATCAATAACGATATATTAGGGGAACTATGGATTCTCAAGAATCAGATTCCAAAAATTCTATCCAATCTTATTCAAAAATCCGATATTTAACTAGGGAAGAATATCTGAAGTTTTCAAGCATATGTGGATGATAATTATTTTGTAATTTTAATCGAAACTTTATTGGGAGACAGGTATTCGAGTAAAAGAAAACAAAACATTGATGACTGTCTTGTATACGAATTTATAAAATTCAATTCAGTTCCGTTGTAGAAAAATCAAAAGAAAACTTCATTAAAGCATACATTTTGTATTACCGATAAATTTCCATTTTAAAGAATACTTCATATAAAGAATTTCTAGATAAGAAGAGCGTTATAAATGAAAATAATTGCACATATAGCTTATAATATGTTTACTCAAATTATACCTTTGGAGGACACCGAAGCGGGCAGCCATTATCTCCGTGGAGGATCAAAGTTGTGATGGCTTCTGACCAACATTAGTGGTGAGTCCCAGACCGTCGTCAATTGCCCATAACGCAGCACAAGTGCGACGTTAAACCCAACCCAACCAACCAACCAACTATAATATGTTTACGTTTTCACTTAGAAGCAGTAATTATTCAATAATACATAAAAAATAGAAGAAAAAAATCGTTTAAAATTTTTAACGAAATTTTTCTCCCTAGAAAGCAGTTTAAAAAGGATCATCCAAAAATTTGGACTTAGCAAGCCTCAATTATATTTAACCTAATTTTACAAAATTATACATGTTATTGATCTAAAAGAATTAAACATTTTTACCTAGTACAAATTCCATTTTGAATCTACCAATTCTGAGTTAAAAATATTCAGTAAAATATTTTTACAAGCAAAATTAAACTAATACACGTAATTATAAACAAACAAAATAGTGGCCGCTTTACACGTGCAGAAAATAGAAGGGGGAGGGGGAGAGAAAACAAGCGTAAAACTTACATAAAATCCTATAACGAATTTAATTTATTAGTTTTCTATAAAATCTGAAATGTTTAGCTGGAAGAGAGCTTGCTCGCAAATTACAAATTAACAAACAGGAGTGGTCTTGAATTTCTAAATATTCTTCTTCTTTAAGAGCCCTCCTCACTCACCGCCGCCGGATGCCGAAGCTAATGTTATTCTATGGGAAATTTTTCTTTACAAATAACTTATTAACTAATACATATTTTTAAATTCTGTATTCACATTCTGAAAATTTCCAGCTGTTAAATTGACGGACCTTTTTTAAAAAATATTTTTTTAATTTTTTATATTTTATTTTGGAGCTGCAAAATACGAAATTTTCAATGTGTGATTTTTTTTCATTTTGCAATTTCAAAATAAAATATAAAAAATTAAAAAAATATATTTTTAAAAAAGGTCCGTCAATTGAACAGTTGGGAATTTTCTGAATGTGAAAACAGAATTTAAAAATATGTTTTAGTTAATAAGTTATTTGTAAAGAAAATTTCTCCATAGAATAACATTGGCTCGGGCTTCCGGCGACTGTAAGTGAAGAGGGCCGTTAAAGTCTAATTTTAGCTGGATTTGACGATTTTTGGACTGTGAACTAATAATCAATATTTATAGAAAAAATTTTTATATTTGCCGAAATTGGTTGAAAATTCGCAATTTTTTGTTTAAAAAAAAAAAAAAAAGCTTTTTTATACTTTAATAATAATAATAATAAAACTTATCAGCTATCATGAGTTGGAAGTTAGAAGATAGTTAGAAGATTGGCAGCTTACAATTTTTAAAATATCAATGCAAAGTGCCCATTTTAATTAATTTTAAAAAACCTATCAAAGAGGTTTTCACAGGCCTCGCAGCGTTCCTAAAATTCTACTCGTATTTTATTATATTGTCACCAGTATGTTAAGATAGTATTTTTATACAAAATATTTCAGCATTCAAATATTCAAAAATATTTCAGAAAATTTTTATTTTAATGATAGTGGTGACAATATAATAAAATACGAGTAAAATTTTAGGAATGCTGCAAGGCCTGTTTTCATTAAACATACTTGAGAACCATTCAATTAAATTGGCATTCTAATAATAATAGTAATAAAGCAATGAAATAGGTATGCTTATTTGGGAGCTACAGTTCTACAGATAGAAAGGATACTGAGAAAGAGACAAAAACTTCAAACTAATATCCCTCTGTTTTCATTTGCAAGAACAGAGAATCTGACGTATTAAATGATGAATTCGAAATAACCATTTTAAAGTAAAACAGCACTGAGGGGAAAACAGGGGTCGATCCAGGTCTTAATTTTTGTGTCCCTTTTTTGTGAAAAACAAAACATTTTTGTGAAATTTTTATTTATTTTTGTGAAATATAAATTATTTTTGTGAAAAGTAAAATATTGTGTAAAATCTTCAGTTTTTACAATCACTTTATGTAATGTTTAATATCAAGTTAATAGAGTTTCGATGAGCCAAATTAAGGTATAAATTAAAAATAATACTGAAAATATGAAAACATTTAATAAAAGGATCATTTTTATAAAATAAAATCTTGTGAATTGACTCATTTATAAAATTGACTCATTTTATAAATTTGAATTTTGTGAATGGTCCCTTTGTATGGATTTGAATTTTGTAAAGGGTCCCTTTTTATGATTTTGAATTTTGTGAAGGGTCCCTTTTTACTATGTGGAATTTTGTGAAGGGGCCGCAAATGGGACCCAAATTTTGCCTGGATCGACCCCTGGAAAAAAAAATACACCGCCTTCATCTAGAACGAAAAAGTAGTCACTTTCTGAATAACTAAACTAAAAATATAGATTTCCGAGCTATGCGCATGAGGCACGCCAATAAACTGAATAGACGAAATGATCGAGAATTTATTGTATATACATTTCTAGATAGTGAAACAATATTCTGAATATTATAAATATTATGAATCCTTTGTATTGGGAGAAATTCTCGCTTGATTTCCTAGAATTGGGACATAAACTGAAATTATAGTTACTAAAACTCACCTCTTGTGTTCACATTTACTTGCAGAGATTTTTAAATAAGTTTGACCTCGATAATATAGCCAAACGATCTAGAATTCTAGAGTGTTAGAATTCTAATAGAGGTTCCTGGAACTTGCTTTCAAAGGGGACTAGAATTTATAAGGATGACATGGAACTATTTTTACTAGAACCACAATTAAGTTTCTAGATGTCAGTCACAGAATTTCTTCTCAGTGTGCAGTGGAATTCATTTTTTCCTGTCTAAGGTTTTATACAGAATTCCAATGCAAAATAAATATAATGTTTTAAACAATATTTTAGACTTAATTACGAATATCTTCACTTAATTTGAATTATTATTATTATTTATTATTAATTATTTTATTATTATTAAATATATATTTATTTTAAGAAATTACTTTCTTTACAACTTCATAAAAAAAATTACGAAACTGATTTAATAGTCTAATATACATGTAACTATTAATTGCAAAATTCATTTTTATATTTATTCTGCTTTAATATTTATATCAAACCTTTATTTTTTTACTTTTTCATGCCTGTAAGAAGTAATAATGCGTATCAACGATTTCATATTGATTACCAAAGCGTAAAATGTAATCATTTTACGTGAATGGCGTCGAAAAATCCATTCTGAAAAAGGCTTCATCGAGCAAAAATGTCGATATCCAATACACTGTACAATCACATCCCAGTGAATATGATAACCTCGGAAGCAAAGAAACAAAAAGAAAAGATAGCAACCTACACTCTTTAGAAAAATCGGAAGTTTATTTTTCTCTAACCAAACAATCGGAAAGTTCAAAAAGCAGCAGATCGGACTAAACCCTAGCTATCTCGTTTTGTTTACTTTTACCTCGAAAAAAATAAAAGTCAATCGAACCCCCGTTATTTCACGCCGTTCAATTCTTCAATGAAGAGGTTGAATTTCTCTTTTAAATATTTTCCATTGTATATAATTTAAAGGAAAAAAATAAATATAAGAGAACAATTCTTCTCTTATTCCCAATCTTTATTTATTTATTTTATTAGGGACTTTTTCCTATGGGACAGAAAGAGCAAGTGTGCATGTGCAGCAGGAATGTGCATGTGTGCGAATATTTGAATCCATCACTTGGCGAATCTTATTTTTTATAGCATCGCCAAGAGAAATAGTGGGAGGGAAAAAAATCTACGCTTCTATTTGATTTTACTTTCTTTCTTTCTTTTTTTTTTTTTTTTTTTAACTTTGAGAGCAAGATAACAAAATTACCATCTGCTTCGAAATTCATGGAAAAATAGGATGAAAGTTAAAGTTTTTCAGAGAAAGGAAAAGGGTATACTTTTTTAAGGATTAAAATATAAAGCCCAGGACGTTTTGATTGATTGATAGTACTGGACTCTTCTTTACCCTTCAGCGCTTCAAAATTCGATTTTATTTTATTTGTTTTCATTTAACTTGAGATCTTGATAAAGGGATTTGGTTAAGTGAATATGTAAAGAAGGGTTTCTGATAACACTTTCTTTAAAATGAATACATTAACACGTTAAGCGGGCGATCTTTGCATTAAAGAGTAAATGATATTCATAGATAGCATGGGATGTTTGACGGTGGGATGCCATTAAAATATGCAGTTCAAATTCTTAAAAAAAAAAAAAAAAAAATCCGCTGCTTAGCAGCTATAGCTTATTTTTCCAAAGCAAATACTTTTTTTTTTTTTTTTTTCATGAGCAGTTTTCCCTGTACTTTAAATAGTTCTAAAAAATTATTTTTATAAACTCGTGATCGATATAACAGAAAATTTTAGTACCCAGATTATATTTTTCTGAGAAAAAGAGTTTTTACTTAAGATTTTTCTCACATTTTCTTTAAGTGTAATTTCGAGAAAACTTTTCAAAACAAAAAATTACCATTAAAAAATATATTGATTTAACTTCGGTGAGGTTTACTCAATAGAGGTCGCTGAATCTCTTATATGAGTCGTTTCTCAAATTCTGTTGGTTAGAAGTGAGCAAAACCAAGTTCATACCAAGTTCCAAGAAAAAAACTGTGTGAAATATGTGAGACTTATAAAAAAAAAAAAAAAAAAATGTAATAATCGCCGAGTGCTCTTATTATTCTGAAATAATTCTGATTATGTTTCGTTAGTAGTATGTAAGTTAGAATAACTTAAGGACAGTGTTGCCAGATTTGGGGACTTTTTTTATTCAACTAACACCAATAAGTTTCAAAAGTGATATTTGATATACATAATAAACGATAAATCATCGAAGTAATTAGGCAACCGTTAGAATTAAAATTTATTGGTAGATACTGAATAAAAAAAAATTCCCAAAATCTGGCAACACTGCCTAAGAGAGAGAAAAATAAAATATAATGATTTTTAATACATTGGGAATGAAAAAACTAAATCCTTGTATAAACGCATATATTTTCGTGACTTTAAATAAAAATTATTAAAACTAAATAAAAATTATTCGTGAAAAAAAAAAATAATAATAATAATAACAAAAATAAGCATATCTGATTTAGGAATTTGTAAAGAAAAGATAATAATAATATTGTATAAGCTTAATATTACATACATATGAGAATAAATCACTACTTATTGTTTGTTAGAAAGCTAAAAATAATGATATTAATAGTAAAGTGAATATTTACGTTCACTAAAATTAAATCAAAATTGCAAAATGAAGTCTATTAGATAAATAAAAAGTAGAAAAGCATTAGAAACTTCTGCAATATATCTAAAATTTTATTTCATTTGCAAGAACAACGTGAAGTGTTACATTTGGAAACTTTAGAAAATACTAGTGCAACTGATTATATCTTTCCCCTGCATCAGTTTGGCTATTGCCGTGAAAGTAGTTTTGCAGTCAAAATGAAAATAAATGGCATTTCCATTCACTTCTATAAAAATCACTTCTGTATAGTAAGGTCAGCCTTGGCGACTAACTTGGTGACGAATTCAGCGACTTTGTGACCAAATTTGGCTAAACACTCCATCGCCAAAGAATTTTGTTGGGGATCAGCTAAATTCCTGCTATGTAGAGTATTTAATTTGACGCTGTTTGCTTTACTCTTGGGGAACAAATTGCTATTTTCTTGGATTGCTTCGAGAACATTTGTTGCATGGACAGTTCTACTGGACTGCTTCGAGAATACTTGATGTATTGAAAGTTATGTTGGACTGCTTCGAGAATATTCGTTGTAACCACATTGTTGTTGTACTGATTCGAAAAGTTAAGGGCCCTCTTCACTCACCGCCGCCGGAAGACGAAGCTAATGTTATTCTATGGGAAATTTTTCTTTACAAATAACTTATTAATAATGCATATTTTTAAATTCTGTTTTCACATTATGAAAGTTCCCAGCTGTTAAATTGACGGACCTTTTTAAAAAAAATATATATTTTTTTTATATTTTATTTTGAAGCTGCAAAATACGAAGTTTCAATATGTGAATATTTTTCATTTTGCAATTTCAAAATAAAATATTAAAAATTAAAAAAATACATTTTTAAAAAAGGTCCGTCAATTTAACAATTGGGAATTTTCTGAATGAGAAAACAGAATTTAAAAATATGTATTATTAATAAGTTATTTGTAAAGAGAATTTCTCCATAGAATAACATTGGCTCGGGCTTCCGGCGACGGTAAGTGAAGAGGGCCGTTAAGCTGAATAAAGTTCATTCATCGACAAGAACCTGCATGTTTCTTTACGAACTATTTTCTCCACTCAAGGAAGTCGATATTTTTTGTAACAATACGTATATCATAATAAAGCTTTTTTCTAATGCACTGGAAAATTTAGCATTTTCATTCTAATGACAGTTCACATGAGCTTTGTAATAGATCGAAAGAAAACAAAACGATAAAAAATCGACAATTGGTTATTTTTGGACTCGACCTGACAATATTGCTTCGCGTTTACTTATAGAGTAGAACCCCCATCCATCATTTTTTATGCAGTACACGAGAAAAAAAAAAAAAAAAAAAAAAAAACGATGGATGCGGGAAAACTATGAATTCGGGTTAAAGTCAAAATACGAAGAAAACAATGTTTATTAATCAGTACACACAATGTATAGAGCATACTACTAATAAAAACTAAATTGTTACTTTCCAAACTAAAGTACTAATAAATAAAAGTTGTAGAACATTACTTATTTTTTAAAATTGGTAATTTTATGTTGGATTTTTCATTCATTTTATAAACAGGACATTTTTCAGATTAGCAACATTTTTCTGGTCCTTTTCTGTAATTTCATTTTCATATATAAAAGTTCGTGCATTTTCATATTCGCAGAACACATAAAATTTAGCGCATAAAATAAATCGAAGAACGGATAAAATCAAAACTCGCCCTCTTGAAATTAAACACCTGTACACTACAAAATTTACAGATTATGCCAGAAAATTTTCCTCTTTACACAAAGTAGAATAACTTATTCTCCAAGCAAAAGCACCCATTCCGCATTTAGTAATTCACATGCATATACATATTACCTGCACAGTCCCTGTTCTTCACCTAAAACAACATAAGTGAGTTATTTTAGGTTGAGAGGGTTTTACATCGGACTAGTGCTACTGTAGGCAAATGGCGACAGCCCAGAACTGACCTCTATGGATGGACTGGAGACATGCCATCACAATTTTTATCCTCCATGAAGGGGTAAAGAGTTATTTAAAGATAAAAGAGAAATAATTCGAGCTTGTATGCCATATGGAACCGCTTGACCTTAAATTTCCTTTCGGTCAGCCGAAAATTTTACAACGATGAATGTGGGAAAACGATGGATGCGGGAACTATAGATCGGGGTTTCACTGTACTAAATATATAATAACATGTAAAACAATGACATATAAAAACAAATCTTGAAGAAAAACTGAAACTTCGAACAGGAGTGCTGTGCTCTCTCTCTCTCTATATATATATATATTAACTGTAAAATTTCGCCAAAAACTAAACATGAGAATGAAAAACCACAGAACTACATCTATATTACACTTATTTAACGATCGAATGAAGAAACAGGTGAATAATTTTTAATTCTGCACAGAGATATTTTAGCTATGTGATTAAAAATAAGTTGCAAAATTTAGGCTTTGAAATGAGAAAACTAGAAATGAAATAAGCCATGGGGTAATTTTTTATAAGATGAAATCATGGGATTTTTGCCAAATCGGAAAACCTTTTCTTTTCATATTTTTTATTTAATTGATTACATTAAGTGAGAGAATTCAACGGTTATTAAACGTTACATTAATTACTACATGTGATTATTACATCACACCGTGATTATATGCTAAAAAACAGTTAAGAAAACAATTGATGGTATTTTTTATGAAATATTTACAACATTCTCAAGAAAGTGGAAAACGCCATCCGAGTACACAGGAGAATGTGAATAAGTTTTATGCACTTTTGGCAAAAATAGATACATCAGAAAATACTCAGATGAGATATTTCCAACTGAATCCAAACCAATATTCTGCTAACTAGTAGACAAAATAAAGCGTGCCAATAAAAGGAAATTACTGTTAACCGAACTATCAGAGAATTTTTGGAGTAAGTCATGAGTAAAAGAAAAGGAAGCTTTAGAAATTGCAGACGAACACAACAAAACGGAAATAATAATAATAGAGGCAATTCAGAAATTCGACACATTTTTTTTTACTTTCGTGAGACATTATGAGTAATTCAAGAATAAAGAGAGGTGTGATAAGGAAGTACGATATCTAGAACGGGGATTTTTCTAGAAGTGGAATATATATATATAGCAATAATATATATATATATATATATATATATATATATAATTTAAGTCCTTTACAATACTCAGCAAATAAGAGAAAGATGAAAATACCAACAATGATATTAATATTTAGAAGGATTACTTATAAAGTTATTGTCACAAATACCATTTAAGTAAAATTCACCGATTAGTAAAATCATGTTAAAATACTTACACAGAAGAGAAATGACGTAGATATCACTAATGCCTAAAACAATGAGATAGTTTTTTTTTTTTTTATTTTTTTTTTTTTAAATCCATTTATCGAGTAAATTCAGCAACACAAGATAAGAATTGCAAGAAATAAACCAAAATACTATTGAAATAAAAAGGAATGCATGAAGGAAAAATAGAGTTAAAAATGTTGAAACCCAGTACAGTTCTCATCAGGAAACTAGCTGTACTGTCAACATGAGATGCAAGATTTCGAATATTGTATAGCTAGTTCAGCAAATATACAATACTAGTTCCAATCTTGCATAAAAAAAAATAGAAAGATAAAAGGAAAATGGCTGATAAAACAACTTAACCAAAATGAAAAATGATATTCGTGAAAGACGAGGGCCACATGCAATTCAAATCCAAATCGAATAAAAGTCCAGGCGGTTGCCAAACGAACTAACTGAAAAGAAATGTTTAAAAGTAGAGAATCGATTAATCGAAATAATTTCTGTAATGAAATAAATGTAAGCATGAAGTGATATTTATTGTGCTTAATATTTAAAAGCTGAAATCACAAATAAAGAATATTCTAGAGGGAAATTTAAGTATAATGCAGAACAATACGATTGTCACTGTATGGCATACGTTCGACACAACGTATGAGCGCGCCATCTAACGTGGAAAAAATAAGTTACTATTAATTGATGTAAGAAAAAGTGTACGATTAGAGGTTCAATTTTCATGAGTGTAATTTAGATTCTTAAGCTAACAGAAGAAAAGACCAACAAGTGATTATAAAGTCATTATTATTAAGAAATTGGTGAATAATTTTAATTTTTAAATTTCAATAATTATTATTGTTATTAATATTATTATTAGTATTAGTATTAAGTAGGAAAATGGTGAATAGGTTTAATTTTTATTTATTTTTTTTTTTTGTAAGTATTATGGTATTAATATATTATTGTTATTATTTTTATTATTATTATTAATTAGAAAAATGGTGAATAAGTTTAATATTTTATTAGTTATTGTTAATAATATTGAATAGTATTTTTATTTTACGTTTAGTTTGAACACTCCAAATTTGAATGAGATCTAATTTTTTTTAATTTTTAAATGAAGCAAATATATTATGAATTGTTGAAACTTAATCAATATCAACCAGAAAGAGATGATGTATCCCGTAATCGCAATAAGATCAGGCTTCCTATTTTTTTTTTTTTTTTTTTTTTTATATAATTTAAATTCAACAACCCACCCAACCAACCAGCCAAACAACAACACCCTTCCTCCTTAATCAAACATCTGCCCTCCCATCCGCCATATTTTAATTTTTTTTTTTTTTTTTTTTTTTTTTTTTTAATATAAAGATGTATATATATATATATATATATATACATAAATACATTTTTTTTTTTTTTTTTTTTTTTTGTGAGACAAAGAACATTTATTGATAAATAATCGAATAAATAAATCTCTTGGGATAACCCATAGCAGTAGCAGTTTTAATTAAATTGTTAATATTCTTGTTTTTGTAATGAGATGAACAAAGTCTGTTTATTCGAAATAGATGATTAAGAATAATATTTCTGTATACAGATAAATGAAGACAAGAATTAAAATGTGTAAATAAATTTACTTTAAAACAGAAATCTTTTCGTTTATCATATAGATCAGTAGATATTTTACCACCATTTAATTTAAGTTGTAAATCTAAAAAGCTAATACAATTGTTGTTAATATAATTATGTGTTAGTGTAAGGTGAGAGGGATATTGAAATTTTAATGAAGATGGAGTAGAGTTATTAACATAAAAAATTATAATATCATCAATGTACCTATACATAATGACATTATCATTACAGAAACTTTGTTCATAATGGTATAAATATAAATCAGCTAACAGACTTGAGCTACAGCCCCCTTGTGGGATACCGACCTTTTGGATATAAATAGTGTTGTTATGTAGAATAAAATTATTGTGAATGATAAAATTTAAAAGAGTTTTAAAGGAAGCTGCACAAAGGTATTTAGGAAGAGAAAGTTCACTTTTAAAACGCAAATAAAGGTTGTAAATTATTTGATGAAGATCGGTTAAATTAATATTATTAAACAAGTCAGCAAAATCATAAGTAATAATTTCATTAACATTGTTCAGAGTTTTTACAATTTCTTTGAGTTGATAGCTATTTTTAAGACAATAGAAATTGTTGGATTTACTAATTAAGTTATAAATTTGTTTAAGAATATCAAGGAGGATTTTATTAGCATTATTATTATATGTATTACAACCAATAGTAACTATTCTAAATTTAATAGGATTTTTATGAAATTTAGGAATAAGGACAATATAAGGATAATTGAAATTATTAAATGGAAGCTTTAATAATTTATAAAAGTTATGAATTTTTCTGTTATTAATTTTAATGTCACAACAGGTGGGATGAAAGTTAGCACTCGAAGAAATGGTTTTTTCAAGTAGAGAAAGATAATATTTTTTACATATTATGGCATAGTTATTCGGAGATTTATCAACATAAGTAATAACATAGTTTTGTTTGAGTACATTAATAGAATTAAATAGATCGGATTTACTGTAATATGTTAAATGTGTTTTATATTTTATTAATTCAGTTTTCAGTTTCGAAATCACTAAAACTGTCCATTGATTAAAATATTCAATAGGTTTATTATAGGAGATAGATATTTTATAGATAAACAAGTCAATATCAAAAGCTAATTGCTGTAAAATCTGTTGAATATTAGTTTTTGATATATATATATATATATATATATATATATATAAACATTTTCAAATATATTACAGGAAGTAGGGAAAATTCCAATATTAAATTATCATTAAAAAAAAGTACAAATCCCTTAAAAAAAGGGGGAGGGGAATCAAAAGCATATGATAATCAACACTTCATCAGGGGCATAAGTTGAATTATTGTAAGCAAATATAGGTAAATTTCGGTATATTTGTAAGCAGGAAGCTAAAAAAATAACAAATATTTATGCCATATTTACCAATAAACCAAAGTCAATTGAACAGGAGGGAAATATATATATTTCCGATAGATAAATATTTAAGGATGTAGAAGAACGTTATGCAGACTTGTTTAAAATAATCTTATCGTCAAAAGTGAATAAAGCGGTTAATGCTAACAGTTTAATTTTGAGAAAACACAGCAACTTAAAAAACTAGTATGATGTGGCCACCATAAAACTTTCTTCTATATAATTTTACAGAAAATATATGCAATACAAATAATTAATTAAATTATTTTCCCTTATAAATGCAGATGATTTTTAACTGACAGAAAGACGTCATTAAATGCCGAAAGAAAGTCAGTTTTTTGCCAATATCAGAAGAAATAAGATTTTTTTTTTTTTTTTCTGATAAAAAATGAAAAAAAAAAAAAAAAAAATCGATAAGTTTCTTTTAAATTATCACAGATCTGTGGTTCAACCATTCGTTTTAAAGGTATCGAGGAAATCTTTCGAAAGATACCCACAATGAAAATTTATATCCACCGGGGAAGTACTTCCCTCACCCAGGTGGGGAAGCGATGCTCCCACATGCACAAACATTTTTTTCTAGTTTACTACTGCAATTATCAATAATTCATATTAATCTTACAATCACACTTTAAAAATAACTCTCATTATGTCCATTTATACGAAATTTTGTCCTATACTGTCACGTTAAAAATTCAGAAAAATGGGATCACAGAGCCATCAGTTCAGCGATTAATTCCCAAATCTAATCAGCAACAGCTTATACCAGGGTCTAACTAAATACCAAGTTTGGTTAAATTTCGTTCATTGGTTCGTGAGATACAGCGCCCATAAAATTTGTGATAAAATAAATAAATATAAATTAGTGCATTTTTGTGTATCTTAACCAAAAAAATTATAAAGCAATAAAAGACAATAAAAAAGGTGAAGGTTGGGTGGGAAGATGTTTGATTACGGAGGATGGGTGGTGTAGTTTGGCTGGATGGTTGGGTTGAATATAAATTTATATATATTAAAAAAAAAAAAAAAAAAAAAAAAAAAAAGAAAAAGAAAAAAATCAAAAGGCCTGTTGCATTTACCTTGTATTAATATGCATTCTTTCTCTTTCCTTTAAATGTTCAATTTCTTCATTGTTGAGTTGTCATTCAGTCTTAAAATTTGTAATCATATACTTACACACATGATCATCAATCAATAAATATCCATGTTGATGTATAGTTTCATTATTCTTTATCATCTATGAATCACTAAACCTTAAATTTTGCTTGTTTTACTCCAAGAACAACTAAACCCCTGAATTATTTTGCTTGTTTTAATCCATGTGACTCCAAATGTATCATCTTGTGAGTATTGTTTGTTTATTATGGCTGTTTTTTGTTAGATTCTTTGTTATTTTAAACTTAATAGTTTATTCCACTTCAATTATTCTCATGCACTATAGGGAGCCCGCTAGTGATTTGCTATTATAGCCACTAGTGATCGAAATCGTACACTGGTGCTCATGGGTGAAAAAGGTCTTCCCTTATGAATTTTTACTTTCCGAACACTATAGTGAGGAAAGTATTGTAATCATGTCAAAAATCCGAATTCGAGATTTTGATGTTTCTATACGTTTTGAGGTCCCCTGAGTCCGTTTTCACTATTTTTACGATGATGTATGTGTGTGTGTATGTGTGTATGTGTGTATGTCTGTGGGTGAACACGCTAGCGTCTAAACGCTTCGTTTGATTAACCTGAAAGTTGGTACGCATATTGTAACTCACCATAGTACGAACCCTATAGATTTTGGTGAATCTAGCACTTATAGTTTTTTTACAGGGACACAAAGAAAAATTATTTATCATTATGGCCTATGGGAGCAAAATCTTAAAAGTGCGATAGCATCTAAACGCCTTATTCAATTGAGCAAAAATTTTATACACATATTATAGATCACAAATACTCAATCTGTATAGATTTTGGAGAATCTAGCACTTATAGTTTTTTTACAGGGACACAAAGAAAAATTCTTTATCATTATGCCTATGGGGCCAAATTTTTAAAAATGTGATAGTGTCTAAACGCCTTATTAATCCGAGCAAAAAAATTGTACACATGTTATAGATCACAGTTGAACTAACTGTATAGATTTTGGTGAATCTAGCACTTACAGTTTTTTTACAGGGACACAAAGAAAAATTCTTTATCATTATGGCCTATGGGACTAAATTTTTAAAAGTACGATAGCATCTAAACGCCTTATTGAATTCAGCTGAAAATTTATATGAGTATTATACATCACTGTTGCACTAACTATAAGCATTTTGGTGAATCTAACATTTATAGGTTTTTACAGGGACACAACGAAAATTTCTTTGTCATTATGATCTATGGGCTCAAAGTTCAGTAGCGTTAAATAAAACAACGTGTAATAGATGGAGAAAAATACTCAAACACTCTATTATGGTTTTCTCTCTTTTGTTTGTTTAACAACTACTCTTTCTTTACTTTATCTAGAAAACTGTTAATTACTCAATGTTCGGAAAGTCGAGTGGAGTCACTCCAGATTTTTTTCGCCTTTCTGAGATTCTCCTACTTGAAAAATATTCATTCTTATTGGTCTATGTGGTTTCAGTGATCTTGTATCTGTTGCTTAGCTTTTACTACGTTTAATAATTCATTATTTATTATTATTATTATTATATATATATACACGTTTATCTTTTTCATAATGTTGATAGTTTCAATAAGAAAATTTTATTGGATTTTGCAAACATTCCTGTCATCGTTAGGCTTATGTGTTATGGTTGTGATGTTTCACTTCTATGTAAGTAATTTAAAATGATTCACTATTCATTGGTATTGAAATTAAATTGTAAAAAATCCGTGAAAATTATAATTAAAATACAATATCTTTTAAGTTTGATATTTTTATTTAATTTTGTAATGTTGGTACATTTTCATTTATCTTTTGGTTGCTGAGTGATATAATGGTATTAAATTATTCAATTTATATACATTTATATATATTCTAAACTAAATATAGTGCTAACATCTATTTCCAAAAAGAAAATATAATAGATTTTCTGGAATAGAATAACAATAATTATTCCTTCTTAGCAAAATATATATAATAAAATGTCTCATAATGCAATTAAAACAGAAACTACAGATGAGATAGAAATTTACATGGAATTAAAATATTAATTATATTCGAGGTTAGAAATTTATATGACATTCTTTTTTTTTTTTTTTTTTTACTTAAACATTTGAGTTTTAATAGTTATCTTATTTTTATTTTAGATTTAGTAATCATTTTACTGTCAGAAATGAAATGGAGTTTTATAACACTAAACCAAATTTAAATTTAACCAAAATTATTAATAAGGAAAAAAAAAAAATGAGTTAAATTAATGATAATATATATATTACAATTAATATACCTGAAAAAACTGAATTGAACAAAAAAATTATTTATATCTTAAATGAGTACTAACACCCCCCTCCTTTTTTTTTTTCATTATCCCACTTCCCCACCAACCAAGCCAAACAACATCTTCCTCATTAATCAAACATTTGCAATCCCAACTAAGCATTTTTTTTTTTTTTTTTTTTTTAATATCTCAACCTAGTTTATAAAAATACTAAATATAGTAAGAAATATTTGAAAATAGACTGTATCACAGATTTAAGGTAACCATATTAGCTTGCAGATGTATACTTTATTTTTTTATTTCTATATTTATGTGAGCAAAATTTTTTAATTCAATACAAGAAATTGTTACTTGTTTACAGAATGTTAATTTAATCAATTTTTTTATTGCTGAAATAATAAAATATTTCTATATAAATCATCAAATAAACCGATGTAATCTGATTTATACGAATATAATTTTTGCATTTTTGTATGGATTCTAAATTGTAGCAAAGGACACCTTTTACTTAAAGAAATATAAAGGTTGAAGCTATTTTTTAAACCGGTCTTGTTAAGTCATCCTCAATTTGTAATTCACCTCAATAACACCGAATCCTCAATTTGTAATAAAAAATTTCTAATTTGCCCCCAAAATAATTAATTTCCATGAATGAAAAATATATGCGCATTTCATATTGAACATAATAAACAAACCATGTCTTAATACTATATTGACATTACGTTATTTCAACGAACACAGACGATTATATACGTACAATTATCGAGACAAAATTTGTCTAATCTACTTAAAAAAGAAAACATACGCTTCATGTATTTCTTTTAGCTCTATTACCTTTTCTACTGGCAGCTAAATTATTTCCAGATTACGAGCATTTAAATATTTACATGCCACTCTCAATTTCGAAATTACACCTAATTCAATTAAAATGACAACAAAAGCAGTTTAAAAACTCCCTGCCCCTTCCCGCCCCTTTCGTAATAAACAACGGCCACTTACGCAAGCGTCAGCCCTTTCAGAATGCACTTACAAAATTAGGCCATTATTGGGGGCATCCTGAAAGGGAAACTGTCAAGCCAATGCAAAACAGAGAGTAGCAGTATTTCCTCGACACGTCTTCACCTCTCATCATTTATTCAAGGCGACCCCCTTTAACCTTCCCGCTCTCCTCCCCTCCCCCCCTTTAAATGGATTCTAAATACTGCACTTCCATTCACAGGAAGACAGCGCTTCTACATTCAGGGGCTGAAGTTTAGTCCCTTTAAATCGCCCTCTTCATTGTGTTGTATGCAGAATGCTCTGGGTTCTCTTTGTGGGTCCCTACAATGAGAAGAAGCCCCTAGATTTTATGCGGGAGCTTCATTGATTAGGCTTCTTTGCAGCTGCAATTCGTATTGTTTCAACCCAGCGGCGTGGGGCGAAATTATTCATATAAATATTCGAAACAAAAAAACCGGAAAATGAGAAATATGGGTGGATACAGACTGCAGAAACTGAAACTGTTAGGAAGCACAAGTCTTGCTTTTATTCTACCTTCATGAATTAATTTGAAATTATAAAATAACAAATATTGAAATACATCTGTCACAAATTTTAGTATTTAATTTAGTAAGATAAGATTTAAAAGGTTTTTATTATTGTACTTGAATTTTGCTTTCAGAAAGTATTTAACCCTTTGAGTGCTGAATACTCGCGGCCAGGGACTGAATACTTTATGCGAGTGTTGCATAGTACACTGATCATTTTTGCCGGGCGCGTATTTGCGTCCATAGTCCATACTGATAACATTTGCTAAGCGCGTATTTGCGTCCATATTCTATATTATCAATGACTTTCGCTGGACGCATATGTGCGTCCATAGCACTCAAAGGGTTAAGTTACATAAACCACAGTGTTTTCTGTTTGTAATATATATTATTTGATATATGTTATATTAGTATCATTAATTTAATTGTAATTAAGTTTAAGCAAAATAAATAAAACTAATTTAAATTAAGATTATTTTTATTTGTATAATAATAAATTTAACTTTGCAATTTGATACAGTTTAATACTGGGTAAAATGCTAATTACCTATATGAACAATATGTTTAACAATGTCGAAAAATTGCAATAATGTTTATATTTTCAATCAAATTAGTTAGTAAAAAACTCTAAATTGCCAATAACTAACACATTAATATAAATAAATAAATAATAAATAATTGTCTGGCCTGAATTTCCAAAATTAATCTTTTAAAAAGAAAATCCAGAACTTATTTAAACAGAAATTGTTAAGTACTCTTTGTTAAGTCAATTTTTCTGAAAATTTAGAATTTCCCCCACTACTCTTCAAAAACAATAATAAACTTGTCCATTGTGGTCATCACAAAATTTTCTTCTATACTTTCGACAAATTCATGCAGTACAAATTATTTGTTATTTTTTTATCCATTATGAATGCAGACGATTTTCATCTCATAGAGGTATTACACTAAATGTCTAATAGAAAGAGAATTTTTACTATGCAGATGACATCCTTCCTGTTCTCTGGAAAAATTGCAGTATAGAGGCGACACCTATCGGCGGATATGCACCCAATTTAATCAGCATAAAGAATCATAATGGCCTTTTCATGTATCGTTTTGTTCGATTTTATGCAACACAACCTGAAATATAGCTTTCCCTTAAATTGCGGAAATCGCTTTATAGAGCGTCATCTGATGAGCGATTGGTACCAAAATTTATATTAATGTGCACCTAAATATAAATTTACATGCAATTCTGTGCAGTAGTTCCTGAGATATAGCTTTCCCTAAAATTGCGGAAATCGATGTATAGCAGCGCCATCTGTTGGGTGATTGGCACCAAAAGTTGACAGACAATAACTTATGGCAAGGTGCATCTGCATATAAATTTATATGCAATTTTGTGCAGTAGTTCCTCAGCTATAGCATTATCTGGAAATGCGAAAAGTCGTTGTATAGCAGCAGCACCTGTTGAGCGATTGACACCAAAAGTTGATAGACACTAATTTATGTCAAGGTGCATCTATATATAAATTTATATGCAATTCTGTACAGTAGTTTACTGAGATACAGTCGCTAAAAATTTTTTGTCACACACACAGACGATCAGACAAAAATTTTGTAAAGATGATCAAATCGTGTTCTAGACATCTCAAAATTTGTAAATCCATCGAAAACCAGAAGTCAAAACTTTTTACGAATCCAATACTTTCTTCAATTGAACATAGAAGAAAGTAAAAATAAAATGAAAATTCAAAAAAGAATTCTTATTATTGTTTACATTGTTTCCCACACTTTTCTTTCAACCACAGCATTTTGTTATGCCATAAAAAAAAAAAAAAAAAAAAAAATATTTGCGTGGGATTAACAACAGATCGCTTATAAAGCCACATAGTATGAGAAAAAGGAAAAATAACATAATATCAGATTACAAAAAAACATTTTAGTGTAATTAAGAGTTTTAGAAAACAGCGTAACTGCTTAAATCACTTTTCAAAAACATGCAGAAACTAAACACAAATAAGTAAACAAACAACAAAACGCTTTAGAAGTGGAACAACAGTTCTTTTCGTATATTGATTACATAAAGAAGAACACAAGTTCCGGATATTATAGTAACAATGGACAAATAGAATCATTGTATCGTCCATCTGTTCACCATTTTTCCCAAAACAATGAATATCTCTTTTTAAATCAAGTACTAAATGTCCTTAAAAGGATAGAAAAAAAAAAAAGAAAAATACATAATTAAAAGAAAAATGCAACAGTAGCTTCACGGCAAGAATATGAACTTCTTTGTACATATATCTATTTTTCCATCTCACCAGCAAAGCATGGCATGAGTAAATATGGTATTAACATCAAAAGACGATCAATCACATAAATACAGAGAGGAGAGATTAAAATATTACATTGTATGTCCGTAACTAATACGATGAAGAAAAAAAGGGCAATCTCAAAAAGGCTATTATTAAAAATCTTGCCTTTATAAAACAATACTCATAAAAAAATATATATTTTTTTAAGAACCGAAACTTTTTTATTTATTATTATTATTATTTATTTATTTATTTAATTTTTTCTCGGACAATTTATTTTTCACTGAATTCATGTATGCAGTTTTACATATGGAGAAATTGGCGAGCTAATGATTGATATCCAGGTCATATGACTAGGATCTTCAACGTATAAATGACGTGCATATCACATTTTAAAGAATATAAATGTTTCCAATACAGAAAAGGAAAATTCTAACAGTGACAACGATACAACGCACACGCAACAAAAAATCTCTTTACGAAAATAATGATATATAAATTATAAAATGACAAAAATTAATGTTCTCCCTTTTCAAGCTAAAGTAAGATTTAGAAGATGCGCGTGTTTTAATTTGAACTATAATACTGCTTTAATTTGTGTTACACTTCTTAACATAATGATAATTACAATTTATGCACATAAAAATTGTCTTTCTTTCTTTTTTTTTTTTTTTTTTGGTTTCGTTTTTAATGAAAAATAAATAAATAAATCTGAAAAATTTCTAACATATAAAGTATTTATTATTATTTTTAACACCCCCGCCCCCCAAAAATAAATAAATAAATAGAAGAAAATATAAACAATTTGTCATTAATAAAGCATTAATTGTTCAAGTGATAACAATAACAAATATGAAACATTTAGAAAATATCTTACAAACTTTATTTTAAAATAATAACAATTTCTAATACTAATAATAACAATAGGCATAAGCAAACATTTATTTTATTTTACTTTTTCTATTTTCAATTCAAAATAAAACATTTTTCCTTTTTTGAATTATAAGATTTTCAAAGAACTATTGCCCCAGTGATCTCTCTCGTTGGGAAAATAACATGAACAACTGAATAGAATTTTAACCCGAAATCACAGCACCGTTATAAGCGTGGGTGCAGCACTTTAAACGGATTATCATTACTTCTATTTTTTTTTCTTCTTCGTTTTGAGGTAACAATAGAGTTCAGCCTTAAACAGATGGGAGATAAAGAATCCATATCGGAAAAGGAAATCTGAAAAACATATAGGTAACTATCGGTTACGTTGCGATGTACAGCTAAAGGTGGAAATTCTGTGGTCAAAACCTGCCATTTGAACAATAAATAAATGATAGCTAAAATAGAACGATTTTTATCAATTTTATTGACGTAGTAATATAATAATTCAAGTTAAATTTTATATTTACTTCCTTCACTATCAGTGACCTTTCTAGGGTAAAATGGTAAACAACAGCATAGCTTAAAAAAAAAAAAAAAAAAAAAAAAGTTCGAATGATGCAATCAACTTGTCTGTATAATACATGAAAATATTTCTAAAAATCTTGTCCTGCTCAAGCAGATTCAATTTTCAAAATCCATTAAAATTAAAATATATAATAATAATATCTTACGAAAAAGTGTATGGAAATTTTCTATAGATTGCAACCAGTTTACGAAATTTACATACTAACGAGAAAAATAAAGGGTTAAATTTTGGTTTGATCAATGTGTTATGAAACAAAGTTTAAAATAAAAACGCATGAAAGGGGTGTTATAAAAGAATCCAGTTGAAATTTGAGATTTATATAAAAATCAGCGATAACTGCTAGAAGGGTAAAAAAAAAAAAAAAAAAAACTGTTAAAACTATATTGAAGACTTTTATTATAACCTCAACACAAATTATATTAAGTATTTCAAGGATTAAGTTACTTCAAACTATACATAGTTAAAGTATATAAATGACTACGTATAAATGAGAAGACATATATTCGAATTTTTAAAATAAACAACCTTGTTTCTTACAAATTACGCTCCGTACAAATGCAATTTTATGTAAAAGTAATAATTTTAAAGTATTTTAAGATAGTGTTAACTTATTTTAAAGCAAAACATTTATTTATCAGGGAAGTGAGAAAAACCAAGCCTTATTAGCAGTTGTTAAGTGATAATTGTATTGTTTAGCTTCAGCATGAATACATATATATATAAAAAGGGGGAGGTAGAAACTGACGTATAATCGATAATTGCGTCATATAAACAAAGCATTATTTTTGTATTAAAATGAATTGTAATTAAACTAATTTGACAATAAGCGTAAATGTACTACGCGTATGTAAATAATGCTTTACTGCCCTATATAAAAATTAAAATTTTGTAAATAAAAGTATAAATGATTAATAAAAATTATATCAATGTTGTGACTTGTCTGATGTCTATTAAATTGGGAGAAGATTAAAGAAGAAAAAGCATTTGATTTTTCAAGCAAAAATTCACGTTTATGACATATCAGAAAAATCCGGTTTTTTAAACCTTAAAATTTAAAATTTCTTTTAGTTTAATTTAGTTCATGAATTCTGGTGGCAGTATAATTTAAATGCTTCAAATTGTCTTGCGCCGCAAAGGGTTAATAATTACATGATAACAAATTCGAAAAAATCCTTAACATTTAAAAGAAATAAATGTTAAGGAAATAAATAATATTTAAAAGACTGGTTAAAAAAAAGAAAATGAGCAGTTTGTTATTAGTTTAAGAATGTACAATATGATTTTTTTTTTTTTTTTTTTCTGATATAATACAAATTACATAGCTAACATTCTTCAAATTTCAAGACCCCGGAAAATGTACAAGACCTAATTAGTTATTTCTTTCTCTATTTTTTAAGAAACTGCAAATCAAAAAAGAAATAAAGAAGAGTTTCTTATGCTTCTGTTCCCAGTGCTTTTAACTAAAGATAAAAGATAAGACAATATTAAATTTCCTCCCATTTCATTAGTTCTCACAAATCTTTTAAGCAGCCATATGCCACACAATAGGAAAGAAAGAGATTGGCCTTATTTTACCGATAAGACTTTTTTTTATTATTTTTATCAATCACTGTTTCAGTTTCACCAGTTCCAAATGTTTCCTGAAAATCTCGTTCGACCATAGTTGCCCAAAACGTCAGATTTCTGTATGTCCTAGAATAAATGACTCTTGCTTCCTAAACTCGTTAACGGCACAGAAAATGCTGATCCCTGGGGTAACTTATCACAACAGTCACTTAAAACTGCATAATATACTGTATCGCACGTTGCCAGGGGTCCTGGGAATAGATAAGCGGCAACTACTGGTGATTAGGGATCCGAAATGTGACACACCGGTTATAAATGGGACCCCTGCTTGGTGTGTGGGCCGTCACCCCTAGACCCAGATGAGGAGGTGTGGCCCATACTTTCAACTGCATTCCAGATGTAGGCAGGCGACTAAACGCCGTGACCTTTCGGTTAATTAGGTAAAAAAGAGAGCAAGGAAAAGAGAGCCATGCTGCTGAATGTGGTCAAGAGAGTAGTCTATAGTGGCAGATGATGGACCACCAAGATTTCGTGAGCGATTGTGATAATTGACTATTCAGTAACTATCAAGGAAAAAGAAAAAATCTCACAGCTGGACAAACCTGGATGAAGACAAGGAAGTATGAAGATGGATTTAAGTATTTTGTTTAAAAGAAAGTTAACGTTAACAAGGAGCGAGATGTATTAGAATCCTGATTCAGCAGACTCCACTAATGTTATTAGTCCTTTTTAAATGTTTTGAATATTGATCATACGTAGTTATTGATCATATGTAGTTCAATAAGGGAAAGAATAGGACTTACAAAGAGTTAATAAAAGTTCCGCAAAGAACTTGATAACAGCAAGGTATCGAATTTATAATGAATGCGAAACAGTTCTAACGAAAAAACATAGTAAAAGGATACAATAGTTTTAAATTAATTCATTATCTTATTCTGGGGAGGAGGGGGGAACATTAAATTACAGTGAAACCTCTCAAGTTGGACGCTTTTTCTCGGAACGGAATGTATCCATTAACATTATGTCTAACCCCTATAAGTTGGACACCTCTCTAAGTTGGACACTTTTTCTTGGAACCGTAGGTGTCCAACTTAGAGAGGTTTTACTGTACTATAAGCAAGAAAATATTGTAAAAGCAATGAGTACAATTCAAGAAGCTGGCTTAGATAAAGAATGTAAAATCTTTGAAGAAATATGTTAATGTAAATATGCATAAATATACTAATGTTGGAGTTTTGATAGTATTTTTTCCTCTTGAAGAAGGCCCAATTAATTTTCAAAAAGAAATGTACGCATTTCGATTTAATTTTAAAAGATTGGAAAAAAAATTTTTTTACTTATATCGTTATTTTGAAATTTGAGAAAAAATTAATGAACATAAAAAACACTGAAATGTTTACGGCTAAATATGTAAACTTTTTTAGACAGCTCCAAAAATGTGTCTTCATGTAATTTATATAGCATCATAGTACATGAGTATTATTATTTCAAACTTTTATAAAAATTTAAAAAATTTTAATTAAAAATTGCGTTTATTTTAGTTAACTATTGTATGCACAAATTTTAATTTTTGCAAAAATATTTCTTGCGGGATAATAAAACGTTAGAGAAATTTAATTTAAGGTAATAACAAAACCTAGTAATTGTTTTCATCATGGAGGTTTATTTTTCAGGTAATCTTCTGATACCAATCTACGAAAATTAAAATTAGTTGGATAAACACCTCTGATAATTTTAATATAATTTTTTAATATTTTTTAAAGCACGAAAAACTATTTAAATAATTTTTTGACAGTATTTATACAATATATATACACTCGAACCTCCCGTAAGGGACACCTCCGAATAAGGGACACCTCTATTTAAGGGACAAATTCTCTGGTCCCAGTCCCTAGAAATTTATGTGCATAGGCAAGTTCAGTAAAATTGGTCTTAATATAATAATTAACTATATCATGTAAGTAATTTTCTTTTTAAAAAGACTTGAGTTTATTAGTGTGTAACTTGCATTGCCAAAGTGCACTGATTAAAATTGATGTGTAACTGAGTGTAAAGTCTATTTAAAAAAAATTCATTGACCCTCTGAATAAGGGACACCTCTATTTAAGGGACAAAATGTCTGGTCCCATGAGTGTCCCTTAATGAGAGGTTCCAGTGTATATATATATTTTTAAATAAATTTTTGTCGTTTAGTAATGAGAATATTAAAATAAATACTCAAAAAACTTTCATGACAAAAATTAAGAATTAAACTTCAGAATACGAAAAGCATTTTTTTTTTTTTTTTTTTGAAAATTAATTACTTCGACATAAAATAAACAATACGATAATAACAATCTGCATTTTAAAAATTTCCCTGCAATAACAGGTAAATTTGATTTGAAATTTTACAGAAGGTTGTTAGAAAAATACATCTATTATACGTACGAAATGTACAGAGATTAAATGCTTATGTGGTATGAAAGATGCTAGAAGAGATTTAAAAAAAAAAAAAATTATATTAAAATGAATTAAAAAATAATAATAGTGAATGCAACAAGTTCCTAATGTTTATTCATTAACATATCAAAATTCAAAGTAAATTTTATAACTTTAAGTTCTAATGGATATATTTGAGTATATTATAAGAAAAACAATGGATTGCAATATGGCACTAGGGAATAAAACTATAATAAAAATATTTTTTTTAATTTTTTATATTTTATTTTGAAGCTGCAAAATACGAATTTTCAATATGTGAATTTTTTTCATTTTGCAATTTCAAAATAAAATATTAAAAATTTTAAAAAATACATTTTTAAAAAAGGTCCGTCAATTTAACAGTTTGGAATTTTCTGAATGTGAAAACAAAATTTAAAAATATGTATTAGTTAATAAGTTATTTGTAAAGAAAATTTCCCCATAGAATAACAGTTTAAATGCTTATATATAATTAAAACATTCCTGCCCCACAGTCATTTTGTCCTAACATTTTTTTTTCATGCATGTTTTTCATACATGTTTTTTCCTGTATCTTTTTTTTTTTTTTTTTTTTTCAGATAATACACTCAAGTTCAGTTTCTCTGCAATTTCAACAGAAACTTTTGTAAACTGATTGCCGTGGAACTTTCATCTGCCAAGCTTTTTCTGACGAACCATGGTCAAATAAAAAACAATTCGAAGCAATAAATTATATATATTTGTAATCTGCAGAATCTGTTATATTTTTTAAGCCACTAATCGAAAAATCGAAAATTTGAAGACATTTCACGCCCCAGTCCCCTTAAAAGAATTTTATTATTTTTATTTTACAAGAGCACACGTTTCAACTTTAAAAAATCTTTACGAGGTATTTTTACAATGAAGAGCCTATGAACTTTTACATTCGCATTTTTTTTTTTTTTTTTTTTCCCTAAGAGGTGAGAAGTTAATTAATGGTACACATAGATTGTTTGAATTATTAGATATAGTTTAGATGAAATAGCTAAAAATACAAATACAACTAAAGTGAAGCATCGATAATCCAGCATTCATGACTTATTCCCCCCCCCCTCCCCCTCCCTCCTTCCTTTTTTTCCCTTCTACGCCCACAAAACATAGTACTCAATGGGTTACTCGCAGATGACTTTGGAAAAGGAAAAGCATACTTACTAACTCTTATGGATCGTCAGTAAAGTTTACGGATTTTCCCTTAATTTTACTGATTTATGGATTGACGTGAATTTTGAAAAGAAAAATATAAGAGGCAGATAATTCTAATGTTTACAAGATATTGAGATGAAGTGGTTTCTCCAACGCCGAAGTGAAGGTCTAAGCATTTCGGGCGCAATGATAATAATGAAGCAGATGAAATTGGCGACATATTCATTAAACTGTAGCAATTTGCAAATTTTTGAGCTTATTTGTTATTAAATCACTTTTAATATATTTTATTATTATTATTATTATTATTATTATTATTATTATTATTATTTAACCAAAAATTGACGATCTGTATTGCTGTTTTATAACCGTTAAATTAAAAAAATTAACATATTTCAAACGTTATTTTAATTATTTACGTTTTTAATAGAGGTTTGAACAAATTTCTTAAAACTATCTTTTTAGAAATATTTCTTTGAATGCTGTCATTGATCGACGATTTTGATACATTTCCGGAACACCAATAATCCGGAAACATCATCTCCCAGTGATGCTGTATTATCGATACTTTAGCTTTACTGTATAAAAACTTAAATCATATGTATAAATATATTCTAAAAGGGATTTTTTAGACCGAAAAAAAGTTCGCAAGTAGAAGGGGGAAGTACCTTCAAATTCAAAAAGCACTTTCTCGAATCGTGAAACGGAACAAATATAGCTCACCTCACATGGCAGGAGTAGGAAAACATTCAATAAATTATTAGTTCTACAAACATTTGTTAACTCCTGCATAACACATTAAGGCTACTTGTCAGTCAATTTTTTTTCAAGTTCTACGATTCAGCTTTCGCCTGTATGGTATACCTTTTATATTTTCACCCCCTTCAGCAAGTCATTAGTCCAATTTCCGTTAAAGTTCATTCTTTGTTAAAGCTGTCAACATTCGGAATTTATTGTCGAGGAGGCGGACAAGAAGGTAGGGTGTTTCCTCAAAGCTTCCTACATCTACTATCAAGCCCCTGAAGGTATCACTGCGGACAGCCTGTGACGTCACAACCCGGGTCCCTTATCTGTTAGAAACTGATGTCCATCGGGTCCTTTTATTATGTTATTCTTCTGCTTTGAATGCATGTAGCAAACAATGTATGTCCTCATCGCACACCTCACATACATTTAAATTACATTTTTCATGAATGAATTTTTAGATTCCATCATTTAATATAATACATCAATTGAGTTAATTTTCATTTACATTTTATTACTGCAGAATATGAGGAATTTTTTTTTTTTTTTTTTTTAATCTGAATATCAATGTTTTCTATTATGTGAATTGTCTAAAGAAAAACTAATGGATGACGGATTAGAATTTGAAGGAATTTGTAATTGTGGTAAATCACTAACTCAGTTAATTATTGAATGTTTAAAAACAATGTGTAACATTCTTTTGAATAATTATACAGAGACAAGAAATGATTATTTTCATAGTAGATCCTCCAGAAAATTAGCAACTGTAAATAATAGAGTTTTTTTTTTTAAAAAAAAGGTGTCAAACAGAGATTTTAAAAAGCGTCAATTAATTTCTTTAAATTTTTTGTAATATTTCTAAAAAAAATTAAATATTTCTTTAGAAATGATAGAAATTACGTAAAAATTCTTAAAAAATTACGAAAGTCTCTCACCAGTGGTCAAAAGGTTTTGCTCTCAAAGACATTAGGTGCCGGGTTCGATCCTAGGGGTGACACATGTCAACCTGTAATTTCGGAGTTCTCCTTGTTTTCCCCCGAAACGTTTAAATATAGGGCTAGGACCCCGTAAAATGACCCCCACGAATGACACTTTCCCCAAGTGAAAAAAAAAAAAAAAAAAAAAAAAAAAAACTTTGTTTTAATTATCACAGATCGTTGCTCAATCATTCGTTTTAAAGGTATTGACGAGTTCTTTTAAAAGATATCCACATTGAAAATTTACACACCCACCCACGCAAGGTTGACTGTTATCCTGATTGGATGTTACTGTTATGAATAATTCTTTCTTAATTTTACAATAATTCATTAAAAATTATTCTCACTTATACGAAACTTTGTCCTATACGGGCACATTAAAAATTATGAAAAGCGGAATGGCAACACCACTCGTTAAAAGGTTTTAATTTTCAACTTTTTGTTTCATTTTTATTTATTTTTCTCTTTCTTCTGAACTCAATAGAAAAATGTCTTGGATTTGTAAAGATTCTCTATTTCTGGTTTTCGATGGATTTACACGTTTTGAAAGGGACAAACACGATCTGATCAGTTTTAGAAAATGTCAATATGTGTGTGTGTGTGACAAAATATTGTGGTATCTGTATCTCAGGAACTAATGAACAGAAAAATTTCATAAAAGTTTAAGTTGTTTCTTGATTTATAAATGTCCTTCAACTTTTGCTGAAAATCGCCAACAGGTGGAGATACCATAACGTTTTATGATAATTATTAATATGACAGTATAGGAGAAAATTTTGTATAAATGAGCACAATTACGATTATTTTTAACGAATCATCGTGAAATAAAAAGAAATACTTATAGGTTGGGTTGGGTTGTGAGGACTGCACTAGGGTCCTAGACCGTGGGGTTTTTTCTAAGAGTTCCTATCCCGCATTTACACAATTTTGGAGAAAGCCACGGAAAATTCCGAACGGCTAGGCCGACGAGTGCGACCTGGGATTGAACCAGGCACTTCACGTCTACCAGCTTTGAGCGCAGAACCGCTCGGTCGCTGGTGGGCCGAAATACTACAGGAAAAAATTGTATAAATAGGAGCATCTTTGCATCCTTGGAGGAAAATCCTCCCGAATGTTGTAAACTTTCAATATAAATATTTTTTAAAAGAAATAATAAATACCTTTAAAAATAATAGTTGAACCATGTATCTTCGATAATTTCAAACGAAGTTATCGATTTTTTTTTTTTTTTTTTTTTCCCCCATAAAAAAAAAAAAAAAAAAAAAAAAAAAAAAAAAAAAAAAAACACTTCTTACAATCTCGAATGTAGAGCATAAAATTATTTTTTTTCGATTTTTAGTATTGTACTTCTCTGATATGAAAGTTGTCTCTATTCATTGTGGAAATTAATTTTGATAAGTAATTTGTATTGCGTGAATTTGTTTAAGAATTATAAATTTATCTGAAACAGATTTTTTAAATATATTTTTAATATTTTTCGGCCCATGCAATTTTAAATTGAATGATACAAAATTTCTTATATATTAATCTGAAATATTTTTTAAACATCTTATATTTATGACTTCAAATTGTTTACTTTAAATGTTTGCAAAACAATTATAATAACTCAAATGATGTATTTATGCTTTATGAAGTAATCTTCGAAAGCCATCAATAAAAATTTCTTAAAATATGTATGTAAAACATTTTCAATTATTGTGCTTTGCAAATAGGGGATAATTTTAAATATAAATTTTTAGTGTTCTTAAAATATAAATTTAACATTCATATTTCGATCTTCATATGTTAAAAATTGGAAATTTAAAAATACTGAATATATGTATACATGTTAAAAATTCATTATTCTTTTGGCAAACATTATTTCAAATTTATTTGGTATTAACTATAAACTGAATGATTTTAATTTTGCCCAATAGACTAATTTGAGATAATAATTCAAACATCTTGTATTTATTATAACTCGGTTTTTTTTTTTTTTCAAAATTTACAAATCAGCATTTATTAGAAAGTTATTGTATCTACATTACAAACTTTCAAATTTATGTATAAAAATGATGAAAAATGTGCATACTTAACATTTTCAAATATGTTGCATAGCCAAAAATAGAGGATTTAAAAAATTCTCCCCCTGCTTTATTACTTCAGGCGCAATATTAAAACTTTTACTGCGAATACTAATATTACTGTATTAATTAATTACAATATTCAATGAAAAAGTATTTAAAAATCGTTCTAGAATAAGAAAGCAAATTAATAGCTAATATATCATAATTTTTGACAGATACTGCATTTATGAAAAAAGCATTTATTAAAAAAAAAAAAAAAAAAAAAAAAAAAAAAAAAGAAAGAAAGACTGTTTATTTCAATATTATAAATGCTTTGTAAAAATTAAATAAGCAAAGCAAAATTAATTATTTAAATAAAAATACAAAAAAAATATATATAATGAATAAATGCCTTATCTTAATGAACTGAAAATTTATATACATATTACAGCAAAACCTCTCTAAGTTGGACACCTACGGTTCCAGGAAAACGCGTCCAACTTATAGGGGTGCTTACATTTTTCGATTTAATTAAACTGCATCTATGCATGCCTTTTAACATTTAATCACATCTAAATATAACATAATTAAGTATACTCATAACTTATATAGAAAAAAATGAATAATTTGCTAATTTCTAATCTAAATTTAAACTGGTATATTGTGGCCATAATAACACTTTCTTTTATAATTTTTTATATAACAGCGCCATCCACCAGTTAATATGCACGAAAATTTAATCAATATAACTTCTCACAATAAAAATTTTGCATATGCATTTTGCTGCAATTTTATTCAATAGACGCTGTGATAGTCATATGGAAAATCGGAGAATGTGATTAAAAGTAGTACCACTTTGTCTACTGATATACACCCAAATTAAGATAACATTCATTTTAATAATATTAATAGCTTATGAAGTTTGGTGAATTTATTCGCTCTAGAAACTGTGATATAGTTTTCCTATGAAAGGGGAAAACTGCAGCCTAGCAGCGACACCTGTCGATTGATATGCACCCAAATTGAATCAGCATTTTTTTTCGCTATAGATAGATTTCTCACATATTATGTTTAGTGCAATTATACACTCAAGTAAAACTTTGTAGAAAAAATAAAAGGAACAAACGTAGAGGAACTCTAACTACCGAAATGTATTGTCTAATGCTCATTTTAAAACAGTCTAAGTCAAAACATACTTGTAGGCTCTCTACTGGATATTTCCGGGAGAAAAGAACAAAAACAATTCATGCAAATCAATAAAAAGAAAGACTATTTCATTAAGCGCTAAAATTCAGTAATTTGTGAATTTTTCAGTTGAACAAAATAAATATTTTTTATAAGATGAATATACATAGGTGAATATAACGTGACAAGAAACATTGCTTTTTGGATATATACAGTTATTTCTACAAGGGATAAGTAAAATTTCTAAAAACGGTGAGAAAATGCAAGTTTCATATATTTTTTTCCAGTCTCATTGGGTAAAAGTGTTCAACTTAGGATAATATTTGTATGTCCAACTTCCAAGTTAGAGGGATGTCCTTATAGAGGTTGGACATAATGTTAATCCTATGGCTACATTCCGTTCCGATAAAAAGTGTCCAACTTAGAGTGGTGTCCAACTTGACCGGTTTCACTGTACAAATAATCGTCACAGAAACTGTATAGATTTTGGGGGATATATTATAGATTTTTTTACAAACACTGAACAAAAAAAAAATTATTATTACGGCTTACGGGCTCAAATTATTTAAAATGTGCTAGCATCTAAATGCTTTATCTGATTGCACTGAAAATTTATATACATTTTAAAAGACACTGTCGCAGAAGCTGTATTGATTTTGGTGAATCTAATACTTATATATTTTTACAGGGACACAACGAAATATTCTTTATTATTATGATCTATGGGCTATAATCATTTGAAGGGCTATAGCGTAAAATAAAACAACATACTATATGAACAAACAAACAAACAAAAAAAAAACTTATAATTTTCTTTTTGTTTATTTAACGATTTTTTTTACTATATTTATTTAACCATTAATTACTTGATGTTTGGAATGTTAAATGGACAATGGAGTCATTCTAGATATATTAGATAAAGCGTAAAGAAACAGAATGAAAAATAACTTTTAAAAAATGGTTAAATATTATAACTAGGTATATATATATGTATTTATGCGGGTATAACTTTTAAATGGGATCCCGAAGAACAGGGCATCGGTAAAAAGGGCATCCGGAAGAAAGGGCACCGGAGAAAAAAGCACTTTTTCAAATCGCAAAATTATAAATATCAAATAATGAATTTAAAGAATAACTTTCAAATTACATTTTTGAAATTCGGTCCCCAAGGAAGGGGGGGGGGGGCGAAACGTGATTTCGCATGCGTTAAACGTGATTTCACATAATCCTATATATCTCAAACAAACAACAACAACAAAAAAAAAAAACAGATATACGTGAAATTTTTGCTCTAAAATATAGCTAATGCAAATATCTAAAAACCAATTTCTGAAATTTTAGAAATTCAGCCCCCAGGTGGGGCAGCAGGTGGGGGGGGGCTAGGGGCAAAAACAATGGATACATTCCGTTCCGAGAAAATTTGTCCAACTTATAGGGGTGTCCAAATTGGCAGGTTTCACTGTATTTACATTTTTTAAGTTCTGAAAAATTGTTCTCCTTTTCAGTTGTTTACTTTTATGCAAAATAAAATGTTTATATATTGCGATCTATGGATACAAACTCTTTAAAATTCGCTTTAACAATGTCAAATTATTTAAAACACGAAGAAAAAGAAATATTTTTTCATATTGCAAACGTACCACTTATAGTTATTTAAAAGAGATGCAAAAAAGATTTTGGATACATTAAGTTCCTGAAATCAACATATTATTTGGAGAAAAATAAACACCGTATGGTAGTTATTATTAGTTACGGTAGTAATATTTAGGTATTTCTATGCTTTTTTGTCTATTTGCTAATATCGTTCTGTTATTAAGAGAAAAGTGATAAGTAAAAGAACCGCTAAACAACATGGTCGTGATTAGACAATTTTTATTAAATTTTTCCCTATGCAACTGGTGATTACAAAATATAATTATTTCTTGTACTTTCCCAATACTTCTTTGTTATTAAATATTTAATACTCAAAAGAAGTAATAAATACTGCATTTTTTTGTAATCGACAAGGCAATCAGAAAACGAAAAACTAGTGTGTTGTGGCCACCACAAGACTTTCTACTATATTTTCCTATACAAAATTACTAAGTGCAAATGAGTTATTACAATATTATTTATTAAAGTTATCAAACATGAGGAATGCAACTGATATTCATCTTAGAGAAAACTAACACTAAATATAAAAAGAAAGACTGTTTTATTGTCTATAAATAAAATCTTAAAAAATGTGTTCTTATAATGGTTGTCTCACATATCAAGTATTTTATTTACAAGTACAAGTTTTGTACAGTTTTTTTGCCATAGAAGTTGAGATATAGCCATTTCGTTATCGGGTAAATTTTCAGTATAGCAGCACCACCTATTGGCCGATAAGCATCCAAGTTGAATCAGCGTAATGTATCATAATGACCTTCTGACATATCAAGTTTGTTTGATTATACGCAATAGAATCTGAGGTGTAATCTTGGTTTAAATTGCGGTAAACGCTGTGTAGCAGCGCCACCTGTTGAGCAGTTTACACCAAAAGTTGACAGGCACTAACTTTTAAGGTGCATTCACACATAAATTTATAAGCAATTCTACGTAGTAGTTCCTGAAATATAGCCTTTCCTTAAATGTCAGAAATTGCTGTATAGCAGCGCCACCTACTGGCTGATAAGCATTCAAGTTGAATCAGCATATCTCATAATAGTCTTCTCATATATAAAGTTTTGTTTGATTATACGTAATACAACCTGAGATATAGCTTCCCTTTAGTTTGCAGAAATCATTGTATAGCGACTGGCACCAGAAGTTCATATCACTTATTTTCGTCAAGGTTAATCTACATTTAAATTTGTTTACAATTTTGAGCAGTAGTTCCAGAGATACAGTTGCCACAAAATTTTTGTCACACACACAGACAGACAGGCGGACAGACAGACATTTATTAAAAATGGTCATATCGTGTTCTAGACCTCTCAAAAAATTTTACGAATCCAATACTTTCTTCTGTTGATTATAGAAGAAAGTAATAAATTCATGTGTATTTCATTAAGATTTTTAAAAAATTACATGTAGTCTATAAATAATATTTATCAATAAAGAAATAAAGAAAAATTAATTTTTATTACATTTATGTTATTAACATTAATGTTAAAATTAAATTCAATATTAAATATTAACAAATATAAGCATTCACAACAGCATTTAAAATTTTAATGCTTTGCTTCACAATTTTTCACGAAACCATTAGCAGTAATAGTTATTTTTTATTAAATATATATATATATATATATTATAAATTGGTGATTGCCATGCAAATTTAATGTAATATAAGCAAACAATTTATAATGGTATAATAATTTAAGTAAAAAACATAAAAACAGTTTTTATTTAACACATTTTTTATTTTTATTCATTCTCAAAAAGCATAAATAATGCTTTTAGGTAGAGGACATATGTTTATGTACAGATGTTACTCAGTATGATTACGAAACATTTTTTTTTTTTTTTTTTCTTATGGAAATATATGCAATTGGCACATAATAACTATTCTAGACAACTGTTTTACAAAAATGTCATTATAAAGATATTTATGTATCAATGGAAATTTTTACATACAATTCAAATACATTATAATTAAATTTTCAATGTATGAAACTTTACAACTTACAGTTTTAACTCGTACTAAATTAGGTTTTTTAAAAGAAAATCGAGATAAAGGAAAACAATATGTCACAGCCGTAAAAGATTTTCTTTCATATTTTCCTACACAAATTCACGCAGTATAAATTATTCATTAAAATTATTTTCAATGACGGTTGTAGACGATTTCTGTCTGGGAGATGTAGCACACTAAATGTCGAAAAAAGTTCATTTTCAGATCTATAGACAACAACTAAAGATTTTTTTTTTATTTATTTATTTAATTGGAAATATGTTTAATTAGTACACAATAATCATTCTACACTATTGCTTTACAAAAATGTCATTATCAAGAGATTTATATAAAAAAGGAAATTTTACCATACAACTCAAATCCATAATAATTAAATTTTCAATGCATAAAACTATAGAATGAACATTTTAAACTCTCAATAAATAATGTTTTTAATAGAAATTCAAGAAAAATGAAAGATATGTCACAGCTATAAAAAAAATTTCTGTCATATTTTGCAATACAAATTCACGCAGTACACAAACAAATTATTTATTGAAATTATTTTCTATGATGAATGTAGATGATTTTCCTCTCAGAGAAGCGCCACAGTAAATGCCGCAAAAAGACCATTTTCGGTTCTATAGACAACAACTAAAGATATATATTATATATATACATACATTTATAAAAATAATATTCAATTAGTGCATAATAATTATTCTAAACAGCGGTTTTACAATGTTATTATTAAGAGATTTATGTAACAAAGGAAATTTTTACATACAACTCAAATTCATTATAATTAAAATTTCAATGCATAAAACTTTACAACGTACAGTTTTAACTCTCTTTCAATCAGCTTTTTAAAAATAAAATCGCAAAAACTACTAAATCACGTCCTTTATAAAATTTTCTTTCATATTTTTCTACACAAGTTCACAAAGTATAAATATTTTATTGAAATTATTTTCAATGACGACTGTAGATGATTTTCGTGTCAGAGATGTTTCAAACTAAATGTCGAAAAATGCCAATTTCCGGCTCTATAGACAACATCTAAATATATATATTTTTAAAACTGAAATGTATTAATTAGTGCACAATAATTATCCTGGGCAACTGTTTCGCAAAAATGTTATTATAAAGTGATTTATGTAACGAAGGAAATTTTTACATAAAACTCAAATTCATTATAATTAAGTTTTTAATTCATAAAACTTTAGAGCGTACAGTTTTAACTCTCAATAAATAATGCTTTTTAAAATAAAATCAAAAAAAAAAAAAAAAAAAAAAAAAAAAAAAAGGAAAGGAAAGCAATATGTCAGAAGTATAAAAAAAATTCTGTCATATTTTCCAATACAAATTCACACGGTACACAAACAAATTATTTAATGAAATTATTTTCAATGATGAATGTATAGGTGATTTTCCTCTCAGAAAAGCACCACAGTAAATGCCGAAAAAAGACAATTTTCGGTTAATAGACAACAACTACTAAATACGCATACATTTATATAATAATAATAATAATAATAAATATTCAATTAGTGCATAATAATTATTCTACGCAACGGTTTTACAATGTTATTATTGAGATTTATGTAACAAAGGAAATTTTTACATACAACTCAAATTCATTATAATTAAACTTTCAATACATAAAACTTTATAACGTACAATTTTAACTCTCAATTTTTTCAAGAAAATTGATAAAAAGAAAAGCAATATGTCACAGATATAAAAAAAAAGTCTTTTTTTTTCCTACAAATTATTTATTGAAATTATTTTTAATCAAATGTAGACATTTTCGTCTCAGAGAAATATAACACTAAATGTCGAAAAATGTCAATTTTCGGCTCTACAGACAACATCTAAAGATTTTATTTTATTTTATTGTATTTTTATTTTTTTTATGGAATTATACTCAATTAGTACATAATAGTTGTTCTCGACAGCTGCTTTACAAAAATGTTATTATAAAGAGATTTATATTACGAAGGAAATTTTTATGTACAACTCACATTAATTTAAATTAAATTTTCAATGCAAAAAACTTTAGAACGTACAGTTTTAACTTTCAATAAATTAGATTTTTTTTATAAAGAATATCGAGAAAAAGGGAGGCAATATACCACAACTATAAAAAGATTTACGTCTTCTTTCCCTCTATAAATTCACACAGTACATATGCAAATTACTTATTGAAATTATTTTCTATGACGATTGTAGACGATGTTTTTCGCAGTGATGTATCCCACTAAATGTCGAAAAAAGCTCATTTTCAGCTCTATAGACAACAACTAAAGATTTTTTTTTATGGAAATATATTCAATTACTACAAAGTAAGAAGGCACTTTACAATACATTTCGGTTGTCAGGGTTCCTCTTCATTTGTCCCTTCATTTGACCCAGGTCGCGCTCGTCGGCCTAGCCGTTCGGAGTTTTCCGTAGTTTCCTCCGAAACTTGCATATATACGGGCTAGGATCCCTTAGAAAGACCCCCCTCTCGAATGGATGGCACTCTCCCTCAAGCCTTGGACCTACAGCAGCTCTTTTACTTCCATTACCCAACTACCTTCCATTACCCAACTATTCCATTACCCAACTTCCATTACCCAACTACCGACCGAATAAAATACTTCCATTACCTACGGTCCGTAGGTAATGGAAGTATTGTATTCGGTCCAAAACTTAGATATCGAGATTTCACCTGATTTACGTGTTTGAAAGTCTCATGGGTCGAAAAGAGTGGTTTTTGGCAAATGGTCAGTGTGTATGCGTGTGTGTAATCTTCCGGTTATTATATCTCGGAAACTAATAAAGATAGAACTACAAAACTTTAGAATTGAAATAGGTCTGGTGTAAAAAGGAATTTTCCAGATTTTGCTGAAAAATGGAAAAACAGAAGTGGGGCATCGGAAATCAGAAGTGAAGCCGTAAGCCGTATCTCAAAAACGGCTTTAACGATTCTCTTCAAAGTTGCTGTATAAACACTCTATTAGACGTCCTTTTCAATGATATAGTTGGTTAGTTCAGGAAAATTGATAGGTGTCCTTTATAAATAGCTGAATTCCATGTCTTGCACCTACATTTATATAGAATTTAATTCGGTTATTAAAAATATAATTCTGTTTTTAAAAAATAATTTATTAAGATTATTATTTAAAAAATTTATCTTTTATGATGATGCAGACGATTTCCATATTAGAGAAGTAGTATAACACCAAATGTCCAAAAAAAGTCCATTTTATTCTCAAAATTAAAAAAAAAATCGATAACTTTGTTTTAAATTTTCGCAGATCGATGGTTCAGCCATTCGTTTTAAATGTATTGGCGAGCTCTTTTGAAAGATATGCATCATGAAAATTTACTCTCCTCGAGGGGGGACTCCCCCCTTCCCCAGGTGGGAGGCGAGGCTCCTACATACCCCAAACATTTTTTTCCTGTTAACTATCTCTATTACAAAAAATATATATTCGTTTCATTTGGTTTAGTGCAGTCTATAGACTTTAAACTCTACTTACCTGCAATTTCCCCCATAGACGTAATGTATTAGAATTCTCTTGATTGTCCCTGTACACGAACCATTTGCTTGATCTTAACGAAAAGCTTACTGTAGCATCTATATATGATACACATTTAGAATACCAAGTTTGGAATGTCTGCTACTATTTGTTCTTGAGATATGCTGATAACAGACAGACACCCACACAGACACACAGACATACACACAGACCATTTGCTAAAAACATGATTTTCGTATTCAGGTGTAAATGTAACAAAATCTCGCGTTCGAAAATTTGACCCAAAAACAATACTTTCTCTACCTTATGGGTAAGAGTATAACATACAGTATGACATACCTAGCTAATTAAATTGATTTTTTTTTTTTTTTTAATTTTTGGTTATCTTCAACTGAAAATTTCGTTATTAAAGAAAAGAAAGAAAGAAAAAAAGAAAAGAAAAGAAGAGACCTTAATAATTGCCAAATCTGAATTTGCAGCAAAAACCTTTTTTTTTTTTTCCTTTTAAAGAGGGGGGGGGGGGGGAGGTGAACTTCAGATATTAAGAACTTTGTATATAAATATCATAAAAATCAAAAGATTGGAATAATTATTTTGTGTTAAAATCATCAGAAAATTAAATAAAGAAAACGAAAGAAAGAAAAGGAAAAGTAGGCACGAATGTAGCGTGAAAGCGATAAGTTCGAAACAATATTTTGTGTTCTTTGGATTTTTATGTTGTTTCTATACAAAGATCTCTGCATCGACCAAATTTAAATGCTTTAGCTAAGTTTTTTTTCTTTTTTCTTTTAATTAATTAATTAATTTATTTATTTTTAATGTCCCCATGCAATTGTTTAGTAAGAAGAAATACAGTCCGAATTTCCCTAATGAGCAATATTTTAAATATTTTTATGCACTTAGTATTAGCTCACTTTAAAAATATTGAGAACATATATGGATTTTTTTAATAATCAGTTAAAACTGTGGTCCTGGACAGTGAAACTTGTTGCAATGCCCAAAAGAATGCTGAAGATAAATTATTATTTCCCCTTCAATTCCGCCAGAAGAATTTAAATTTATAAAGATTAGGTAAATATATATAGGATAAAAATTTATTAATTAATGGGGAGTAGGGGATCTTTAGATTTATTTTAAAATCTATTTTAAAAATTACTAAAAAAAAAAAAAAAAAAAAAAAAAAAGTAGTATATTTGTGATATTGAAAAAAGAAATTATCTAATAAATACATATGAATTGTATATGTCAGAAAAACAAACTGATAGTTCTTATTCCCTATTGCTTCTGTCCCTTTTCTACTGACGTGGGTAAGCATTCAAGTGCATTTTCACACTTTTCGACTGATAAGAATGAAAAAAAAACTAATGACCTGTCATCCTTAATGCGCTTTCTACCTCCCACCAGTGATAAATTACAGCAGGACAGGAAGGGGAAAATCCAGTTTTTGCAGCTAAAAATTGCATTTCTCCCCAAAATTATTAATAAGTTTTTAAAAATTTAAATATTATGAAAATTAATAATAATAAGTTACATCATTTAAAAAGGTTTAGCATGAATTATATTATTGATAAAACAACTTGTTAATTATTTGAGGGCGATAAAGGAAATCAAGTAAAATTTCGACTTTTACAGCTTAAAAAACAAATTTAAAAAATTAAAAAATCAATTTTTGAAATATGGGGGAACTCTTAACGGCCATGAATTTTCAGAATGCGAACAGAATTTGAAAATATGCATTACGAAATGAGTAATAATGGGGATTATTTTACAATAGATTAATACGGGATTTGGATGACCTTGAAGCTCACTGACAGAGAGCCTTAATTGCTAAAAAAGGTATACTCCCAGTTTTACTTTTTTTCCCCTTCTATTGTCGTAACCATTTAAATGATGCTGGAAGTACACAACAGAAAAGTCATTAACAAAAGAATGTTTCTAAAAATACGCGCTTTCTTTCTTTTTTTTCTCTTTCTCTCTCTCTCTCTATTTATTTATTGACTTTTTTTTTTCTTATTCTGTATTGTTGATCATAAAAAATAATAAATTGCAAGGTTACCCTGAACCAGGTGTTCAAAGAAAAGAGATCAAAGGATAGTATTCGAAAACCGATAACAAAAGACACATGATTTCTGAAAATGATCCATCACGAGTTAAAGAATGAATCTTCCTAAAAGAAGTCAAAGAAAGTCGTGCACAATGCCTGGAACAGCTTTGCTATACAACTTGTTTAATACCTGGGCACCATTAAGTTAATCTGTTGAACCCTTGTTAAAGTTAATTATTCAGAATAGGTCTGAGAAAACAGAGAGAAAGAAATATAAAAAAGTTTTTAATTTAACAGGAGTCAATCCAGTTTTTAATTTTTGGGTCTTTTTTTTTTTTTGTGAAACTTCTACATAATTTTGTGAAAAAAAAAGATATTTAAAGAAAAAAAAAAAAAAAAAAAAAAGAAAGAAAGAAAGAAAGAAAATATTGTGTAAAACATAATTCTGTATAGTGCTTAACAATATTAACTTAATACAGTTTCGTTGAACCAGTTAATTAAAAATAATGCTGAAAATATGGACAAATTTTATAACAGGATCATATTTATAGAACAAAATCTTGTGAAGGAGTTTATTTTATGAATCTGAATTTTGTGAAGGGTCCCTTTTTGTGATGTGACACTTTTTGAAGGGGTAGCAAAAGGGACCCAATTTTTGCCTGAATCGTCCCCGGTTTAACAATTGTGTATCTGTATTACATAATTTGTAGAAAAAAAAAAAAAAAAAAAAAAAAAAATCATTTTAATTAGATGATCAAGAGTTAACACGTTATAACCAAAATCAAGAAGTAATGTCAATTGCTGAAGAGCCTAAAAATGTTTATAACAAAATTATATAGTTTATTTACTAATAAATGTACTAAAGCCCAAAACCAAATGTACGAGTGCTATAGTACTATACTATATAAAATTAAAATTCCGAAATAAGCAGGGTTGGGAAAAAAAAACAGGTTTTTTCAGGAAAAAAAAAAAGCCTAGTGGGTTTTTTCGGGTTTTATCAGGTTTTTTATTTTATTTTATTGGGTTTAATAAGGGTTTTGTCACAGTATTTTCTGTTTTAATCAGAGAAATCAGGAATATTTTCTTTCTTCCTTTTAACATTGAGTGTATCATGTGTAATAAGTCAATTTAAATATATATATATATTAATTATGCATTAAAATAATATTTTTTTTAATTAAAAATTTTACAGTCGTTTTATGATTAAGTTATATTTTTTTTTTTTTTTTTTTTTTTTTTTTTAAACTAAGTAATTGTACTTTAAATATTCGAAAATTCTATTTATCTGCCCTTTACAACATAAAAGTGGATTTTAATAACTATTTGGTGTTGCTTTATTAAAGTTATCCCATTTAAAAGATTTTCATAAAATAATTTTAATTATCGTCCCTCTACATTACTTAACAGTGTTGCATTGTTAAAGTTTTTAGAAATGTTTAAAATTTGATTTTTTAAAATTTATATTTTATATTCCTCGAGTCACATAGATTTCTTTACATAGACAAACAACTCTGTTTTTTCTTGCTTTATATATATATATATATATATATATATATATATATACATTATTGTGTTTTAATAAGATAATTATAAATTTTTTTATGGTAATTTTTTCAGTTTTTTATTTATTTATTTATTTTTTAATAGAACCATTTGAGCACCTCAAATATTTCTGAAAATTCTTTGTTGATGTTGTAATAATGCATATAATATTTGTTTTACATTTATATGATTATTATAAGTTAGATAAAAGTGCGACTTTAAATAAGAATTTTGAAAAAACCCACTTTGGTTTTTTCTCGTTTTTTTTTTTTTTTTTTTTTTTTCAAGTGGGATTCATTGAAAAAACCCATCCAGGTTTTTTCGGGTCAGGCAAAATCGAGCCAACCCTGGAAATACGGGAGGGTATTTAAATCTTGATGATATTTATCACTAAACAAATTATTAAATTTAACCAAATTGCAAGAGGAAAAGTAAACAAATAAATTTCAGTTTCATGGAAATCTTTGTAAATATTTTCATGCTTTAGCTGTAAAAAATATATGACTAAGGTAGTTTATTTATAAAAGTATTTTCAAGTAAGTGTACCTATGATATTTCGCGCAAAAGATGCTTAATTTTTTCTTCAAATCAAGCGAATAACAGACTACAGAGAAGAATTTAGGTAATAACCTCCACTTGCTGTGGTAATAAGTGGAAATAAGAGACTGGCAAAAAATTTCTACAATTACGATAATTTATTTATTTATTATCTGAGTGTTTCAGGTTTCAAAATATTATTTTAATCATTCTAAATTATCATTCTAAATAATATTATTTTAATCTTCCCCCATTTCAAATATGTACAGTAAAACCTCTCAAGTTGGACACCCCTCTAAGTTGGACGCTTTTTCTCGGAACGGAATGTATCCATTAACATTATGTCTAACCCCTATAAGTTGGACACCTCTCTAAGTTAGACACTTTTTCTTGGAACCGTAGGTGTCCAACTTAGAGAGGTTTTACTGTACCGCCTAATCCCGTATACAACCAAAGCCTATGGGGAAAATTTGTTTCTACAATTACTCATTAACTAATGCATTTTTTATTTCCGTTTTCCCATTCAGAAAGTTAAATTAGTTACTCATTTTCAAAAAATAGATTATTATTTATTATTTTTTAAATTTTGAGTTCAAAAATGGGAATTTTCACTAAAGGTTTTTACTCATTATTTTTTAGCCCCAAATGAAATACTAAAAATTTTAAATATAATTTTTTGGAAAATAAATATTAATTTAACGATTGTGAATTTTCTGAATGCGAATACGGAATTTAAAAAAAAAAAAAAATACTTTAGGTAATGAGTAATTATGGAAACAAATTTTCCCGTAGAATAATATGGTTCAAGACTGTCAGCGAGATTAGGTCAGCTCTTAATAATTTAGGTTATAGCATGCATTTGCCAAGTGGCAATAAGAAAGAGGCAAAAAATTTCTACAATTGCGATTAATTAATTATCTACGTGTTTGAGGTTTCAAAATATTCATTTAATGATTATTTTTCCCATTTCAAGTGCTCGAATAAGCAAAATTACGAAAAGACAGCGAAAGATTCAATCTTGTTTACGAGATCGTGAAGAGCAGAAAGTTAACAAATCAAATCTTTGAAGAGAATTTATTTATTTATTTATTTATTTAAGCAAATTTTTATTTTGAGAACTATGTATACTAAACATTATTATTCTGGAATAATTTAATTTTTTAACCACATCATGAATGACTTTACATTTTTATACAGATAAATATTTTTTTATTAGATGAGAATTTTATGTATAAAAAAGATAACGCGTAAATAACTATTAGGTTAATGATGTAGAATGACCACTAATTTTTTTGCCTTATACTTTAGATAGCATACAAAAAAAAACAAAAAAAGAACAAAAAACAAATAAATAAATAAAAAATCAGGGACAATATATCTGAATAACGAATGAAAAATTTCCAAGCAAATAACATAACTTGTGCCCACTTTTTCTCCTGGTAAAGGGTCGTACTCAATTATTTCGACCTGAAACAATTGTGTTTTCTTGCAATGTTTTTATTCGTTAACTTTCAGTATTTCAGTTTTTTTTTATGCTAATATACATAATTATCTATTTCATATTAGATTTTATACTGCATAATTTTCTATGACAATAGCACCCCTTTATCCTTTACAATGAAAAAAATCTTGGATAAATAAAAACGGGCTGCACAAGACTTCGATAGTGTCTTTTTTTCCCCTTTATCTCATTCATTCATTTATTATTATTTTTATTTTCTTCTTTTCAATTTTTGGAAGAGCAGAAAAGATATCATAGGAGGCTGGACATCGCATACCTGATTAAAGTAGATTTTACTGAACCCCTCATCATCCTTTATTGTTAACGACTATAAAACAATAATTTTTAATAAAAATAATGGATTTTTCTTGATAAGACGAAAAGTATTTCGTATTTAATTCATACCGTCGCAGAAGGGGTTGATCACAGGTGGTTATTCTAGTGTTATCATTTGCAGGCGATCAAACAATAGGCATAAAAAAAAAGGAGATCTAATGATCAGTTAGTTCATTGTTCTACGGAAAGCCACTTTCTAGAAAGGAAAAACAAAACAAGGATAGAGCATGAATAATAAACATTCGATTCGAATATAAATGGCACTTATGACAGTTGGAAACATGTATTAACCTCTTCCGTCTGTTATTGGATAAGGAGGTAGAAAAGGATTCCTTCCATGTTAAAAGTTAATAGGACTGCTCGTTATGCTAAAATCCAGCCCTACCTCTTCGAAGCAATTAAAGTGGAATTTTTCTGTAGAAGAGGAAAGCTGTAAAAAAGACGCGTTGACTGAGGGGGAAAACAAAAGTAAACCGATCTTATTATCGAAAACATAGCCAAATCTCCGTATAAAATAAATACAAGCATAATGAGATTATGGGCAGATGGAACAAATATTTTTACATTGATCTAGATTACAGAATTCTTGCTTATAAATACCTGAGGAAAACAATGAATCTACGAATTAAATAAAATATTTTCTTGCATTGAATATATATATGATATATCTAAAAGTGGGGAGGATAAAAAAAAAAAAAAAAAAAAAAAAGGGATAATATTGAATAGGAGTTGAGTGATGCATATAAATAACAGATAATTTTCTATTCCACACAAAAATAATGCTATTCATAATCTGTAAGAGGAAAGACTCCATTGCATAGGTTTAATATGCATAAATTCTTATAACATGCCATTCCATATTATTATAAAAAAAAAAAAAAAAATACTTCCAATTAATTCTACAGCAATCTTATTAAAAATTAAATATTATTTATTATTATTATTATTATTTTAAATAGATACAAGAAATTCAATGTCAATAACCTTTATAATCTTTGAACCTTTTAATGTAATCTGTAATCTATATTATAAGAAAAAGCAACAGCTAAAATTACATCAAAAGTTGGTGAAAAAATTCTATACTTAAATTATCAGAGTTTTGTCCTATAAATTAACAACAATAATATAAATTACTTTTCATTTTTATTGGGATTTTAAATAAATATTTCGAAGCCAAATTGTTAACCTTTTCGTGACCTACATGAAAATAAACAAAAATAGGAATATATATATATATATATATATATTATTGGATACAGGTGTAAATTTCTCATATCGAAAGAGATTTGGGATTACATAATTCATACTAGAGTCCTGCATCGGGTCGGGTAACCCGATTTTACCCGCACCCGACCCGACCCGCGGGTCGGGTTCGGGTCGGGTTGGCAGAATTTTTTCTCTTGCGGGTCGGGTTCGGGTCGGGTTGACTGATCTTTTTTTCGTGCGGGTCGGGTTCGGGTCGGGTTGACTGATTTTTTTTTCTTGCGGGTCGGGTTCGGGTTCGGGTCGGGTTTGGTTTTCAACAAGTCGGGTTGACTTGAGAACACCTTTCAAAATATTTTTTACAATTATAAACATAAATTTATAGGCATGTTTACAACTATGTAACTAATTTAAATATTCTGCACATACTAGACATGTATCGGTTGGTTGTTTGGTTAGAGGATTTAAGGCTGATTGACTCCAGATGTGTCCTAGGCCAATAGGGGGGGAAGCCCTCCGTTTGAGTCTTCCTAAGGGGTCCTAGCCCGTATTTACGCGTGTTTCGGAGGAATCCACGGAAGACTCCGAACGGCTAGGTCGATGAGCGTGACTTGGGATCGAACCCGACACCTCCCATCTACCAGCTTCGAGCTCAGAATAGAGATGAGTTCGGGCTCTATTTTGGCAATCCGAGCCCGCCCGGGCCCGAAACATTTTTGAACTGAGCTCGCCCGAGCCCGAAAAATTTTGTGTGATCAGAGCCCGAGCCCGATATAGAAAGTGGTACGCTATACAACTCATACACAATAGTAAAATTAAATACCGTTTTCATTTTCAAATTAATTTTCTTATTACCAATCCTAAATTTAAATAACTATAAATGTTATTATAACAATTTATAATGCCTGTGTCTCTGTATACATGTATCTATTAGGTGTATATCTTTTAAACATGAATGACTGCTGGCGCTTCAAAAATTTTACTGCGGACTGTATGTGTAATGTGATTTCAAGTGCCTTAAGATTTATTCTGTAATGTTTATCACACGCACAAAAAAATATAAAAATAATACAGCTCTGCAGACGCCTACTAAACATCCGTTCTCATCTAAATCTACGTACATTACATTTCAATAATTTCTCAAAAACATCTGCAAGAGAAAAGATATTATTAATTATTAGTTTACTACATTCACGATTCACAGTCTCTTTCAAAAGGATGTGAGTAATCAAAATAGATGAATCACACATCTGATTATCCTCCAAGAGGGAGCCTGTTTTTCACAGCTTCTATTCTAAAAGATAATAATGATATATTTGATGTATTTTGTTAATTGTTTCAGTGCGATACGGATGTTTATTTTACTATAATAATTTGGGTAAGCCTGTATTCACTATGGTATATATCCAAACACAAATCTTCTCAAGTAGACCCGACTAGCTGAAAAATAAACCCGAACCCGACGTAAAAATAAATCAGTCAACCCGACCCGAACCGGACCCGCAAGAAAAATATTTAGTCGACCCGACTTGATGCAGGACTCTACCCCAAATAACAAGCAAAGAAGTCGAGAAACAACTACGGAGAGATACCCCGTGGTATGTCCATTTTACTAACATTGACCACTGCGGGAGACGGGACAAGGCGGAGATCGGAGATGCGGCGGCCAGTTTTTTTTCTTTCTTTTTTACAGTTTCCAGTTAGTGAAGAATAAAATAAACGGAACTTTTAGCTTGAATCCGAGCCCACCCGGAGCCCGAAGACTTGCGTAAGATTTGAGCCCGATCGGGCTCCGCTGGTGGGCAGACATGTGCCGGACCTCCCTATTCGTATCCGCGGATATCCGCCAGAAAAATAGATCCGTATTTGTATCTGGATCTGTTTTCTTTTCTTCAACGAAACTAATATGTATCTTTTGTAGAAATTGTATGAAAATTAGAAAAGTATTATAAATCTTTCTCGACTGTTGTTAATATATAAATTAAAGAAATACAAATACAGTATAACCTCGCATTTACATTCTGAAAATTGAAAAGATTTCGCAGTTTACAGGTTTTTTTTTTTTTTACTTTCTTCTATATTCAGTAAAAGAAAGTATTAGATTCTATCAACATTTGGTGCCAACCGCTCGAGGTGTGGCACTGCTATACAGCGATTTCTGCAATTTCAGGGGAGGCTATATCTCAGGTTCTGTTGCGTATAATCCAACAAAACTTGATATTTGAGAAGACCAATATGAGATGTTATGCTGATTCAATTTGAATGCGTATCAGCCAACAGGTGGCGCTGCTACACAGCGATTTACGCAATTTAAGGAAAGGCTATATCTCAAGAACTACTGCACAGAATTTCATATAAATTTGTACGTAGTTGCCATTCAATATATATTAGCGCCTGTCAACGTTTGGTGTAAACCGCTCAACAGGCGGCGCTGCTACACAACGATTTCAACAATTACAAGGAAAGCTATATCTTATGTTCTATTGTGTATCATCAAACAAAACTTAATATGTGAGAAGGCGAGATTATGAGAAATTATGCTGACTTAGTTTGAATGCTTGTCGGCCAATAGGTGGCGTTGTTATACTGCAAAAAATCATCGATAACAGGATGGCTATATCGCAACTTCTATGCCATATAACTGTACGAACCATGATATGTGAGATAACCATTATAAAAACGCATTGTTTAAGAAGTTATTTATAGACGATAAAACTGTCTCTCTTTGGATATTTAGTGTTAGATTTCCCTAAGATGAAAATTATTTGCATTCATCACGTTAAACTTTTTAATAATAGTTTTAATAAATTATTCGCACTTAGTTAATTTGACAGAAAAATATAGAAGAATGCCTTGTGATGGCCACAACATACTAATTTTTTATATAATTTAAAACTGTGTGACAATGAAAATTTACTTTATTTTATATCATGCTATATCATTTCACCTTGTTTTCCATGATTTTTAAATGAATAAGTAATGTTGATTTATTTTTCGGGTTTCGGGTCGGGTTCGGGTTAGATAAGTCGGGTTTCGGGTCGGGTTCGGGTCGCGAAAAATTCTCTAATGCGGGTTCGGGTCGGTTTTCGGGTTGATGAAATTTTTTTTGTCGGGTTCGGGTCGGGTTTCGGGTTGATGAAAATTTTTTTGTCGGGTTCGGGTCGGGTTTCGGGTTGATTTAAAATTCCTCTGTCGGGTTCGGGTCGGGTAAAACCCGACCCGCGCAGGACTCTAATTCATACCTGCCAACATTTTAATTAATATTCCGTAAAATTGTTAATAATAGCCTTTTTTCTCTCTCTCTCTCTCTCTCTCCTCTCACACCAGTCTTTTTTTTGAGTATTTTTCTACTTATTTAATTACTTATGGAGAAAATTACTTTAAAGTGGTGTAGAAAAAGGCAGTACTATATATTTTACGTAATATTAATTCGAATGTCGACAGGTGTTCGTAGTTTAATATACTTTTCAATTCTTTGTCTCAATTTTATAATTTTTAAGGTTACTGTGTTATATTTTACCTCAATAATGGCAATTTGGCTGCCAGCAAACTTTGCGGATAATTTTCCCAATGTACTATGGAAATTAAAAAATGCATTTATTTGTATCAATATCCAAAATCATTTAACATAAAATTTTTCTGTTTAACGTTTCTTTAAAAAACACGCACGGATAACAAGTATATATGTGCTTTAAAATACATAAATAAATAAATGAGCAAGCAGGCGGTTGCTTAGAATAGTGGAAAATATCCGAATGCTTATTTTTAGGGCAAATATATAATAAGAAAATACGGCTAAAACATTCATATTTACAAAGCGCAAACGAAATTTATTCTGTATTTCTCTACAACTGCTTTATTCCATACGATCTATAACAGGATTACGCAAAACCAAAGCTATAACACAAATGAACGAAGCCGCCAGCAATACATGGCATCGGATTTTTACCGATAGATGGCGAAACGAGTGAAATTTTGCCTGTTTTCATGGGCATGACTAGTGAAAGAAGAAAGAAGACCGAATCAATTTCTGTATACTCTATACGCTGTATGAAAGAATTTGTTCAAATACGATAAAAACAAGATACGAAGCTTTTTGAAGCTTGCAAATAAATTCTTATTAATAAATAAATAAATACACCTTTGAAACACAAATTAAGTTTAAAACAATATTAAATAATACCAAGGGGAAAAAAATCAATAAATAAATTTGTGAAAGTGGTTTATAATTAATGACCAATATACGATTTTACTGCATGTGCGTGTGTGTTTGTTTATAAGTGAAGTCAAAATGTTTTCTACAATTCTCAGCAGTTTTATCCACGGGGATAATTAATTACCTTATATGGGAAAATGTTATATAAGAAATGAGTGATGCATGATTTTTAATTTGTTATTTTTGATTACAGTGAAGCATCGATAATCCGGCATCGTCGGGAAATAAACATTGCCGGATTATGGATTTTTCGGGATTATAGGTGATCCGAATATGTAAATGGAAACCATATATCAGTCACAGCATCTAAAGAAATATATATATATATATAAAAAAAAAAATTAGTTTTAAAAAATGTATGCAAACCCTTATCAAAATAATTAAAATAACGTTTGAAAAATTTAAAATTTTTAAAATAACAATTATAAAACAGTAATACAGATTGTTCATTTTTCATTGTACAAATTGTTCATTGTACAAATAATATTAATAATAAACAATTGATATTAAAACTGGCTTTTTACAAATAAGATCAGGAATTTGACAAAACGAAATGATATTCGATATCGTATATTTATATAAAAATAAATCAATAAACTAGTAAGCTGTGGGCCATTACAATATATGGTTCTAATACTGTTTCTGCTGTGACGTGACCTTTACAATATATGGTTCTAATAATGTTTCTAAAACTATTTGAGCTGCTTTTAAAGTTCGTTAAACATGTTTACAGTAAATCTTATAATTATTTCTGCAGCAATGTGGGGTAAGAGAAAGTAGTCTGAGTGCTACACCAGATTATTTTATCAATAAAGGGAAAAAAATACTACAAGATTATTGCAAAGTTGATAATTTCATCTATTTTTTGATACAAACTATTTACCAGCTAGCAGATTTTTTTTTTTTTACAGAAAAGGTAAATCCAAAGAAATTGAATGTTTCTACAAGAATGCTTCTATTTGCGAAAACAATGTTCAGAAAATCGTGTAATAAATAAGACGCACTTTATGCTGTTTTGACACAAATTTCGGTATTGTCAAGAACATGTCATAAAAAGCCATTGATAATACACGATTTAAGAAAAACTTTAGCTCTTTCTATATTTTATTACGTCTTAGTAATATCTACAAATTTTGAGCATTTACGTTGGGGAAATGCGTTTTGTTTTAGTTTATTTGTTTTCTATTTTTTGATAAGAATTTTAAACGCTATATTTATGTCAGGATTATCAGGACTGTATCAATTACTTAGACGTTTTAAAAGGCCTCTCCACTTATCGTCTCCAGAAGCCAGAGCCAATGTTATTTTATGGAAAATTTCGCCCCATTATAACTTATTAACTAATATATATTTTTAAATTCCGTTTTCACATTCAGAAACTTTACAACTATTAAACAATTTATCGCTTTCTAAAAATTATTTTTTAAAATTTTTAATACTTTATTTTGAGGCTGTAAAATTCGAATTTTCACAATGTGAAAATTTTCATTTTTGAGCTTAAAAATGAAATCTTAAAAAAAAAAAAAATAAATAAAAAAATAAAAAAAAATCAATTTTTAGAATGCGATAAATTGGTTAATAGTTGTTAATTTTCGGAAAGTGAAAATGAGATTTAAAAGTATGTATTGGTTAATGAATTATAATGGGACAAAATTTCCCACAGAATAACATTGTCTTCGGCTTTCAGAGATGATAGGTAGATAGTTCCCTTAAGTTTTTATGTAGGCACAAACTGTAATAAACTCAAGGATTTCAAACTCTACATTAACAATTCAAGTCGCTAAGATTTCAAGATTGCATCATTAGATGAAACAGAGGAATCCGTTGAACTATCTATATGATTTTTGAATTTCACTTTCAGAACTATTTTTAGATATCAAATTTGTTTTTCAATTAATCATCCTAGGCATAAAATTTACTTTGATTCAAAATTAATTAATTTTATTAATTTTTTTATGCATGTGCGTCATATAGCATTGAAACTAGTATGAAACACTGAAAAGTTACTAGAGACGGAGGATTTCGAAATATTTTATGGTTAAGATTAACAAAATAAAAGTTAAGCTTGTACGCTGACTGCTACAAGACTTACTTCTATATTATTGCAACGTTTTCAATCTCTTTTCTGCCTCAATTGGGCCCGTGCAGTGAAAGTAGATTTACAGTTAAATTGGAAATAAAGGGACAGTTCATTCGTTTCCAGTAAGGTAGGCCATGGCGACGAAAGTCAATGACCCGCCCCTTCATTTCAAATTTGACTGTAAATCTACTTTCACTGCAACAGCCCAATTGAGGCAGAAAAGAGATTTAATCCGTTACAACAGTATTTTTCTATACAAATTCACGCAGTACAAATTGTTTACTAAAATTATTTTCCATGATAAATGCTGATTTTCATCTCAGAGAAATCAAAGAAACTCAGTTTTAAGCCAACATTTCAATTTTTTTTAATTATCGTTGAACCATTAGTTTTAAAAGTGTTGAATTCTTTTGAAATACACCCATATTGAAAAATTGCACCTCCGGAGGATACGTCTTCCCCAGGAGGAGTGATGCATGCCCCGACATATGCAATAATTTTTTCTTGGTTGACTATTAATAATTTATATACACTATATATATAAATATATATGTATGTATGTAAATATGCAGAGATGCCAAGTTATTACGGATTGTCCGTAATCTTAATATCGGAAATTTTTTAATGTATTCTTTTGTAATAAATATCTGCAATTTAATAGGATAAATTTTACTTTTTCTTTATTGTGGTATGAAATTGATTTTTCGTTAGTAATAACTTGGCATCTCTGTATATGTATGAAATTTTGTCCTACACTGCTATATTAAAAATTATGAAAAAATAGGATGACCGCGCAATTTGGCGATTGATTCCCAAAATGCAATCAGTACCAGTTAATGTCAAAGTTTAACTAAATACCAGGATTGGTTAAATTTCGTTCATTGGTTTGAGAGATACAACGCTCACAAAATTTCTGATAGAGACAGACAGACATTTTTTTTTAAAAATGGCAAAATTGTGTCCAGGATCTCTCTAAACGTGTAAATCCATCGGAAACCACAGATCGAAAAATTTTAATCATGTCAAATCTGATACTTTCTTCTTATATATATATCGAAGAAAAAAAAAGAAAAAAAGGAAAAAAAAATCACCTTCTTTGAAAATGATATTTTTTGAAATATTTTTATTTTTAACATCACATTGGCTGAACGCTTTAAATGAAGAACATGAACTGACATATTGACAGAAGGTTTTAACAAACTTATTACAATATAAAAATTCGGAGAAAGAAAAAGGAAAAAAAAAAAAAACTCTTATAAAACACAAAAACAGACTCCAACAACTGTAGTAGAAATAGAAATTCATAAAAGACTAAAGCTTACCACTTAGCGACTGTTATGGCTGGTGAAGTGTAGCGGGAAAAAATTGTGCTTCCAATGAGACTCTTGAAGATTATACACAAAAAAGATGGAATTCCAATCGCAAAAGAGAATAATAACAAGCAACAGTAAGAAGGCATGGCTAAAAAGCATTTCATAAAGAAGAGGGGAAATGATAATAGATATTTCGCATTCCAAAGTGGAGTTTTTTTTTTTTTTTTTTTTTTTTTTTTTTTAAGAAAAGCTTTTATAATTTTGTTTACTATGCGGGAAAAAGTAAAATAATTTTTCGGATATACGAATGCATCTTTTTCACATAAAAGTTAATAAAAATAATAATATGTATAAGAGTAATGTTTTTCTACTTGCAGAAATCAAATCATTTTACATTAATACTTAATATATATATATATATATATATATAATTTGAATAATTTAATTCCTTTACAACACTGATCAAATGAAAGATAGATGAAAATACCAACAGATGAAATTTTAAATGAGATGTATTTCGAATAAAATTACTGTCACGATGATAATTTAATTTAATTACACTGAGTAGTAAAAACATGTAAAAGTACTTACGCAGAAGAGAAATGACACACATAACTCATAAGCCTAATGATGAGAGAATTTGCATAATCCATATATATCTATATCTATATCTATATCTATATATATATATTAATTTTTATTGTTTAGTTGTTAATACCATTGCTATTTAGCCTCGTGGTTATGCTGGTATGTTTGAGACGATATCAGCGATTTGTAGTTTTTAAAAGTATGTTCGTCTTTTGTTTTTCCATTTTCTTATTGAGACTGACCTTATTTACACGTCTTTTGGGTGTTATTGGGCATAGCATACTGTACATTTTTAGCAAATTGCATACAGTATGACAGAAATAGCACCTAATTTGCATGCAACATTCAATCTATGCCTTTGAAAAAGTATTGATTTTGTATGTATTCATTAAAGGATGCTTAATTTTTTCAGAAATCTTTATTCGTGTTCTTTCTAATTTTTCCTGTGATAGCGGAAAGTGGGTCACCTTGGGACACTATTTAAATAATGATTTTTAGAAAATTTATTTTTTATTTAATTTTCACCAAACTCAGTTTTGACACTGAGTTTAAGCATTCCTGTTTCAGTTAAAATTTATCCCAATGTAGTATTCTATAAAATGTAACTTCAGTAAAGAAATTTAAAAATCTCTAAAATGTCCCCACCTGCCCCACTAGGTGGGGCAGCTTGGGACACTGACAATAAAACTTTAATGCATAAAAAATACCAAGCCTAATTGATTAAGAAATCTTTATTTATAGACTTACAGCCTAATAAATGACAATGTATAGCATACTAGTATATTACATTAGCAAGTATTGCATTTTACATTTGAAAATTGCTCTCGTCTAATTTCTAAAGAAAAAAACAATCTTCTTAATAATAATAATAACTTTTTTTTTTTTTTTTTTTTTTTTTTTTTTTTTCAATTTTAGCATATTTAAAGTTTCAATAAATTTACAAAGTACATACAAATATTGCTTTTTTTTCCATTGCATAGTGGTGGGGCAGGTTGAGAAAGCGTCATAACCTACCCTGCTTGGACCATTCTCATAATGTAACTCTAAAAAAATAGGCTTAGCAGTAAAATGCATTTTTTAGCATTAAAATTATTATGAGAGTCCATATTTTAATTCCACATACTCAGATTTAAATTCTTTTATTTCTTGCACAGTAAATTTGCTTATGAAATCACCCATTAAAGTAACTTTGAATCTTTCACAACAACAACAAAGAAAAGTCGATTAATATTTTCCTACTAATGTGAGAAATTCCAAATTACACTAAAAAATTCAAAGTGCAGCCCACTATGATGTCCTAAGAAAACTAATTCCTATTTACAAAATAAGAGCTGAAATTTAAGGTGTCCCAAGGCGCGTCACTCTCCCCTACTTGGTTTCATCTTCTGCAATGTATATAATAGATAAACAATTTGATAAAACTTTGAAAATTACTTTTATATCATTGATTAAAAAGGAACATTTAAATTTAAAAATAAGTAAGCAAAAGGTTGTTCTAAATTTTTTAATTTGTCATGTCGTCCCGCTATTTAATATTGTACATACGTATATTGGTATATATATATATATATTTATTTATTTAAATTTTAGATTTCTTTTTTTAATTACATATCAGATAAAAGTCATATTCGTGTAGATTAACATTTTCGAACTTCAAACTGATCTCAATATAGAGCAACTGAGTGATAGAAATGAATCCCTGAAATCCTGTCTGTTATGCTACATTTTTTCCTTATCATGTGTAAATTGTTTTTCTTAAATTAAAAGTCATATTATTTTTAAGCAATACATGCACATATTATATCGGTATGCCAAAATTCAATAAAATAAATTAATATTTTGTATTTAAAACTGCACAAGAAAGCTCTCTGACATCTAGCCCTTCATATATGAAATTAACCTTTTACGAATATATGAGGTTAACCTTTTAATAATAAATATTTTTATAAGGGATATTTAGACGTATATTATTTATTAAGTGTTATTTAAGAAAAGTTTTTATAAACACTTTTCGAACATATGAAGGTACAGGTGTATTTCATGTATATATGACTAAAGTTTTTATTAATTAATTTATTTATTTTCGTAAGAGTAGAACCCCATTTATTCTTAATAAATAAAATCTCTTTTATAAGCTAGTACACGCTTTGGCCATCAAAAAGCTTTCTTCTATGCATATATATTTATTTATATATATATATATATAAATTCACGGAGTGAAATTTATTTATTAAAATTATTATTTATCAAAACTATTTTCCATACTGAGTAACAGGCAATTTTCATTCCACAAAAGTATAACTCCTAACTGTTCAAAGAAAGTCAATTTTGTATTTATTTAAGTAAGGATCTTAAAATAAATAAATACCTACTTATGACATATGATGATAATAACTGAAAAAATATATGTACATATTTTATTTAAAAAAAAAAATATATTAATAAAAATTAAAACACCTCCAATTTGATAGAACTGCAGAAGGCCTTAAAAAAAAAAAAAAAATCTAGTTATGAGAAAGTGGAAAATCTAAAGCTCCCGTATTTTTTTCAACTGTAATTTTGGTTCTTAAGCTCGGACAATTTTCTATTTATCGCAAGAGATGTCTAATAACTAAGAAGCATTCCACTCTATTATTTTCAATCATTTAACACGCAGACTTTTTTATTTCTCTGCTGGAATGCAAAGAACATAAAACATTAAACGCATTGCAGATTAGAAAAAATAACAAAAAAAAGCCCGCTGACAAGTGACAGCTGACTCTTCTTCATCTGTCTTTCAGTTATAAGAGGACAGAAAACTTGGTCTAATAATAAGAGGTAATGAGGAATGATCACGCCTAAATGACTAATGTCCGCGTAGATGATTAATAAGCTCAAGATAGCTGGATCAACAAACAAACTTTCTACAGCTAATACAAAAAAAAAAAAAAAAAAAAAAAAAAAAAAAAATTACATGTGCCAAGCTGGTCGGGCCAAATATAGCAAAATGGAAAACACCAATCCAAAATATTAGTACTAAATTAGTGCTAGAATACGAAATTAGTGTCACAAATTCAAATGAATTATTAAGAATATAACGTGGTCCAGTTACCTTGAATGTCAAACCAGCCGGCCACATATAGATTTTTTTTTCTTTCTTTCTAAAAGTTTGATGCATAGGCAGTCAGGGAAAAAAAAAAAAAACGCAACACCAGCTGTAATTGCGTTATGAATTGACGCAAGAACATCTAATAGACATAATTAAACAGGAAATTAAATGCACTTTTTGAAAATGCTGTCGAATTTTGAATTAGGGGTCATCTATATATTGAAATGAGCACCAACTTTGATTTTTTTCAATAGCAACACCTAATTTTGACTTCATATTCGAATTTCTGAGAGTCTGGCAATGCGGAAAAGTATACTGATTGTATACTTTATCTTTAGTATTTATAGAGTTATAATCAAAAATATGTTAAGAGGTTATCTGTAAATGTAGAAAAATAAAATTAAGATCCTATAAGAAATAGACAACATTTGAAAGTTTCACACCGTAAATTTTTCAGGAAAAAAAGAATTATAAAAACTAATAAATACATAGACACTTCTCCAGTTTCTTAATTATCCTGACTTCAGTTTTTTATATTTGTATATACTTCAGTACTTTTTAGATATTTTTAGGTCTATTTAAATACATTACACTTGCGATTAGTCCAAACAGTATGCACTATAATATTTTATATTATTATTGTATTATTTTATACCATCATTAATTGTAGTATTGCTATTTTTTAAAAGAATATGTTTAATGTTTATGTTTAATTATAACAGTGTATGTTTAATTTAAAAAAGTGATAGCTGTCATAGTTTATATGAACTTCTGTCTCTTAGGTGAAAAGTAAATCTCATTCCGGCATGTCTAGAGAATATTTTTGCTTAGAAATTTTTTTATTATTTTTATCTCTCTTAAATGACTAATGCCCAAGTAGATGATTAACAAACCGGTTAGAGCAACAAATAACTTACCAACTCAGCTCATAAGAAATTGTAAGTTGCAAAATTTATTAAAAGGTAGTTTACTTTAAAGAAAAAAAAAAAAAAAAAAAAAAGATTCATAGCGGTGGATAAGCCAGGTAAAGAATAAATAGTCAAGGAAATAAATATAATTTTTTCTTAATATTTTCTGTTACCAACTTATTTTTATTTATTTATTCAATTTTTTTCTTTTCAAGTAAACATGCATGAAACTCTGTGTACATAATTATTATGACTAATCCTCCAGAAGATGATTAACAAATTAGCTGAGTGAACAACAGATCTAACTCATAAGAAATATTAATTTGAAAAATTCACTTAAAGTTAGTTTAACCCTTTCATTCCCAATTTTTTTCATCCAAAAAATAATAAATCGTATATTTAGTCATAAATTTCAAAGTTAATATATATAAATATATATTTATATATATATTTTTAAATAGGAGTAATAGCAGAGTATAGCAAAGCAACTGAGAGGTGTTTATTTATGTTTAATATAACCACTGATGCCATTTAAAATCATAACTTTTCAATATTTAAAATTATCAAAATTTTGAAAGAAATACATATTGCAACTAATTAAAATGCAAATTATAAACATTAAAAAATAAAATAAAAAATATTTCAAACCTTTAAAACCATTTAAATCCCACATTACCTTATTTTTGGAAAAATAGTTTGAAACTTTTTTATTACTATTATTATTATTATTATTTTATGCATGAGAAACATCTCATATTAAATTTAGCTTAACTATAGGGAAAGCTTAAACTATAGGGATTTTGAAGTTCCAATGAAATCCCGTAGTAAATTTAGGCTATATTGAGGAATTTTTTTGATGGGACTTTAAAGTCCCGGTGGGATACAAAGGGTTAAATTAAAATTATTTTAGAGGTTAAATCAGAAGTCTGGCTAAGAATATGCAATCAAATAAAATAAATAATAATAATAATAATAATAATCTTCCGTGATACTTTTTTTGACAACAATTTGAACATTTCAGTTAGCAAAAACATGCCGTAGATTTTTTTTCTTTCTTTCTGTCTTTTTCTTTTTGTACTTATACTATTGCGCATCCCCCTAAATGTTCAATGATCGAAAAATTAACAAAAGTATCTAGACATTTTGAAGCTTGCAAAGGAATGAAAAGTTCATAGTCAATTTCATTATTGGATCAGGGGAGTTAACATGAATTCTGGAAAATTTTACAGAAGCGTGGAATGGGTATCTAGTTTGGTGAAGAAATAGTCTTCCATGAAAGGTACTTTACGAATTTTGTTTGAGATTTTTATGATCTGTTAAGTGTTTGGAAACTGAAAATACACTAATCTAAAACAAGAATATTTATATTAATTATAATTTTCCATATTTTGATATTTCTTAGAAATATAGTATTAAAAATTCAAAATATTCTTTTACGAGGTTTTAAAATTTTTTAATTGCATTTGGATGGGTTTATTTTTTTCCCGAACATAACTTTCAAGAACTTTTTTCATAAGGTTAAAAATCTGTTAAAGAAGTGATTTTTTTTTATTTATTTTTTATTCCCAGCCACACACACACACACACACAAAAAAAAAAAAAAAAAAAAAAAAAAAAACTTTTAAATATTTTCTGCAGTGGATATTTAAAATTTCAATACTATATTAAAGTATGCCCCCCCCCCCAAAAAAAAAAAAGCACTGACATTCACAACTGAATATTACAATCGTAAATTTTTCATTGATCTGAAATAACATCTTGAAAAATCTTAGTCGCCCCCCCCCCTCCTAAAAAAAAAAAAAAAGTTAAGTTCTGGAACCGCCACTGACTGGAGTGATGAATTTTTGTACGGTCATAAAAAAATACTATTTTGAAGTTGACTAACAGGCCATTTCTGAGCAATTCCTAACACCTTAGATTGTTTAGAGTTTTATTTATTTATTTTTACATCCAAGTGTAAATGATAATTACAAAAGTTATTTTATCAAGCATCATACTATATGGAATAAACAATTTGAAATTTTCAATAATTCCTCACATTTCACAAGTATCTATAAATTCATCTTTTCGAAAACCCCGTTAAAGAAACTTCGTTAAACAATTTTATGAAATTTTTCCATGATTTCATCCAGTGAACGCCCAATTAAGTGAAGTGTTCCAGTATCAAGAATTGCCGAAAACTGACTAATTATGTTTTCTTTACCTCCTTCAGTAGAGGAAATTTTATGTAAACAGGAGATAATTGGAGACATCGATGTTTATTAATTTTGATGGACAGCAGTCGCTGATGTAAAGTATTAATCTTAAGAATTAAGTTTTTTCCTTAAATGCGAAAAATTCTAAATCGTAAATATTAAGGCATGCATCTGGGATAAACAACCGCATGAAACTGATCTTATTGTTATTTCAGCTGTCTGACTTATTTTTTATCTCAGCCATTTAAAATTTTCAGCTTATGCCATTGAAATTTTACTGTTATTATTATTTCAGTTGCAATGTTCATACCACTAAATTTTAACTGTGACGGTTACCTAATCACTTCAGAGGTTAATCGCCTGTTATATATATCAAACATCACTCCTCAAAATTATCGGTTATTATTGAATAAATATACAGTAACCGCCGCTTAATAAATTCACTGGTTAATAAAATCAGCCGCTTATTCTAATAAATTGCCAGGACCAGAATCAAATCAATACAAACTAATTTTAAAACTGCCGCTTAATAAAATCAACATCGCCGGTTAATAAATTCAAAAAAATCTCTTCACCAGCAAAAATACCATTTATGCTCGCTAACAAAAAAAAAAAAAAAATGTATTTACATTGTGGCTTGTTATTTATGAAATAAAAAAGAAATTCAGCAATCGTTATCTCCCTTTGTCGAAATTTTACATTTAAGGCATACTTACAAATTAAACAGGCTCCATCACTTGTTTTGTAACAATTTCAAAGAATGTATTTTTCGAAGCCCGGTAATGAGTTACGAATTTAATTTGGTTCGCAAGTGAATTTTTAATTTTTCAACAACTTCTAGTTTTTATTTTGAAATAACTAAAAAACAAGAGATTTAAATTGAAAGATTTTAAATTTAAAAGAAAAGCGTAAACTTTTGGTAAAGTAATGATGACTTTACTTGAAGGAAAGAATATTGAACTTGGGATGTGTTTAATTTACTTATTTTGAAAAAAACAATTCCTTAATTATCCGTCAAAAATCAATTATTCATTGTTTATTAATTCTATTATTTGGTACCTTTTGAAATTTCTAAATTCAGGGAAGTAATACTTTTTTCTTGAATGCAGGAACGTTCGCCGGATATAAAAATCAGCCGCTTTATAAAATCACTTTGTCTCAGAACGAATGTGGTTTTAATAAGCAGCGGTTACTGTATCCCTAAATTTGACAACGATGTTTAGCTGTTCGAATTATTGCTATTATTATGACTAGTTTTTCATCATAGTTAAGTCTCTCTCTCTCTCTCTTTCTGTTTTTTTTTAACAAAAAGGAGAAATTTGCTTCAACCTTGCTTTTTAAACAATTTCACATAAAACATGACCATGTGAGATAATTGAAGAAATGCATGTCTATAATTTTGACAGACAATTAACGTACATGTAAAGTTGTGTGGCTTTGTAAACAAAGGATAAATGTTTTTCATATTTATGTAAAACAGGCTTTTGTGCTTGTAAAACACATTTGTTAATTTAATAATTTTGTTTAATGTAGTTTAAAGATGCTAAACTGCATCAACGAGAAATTTCGCCCATTAGATATAATGTATTTAAATACTTTTGTATTTCCTTGTACATCAATCATTTGTCCGATCTCAAAAAAAAAAAAAAAATCAGGTAACATCCCCATATTATATAGACATAGAATTCCCAGTTTGAACTTTCTGCTAAAAGTGTTTTTCCATTATGCTAATTACAGGTTACTACATGATGACCATTTTCTAAAAAACTATTTTTTGGGTTCCAAGGATCTCAAAACATATAGTTTCGAAACATTGTCGGAAAAACAAGACTTTTCTACCATATATGGATAAGAGAAGGTAAAATGTGATTTTCTTTTCTTTTTGAACATAGCAAATGAAAACACTCGCCAATAGATTAACACTCCAGGTATATTCACCAAGGGTATATTACACTTACTCACACATCCGCACTGATTTCTTAAAATAAATAATGATCTCTTTGATAACGAGCAAGAGTGTTTGTTTGTATTACGAAATTCTAAAAATAAATCAAATGCTCCATATGAATCATTAATGAAAACCACATAATGATCGCATTTATTTCACATATTCATCATTCGTTTCCAAAGAAGTGTTAAATGCGATGATGAATAGTTGAGTTGAAGCATAGTGAATTATGACAATTGAATGAATGCTTGACAATTCCAGATTTATTTTTTCAAGCAGCGGAAATCCGTGAAAGATTTTTTTTTTTTCTTCTTTATTTTCATTCCTTGAAACAAACAGTAAAAACAATCTTGCGGCAAATGATTCTAATTTGCTTTTTAAATCTCGTCTTATTTTGTGTTATATTATTTTTCCTTTAAATATATGTATAATTCATATCTGGCTAAAAAATATTATTCAACCAGCTTAATACTAATAATAAAATGAAAGAGAGAGAGAGAGAGTCACGTCATTGAAATATTATCAAAGAAGAAAAAAAAAAAAAAAGAAAAAAAAAGAAAGAAACAAAAGAAAGTGAAAGAAAAAAAGGCAAAAACATTGAAATTTAAGACGCAGCTTAATATAATTAAATAAGTATGGAATAGCATTCGTACGAATAAGAGACAAAGTGATTTTTAATTATACACGTACAGTCATGGTCATTCGGATACTTTTTCCGGAGGGAATTATTCAACTCCTTAGTAGAGGGAACAGAGGAAAATTCCCCCAAATAACCGCTTGAGCTCATTATTGATTACAGTTATCATTAAGAATAATTATAATTCTTTCTATAAAAAACTATTTCGGAAAGAGAAATAAAAAAGCACACGTATAATCACTGCTAGGTAAACTACGAAACATCACAACCTGTAAAATCAATAACAAAACCGACCAATCTATGTTAAAAAAAATATTTAAAATCTCATAATATATATAAATATATATAGATATACATATTTCCCTTTCTTTCTTTTTGATTATTTGATGTTATTAAATAACTAATTTCATGTATTTAGCACCAAAATATCCTTCACAGACTGTTCCAAAAGCTTATGGAGGATCAAATTCAAATGACGCTAGTTGTTTTTCACGTATTGGATTACTAAGTAATAATGACAGAAAAGCTCGTCATTTTAACTGACTGCAAGGAAGAAAGACAATGATCGAATGTTTATCTACTTTAATATGATTGAATATGCATCAGATGATATATACGATGTGATCATTTCTTAAAAAAAAAAAAAAAAAAAAAAAAAATATTATACATTATGCAACTAATATCTTTCGTTTTGTAATATAATCGGGATGGAAGCATTGATGGATTTGTCTTATTATTACGAATTGGTTTTAAATACAGGCAAATAATTCACTTTGCTTATTTTTAATGCATAAATAACCTGAATCATTACTCAAATAAACCAAAATTTAAACTTGTCTATACTGTGGTAAGATTTTGTCAAACGAAATAAAGGGTTTTTGACAAGAATTGTGAAGAAATGATATATATTTGTTCCATATTATTGATCACGTAATCTTTCATCTCTACTAAAAATAAAATTGCCTGCGTGCATGCTTGTCATAACGTTTTCGGGTGAAATGGATAATCTAGATCTACAAAATTTTGCACACAGTGTGTATTTGAAGATGTTTGTGATTGTGTACGAAGCCTGATTTTTGAGATATTTTATATTTTCCAAAATCTGTGGAAAATGACATCATAGTCAAAAGGCAATATATATTTATTTTCACATGTACAAGATAAACGAGAATAAACATTTTGAGAAATTAGCGTCATATTTAATGTCATATTTCTTATTAAATTTGTGAAAAATGGCGTCAAGTTTAAGAAGCAATACATGTTTACACATACAAAACGGGCAAAATGGAAACAAATGTGAAATTTAGCGTCATATTTGATCTTGGATAAGAAGCAATATATATTTAAATGTAAAAAACCATTTTGTGAAATTGGAAATCAATTTAATAAATAAACAAGTAAAGGTTACTATTACATTAATAAAATTTGAACTCTTAATTCCTATTTTTTTAAATGTCGGAGAACATATAAACACACCATGTGTAAGACTAACACTACTAATACAGTCGGCAGCAAAAATATTAAAGCCCATATCCACATTTTCCATTTTTTAATTATTTGATCACTAATTTTTATCATCAACTTATTTTTTTTTTTTTTTTTTATAAAATCATAAAGACTAAAATCATGACACATCTTTTAAATACGAATTATTGCTAGCGCTTCAATAATTTTGCTACCGATTGTAAGTTTTTAACTTAAAAAAAATCAATGTTCCTATTTTATTATTTCGCACATATTTAAGGAATCAAAATTTTACACGTCTGCTGATATAAAATTACTGTCTCGTCATTTGTAAAGTGAAATAGTACGTATTTAATGCTGCTTAATCTGACAATCAATCATTTATAGTTTCATTCTTCAATTAAATCAGAGGTTAATTCAGAACAAATTTAGTGCCGCATTGAGGCACTTTCACAAAGTCAATTTTTAGCAATGAGGTACCTTCACAAATTCAATTTTCAGCAAAGGTACCTTTACAAATTCAACTTTCAGCAAAGAGGTACCTTCACCAAGTCAATTCTCAGCAATATAACTGCACACTAAAATATTTTATAAGCTTCACTGCATCGAACATAGAAAAATACCCTGAATTTGAATATTTACTGGAGACAATGATAAATATCTAAGTAAACACCTACTTATCTTATATATAAGAAACAACTTAACTCGCCCATATATATATTTATTTTTACAGCTGTTTCATTTTATTTTTTAAATGCATTAAAAAAACTGCTTTACGTATTTTAGTTAATTGTTCTGAAGTATCATTAATTTTCACAAACTTATTTGATGTTTTCACAAATTATTTTATAAATTCACAAATGGGGTATCATTTTTAAAAAGCTGGATTAATCCCTGTAAATTTAGTTGTTTATTGATGAGCCATTCCACGGAATTAATTTTTCGCCTTCATCTGGAAGAACTATAAGCTTTCACATCATTTTCATATGAAAATTATATTTATCCCACATTTTCCTAGACTTTTTGCATTTCCCCGACAGCTCAGGTGAACGTTTTCATTCGAATACGACCGCTGATTTTGAATAATTTCCTTCGGATATTTAAATTTCGCCCATAATTGTGTATTTTACTTAACATAATGTCTTAAAAACTTACAAAAATAAATAGAAAAAAAAAAAGTTTTTTGCTTTCTTCCATTTTATATGTGATAACATCCATAGGCGTGACTTATAGGTAAAAAATAATAAAATAAAATAAATAAACTGTGCTGCCGTGAAAAAAAAAAAAAAAAAAAAAAGGAAGGAGGGGGGGGGGGAATCAATGAAAAAAGTGGTAAATTAGGAAGCTTTATAAAATGTTTCAAAGAAGTGAAACAGACAAACAATTTTCAAGTAATATGCATAAATTTATTACTTGGATTTTGAAGTTTTGTGCATATGTCATGCATTTAAAAATTGGAAGCAAAGAAAAACGACATTTTTCTTTTATAATTTCTGTTTTATAAAGTTACGGTAAATTTTTTGTAAAGTTACAGTAAACTATGTTGATATAAAATATGAATGTACATGTCTAAGGATAATATTCAATTATTCTATTACAAAAAAAAAAAAAAAGGGGGGGGGGGGAAGGAAGAAGAAGAAAGAAAAATTTCGGTAGCGTTGTACGTGAAAAGTTATTAAACGCTGCATTTTAAATTATTTTTTACAAAATATTAGTCTATGATACATATTTGTAATAACTTGATATGATAATTTAAAAGTTATGTATTAATGTATTAAAGAATATTCATTAACGTACAAAAGAATATGTTTAAATGTTCAAGGGAAAACATACCCTTCTAAAATTAAGATCATAAATTCAAAAAATACATTGAACTAACACAGAGAAAATTTTCTTTTAAGTTTTGCTTTCTGAAATTATTCATGTTTTTAATTACCTAGTAATAATAATAATAAATTAATAAATAACTAGTACAACCGAAAAAAAAAAAAATTCAAAAATCTGCATACGCAATTGCTTCTTTTTTTTTTTCCTTTTTAATTTTGGCTTAAAAAAAAAAATAATAATAATAAAATATATTTTTTTGCGTAAAATTGTTAATTACTGATGCACAGTCTCTTTAATATTCAGTATTTAGTTGTATTAAATTAGTAATACTACTTCATAAAGTTATCCTTTAAAGTAAACTAACTTATAAACTAATTTTCAAATATTCTTAGACTAGAGTTGTTACTCGTATAGTTTACGTAATTTTTGTGCACATGCATTCATTGTAACAAATATATATATATGGAATATAAAACAATAAAATATTGCACTGTTACACTGCCTACACCACGTTTGCATTGTAATTTTGCGCAGCATTACATTTTATGTTAAATTTTCATTGTTAAAAAACTTTTATATTAGATGCGTCACACCATTTTTTTTTTTTTTTTTTTCGTTTTTGTATTCAATTTGTAAGTATTCAATGCAAATGAATAATGCTTATTAATGTAATAAATTTAAAGAGTGTTAAGTATTTTTTTAATATCCAATTACTCTGAAACATGAAGAGTGGAATCGTGTTTCATTTTTAGAGTGAATTAATTTTTAACATAGCTCTTATATTATTGGCAACTTTGTTATTATTTTTAGATAACTCACCGAAACAAATATAAGTAGTGTGAATATTATATTGCATATATTATATGGATATTATCAAAATTGTTTTTTGGATATACGCATTAGATTATTTATCAAAGTATTGATATGTTACTGTTTAAACTTGATGTGAAAATCGCATTCATGTAAAAACATTTCTACTGGATGTTTTAGAAATAAATTTTACTTTAAATCGTGTGAGTAATAATATCAATGGACATTCAAAGGGTGTTGAAGTGTTTTTTAAAGGAAAACATACAGTTATTATCTGAAAAAAAAAAAAAAAAAAAAAATCTTTATAAACAAGCATGAAAATTTTAAATGTTTAAGTTTATTAATTGGTTTATTTATTTAAAATAATTTTATATTAAAAATTATTTTAAAAACTTTTTGGAAAAGAAATAATAATAATAAAATAAAATAAACTCAGTTATTTACAAAAACAAAATGTTTAACATTAAAGAGATGTAATATGTTCCGTACTTTGAAATTTGTTTATTGCATACGTTTGTAAATATGAACTATTTTAACAATCTGGTAATATCAATGCTTACACATAAACGTGTGCTAAAGGTAAAAATAATTATTCTTTTTAATTAATTATTAGATTATTACAATTTATTCGAAGATGCGATTAGCAAGAAGATAAAAAAGCTGAAACTATACACACAGAAAAATGAAAAATCGAAACTTGTCAAGAGACGTGCCATCTTTGTGACAATAAACGTTTAACAAGTACATTGACAAATTTGCACAAAATTACGCAAAATTTTAAACAATCAAAACACTACCTGACAATCCCATCTAGTCATGAGACACAAAAGTCGTTTTATTTTACCATGTATCTTTAATGTGTTTCGTCTGATGATCCGTTTTGGCTCTAAAACTTGTCAGATGACTAACTTTCCAGGTACAGTTTTCATTTTCCTCAAATTTGACCAGGTTAGTCAGATGAGAGAATAAAAAAAAATATATTCCTATTTTGTCAATTGACTAAGAAAAATTTGTTTGGCTAGTCCAAAAGCTCAGCATTATTATTTTTTTTTTCCTTTAATTTTTTTTTTATTTGTTTATTTATTTTTTGTCTCCTTCTGACAACTTGAGTTAGTCAACCGAAATCGAAAAATAAAGAATAAACTCATCGCATTTGGCGGGATAGTGCAATTGCCGTTGGAGTGACTTTCATTTTAGAAAGAGAACAAGAGATTTTTGAGTAATCAGAATCAGCGAATCGAGTTTACAGCCAAAAGTAAGTGCTAAATACTTTATTTTATTGTAAGCTTTGTTAGAATAGTAAATTGTAAATTTGTAGAATTCTAAAGCTTCGGCAATCTTCTAACAATATGAATCGTATTTAGAATTTGTTCTAATTTATAAAGTTGTTTAAAATGTATAAAATTTAAAACACGTTATTTTAAATCTAGTTTTACGTATCGTTGTATTATAAAAAAAAAATAAGTATATTTAATTTGTCTAAGCTATAGTTTTTTACATACACTTTTAACATTAAGCTCATATTAATATTTTTGTACACAGAATAGTAATGATTTATTTTTCCCTAAAGATGGTTCAGAAGGTATTTGGATTTCCAAAGGACGTCAATTTAAGAAAGATATAGAAAAATGCTATCCATGGTGATTTTGAAAGAACTCCGATTTTTAAGGTATGTTTTTTAAATTATCGTTTGCAACATTATATCTATCTTAGAACAATAAAAAATAATATTAATACTTTTTTTTATATTTAAACTTTTTAATGAGATAAATTAAAAAAATTTAAAGGTTTCTCGTTTATCTGTTATTTTTTTTTTTTTTTTAATTTAAATAATTTTGGCAAATGGTTGATAATAGTATGTAATAAAAAAAAAAAAAAAAAAAAAAAGACTTTTTATCATTAAATGTTTGATACCAATTTTTTTTCAAAACAACTTTTAGCAAAAATAATATGAATTTAATATTGCATACTATATTCTGTTCTCAATTTAAAGTCAAATTGTTCTTGTATACAATATTAATTATTAGCGATAAATAATAAATATCTTGGTAAATATATATATATATATATATATATATATATATATATATATATATATATATATATTCAACTTCATGTTACTTGTTTCATTCAAATGATTGATGATTGTAATAAAAGGTTGATATTTTTAATTATTATTATTTTTTTTTTTCAATACAAATTTAATCAAAAATAATATGAGTTTAAATTATTAGATACTGTATTCTCGATTCAAAATCAAATTGTTCATGCGCAGCATATTAAGTATTCGTGATAAACAAAGGATATCTTGTTAAAAATATGTACTTAATTTCATGTTAAAATTTAAAAACTATTTGATATTTCAATTTAAACAACATTTTTTTCTTTTAACTATGCTCTATAAATTAAGTAGTCGATTGCAAACATTTAGTCAGGGCCTGATTACCCAAAAGGCTCGGGAAGCACAAGCTTCCCCTCAAAAATTTAACAGGGGGCCTCAAAATGACTAAAAACAGGGTCTTGAATTTTCTATTTTAGATTTTCACACTGAGATTGAATTTTTTCTGAGAAAGTTCACCTAAAGCAAGGTAAAATAACCACTATTTTGGGAAAATTCTATTATTTAACGTCAAAAATTTGAATGTTCTTAATTAATAAGTTATACGATTTTAAAGTTGTGGGTGGAAACCACCTAGATATATGAATGAAAAAATATATATATTATATATATATATATATATATATATACACACATAAACACACAAAACTTTTTTATCAATTGCATTTTTATATTACAATATGTAATAGGAAAACAAGATTTCCCGAAATCAAAGGGAGCCCCGAAATGATACTAAGCTTCCCCTAGCTTCAAAGCTTAATCGGGCCCTGCATTTAGTTGTATACGCTATTTCCACAATAACTTAAAATTCATTTTGATTTTCTTCTACATGTATAAGAATGAAGTAGTGGATTTTTGAAAATTTTCTTTTTCTGGCTTTTGGTGCATTTACAAATTTGAGATTTCCTTAAACTCGATTAAACCATTGTTAGGAGATGTCTGTCTGTGTATAATCAAAATTTTATGTTTTGGGTGCTGTATCTCACAAAATAATGAACAGAATTGTACAAAAGTTTATATTTGGATGCACTTTCACATAAATTCGTGCTGAATAGCTTTTGGTACATATCATCTAAGAAGTGGCGCTACTATACTGCAATTTTCCACAATTAAGGAAAGACTATATCTTAGCTTCTATTGTGTAGAACTTCACATAACTTAATGTTCAAATAGTCGATTGTGAAAGACTATGTTTATTCAACTTAGGTGCATATCGGTCATCAGGTAATGCCAGTATGTTGCAATTTTCCACATTTAAGAAAATACTGTAACTGAGATTCTGTGATATATAAATGCACTAAACTTGATATGTGCAACAGCCATTATGAACTATTATGCTGATTTAATTTGGACGCATATCGGCCGACAGGTGACGTTGGCATGGTGCAATTTTCTCTGTTTATAGGAGAGCCATACCTCAGCTTCTATTATATGTATGTGCACCGAATTTGATATGTAAGGTGTATGTTATACATCAGAAACTATGCCAAACTAGCTTTTTAAAAACTATGCTGAATCAATTTGGGTGTACATCAGATGACGTACTATTACTCTTTGTAAATTTCCAGATAGTTATAGTATCACAGCCTCTATTTGTTAAATTAGTTTGTAAAATCTTTATTTGTGAGAAGCTGTGTTAATTACTTTGTGTATTGTAACAGATATATGGTGCTATTATATTAAATAATAATAGAAGAAAATTTTGTAATGGCTACAGCATATACTAATTTTAGATATAGTGGGTTAAATATATGTTAGTAATTTGCAACAGGTAATTATGAATGATTTACTTATAAATTGTCAAATATAGTTCCCAAGGAAATTTTTTTTAATTCATTAATACGTAACATTTTTCCCCCACTATAGTATCAAGACACGGTAAAGGTGTATGAACTTTATCATTAATGGTATAAATAACTTAAACATTTCCATTTTAACAATAAAACTTTTTTTATAATTTACAACAAGTAATTTAAAATAATTTATTTAAGTGGGCATGAATGTTATAATACTTACAAAACTTTAAATTAACACCATAAAAATAAAATATCTCGCACCAATTGTTTCGGGTCGAAAGAGCACACGACCCTTCGTCAGGCACCCAAAGTAGGCACGAGTACAGCTGTTTATCTTCGATAGCGCATATTCGATCTACGACTGCAATTCACAGCTATCGTACTGCTCACCTTTCAAAATATTTTTTACAATTATAAATCAAAATTTATAGGCATATTTATAACTCTAACTAATTTAAACATTAAACACATGCTAGACATGTATCGGAGCTCCCTATTCGTATCCAGAAAAATAGATCCGTATTTGTATGGATCTGTTTTCTTTTCTTCAACGAAACTAATATGTATCTTTTGTAGAAATTGTATGAAAATTAGAAAAGTATTATAAATCTTTTTTGACTGTTATTAATATCTAAATTAAATAAATACAGTATAACCTCGTATTTACATCCTGGAAATTGAAAAGATTTCGCAATTTACATTTTTTTTTTTTTTTTTAATCTTTATTCTATATTCAATAGAAGAAAGTACTAGATTCGTAAAAATTTTCGACTTCCGTTTTTCGATGAATTTGCACGTATTGAAAGTTCCAGAACACGATTTGACTATTTTTAGAAAATATTAGATATGCCTCTGTGTGTGTGAGAGAGACAAAAATTTTGTGGCGACTGCAACTCTGTAACTACTGCACATTATTGCATATAAATTTATATGTAAATGCACCTTGACATAAATTACAGCGATTTCTAGAGACCATGACCATATATTAGGAAACTATATTATACAGGATCTCTAGCGATTTCAACAATTTAAGGGAATGCTATGTCTCATAAACTACTGCAGATAATTGCATATAAATTCATATGTAGATGCACCTTGACATAACCTAGTCCTTATCAGCTTTTTATGTCAATTTCTCAAAAGATGGCTCTGCTATACAGTGATTTTCACAATTCAAAGGAAGGCTATATCTCAGGAACTACTACACATAAATTTATATGTAGATCTACCTCGAGATAAATTATTGTCCATCCACTTTTGGTATCAATAATTCAATAGGTGACGGTGCTATATATCGATTTACATAATTTAAGGAAAAGAGATATCTCAAGTTCTATTGCGTATAATAATAATAATAATAATAATAATAATAATAAATGATATGTGAAAAGAACATTATCAGACATTATGCTAATTCAATTTGGATGCATATCGGCCAATAGGTGGCGCTGCTGTACTGCAATTTTCCCCGAGAACGGAAAAGCTATATCTCAACTTCTATGGTGTATAACTGTACAAAATTTGATATATGAGGTAACCATTATAAAAACGCATTTTTTAATGTATTATTTATAAAGAATAAAGCTGTCTTTCTTTGTATTTTCAATGCAATTTTTCTCTAAGATGAAAATCGTCTGCATTCAGTATGGTAGGTAATTTAAATAAATAAGATCTTTAATAAATTATTTGTACTGAGGGAATTTGTATTAGAAAATATAAAAAGAAAGTCTTGTGGTGGCTACAACATACTTTTGTTGTTCTTGTTGTTGTTTTAAATACCTTTATTTTTAATAAAATTCAATCCTCGCTTTTATGTGAACGAAATTTTGAATTTTCCTCCATTCATTTAAAGCTATTATGTTGTGACCACCGCAAAAATTTCTTCTATATTTTCCTATAGGAAAATTCATTCGCCCAGTAAAAATGTTTTCTTAAAACTATTATTTATTAAAATTATCTACCATAATGAATGCAGATAATTTCATTTTAGAAAAAACTAACACTAATGATAAGAAAAGAAAGACAGTTTAATTCTCTATAAATAAAGTCTTAATAAATGATTCTTCATAATGGTTACCTCATATATCAGGTTTTGTACAGTTATATGACACAGAAGTTGAGATATAGCCATATCCTGTTCTCAGAGAAAATTGCAGTATAGCAGCGCCACTTATTGGCTGATATGCATCCAAATTGAATCTGCGTAATGTCATATAATGGCTACGTTGATACGTGTCAAGTTTTGTTTGATTATACACAACAGAACCTTAGATACAGCCTTTCCTGAAAACGCGAAAGTCGACGTATAGCAGCACCACCTGTTGAGCAGTTGACAAAAAATATTGGTGGGCACTAACTTACGTCAAAGTTTATCTGCATATAAATTTATATGCAAATTCGATTAGTAGTTTCTGAGATATAGCCTTTCCTGAATTTGTGAAAATCGCAGTCTAGCAGCGTCACTTGTTGAGCAAATGATACCAAAAGTTGATAGGCACTAACTTAGGCCAAGGTACATCTGCATATAAATTTATATGCAGTTATCTGCAGTAGTTCCTGAGATAATTCCCACAAAATTTTTGTCACACACACACACAGACACATATTTTTCTAAGAATGGTCAAATCGTGTTCTGGAGCCCTCAAAACGTGTAAATCCATTGAAAAGCGGAAGTTGAAAATTTTTACGATTGCAAAAGTAAAAAGAAATATAAAATAAACACATTTAGGAAACGGATTCCATCAAGGCTGATAATAATAATATTCTTTATTTTATCGTCTTCTCTAGAACAAATAAAAGCAAAGCAGATGTTTAATTGCGAATCATATATATCCGTGCAACCCAAATTATTATAGTAAATAAACATTTCCGTCGAAAAAATGAAATAAATAAAGATACTTTTTTTTTTTTTTTTTTTTTTTTTTTCAGAATATAACTATCACTGACCTTGAAGCAGATTTTTGCAATCTGGAAGTTCACAACTCACATAAGTGTTTAATCATTATTATTAGTCTTTTTTTTTTTTTTTTTTCAGATTTTTAACGCAATACAATTAGTAATTACATCTTTTTTTTTTTTTTTTTTCCCTTGTATGTTCAATGGAAGAAAGTATTGGATTCGTAAAAATTTTCGGCTTCCGGATTTCGACGGATTTACAAGTTTTGAAAGCTTAGACCACGATTTGACCATTTTTAGTAAATGTCTGTCTGTCTCCGTCTGTGTGTGTATGTATGTGTGACAAAAATTTTGTGGCAACTGTATCTACGGAACTACTGTTCAGAATTACATATAAATTTATATGTAGATGCACCTTGACCTAAATTAGTGCCTATCAACTTTTGGTGTCAAACGCTCGAAAGGTGGCGCTGCTATGCAGCGATAGCATTTATAATATGGTTGTCAACTTTCAAGTATGCTTAACAATAGTGTTCTAACAGGGATATATTCATTAAAAAAATAATAATTCAATTAAAAGAAATCAATAAAACCAGATTGATTTTTTAAATAAATCTCGTGCTTGCTTTTCTAAAGTAACTATACGAATTATAAGGTATGGTGTTATATGACAATATATATATATATCATCATTACCAATTTCAGCCTCTATCAATCCACTGCAGGATGAAGGCCTCTGCTAGGCGATTCCAAACTGCCCTGTTTTCGCGCACACACATACATATATCTATATATATAAAATCGTTCTTCCTGACTGACTGACTGAGGGAGTGAGTGAGGGGGTGATTCATCATCGCCCAGACCAAACCCCTGGACCTACAAGCCTGAAATTTTATGGCATTGTTCTTTCTATGACGTAGGCATCCACTAAGAAGTGGTTTTACAAAATTCGCCCCCCGAAGGGGGGGTAAAATGTGATTTCACAAAATCCTTCATATCTCAAACAAAAAAACAGATATCCGTAAAATTTTTGCTTTAAGATATAGCTAATACAAACGTCTAAAAATTAATTTTTGGAATTTTCGAAATTCGGTCCCCAAGGGGGGCGGGGGGGCAAAACGTGATTTCACATGCGTAAAACGTGATTTCGCATAATCCTATATATCTACAACAAAAAAATAGATATACATGAAATTTTTGCTCTAAAATATAGCTAATACAAATATCTAAAAACTTATTTCTGGAATTTTAGAAATTCAGCCCCCAGGTGGGGCAGTAAGGAGGGGGGCTATGAGGCAAAAACAAATAGAAATACAGTTAGGCCGTTCAAAATTGGTACAGATAGGTTTTAAAGGCCTACAAGTTGGATGAGGATATTTTCGAAAATGTAAAGTTATTAGGAAGGGCGAGAAGGGGGGAGGGGAGAAAGGGGGGGGGGGCAAAAAAATAAAAATAGAGATAGATCGTTTAAAATTGGTACATAGAGGTTTTCGATACTTACAAATCAATTGCGGATATTTTTGAATTTGTAAAATTATTAGGAGGGGAGAGAAGGGGGGGGGGTGAGGCGGTAAGGGGGGCTATGGGCAAAAACAAATAGAAATACAGTTAGGCCGTTAAAAATTGGTACAGATAGGTTTTAGAGGCCTGAAAGTCGAATGGGGATAATTTCGAAAGTGTAAAGTTATTAGGAAGGCCGGGAAGGGGGGGGGGGCGGAGAGGCAAAAAAAATAAAATAGAGTTAGATAATTCAGAATTGGCACATAGAGGTTTTCGATACCTACAAATCGATTGCGGATATTTTCGAATTTTTAAAGTTATTAGGAGGGGCAAAAAAATAAAAATAGAGATAGATCGTTCAAAACTGGTGCATAGAGATTTTTGATACTTACAAATCGATTGCGGATATTTTCGAATTTGTAAATCTATTAGGAGGGGTGGGGAGGTAAGGGGGGCTATGGGCAAAAACAAATAGAAATACAGCTAGGCCGTTCAAAATTGGTACAGATAGGTTTTTGATACTTACAAATCGATTGCGGATATTTTCGAAATTGTAAAATTATTAGGATAGCCGGGAGGGGGGGCGAAGGGGGAAAATAACAGAAATAAGAGTTGGGGTATTTTGGGAATTTTTTCCGAAGGCAGTGAGAACACGGTGCGACATTTTTCCTAATCAGATTTTGTTTCTCTCTCTTTTTTTTTTTTTTTTTTTTTCACGTGATAAAAATTAATGCAATTTTGAGAATTCAGTAATTATAGTGATTCATTTAAAAATAGGGACCAGCGAAGCGGGCGTTGCCTGCTAGTATATATATAATAATTTATGCATAGATTAAGAAAGGTTTTGATAGAATATTTCGTCTCCTCATTGATTTATTTGATTTCCAATGAAGCCATCTATGATATATGCAACTTCTTAATTGAATGCAACCTATGCAATGAGGTGAAATTTACACCTCATATAGCGTATTTCTTAGTAATGTCCTGATGTCTTTTTTTTTTTTTTTTTTTAAGGTTTGTGAGCTCTATTTTAAACCTGGTGGAATTATACAAACAATAACATATTTTGATGAAAAAGAAGGAAAGTTATATGAAGTCCCAAGAAATAAACCAATTGTTAAAGGTGGTGCTATTCCTACAATTTTCAGTGGCTTGCCATCATGGAGAGCTATTATGCATAAAAAAATTACGTTTTATTACCTAATTATATTTGTGCTTTTATATTATTATTATGACTAATTTTTATGTAAATTATGGAGCAATCTTCTTCATGAATATGAAACATTTATAATTTTCAATAAAATTATTTTTATCTTGATTTTTGTCTTTTATGTATTATTTCAATTACATAGTTTTAATGAAGGAGAAATCTTATTTAAATAAGCCACTTAAATTCTTCATTTAAAGAATGTTGAAAGTAATGTTATCAGGTAAGTGAGAGTTATTTTGGATGATCAAATACTTATAAATTATTGTTATGTATTAAAATTTCTCTGGGCATAAAATTTACAGAGATGATTAAAAATAAAAATTCTTATTATATATGTTAAAGTGTTTTTAATGCAAATTTTATGTCCACCCTCACCTTGAAAAAAAAAAGTATATCATTAATATTTATGATTTTAAAACTTTAAATAACCTGAAATTTGGAGTTCGATGTTATTTATAGTTTAGTACATTGTATCGTCTATACTGTACATATTGTTTTTATTGTCTGTATCAATTGTTAAAGCACATTGTATCGTCGTACTTATCTGTAATTTTAATCAGGTGGAAAAAATCCATTATTTAAAAAAATATATACATATATTCAGGTGGCTTAAATATTAAAAAAAAGGAACTTAAAAAAAAAAAAAAGTTTACATTTATTTTTCTAACCACAGCGTATAAACCGAAAGCACCGATGAGATAAAAAATATATATTTCTAAATCCATATATGAGGATGTGCATAAAAAGTGGACTAAATCATGTGGCGCCACAATCCTCTTGGAATGCCTTGATAAAAAAGTGTTGGATAAATGCGTGCGTTAATGATAAATAAATATAGGGAAGAATGATTAAACTAGCAAATTCTTTGTTTCAGTAGTTTGTTAAATTTCCAGTATTCATAACTGCTAACTTTTTTAATTGATTCTGGAATGTTGTTAGTATATCGCCCTATATTCGCCCATATTCTTTGAGGAGTAATTGTCTTCATATTTAATTGTAATTACATGCTAAAGAAAATTATTCTATTAAGAATGTGGTATGAAGAAAAGGGCAAATGTTAACAACATTCCGGAATAAATTGAAAAAGTTGGCAGCTATGAGTATTTTATTCCAGTTGATGGACAAGTAATATTTTTCAGAAAAGTTTTTAAATGTTTTTTCAAGGTTGAACACCTTAAAGGGGGGGGGGGGGGTTAAACAATTACAAAAGTAAAGAGGTTAAGACTAATAACAATGCTTTTGCAAAAACCTCTGCAGACAAATATGAACCTCTTATTCCTCATAAAATATGAAGGATTTTAACCAATTAAATTTTTTATTAATCTGCATACTTGCCAACTCTACTGTGTTTACCAGTAGACTACTGTTTTTTGGTTATTTCTACTGGCCTACTGTTTTTTGTTAAAAATTTACTATTTTTAGGAACTTACAAGAAAAATGTAAAATTGAACAATTTTCTTGTAAAATATATAGACGGAAAATAAGCAGAGAATAAATATAATAATGAAATGAGATTTATTAAATGTATGTGTAAAAATTACAATACTGATTTTAATTATCTCAAAATATACCTAAATTTTAGGGGGGTTTTACTTTCACCACCCTACTACCATTGGTAATGGAAGTATTGTATTCGGTCCAAAAATTCGATATCGATATTTCACCTGATTTACACGTTTTACGATCCCCTGAGTCCAAAAATGTGGTTTTTGGCAATTGGTCAGTGTGTGTGTATCTGTGTGGAATCTTCTGGCTATCATATCTCCGAAACTAATAAAGATAAAACTACAAAACTTCAGAATCGAGACAGGTCTGGTGTACAGATGAATTGTCCAAATGTTGGTAAAAATTGAAAAACCGGAAGTGGGACATCGGAAACTAGAAGTGGGACCGTAAATCCGTATTTCAAAAACGGCTCTATCGATTTTCTTCAAATTTGCTATATAAACATTCTATTAGATGTCCTTTCGAATGATATAGTTGGTTTAGGATAATTGAAAGGAGTATAAATAGCTCAATTTCAGGTCTCGCAAGCGCATTCCTTTAAAAACGGCTGCACGGAATTCTTTGAAACTTGCCATATTAACTAACTCCCTTTTAAATATCCTTTTGTATGTAATTATTGTTTGCCAGTCAATAATTGCGTTTTGATAAAAGTTGTTATCTAAAAAACGGCTCTAACGATTTTCTTGAAAATTGTTACATATAAATCAATTTTAGATATCCTTTCTCATGCATTACGTGGTTATTACAGGAAAATTAACAGTCATCTTGCTTAGGTAGGCCAGATATATTTTTTAACCTCGCTATATGTAAGCTTCGTTTCATATGTCTTTACATGTGTATAAAATTTTTCTTACTGGAAAAATTTTAGGTTTCTACTTCTTTAAGTCACTTTTATATCTTGTGATCACTTTATCTAAAAAAAAAAATCTGCTGTGAAACAACCACACGACTTCCACTACCCACTATTACACGTATTATATGCATGTTTTAGAAATAATGTGGTCAGCGAAGACATAAAATTGACCTAGCGAAGTATACACAAAAGAAATTTCCTGTAGGAGAAAGCTAATATATATATGTATGTGTGTGTGTGTAAAACAGAATTTACATAGCGAGTTAAAAAATAATAGAGTTATTTTTTCAAACACCAATTTCCGAGATCTAAAACTGACCTACCTAATCAGGATCACTGTCATTTTTCCTGTAATAACCATGTAATACATGAGAAAGAATATCTAAAATGGATTTATGTAACAATTTCAAAGAAAATCGTTAGAGCCGTTTTTGAGATACCAACTTTTACCAAAACTTAGCATACTCAGTTGTTGACTGCAAAACAATAATTACATACAAAAGCATATATAAAAGAGATTGAATATGGCGAGTTTGAAGATATTCAGTACAGCCGTTTTTAAAGGAGACCTGAAATTAAGCTATTTATATAGGGCGCCTATCAATTTTCCTGAACTAACCAACTATATCATTCGAAAGGACATCTAATAGAGTGTTTATATGGCAACTTTGAAGAAAATCGTTGGAGGCATTTTTCAGATACTGACTTACGTTCCCAATTCCGGTTTCCGATGTCTCACTTCCGGATTTCCAATTTTCACCAAAATTTAGAAAATTCATCTGTACACCAAACCTGCCTCAATTCTGAAGTTTCGTAGTTCTATCTTTATTAGTTTAGGAGATATGATAACCAGAAAATTTCACACATACATACACCACTGACCAATTGCCAAAAACTACTGTTTTGGACTCAGGAGACCTTAAAACGTGTAAATCAAGTGAAAACTCGAATTTGAATTTTTAGATCGAATACAATATTTCCATTACCTACGGTAGTCTGGTAATAGAAGTATACCTGGGATCTGTTGACTAACTTTCTTAATCAAGTGTAAAATATGACTAACTTGCCTTGTCTGGCAACTGCGGTTGTTGACTAACCTTCCTGGTCAGATAATTATGATTGTCGACTAGCCTTCTTTGTCTGATAATATTAACCTTCCTAGTCTGGAATAGTGTTTTGGTGACTAGTTCAGCAAGTACACTTTTCAGTTTTTTGACTAGTTCAGCAAGTGCACTTTTCAGTTTTGGAGACTAGTTCAGCTAGTACACTTTTCAGTTTTGGTGACTAGTTCAGCCAGTACACTTTTCAGTTTCGGTGACTAGTTCAGCCAGTACACTTTTCAGTTTTGGTGACTAGTTCAGCAAGTACACTTTTCAGTTTTGGTGACTAGTTCAGCAAGTACACTTTTTAGTTTTTGAGACTAGTTCAACAGGTACACTTTTCAGATTTGGTGACTAGTTCAGCAAGTACACTTTTTGGCTAGTCAGCAATTTTGGTTAGTCAATTCTGTATTGTCAGTTGAGCATTTTGTCAGGTCACTGTGACCAACTTATTTTTCTGTGTGTATACAAAAACAAGACGTTAAAATACCAAAATTTTGATGGCAAAATTAATAGAGTAATATTTGTTAATCCTTATATAATATATATGCAGGGCTGGGCCACAGGCGACTTTTTTCTTATTCCTTTCGTTCCACTTTCATAACATAAAATTTATACGGGCAAAGTGCAGATTTACCTCTAAAAACATATTATATATTTTCTTCTTTAGAAATAGTGGTACAAAAAGCCTTGTATGTGTGTGCGTGTATATATATATATATATATATATATATATTTAAAAAAAATATTATGCTTAACTACTCAGTTACTGATATGGATGTGTAAATGTTTTATTTCATTAATTCTTTTATAACAAATGCACACCAAAAAGAAAAAAGAAAAAAAAAGAAAAGAAAGAAAGCTGAAAGCTAAATCTACAAAAAGAAAAAAGAAAGAAAGAAAGAAAAATTTTACTACATAGGTATACATAATTAAAAGAGTAAAAAAAAAAAAAAAAGAGAGAGAGAGAGAGAGAGAGAAAAGAAAAATGCTCTTTTTGATATCTTTAAATATAAGTCTAATCATTTCTTGCCAAATATATTTTTTCACTGTCATCATATTAGACATATCATTAAAAAAAGAATAGGGAATATTGAAAATTGACATTTATCACAGATGTTTAAAAATATCTGTAAAAATAATGTTCCGTTTCCTGGTTAATAAGATTCTTCTTTCGACCATTTGTGATAGAATAAATTACGAATTCATATAAATTTGTAAGATATAAATGACATAGCGAAAATAAATATTTCACTTTATTGTGGCCTTAGGGCAGATTTTTAAGAAATAAGACGGTTTAAAAAAAATTTTGTGTGTAATTTTCCCATGAAAGACACTTTTGGATAATTTATTTTAGAAATTAAGTTTATATTCTTAGAAAATAATAGTATAATAAAATTAATATTAATAAAAGTTTATATATTCCTACACGATTAAAATTTGTAGATATTTAAATTTCAGAAAATGTTTTTTTTTTTTTTTTTTTTTTTTTTTTTTATTAGTAAAATTTTGAATTCCAGTAAATAAACTAAAAGTCTAAATACATCAAATTAAATAAGAATAGATAAAAAATTTTCCCTTTTTGAATTTTCAAACATTTATCTCATTTATAGGCATATATATATATATATATATATATATAATGAGTAGCTACACTAAAAATGTGTTTTATAGTCCAGAGAGAAAAAAACTATCTTCTATGTTTATTTATCTTTTTTTTTTTTTTTAGTTGATTTGTATCTTGTACTGACTATAGGTAAACACAGTTTTATATATGCTGTCATAATTTTCCCTTCATTAAAATGCTACAAGTAGTGATTATTTTGAAATGTATCATATTTAAATACAAATTCTATTTCAATTTAGATTACAAATTAATGCGGTAGGAACGTTATTAAATTGGTATTTATTTTTTATTTATTTAACATTCTTTGACATTATAACCTTAATGATAAAAATAAATAAATTTAAATTTCATATAATGAAAAATATTTTTATCAATTTCAATATTTCAACTTATTTTAAAATTTAATTCCACTATTTGGTTGCCGAATATTAAGACATTCGGTCGAACCAAATATTCGGTGTTACCTGCCGAATAGGCCGAATACCGAATAGTAACAGAATATTCGGTGCAACTCTAGTACACATGCACAAACGTTATGATATTTAATTATTTTGATTTGCTATACTTTCGAATGTTAGAATCAAGAGTGATAAATACGAGTATAATGTAATTATGGCAAAAAGACAATAAAAAAAAAAAAGATTTTTACATAAAAATATTTTAAAATATTTTGTTAACACGAAATGTTATAATTTAAAGTTTGTTGAAAATTTTAGCAATATTATTGATACTTACTATGCAAACTTAAATAGGAAGAAAATAGCTTCCGAGAAAGAGAAGAAAAAAAAATGCTTATTTTCTGATAAAAATTGCTATTAAAAATTAGTGTTAAAAAAAAAATGTAGGATACTGGAATCTCTGCATAAAAAGACTTTCGATTAACAATGAATAACAGATTTTTTCAGTTATCTTCCTTTATTTATATAAAATTTTGAAAACTTCGGCTCAATTTAAATTTTATGCTAAATTAGTTTGAAACATAATCAAGAACCTTAGTTCTTGGACTGAGAGAAAAATTGTGCAAGGATATAAAGGAAGATAATTTTAAAATAGATGGTTTTGTTCGTTTGTTTGTATTTACTTTATAATACTCTTGCTTTTATACCGCAAAATGATTTAAATTGTATGAATTTGTCAAGAAAAATTTACAAACTCGGCAACATTAATAAATATTTCAATATAAATAAAATTTTATCTTATTTTATGCATTTTACTATATATATATATATATTATATTGTTTTCTCACGCAACATCTTTTCTTTTTCGTGAAAGCGCTCAGTTTCAGATAGAAGTTTATCTATCACGCAACCACAACTGATTCAATAATTTTATGATAAAATAGCAGATGAATTAGTACAAGCATTATTTTATATAAAGTTATCACGTAAAGTTTACAAATCATTAAAATAAAATTTCAGTACATCTCGTATCTTAGGAGATTAATGGATTGAAAAATAAATAAAAAAAATTGTTAAAAAAACGTACAGTACAAAATACACAACGAAAAAAATTGAAGTGTAAGATATTCGCGACGATAAGATATATGATGAAAAAAGACCTAGGCTGCAAATATTGTTTTATCATTCCCTCACGTTGATGTAACAACTAAGATGCAATACCCAAAAAATAAATACAAAGATTAATTAATTAAAAAAAAAAACTATCAAATTAACTTTACCAACTAAACACATTTCACTGTTGTATTTCTTATCCAAAAATATATTGAATAAAATTTGTTCTGATTATTTGCGCGAACAATAAGGAAATAATGATAATTAAATAATCGTGTGAGCACTGGCTATATATATTTACTTTAATAACCAGTAAAATAAAAAGTAAAGAGGGGTGTAACATATAAACAATCAGCATTAAAAAGAAAAGTCTTATTATTTAAATATAACAGATAAAATCGTAAAAAAAAAAAAAAAAAAAAAAAAAAATAGGAGATTAATATGGAGTGGAGGAAATGGAAATAAAGGGTTTTCCAATAGGGATGATACAATTTTAAATAGTTAGAATGGCAACACTGCATATTATTTTTTGACATTTCTTGTGTCATTTGTGTTTAGTATGCTATGCCATTTAATCATGCAAAGATACACGCTTGAACAACGTTTCGAAATTATTAAATTTATTATTAAAATCTGTGTTCATATGTGAATACTGAGAGAAATTTGAGAAATTCATGAACGACATTTTTCAGTTAATTGACTCGATCGATTGTGATTTTTTTCTTTGGGGATATGTTAAGTGAAGTTTATGCTGATAATCCAATAACAACTGAGCAATTAAAAAACAACATTGAACGTGTTATTCGTGAAATAACACCAAATTTATGTGAAAGAATGATGGAAAATTGGATTGACAGAATACGGTATGTACAGAGAAGTGAGTGGAGAAGCTCACATGAACGATATCATTTTCATACTTAATGGCATAATGTAAGCTTTCAAAGAAAAAAAAAAAAAAAAAAATGTGTCTCACCGAATAATTTATGTTTTTTTTTTTTTTTTTTTTTTATAAATTGTATCAGTCTTAATGGAAAACCTTTTAGAACACAAAGGTGTATACAGGCAATCAGATGTTTAATAAATAATATCATAAATAAATGCTTTCATAGACTTTTTTTCTTATTTTTAAATCAGGACTGGACTTGCACCTTACATTCGGAATGTGTTAGTTTCTTCTATTGCACACAACAATTAATTAGAGAAAAGAGAACGAAGTTGCGAATATTTCAACAGCTATTTAATAAATAAATAAATAGATAAATAAAGTTTGAAGATATCATTAAAAATAAATGTAAACACCAAATATTTACTTTAGTTATCTATTTGACAGATAACGTCTTTTAAAAGTTTTCGAATTTGATACCTTTCTCTTTAAAAAATTGCAACTTATTCATAATTATCTACAAGCAATCAGCATTAAACTTGCACTTAAATGTATGCTTACTTAGCAATAATATTAATATTACTCGTAATAACATTAATAAAAAGCATTTATGCTGAATAATACTGTTAGTCGATTATAATTTAATGAGATATTATAATGCGATATATCCAAATTCATATTTGAAATGAAAGGATACGTTATTTTGTAAATCATTTGTTTCATTTATTTCAAATACAAAAGTTCAGTCCATATTAGGTGTAATTTGGAACATAAAAACATTTATTTTATAAATAAAACAAACAAGAATATTGATAAATCACGTGCACATACTAAGCTTTTAAAGCATAATAGAATACTTGATATATGATTATTATTATATATATATATATATATATTTTAAAGACCTATTATTGTTAACGCAAAACTGTAAAACTACAACTTAACAAAAATAAACAATCGCATAAAAGAAGTTGAGAGATAATCTAAGAAATCGTGAGGAACAATAACAATTATAGAATGCATTCTGGAACATCTTATAAAAATATTATCAATGATTACTGAATCGTGTTCATCGCTCTCTGAAGCTGACGCGACCAAAACAAACAAAAAATGTGCACTCACCTTCAGCTGTATGGACGGAGGAACAGAAGAAAGAAAAACTGCAGATAAATGGTCACCCACGAAAAAATAATCACCCTATAAATCCGCAATGAAAACGCGCAAGAGCAAGTCATAAAAATTAAATTATTCACAAATCGTGAGGCGCTCGTAAAAGAAAAAACACAAAACACATACACAAACACGGAGTAAAAATCCGCAAACGAATTCCAAGGCACCGAGTTCACGCAACCAAGCGCTCCGAAAGCTGAGCAACAACTGAACACATTCTGAACCGGCTTCTTTCAGAACCGGCTGAAAGATAGGGGGAGTAAATTTCATTCCCCACCACGCACATTCGGAGATTCATCTCCCCCCTCCTCGTAACCATCAAAGAAGTTCCTCTCACTCTTCTCTCTCTCTTCTTCTTTCTCTTTATTTCTTTCTACTTTTGATCCCCCCCGCTACTTGGGTACTTATTTCTGAATGGTGGAAAAAGGCTTCTATCATGTGACGTGTTCGAACAATGGGACGGGCCCAATGATAAAAGGCCGTAGCGATCAACTAGCTGAAATGATAATAATAAGTAAATAAATAAATGAATAAAATAAAAATTTTACGCCAGGGTGAGAAATGAAATAAACAAGTACAAGTGCTCCGCGAGAAATATTTTTACGTCTGTTGTCAGTCGTGTCTTTCTCAAAGACGTTTTTCGGGAAGGTAATTATTGAAGAATTGGGAATAAAAGAAACTGCCAACCCCCTCGATTTTTTTTTTTTTTTTTTTTTTTATATAAAGAACTTTTTACACTATTCACTGCAGCTAATGGATTTGCTCTATATTTTTTATTTTATTTAAGAATGATTTACCCCGATTTTTTGACTTAGCTTTTACAAAATACACAACATGAATCGTGAACACTCTTAAGGGGCTAATTGGATAAATTTCTTTCGTGTTTAATTTTTTTTCTTCATATTTTTTCGCTTGAAGCAGCAGCAGAAGGGATTAAAGTTGAAAGCAATGTAAATGGTACGTGTCATATAAACACATTTGCATCAAATTTCATTTTTTTTTTTTTTTTTTTTTCTGGTGGTAACAGAGCTTAAATTAATGCAGTTTCTGAGTTACGTGCTTTATTATGTGCAATTGAATAAAACTTCTTATCGTATTTTTCTTTTCTTTTTTTCATGTTCTTTTTATTCAAATTTCATTTTCACTTGTATGTATATTTTCGTCTTATTAAAAAATTGCTCTGGCATCTTCCTAACATGGGAGAGATAGAAATTTTGCGTTTCTTATGAAAGTAATATGTATGTGTTTAGAAATATAAATTGTATAATTATCTTTTTCGTATATCTCGTCTCCTTTATCGGATAGGATAGTTATTAAAATTACATTAAATTTCTTCTTTGCTTTTATAGCCATTTATGTGACTATCAAAAAATAAATGTAAATACAATTTTTAATAATTAAATAAATTGAAATATTCACTTTTACACTGATTTCACCATTTCACTACCATTTTCTCTACCGTACCTCGAATAAGCGGTACATATGAGGATTTGAGTTGATTGCACTTATTAATATTCATAGTCTTTTCTTTTTCTAAGCTTATACGAATATATATATATATATTCTTAATATATTGTCTACATTAGTAGTTAAATGAAAGGATAATTTTTTTTCATCGACTTCATCATTCGCCTAGCCCTTGTTTCAGCGCAAGTAGTTCAATTTGACAGTTTTGATTAATCACCGTTTACAAATCGAATACAAAGAAACATTCCACCGAGTATAGGCTAAATGATGAAATAGCTGGCAGCAGGAGTGAAAATCTTTCATAGTTTTGCTTATTATCTTGTTTTTCCCTTACCAATTATGTTCGAAAATGACGGGTTCGGTGTCACCTGTTGCAAAGGAAGGTCATATCAAACGCAGTGACAGCAAGCGGGCTTTAAAAAAATATAAAGCAGACGCTGCAGTCCTGCGGCACGTTTTTCATTTAGCGCACCCGCAAAACTGGTACGAAGATGAGTGGCAGATATTAGAAAAGCTCTCAGCGGGCGGGGAGCATTAATTTTGAGCAACTGCTTTAGTAGTGACTCAAATCACGTTGGCTGCATAATGCTGTACAATCATGCATTAATCGCAGGTAATGATTTTTCTGAGAAGTTTGCGGATTAGATTGGAATGTTTTTAAAAAGAATTTCTTGCGTGAAAGGAACAAGACATATTTAATTTTTTTCTGTTTTCTTTTATAAAAGAGAATAAACGCAAAGCTATTAAAAAAAAAAAAAAACTTGTGATGAATGCATTTAACTTCACAAGTTGCCAAATGGACTGCCTAAATGACTTAAATACATTAAATTATCGCAGTTTCCTCTGTGACAGACCTTTTTGCGCTCCCTGCCCCTCCACTCCGTTAGATTACTATGAGGTTGATTGAGTTTTGCGTCGCACTAGTGCTACGCTATAAGCTATTGGCGTCGGTCTGAGAGTCACCCCTAAGGCGAAATGCTATCAAAATTTTGATCCACAAGGAAGTTAGATTATTATGACCAACTACATGTATTTAATAATAGTGTTATTTATACAAATATACATATATTGTGTTTTATGCAATTACGATGAATAATTCAGTTGCATGTAGAGCTCATTCCAAAGAAAGTGTACTTTAACAAAGAAATAGAATCGAATGTTCTACACATATGAAACACGAAACAATGAAAATATATAATGCAATACTTTAAAATGTTTAAAACTAGAGAATTGTTCGTTCTTTCAAGCCTCCATTTTATATGTGCTCTGAAGTTCCACTCACTTGCATTTGTTCTGTATATCTTCCAGAAGCGTTCATGCTAAGGTATCATATCATGTACATTGTAGTATTATATGACAGAAACTTTATAGAGATGCGTTCGAATTTTTTTATTTAAGTTTATTATCGTTTCTTCTTCTTATTTCATTTATTCAATTAAAATATTTAAATATTAAATTAACAACGATAAAACTTAATAAGATATATGCATCACAATCTTCATTATTATTATTCTCTTTTTTACAGAGGTTCATTCTTTATTTTTTTTAACCTAAATTTTATTTCATTACTTATCACTTTAAAATAATCTTTATTAAAATGCAAAGTTGCACACTTTATTACAAAACATACATACATATACACATAAACATATGGTATGTATTATCGAAAACTTTTGAAACAATACTCATCACGTCTGTAACAAATAGTACAAATACAAAATAATTGCCTAGTAAATTTTCGCCTTGAAATGCTAGATTAATTATGAATGACGGATGCGCCTGTGTGGGTTGTGTGTGCAAGTTACACCGAAAAAAAAAAAAAAAATAATAATAATAATAATAATAATCAAAATAATAATCAAAATAATCAAAATAGAAATGCTTGTAAGAAAATTTAGAGTGACATGATTCTACTTTTCAAATATTGTGGTTTTAACTTAGATTTAGAAAAAAGTATGATACAATAAGATTAGATTAAATTAAGGTTCCATCTTTTATAATACCACTCTCTTGGAATAATCTTAAAAAGTCTAGTCATGGTAACAAACATATGTTTCCACTGATATTCATTAGGTTTCGACACAATAATTACATTAATTTAGCTAATTCAAAAACATTTTATGGTTTAGCGGTAAAATGTACTGAAATGCTGGTATAGTATGGAAATTAATAAAAATTTCGAAAGTAAAGAGCCAGTGTAAAAAACTGCAAAAAATGTTTCGGATGAAACAACTAAATACGATCCTTCATCATGTCATAAGCTTTCATGCTACACTCGTGCCAGTTTTTTTTTTTTTTTTTTTACCTGATATACAATTATGCTTAATCACTACGGTCCGAAATAATTTTTGCGTTTTTTTTTTTTTTTTCTATTTATTATTATTATTATTATTATGCCCTTTACTTACAAAGAAAAAAATGTGCCGCAACTAAAAAGTGAAGTACTTGAGATAAATAATCTTAACGATAAAATACTGACTAGCTTACAATAAAACTGAGTCTGAGGTGGATAAATTGTGAGATAGAGATGTTGCGCTTTTCGTGTACTTGATGCAAATTTTTCAACTACATAAATTCAAAGTTGCCATCTTTTAATTTGTGTCACTTTTCTTGTTGCGGTCCGATGTCCGATATCGATGTGATTATATTTAATTTTACGGAATTTTCTCTAAAAAGTGTTTTCAGATAGCATTGCAGAAATTATGACCTTTTATTATAAACATTTCTACTACTTAAATGCTGGAAAAAAAAAAAAAAAAAAAAAAAAAACTGTAATAAAATACGAATATTACTATAGAATCGGCATTTCATTCTGGATATCCCCAGCGTAGTAGGAATATTCTTTAAACAATGGTACTGTAATGGTAATATTTCTAATTTGAAACCATTAATGAAGAATGGCAAAAAAGTGCATTCAAAACTGTTCACAATAAAGATATTGATTTTTTTTTTTTTTTAAATATTTTTCTTAAATTTATTCATTAATTTACATTATCTTTTGATTTATACGTTTTTTTCAAATGCTGCCAATTAAAAATTTCTGTTCAAAATGAAAATAACAATATCAAATGATTTCAAAAGTACAAATAATTCTTTCTAAGAGAACCTCGCCTTTTTTTTTTTTTTTTTTTTTTTTCGTTTTTAAGTTGATTTCTAACGACGCCGTTTTCAAGAAATATTTCTCCCGGAAGAAGTAAAATGTAAGGCAGCCAGACAATAACCTTATTGATTTCTTACTGGATTAAAAAGATACGCAATAATAATAAATATTTCTTTGACAATAAGGAGTGTAACTGACATTCCGATTTTTAAAATTTATTAATGCTTTAATAAACATAATTTTTTGTTGAAAGGTAATATTTCAGTTATTGTTTTGCTTACTATACTGTTACTTAAGTTTACAATCGATAACTTTACGAAGATCTGCACCATATAATTAAAAAATTTCGATTATCTTCCCTATAGCAAAATTCTATGCTTAGTTGTTATTATTTAGTATTACTAACTGGGAAATTTTCTCAAGAGTTAATCGCTGATTTTTTTTTTTTAAATTAACTGTAATAATTTTGAAACAAAAATAGTGATTTACAGAAATATTAGCTGCTGAGTCGTAGTAGAAATCCAAATAGTCCTAGTTGACGTTTTTATGATTGGGATTTTTATTTTTATTTATTTATTTCATTGCTAAGTTCAATTAATTAAATATTCTAATGATATTATTTTATTTTCATCGTTTGTTAACTAATGTAAATTCTCATGCCAAGTAAATTTAGAATAGTCTAAATGTGCTATAGCCTATAATGTCAGAGTACATCTGAAATTCAATTTGTACTATTTTGAATTTATGCAATATTGAAGTTTCATAAAATAGAGGAAAACTTAATGTCTAAAGACGTGACGTCACATTTTAAGAATTACAGTTGCTCAGATATATTTACGTTCCTTGGCATCAGTGGACGAATGTTAATGTAATTTGGCTACGACTTTTTGTTATTTAGCGTACAAAACGGGAAATTTGTTATTTATTTATGTTTTTCTCTTGTGACGCAGTAGCTAAAATTTTGCCTGTACTTTAAATACAGTGATACGTGTAAAAAATTTTTTTCAAGTCAATCGGAAATCGGCCCTTAAAAGAATTTTCTATTAAGACAATAATTCTATGTGAGTAAAACATAAAAACCACTTCAGAGAAGACAATTATTATCTTTCGTAAATCCTATTTTAAATTTTTATTTAAATATCCGCAGCCTTTCATTAAATTTTATCAATTTCAGTTTAAATTACTTTCTTAAACTTTTTCTAAATTTTCTTTTGACTCTGTTACGACCCTTTGATTTTTTTTTTTTTTTTTTTTTTTTTTTTTTTTTTAACAAGCTTTCTTAATCTTTTTAATACATTAAACGGCCCTATTTTACATACCACTATAAAATTTATCTCTTAAATTGAAATTCTTCTTAAAGTCTTTTCCCCCTAAGACCTCAGTTTCTATTAAAAAAAAAAGAAGAAGAAGAAGAAGAAAGAAAGAAAAAGAAAAAGTATCTGCAATGAAATCTGGTCTCATTAATTCAAATTGTTTTCGTGATCGACTTCCAATTAAAAAACTAGTACGTTGTGACCGTCACGGAATTTTCTTTTATATCATTCTATATATCATAGCAACTGACCAGTGGCGGATTTAAGGGGGGGGGAGGCTAGGGGGCTGAAGCCCCCCCCCCCGAAAGTACTGACATTGCCAATTGTGTAGTACATTTGCAAACTTTTCATTGATCTGGAATTACATCTTGAAAAATCTTAGCCCCCCCCCCCCCCCAAAAGTTAAGTTCTGGATCCGCCACTGCAACTGACTATTTAGCAGGCATAAAATTATAATCATTAGCTTTTCACTATAAGAATTTCCTTTTGAAGTTTGGTGCAATTTTAACCAACAGTTGCTGAGATATAGCAATGTGAAAAACCACATCAGGTGAGTAATAACAGCTCCACTTGTCACCGATATACACTCAAATGAAGTCAAAATTCGTTTGACGTATTTATATTCTATAGAAGTCAAGATTTAGCCTTCCTATTTACGGTTTAATTTCCAGCACAGCAGCGCTACCTGTTAGTCAATACATACCCAAGTTTAACCAGCATAGTGTTTAACCCTTTTAAGTGTTTAACCCTTTAGTTTAACCCTTTTAATATATTAAGTTTTCTGCAATTACATGCAATGGTATATGTGATATGGTCTTCCCGTAAATTAAGGGAATTGCAGCATAGCAGTGCCATCTATCACCCGATATGTAATCAAATTAAAGCAGCATAATATTTCATAATTTCCCTCTCCCATATTAAGCTTTGTTCAGTTATACCCAATAGAATGTGAGAGATAGCCTTCCCTTAAATGGGAGAAATTGCAGTATAGCAGCGCCACCTGTTGAGCGATGTTCATCAAAAGTTGATATGCACTATATTATATCAAGGTACAACTATAACTTTCTATGGAATTTTATGCAGTATTTCTTGAGATACAGTTGTCACAAAATTTTTGTCACACACACACACACACACAGACATTTTCTAAAAAAGGTAAAATTGTTTTTTGGATTTCTCAAAACATGTAAATCAATCGAAAAGTGGATGTCGAAAATTTTTACAAATCGAATAATTAATTAATTGAGTTGTTCAAACTAAAGTCGCATCAAAATAATTTATCATAATAACTACCTCATATATATTATTTTGATACGAATATATAATGTAAAAGTTAAGATATATTTTTTAAGAACATCATGAAAAATGCGAAATAGGGGTACTACCAGTCGAAACCCAAATGCGCACCAAAATATGACGAATGCCAATTCCCGTTACGATCCAATGATCTAATTAATACATGATCTCATGGGTTTCTGTGGTATTAGTTTTTGAGTTGGAATTCTCAAAAAATTATACAGTGCACGTGCACAATACATTTTCCAAAAGTAATCAAAACGTATACATTATACATGAAAAATCTGGAAGTCAAAATGAATATAACAGGAAGTGAAATCATGTCTTCCAAAAACAGATATCCCAAAATACGTCTTTGAAAAATAGTCCTCTCGTTTCATACATGCAGTCTGACTTAATCATTATATATATATATATACGTAACATGTAACATTTTGACTCGAAATTAGCCACTGCTTTTGTTAGATATATTCCAGCTGTGATCAATTAAATGGTGTTAAAAGTGATATTTCTGAAAACGAAAAATAATCACTTTTCTGAAACATCTTCTAATCACCTGTTGATATCTTCCAGGTGTCAAACATATTTTTTTTTTTTCTTAGCTGTTAATGTCTTTTAAAATAAACTACTTTCTTTTCCTAGAGTCATTGAAAGCTCTACAACAAAATAAACATCTGCGGCATTTGCTGCATGTGTGCAAATACTTTGGACAGTTTATTAACGCAATCAACTTAATAAATTGTTTAAAAGCCATAGTGTGTTTTTCATCAGTATCCTTCAAGATGAAGCTGCTACTTCAAACTTTGGAGAATATGGACAAATGTAATTTAGAATTTCCTCCATTTTTGAAAGAGTTCTTTGACTACTAGAGAGAGAGAGAGAGAGAGAGAGAGAGAAAAGAGTTTATTTAATGATTATTTGAAGATTTTGACAAGATTTTTTTGGTATGTTTTGCAAGTATATGACTTTTATAATTATAACTTTTGAAGTTTAATAGACATATTTTTACTTCTTCTTTGTCATTAATTTGATGGAATTTTCTTTACTTTTTTCTTTATTTGTTTGCTTATTACCATTGTAATTAGAAAAATATTTTAAATGATCGCGTAAGATTAAGAATACGATAAGTTTTATTCTTTGCCAATTTAAAATCGTTTTATACAAAAATTATAAAACAAAATCTATGAGGAAAGCTAATGCAAGTACTTTTACTTTTTAAATATAACTTTTCTTTATGAAATTCACGTAATAAATTAGCGTCTGTATGGAAGCAATAATCAGTGAAATATCGAATATCCTTGTAGTTCTGAAACATACTGCGTGTTATAATAAAGTATTGCAGAACTATAATCTCTTTAAAAAAGCAGGTAAATAATTTTCGAATTCATAACTGACGTACAATCTTGAAATATTAAAATTTTCTTAGTAAAATAATTCATTTTCTCTATTTCTTCAAACAGAAAAATTTGGAGCAAAGTTTAGCTTTCAAAATCTTCAAGAAAATTAAGTTCAATATGACACTCACCTGCCTATGGCTTATAAATATAATAACAATGAATACCCTAAATCCAAGGCATTATTTTTAAAAACGAACTTCTAGCAGTTTTTAAAAGGTTTCATGGCACTGGCATATTATTTTTCACGATATTTAATAACCTTAATTTTAATATTGCTCTAAGTGAAATTTGCTTATTCAGTTATACATAAAAGATGTAACAAAACTAATGGTCATAGATTTAAGCGACAGTAAAATTAAAATTCGCTAAAGCAAACAACTTTTGCTATACAATATGAGGTCAAAAAAAAAAAAAAACTCGACAACTCGTGAGATGGAACTTTCTCTGAAGTGGATGAAACATCTCTTTCACAAAACTTTTCAGCTGCTATTTATAGGCAGATATCAAATTGAGTGTAAGTGATTACCATTATGACCACTAGAAGCAGTTTTCCAAAAATGCCATCTAGCGGTTGGATTACAAAATACAACGTTCATCCTAAAATAGTCACAATTCCTGCAGAAATTTCTAATAAATTTCTTTTATAGCAAAAAATATCTTCAATGACAGAATAAGAGAAAAGTTCTTTCGTAGGGAGAGATAACTGTATTCTAATTTCGAATGTGAAGAAGGTCGATATGAACATTCTGTACAGGGCTGCAAATGGCGATGACGTAAAGGTGAACATATTTTACCATCAGCGATTTCCAAACAGAAATGTATTTAATCGGAGAACGTCTACACTGGAACACATAGGTAATTCCTATATAGACGTGCTTGTTCCTCAGACAAAAATAAGACAAATGTCAATCAAGCAACATGAGGATGACATATAGCTCGTGACAGAGGTGTCAATCATATGATGATGTGGAAAAGTTACAGTTACATCTTAAAAAGTTACAGTTACATCAGTGAAAAGTTACAGTTACATCAGTGAAAGTTACAGTTACATAAGTGAAAAGTTACAGTTACATCAGTGAAAGTTACAGTTACATCAGTGAAAAGTTACATCTCTGCCATTTTAGAAGAGTTTGAAGCGCATTGAAGACTTTATACACTGGTTCTTATGACAAGAAATATTGCAGCCATAGCTTTCACCATTTATCTTATATACGAATAAGTCTATTATTACTTGAATCTTATATGCACAATTCTTATGTGTGGTCCGCAATAAAAATACATGCTGCGCAGTGGAGATGCCACAAGCAAAGGCTCTTAGTGTATGTATGAGTGGATGGACTATTTAATTGGTTCGTATCTTCTACTATACCGCCTAAATGGCTAAATAGCACTACTTTCCATTAGAAAAGGGAGCCTGATTTATTACAAAATATTTAAACAAACTTCGGAACAAGTATGTGATTCCAGGACAACAAAGCTTCAGCGTATTTCCGAAGAAATGTAAGAAACTACCTGAACATAAAATGGATTGCAAGCAGTGGACTCATTACCAACATATATCCTTTCTTTGTGTATAGCTAAAAAGCATGGTTAAAAACATCAATTAAGTAATTTTATTTCTTTGTCGCGTTGTAGCTGTAGACATCCACGAAATATTGTAAATCTTTCAACATACCCGAACGCCTTTCCTTCTGTCGACGATCTGTATTATAGACGGTGGTCGCTCATTTGAACATTTCTTGTAAACATTTACAATAATATAGATTGTTTGTCATTCGTGTTTACAGTGTTTTCTATTTTCACAATACATGTATCCAATCACGGCTTGTCGATTGTTTGTAGACCTCACTTTATATGGTGAAATTTGTTTGTTTCGGTGACGGTAAATTCTACCTCCCCTCGAAATTATGGTCATTTATTTTGTTGCATTCTATATAAACTAATGAAGTTTTTAAAATCATCAATTTATTTACTTTATAAATTAAATGGTATAGAAAAAGAAATGCTTTAGTTTAAATTCGTAAATTATTGGGTTCATAATGTAATCTTCTATTGGCTGATTGCAGTCAATTGCTATGTGTTAATTAATGCTATGATATTATTATATAATTATAATTATGCGTTATATATAATTATGGATACGTGTTAATACTGTGATTTTGATATTATCGGCTGTTATTAAAGCAAGGTTTTCTGGTGAAACTTAAGTTGATACTTGGTTTACAGAAATGCAATCTTCAAGAATATTCTGTAAATAAAATTTTAAGCCTCTGCAAGATTCGCCTTTCATTCACAGACAATGCACAATTTCCAAATACGCAACAGTAAAGTTCATTAACAATTGGTAATATGCTGTATGGAACCATGAATACTTTACCAGATTTTGTAAAGGGAATGATTAATAATAAAACTTCAACCATGTAATTTTTTACATGCTTGTTGTGCCAACTACTTTTTAATGGGTTATTTTGTATCGCAAATTTGATTTGTTTAAGTGGTTAGATAGAACATAAAAAAATCGGTTAAATGCATCAAATTTTTTGAAGCAAAGAATTACGATTTTTTTTTTTTTTTTTTTTAATTCAAAGTGTTTTTATTTCATAAATTGACAAGAAGCATAAAATGAAGCAAAGGTAAAATGGTTTTCCTTATTTAATATTACTTCCGCTGCAACCATTGCACAATATATCGAAGAGATAAAACGTTCAAATACTTATTCTTATATCAAATAATACATATATTTTGACTTCTACGGAAATAAACTTTTTTTTTTTTCTGATAATAAATTTACACTATTTCTTAGTACGTCTCAGTATTTTTAGAAGTTTTTAATGTTTTTCTTCAATAAAACTTTTACTCCTCTATTTTACGATTATTCTACATAAAAGTTCGTGTTCTTTCATTTCAGATTAAAGGCTATGAATAAAGGCTTGGCCAGATTCTGATTTCAAAAATTTTACATTTCAATGGTAATTATATTAGCAAAATGTTGATATTTTCAGGCAAAAATTTTAAAAGTAGTGTAGAACACATTATTAAGAGTAAAATTACCTACGAAACATCATCAAAAATGAAGCTAATACAACAGATTTCGAAGGATTATTCTTTTCTTCAAGAGGTGCTCAAAAATTGCATCCATAGAAGTACCTCTATGTCAGGCTTTATCCTCTTTTTGATTTTTTATGGTACTTTATAAGAATTTTCATTCCTTATATAATACTATTTTCTCACTGATCAAAACTGGATGTAATAAATAAATATATGACAAATAAATTAATTTGACACTAACAATTGCATTAAAATTTTAAATTCGTTATCATTTATGAATGTTTCAAATTAATTTTTTCTTTAATGTTAATTGAAAACAAATAGATTCTCCCTAACTTGAAACAAGCTTATCTCGAAAACCCCAATAAAAACTTAATATTTTCAATTTACGTGGTTGGTAAAATGTTAATTTTTATGAGTTAAAAACATCGTTAATTCACGACGATTTTGTAGAAATACAATTAAATCGTCTAATTTATAATCTTATCTTTCAATGTTCAATATATATGCAGGATGTTCCAAAAGTGCCCCCCCCTCAACTAACTCGAAAATGGGTAGGAATGGTGAAAAATGGCGAAACATGTGTTTAATGAATTCGAGAGGGACCTCTTTTGATGAAAAAAGTTTGGGCCTAGGGGACTAGGGGGGCTGCTAGCGAGGGCAACTTTAAAATTTCAAATAGGAAGGTATATCTTGTGATACATCCCTTGAAACGCCTCTTCAAAACAATGAATTTGATATAAATAGTTTCGCCTTACGATGAATATTAAAGGAGATACATCAATTTTTAGACTTTTGAAATATGAGTTTTATACTTATGTATACCCTTTAATAATTATTGTAGGACAAAACTATTTAAATCAAATTCATTGACTTCAAGAGACATTTCCTGGGATATATCACAAGACATACTTTCCTGTTTGAACTTTTAAAGTTGCCCTCCCTAGCGGCGCTCTTACCACCCCCTTGCCTGGACCCAAACTTTTTTGGGGCAAAGTATGTCTTGTGATACATCCCTGGAAACGTTTCTTCAAGATAATGAATTTAATAAAAATAGTTTTTTCCTGCAATGATTATTAAAGGAGATACATAAGTATAAAATCCACATTTCAAAAGTCTAAAAACTCATGTATCTCCTTTAATAATTATCGTAGGGCGAAACTATTTATATCAAATTCATTGTCTTGAAGAGTCGTTTCCCCGGATGTATCACAAGACATACCCTTCCATTTGAAATTTTTAAGTTGCCCTTCCTAGCAGCCCCCCCCCCTCCCCCTAGGACCCCTGGGCCCAACCTTTTTCCTCCAAAAGAGGTCCCTCTTGAATTCATTGAATACGTGCTTTGCGATTTTCGAGCTAGGAGAGGGAGTGTGGAACTTTTGGAACATCCTGTATATATATATTGTATTATATAATATCAACAAATCTATGTAATAAAGAAAACAGGATGTTTCAGGTTTACGGTCAAATTCTTGGAAGAAAAATACATAAGAAGAGTAAATCAATGTGATAAACATACATAAATATTATGCAAATTGTAACAGTTCTGTTGGAATAGAGTATAATTTCAAAACTGTTAGAATTATTTGTCTTGTTACTTTCCGAACAAACCATGTAACAATGTATAAAAATGAAAAAAAATTGGACTTTGAGATTTTGGTGTATCTATATGTTTTAAGGTCTCCTGTGTTCATTTTTGTTATATTTACGATGATGTATGTATGTGCGTATGTGTGTCAGTGAACAGGGTAACATCTAACGCTTTGCTTGAATGAGTTGAAAGTTAGTATGTTATAGACCACCGTAGGATGAATCCTATTGATTTTGGTGACTCTAGTACTTACAGTTTTTTTTACAGGGATACAAAGAAAAATTCTTTATCATTATAGCCTAAGGACTGAAATTATTTAAAGCGTGATAGCGTCTAAATAAGTTATTCGGTTGCGTTGAAAGTTTATGTACATGTTATAGGTTATCATCGCACGAACTGTATAAGATTTTGATGAATCTAGACTTATAATGTTTTTACAAAGACACAAAGAAAAATTATTTATCATCATGGTCTATGGGCTCAAATTTTTTAAAGTGCGATAACATTAAATTAAACAACATTTAATGTTAAAATGTTAAATTATAATTTTCTCTTTTGTCTATTTAACAACTTCTCTTACTTTTATTTATTTATAGGACCGTTAATTACTTAACTTTCGGAAACTCGAGTGGTGTGACTTCAGAATTTTTTTCACATTCCAGATCACATGGAACGAAAAACATACGAATAATATACGAGTGAGCGCAGTAAATGTACAGTGAGACATAAATGTTCATGAAATAATCCAAGAGATGCTTATGAGTGATTTTTCACTTATACTGCAACTTAAATACACGGAAGCGGAGAGACGGAAAATCAGATTGTGGGGATTGAACGGTCACGATAACTCTTAAGTGTATACCCGCAAACATTCCGAAATTCCAAAGGTAGGTACTCAGAGTAAAAGAAAAAAGTTATATACCAGTTGAAGAGGGCAAAAGGAAATTGCAGCTAAGTGCGGTCTTGAAGAACGGTGGAAGTCCCTGCGATACATTAGTGGGTCGTGACCCACAGGTCGTCCCAGACAGAGGGCTTCACGATCAGCTAAAGGTTCCAAAGGAAAAGCGCATGTTAAGTGAAAAACAGAGTCATTTTTCCTATGTGAACTTAAAAAAAAAAAAAAAGGAAATAATATACTGACATCATAGGCAATATTGTAGGTGCCCAGGTGAAAATATTTGATACATTTAATCCTATAATGCGACATTATTTAATATGAATTACACACACCGTATCTTTTTTTTTTTTTTTTTTACTTTTTAAGAGAAATTTCATATTTCATTGTGAAGTTGTCTGCCATTAGTTACTAATGATGTATTTTTTTTTTCCCCCAAAGATAAAGCTGCTACTACATGATATTCGAATCCGTGGTATATTCAAATACATCAAACGAGTGTAAAAATTAATTTTTTATGCATTTCTCTAAATTTTCATTGCCAGTTTAACAGAATTTTTAGAACTTTGATGCTAAAGGTCATTTTAAAAATGAGAACAATATATATCTTGAAGTAAGATAATGATGAGACTTGCACTTTTTTAAAACTTTGCTATTATTCATTGAGCTAGAATGTAATTGTCTAATTATATATACTTTGCATTGGTGTATTTCGTCCACTGGTGATTTTTTTTGTCTTGTTGGTCATTGGTGTTTCAGTGATCTTGTATCTGTTGCTTGGCTTCTACTATGCTTAATAGATCATCTTTATTATATTTACATTTAAAATTAAACCTGCTGCAATTGCGCATAAATTTTGAATGTATTTTGTGTTTAATAAAACTTATTGCTTTGTCATTTAAATTATCTAATATATGAATTTCATATATTTAGATTTGTCTTAAATTGGCATTAACACTATTTTTTGTATTATACACTTTGTATAAAGCTGCATTTGCGCTCTTACAATTTGTATTATTTCTGTAATTTCTCTAATTTTTTCAATATGTTATTTACTGATTTAAAATTTATATTATATTATGATTCTTGTAGTGTTGTGAAGTTTTGCGACAGTATTTCATCACTGGCCCTGGATCATTATTAACTAACTGTATAGTTGGCAACTTACGTTAATAATTTATTCTTTAATTAAAAAAAAAAAAAATAAATAAATAAATAAATAAATAAATAAATAAATAAAAATTATGTTGTGTATGTGTAGTCGAATATTTCTATATAATTATTATATAGCATTTTGTGCCTGACATTTTGTGAATTGTGATGGTTAGTTTTTCTTACTTTACTTTAAAAAAATGGGCGGAATTTAATTTTTAATTGGAACCAAATCAATAGATTCAGTCAAAGGAGGTTTAGTGTAAATATGTACATATTATTTATTATTATTATTTTTTTAGTTCTCTCCACTTTTCATTAATCCAGATACTTATTATTCAAGAATCAATTTAATTAAGTAATTGAATTTGGTATAGCCCACTTTCGATAAAACTAATGTAAATACATACTTGCCTTGTGATTTTTAATATACAAAAACATTTTTTCTCTATGACTCTGTTTAGTAAATTTTTAGATCCTGGCAAAAAATACTTAGCTTCACAGCAGTATTGTGCCCGGTACAAGGATATTTATAGGGATATCCTTGGATCGACATCCAGTTACCTATTATCTCCTCCTCCTTTACTTCAATTTAGAACATGCGGTTCTAATAGATGTAAAACTTGCCCTATGGCCTCTCACACACAATTGAATAATAATCACTCTATGGTTCCATTTTGTCAGGCATACAATGTTATTTATAAAATCAATTGTGGTCATTGTAAACTTAGTTATATTGGTGAAACTTCAACTCCTCTTCATCTACGCATTAATCAGCATCGATCAGATTCTAAAAACCTTTCAGCTGCATCTTCTAAGTCAACTATAGAATTACAACACTTTAAATCACATAATTTTAATTCATGTACCATAGAGATTGTAAAAATTCAGAAAAATAAAAGTGAGCGTCTATTTCTTGAATCAAAATTTATGCAATACTATAATACAATTTATCCATATGGCCTAAATTCCGAATACTTTAGTAAAACTATTAAAGCATTTTCTAACATCAACCCTCTACTTGATTATTCGACTATTTATGCACAACTTAATCACAAAATTAACAATAAAACTTCTAGAACTAAACGAGGTAGTAAAAAAACAGATTTAATCTTTTCTAAAAGTGCCATTATTAAACTCATTTCAGATCTACAGACTAATTACTTATCTAACTATAACTGGTTCATTATTCGAAAATTTATTTTTGCAATTAAAAAGAAATACTTAGTAAACTTTCTGAATGTCTTTCAAAGCCAATCCTATAATAAACATTTTTCAGACATTTTTTATGATATTATAATGTACAAAATCAAACAATTTAATTTAAAACTTAATAAAAAGCCCAACAAATTTAAAACAAATACTCAATTAATTGTGAATTTTACAAATCAAATATTGAACAGTATTAACATTACGTCTATCATTAATGACAAAGAATGTTTGTTTCCGATTAAAGATTTAAATCTATCTCGTACCTTCAAATATCCTCTTCCTCTTGGCAGAAAGATATTCAATTATAATTCTGTATCTAAGTCTACCTCTTTTACTAACACTGTAACCTGTAAATGCAATGATCCTTCTTTCTCAAAATTTATTGACAGAGACCATGGACACATTATCACAGGTAATCTCAATATTATTGATAATTATCAATTAAAAAAATTCATGAAATTTGGCACCAAATTTAGACTTCCAGTTAAAACTAGCATTCCACAAATCTTTCAACAGTTTTCTTATGACCTAGATTTATTTATTTATAAAATATCTATTACTCATAATAAACCTATTGCCTACTTCACTCAATGGAAAGTTTTAGTGTTACAAAAAATCAAAAATGCATTATTTATCAATTCTTCAAATCTGGTGTTATTTAAAAAATCTGTACTTCTTAACTCAATCAAATCACTACAGGATGACTTTGTGATCACTTATGTTGACAAATCACCTAATAATTATGCCATTATTTGTAAATCCTACTATCTCTCTATTTTAAACTCATCAATCAATAATAATAACATCTTCAGTTTAACTAATAATAACCTTATTATTAATAACCGAAAAATACATAATTACTATAAACTACTTCAACTTCCCTTCAATAACTTTAATTATCCTTATATAGTTCTCATACCTAAGTTTCACAAATCTCCAATTAAATTTCGCACTGTCACTGTTGGGTGTAACACTTATAACAACAATGCTAATAAAGCTCTACTGGATATTCTAAAACAAATTTACAAATGTACTTGCAAAGTTGATAATTTATACTGTCTTAAAAATAGCTTTCAATTAATTCATTACATAAAATCGCTCGATTCAATAGACAATATTATGACTTTTGACTTTCAAGATCTTTTCAATAATATTGAGTTATCAGATCTTAGTAATATCATTTACAGTCTTTTTCAAGAATATAAAGCTCAAATTAATCTTCCTTACAATTTTAAAGCAGAAAAATTTAAAACTCTTCTTAACTTTGTTATCCATAATAATTATATCTTCCACAACAACGCTATCTATTTGCAACAATTAGGCATCCCACAAGGAGGTTGTAGCTCCAGTATTTTGGCAGATCTCTATCTTTATTATTATGAAAAGCAAATTTGCAATGATGATGTTCAATTTTATCGTTACATCGATGATATTATTGTATTTTATCTCAACAAGAACTCACAAAATGGCTTTTCCTTCAATTATCCACCTAATTTAAAGCTAACTCAAAATACTCTGACTAATCAATCAATTAACTTTTTAGATCTAAAAATAATCATCGATGGTAATAAACTTTACACAGATATCTATGACAAACGGCAAGATTTTTGTTTTAATGTCAACTTATTTACACATTTTAATTCATGTCTGCATCTTTCGGTATTTAGAAACATCATCATTAACCATTTATTTCGAATTAATAATTTATGCTCTGCAAAGTTTAAAAACAAGAATATTAATAAACTGATCACAACCACTGCTAAAATGGGTTTTCCTAAAAACTTTGTATTTTCTATTTTATATCCTTAACCATGTCTCTGTCAGTACAAAAAAAAAAAAAAAAAAACTGTGTACACTTGTGTATATCAACAAAAAAATTATAAAATAATAAAAGACAATAAAAAAGGTGGCGGTTGGGTGGGCAGATGTTTGATTACGAAGGTGGGGTGGTGTTGTAAGGCTGGATGGTTGGGTGGGTTTGTGAAATTAAATTAAAAAAAAAAAAAAAAAAAAAAAAAAAAAGTAGAAGGCTTGTTGCATTTGCTTTGTATTACTATGCATACTTTCATTTTCCATTAAAATTTCAGTTTTTTCCTTTTTGAGTTGTCAACTATATTTAATGTTCTAATTATACTGTTAAACACAATGTGATCAATCGGTGAATTTCATTGTGGCTTCGTGGTTTCATTGTTGTTCATCTGCTTTGAAATTTGCATTTTTAAATCCATATGGTTCCTGTTCTGGTTGTGGCAGGCTGGGGGAGTGTTGCCGGCATAAAACTAGTGTAACCCCACAGGCAAGTCACAAGTCTTGCCGCCTGCCTCCTTCTTCCTATCTTGTGTTTCTTGGGTTGTTTTTTCATTAATTTTGATAAGTTTATGGTTTTAAGTTAAGATTTGTTGTTTTACTTTATTGATTCGTTTGTTTTGCAGGCTGTTAATTGGTGAATCTGGTTTCTTTGCATTGGTGTATTTCGTCCACTGGTGATTTTTTTTGTCTTGTTGGTCATTGGTGTTTCAGTGATCTTGTATCTGTTGCTTGGCTTCTACTATGCTTAATAGATCATCTTTATTATATTTACATTTAAAATTAAACCTGCTGCAATTGCGCATAAATTTTGAATGTATTTTGTGTTTAATAAAACTTATTGCTTTGTCATTTAAATTATCTAATATATGAATTTCATATATTTAGATTTGTCTTAAATTGGCATTAACACTATTTTTTGTATTATACACTTTGTATAAAGCTGCATTTGCGCTCTTACAATTTGTATTATTTCTGTAATTTCTCTAATTTTTTCAATATGTTATTTACTGATTTAAAATTTATATTATATTATGATTCTTGTAGTGTTGTGAAGTTTTGCGACAGTATTTCATCACTGGCCCTGGATCATTATTAACTAACTGTATAGTTGGCAACTTACGTTAATAATTTATTCTTTAATTAAAAAAAAAAAAAAAAAAATAAATAAATAAATAAATAAATAAATAAATAAATAAATAAAAATTATGTTGTGTATGTGTAGTCGAATATTTCTATATAATTATTATATAGCATTTTGTGCCTGACATTTTGTGAATTGTGATGGTTAGTTTTTCTTACTTTACTTTAAAAAAATGGGCGGAATTTAATTTTTAATTGGAACCAAATCAATAGATTCAGTCAAAGGAGGTTTAGTGTAAATATGTACATATTATTTATTATTATTATTTTTTTAGTTCTCTCCACTTTTCATTAATCCAGATACTTATTATTCAAGAATCAATTTAATTAAGTAATTGAATTTGGTATAGCCCACTTTCGATAAAACTAATGTAAATACATACTTGCCTTGTGATTTTTAATATACAAAAACATTTTTTCTCTATGACTCTGTTTAGTAAATTTTTAGATCCTGGCAAAAAATACTTAGCTTCACAGCAGTATTGTACCCGGTACAAGGATATTTATAGGGATATCCTTGGATCGACATCCAGTTACCTATTATCTCCTCCTCCTTTACTTCAATTTAGAACATGCGGTTCTAATAGATGTAAAACTTGCCCTATGGCCTCTCACACACAATTGAATAATAATCACTCTATGGTTCCATTTTGTCAGGCATACAATGTTATTTATAAAATCAATTGTGGTCATTGTAAACTTAGTTATATTGGTGAAACTTCAACTCCTCTTCATCTACGCATTAATCAGCATCGATCAGATTCTAAAAACCTTTCAGCTGCATCTTCTAAGTCAACTATAGAATTACAACACTTTAAATCACATAATTTTAATTCATGTACCATAGAGATTGTAAAAATTCAGAAAAATAAAAGTGAGCGTCTATTTCTTGAATCAAAATTTATGCAATACTATAATACAATTTATCCATATGGCCTAAATTCCGAATACTTTAGTAAAACTATTAAAGCATTTTCTAACATCAACCCTCTACTTGATTATTCGACTATTTATGCACAACTTAATCACAAAATTAACAATAAAACTTCTAGAACTAAACGAGGTAGTAAAAAAACAGATTTAATCTTTTCTAAAAGTGCCATTATTAAACTCATTTCAGATCTACAGACTAATTACTTATCTAACTATAACTGGTTCATTATTCGAAAATTTATTTTTGCAATTAAAAAGAAATACTTAGTAAACTTTCTGAATGTCTTTCAAAGCCAATCCTATAATAAACATTTTTCAGACATTTTTTATGATATTATAATGTACAAAATCAAACAATTTAATTTAAAACTTAATAAAAAGCCCAACAAATTTAAAACAAATACTCAATTAATTGTGAATTTTACAAATCAAATATTGAACAGTATTAACATTACGTCTATCATTAATGACAAAGAATGTTTGTTTCCGATTAAAGATTTAAATCTATCTCGTACCTTCAAATATCCTCTTCCTCTTGGCAGAAAGATATTCAATTATAATTCTGTATCTAAGTCTACCTCTTTTACTAACACTGTAACCTGTAAATGCAATGATCCTTCTTTCTCAAAATTTATTGACAGAGACCATGGACACATTATCACAGGTAATCTCAATATTATTGATAATTATCAATTAAAAAAATTCATGAAATTTGGCACCAAATTTAGACTTCCAGTTAAAACTAGCATTCCACAAATCTTTCAACAGTTTTCTTATGACCTAGATTTATTTATTTATAAAATATCTATTACTCATAATAAACCTATTGCCTACTTCACTCAATGGAAAGTTTTAGTGTTACAAAAAATCAAAAATGCATTATTTATCAATTCTTCAAATCTGGTGTTATTTAAAAAATCTGTACTTCTTAACTCAATCAAATCACTACAGGATGACTTTGTGATCACTTATGTTGACAAATCACCTAATAATTATGCCATTATTTGTAAATCCTACTATCTCTCTATTTTAAACTCATCAATCAATAATAATAACATCTTCAGTTTAACTAATAATAACCTTATTATTAATAACCGAAAAATACATAATTACTATAAACTACTTCAACTTCCCTTCAATAACTTTAATTATCCTTATATAGTTCTCATACCTAAGTTTCACAAATCTCCAATTAAATTTCGCACTGTCACTGTTGGGTGTAACACTTATAACAACAATGCTAATAAAGCTCTACTGGATATTCTAAAACAAATTTACAAATGTACTTGCAAAGTTGATAATTTATACTGTCTTAAAAATAGCTTTCAATTAATTCATTACATAAAATCGCTCGATTCAATAGACAATATTATGACTTTTGACTTTCAAGATCTTTTCAATAATATTGAGTTATCAGATCTTAGTAATATCATTTACAGTCTTTTTCAAGAATATAAAGCTCAAATTAATCTTCCTTACAATTTTAAAGCAGAAAAATTTAAAACTCTTCTTAACTTTGTTATCCATAATAATTATATCTTCCACAACAACGCTATCTATTTGCAACAATTAGGCATCCCACAAGGAGGTTGTAGCTCCAGTATTTTGGCAGATCTCTATCTTTATTATTATGAAAAGCAAATTTGCAATGATGATGTTCAATTTTATCGTTACATCGATGATATTATCGTATTTTATCTCAACAAGAACTCACAAAATGGCTTTTCCTTCAATTATCCACCTAATTTAAAGCTAACTCAAAATACTCTGACTAATCAATCAATTAACTTTTTAGATCTAAAAATAATCATCGATGGTAATAAACTTTACACAGATATCTATGACAAACGGCAAGATTTTTGTTTTAATGTCAACTTATTTACACATTTTAATTCATGTCTGCATCTTTCGGTATTTAGAAACATCATCATTAACCATTTATTTCGAATTAATAATTTATGCTCTGCAAAGTTTAAAAACAAGAATATTAATAAACTGATCACAACCACTGCTAAAATGGGTTTTCCTAAAAACTTTGTATTTTCTATTTTATATCCTTAACCATGTCTCTGTCAGTACAAAAAAAAAAAAAAAAAAAAAACTGTGTACACTTGTGTATATCAACAAAAAAATTATAAAATAATAAAAGACAATAAAAAAGGTGGCGGTTGGGTGGGCAGATGTTTGATTACGGAGGTGGGGTGGTGTTGTAAGGCTGGATGGTTGGGTGGGTTTGTGAAATTAAATTAAAAAAAAAAAAAAAAAAAAAAAGTAGAAGGCTTGTTGCATTTGCTTTGTATTACTATGCATACTTTCATTTTCCATTAAAATTTCAGTTTTTTCCTTTTTGAGTTGTCAACTATATTTAATGTTCTAATTATACTGTTAAACACAATGTGATCAATCGGTGAATTTCATTGTGGCTTCGTGGTTTCATTGTTGTTCATCTGCTTTGAAATTTGCATTTTTAAATCCATATGGTTCCTGTTCTGGTTGTGGCAGGCTGGGGGAGTGTTGCCGGCATAAAACTAGTGTAACCCCACAGGCAAGTCACAAGTCTTGCCGCCTGCCTCCTTCTTCCTATCTTGTGTTTCTTGGGTTGTTTTTTCATTAATTTTGATAAGTTTATGGTTTTAAGTTAAGATTTGTTGTTTTACTTTATTGATTCGTTTGTTTTGCAGGCTGTTAATTGGTGAATCTGGTTTCTTTGCATTGGTGTATTTCGTCCACTGGTGATTTTTTTTTGTCTTGTTGGTCATTGGTGTTTCAGTGATCTTGTATCTGTTGCTTGGCTTCTACTATGCTTAATAGATCATCTTTATTATATATATATATATATATATATATATGAGTAAATTAACAAATGAGTGAAATGAAATGAAACCCCAAAAGACATGTAGAGAGTTTATTTCATATATTTTATTTCCTTTGTTATATACTCAATAATTCTTTACATTACTGTATTTTTTTATATAGATTAGTCTGATGTATTTTTATGCATTTTTTTAGAATATTTACATTATATATGTCAGATTTCTATTCAGTTAATGGTGGTTTTCTGTTTAGTGAGAAGTTGGGGGCTAAGGATAGTTAGCTAATTGCTACTATCCTTTCAGAGACTTCTCTTTCACATCTACACGGAGGGGCCTCCCTGATGAAGACCTCTGTGTCTTTTGGGGTTTTATTTCATTTCATCCATTTGTTAATTTATTCCTATATTTAAGTTTTGCATTTCCTTTTGCAGCAATCTTGCGCATTGGTTCGTAATTCCCCTGTTGGTTTATCTAATCTTTAAAATACTTTTATTTTAATTTTATGTCATATACATATTTATTTCAAAAGTTTTCTCTCTCTCTCTCCCTATATATATGTGTGTGTGTGTGTGTGTGTGTTATACACATTTACAATGTAAAAATAATATAAGTTGCTGATTACAATACGACTCTGTTGATTAAAGTTAATTAAAACATATTTCATTCTGCATTTCCCCAGTTGTTTAAGGCATAAATCAAAGTACCAACACTAACCATCCGCTTTCAGAGCGATGTGTCTAGTCGATTTCCTGATTTACTAAGAGGCGTAAAGTGTCCGGTTCATCGTACAAATAGAAAAAAAAAAAAAAAAAAAAAAAAACATAAGTGATTTCTTTTCTTTCTCCCCCCTCCCCTCACTCCCCTTTTTTTAATGATTGTCTTTAGTTGTAATTTATAAAATTAATTGGACTTTTAGAGGAATAATAGGGAATATCGAATAGTCAGGCAAAATGGAAAAACGTTATATCTCACCTGTATGGTGCTGCAACTTATCAAAAGCACGTCAAATGTCTTCGCTCGGCCTCAAATATGAACTGTAGTTCACATTGTATCAGTGAGAAGAGCAATTTTTGTGTCATACAACTTCTTTGGTTTATCAAGATTCAGTCTTTTTCGTTAATAAGTGTTACTAACTCCGTAATCTATTTACGAAGCAGTAAAGTGAGTGAAAACGTGTGATTTCCAGTAGGAGAATTGAGTTAGTTAGTAGTCTGATTCCCACAAACTTACTTCTACCAATAAGTGGTTGAGGTTGATTTATTCTCCAAGTCCAAGACTGTGATTCGAGTGATATAGAATACTACTATTCCATATTATTTGTGATTTCTGTGAAACATATTGACATTTTTTCAATAATAGTTTCAAAATAAAATGTGTATATTGTAATTATTCATAATTTTCTGTAAAAATACTACCCTATTACATTATTCTTTAAAGAAATGGATATTCCATATTTCCCTTAATAATAATTCCACATTACCAAAAAATTGCTCTTTTTTTTTTTTTTTTCTTTTAATTAAAATTTTGCATATAAACTCTATTTTTCTGTAACACAAAACCATCAAACACATCAACAACACTTGAAATTTTGCAATAGTCTAAACCACAATGATTCAAAATACTTCAGTTAATTATGGTGAATTCAAATAGAAATGGTATTCCATATTCACCTACTTTCCTCTATGATTCAATCAAAATGGTTTAAAGAACAAGAATTTAAAATAAACTAAGAACAAAACATGCAGTCAGCATAGATTATGACATGTTTTCAACTCTACATACTCCCTAATTCAATTAATGTTCCTATATATATATATATATAAATAAATTAATAACCTTGTTACTTTCTTCTATATATATATAAGAAGAAAATATTGGATTCGTGAAAATCTTCGAACTCCAGTTTTTGATGGATTTGCACCTTTTGAGACTTTCTGAACACGACATGACTGTTTTTGGAAAATGTTTGTCTGTGTGTGTGTATCACAAATTTTGTGAACGCTATCTCGCGAATCAATGAACGAAAACTAACCAATCTTGGTGTTTGATTGGACCTTGACATAAACTGGTGCTGATTAGATTTGGGGATCAATCACTCAACAGGTGGCACTGTGATTCCATTTTTTTTTTCCTAACTTTTTAACATGGTACTATATACTCGTAGGACAAAATTTCGTATAAATGTACTCGGTGAGAGTTATTTTTAACACGTTGAGCGCCATGTCAGCCATTCTAGCCATTATGGAATTTTAATGGGTTTTAAGAATTTGCTGTGAAGAAGAATATTTTTGAAGTTTAGGATTTGTAGATGGCCGTTTGTTATAGGAGTTTACTTTATAAAAACAGTTTCAGAATTCTTGCAAAGTGTCCAACTAATAACACAGGAATCGTTAATCCAAATAAAAAGACATTTTCTTGTAGCTATTATGATGAATTTTATTATATATGAATTATTCAGATATTTAGCACGATTATAGGTGACCAGAAAAGCATTTTATTATAAAAAGGTAGGTATAATTGAGGAAATTTAATAACCTGGAGTAGGAGCCCAAAAGCGTCGACTTATCAGTTCAAGTCATGATGATGAAGTGTCGCTCCTATTTCTTTATTAATTTCGCCAGAGCTCTAGTCAACGCCAAATTCAAAAAGTAAAGAAAAAATGACTGTAATTATGTTACGTATAACGTATAAATACATACAATTTTGGAAAAGTTTACCACATGATTTAATTCAAACGGTCCTCACTAAACGCCAAAATATGCCATGAGAACCCGGAACTTTTGAGCAAAATTAACAAACCATGTTATGAGACAAGGAACTTATTTGTAAGATAAAAAGAAACCGAATTAGGAAAAGTCAAAACAAGCTATTGTAGATCTGCATTAACGTTAATTTATTATTATTATTATTATTATTTATAAATGAAAATATATTTTTCTAGAATAAGTGATAATCGACATACGACTTCACACTTGCGTGGCGCTCAACGTGTTAACGAGTGATTGTAAAATTAATATGAATTATTGATAATAGTAGCAGCCCTGTGGCAGAAATTTATTATGCTTTCTGCGACAAGCTTCATTAACGCTAAAATCTTTCTGCAGGAATAGTTTGTGAAGTTAACATTTACGAATTCAAAATACATTATTTTTAAATAGTACATAATATTCTGTATAACCAATGTATTATATTTTAACTAGGCACAAATGCATACATTTGCACTATTGCAAGAAAATAATCTTTTTTTTTTTTTTTTTTTTTTTTTAAGAAAGGTGAAAATAAATCTGTTGATCTTAATTGCTTCAGATTTTTTGTTCACATTAATATAGAATATTGTTTATAAAATATTCAATGAATTCAAACCATAAAATGCAGTAACACATAAAAAATAATCTACAAATTTTTTTAAGGCATTTAAATCATGAAATGTCTAAATTAAACAAATGCTACAAATACTTTTAAAATTTCATTACTTTTTTTATATTAAATATATATATTTAAACAGACAAATGCACTTATTTTATAAGGTGCAAACCAAACAACATAAAATCTAATACAGAATTCAAAATTAAAATTCAAAATTAATATAGAATACTGAATATCATAATGAAATATAAATAATTTGGAACATTTATAGTTTTTGAGATTATTAGAAAGATGCAAGATAACATTCTAATACACAAGATTCATTTTTTTATATTATCCTATACAAAAAGCATAAAGCTGTGTATTTGAAATCTAAAAAAATATTATTTGACATTGAAGAATTTAGAATGTATAATTATACCATCATTTAAATACATAAAGGTACATAATACAAGATCTAAGTAACACAATTATAGACAATGTATAGTCAAAATATTTCCATAAAGATTGAGGCAAGTGAAATATATAATTTTTAAGGAAATGCTGAAATGGGAAATGTAACAAATTTTATGGATAAAATCTATAATAGAAAATAATGATTACAGATGAATGAAATAAATAGAAATCAATTAAAAATAATATTTGATATTGATATCTATAAGAATAAGTAAATAAAAAATAAATAAATAAAAACATTTGCTGTTTAATTAGTATTTATTGAAAACAACTACTATTAGATAAAATTCCTTTTGCTTACAAAAAAAAAAAAAAAGAAAGAAAGAAAGAAAGAAAGAAAGAAAAAGATATTCAACAAAACCTTTGATTTTTATTCAAAATAACTATTTAATTTGCAGTATTTCAATTAAAAAAATAAGCCTTTTTTTTTAAATTCAAATGTTTAAAAAATGAAATGAACAAGCTGTAGAAACTAACAAAAGAGTATTTTTGTAAAATAAATTAATAATTTTTTTAACGACTTCATATGCTTAAACAACAAAATTTAAAGCTAAGAATTTTAATCACAATTAAAATAATTAATGATTAGTAAAGAAAAAAATTAGAAAAGTTACCAGTTTTATAACTTAAGATACCCATTAATATTTATTGCTAAGATCTTTTACTACATATAAAATGCTAAAAATCAAAGTATTTTTAAGATTAATTTCTTAATTTTCCATTTTTTGAAGCAAGGTATGCATTCAGCTTCACTTTTTACTTTGCGTATAGCTACAGACGTTACAAATTTCCCCATAGTCTTATTTCTGTACATATTTGTGAAATGTATTGCATAGTTTGAACCAAATATTAAAATTGATGCAGCTTTTAAAAATTTACGTGTATTTACTACTATGCACGTATGCACGCTTCGCATACATTAAAGAAAAAAAAATCACTAGATAAAAATATTTTGTCGTGCGTAAATCAGAAAATGTATGAAAATCGGTACAGCAGCAATCCCGCACCGCACTTATTTAAAAAAAAAAAAAAAAAAAAAAAAAAATATAATAATAATAATAATAATAATAATAATAATCACTGGATGCAGCTATTTTATTATGCATGAATCTGAAAATGCATGAAATATGAAATTTGGAAAATGGTCGCGAAGCCACATTCTTTCGAAAAAACATCTTTTTGCAATACAATAAATACACACGACACCAGCGGCAGGCGCGGCGCGAAAACAAAGTTTCGAGACACGAAAATGAAGTTCCAATGTGAAGATGTTACCAGCGAAAAGTGTCGATACACCGAATCATATCACCGCATCACTAATCGCTAATGCATGCGGTATCAGAGCTAGCCCAAGTGAGTTACATCCGCTTTATCTCCTCTCCTTATTCAGCATTGAGGTGATCGTATCTGCAGAAACGAAAATTTGTTCTGCAGAATAGTTTATAAACCATTCTTTGAGTTTCTTTCTTTTTTTCTCTCTTTCTCCCTCTCTCTTTCTTTCTTTTTCTTTCTTTCTTTCTTTTTTTTTTTTTTTTTTTTTTTTTTTTAACACAATGTCAAAATTTATTTGACTTAAGTAAAATCTTTCTGCAAGAGCATTTCTGTTTCTGCGACAATGTCGCCGTGTCGCCGTGTTTCTGCCACGGGGAGTAGCAGTAAACTAGGAAATAAAGTTTGTGCATGTGTGAGCATCGCTTTCCCTCCTGGGGGAAAGTACCGCCGGGGGAAGTGTAAATTTTCAATATGGGTAAAGAGACCAAATTTTTGAAACCCAATTTGAGGACAAATCATCGCAGCGTCCTCAAATTGAAGGTTCATTCGAGGGCAGAGATTATGCCTTAATTTGAGGACAAATTTGTAAATTCGAGAACATTTGTCCTCAAATGATTTTCATATATCTGAGGTCATAGGTCGAAATTCGAGGACTGTCCTCATGATTCGAGGACGTTTGGTCACTTTAAATATGGGTATCTTTCGAAAGATCTCGGGTCCACCTCTAGGGGTGAGTCCCAGACCGTCGCCAATTGCCCATTGCCCAGCACTAGTGCGACGTAAAAACCAATCAACCAATCAATCAAGATCTCGTTAATACCTTTAAAATGAATGGTTTAACCATAGGTCTCTGAAAATTTAAAACAAAGTTATCGATTTTTTCATTTTTTAACGAAAAAATTAGAAAAAAAAATCGTTTTTCTTCTGATATTGGCACAAAATTAACTTTTTTTCGGCATTTAGTGTACGAAAGGTCAGATAATTCTGTCAGATAAAAGTCATTTGCATTTATAATGGAAATTAATTAAATAATTTAATAAATAATTTGTACTGCATGAATTTATCTAAAATTATATAGAAGAAAGTTTTGTGGTGGCGACATCATACAAGTTTCAAGTTCTCAAAGAACTGTTGTTCAACCTTTCGTTTTACAGTTATTCATCAGTTCTTTTGAAAGATACCTACACTACCGCTCAAAAGTATTTGCCCACCTTGTTTTTTTTTAATATTTTTACCATATTATTTTTTAGACATATAATTTTTATTAATTAATAAAATACACATCTAATCATTACTAAATATTATAAATTAATTAAGATATAATTATTTTTCAAGAAGTAAATTGATTTTATTAAAAACACCAATGAAAATGAAAATTTCATAGACGTTGTTTTTGGCTTATATTTTTAATTTGGAGATCTTAATTAACTATTTTATTATTTAATAATGATAATAATATACTATGTGTCTGACATATATATTTTGTTTTATAGGTTATCGCCATATTTGTGCTTTAATCCATTAATAATTGAGTAAATTGACAGTGTTCAATTAATACAAGTAGAAATTGAAATTATGCCAAAAAGAAAGGAACTTTCTACTCAGAAACGAGCTATGATTATTGGTCTACATCAGAGTGGTAAATCTAATCGCCAAATTGCGAAAGATTTACGAATTCCACGCCGAACTGTAGATTATAATGTAAAAAAATTTCAAGTATCAAATAGTTTTGCTAATAAAAAACGCAGTGGAAGGCCCCGCAATACAACTTCTACTGATGATAGATATTTAGTTACAACATCTAAACGTAACCGTAGACTCACGGCACCTGAAATCACTGCCCACGTAAATTTAAATAGAGATGTACCCATTAGCGTTTCTACAGTTAAACGAAGACTTCAAGCTGCTGGTCTTCATGGTCGTATTGCTGTAAGGAAACCTTTGTTACGAGCTGTAAATAAGAAAAAGAGACTCCAATGGGCCAAAATACATAAAGACTGGACAACCAAAGAATGGGAAAAAGTATTATGGAGTGATGAATCTAAATTCGAGATTTTCGGATCTAAGAGAAGAATATTTGTTCGCAGATCAGCTGGAGAAAAAATATTAGATCAATGCGTAGTACCTTCAGTAAAGTTCGGCGGTGGTTCTGTAATGGTATGGGGATGTTTTGGAGGTGGTTCTGTTGGAGATCTGGTTAAAATAGATGGAATATTGAAGAAAGAGGGGTACAAGATAATTCTTCAAAAGAATGCTATTCCATCAGGGAAAAAATTAATTGGAAAGGAATTCATTTTTATGCATGACAATGACCTAAAACATTCTTCAAAGCTATGCAAAGCGTATTTGGAAACACAAGAACGAAAGAATGTCTTAAAAGTAATGCAGTGGCCTCCACAGTCTCCCGATCTAAATCCGATCGAATTGATGTGGGATGAATTAGACAGAAAAGTCAGAAAATCATGCCCGACATCAATTACCCATTTGTGGAGCCTTTTGCAAACAGAATGGAAGAAAATCGGCAAGGAATGCTTGGAAAAACTAATCAAGAGAATGCCAAGAATATGTGCTGCATTAATAAGAAATAAAGGAAACCATATTGATGAATCAAAAATATGATTTAAATATTTATTTTGTTTATCTTTCAGTTTACTTACATCTGTATTTTTGAATAAAATATAAATTATTATGAATTGTCACAATAAATTATTATTAAATCGTCTTACAGCATTATTTGGATGGTGGGCAAATACTTTTGAGCGGTAGTGTATATTGGAAATTTCCATTCCCCAGAAGGGGGGGGGGGGTAGCATCATCTATGCTCAAACAGATTTTTTTTTTTTTTCCCTGATTGATTAATACTATTCTGAGTTTTTTTTTTTTTTTTTTTTCATATTTGCGAAGTTAAAAATAATTCTCATTATGTACGTCGATACAAATTTTGTCCAATTCTGCCATATTAAAAATTATGAAAAAATGGAATGCAGAGGCAGCAGTTAAGTGATTGATCCCCAAACGTAATTAGTGCCACAAATACTATTACTACATAACACAATTTGAATCACACTTTTTCAAAAACGGACAATAAAATAAAATTAAATTAAATTAACAAAATTAAAATATCACAAAATAATAATAATAAGAAGAAGAAGATGTAATAATAATAATACTTATTAGTATCTGATATTATTTTTATAATGGCTTTTCTACATTCTTATTTGCTATTTAAAGTTACTTCTCGTGGCAATTTTTTTAAAAATATAACATATTTTTAACTTTATAATTTTCTTAAGAGAGAGGAAAAAAAAAAAAAAAAAAAAATATATATATATATATATATATATATAATATATACTTGATGTTAGAAATGATTGTACATTACATATTTTGATGGACCTTTTATTATTGTTGTTCTATGCATTATAACTATCTGCACTGCTACATTATTGGTTTTTTCTATGTATGCATTTAAACGTCAAACATAACAAACACACACACACACACAAAAAAAAAAAAAAAAAAAAAAAAAGAAAGAAAGAAAAAATAGGAAATTAATTAATATTTTAATTATTTTTATCTTTTTAATTGAAACTCTTAAAAGTAAATATTTAAAATATGTAACATCAAATATTATTTTAATTATCCTGTTTTTTAAAGCATCTTTTTTTTTTACTCGTGTTAGAAAGTGATACGTGAAATAAACTGTTAATTTTTTTGCCTTTACTAGTAAAAAAAAAAAAAAAAAAAAAAAAAAAAAATGCAATATATAAAGTAATTGAATTATAAATGGTTGAAAAAATGTGCAATCTTTTTTTGTTTCGTTTTTTTTTTTTTTTTTTTTTTTCAGCTTATATTCTTATTTTCACAGCAAAAAGATATTACTTGAACTAATTCATAAAAAAAGAAAAAAAAAAAAAAAAAAAATCCAGTAGTTTTTTATATCATAAAATTTTTTCTTAATTTATTAACCCATTAACCGATAAATCCTCCAACCTTTTATTTCTTTTCAGTTTTCCCTTCCTCTTTTCTTTTTCTTTTTCCGGTATTTTTTTTTTTTTTTTTTTTTTTCATCAAGGTTTTTGATTCAATTTTTGGATGGTGACAATGAATGTTTTTTATCATTGTTATAAATATCTCTTTGAACCTTTCGCATCAATTAATTGTTAGTTTTTGTCAAGCGTACGCAGTGGCCATTTACGGAAAAAAAAAAAAAAAAAAAAAAAGAAAAGAAACCTTTTACCAGAAGGCTTTTGACAATTATTGTGTTAAACCATGTTCACTCTGCTTACTTTCCCCCCCCCCCCTACAAGTACAGTAAAATATTTTAGAGAGCATGAGGATATATTTAAGTACTGTAGTCAATAAAAATTTAATTTTTTAATTATCTTGAAAATGCAATCACAATTAAATGTTTTGTTTAACTTATTTTGCTCTTTTATCTTAGAAGATCATATCATACTCAATAGATCTTTGTAAAAACAAATTTTATTAATAGACACGTTATTATTCTAATTATTTACCATTTGGCGAGTAAAGAAAAAAAAAAAAAAAAAAAAAAACGCTCCGGTACATGTATATATGTGTTTAATTTTCTATTCAACAATTAATTATCTTTCTTTCTTTCTTTTCTTTTTCTTTTCTTTCTTTTTTTCTAACAGAGTGAATGAGAATGGACTAGTGAAAGAGTTAATAAAATTTGCATGAAATGTTTTTTTATTAATTAAATTTCTGAATATTCTACGATAGTAAAGAATACGTTTTACTCAAACGCAAGTAATTATGAGTTGGTGTGATTTGGTTTCGTTGCTCTACCAGGAACTGACTTACAGAAATGGGGGCCCAGAGCGAAATCGTTTCCATTTTACCTTACCCCATCCGGTAGATCCTTTAAATTTATTCACTACTTAAAAAAAAAAAAACAGATGATTGTCAAAATTAATAACTTTCTAATTTTAATTAAAAAAAAAAAAAATGTCCGTTTTAAAAATCCGTTTTATCGGATACAATTGTTGAAATATACGCGATTTTTCTTTCCTTTCTCTCCCCCCTCCCCCCCCCCCCTGGTTACTGAAACAAGAGCTATTATTTTATCGCCTATCCCTATCCATAAAATTTTCTCTCTCTCTCTCTTTTTTTCTTGAAGCTGATTCCGAGATAAAGGATTATTTTGCGATAAATCAACGAAATTTTTGCTTTTTAGACACCTAATTTTGGCATTATATTTCCGAAATGTGTGGCACCGCCATTTGAGGTTACTTTGTATTTAACTGCAGGAATTACGTGGACGATTAATGATATTAGTTTCTATGATGGTTACGGTAAAAAGAAAAAATGGCGAGTTGTTTAATTTTTTAAATCGCTCTTGTACCTATTTTGTTTAGTCACCAAGTGGTGAGTGGGGAGTGTATTTTTTCATGTCTGCTCTTGGAAAATAAGGCCCTGTGCTCTACTTTTTTTTTTTTTTTTTTTTTTTTTTTTTCTATCTTTCTTTAGAGTCAAAAAAGAAAAAAAAAAAAAAAAAGTTAATTAGACCGAGACCTTACGGCTTAGTAAGTAGCTATGGAGATTTACGGTTGTAATTTAATGGTTATGAAATAGAAAAGCATGACAGAGTCAATAAATTATATTTCTTTTAATCCGTTATTTTATTATATAAGAAGAAAGCAATAGATATTCGTGAAATTTTTCGACTTCTTGTTTCCGATGGATTTATAACGTTTTGAGATACAATCTAGAACATGAAATGATATTTTAAAAAAATGTCTGCTAATGTCTGTGCAACCATATTTTTGTGTAAGCTATATCTTACAAACAATAGGCGGAATTCAACTAAACTTTATATTTATTTGTACCGTGACAATAATTGGTGATTATTAGATTATGGGATATATCGCTCAACAGATATCGCTCTTATGCTGCAATTTTTTTCATTTAAGGAAAGGCTATATATATAGCAGCGTCTATAGAGTATAAGAGCGAAGGAATAATGAATTCAAATGAAGACTGTGATAAAAAACCACGTTGATTCAATTTGTGCCCACATCGACCGACAAGTGACGCTTCCATTCCGCAAATCAACCCAGTTTACGAGAAGGCAATATCTGAGCTTTTATGATATATAAATAAGCAAAACATCATATGTGAGATATATGTCATGAAATATTATACTTATTTAATTTGGTCGCATATCCGACGACAGATGCAGCTTTTGTTATTCACTTTTTGCGATTTTTCAGACAGCAATATTTCAGTATCTGTTGGTGTAAACTGCATCTAACTGCGCATGTAAAACTTTTATTGTTCGAAACTATATTAATTACATTTTGGGGCATCATGTTAACCAGCAAGTGGCGCTGCCGTTGTTATACAGAATAGTATTGAAGACATTTTTCTGATGGCCACAACATACTATTTTATTTTCCATTTCCGTTCTCGGACAATAAATTGAATCCTTTAAGTATATATAGCTTATTTAAAAAATAAAATAAAATAAAGGAGTGTTGTAAAAGGAGGGGGGGGGGGATATGGTTAGATAAGCATGAAGAACGTGCTTTAAACTTTTTACTTTTATTTATTATGTAAAGTTATGGTTTTGATTGAAAAATATGGTACAAGCAAAGAAAAGTGCCCACATTTTTTTTCTTTAAATATATATATATATATATATATATATATATTTCTTCATTTTGATTTCCATTTTTTAAATCTCGATTCTTTTGACAGTAAATCGCATTTTCCGAGTTATGCTTATAAGGTAAAGAAATAACCTGCATAGACAAAATTTGGTCGAGAATTTCTAGTTCATACTTTTCTAGATGATGAAACAATAATAGGAAAATTATAAATCCTTTGTATTGCGAGAAAATCTTGCTTGATTTCCTAGTATTGGGACATAAACCAAAATTATAGTTACTAAAACTCGCCGCTTGGGTTCTCATTTATTTTTCAGAGATTTTTAAATAAAATTAATCACGATAATATAATCTGCGCAGCACTAGTGCGGCGTAAAACCCAACCACACTGTTAAAAATTTCTGTAAATTTAATGTAAATATATTTATCCAGAGTCTCTGTAAATTTACAGTAATTCTTAGTTAAAAGGGAATAATCGAGATTCTCAATCTTTATTCTGTATTTTTAACGAATTTTATTATTTAATTATTTAATTAAAATTAAAAATGATTGTTTCTACTTCAGAAAAAGCGTTGCAAGTCCGAAATATATTCTCAACAATAATTAATTAAATTAATATTAGTTATTAAAATAAATGTATAAAATAAGTTTTTTAACATCTTCGTTTATTTTTCTCTATAATTTTACGTAAGACTTAAGATAATAGATTACACAGAGTTTTCTGTTGAAATTTTTAACAGTGCATCCATCCACAATAATATATATATATATATATATATATATATATATATATATATATATATATATAAACCGCCCTAGAATTCTAATAAGGGTTTTTAGAACTGGCTAGCAAAGGGAACTAGACTAAAGATGACATGGAATTACAATTTAGTTTCTAGATGTCAGTCACATACTTTTTTTTTTTTTTTTTTTTTCAGTATGCACTCTTACAGAACATGTCTTTATTTTTATTTGTTAATATAAAGCTATTGAAAATTGATTAGAAAATTTGATCCAGTTAATTTAAAATCAAGTTTCTTGATCTAGGATCTAGCAGGGGTAAAATATGCATTTTTTAAAACTTTGTTTATGCAATGTATGTTGTGGTGTAATGAATAAATATTAAATGTATAATGTATTTTGGTTCATTTGTTGGCAGCATTTATTTTCTATAAAGCAGTTTCTATATTGAATTTGGCAACACATATAACATTCTATTTCATTTAAGACTGCTTTTTATAGGTCTAAAACACTTTTCAAAGACTAATATTTTATTTAGTTTATTAGCTGAATTCCTTTATTATGCACTTTAAAGAAGTTCCAAAAAACAGATTTTTTAAAACAGATCAGAAATATTTAAAATATTTGATTTATAACGAATATTTTTTTTTATGGTGGGGAAAATGGGTTAGACTTAGGAATTTATTCTATTTATTTATTTATTTATTTTCGAACGCTGGGAGTTAAAATTAGCAATATGCGACAAAATAATCATCTTTTATATACCCTAAACACATCTCATGTTTTACAACCCCTGTATGTTTGCTTTTTGTCTTAGTAAAGCGCTATTGAAAAATAATTCTAAAATCATTGTATAGATAGAATCAGAGAGTATCAGAAACTACGTTTTCTTACCTGCATAAACAATTTTCTAAAGTTTTAAAGAATGAATTTATCCCGAAAATGTTTAAAAGAGCAGGCCATTATTCTGTTATCAAAGAAGATTTTAAAAACATAATCATACTAACAGAGAAAGATATAAGTAAAACGAGAAAATTACAGACATTTCAAACAGAATTGTAATAGAAAATCATACTACACAGGCATCTAATTTAAAGTCTCCTATTTAAATCATCTCATTACCTAAGTTACAAGGGAACAACAATAGTATTTCCCCACAACTGAATTTGGCGATATATTTTTGGCGATTATGGCTAAATCATAAATCTAAAAATCATAAATCATATAGCATAAATGATAAAATCATAAGCTAAATTATAAATCATAAATCATAAAATCATAAATCTAAAATAAATAGCATGCAGGCAGCCATATTATATCGCAAGCAATCCAGAACGGCATCGTTATCGTTCAAATCGGCGCCAAAGAAAAATCGCCAAATTCAGCTGTGGGGAAATACTATAGTTGTACCGTCACAAGAAACAAAATTTTAGAAAATGCCATGCAATAAAAGAAAGCAAGGGCAACTTAAAGTATGGAAAAAGTGATCTTTGAAGCTGTTGTAGAAAAACACCTTATAAACGAAAAATATTAATATACATTCAGAGAAAAAAAAAAAAAAAGAAAAAAAAAAAATCTTCTTCAACTATGAATGAAGAGAATTCACAAAATAAAAAGAAAAAGGAAAAATAAATACATGCATTTACAACAAAACTGAATTAAATTATAGCTGCCTGCCTGTAAATGCATTTAATTTAAATTTGCCTGAATTATTGTTAGGTAACTGTAAAGTACATGCAGTTTAGTAAAACTGTTTATGGATACTGCTTTCGAAGCTCTTAAATTTGAAATGTAGGGTTCGAACACAGACCCAGCTAGTCGTTCGGAGTTTTCCGTGATTACCTCCGAAACTCTCCTAAATACGTGCTACCTAAGGACTTTTTAAAAAAAACCTTCATGGACGATATGCAACCCAATCCGAGGACCCAAATACAGTCAATATCCTTACACCATCACTACACATAACACCAAAAGTGCAAATTATACTATTTTTTCTTTTTATTTTCTTACTTTCGTTTTTTTTTTTAATTTTTTTTTAATGCGACATCTTTTTTTATCCGTCTAGACTGCTTTCCAAATCATAAGACAGCTTTAACTATTGTAATGGTAGCCGATGATAAATATTTGCGGGAAATTGTAAATCTCCAAAAGAATTAGTTTCTGCTGGTATCAAACTAAAATATTTATGTTACGTATATTTTCAACACCATCATTTTAAACATAGTGGCGTAGCTCCGTACTAAAATTGCAAGTTACGTTAATAAAGAGAAATAAATTAACCGTAGCGGAAAGAAAAAACAATAGACGAAATACACACACACACACACACACACACACATATATATATATATATATATATATATATATTATAATTAAAAATATATATATATTTATATTTATAATATGAGTGTATTTACTATCTTTAAATTAAATTATGCCCTTTTTAATATGGAAAGTTTTAAGGTTGTATTTTAAATTAATAATAATTGTTATGATCTGTTTCCTGGTGTCTTTACATTGTCGTGATGAAATATCAACATTAGTTATTTATATAAATTGTAACAAAGTAGAAGAACGTAGAAAACTGAATATATATATAAAATTTGAATTATTTAGTACCATTGTAACACTCAGCAGACAAAAGATAGATGAAAATACCAACATAAAATAAATTTTAATTGAGTTATTTCGATTAAAATTAGTCACGGTATTAAATTATATATATATATATATATATATATATATATATATATATTATGAATACCTTTTCAGACATGCCATAAAAAGAAATGATATCACTCGGAGAGCATGAACAAGTTAAAAAAGGAGAAAAATTAAGGAAAATCCTATAAAATGTAGACATACAACATACAGTACATCATCAGGGGTCCTGCTTGTATGTTATATGCAAATGGTGTAAATTTCTGTTATGCTTTTAAGATTTTACCGCACTCACGGCCCAATTTACACCAAATGGGACATAACAAAGGAAATCAGATGAAAATAGAAAAAAAAAAAAACCCATAGATTAAAAGTTACAATATTGTATTATATACAGACACACGTATAAAATGTATGTATAGAGTTGTACACCTTTAATTTAATTAAAATTATTGTTATGTAAATAGATTTATATAAGCATCATATCTATATATGATATTTATAGGCAGATTTGATAAAATACCTATAGATATAGCATAATATATAATATACGCCTATATATTTTTTAAAATAATTTATAAGAAACGTCCTTAAACTTTTATTATACACCACTGTTTACAGTCATCTCATACTTTCCTTTCTTTCCTTTTTGTTTTTCTTTTTTTAGTTAGCATAAATAACAATGGTATGTCATATCTATGACGTTTAGTTGACTAGTTTAGTAAATTATACAGTAGGAGAAGATTATTAGTTATTATTTTCGTCGTCATTATTGTGGGTATTGTTATAACAACTAAAATAGAGTTTTATTTTTCAGCTAGGAATGAAAACATACAACATTTTAATTTACATTCCTATTTATAAAGAAAAGAACGTAAGGAAAAGAAGAAGTTGTCAGTATTCTGAAGCTATTATTGCTGTATAAATAAATAAAATTTTTAGAAAAACTTAGCTTAATTGAGGTAAGGCAAATAAAGATCCTGAAGTGGAAAACTAAATTTGAATGCAGCTGGATTTTTTATTTGTAAAAGAAAATACACTCTGTGTTTATTGCGTTTGACAGACCGTATTTGCTTCCACTATAATTTCGCAAAAAAAAAAAAAAAAAGGGGGGGGGGGGGGGTCGGGGAAACAACAAGGAAAATTTTGTGCACAAATATACTCATGAAAGCATTTTCGCCCTTAGTTTTGTGCATGAGAAGTTAAACGCATTTAATGGTATGGGAACTGGAAATGTTTGTGCTCGTTTTTTCAGAAGACACTGTATGTTTAATCGAGAAGAAAAAAAAAAGAAAAGAAAAAAAGAAAGAAAGGAAGAAAAGAAATGAATTACAAAAATTTTTCAAACTTGAATGAAATGACTTAATTCGAGAATCACTTGGACAATTACCCTGTCATGTACCAGTTAATTTCTTGAGAGTATAGCTGAAAAGATTCAATTTAAAAATAATTGGTTTTTATAGGTGAGCCAATTTTTCAAAATCGAGTCATTAGCTGTTCATGTTGAATGAAGCAGGTTTTGTAAATGGAGTCTTTATAATTTTTTTTTTTTTTCTCATGGAAAATAAAAAAAGAAAGGAAGAAAATGAAAGGAAAAGAAAACAAAGAAAACTGGTTTTGTTGCAGCATAATAATTCGTAAGGTGGCTGTTATTGATTTTTTCTTTTTCTAGTTCAATTTTTAACTTTTATTTTTATTATTATTATTTATTATTATTTTTTTTTAACGCACAAAAATTTTAGAAAAATTTGTCTGGCTCGTTATGCATCATTTTTTACATTCTTATATATATATATATATATATATATATATATATAATGAATAATTTAACTCCTTTACAACACTCAGCAATTGAAAGAAAGATGAAAATACCAAGAATGAAATTAGAAATGAGATGTATTACGTATAAAGTTATTATCACGATTATAATTTAATTAAATTACACTGAGAAGTAAAAGCATGTTATATTACTTACGCAGAAGAGAAATGACACACATAATACTTAAGCCTAACAATGAGATAATTTGCAGAATCCATTAAACCAGTAAATACAGGCAACACAGAATATAAATTGAAAGAAATTAACCAAAAGAAACTATTGAAAGAAAAGAGAATTCATGGAGTGAAAAATAGAGATATAAATGCCGAAAGCCAGAAAAGATCTCATCAGGAAACTAGCATTTCTGTCAGCAGCAATACAAGATTTCTGATTGTAGTATAGCTATTTCAGCAATATACAACACTACTTTCTATCTTGCATAAAAAATTGAAAGATAAAAGGAAATTAGCTTATACAGTAATTCAACCAGAATTGATGAATACAATATATATACATACAAGAAAGTATTGGATTCGTGAAAATTTTTGAATTCTGGTATTTGATCGATTTACACGTTTTCAGATGCTCTGAACAGAACATGATTTGACTATTTTTTAGAAAATGTTTATCATGTCTGTGTGCCTATGTGTGTGTATCAAAAAATTTGTGGACTCTGTATCTCACGAACCAAAGAATACAATTTAACAAAGCTTAGTATTTAGTTAGATTTTGACCTAAATTGGTTCTGATTACATTTAGGGATCAATCGCTCTGAAGGTGACAGTTCCATCCTATTTTTTCATAATTTCTAATATCGCAGTATAGGATGAAATTTCGCATAAATGTTAGCCTAGAAATACTTAACCATATATATATGTAGGTGCAGCGGCTTTCCCCACACTGGGAGGAGAAGTACCACTGGGAAGGAGGGGGGGGGCAGCGTGAAAAATTTCAACATGGATATCTTTCAAAAGAACTCATCAATACCTTCGAAACATAGATTTGTGAAATATAGATCTGCGATAATTTCAAACAAAGTCATCGATTTTTTTCCATTTTTAACAACAACAACAACAACAAAAAAAAAAAAAAAAAAAAAAAAAAAGCATTTCTTAAGATATTTTCTGTTAAGCATTTATATAATATTTCTCTAACGTGGTCCAGTTACGATTAGTTTTTTTTTTTCAGAAACATTACGATAGTGACTTAATAAAATAGGCGTTGATAAAAAATTATACATAAGCAATATTTAAGTACGCGGATTCAGTTCAGTGATCTAATAAAAATAAAATAAAATAAAATAAATAAATAATGACGGCATTTGTCTGATGAGATCATTTTATAGAAAGATGTAATTTTTAAAAGTTGCACTTTTACAATCTTTGCAAGTGTCATTTTAAATCTAGCAATATTTTAATGATATAAGCCCCATATGAACTTTCGTCATAAATTGACTAAAAAAGCGCAATAAAAAAAGGATAATTAAAATAGGTACTAAGTTTTTTTTTTACACAAAATTATGCCAAAATAAATTAATACATTAATAAAAATGTATCGCTAACATGGTGACAAAAATTAAAAAATTTCCATGGGGTTCCTATACTAAATCTGTCCTGCCTCGAGAAGTATGAAAATTAGGTCGTCAAACACGAATTTTATTTTTAAGCCTTTCGTGAATGATATTGGTTTGATTATCATTAGCATTTCATCCCACAATATTAATTTATTGCTAATAATAATTAGATTTCTGATGAATTAAAATTAAAATTGGGTGGGAAAATTGGCCTAAAGTTTATGAGTTTCAAATTTTAAAGGTAAATAAGAAAGTTAATAAAGTGCGAAAGTTTCGCACGGGTTTGCTAGTAAAATTGATTTTCTTTGGACGTTTAGTGTTATACATCTGTGTGGTGAAAATCGTCTACTTTTGTGATCGAAAATAGCTTTGATAAATACTACTTTTAGTAAATAATACGCATTGAGTGAATTTGCATAGGGATATGCAGAAGAAAGTCTTTTAGTGGCTACATCATTCTAGGTGGGTTTTTTTTTTTTTTTTTTAATATTTTAGGGTACAAAACAAAACGTGCAAAAACGATTTTAAAGATGTTCACCCCACAATAAGCATTGTTAGAGAATTTTACTTTTTTTTTTAAAAGCACAGCTGAAATAAAATTAATATAGCCAGTAACATTTTATTTTAATTATAATGGGAAGCAAAATTAAATTTTAATCGAAACATTGTAAATTTCTGTAATGCTGAAATTTGCTTTAACATTTTTCATATTTTTATTTAGGAACTACGATTCATCAACATTTGAAGCCTGGTGCGATTTATTTCACGAAAGAAAGGTTCTATTATAACATATTATTATTATATTAGTGGAAGTGAATATGGAATTAATATTAAATAATTACTCCAAAAATGACTGTATTATTAAAGCCAAATTATATTTACCAAAGAAGGTGGCATAGCAATCAGCTCTAACTAAAAAATTTTACAATTCCATTTATCTTGACACGAAAATTTTAAATATAAAAGTGAAGTATCACTAATTGTGTAGATGCGTCATAATTAATACAATAAATTTATTCACATGTTAACCCTTTGAGTTCTGAATTATTTGACGATTTTTATGCGCAAGGGACGGATTTAATTTCTCGCTATATGAATGATTTTGAACTTTTGACAGTAAGGTCCGCCTGTGGGCGTTATTCTCCCATGTTACAATATTTCAGAACAAAATTTTCGGTATTCACATTTATATTACAAATGGATATACATTATAATTTTATTCTCTGTAATCAAAGTATTTGTATCCATAGTATATTTCGTCGTAAAATTGTGAATATTAATTATATATTTAAGAAAAAAATAGCATACAAATTGCAAAAGAAACGCCCACTGGTGGAGTTACAGATTTTCAAATGATTTGAATCTACGTCAGCGGTCACGAAAGTGTTAATATGTAAAAATAATACATTTTATTTGGAATATACTTATATTGATTATATAAGTATGGTTGTAAGATATCATAAACTAGTTGGCATAGGTGGACTCTGCTCAGTTCCCCAACATATTTATGTTCACATAAATTTCTAGTGCGAGACATATTATAATCATGTTTAAAAAAAATGAATTTGACCAAAACTTGATACAGTGACAGAACAAAATCCCCGCCTAATAGGCTATCCACCGTTCACTTCGATATATTTATCTTATTCTAATCTATTAATTTATTTTATCAGGGTCAATTCCGTTGTTCAGTTTTCATGCAACTATTTCCAATGCAATAATCCTCAAAATTCATATTTATATGAAAAATTTACAATTTCGCTATGCTGATAAAATCGTAAATTACGAATAATTTACGAAATTTTCCTATTAGAATATTTGTATTCAATCATGTTCAAACAAATATCATAAATGTAATTTTGAAGTTGTCTAATGTATTTAGGATCCTCAAAATGGAAGTTTATGCTCAATTTTGCCTTATTCTGACATGTTAAGGAAATCGTAAATTCCAAATAACTTACGAATTTTTTTTTAAATTGGAAAAATCATAGTCTATGATATTCATGCCAGTATCCTAAATAATATTTCGAAAGTGGTTTGACATCTTTACGATGAAAATATCCCTCAAGATTGACGTTTATGTGAAATTTTGCTCTATTTTGACATGTTAAGAAATTCGTAAATTTCCAATAACTTACGAAATCTTTACATTGGAAAATCCATAGTCATTAATATTCATGCCAGTGTCCTAAATAATATTTCAAAAGTAGTCTGACATCTTTAGGATGAAAATATCTCTAAAAATTGGCGTTTATGTGAAATTTTGCCCTATACAGCCATGTTAAGAAATTCGTAAATTTCCAATAACTTGCGAAATTTTCAAAGTAGCATATTTATAGTTACTGATGTTCATTCCGGCATCAAAACTGATATTTTAAAACTGATCTGACAGTTTTACAGTAAAAAGTGTCCATTTAATGCACGTTTAAGTGAATTTTTGTCCTATTCTCCCATGTTAAGAAAATCGTAAATTTCTAATAACTTACGAAGTTTTTAAATTCGAATGTTGCAAATGAATAGGGTTCTTGCCAGTGTCGAAAGTAATATTTTAAAACTGATCTGACCTCTCTGCGACAATTTGTTCTTGAGATATCGTGTACACAGACTAACAAACTAACGGACTGACCCACTAACAGACTAACACACTAACAGACTAACAGACTAACAGACACCCTACAGACAGACACCATAGAAATTTTGTCATTTTCGGATTCCTCACACCTGAAAACGTGTAAAAAAGTCAAAAAACCGAGGCCGAAAATTTTCACGATTACCTAAGTTCCCCATACCTATAGTATGATGGGGAACTAAATACGCCAGGAAAGTGTTTGCGATCAACGCCTACTGGCGGGGGTGCCGCAAACATTAACGCCTACTTCTTAAATTCAGATGACGAGTCAGACTCGCCCACCGTAACTTCGCCCAAGTAAGGACATGACGAGTCTCACTCGTCAAATGTGCCCAAAGGGTTAAATGAAAGTAGAATATTCAGCATTGGTTTAAACAAAAATATTCTCTAAAATGCCCTAATAAATTTCCCCGTCAGGTAGTCAAATAAATTAGCATTCTATGACATTCTGTTTTAGTTGCTGGTTTAGTTTAGACATGGATGTTTCGTAATGATTCCGAATTCTTTTTAACTTCTTATCTACTGACGATACTTTAAAGTACCATTAGTTTAAAAAGCATATAAAATCAAATTCATGGAAAAAATGTGTAAGATATTTATAAGAACTAGCAAAACCGTACAAAATTTTCGCACTTTATTTCTTTTCTTATTTACCTTTAAAATTTTAAATTCATTAATATTATACCAATTTCACCACCTAATTAAAAATTTAATTTACCAGAAGCCAAATTATTATTATAACCAAATAAATATTGTGCAATAGTGAAACCAGAATCATTCAAAGAAAAGTTTCAAAATAAAATTCATGATTGACGACCCAGTTTTCACACTTCCGCAGGCAGTACAGTTTTAGTAAAGGACCCTCATGGTGACTTTTTAATTTTTATCGCCAAGAGTGCGATGACGTTTAATTCATTTTGGCATATTTTTTTGTCAAAAAAAAAAAAAAAAAAAAAAAAAAAAGTAATAATAATAATAACCCTATTTCTATTATACGTTTTATGATTGCGTTTTTTAGTCACTTTATGATAATAATTCGTATTCTGTATATATCTTTAAAATATCACTAGGTTTAAGATGACGTTTGCAAAGGTTCTTCAGAATCAACTTTTAAAAATACATTTTTCCATAAAATAATGTCATCATACAAATGTCATCATGTTATCGAATTAGATCATTGAGCTGAATCCGCGTGCTTAAATATTGTTCATTGTTAAATATTATATTTTATCCTCGCGTATTTTATTAATTTCACCACTATCGTATCGTTTCGACAAAAAATAATTGTAACTGGTACACGTTAGAGAAATATTATATAGATTATATCCATTATTCATCCATTTTATTACTTCATGTATACTTCATTTTATTCTCACTGCACGTCATAAGACACTACAGGTAACAGTTTTTGTACCAGAAAGGATTTTATAGAGTGCTCTCGCCGTTATTTCCCTATGACAGAAATTTTTTATGCTTTCTGCGACGAATCTTGTTCGTGCAAACCTTTACTGCTAGACAATATTGACATATTTTCTTATTTAAACATAATATGTACATGTAACTATAAAGACATCAATATTATTAGTAGACTGTTGAAGAATTCTTAAATACAAGACACAAATTTCTATTTTTTACTGAAATTAAAAATAGATTTCATTTTTATGGGCAAATCTTTCTGCAAGTGACAATTTCTTTTTTGCGACAATGTCGCTGTGTCGCCTTGCTTGGCATTTTTCACGATCTTCACCTGTGTTGTATATATTTCATTTCCATATAAACCTAAAGAATCTACCACCAGTCTTAAATATAAGAAACATAAAAAGTAAATGTACTTTTTTTTTTTTTTTTTTACATTTTTTAAGGTCTTAATATCTTTTTTCATTTTCTGTGTACTTAATCATTACCTGTATCCTAAATCCGCATTAATTACTATGATAAAGTGATATGCAAAAAAAATTTTTTTGCACATTTCTTAAAAAAAAAAAAAAAAAAAAAAACTCTTAAGCAACTAAAAAAATATGTTTCAAATATATTTATGAGCTTGTTTTATAATGTGGTAGATAAAGCGTTAAGACGTAATAAAACTCAGTCTGGTAAGTTTTAATTTATAAATAAAAAAAGACCGTAGAACGAGACTCCAAACCCAAACCCTTATAATTATTGTTAAGTTACGCAACTGTGTCACAACCGTCTATTAATAAGATGCTTTGACTAGCAAGTTTCATTAAAATCGATCGATTTTTTTTTTTCAGAATCATATCATGAAAATATATCATGATTATCGCATAATGAAAAGCGATTTCAATTAATCTTCCTGAATGAGTTCACTATAAGGTTGTCCCACAAAGCAGTTTAGTTTCGCCAATTAAAACTTTACAGCAGTGTAAAATTTATTTATATACGTTGAAATAAATCACAAAATTTGACGTAATGAATATAGATAATTATCTATTTTTACGCAATCATTTTCACTTCTGTATTATAATAATGTAATTTTAAATGTAAACTTTTTAAAATTGCAAATTTCATCCATTCGTTCATAATTATCATCACATTGTGATCATATCTAATGTTTAAATTTTTAGGTCTCGGTTTTACAGCGACATTAAGACTATGCTATAAGATTTAAACAAAGCACCGTAATTTCGTGTATATAACCCGTGGGTAATCTATAAAAAAAACCTGACTTTGTATGTCCTGCGGGGTATCTATCGCGAACAACGAGAAAATCAACACCAGTCTCATTTTTGTTTCGGACGTCTCGATTATTAACGTATAATAACAATGAAATTGAGGACAGTGAAAAGAAACTTGATGAGGAGGATAATACGGATGATGGAGACGAACTGTCCCAAACAATATTGCAACATTTTAATTCTGATACGGAAGAATCCAATTTCAATGGATTTGAATGAACTTTGCAAATAAATTTATCATTAATATATAATTTTCTTATAAATTGAATAAAGGTGTTAATCATTAGAATTTACTCCAGTTCATAGTAATTTATATAGAGAGAAAGATTAATGCACTATGTTATGATTATTTGCTTTTTCATTATAGGTAAGTAAATTTTTTTGTTTATATTTAGTTGTATATTTGTTTATTATTTGTATCTTTTCCTACTTATTTTTAAAATAATAGCAATTAGTATTGAGATTTTTATAGCGATTGCCGCCCATGTAATTTTTGAAGTGCGGGGTATCTTTCAGTTATAATTATTTTTAACTGAATTTTTTATGCTGCGGGCTACCTTCCGCCGCGGGTTATATACGCGAAATTACGGTATTTTTTTTTTTTTTTTAATCTGAGAATGAAAATTTTCGATTGCAGTACGGTTTATTAACACCGAAAAATTTACGTTATCATATTATGAATATGAATTTTGGATTCCTCTAAAATGTTATCAATATAAAACTAATCAATAATATATATAGTTAAAACTTCAAATGATAGAAGACATGTTATTTTGAGAAATGGAAAGTGTTCCTGTCCCTTTCTGTTCGGCTCCTTCTACTTTCTCTCTCTCTCATTCGGTCGCTTTAGTCTCTGGTACTAGTACTACAAATAAAATTGTGATGCATTATCAAATATAAATAAAGTAGATAAATAAATGTGGATATGATTCAATGCGGGAAGTCTTAATCTATCGATCGCTTTATTCTTTTGTATTACTTTTGATGTAAAATCGAGCTCTAATTTTAATCCAAATTACATATTTTGCATTATTTACCTAAAAAAAAAAAAAAAAAAAAGACAGATAGTAACATAATAAATATATAAACAAATGTAAATCCAGTTGCAATAAAAAATGAACTTATATACAACTCAATGCGGGAACTTAATCTAAATCTACTTCTTGCGGCTAGTAGCGAGATAATCATCGTTTCCGGACGACTTCTGGAAAAACCGCATTCACCAAAGACAAGAAAATAAACAGTTATTAGGTAATTTACAGATAAAATTTAACCAGAACCTGTTCTTCCTTCTCTGTAAGCACCGGGCCGTACAATTTTAGAGTTGATCAGGGTAAGCATTAGGGGTGCGGGAAATGTTAGACGAGTAGTTATATGCAATCAGTCTTTTTTGTCTTCACTTTTTTTCCCGCTTAGAGGTTGGGGGAACGGAAAAGATAGGGCCTACCTTTACACAGGTAATCAGACAGTGTAATGATTGCTTTGCACTGCGTTCAAATTTGCCGTTGGGACAGATTTCTGATAAGAGAACTGTGAGAGGGAGGAAGAGAATTATCCACAGGGTACAAAATGTAAAGAACCTGTGCAAAAAGAAAAAAAAAAGTGCAAATATTTAAAAAAAAAAGAACAAATTTTATCATGCAGTGCATAAGAAGGAAAGGATACTTTTCATTCAAGTAGATAAACTCGGGGTACATGTGTAAATGATACTGATATTAGACCCCATAGATAACATTAAAATAATTCAAGTTCATTTTAAAAAAATTAGTTGGAAAAATGGTGGTGTAAGAGGGAAGATTTAAGAATTTATCCTCTCTCTCAAGGAAGAAATAACTGATAAAAAAAAAAAAAAAAAAAAAAAAAATCTACAATGATAAATACAGGATATGTAAACATGGAGGGAAAGAGTTTATGTACATGAAGCATTCTGATGTAAGCCTTAATAAAAGGAATTCCGTTTTCTAAAGAAAAGAAATAAAATGAATAGAACAGAAAGATAGAGAAAGGTGAAGAGATGTGTTTATTTTATTCTTTTTTGCACATTATACATATTCACAAAGAATTTTATTTTCTAGATATATTAAAGTGAAAGCGATTAATATGTTCACTAACCCTCCCTGTCCCTTTATTTTTAAAGAGGGACGCCTATGTCTTCCAGATAAAATAGACCAAACGAAAACTTTTTCCCTTTATTTTTTTCTTCGTTTAATTTACACCCTATGGAATCAAGTTTAAATAAATAATCTCTAACTGATTAAAAAAGAAAAAAAAAAAAAAAAAAAAAAAAATGAACAAATCAGCTTTTATCAAAAATTAAATTTTGTTTAAGTCAAAATTTTAATAATTATTTTTTTAAATGAAAACTTTACCTTTCTTTTTTTAGTTGTTTTATGTTTAAAAAATAAAATGTCAGTAATTTTTTAAAATGTAAAATCTTTGGAAAAGTGAATATTGGGTGACGAGATATATGAAGTCATAGTTGGCACAAGAAAAAATAAATTTTTATCCACGATGCAAAGGGCAGAACGCATTTTATGCATGAAACATTTTTATACAAAAAGCATTTGATAATAAAAACATATTATCCAGGATTAAGTCAAGTTGTAGAAGTAATGTCAAATAAATAAATAGATAATAAAATAGGCCTCTTGTCGAAAATTAAATTCTGTTTAGCACAAAATTTTAATTTATGATTTGCGCGACAGAAGAAAATTGGAAATTGTTGGTCCTTCGTTAGAATTATTATTATTATTATTATTAATGATTCAAATCATCTCTCAGAGAAAGTCCCTGAGTTCACTATAAAATTGAAGATACTGTGAAATTTCTATATAACAGAGAGAGAGAGAGAAAAAAAAAAGGTGATTATACTTTTATAAGTACATCAAAATCCAATATATCCCAATACTTTGCAAAAGTTGATATTATGTTCATAAGCAAAAGTGTTAAGGTAAAATTGCTTTGCAAGTAAAAAAAAAAAAAAAAAAAGCCTAAAAATCAGATTGAAAAAAACGGAAATACAAGGCATACAAAAAATCATTTACATTTAGAAAATTCGTAAGATCTGAAAAATAAATACATAAATAAATATTTGAATATCCATAATCTACTTTTGTGAGACATGCAGGTGGAACATTAATAGAAATTTATATTTAGTTTCTAAGGCAATATGTGTGTATATATATATTCTATGAATAATATTACTTAAGATAATTCTTGAATTCTTGAAAAATTTTAAAGCAATTCTGCATATTCTAATTTATAAGCTATCATTATTATTTTGGAATTCATATTCAGGAATTTACTTATTCATAATAAATTTCTTAATTTGTTTTTTAATGCATTTGTAGCATTTATATTTTTCAAAAAGTTTCACAATTAAATTAGAATGAGAGATTCCTGTGCAATAGATTTTTGTCAGTTTTCTAAAAGTCTTTTAGGCAGACAACCACTGGCTATCCCATGGTTAAAAAGGCAAAAAAAAAAAAAAATGCTGTCATTAATTCCATTGTTCTAATTTTAAGAAAGATCAAGTTTGTGAGACAATGGATTTCTCAATGCAATAGAAATTTAAAAATAATTTTCGAAATAATTAGCAAAGAGTTAGGTAAATATATATGATGAGATTACACATATGAGATTTTTTGAATCTCATTGAGAAAAATTTAAAAATCTACATATTGCATCCCGGGAACAAAAGTCGCATATTTCAAAAAATGGCAATTTTGAGTATAATGCATTTGAAAAATGCATATAACTTGAAAGAAAAGCTTCACTTCTCTATTTCGACATTTGTCCGCCTGAGAAGCAGTTGTATAGATCAACTATCACGAGAAGGCCCTTCGGTCCGCCTATTTTTAGAAGAGTTTACTTTGAAGAAGGGGCGCAGGAAGAGAAAAGAATGAAGGGGTGGGGAAAAAGGAGGGTTACTATGAGAACAACATCATGCCAATAATTTTTACTTTTTTCGCCAGCTGAATCCGGTTTTACGTCGAGAATCTCCGCTTCTCGCCATAGGCCAGAGACCTGTTTATCCTCTTTCGGTTAGCAGTGTGTTATTTTTCTCCGTAATTTAGCTCACCTCTTATTATTTAAACCAACTGTTTTTTTCAAAACAAATTTTTATTTTCATAATAACTAAAACCAACTGTTTTTTTCAAAACAAATTGTTATTTTCATAATAACTAAAACCAACTGTTTTTTTCAAAACAAATTGTTATTTTCTTAATAACTATGTCCCTTAAAGGGAAAACAATTCATTCTAAAGAAAGAATGATTGTAAATAGAGTTACAGAGTTTTGTGAAAAGGAAGCAAATTCCCAGAATCTTTTGATTCCTTTGTGCCAAGCACAGAAAAGGGCGGCTGCTGCCACTGGTGTATCTCTACGAACTATTAAGCGAATAAAACAAGAATCTCTAGCAAGCCCGGATCAACAACTTTCAACCCCGGGAAAACATCGTAAGCGGCCTATGGAAAGAAATGCTGTTTTAGATAACTTTGTTCTATGCACAATTCGAAATATAGTAAATGAGTTTTACGTATCTAAAAAGGTGCCGTCTCTTAAATCCTTGCTTCCAGTAGTAAAAAACAGAATTCATTTTCCTTGGAAAGAAGAAACTTTGCGAAAATTTCTCCACCAGATAGGCTTTCGATGGAAAAGATGCCGTGATCAACGAAAGGCAATGATAGAACGTTCTGATATCGTGGCTTGGCGTTTCCGTTTTTTGCGGCAAATGAAAAAATTCAGAGAAGATAAAAGAGAAATTATCTATCTCGATGAAACGTGGATTGACTGCAATCTCGCATTTTATATGTGTTGGCAAGACGAAAAAATTGGTGCTCTAGTAAAAGAAAGAGCCGGACACCGATTGATAGTTGTTCATGCTGGATCGAAATCAGGATTTGTACAGAATGCTGAATTGGTTTTTAAAGCTGGAAGTGTTAATGGTGATTATCACGGGCAAATGAACTATGATAACTTCGAAAAATGGCTGAAAGAAAAACTAATTCCAAACATTCAGCCCAATTCAGTCATTTGCATGGACAACGCAGCATACCATACTAAAGTGCTAGATCCTGTTCCTAAACAGTATTCGTCAAAGAAAGTAATGTGTGAATGGTTGAAGGGGAAAAATATTTCATTTGATGAAAAAATGCGAAAAGTTGAACTGTTTGAAATTATTGCTGCAAATGCACCAATTTCAAAGAAATACTGCGTCGATGAGATTCTGAAGCGTCATGGCCACGATGTCATCAGACTTCCACCATATCACTGCGACATGAACCCCATAGAATTAGCCTGGGCTTCTATAAAACGCTACATAAGAGAAAGGAATGCAAATTCCGATCTTAATTTAAAAACGCTTTTTACTCTGACAGCCCAAGCAATTGAAAGTATTAAAGAAGAAGAATGGAACAGCTACTGCAAACACGTAGAAAATGTCGAGAAAAAGTACTGGGAGACTGACGGTATTGTGGAAGAAACCATAGAAAACTTTTCTTTTATTGTCAGTTCAGACTCAGAAACAGACACTGAATCTGACGAGCAGCCTCTAAATTATAATTCATCGGACTCAGACTTTAGTGACATTTATCCCTTGGACTAAAGTAGACTTATTCATTGTATAGTTTAACCTTGGGCCGCGGTAGCCCAGTCGGTAGAGCACCGGGCTCGTAATTGGAAGATTGCGGGTTCGGTACTCGAGCCGGCCAAAGACCGTCGTGTATACTAATGGTGGCTGGTGCACGTAAAATCTGTCGTGGCCGCAATGTCCTCCATGTTCCCATCAAAAATTATATCTCTGGGGGTCACCTAAGCGGGAGAGCCATCCCTTCCGTGGAGGATCAAAATTGTGATGGCATGTCTCCGGACCACCTCTAGGAGTGAGTCCCAGACTGTCGCCAATTGCTCATTGCGCAGCACTAGTGTAGGGAAAATCCATACACCCATCAATAGTTTAACCTTAATTGTACTTTGCCTATTTTATCACATAACGAACAGTGAGAAAAATAGACTGGTAGATTAATTAAATTCATAATCATACTTAAACATAGCTGGAAAGTGTTAAAAATACTTAAGATAAATTGGAATGCAATTACAGCAATTTCCGATTGTAGTCCTGAATGTACCTGAATATTTTAATGAAATCCTGTAAACCCTAACGCTAAACATACCATATACTACAGAAATCTTTTTTTTTTTTTTTTTTTTTTTTTTAGCATATGAAAAGGAATGTCAATTTCATTTGTGCAGTACAAAATTATTTAAGTATGATGTATAAAAATGCCTTCCATAGATCACATTTCATTAGCATATCTTTGGTTGTCCCTGTACACAAACTAGTCATGCTATTTATAATATTTTATATTTTATAAAAATAACATGCCATAAAGAACTTGAATAACACATATACTTTGGAAGAAATTCTGAAAATATTTATGGACGCTAGAGGCAGACAGATAGACAAAACTATAGACAGACTACGGAAAATCATAATTACTTTTAAACCTTGTTAGAAAGTGCTAAAATCGCTTAATTAAAACAAAAATGCTACTTTAACTATTTCCAGTTATGGCCCATAATGTATCTGAATATTTTTGTGCGGTAAATCTTAATGCTAATCGCACTATACTCTAGTTTCTTTCTTTCTTTCTTTTTTTTTTTTTTTCACGTGAATGATAAATTTCAGTTTCACTATCATTTGAGCAAAATAAAGGTATTCAAATATGGTTTATAGAAATACCTCATATAGAATACAATTACCTTAAATTCTTTCGAGTGCCCCTGTATACAAACTAATGGTAGTATTTAATCCATTTTCAATAGGGAAATCCCACAGTAAATTTGAAAATATATGTTAGTTTCAAGAAATTTCATGAATATTTATAGGAGTTAAAGCACGGACAGACACACAAACAAACAGAAGTCCTAAACACTTTTTTACTTTACTGGAAAGTGTTAAAAAGAACATGTGTTAATACTTAAAAACCAACGGCACAATAATTAAACGAGAACAATAAAATCATGCTGTAAGCATTGATTATTAACCTATCCAACCGTAAGTACTTATGTTCTTTGCCTACGTTATCACAACGGACAGACAGAAGGACCGAAAGGCATAGAAATAGACTAAATGTATTTATAATCATTCTTAAACATTGTTGGAAAGTGCTAACAATGCGTAACGGGAAAAAAAAAAAAAAAAAAAAAAAATGAAGCCCGGAGATTCTAATTGCAGCCCGTAATGTATCTGTATATTTTAGTGTAGCCTTGTAAATCTGAAAGTTAACAAAACCATATTCTATACAAAACATTTTAGCATATTACCAATAAATGTCAATTTCTTTATGATTTTTACAGTACAAAGTTAGTGAAATGGGATTCATAAAAAAAGATGTCTGTCCTAAAATGCAAAGTATTAGAATTTTTTGGGGTAGTGGAATTTTGTGTTTTTTGTGAATTTCTGTACACAAACCAGTTGTACAGAACCTGTTAATGCCATTTTAGATAGGAAACATTCCATACTGAACATGAATAACATATATCTATTTTAAAAAATACTGAAAATATTTAAAACGCTGAAGGATGGACAAATAAAATTAAGTAAATATTTAACGTATTTAAATTTATTGGCGCCCCACCAATGACCAGGAAGTTTTGCTCTCAAAGCTGAAGGTACTGAGTTTGAAATCCTTTTTCAGAGATATTCTGAATTAATAGATACAATATCTGCGGTATTTTTGCTAAAGTAATTGTTAAAATGTACTTAAAAGATTTTACTTCCATAGACTGCAATGTAAAAGAATTTTTTTAAGTAGCTCTGCAGAAAATTGTCATTTTTATTTTCCGAACATACATTATGTAAGAAAATAATTGTAATTTTGAAAAAAAAAATCGACTTTGAGATTTTGGTGTACTTTTACATTTTTGAGGTTTTCCGAGTTCATTTTCCTATTTTTATGGTGATGTATGTTTGTGTGTTATGAGTGAACACGATAACGCCTAAATGCTTTGATCGATTGAGCTTAAAGGCTAGGCATGTTATAGGTCACCGTCGCATGGATTGTATAGATTTTAATAAATGTAGCAATGACAGTTTTTCTTTCTTTTTTTTAAGAACATAAATCCATTACGGTCTATGGATTCAAATTATCTAAAGTACGATAGCGTCTAAAATCTACATTTAATTATAAATTGGAAAATAGGTTATAAATTATTTTATGAATAATAATACATGGCCCAGCCTGAAATACACTTCCATCAATTTTCAGCTATTGTCGCACTGTGATCTACTTCTTTTGTGCAGCCCTGTAAATGAACAGTGTATGATGTCCCTACCTTATTCTACATGGGACATATTTTTGTGCATATAAAAAATATATGTTTATTTCATTTGGTTTAGTGCAGTCTACAGATGTTAAACTCTTCTTACCTGCAATTATGCCCATAGACGTAATGTATTTGAATTCTCTTGGGTGTTCCTGTACACGAACCATTTGCTTCATCTCAACGAAAAGCTTAGTGTAGCATCCCTATATGATACACATTTAAAATATCAAGTTTAGCCTTTCTGCTGCTATTTGTTCTTGAGATATGGTGATAACAGACAGACACACACACAGACCAACCGCTAAAAACATGATTTTCGAATTCAGGGAACCTCAAAACGGGGAAATATAACAAAAACCCGCTTTCGAAAATTTGACCCCAAAACAATATTTTCTCTACCCGGGTAAGAAGAGAAAGTAAAAAAAAAAAAAAGTTATTGCGAACTTGTCATTTTTATTTCTTTCACAGGAATGCACAATAGAATTTAGATACATTACGCTCCATTAACCCTTTGCGGCGCAAGACAATTCGGATCATTTAAATTATACTGCCACCGGAATTCATGAACAAATTAAACTAAAAGAAATTTTAAATTTCAGGTTAAAAAAACAGGCTTTTTCTGATATGTTAAAAACGTAAGTTTTTTCTAAAAAATTTCTGGGATGAATTTTTGCAGTTGGGAAATGAAATTAGGTGGTATAAAATATATCCCACCACCCCTAAAAAGGTTAAACGAAATTCAATTTTTGATTTCTTCTTTATATATATATATATATATATATATATATATATATATGACTTCTCTTACTTAAATTTATTTAAACAGTTAATAGTCAGACGAAACTAAGTCATTATCGCCTTTTAACTTTGTATAAAAAAAGATTTTAGAAAACCAAGAACAAAAAATCATGTGGCATGCAGTGATTATTACACTTTCGTACTGAACTTACTTATTGTATTGTTTAATCTTCAAATGTTCTTTGCCCACATTATCACACAGTGAACAGACATAAGGAAAGAAAGGCAGTCTGACAGAATAATTGAATTTATACTCTCTCTCAAAATATAATTGCAAAGTGTTTAAATGTCTAACACAAACGGAAATGAAATGCCAATTTCCGTCTGCAGCACTTAATGTACTTGAATATTTTAATGTAGTTGTGTAAATTTGACGTCGCTAAACATATATGACTCTATACATAACATTATTTTAGCATATTAACAATAAATATCAATTTCATAATAATTTTTGCAGTAGAAAATTATGTAAATGTGATATTTAAAAAAGTTTCTTCTGAAATGCAATAAACTCTCCCCCACCCCCTTCTTTTTTGTGTGTTATAGCACACAAACCAATTGTACGGAGTCTATTAATTCATTTTTAATTGGGGACATTAACATACATAATTTTAAGAAAGTCTAAAAATATTTACAGACGTTGAGATGGGCAGATGGACAGTCAGAGAGACAATAAGGAACATCCAATAGTGCACTTGAATAACATATGTCAGTTTCAATAAATTCCATTAATATTTACGGAAGTTAGAGCGGGACAAACAGGTATACCGAAGTAATAAACACTTTTCAACTTTGTTGTAAAGTATTAATTAACAATAAAATAAAATAAATAATAAAAAAAATCTCTCGTTTTTATTTATTTTTATTTTATTTATTTATTTTTAACATTTAAAAAAAGTATTGAATGCATAATAGTGAATTTTTTTAAAATAAATTGAACTGTACACATAATTTACAGTATTATGTAGCTCCAAAAATATTTACGCCCACCAGCGGCCGAGCGGTTCTGCGCTCAAAGCTGGTAGACGTGAGGTGCCGGGTTCGATCCCCGGTCGCGCTCGTCGGCCTAGCCGTTCGGAGTTTTCCGTGGTTTCCTCCGAAACTTGCGTAAATACGGGCTAGGACCCCTTAGAAAGTCCTCCACGGAAGGCACTCCCCCTCAGGCCTAGGACCCCAGTGTTGTCAATCGGCCTTAATCCCTAACACACCAAAAATATTTACATTCACATCAATTGCAAATTAATGAGATAATTGCATATATTACTGATATAATGGATTTGAAATTTTATTATTTCGTGTATTTTTTTTTTTCTGTCGTTTTTAATTCAAGCAGGAGAAAGTTCTGATTATAATAATTCCTCTTTATTCAATTTTTAAAATAATTTTTTATTCTTTCATTCATTCATTCTTTTTTTTTTATCTTTTCAAAAATAAATAAATAAAATAAAATACTGAAAACTAAAGTGCTTTAATATTTTTCAGACAATCATGTCATTACTCGTCTTATTAATAATTTATTATCATGTAGCATATATATATATTTTACATAACATATTACAAACCCTAAAATTTCTCCTAATGTGCAAATAAGTACATGAATAATAAAAAATATTTTCGCCAAAATGTCGCAGAACTCGTAAGGATAGCAAACGTACTCCCTTTTCTCCCTCAACCGATTTTGAGGAAATAGAATCGTCGCTGCCTACGTCACGCTTGATTGACAGGGGCCAACTCCTGAAAGCCGAACTATATCAACGCTAGCCACTGCTTTATAATTAATTATCTTCAAGTCAGTTTTTCTAAAATGCTGAATTTTTGAGTTGTATCATTTTTCTTGTTGGGATGCGGTGCATCATGGAGGAAATTTTCTTGTGATCTTTCATATACATTTTCTAATCATATTGAAAGGAAACTCTGTTTGCTTCATATCTTCTACTACAACACTATTACATATACCCAGTGGCGTATCCAGGATTTTTGCAAGGGGGGGGGTTCGTCCTTCCGAATTTTTAATTAAGTTTAATTAAGTTTAATTAAGCTTAATTAAGTTTAATTAGGCTTAATTAAGTTTAATTAAGTTTATTTTTAATTAAGTTTAACAATCTTTTAAAATATCATAATTACTTGCCGAAAATAAGAGTAAGAAAATGAAAAACAGTAAAACAAACTCACCAATTAGAAGATCAAACTAAAAAATCTTTAATTAGCGACGAATAACGTAGAGCCTGTACAAACTGCTACACAAAACATAAAATTAAATACATAGTTACACAAAATATTTCATTGAATTTTCTTATTTACAGAGCGAAATCTAATCGACGAGAAGTTTTCGCTAGTTCATTTAAAATGTCTTCTACTGTTGGGGTATTGTTTGGGTCACTCCTTCAAGGTCACTACTTCAATGGTCACCCCTTCCCCATATGGTCGACCCCTCTTGTCCTTGAGTATGAACTCGTAAAGGTGAAATCCTTTCAGAGAATTGTTTTCAGGGGAAACATGTTTCGCGCCGCGCAAATGAAGTGGTTTAGTTATTTTCAGGAGTGTTCATCGCAGAGTAATGAAAAACAAAGTTAGTCATAATTTTAAACCACTTCGTAGAAAAAAATATTCTACGCTTAATTTTTCTTATCATACATTTTGTCAAGGGGGGGGGGGGGTTAAACCCCCCCCCCCTTGCATACGTCACTGCATATACCTATACGTAATTTTCTTAGAAATTTCAAATTTATTATTTGGCAACCATTTAAAATTGTTCTATGTCTATTATCTTATACATTATTATTACTATTATTATTTTATAGCTGGTGAATGAGTAGTTTTTGTGAGTTGCTCAGAAGTCAAAACGGATAAGCGAAAGACACACACATAAAAACAGAGAGTTAATTATTTTCCTGTATTGATTATTATTATTATTATTATTATTATTATTTTGGTTTATTAATTTGATCAGAAAATCATATAAATAATAAAAATAATAATATTTCATTTATTATTATTATTATTATGGTTTATTAATTTGATCAGAAAATCATATAAATAATAAAAATAATAACGATTAAAATATTTAATAAATGAAAATAATATATATTTATGTCATCAAGACATACAAAAATTCAGTATATCAAAATATATCATATATATCAGAACTGAAATCTCAGCAATTCTCATGAAAACATTTGATAACAAATTAAAATAATTTCCTTAGAAATGATGAAGATATTTTTATTTATTTATTTATTTATTTTTTTCCCTTAAGAACATTTAATTTATTTATGGCAGGATATATATATATATATATATTGTATTGAAAATCGTATTAGTAGTTGTATGATGTAGTTATATAAAAATAGGAGTTTCATGTTCTGTATGATAAGGTGCTAGAGTGAAGGTTTTTTTTTTATATATAATATTTTGTCCCTCCCTGAAACACACACACACAAAAAAAAAAAAAAAAAAAAAAAAAAAAAAGGGGGGGGGGAGCAGGGGAGTAGTATTTAGTTTTTTTTTTTTTTTTTTAATTAATATTGTACATGTTTTTATAGTATGTTTTGTGAAATAAATGCAACCACTATCATTAAAATGAAAACTTGAATGTTCATCCGAATTCGGAAAACAAAGATGGTATTGCATTTGCTTACATAAGCGTGAAGGAAAGAATTCAAAAGCTGACTCGTACAGAAAAAGTAAAATCAGCCACAATTTTTAATGCTATTTTATTTTTAAATATTCTATCTTGCCATAACTTTAGTCAAAAGAAAATGTTTCTAAACCATCATTAAATTAGGCAGATGGTACGAAGCCCGCATTTAAAATAGGTTCTATTTAAAAGGCATTTCGCCATTCACCCCAGAAGCTCCTTTTATGCAGCTAATACCTCTGCTAAAAAGCTATAATTCGAGGAGGATGTTCATTCATTCTCGTCCCCCCCTATATTCAGCGGGAGGTTCAAAGGTGAGATGTGTATGGCACCCCCTTTCTCCATACCTGGTTCTTTCTGTGAAGGAAAATGCAAGGAGAGGTACACAAGAGGAAGAAGACATAGAATAGATTCTAAAAGAACTTTAAAAAGCGTCGGCCAGTATAAGAAGATAAAAGTGAGAGATACTGATTTCGAAAACATCTGTCGTAGATATAGATAAGATTTGGAGGATATATTTATTTATTTTTTTATATATATTTTTAATAGCTTCTACCTAGAGCAACCCCACCTTTTTTTTTATTATTTGATTTTTTCCTATCCCTTTCTTGCTGCGCGAAAGAGGGTGCACAAGAATAGGTGAAGACGTTTAGCATCAGGTTATGGACGCACCCACCTGTTGGGTTCTAATGTACGTATAGCAATAGTTCAATATATTATGGCTTACAAATGAACATCGTTGGATGGCCTTTTCACAGTCACAAAGAATGCCACACAATTTTCTATGGGCTACTGGACAAAATTTATGCAATAGAAGAGGGTGGGAAGCAATTATTGTAAATCACAATGACTAGACTCCTGGAAACCTGTCAACACTGCATACTTGTGATAGAGAAGGTATAACAGAAGGATGTTTACTTGATGACAAGGAAAAGAAAAATTATCTTCGTGTGGCTAAGGTAAACAGTCTTGAAATATTTTGGCCTAAATAGAAGACGAATAGGGTTAAATAAATATTCGATATAATTTTGGATAATTTAAAACAGTTTTACAACAATCTAAAATTTATTCCATATGAATTAACTACATTTTTCATTACAAGTTAACAATCGACAATATAAAAGGTTCCTTTGTTAGTTTACTTTTAATCACAAGACTTTATATTACCTAACATTAGGCGAGACGTAGCTAAGCCTAGATAATAGTTTCAAAGTCGCAGTACCCACCCTTCCCGAGCATCTCTTTCTTTTGCTAGTCTATTTTCCTGTATTAATCGACTGGTGTTAAGTTTTTTTTTTTTTTCCCTCTAACATTTGTGATGGTAATTTTTTTTTTCTTCATCCCATGCTATTTACCATCGATTTTTGATTCACTCCTTAACCTTTTTTATACAACTTTATATTTGTCCTCTTAGCTTTCAAACAAACTATTAAATTAAATTTGTGCAACAATCACTGAAAATTTGTATCAACAGAATATAGTACACTAATCTATAAATAAATAAGCCAAAAAAAAAAAAAAAAGAAAGAAAGAAAGAAAAAGAAAAAACTATTAAATATTAAAAGGAAAATGATTTATTTATTTAAAATATAATTCATATGACTACACGAGTTTATAACTGCCTACGATTTAATACAGAAGATTCAATTGTATTTTATTTGTGTCTACATTTTGCACAATTAAAAAAGCAAAACAATCTATAGGTTTTATAAATTTCTGTCTTGTCCTAAGAAAAAACTAGTATGTTGTGGCCAACACATAACTTTCTTCTATATTTTGCAATACAAATTCACTAAGTAAAAATAATTTATTAAAATTATTTAAAAAAATTATCTTCCATGATAATGTAGACGATTTCCATATTAGAGAAGTAGAATAACACTAAATGTACAAAAAAAAAAAAAAAAAAAAAGTCAATTTTATTATCAATGTTACAGTAAAGGAAAAAAAAAATGTAATGGCGAGCTCTTTTAAAAAATATCCATTATGAAAATATACTCCCCTCCAGGGGAGACTTCCCCCCCTAGGGGGAAGGCAAGGCTCCTACATACATATATATATATTTTTTTTCCTAGTTGATTATCTCTATTACAAATTATTTTTTTAAATTTCATAATGATTATTAAAAAATAATTCTCTTTATGCACATTTATTCAAAATTTTGTCCTATACCACCATGTTAAAAATTTAGAAAAAGCGGGATGGCAACGCAAGCTGTTGGATAACTTTTACCAAAAGTTGATAGGCACTAATTTATGTCAAGTTGTAACTATAAACCAATTTTTATGAAATTCTGTGCAGGAGTACCTGAGATACAGTTGCCACAAAATTTTGCCACACACACACACACACACACACACAGACAGACATTTTCTAAAAATGGTCAAATCATGTTCTACAGCTCTCAAAACATGTAAATCCATCAAAAACCCGAGGTCGAAAATATTTACGAAACCAATACTTTCTTCTATCGAATATAGAAGAAAGTAATACGCAAAAATTTGTATATATTTTTTTAAATAACATACTTTATACATTTATGTGTATATATAATCTAGTAAATAACTTATAAAAAAAAAAAAAAGTAAATATAAAGATTAACGTTTTAATTAAATAACCCTGTTAAATATCATCTTTTTCATGGTGTTTTTAGCTTTAAGTTTTAAAGATTAATAACTATCTCTTAATGCTTTCATTTATTTCATTTCAGAAGCAACTAGTTCGATTAATCGTTTCTTTACTTTTAATCATTTCTTTTCAGTTTGTTCGTTTTGGCAACCTGTTTATTTCTACTATTTATGTTTGGAATCGGTTACATGTGGACTTAACAAAAATAATTATTCCATTTTTCAATTCTGGTTGAGTTAATGTTTAATCTAATTTCCTTTTATACTTTGTTTTGTTGCAAGATAGAAACTTGAGTTGTATATTGCTCGAATTAGCTATACAGCGATCAGAAATCTTGCTTATGCTGACAGAGATGAAAGTTTCCTGATGAAGATCATTTCTGGTTTTCAGCATTTAAAATTCAATTTTTCATTTCATGAATTCTCTTTTCTTTTAACAGATCCTTTTGGTTACTTTATCTCTTTCCATTTCTATTATTTGATGAATGTTTATATTAGATTAATTGATTATGCAAATTATCTCATCATTAGACTTATGATTTATGTGTGTAATTTCATTTCTACGTAAGTACTTTAATATGTTCTTACTACTCAGTGTAGTTAAATTAAATTATCACCGTGACTATAATATTATTCGAAATACAACTCATTTAAAATTTCATATGTTGGTATTTTCATCTTTCTTTCATTTGCTGAGTGTTGTAAAGGAATTAAATTATTCAAATATATATAATTGATATGAGAAATGAAAAACGGTATGAAACAAGGCAAAAGCTAAACAAACAAAAACAGAAATGGCAGTATGAAGGAGTAGAGGCTCGAGTTAAACCAGTAATGAATAAATTAACGGAATAACAACAATAATAATAATAATAATAAAGAAATATATAAAAAGAATTCTTATGATAACACTCATATATTACATTATCAATAAATAATGGAAAGGATCTTTTGTTACCACAAGAGGAAGGGGTAGAAATCAGATATTCAGTAAAACTTTTTAAAAGATAATAATAAAAAAAAAAAAAAACTGATTAAAATAAAACCAAACAAAGAAAAAAATAGTAAAATAATCAAAATAAAACACTCCTTAAAAAAAAAAAAAAAAAAAAAAGAATGTTTGTTCATTAAATTATCAAAAACAGAAACATGAAAACGACATCTAAATTTATGAATCTTATGTTTTGTCTCAGAGTAGCAAGACATAAAAAAAGGAGGACAAAATGAAAATCTGAAAAAATAATAATAAGTCTTGATTAAAAACTTGTATATATACGAAAAAAAAAAAAAAAAAAAAAAAAAAAAAACTGTTTGTTTCTTACATAAAAACTGTCTGTAAATATTTAAAAATAAACATGGGATATCCTAGAGGATTTAGGAGTTGACTATGTTCAACATCACTCTTCAGTTTCTTGTAGATAGTTTGCCGATTTCCCCTTCTTTATTGACGAAGAGAAACACAGGAAACTAAAGTAAATGTTATCATCTACGCAACGTAATTTTTTATTTTGTTTGTTTAAGAGTGAGTTTTCATGGCTGCAAAAAATAAACTCTACTATGGATAAACCTGTCTGTGCTATAATTTATCTACACACGTCTTTTATAAATTGCCTGACAAAGTTAGTATAAGCATTTTTTTGAGTAAAGTAAATGCTCAACGATGATATTAAAATAGAGAAACATTTTTTTTATGTTCCGTTAACGTTTCTTTTGCAGAAAGATGCGAGAAAACATTTTAGACTATCTCTGCGTATCGTTTTACTATGTATAAACACTTGTCAAATTTGAAAAATTGTGCGAAATGTTTGATATGCTTAGATGAAATACAAAACGCAGAAGATAAAATTAGTCTGAGGATTTGTCTTATGTTTTCTAAGGCACTTCTGGGAGTTCATTCATCATATATTCATATTCATATATATATATATATATATATATATATATATATATCAGTGGCGAAGCGTTCATAAAAGCAATGGAAGCAGCGCTTTCCCTATTTAAGATTTTAAAAAAGTAATCAAGTAACGTCGCGTCGCCTCGTCGAAAGACTGAATTGATTCTTCCTCTGCTTTTGGAAGCTCGTCGCTTCGGCGCTTCCATAGCTTTCTGAACCACGCCTCGCCCCATGTATATATATATATATATATATATATATATATATATATATATATATACATATATACAAAAAAGCACCGTTTACAGAATTCGGTTCGTTTCCGAATCGGGGCTTTTCTAGTATATAATAATGGATGTTTGAAATGAAATCATTCGATTGATTCTGAGTATTTCTCGTTACGAAATAAGGAAATGAAATGTGTTTATCTTAAACAACTGGCAAAATATAGGAGTTTTATATGAATTAAAGATTTCACAATAAGGGAAAATTTAATCACTGCAAATAAATAATTTTTAGATGAAATATTTCCTGTCTGTAACTCACAGAATAAGTCACAAAAATGATATATTTTCTAAATATTGAAATTCGACGATCGCATGCAAAAAACATTAATTTTGTAAGAATTAATTTAGAATAATTTAAGCCACTTAATTGAGAATTAGATTTAAATTAAATTAATTTATTTAAAATCTTACTTATATTAATTGATAATTAGGTATTTAATAATTTGGAATAAAATTAGATGTATTTAGATAATATGTGAGTAACTTGCTCACATATTTCTCCCCTTCGCCTAAAACGAAAAAGATTGAAAAGTAACTGACATAATACAGGGCTTTCATAGGAATTAAAGGTATTACAATAAGAGAAAATTTAATTACCGCAAATAAATATTTTTTAGATCAAATATTTCCTGTCTGTAACCCATAGAATAAATTACATAAAAAGGATATATATTTTCTAAATATTGAAATTCAAAACTTTCATGCATAAAACATTAATTTTGTAAGAATTAATTTAGAATAATTTAAGTCACTTAACTGAGAATTATATTTGAATTAAATTTAATTTATTTAAAAAAAAACTTATTTTTATCGAGAATTAGATATTTAATAATTTGGAATAAAATTAGATGTATTTAAACAACATTTGAGTAACTTGCTGACATATCTATATTATTTATAAAATTAAAATGCAAAATGAACATGATAATTTTGTAAAATGCATAATATTGAACGCATCATTAATTGCTACCGTTTGTCAATTTTTGAGTGTAACTACTTATACGAAATATCTGGTATTAAAATAATAATAATAATAATAATATGTATGAAATTTAACATTTATTGAAGTTACGAACGTATTAAATAAAAAAAATCAATAATTATATTTTTCTTTAAAGCAAGCTTTAAAGTAGCAGAAAGGACTTAATTGAAGAAATTTATTTAATTAAAAGGAATTAATTTCCATTTTAGATCAGTTTCAAAATTTAATTACAATACAAATGAAATTTTAGCAAATGAAAAATTAAAGGTAGCTAAAAATAAAATGCCGGTAATTTTACTAATGAAACAAAGGAACAGAAGTTAAGAGAATTAATCCTAATGAAGCTTTAATTGGTTTTACTTTTAACCATTCCTTCACCATTGGGAAATAAGGAGTAAATGCTGTAAAAGATTTTTAAAGTAATAATCAGTATAGGATGTACAGTATATATATAATGATGTATTATAATACCTAAGTAAATTATATAAAATGGTGTATTATAAAACAACAAAACAACGAATATTGATTAATAAATATAAAAAAAGAATAACTCAAAAAGTAATTGAATTATCTTTAGTTTTAGATATTTTTTATTAATTTGGTAAACAAAATGCATAAATTTCTAATATAGAGTAATTATTACAACAAAACCTGTACACCTCAACTTATGCAGAAAAAATGAGAGGCGATTGAATAAAATAATATATACATATATATATATATATATATATATATACATATATACATGCATATAAATTGTCAGGAAGAAACAACAATTTTTTTTAGAAATGTATCAATCTCTGTTTTAGAAAAGACTTATGCTACTATTATTTTCCCCAAGTATTTTTTGACAAAGATATATCTGTTTTTTAGGGAATTTCAAAGTTTTAATATTTCAGTTCTTAATTTAATTACACTTTTTACAATTTGTAATCTTTAATTGTTATATTGCTATTTATTGATTATTTATTTTATTTATTTTTTTACAATGTGGAAATGAATACTTTTGCTTCATAGTTTTTGATCATAATAATGTTGAAATATTATAGGGTAAAGCAGGGGTAAATTTAACACAGCATAGGGTTAGTGTATTCTTACCTTATCGCCCAGTTGATAAACTGAATTTGGATCTAATGGTCATCATATCTGTTTTTTTTTTTTTTATCTACCTTTGTTATATTTAGTGTAAGGAAACCAAATAAAACATGATACAGTAATAGTTTTAGAAGTTTGAAAAGTTGCTTATAAGCAGAAAAAAGTAAAGGAGCAAAAATACTCAAAAATGAGTGAAATTGTGTCAAATTTGAGTATATCACGTACTCAAAATAGCTCGGAAGCAAATATACTCAAATTTAAAATGCCCATGTACTTACTATTGAGTATATAAGCGTGCTCCAAATTGGTATCGACCATCGTGAATCCCTCTATCCCAAACATAGATTCTCATTGATGTGTTCTTCCGCAAATCAGTATGAAACAGCCACGAAATATAGTTCTGGAGATTTGAGGGAGGGAATCAATTTTGTGTCTGAACACTTTCTGTTTAAATTTGTAGAAATTCTGTTAAAAAACTTCTTTCAGGTCTATAACAAATTATGAAGTGAACAAATATTATACGATATTTCATAAATGAGCCAAGTATATTTTCCTTTTTGAAACAAAATTACTCATTTAGAAATTAGAATGTCCATTTACTCATTTATGAGCACTTCATTTTTAACAGTATATACATTTCCACTCTCCGACAGAATGCCCATATTGGACATTTCATCCGACATAATGTTTTCGGAAATTGTCCATTGCTGTACTTTTGAAGTAAATTCTACAGTTTTTAATAAGTAAGCTAAATTTTGTATGTAGATTTCGAAAATAACATCACATTTTTCTGTTTCTTCACTGCAAATGCGTGAAACACTTTTGCAACGCTATTAGAACGTAATAGTAAACACTTCTAACTAAAAGTGTTGTGATTGTATTAGGAATGTTTTGTGATTGTGTTGCGCGAGGGAAAAAAAAGTGTTGCGGAAGTATTGTTGACAATTACAAGGACAAGAAATGTGTTCAGATAGTGTTTCGATCAAAATTTAAGATCCCACACATATTCTAAACGCTTTTTAGAACATTTCTAAAACACATTCATCTTTAACGTTGAAACACTTTAGAAACGCTTATTAAATAGAATAGCCTATCCCGTGAAATAATATGCAGACGTTTTCTTAATAATTTGCTCAGCAGTGTGTATTATGGGGATTAGATTCAGAAGGCTGCTAAAGGTGAGAAAACGAAACTAGTATGTTGTTGTAACAGAAACTAGTATCACAAAATTTTCTTCTATATTTTACTATTAAAATTCATGCAGAGCAAATTTTTTATTCGAATAATTATACTTTTTTAATTATCACTTATTAAAATTATTTTTCTATGATGAGTGCAAGCGATTTTTATTTCATATAAGCATAACACTAAATTATGTTTCTTATGCAATTATGTCTGTTGCAATTATGTTTCTTATGAAGTGTTCTAGCTTAGAACACCAAAAAGTGTTGTTAATTTGAGGATAAAATGTGTTCTTAAATGTGTTATTTTTGTGCGCGTGCGTTTGCAGTGCTAATATTCGATTTGCCATTTGTGGTTATATTTACTCCAGAAATTTTGCTACGGGAAGTGTAACTAGCCTGGTTTCACTATCCTCAAGTACCTCAATTGCATCACTCATATTTTTTATACTTTACTTTTTCAGTTCTGCCTTTTTATTTTCAGAAAAACCTAACATCCTCCTTTTTCCTTGCTTTCTGAACATACATATGTAAGGAAAGTATTATAATCATGTCAAAAATCCGACTAGGAGATTTTATTAGATTTAAAAACTTCTTTACACACCATAAATTTTAAGCCAGCACAACCGGTTTCGGAAGGACGTAGCCTTTCTTCATCAGGTGCAAAAGAACACGTGCTACTGCCTTGGAGGCAAAAGCAAGACTGAGATTTTAGTCTTTCTGCACATTTTGAGGCCCCTTGAGTTCAATTTTACTATTTTTAGGATGATGTATGTATGCGTGTGAGTGAACAAGATAGCGCTTAAACGCTTTGTTTGAAAGAGCTGAAAGTTGGTACTTATATTATAAGTCACTATAGCACGAACTCTATTGCTTTTGGTGAATCTAGGACTTATAATTTTTTTACAGGGACACAGAGAAAAATTATTTATTATTTCGGCCTATGAGGTCAATTTTTTAAAATTACGATAGCATCTAAATGCCTTATTCGTTTGAGCTGAAAATTTATACTCGTGTTAAAAGTTACTGTCGCACAAACTGTATAGATTTCGCTGAATCTAGCACTTATAGTTTTTTAGAGGGACACAAAGAAAATTTTTTTATAATTATGGTCTACGGCCCCAATTTTTTAAAAGTGCGATAGCGTCTAAACGTCTTATTCGACTGAGCTGAAAATGTATGCACATATTAAAGGTCACAATCGCACAAACTGTATATATTTCGGTAAATCTAGCACTTATAGGTTTTTTTACAGGGACACAAAGAAATATTCTTTATCATTATAGTCTATGGACCCAAATTCTTTAAAGTGTGATAGTGCCTAAACGCCGCATTCGATTGAGCTGAAAATTTATATACATGGTACACGAATTGTATAGATTTTGGTGAATCTAGCCCTTATAGATTCCTACAGGGACATAACGAAAAATTCTTTATCATTATGATCTATGTATTCAATTTATTTAAAGTGCAATAGCGTAAAATTAAACGATGGAGAAAAATACTCAAACACTCTATTATAATTTTCACTTTTGTTTATTTAACGACTTGTCTTACTTTAATTTATTTATGCAACCGTAATTTGCTTGTTAATTATTTAATGTTCGAAAAGTCAAGTGGAGTCACTCTAGATTTTTTTTTTTTTTTTAGTTTTTTGTGGAAATGTTAAAAAAGATTTAAGAATTAACTTGGTTATAAATTGTTTAAAGTAAACGAATCACAGTCGTTTGTATACTGAAATATTTAATGATACCACAAAATTTAAAATATCATAAATGTGTAAATTTAAACTGTCATATATCTTTTCAACCCTAAATTATACACAATAAACTTTTTTTTTTTTTTTTAAATCAATGTAATATCTGTACTGATAAGTATAAAGGATTTAAGTCCAAAAATGTCGATTTTGAGTTAAGTACATAGTCAGACTCAGAAAAAAATTCTCTATCGATTGGTTAAAGGATTTAAATCCATGTCATTTAGTCTTTGAGAAAATCCATTGGTAAAAATAGATTCAAGTCAGAAATTTAGCATTAATCTTTGGTATAAAATATTTAATTCAATTTTTCCCTTTATTAAATGAAGATTGACATTCACTGAATGGTATAAAGCGTATAAACCAACGTAATCCCTTTTTCCTAATCGATTCTGCTCATTAGTTTTTAGTTAGTTTAACTTTATTTTTCGTCTCCTAAAAAATCAAGAATATGGACTTAAATCCTTTATACTTATCAGTACAGATATAGCCTACTTCTGATTTTCTTTAACATATCCGAACTTAACATTTTATATTTTCAAACAAAGGTAGAAATTAAGGAAATTAAATCACTGGTCCGCAAGACCAGTAATTTTAAGATTTCGTTGGTCCGTACATGCTTTGACTTGTTCTTTCACCCATTCTATTAGTATATTTTTTAAAAATATTTAAATATTTGTAAAGCTCTGTTTTATATAAGCATTGTTTGCTTGTTTGCAAATTTACATGGAAAATACAGTCGACACCGGTTATAACGTACCTGGGATATAGCGTACTTTCGCTTATAACGTACTCAGATGCTTGATCCCGAATGAAACCCTATATAATGTAATGGTTTACCTCTTCGGCTATAACGGACAATGCAAAAGGCTTAATCTGGTTATAACGTACTTTTTTAGACTGGAACGAAAAGCCAAAAATTGGATGTCAACCTTGTATTTCTGGTTTGGAAATCGGTATATTTTCTTGGATACCGTCTTTCGATGTCTCCTTTATCGCCTTATATCTCCTTTATACCTTTAAAACTTCATAGCGGTTCGTTAAATTCCATACTGACTATTCAGAGACTCTGAAAAGTTCCATTATAAATATTGAAAATGTAATTTTTTCTGTGTCATCTAATCAAAGAAAACAACGAAAAATAACAGATTATTTTTCTAAATAAACATGTAAGTAGTAAAATGTTTTTTTTTTTTTTTCTTTTTTCTTATTTTATTTTGAGAAATTCAAACTTTCTATTTAAAATCTCTATTACTAAGAGAGCTATTATGCACCTTTTTCTTTCGTTAGGCATTAAATTATATTGGAAATATTGCTTATAACGTACTTCGGTTATAACGTACCATATTTTCTGGTCCCCTGACAGTACGTTATAACCGGTGTCGACTGTATGATGATTAATTTTTTGAAAATTATTTTAAAAATACAAATGAAGTTATTAAAGTAAAATTAAATAAAAAAATTACCGAGAGCAGGCGATATTGACAATTATAATGAAGTACACTTACTATGGTTACAACGTACTATTCTGTGATTGATTTACGGGCAGTTTTAGAGAAAAGTAAAAAAAAAAAAAAAAAAAATTGAAAATCTTCACTGGTCCGGTGCACCATTAGAATTCATATATTGCTTATCGGTTGAATATTTTCGGGGTCCCAGACCAACGGACAACTGTTTATTTCGAGTCCTGCTATTAATAGCAAACCACAATTTAAAAAAAAAAAAATAATAATAATAAAATAAAAATAAAAAATCTCTTCTAATTAAGTATAAGAATTCACAGAAGTCTACGATCGAATGATATACAATGTAAGTATTCCATTGTTTTAGAATTTTTAGATACATAATGTAATGTAGTTATAAACTATTTGCAAACTTTGTGAAATGCTCACAAAGGTGTACGGAAGAACTCGGAAATCTGTAACGAGTTAAGATATTTAAATAATTCAGAACATTCCAGATTCAGGAAAAATTCCACAATCTGAGTGCTTGGCACAACATATCTGTTTATGTATTCCATATATTCTGTGGGAAAAAAAGAACATTAAATTACAGTCCGTAACCAACAAAAAATGTTCCAGTCACTACTGTAAAATAAAGGTATGGCCGTTAACTTGTGATGATTTTTTTCCCGAAGAAGGAAAGTGACATTTAATAAAAGTTCAATACTTCAAATTTTACAGCAGCTTGTTACAAATACGGGTACTGGACATTTCTCTCTAAAAATGGAACTGGCTCAAGTTTACGGAAATTTTTTAGAGTGACGTAATAGGACGTTGAGGTTATATTTGCCTCAAACAATGAGGAAAGTAGAGCAACAAAACACGAAATTATTATTATTATTATTGTTATTGTTATTATTATTATTACTATTTTCTTTTTAAGTGAGTGGAATTGTTAAATTATAAAGATTTCATATTCCTTTAAGGTCTTTCTGTTTCATTAATGTACCTACATTTATATAGAATTTAATTCTGTTATTAAAATTAAAAGTTTACTTAAAATTATACAGACAATTTTCACACGCAACATTCATTGAAACTTATCAATCTTGATCAAACTTTTCCAGTAACAAACTTATATTAACTTCAAAATACAACATTTGGATCTCCTAAAATTATTCATTTTTAAGTTACTCTAACAGACAAAGATCAAATGTTAAAAAACTTGACTACGGTAATCAGGAAGCCTCAAAACGTGTAAATATACAAAAAACATGCAATGAATGTTTAACTTAAAACATACATTATTTACCATATTTCTATGAGGAATTTATTTCAATTCCCGAACAGCTTTCCTGGAAATTTCAAAATATTATTAGTAAAGCACATTCACTAACAACAAATAACTAGTGTGTTGTGGCCACCACACGAGTTTCTTCTATATTTCCATATACAAATTCACTCAGTAAAAATAATTTATTAAAATTAATATTTAAAAAAATTATCTTCCATGATAATGCGGACGATTTCCATATTAGAGAAGTAGTATAACACACAAAAAAAAAAAAAAAAAAAAAAAAAAGTTGAATTTATTCTCAATGTTCAAAAAAATATATATTCGTTTCATTTTGTTTAGTGCAGTCTATAGAAGTTAAACTCTACTTACCTGCAATTCCCCCATAGACGTAATGTATTTTAATACTTTTGAGTGTCCCTATACACGAACCATTTGCTTCATCTGAACGAAAAGCTTAGTGTAGCATCCCTATATGATACACATACAGAGTTTGAAATTTCTGGTACTATTTGTTCTTGAGATACGCTGATAGCACACACAGAGACAGACACACAGACCATTCGCTAAAAACATGATTTTCGTATTCAGGGGACCTCAGAACATGTAAATATAACAAAAACTCACGTTCGAAAATTTGACCCTAAAACAATACTTTCTCGACCCTATGGGTCAGAGAAAGTAATAAATAAATAAAAATCTGCAGTTAAAATAATATCTGCGGGCCCTTTTTTGGAAGTTCTGCGTGAGTTGAAATTCGTGTTGTTTAAAGTTTAAAACTGCTAAAAAAAAGTGACATTTTCTGATCAAGTAATTTTAGTTCGGTAAGTTACTTTTCATGAAAATGTCTGAAATTCTAAAAGTTTTTATCGACGCAGTTAATAATCAATTGGTACTTTCTATTTTTCTCTAAATAAATACTTATTAAATTTTGATTGGTTGTCCCTTTATGACAGTGCTTCCGTGCTATAATGTCAAATGCGTTCAATTTTCTCTATCTGAAATGATTTTTTTTTTTTTTTTTTTTTTTTTTTTTATTATAATTATTTGCTTTTGGCGAAAAAAGAAAAAAAAAAAAAAAACGAAGAACATCATTTTATTTTGAAGCCCGTAAACCACACTTTTTGGTATATTTATGTGTTTACAAAACAATTAATTAAATAACTAAGGCGTGTGAAAATATACCAGAAAACAAGCCGTTTCGGAAACGTAGGAAACGTATTCCTATGTAAAAAAATTAAATAAATCCTTGTCGAATCATGTTCTTAGACTGAATAAGAACAGGACTCGACAAGGATTTATTTAACAAAACTGCACTAAGTGTACTTTTTTTACATAGGAATTTTTGTTAGTGCTCGGATACTTTTGCTGCCGACTGTATTTGCAAAAAACTTGCAAAATTTACGTCATCGAAGTTGCAAGCGTTCCGTTTGTATGTAAACCCATAGTATCCCTTGTAAAATTTGTAATTCTACATATATCGGTGAAACTGCCGGAACAGGTGAAATTAGAATAAAGGAACATAAACACTCATATAAAACAGATGGTTTAAGATCGAAACTCGTAATTCATTGATAGTCATCATATTCCTGATTTTGACAACATTAAAATTTTAGCTTTAAATGTTTACAAATTTACGAGTCCCGTATTTTCCTAGAGGGCGCGTATACTAAATTACAACATTCTGCCGTGAATGAGGCTAAAGCTGTTCCCCAGAATACTTAATCTTGTTTTCAAGTTTTATAACTTTATTGTAAATGTTGTGTTTTGTACGTATATGACACTGAAGAGGGCTAGTGTCTAGCCGAAACGTCTGTCTTGTGTTTTTAGTTTTTTAATTAAAATGCGTCTCTTAAAATTTTTAGTATTCTTTATCTCCTTTTGAAAGTTACTTGGTTTTAATATATTAATGAGAGGTATAGATTATGTTTAATTTTATTGTATGCATATATATAATCGTTATATGTAAAATTCGTTAATAGAGCTTAAATTTTTATAAAACTTTCAACCTACATAGAGATAAATTTTAAATTCATAAGCAAAAAAATATACTGCAAAAAAGTAGAAAATTATACTCTTTTTTTCTAAATTTTATTCATTTGTTATAATTATACAAAATAAATAAATAAATAAATAAAACAAAAAAGGAAAATAAGTAAAACTTTATTATACTTTTAAAACTATATAATGTGTATAAAGTTATATTCTTTTTTTTTTTTTTTTTTTTTTAATGATTTTACTAAATAATAGCGGAGTAATTTTAAGAATACATTTCATGTTCGTACACCATTTTAATTTCCAAAAGTCTGTTAATTTAGTCTGAAAAGTTTTTCTTTCATAATATATCTTCTCATTTTTGCTATTTTTAAAAATTTCTTCAATGCTATTTTCTTGAAAATTTTAGTTCATATTAGCGCCTTAGAAAGCAAGGGGATATTTTAAGAAAAAAAAGGTTGAAAACTGTTAGTTTGCAAGATGAAGTTCGTTAAATAGAGAATGCACTTCGCTATTTAGAGGTTGTTTCATAAAGAAATTCTTTAAATAATCTTATTTTGAAGGAAAAGTTCGTAATGGAGAAATTCGAAAATCAGATGTTTGTTAAAGAGAGGCTCTAATGTATTTTAAAATATCTCTGTATATTGTTGTGTGATATTTAAATGGTTCGATTTAAATTTGGAAAAACAGGACGAATATATGATGCACTGTAATTCTGATAAATTACAAAACGCAGATTATATATATATATATATATATATATATATATAAATAATAGATAACGTAATAAAATTTTATCTAAAAATTTAGCAATTAATAGAACTAAAACAATAACAGCACACTAAAATATAGAACTGAATTTAACATAGAGGAAAGAATGACACAAAAAGGTGCGATATAGATAAGGAACCAATGAGTTACCATATTAACTTAAAATACTTACGCCGACCTGAAGGATAATGAAAAAGGACCATTAAACTTGTGAAAGAGAAAAAAGATAATAAACCACATAATCAATTGGATATAAATGCTATATATATATATATATATATATATATATATATACGTAGTCCACTAAAGCCTTGTCCACTTTCATTTAAGAATAATTTGCCTTAAATTGGGTGTCTATGTATAGTGGAGTGTCTAAGCGTTGCAAGTTGACATCGGTTACAGAGCTATTTGACAGTAAACAACGAAATTAACGTTTCGAAATCAAAAATAGTTATAGATACAGGAAAAAGTTTATTAATTTGTGGAGACTACTCGATTTATTACAGAAAGACGTTTTGCGCACATCAGTGGCGAGAAAACGTGTAAAATGTGCGACCATTTGAATGAGATTTCCCGAATCTTTCACTGTAAAAACCCCGGACGAACAGAGAAAAACTTTTTCAACTCAAAAGGAGCTACGGTGCATACTTTCGGAAAACAGTGGTACAAGTATTTTCATTTTTTCTCCCCTCCCAGAAGCATTTTTTTAACGTCATGGTTGGTTGGTTGAGTGGCTTAAAGCCGATTAACTACACTATAGTCTGTTCAACTTAAACTGATACCGAAAATAAACAAAACCACATGTTGTTTGGCGACATGGATAATGTTACTGCCACTGTTGGCGCTAGCCAAGGTCACTCATTTCTCCCCTTCTTTTGTTAGAATTTTCCCACCTCTTCTTTTGTTACCTTAACACTTTTTCTTACTTTAATGGGTCTTTTCATTGTTGTACGTCTTGTAAACTCCAAAATACAAAAAGAAGTGGTAGGGGATAGTTTTATCTTTTAACGAGCTATTTTTTGTTTGGAGGGGGTTTGGTTAAAGGATAAATCTTAACACATTCTTTTCATGAATAACAAAAGTTGCCATTTCCGCGAGAAAGGCACAAATGTGGAATACCTTTGTAACCCATTTGTTTACTTCGGGTATCACTTTAACTTGAACGGACTATATATAGGGTTCTAAGCCTAGATTAACGTCATGGATAGGAAAATCTTGACTTAACATATGCGCCTTATACACGTTCATTTCTGAGGATTATTGACAGCAAAATATCTTTTCGTACTACAGCCAGGACGCTCTATACCTTTGTAATTGACATTTTTTCATATCTTTTGCCATTTCCGATTTAGGATCGTTAGGTTTGTTGTTTGCCGAAGTATGGCGTTGTAACCGATGTCAACTTGTAGCTCGTAGCCACTTTATTATAGTTAGATATCACGTTTAAGGCAATAACTATATTTATTCTCAAGTTAAGGGTGGTGAGCAGGACTTTGATGAACACTTTGTATATATAAATTACTAACAGTGTTTTATTTGTTTCATGCTTTCTAGGATGTGAACACTCATGATTAAAGAACTCGTTAATCTATTAAATATATTTAAATATTAATTTTACTTGAAGAATTACTGTAAATAAAAATTACTACTACTATAGGCAAAGCAGAAAAAAAAAAGAAAAAAAAATAGGTAAAAGAAATGCATTATTAGCAGTATAATAATAAAATGCAAGACACAAATAATAATAATAATAGTAATACTAATTATTATTATTATTATCATCATCATAAGATATTTTCTTTTACGCATAAAAAGATATACATGCGAAAAAACCTTTTTTTTTTAATCTGATGTTTTTCTTTTTACTTTCTTTCCCTTCTTTTCTTTCCTTTTTTCCTTTTTTAGGAAAGCAGCATTAAAAATTAAGAACTTGCAACTTGAATACCTTAAAAACATTAACACTTTTAAAGCTTAAATGCGTGTGACTGTTTTATTTTTCTGCTTCGAAAGGCAGGATTGACACATTGTGTTCATATAATAAAAATAGTTTAAGCTTAATTTTTCGAAGCAACTATTTTAAGTAATGAAGACGGCTTGCATGTAGAATCAGGAAGTTCATTTTTCGTCAACCGTTTCTCTTTTGCGTTATTTGTTACACATACTGACAGTTACTGAAACATAATACTTTTAGAGCTACAGAGAAACTGTTTGCAGCTTAATAGTGAAATATAAAGCGCAAACAATAATGAAAAAGAAATAACGTGGTTTCTTTTTGACATGGTGTCCAAAGACAAGAACTTGTTTCTGATGTGCGTAGTTTCTTAGAAAGACACATTTAAAACTTAATTTGTCAAGTCACTATTTTTAGCAGCATAAATTATTCGCAAATGGAAGCTTCAAATTTAATAAAAAATGCACTTTTTCGACATTTGGTGCTGACGCAGCCATTATGTTGAGGAAATATCGTATTTTTGGTGCAACAGAGCACTAACTATGAAGTCTAATGAAAACTCTGCAGTGAAATATAAAACGCAGAACATAAAAATGTATGATGGTTTCATCTTTCATCCTCTCTTCAAAGCCCAGTAACTTGCTTAAGAGTTTGGTGTCCTTAGATACATATATTAAAAACTTAATTTGATGAGGCACCATTTCAAAAGACATACATGACTTATTTTTTAGAAAGAATAGTTTAGAATGCTAAAGATAATTCTATTATGTCAGCAGGATTGCCTGTATTATAAGGCTTCCTAGTTTCAGGAAAGTCCATAAATTCAGTACATGTAGTTTAAAATCAGAAATAATATTTTGTAAACATAATTATATCGTTAGATAAAAAGATGGTATCTCTGATCTTTTCTTTGTCAAAAACATACATTTTCTGATACATTTTTAAAAAACAAACATAAATAGGTTCAATCCAACCAATGAACTAAAAATATTTTGTATTAAAGTAGCGATGTAACTGTAGCTTTAACCTGATTTATAATATATATACTTATAACACAGCTGCACATTGTGTAAAACCATGTAGACTTCCTGATGATGCCCTGATTTTCAGGGCGAAAAGTTTTGAAATATGCTGCTTTTAATTAAATATATGTTTTTAAACTTATATACGTGTTTTAAAGGGTTTTCTTTATTAATTTAAAACGTTGCACGTGTTTTTAAAAGTGTCTCTATTTGAGATATATTTTTCCTGATAAATAGGTTACCTTCACGCAGAAAAAAAAAAAAAAAAAAAAAAAAAAAAATCAGAGCTTAAAAATTTAATGCATAAAAGAGCCTTTTCATTTATTTTATTCAGTTTAAAACAAATGTGTCATCAATAAAATGACACACAAGATTTGTAAATAAATTATCATCATAATTTGATATATATGGTAGATCTTTTTAATATCCTACATCAAACTTTCTAATTGACATAATTATTTTTAAAGAAGCTATAAATTTATATGAATTATTAGTAATAGTCAAAACTCTTCTTCATTTAATTTTCTTTCAAATTCAAAATCATAATTATTGACGGAAATGTACCGTTATTATTAAGGAGTAAGTAGATACCATCATTGTTTAGACTTGGTGCATTGTTTGGTAGAGAAGAGGCCCCGAATTAATGATATTGCCCTGGATCCCCATTTCTGTAAGTTGGTACCTGTGCTCATCTACTTCACAAAATTTACTCTCTCTAATCCTCAAACCCAGGAACAAATGAAGGAAAACTTAGAAATGCAGTATTTTTATTAATCAAAACGACTTTTTCTCCAGAGTTATTAAAAAGTTATGGCATAATTTATTACTTCTAAAAGGCAGTCCACAAGTGTGTGGGCAAACAGTAACAGATGGTATGATACTATACTCTCTCTATAACACCCGCTGGACAACAAAAGATGGCGGGCAGGGGTGTTTGAAGTGAAATGAGAACTGAATCATAATATTTGATGGGAGTGATTGACTGGCCAGAAGCACATCCGTTTAGTCCCCTCTTCTCCACCAAAAATATATAAATAAAGCAGTATATTTTCATAAACGAATTGTCCGTTCAATAAATGACCAGAACGATTCTTGTCAGAAAAATGAATTTTTTAGAGGCAACCCCACTTGCAACAAAAGACAGTAGAGCACTGATTTATAAAATGCACTGTTTACTATTGAACGTAACATTTTTATTTATGATGTTACCTTAACAATCACCAATTCATTGTGTTTAAATGTTTGGAAGTTGTAGCGCATTTATTCTAAAGATGTGATTATTTATTTTTGTATTGGTCTTTCTAGAAATAGGCATCAGTTTGTTTGAATTATAAATTATCAGCAATTTCAGTTAAGTATAACAGAAAAATATAACAGAAGTATAACGGGTATATATGTTATAATACATCTTATCAACATTTTTAAATAACACTTTAATGTGTCATGAGTTAGAAAAAGAAGCTGGAGAATATGTCTCCGGTTGTTAATATTCTTGTGATTTTTCCTGCTGCAGCTATTATGTATTTATAAAACAAATAATTAAATAACACTGTGTAACTATCTCGAAATTTTTTGTAGACAAAATGATTATTCTAATGCGATGGGACTAAGAAAGAATCAAGAGAAAGTGAATAATATATTGCTATTGCATAATATAGAAAGTTGCTAACGATTTAACAAATTTCAATTGTCATTGACTTCTAGAAGTATAGAACTTAGATGCTATGAAATCTAAATATTAGTATTATTAAATTGTTTATTTATTTATTTCAATGTGAAAAAAGAAATCATAGAATGGTATTTCATTTTTTTTTAGATAAGCTAATTTTAAAAACCTTGAGACTAGCAACCCGTTGAGAGAGGGGTGGGGGGGAGTCAGGAGAGAAAAGAAGTTCGATTAAAAAAACAATAAAGTTTTACGAAAATATCAAAATAATATAAACTTAATGTATATCACTAGTATTAAAATTAATAAAATCAGACATGGAATAAAATGTAAAAGAATGTAAGAAAAAAAAGAGAAAAAAAAGAAGATTTCAACTTTTCACTTTAAAAGTTTAGAAAGAAGAGCTTTGAAAATCAGAATTTATTTCTCGAATTAATAAACTCAAAACATTAAAATTAATTTTTAACATTTTAAATTGTGCTAGCTTTGTAAGGAAAAAACAAATTTAAATTGAAGTATTATATTAATTTTTTATTACCGCAAATAAAAGCTGAAATAATTTTTACTCGAAATTTATAAAATATTCATTTTATTATTTAAAACAATAAATCCAAATAATGTAAGAACTTATACAATTTGTTCATTCAATTCCCATATTGAAACAGGAAAACAATAAAAATACCACTGAGAAATTTCGAGAAATCTAGATATATATATATATATGTGCATTCCAATAAGCTCCTCTAAAATAACTCCGAATTTTTCACATATTTATAATCTAAAAATTTCAATGAATACAATAAAAATGCCTTATCTCTTTATTTCAAACTGCTGTTTCAAACTATTAAGATAAGTTGCACTACGGCTTGATGGCGACAGAACTCCAGTAATTCCAAATCTAACACACGAACTGCTCATGACACAAAATCTTCCAGTCACGACTAGCCGTAAAATCGGAAAATTATTGCCTCGAAATTACTGCAATAATGGAAAGCGTGAGGGTGTAAGGGAGGCAGTTTAAAATACGTTTTGGCAGTGTTATCGTAGTCCCTAATTGATTCGCTAATGCAAATCAAAGAAGGAATGTGTTGTAAACGCTTGGTTTTGGATCTCACACAAACGCATAAAAGCAAATATCTAACAGCTGGGAAATTTCGGAATTAGATCTCGTGGTCTAAATTAAAGTTGTCATGGGAATGCAGAGAAGAATAATTATTTTGGATAAGAGATAAGAAGAAAAAATAAGTTTAATCAATGTACGAAGTTACGTTTTTAAGGTATTTGAGTAAGCTGAAAATGGTGACTTTGGACCAAAAAATTAATTATTTTTCATTTGCATTGTGGGTTCGTTTTTTTTCCACTTACAAGAAAAGTTTTATATGTTGAAATTATCCAAAGAAGAAGATAAAGCAGTAACTGTTGAAGAATGCATACTTATCAGCATTATAATTAATATTCCGTAGCTTTATTAATACCTGAGACTTTTTCCACAACACTTAATTTTTTGACTAATTATCTCCAAATGTAATTACTGCTAAATAAGAATAGAAATACTCTAAGAAAAGACTGGTGGAAAAAAAAGGCGGTACTAATAGTACAGTGAAACTTGAATAATTCGAACTTGTTTAATTCGAAATTCTGGATAATTCGAACTTTTTACTCAGTCCCTTGAATTTTGTATTAAAATAATGTTAAAAAATCGTGGATAATTCGAATTCTATTTTGGATAATTCGAATTTTTCATACGATTACTTTTAAAATATTACTGTAAAATTTGTTCTGTTTGTTTCCGAGATTTTTCTCACCTAATATATTTTACAGTCTTTCAAAAGAAGGATAAGGAAATGCAAGAGAAGTCCCTAGCTAGTGCATCAGAAGATATGGTGCATGTACATGAACTTCGAGGTTTCTTTTAACTGAAAGTCATGTGTAATGAAGAAGATTCTATTTTTGTATCAAATCATGTGCTATGACACAAAGATTGTACTTAAAGAAGAAACAAAAAATATCTAACTATTTTTAAAAAAGTGTTGAATAATTAAGCTCGTAAAAAATATTGATTTAATGGGAGGGGTGGGGGGATGTAGCACTATTCTTAGATATAAAGTTTATGTGTTAAATCTTTGATCGTAGAGTTTTAATTTTTTATTTTATCTCTTTTTTTGACAAAATAGTATATGTAATTCGAATTTTTGGATATTTCGAATTTTTTTCTGGTCCCTTCAACTTCGAATTATCCAAGTTCTACTGTACTACAGAATATTATTTAGAATGTGGGCAGGTATGATAGGAGAATGCAACTTCATAGTGTAGTCTTTTTTTTCTTTTTTTCATTTTTTTAACGTTTTTTGTATAATTAAATCAAAAGATAACTAACGTATCAACAATAATTACTTTAAATGAGGGAAAATTATGTGTTTTGTCACAATCTTAGCGAAACTTAACCATTGAGTGAATGTTACTTTTGTAACAATATAGAATTAATTTAGATACCTGCTAACTTAAATTTTTGAGTTTTTTGTCTGGTTTTTGGAAAGACTCCGAAGCATTTTAATGAATATAGGAGACTTTTGACACTATATTAAAATAATTTAAAGACAGATTTAATAAGATGAGATGACCATTTATTTAGACAGCAAAAATAACATCGTTACCATGAATCTCTCGAATAAAGCCGGAAGTTCCGCAACACACACTTAAAGGATTCTCGCAGTAAATTAAATTTTGTTTAAGACAGAATTAAAACACTTTTAATATTTAATTTTTAATCATTTTGTGAAATGTTCCATTAAACAGACTATCTTATTTTTACAGAGTAGCTAAATATATTTATATTTAGATGTGCAAAAAATTTAGCATACATTAAAAATAAATTATAGTCTGTTGCATAATATGGATCAAAACCAAACTTAGGATTTTTTTTTTCTCCTGAAAAAAATAAAAAATCCTAACTCTTACTTCCTCACCATGAAGCTCATTATAAAATAATCTCGCATAATAAAAGATGCTTCATCATGTTGATTTGATAAATAATATTGTAATAAATTAAACCTGATTTAAATTAAATACATCTGTTTAAGGAAACTTTTGAGTATCTCTTAAAACTCTTTGAATTAAATGATAAATTCAAATGGGCCAAACTAACAAATAAATGAAATTAAATACTGAATTAATTTATAAACCTCAAAATAAATGAAGGCAATTTTAATTTAAGCGAGGAATATTTTTCTCCGGTAGTTTTGCAATGCTTGATGTTAATCTAATTGGTGGTATTTTATCAATGATAGTTGAACAATTAATTTAATAAATAATTTTAGGTATGGTATCTCGTTCTAACGGTAAATCATTTGAAATTAGGTATCTAATTAAACATAAATATTAATAATTATGAAATTTAGATTAATTATCGTAATTTCTCTCTGTTTATTATTATTTTTTCACCAATAAAGATCACCTTGTAATTCACCTATGCCTGTAAAATTAAACAGGGGATTCGATTGTGTATTATGGGTAGGAGAGTATTTGGAAAACTGTTCCGATACTTTAACTTAAAAAAATAATTATTGATATAACAGTTTTTATTTTTTGTACCGCGCAATGGACAATGCACTGTATATCTTTTAACGTACAATTGAAAACATTTATATCCCTGGCGGGGTCCAAATCTTTCATCTAAATTAGACTCTGAATCACTTCCTGGCAATCATAAATTCGAACTCCCCAACCCATGTGACCGCATTTCGAGTGTCATGTGCATGTGCATATTAGCTGAAAATGTGCAATTCAGCTTCAATCAGACGTGAGAGCCGTTATAGCTCCGAGAAAATTACATTCGTCATCATTCGATGGACCTGATCGATGACAATTTGTGGAATAAAAAATATTCTAAAAGGTGGAAGGTTCTTAATTGTGTTAGGTGACACGTTTCTTACTGGAACGGATATGGTTATTCGTTCAGAACATTGGTTTATTGTTTTCTTTCACAGATTTCTTTCATTTTTTATACAATTATTGATTATTAAGTGGAATCAAGACTGCTGTCTTACACTTGTCGAATTTCGTGCCTGTCAAATTCATGAGTAATTGTCTGATTTTTCCAGTATCATGAGTATTCTCACCAAAAAAGTTTTCATGTTCTAGTAAAATGGGTTTTATTAAGGACACAAAAGAATGATTTAATCAGGGGGAAAATGTTTTTTTTTTTTTTTTTTTTTTTTTTTTTTTTTTTAATTATTGGAGAAAATTTAATAATTTATATTGTAAAAACATGAAGAGTGCTTCAAAATTAAGTGTGAATAGTGATATTATTAATATTATGTAGTATAATTCTAATTTGACATTTGTATTCAAATTGCATCAAGTAATGGTTTAAACGAGGAAAGAATCAAGAATTTGTTTTCCCCTTTTGTTTATTATATTGTGCTTCAGTTCAAATACGTTCATAATATACAGACCAAATAAGCAAAAATCCCAATTACCTAAGTAAAACAAGTTCTCGTTGCTAGTGAAAGAACCCGAATAGGTTCCAAATTTATTCGGAGGTCTTTTTCTTACCCCCCCCCCCCCCAAAAAAAAAAAAAAAAAAAAAAAAAAGAAGAAAAAAAAGTTTTTTTTTTTTTCTATGGTTAAACAGATTAAGTTGACATTTAGAAATAAATACATTTTTATTATTAACTTCTGCTTTAAAAATTACAAAATGATAATTATAATAAGAAAAACTAATAAAAAAAATCCATTAATTAAATTATTGATTATGTACTACTAATTTAAAATATGAAATTTACTTTGTTGAAGAATGTTTAAGTAAAATAGTGTAGCAGACACAAAGTAAACAATTTTTTCTTTAAAAATAAGTGTCTTCTTTAAAAATAAATATATGTATATTTTAAATAAATAATTAAAATAAATATCTTTAAGGCAAAAATTTGAGATATGAAATTCATCATTTTAATTTTCAAGTACTTTTTCTCATAATTTATTTATCTTTTTTTTTTTTTTTTTTCAGATATAAAAAAGGCCACTGAGCGCAGAGGTTTATTTTACTTTCACTAGTCTAATGATATTCTTATCTACATTGAAATGTTAATTTTCGCACTTCATAGAAGAAGAAAAAAAAACTTGAACAAAGAAAAATTTTGAACAATTTTATATTTGCAGAAATGTGAGACCTTATTAAAGTAATCTTTCACTTCTCGGGCCATATTTCTAAATCATATAATTTAATAATAATAATAATAATAATAATAAAAGATATAAGGTATTTTACGTCATATTTATGTTATTTTTATAAGGTAATTATCTTTCCAATGGAAAATTCTGATGCAGGAATTGGTAGTAAATTACGGGCTTACAAACATTTTTACTAACATGAAGTGCTATAAATGTTATTTTGAACGATTTAATACCATATCTGCATACATGTGAAACATAAATGATAACAAAAACACACATTTCTCATATTTCAGGATAATTTTGAAATCTATAAAAGCAAATATGATTTGACATCGTCAACCTATTTAAAAGACAGAATTTGCCCATATTTTTAAGGTGAAATCAGCAATTTTTTCTTTTTCTTTCTTTTTTTTTTTTTTTTGATTATATATACATATAAATTTAATTTAGTTGTGCTACCGGAGAAATCACAGGGGAGAGTAAAAACTACATTATCACTTTATTATTATTATTAAGTTAATAAACAAGAAATAAAATGTTAATTTAATTTGAAAATTATTCTAGCCGAAAATTCAATTGATGCAGTATCATCTTCCTTTAGCAGATGGGAATAATGCAAATTCAAGGAAATTATGTAATCCTAACAGGTTTCAGAAGATATGCCAAACTAGCATATTCTAGAATTTAGAATATAGTATATATTCCCAGTGGTCAGGAAGATGTCAGAAGAAAGTAGATTCACAAGGATTTATTTTCTTTTTATACACTTATGCATCATTAATTATTATATAAATATCCAAGAAAAAATATTTACGACACAGAAAATGAAGAAATTAAAAAAAATTAATAATACGCTCAATATCTATATAAATTTATAGAAATAAATTAGGAGATAATACTAAACAATATCAATTATGCACAAAATTAACTCAAATAATTCAACTAGATTAAAAAGTTTGGGTTGCAAAATCCATAAAATAGATGTGATATGAAAGAAAAATTGCCATAAAAATGTTTTTAATCACATTTTTAATCACATTTGCAAGAGTTAATTATCTTTTCTGCAGCATCCCCGTAAACGCAAGATCGAACCAACTCTGAGATATTTTAATTTAATTTAATTCAATTTAATTTTCTTTCTTTCTAAAATCGGTATTTATCATTGATTACATTGGTACTATCTAATAAATTAATGTTTTATTTCCTTATTTTTTAAAGAAAAGTATTTAAAAATGCCTCTTTCAGAGAATATTTTTTAAAAGGTACGCACTATGATACAATATAAAAAAATACATTTCAGAATAACATATTTTGTATAGAAATATAAATATGTAGAAACGTATATAGAAACATATTTTCAGCTTAGCCCTAACAACATATTTTTCTCCCCAGAACATCCCAGCGACATCTTCTGATTGTACTGTAAATAATTGTGCTCTTAGGGTGTTTAAGACCTTTTTATTTGGATAAAAATTATAAGTCATATAAGTCAATTATAAAAATCGACAAACTTCTAAAGTATATAGATACTTTACAAGTTTCTCGGTTTTTATAATTTGTTTTAACAGTTTTTTTTACTAATTAGTTCTCTCACATTACTTTTCAAGCTACAAGAACAATGACATCGGCGCCGGCAGGTATGGGCAAGAGGGAACATTACCCTTCCAAAAATTTTATAATTCTTTATCATTCGTAATTTTGAAAAAAAGAAATACAAAATTATTTTAAATAATTATTTATTGCAAGATAAACATTATAAAAATATAGTATATTATCTTGCCCAATCCGCCTAAAACGAAATTATCTAGAGACCATTATTGAATATGTACTTCTCCCTGGAATTTTTTTGTTTCTGCCAGCACCTCTATGACAGTGCGATGCCAGATGGTCGAAAATTATTTCCCCAAACAGGTCTTCAAATTTCCCCAAATCAGGTTTATTTTTTCGAAAAAATCCCCAACTTGATTCTACTAAAACGGGAATATATATATATATATATATATATATATTATTAATGACTATTTTAAAATAACTATATTTAATATTAGATCCTCCTCGGTAGTGCAAATTATTGCGCTTTCTTAATTATTAGCATCTCTTATAAAATTATATATATATAATTTTTAATATAGAGCGCTTGTATAATATTATATTTATATTAAATAATATTGACAATGAATAGGTAAGATTTCACTTACCTGGATAAGACAAACAGCACTGGTACAGCATGCGTCCAATTAATTATTTAATCCATTTGAATGCCATAATCTTGATTCACCAACAGGCTGAAAAATAAACTTATGAACATGTTAAACTATTATTTAATTGTGTAAATTATGATGAATGATTTTGTAATTCTTCTTTTTCTTTTGTAACTTTAATATCCTTGATTAAATACATATCTTTATAATAAAAATATAGAATAAAATATATAAGAGCGTTTTCAAACGCCCCGTTTAACTAAAGCTACATATTCACAGAAAGACAACATTACATATACATCGGAGATTGAAATCGAGCAGAAGAGAGTTTCATAAAATGATGACTGGACAGTTTCACTTCCTCCTTTAACTGGGAGTGCCGCGTATTTTTCTCTCTACGTTTGCATTGAAATTTACTCGGAATAACTGATAGTCTTTAAGACAATTCTTGATTAAAATGAAAATTATCGGTCACACAAATGTCAATTTAATGTAGTTTTGTGACACCCCTACTTGACCGGTATTTTCAATGTTCTCCTAAATTTAGTTTTTTTCTTAAAGTTTTAAAAGCCGGCCCTGGTAGGGGTTTAGTAAAGATGTCGGCAATCATTTCGTTGCTGGGGATATATTGTAGTCTGATGGTTCCTTCTTCATACAAATGTTTGATTAGATGAAATTTAACATCCACGTGTTTAGTCCGCGCTTGATATTTGTCAGATTCAATTAATTTAATCGCTGATTGGTTATCTTCATAAATTGTGATTGGTTTTATTTGATTTAGATCTAAGTCGTTTAAAAGTCTAATGATCCACATGCTTTCCTGAGCAGCGCATCCTGCTGCTATATATTCCGCTTCTGCGGTGGATTGGCTGACGCATTTTTGTTTTTTTGAGTACCAATAGATGGGATTATTCCCAATAAAGAATACGTTTCCTGTAATGGACTTTCTGTCCTGGGGGTCATTCGCATAGTCTGCGTCCGCATATGCGGTTAGTATAGCAGGATTATCGTTGTCATATTTTAATTTTAAATTAATTGTAGTTTTTAGGTACTTGATGACTTTCTTGGTACTTTCCCAGTCACACACTCTAGGTCTTTCGTTGTGACGAGATAAAAGGTTGACGGCAGCACTGATATCAGGTCTGCTGACAGTGGCTATATATAGAAGTGCCCCTACTGCCTTTCTATAATCAGTATTGTCAGTTAAATAATTTTCATTTTTATAATCCTTTAAGTAATTTGTATCTATGGGAGTATTAGTGGGTTTCGCATTTTCTAAATTAAATTTATTTACTAATTGTTTAATCTTGTTTGACTGATCTATTAGCAAAGTATTGCTGTCTGGTCGTGTTATATTTATTCCCAGATAATTAGTAACGCTCCCAAGGTTGGTAATACTATATTCACGCCTAAGTTCTTCTATTATTTTGTTTATATCATGTTTGGTTCCAGCAATTAATATATCGTCTACATACACTAGTATGTAGACGGTTTTGTTATTTGTGTTTCTTTTGTAAAGGCATTTGTCAGTGGAACTTTGTGTGAAATTCAACTTTGTTAATGTTTCGTTTATTTTTGAATTCCAAGCCCTGGCTGACTGTTTCAGCCCGTAGATGGCTTTGTGTAATTTACAAACTTTATGTTCTTCACCGGGATTTATGAATCCCTCTGGTTGTTGCATGTAAATTGTTTCTTCGAGCTCACCGTGTAAAAACGCGGTTTTTACATCCAAGTGGTTTAATTCTAAGTTTTTATACAGGGCCATTACAAGAAAAGATCTAATTGTCGTATGAGACGCCACCGGGGCGAACGTCTCGTCATAATCTACCCCATACTTTTGGCTAAAGCCTTTGGCGACAAGCCTGGCTTTGTATTTTTGGATTTCACCCTTATCATTATATTTCGCCTTGAATGCCCATTTTGAGCCTACTATGTGTGTGTTAGGGGGAGGGTCTACCAATTCCCATGTATTATTTTCGTTTAAAGAAGCAATTTCATCTTTGGCTGCTTTTAGCCAATTTTCCCTTTCTATGGAATTTTGTATCTGCAATATTTCATTGAAGGTTTTGGGTTCGTTTACGTTCATAGTATTTGTCATTAAAGCAAATCTGTCAGGTGGAACACCTTTGTTAGCTCTTTCCGACCTTCTCGGAATTGTTCGATCTGTTATGTCACGATTAACATCCTCAGTTTGGTCCGAATTTTGATTTATTTCATTTAGTATCACCGGGAAGTTATTTTTATGATCGTTTGTTTCGCTAGAATTCCCTTCATTTGTATTATTGTTTGTCTCTAACAGTTCATTATCGATAGACTCAAAATTATTATCCTTTGTTTTTGTTTCAACGAACTTTACGGTTCTACATATCCTAACATTATTATCTATAAATACTCTATAACCTTTACTTCTAAGGTCATAACCAACAAGTATTCCTTCCTTTGCCCTGTTGTCTAGCTTCCCTCTTGTGTTTTTGTGAGTATACACATATGCCTTACAACCAAATGATTTTATATGCGAGAGATTTGGTTTATTTCCATTCCATTTTTCATATGGTGTTTTATCGCATGCACTCGTTGGCAATCTATTCTGCAGATAATTAGCGGTCATAAGGGCTTCACCCCAAAATTTATTTGGCAAGCTGCTTTGTCTTAACAAACATCTGGTCATTTCAACCAATGTTCTATTTTTTCTCTCCGCCACGCCATTTTGAGGAGAACAATGCGGTACTGTTAATTGGTGTTCGATTCCTTCATTCGCGAGAAAGTTTTCAAATTCATTGCTTGTATACTCTCCGCCGTTATCGGTACGCAATATTTTTATTTTCCTGCCGAACTTGTTTAAAGTCAACGCATAATATTGTTTAAATTTATCAAACACCTCACTTTTATTTCGCAATAAGTATGTAAATGTGAAACGACTGTAGTCATCTATAAACGTTAAAAAATAATTTTTCCCTCCTATTGTGGAAGTTTGAAAGGGTCCGCAAACATCTGAAACAACTAGATCTAATGGTTTTTCTGCCCTAAAAGTTGCCTTTTTCGGATATGTGTCATCCTCCAATTTTGAAATGATACAGATTTCGCATTCTGTGTTGTGTTTACATTTATTTAGCTCTATTCCGGTTGCCATATTTTTGTCGACGAGTTCTTTTATTTGTTGTAGATTTTTATGCCCTAATCTTTCATGCCACAATTTAGTACAATTCCTGTTTTCGCACGCTTCTACAATATTTACACTTTCGGAAAATTTTTCGCTCGTTTGTAGTTCATATAAATTATCTGTCAAATTCGCCTCTATATAAGTTCTATTCCCGAATTTGATTTTACATTCATGATTTTTAAATATGGCAACACAACCATACTCTGTTGCTTTCTTTACCGATATTAGATTTGTGGCTATATTGGGTATGTATAAAACCTCTTTTAAAGTAACATTGTTTATTTCCTTATCCGAGTTAATTACTTTAAGATTTACGTCGCCGCAACCCTGTGAGACTACGGAGTGCCCGTTCGCTAGCATAACACTAACCTTTTCGTTGTCTTTCAGATTTGTAAATTGGTTTATGTCGTTGCAGATATGCCTGCTACTCCCACTGTCGACTATCCATGAGTTATGCTCAGTTTTATCAATGATAAATGTAAGATTCTTTAATTTATTCTCAGTTTCCCTTATGAGTTGTGTTTTGTTTTTGTTTTTGTACTTGCTGGGATTGTTACCGCTGTTATGAAAATTATTATAATTCCTTTGGTTATGATTTGGTCTGGCGTTTAAATGCCAGCATTCGTTACGGGTGTGTGAATTCTTTCCGCAAAAATTGCAATGTTTACTTGGTGGTGTTTTACGCTTAATTTGAGTTTTATACGCGTTTTCACCTTTTGTTTGGTGATTTTCTGTCCTTTTAATATATTCGTCAAACAATTTGCTTTTAATGTACTCTGGTGTAAGTTCATCGTCATTTCTGGCTTCGATAGCCGTTATCAGGGTATCATAACTAGGAGGTAGCGAGCACAACATCAACGCTGATAAGTGCTGCTCATTTATTTCTTCTCCTATCGCTAACAATTTGTCCCTTAACTTATAAATACTAGTTATGTGTTCTATCAGATTTCCCCCTTCTGTTAGTTTGGTGGAATATAATTTTCTGAGTAAGAATAATTTGCTGCTCAGATTAGCCCTCTCATGTATATTTTTAAGTGCATCCCATGTCTCCCTGGCTGTGGACAAATGCTTAACATATACTATTTGTGTGTCTTCTATAGCTAAATTAATTATGGCACGCGCCTTTCGATCTTTAGATCGCCATTCATCAGTTAATGGGTTTGGGGGCGCTTCTATAATAACCTGGAAGAGATCCTCCTTCGTGAGGAGCATCTCTATCTTGAACTTCCAGTTATCATAATTACTGGAGTTCAATTTCTCAACTAATGTTATTTCTTTTGCGGGAGCTGCCATTTTTGTTTATTTATTATTTTTATTTTTTTATTTTTTTTTTATCAAAACATATTTTTATATATCACGTATATTTATTCTTTGAAAAGTTCAAATAATATTTGGAGAGAGAGTATTTACTGAGTGTTTATCAATGTCTATCAGTTATAAAAATTTTATGTTTAGTTATGAACACATACCAGTTGATTTTAGTATATAATAATTTCACACACACTTATACTATTTGTATATATATATAATATGCTTAATATTGAATTTCTTCAAACACATATGTTAATTATATTTTATAATTTCTTTCTTTTTAAGTCCCAGTGCTGTAATTTTATTTTGCGCTCTTTTATTTAAGAGACCTCTTTAATTAAGAGAATCAGTCTCTTAATCTATTTTAAAATAACTATATTTAATATTAGATCCTCCTCGGTAGTGCAAATTATTGCGCTTTCTTAATTATTAGCATCTCTTATAAAATTATATATATATAATTTTTAATATAGAGCGCTTGTATAATATTATATTTATATTAAATAATATTGACAATGAATAGGTAAGATTTCACTTACCTGGATAAGACAAACAGCACTGGTACAGCATGCGTCCAATTAATTATTTAATCCATTTGAATGCCATAATCTTGATTCACCAACAGGCTGAAAAATAAACTTATGAACATGTTAAACTATTATTTAATTGTGTAAATTATGATGAATGATTTTGTAATTCTTCTTTTTCTTTTGTAACTTTAATATCCTTGATTAAATACATATCTTTATAATAAAAATATAGAATAAAATATATAAGAGCGTTTTCAAACGCCCCGTTTAACTAAAGCTACATATTCACAGAAAGACAACATTACATATACATCGGAGATTGAAATCGAGCAGAAGAGAGTTTCATAAAATGATGACTGGACAGTTTCACTTCCTCCTTTAACTGGGAGTGCCGCGTATTTTTCTCTCTACGTTTGCATTGAAATTTACTCGGAATAACTGATAGTCTTTAAGACAATTCTTGATTAAAATGAAAATTATCGGTCACACAAATGTCAATTTAATGTAGTTTTGTGACAATGACTCCATTTAGTATGATTTAAATTTATACGTAATACATCTAATTATTAAATTCATTGTTGGTATTTTCATCTTTCTCTCATTTGCTGAGTATTGTAAAGGAATTAAATAATTTAATATATATATATATATATATATATATATATATATATATATCAAGCAGATTTATGTGCATTTAAGCTCAGATTTTTCCCTAAATGAAGGCAATTTTTGAAAAAAAATCCCCAAATAACAACAAAGCTATTGAAAATCCTTGGTCGTACCGATAAATCATTACGTTGCCAACATTGACAGAAAGTTGAAGAACTTCCCAGATTTGTCCCCAAAAATTTTAGAATTCCCCAAAAAAGTCCCCACAAACATTTGGTCCCCAAAGTTGTCCCCAGAAGCCTCAAAAATCTCCAGAATGGGGACAAAATCCCCAATCTGGCATCACTGCTCTATGAATAATGATGACTGATAAGTAAGTTCCACAGAACCCACATCATGGCAGAATTCTATCACATCATACAAAAGATGTCGCACTCAGTTCTTTCGTCTTGCTCATTGTCCCAATTTACAGTTCCTTATCGAAAGATGAACTGCGATAAAATGCATTACATTCAAATAATATGTGCTTCCATTAAGAAGCTTTTACCACATATGTATTTTAAGTAGACGTTTTCCTCCAATACTGTCTTTTAAAAATCATCCCTCCTCACACAATCGCTGATCTTACAAGAATGCTGGGAAGAAACACACAAATGAAGAATTATCCGCTTTACAAATTTTTCATATTTTCCTGTAAACACCTTTATATGATATCCTCCTATAAGATTTCTGCTTTTGTGAAGTGAAGAAGTAGGAACTTGGGAGAACGCAACAGCAAAGCTCTTATTACATGCATTAAGATTGCTTTTAAAAGCTTGGTGCTTGAGAAGGGAAATTACGAACATTCTTTGATTTCCCCAAATTAATTTAAATGAAGAATTAAGGTTGTCTCATTTTTCGAAGTGAAAAGATAATGAAACACGTTTTTATAACATAAAAGGGTTGGTTATGAAAAGTGCTCTAAATTATGAGAATTTTAATAATGGTTAAACAACTTACTGTGCTGTTCAGGAAAAGGAGAAGAGATGTTATGGAAATGGATACTATAGAAAGTATTGGTCCGTTCTTTCATTTCCATGAAAGCTTATTCAAATAATTTTGAAAGTGCATTAGAGGAATAATTAAAAATGAAAGATGAGTTCACACCACTTCACTGTAAAATAATACTGCTAAATTTTTGAATAAAGCATTATGCGGTAGGCTTTTTGATTTATGAATGTCTTTAAATTGACAAGTTAGGTACACTGTTGTAAATGAATGCTCAATATTTCACCAGATAAGACTTAATGAAAAGAGGTTCCAGTTAATTGTATGCAAGTTTCATTTTATTTCTGATAAACTTAAAAATGATTGCATTAAAATTTTATCACCATTTTAGTTTGAACAAAGTGTTTAAAGAACCATTAAAAAAAAAAAAAAAAAAAAAAAGAAAGAAAGAAAAGACAAATTTAGAGTCAAATTTTGGTTAAATGATATCGACGTTTAATATTCGGAAAACTTAATAAAGCTCATTTTTTAAGGTGGAACTTGCATTCAAATTTTTATTTTCTTTCCTTTTTGAATTTTTGACACAAACTATAAGCATAATCTGCTTTGAATCTTTTCGTAATATTAGGTTGATTTCTTTAGAAATCGATCTATTGCAAGCACTTTGTTTATCTCTCTCTCTCTCTCACTCACTCTCTCTGTATATATATATTATATATAATGGAAATTTTGTCGCTACGATAACTCCCGAAATAATACTCCAAATTGAACCAAATTTGGATAACGAACTTATCTTATAAATATCCTGGATGAGTTTGTTAACAAAAGTTGCCCCGCCTTTATGCTTTTAAGTGGCGGTAACTTGAACATTTCAAATCCACATTATAAAAACGTATTTAAAATCGGACTTACTTGAATTTTGATGTATTCATAGACCATATAAGGGTCTCAACTAAGTTTATAAATGAACTTTATCCTCCATTTTTAACAAAATGACGGATATCTTAAATTAAGCGGGCCACTTGAAATCTGGATACCACTGGAAAATTTATAATCACGATAACTTCCGAAATAATTTTTCAAATCGAACTGAATTTGGACAATGAACTTATTATACAAATAACTTGGATTAGTTCACTGGGAAACTTGTCTCGATATTTTATTTCCAAGTTGCGGCCACTTGCAATCAGGCTACCACTTGAAAATGTGCGATCACGATAACTTTTGAACGGATGGTTGAGTTTTACGTCGCACTAGTGCTGCGCAGATGGGAAATTGGCGACGGTCTGGGGCACACCCCTAGAGGTGATCCGGAGGCATGCCATCACAATTTTAATCCTCCACGGAAGGGATGGCTCTCCTGCTTCGGTGACCCCCAGAGGTATAATTTTTGATAACTTTTGAAATAATAAAATGATTCAAACTAAAGTTGGATAATGAACTTACAGTTCAAACATCTTGGATAAGTTAGCTGAAGAACTTGCTCCGCCATTTTATTTCCAAGTTGCGGTCACTTGAAAATTTGTCAATATGATAACTTTCGTAATACTGAATCAATTCGAAACAAATTTGGGTAGTGGATTTATCGTTCAAATATCTCAGATAAATTCGCTGAACATCTCACCCCGCTCTTTAGTTTTCATGTGGGTGTCACTTGAAAATTTCTTATCACGATAATATTTAAATACGTAATCAGTTCGAACGAAAGTTGGACAGTGACTTTGTCATGCAAATATCTTTCATAATTTCGCTGGACAAGCTGTTCGCTGCCGGCGTGAACGTGTTAAGTGAAGTTTGAAGAAATACATGCTTAGAAAAACACTATATTTCTGAAAAGTTAAGTGTTGTTTCTCAGTTCTTTTAAAAATTTAATATGAGCTTTCATAAAAGAGCTGACTCTCAAACTTTGACAATAACAGGCTTTTATTTTAATAGCCTTAGAAGGCAAATAATTCATATCCTTTCAAACATAAAGGTTTGTATTTCAGAAAAATAAAATCCTTAATTTTCAAGTTTAAATTGGTTGAGAATAAGTTGCTATATATATGTGTTTTATCGAAACAGAAAAAGTGAAAGTCAAAAAGAAGAAACAACGGAAAGACAACGAAATAATCGACGGAACATGAATTTCTAGGTTTGAGGAAGAGAACTAAACCTAAGTAAGAACAAAACCTTCATTTACAATTTCCTCTTATGAATTGAGTTATAGAAGCAGTGAAACCGTCAAGTTTAAACAATAACCACATCTCCTCCCTTCTTCAGCAAATGAATTTCACAGTCCAACGATCTGTAAAAGTCAACAAGCGAAGTAGTCGACATCCCTCAATTTTATTCCATCTTTCTATGCACCCTTCGGGCAACCCCCTTGAAATCTATCCTATCCCGAGTCCTAGTGGGAAGAGGAAGCAATTGCCATCTCATTATTCCAGTACCCTCTTTGCTGAATATATTTTTTCCTTCTTTTCCATTCCATCCTTTCGTAGAGTAAGAAAGGGCAGCTTCAGAATAGGATCCCCGGACTAAATATATATATATATATATATATATATCTATATATATATATATATATATATATGGACACCCCATATCCTTAGGGATATAGAGGTGGGTGTCTGCTGTGACTTTTTGGGGGTGAGAAGTTGTATTATTTTGTGATGGATGATATGAGATAGCCACATAGATAAGTTATAAAATACAGATATCTAACGTAACTGGTCGCAGTTGTTTTCAGCATGGGGACTTAATAAAGTTAATATATATCATTACTATCCTGTGTATATGCGAAATTTTCATAAAATTTTATTCAGTTGATATGACCCATAAAACAGGATCAAAGAAAATTCAATTTGGAAATGTGGAATTCAAGAAAAATAATTGTGATAAAACAATAATTTAACACAAAAAGATAGTCAAAATTTAGAAGCAATTAATCTTAAAGCTTCCTTCAAACTCTGGCAAGCATCAAAAGTCATAAATTATCCATTGTCCAAAAGTGACCCTTGAAATTTTGCACACATTTACAATGATGGACATTACTTTTTATTGCTCTTTTACAAAAGAGACGAGTTCCCATGCAATTATCGCACTAGTGGGTTTGTGAGCGAGGGCTCAAGAGAGTTTCGATTCTCAAAAACCACATCAAAGAAATATCAAAAGAAACCGAAGTTGAAGCTTTCCAGTTGCCAGTGTGTGGAGGCTCCTTAACGGGATGGTGGAAGTTGAAAATCGTTTTTTGAATTTACTGTCATTAAGTTGTGAAAGTTAACATATATAAGAATTGAAATGTATAAACGTTATATTTATTAAAATTTGTCGAAAACTATTGAAATGAAAAAAAAAAAAAAAAAAAATTAAAAAGTTTAATTCTTTTGAAAAAGTAACTTATTAATGAATACACAAATTAATGTACAAATATATTTAGAATATACTATAAACTATAATAATGTAAAATTAGAAGTGAAATTTAAAAACTCAATTTTCTGAAACATTTTGAATTTTTTCAAAAATAAATAAATAAATAAATAAATAAATAAATTTTGAATTAAATATTTTAAAATTACGATAGTATTCAAGAAATTTTAATATTACTTAATATTGATATGTTTCAATGCACCACATCCACCCTTACAGCCATTGTCTAAAATTGTTGAATTCTTGCTCGATATGAATCCGAAAGATTATTTGATCTGAACTTAAAAAAACAGCTTTGATATTTAACGGCCCTCTTCACTTATCGTCGCCGGAAGCCCGAGACAATGTTATTCTATGGGGAAATTTTCTTTGCAAATAACTTATTAACTAATACATATTTTTAAATTCTGTTTTCACATTCAGAAAATTCCCAACTGCTAAATTGACGGACTTTTTTTTTAAATGTATTTTTTTCATTTTTTATATTTTATTTTGAAATTGCAAAATGAAAAAATTCACATATTGAAAATTCGTATTTTGCAGCTTCAAAATAAATATAAAAAATAAAAAAAATATTTTTTTTTAAAAGAAAAAAAGGTCCGTCAATTTAACAGCTGGGAATTTTCAGAATGTGAAAACAGAATTTAAAAATATGTATTAGTCAATAAGTTATTTGTAAAGAAAAATTTCCCATAGAATAACATTAGTTTCGGCTTCCGGCGGCAGTGAGTGAAGAGGGCCGTTAAGAACGTTTAATGCACTTGAATAAATTTTACAAATGTTTTTGGTAGCAACTGTTGCATTACTACACTCGTGAAACTTAACAAGCATGCGATCCCGAATATGTATTTTTGGCATTTGGCTTGCCGTTTCACCCAAAACTGGTTAAAAAATAATAATTATTATTTAAACAATAATTATTATTTAAAAATATGACAACTCACTTTAGCATTCAAATATATTTGGTACGAGCTTGGAGTACCCACTGAGCTGAAAATTGATAAACAAATAGTAACATAAGCAGACATTACATTATTTTATGAACCCCCTAATAAATATATTACAACGAAGTTTTGTTTCAGAGAACATATATTGACAATTTAATTAAATCTAATGGAGCTCGATAGAATATTCTAATTCTAAAGCATGTTTTAAATCTAAAATAACACATTCTTTGTTAAACATCTCAAAAAGTGTTTCAAATTTCCATTGAAGCAAAACAAAAATTCTTTTATGATTTCAAATTCACTATCAACCCATAATAATAGCCTAATCACTGATAATGTAGAGTAAACTACAAAATTTTCCATTGAAAACTCACGCGAGCAACAAAGATTCAGTTTGAGTTTAACAACTCAGAACAAATGCGAGTCAATGAAACAATGTTAAATTAGGGCGAAGCAATTTCAAAACTAATGGATCCTAGGGAAATCAATAAAAATCTTCCTTAAAAAGTACTAAACGAGGCTTTTCAATTAAATGAATAGATTAACACGCTTGGGAAAGTCTTTGAATTCGAAATCTCAGGGCGCATACACACACACACTTTTAAAAGATTCTTCAACCGTCAGTGTTCATCTATTAAGCAATTACGCAAACGAATTCAGTTTAAATTTTATTTAATGTTCATACTGAATTAGAAAATTTTTTTCATTTACATTCCACTTTCATTTTTAGAGAAAGCAATTTATTTTTTTTTAATGAAAAGATATTCAGAGGTAATTGTATTTTAGAAAACCGATTTTCTATATTTTTTAAAGAACAATTTGGAAATTTATACTGATCAAAATACCAATTAAAATTGGAATAAGATTTTATATAAGTAGTTTTAAATTTAGAAGCACATTCCTTTGCAGTCAGCAAAGAAGCATAAATAAAGAGAAAGAGAAAAAAATCAATATATATTTATATGCATAGTTAATATTCTTATAGAAAAGTAGATTCTGTTTAACAATTTTTGCTTGAAATTTATTTCAGAATAAAATAAAGCTGTTGAGGAATTGATAAAATAATGAATATATAACAATATTATAATAAATATATAAAAATATTATAATAATTATGCAAAAATATCTTGAAAAATTGAATATTATAAAAATATAATTCATCAATGTTCTCACAATTTAAAAATAATATGGTGTGATACTCACATGAGTTTCTTTTATCCTGCATTTCAATAATTTAAAGATAGACTGCAAATTAAGAGGTAAAATAACAAGTATTGTATATAAACCTATTACAAAAACAATTCGAGATAGATTTAGGAACAGTTTTTTTTTTTCTTTTGACATATAAACAGAAACGGTATTAGATTTTACTCGCCAGATTTCATCAAATTTTTCAAGCAGCCACCTCATATGAGCTTCAAATGCTAAATTTGAATTTTTTACAAATATTTGTTTTTAAATTAATCTGATAATAGACATATACACAGATCAATCTATAAAAAAAAACATGACTTCAGTATTTAGAGGACCTCAAAACGTGCATTTATAATAAAAACTAACATAGAAAATAGCACTTAAAAAAAAATGTGTCTATTTTATGAGTACGAAACATTAATTTTGATTCCTAAATAGCTTTTCTAGCCATGATAAAAAGTATAGTAAAGCCTTTTAATTCATAGAATTCAATAGAATAAAATGTTTCCGCTTACTGCTGGGTAGCACCCTATATAAATTATAAACATAATTGTGTACTTAAATACTTGTGTACCACATTGTGTACTTAAATTTAGCACAGTATAAAAAACACGTAACACAACCTGAAATATACTTCCAGCCATATCCAATTACAACCCGGATATATCCGAAATATTTTGGGTAACCATGGTGAGCGAATGGTAAACGATTTTTATACTATATTCTACACGAAACTTGTTTTTATGCATATATATATATATATATATATATATATATATATATATATATATATATATACATACATTCATTTCGTTTTGTTTTGTGCAACCTATAGATATTAAACTGTATCCACCAAAAATTTCACCTATAGACATACGGTATTTGAATTCTCTTGGATATTCCTGTATACGAACTTTTTGCTTGATCTCAACGAAAAGTTTAAAGTAGCATCAATATATGATAAAGATTTAGAATGCCGAGCTCGAGTTTCCTACTGCTGTTTGTTTTTGAGATATGCTGATAATAGACACACAGACAGACATAAGACCAAGGGCTAAAAACTCGGATTCTGGGGATTCTCAATATGTCTAAATATATCAAAAAATCAATTTTGATTGAAGCTAAACTATAAGAGATTTTACTCACATTTTTATTTTGATTCAATCAATGCCCAATTGTAATACGGCATTTGCTGATTGCAAATCAATATTAATAAAACCTCCTAAATCATCTTCCTTTTATTTTGAGAGGAATTGAAATTCTGTTCATTCTATAACTTATAGCTGTTTGAACTTACCTGATATTTGTTTGAGGTTTTCATATAGGTAGCTCAATACTTTTGGCTATTAAATTATGTAAACGAAATTTTTTTAACGGTTGCGCATGTGTAGTTAAAAATTATTTAGCAAAGAGTTCATATTTCGTAAGACTTTTAACATTTTTGCATTCTGATTGCAGTATGCTGTGTCAAAATGTCGTATGCCAAGTTTCTTAAAAAGTCTTAGCACTAGGTGTGATACCCTGCATGTTATAATTCAGAAAGTGGCAATTTTTTGTAATTTTTTAAAGAAACCGTTATATCTCCATGAATATATGTGGTAGCCTCATTAAGATTTATACTGATAATTAAAAGAATCCTTATAATCACATGCTGCAGCCAAAACGCATTTCAAGCATCACTTTTTACAGGGTGAGGCAAAACATTTTGATTTTTTCTTTAATTTTTTACTGGTCTTTTTTTTTCTCCCGGAAGGAAAAAAAAAGTGCTGAAATATATGCTCTTTATATTTACAAAGTTTCAAGATGATTTCCAAAGAAGTTTTGTACGTCTAAATTCGAAATTGTCCAACTACTCATTGGTAGGTAAGGAATAAAGTATTTTTTTTTTTTTAAACAAAATAAGCTTTGTGTCTAAACATGTTGTTTATGAATTGTGTAACCATAATCGCATGCAAATATCATTCACATCTCTAGAATGTTATTCCATGAAAATTTAATTTAATTTCATAAAGCTACCATAATTCAAGTAGCTTAACTGCTTATTGTGTAAAATAATATTATATTTATTGAATGTGGAAAGACGTTTAAACAGGATAAGCATGTTACTTAAAGTAGATTCCATATGAAAAATTTGCTAAGTAATGTAAATCTCTGAATTTCTAAAGTGCCTGAAAATTCAGACGCGTTTGCTGTCTGAAATTTCGCGTATTTACCTGTTTCAGACATTTTTGTTTCTAAATTGGTATTTTAAACACATTTTTGTCTCAAATTAAGATATCTGTGACGTTTAAGCTCTGTATTAAGACATTTACGCGTCTTCAATTGTTTTTATGACTTACTTTAAGATCCTTTTATTTGCAGTGTAGCGAAACGAAGTTTGACTTAAAGTACGATTTTCTGAAAATTATATATGTAAGACAACTATAAAAAAATATAAGACAATTTTCAATTACCTAGAGTCTCAACTGGAAGACAATATTGCATGAGTTTATAAAAGTAAAAATAAAGTCTTCATAAATTCAAAAGTACGCATAGCATAAATAAAAAATATCAGTTAATGTTGGTGTTACATATAATTTTTTCAAAATTCTTATGCCATTATGTGTGTATATATTATATAAGAAGTATCGTTGCATTTACCTAATATTTCAATTAGATTTTTCACAAATTTTCAAATTATGAAAAAATTCGTGAATTTTTAAGTGCATCAAAGAATAGTAAATCTTTCTGTGATTAAATTCTATTCTTATTTTTACGTTTTAAAAGTGAATTTCAAGTACATCGCAAAATTAATCGATTATATTCACTTTAAAGTTTTATTCACAAGAAAAGTTTTATATAATCGATTATGTTGAGATGAAAAAATATGTATAACTTTTTAAAGTTTATAGCAAATATTAAGTAATTTTTTTTTTTAAATTCCTTCATAATTTCTGATAAAATTGAAGATAGTTACTTTTAATCCATCGTGAAATACACAATTTCAATACTGCCCTTCTTTTTTTAATTCTTCTTCTTCTTCTTCTTCTTTTTTTTAAATTCATTTAAATACAGTTATTTTATAATAAGGAATTAGGGAAAGAAATTATTTCGTCACCATCATCTTTCATTAAGTAATTTAGTCAAATAACTTCGTTTAAATTCAATTCGAATCCATGTTCGATTTTTTCCCTCCCTCTCTTCATTTTCTCCTTGTTAAATTAAAGGAAATGGATCCTGTGTTATTATGCAATTTATAATTACGACGAGAAAAGTGCAATCGAAATTTTTATTTCGGATATATCTTTTGCCATTTCCGATTTAGGATCGTTAGGTTTGTTGTTTGCCGAAGTATGGCGTTGTAACCGATGTCAACTTGTAGCTCGTAGCCACTTTATTATAGTTAGATATCACGTTTAAGGCAATAACTATATTTATTCTCAAGTTAAGGGTGGTGAGCAGGACTTTGATGAACACTTTGTATATATAAATTACTAACAGTGTTTTATTTGTTTCATGCTTTCTAGGATGTGAACACTCATGATTAAAGAACTCGTTAATCTATTAAATATATTTAAATATTAATTTTACTTGAAGAATTACTGTAAATAAAAATTACTACTACTATAGGCAAAGCAGAAAAAAAAAAGAAAAAAAAATAGGTAAAAGAAATGCATTATTAGCAGTATAATAATAAAATGCAAGACACAAATAATAATAATAATAGTAATACTAATTATTATTATTATTATCATCATCATAAGATATTTTCTTTTACGCATAAAAAGATATACATGCGAAAAAACCTTTTTTTTTTAATCTGATGTTTTTCTTTTTACTTTCTTTCCCTTCTTTTCTTTCCTTTTTTCCTTTTTTAGGAAAGCAGCATTAAAAATTAAGAACTTGCAACTTGAATACCTTAAAAACATTAACACTTTTAAAGCTTAAATGCGTGTGACTGTTTTATTTTTCTGCTTCGAAAGGCAGGATTGACACATTGTGTTCATATAATAAAAATAGTTTAAGCTTAATTTTTCGAAGCAACTATTTTAAGTAATGAAGACGGCTTGCATGTAGAATCAGGAAGTTCATTTTTCGTCAACCGTTTCTCTTTTGCGTTATTTGTTACACATACTGACAGTTACTGAAACATAATACTTTTAGAGCTACAGAGAAACTGTTTGCAGCTTAATAGTGAAATATAAAGCGCAAACAATAATGAAAAAGAAATAACGTGGTTTCTTTTTGACATGGTGTCCAAAGACAAGAACTTGTTTCTGATGTGCGTAGTTTCTTAGAAAGACACATTTAAAACTTAATTTGTCAAGTCACTATTTTTAGCAGCATAAATTATTCGCAAATGGAAGCTTCAAATTTAATAAAAAATGCACTTTTTCGACATTTGGTGCTGACGCAGCCATTATGTTGAGGAAATATCGTATTTTTGGTGCAACAGAGCACTAACTATGAAGTCTAATGAAAACTCTGCAGTGAAATATAAAACGCAGAACATAAAAATGTATGATGGTTTCATCTTTCATCCTCTCTTCAAAGCCCAGTAACTTGCTTAAGAGTTTGGTGTCCTTAGATACATATATTAAAAACTTAATTTGATGAGGCACCATTTCAAAAGACATACATGACTTATTTTTTAGAAAGAATAGTTTAGAATGCTAAAGATAATTCTATTATGTCAGCAGGATTGCCTGTATTATAAGGCTTCCTAGTTTCAGGAAAGTCCATAAATTCAGTACATGTAGTTTAAAATCAGAAATAATATTTTGTAAACATAATTATATCGTTAGATAAAAAGATGGTATCTCTGATCTTTTCTTTGTCAAAAACATACATTTTCTGATACATTTTTAAAAAACAAACATAAATAGGTTCAATCCAACCAATGAACTAAAAATATTTTGTATTAAAGTAGCGATGTAACTGTAGCTTTAACCTGATTTATAATATATATACTTATAACACAGCTGCACATTGTGTAAAACCATGTAGACTTCCTGATGATGCCCTGATTTTCAGGGCGAAAAGTTTTGAAATATGCTGCTTTTAATTAAATATATGTTTTTAAACTTATATACGTGTTTTAAAGGGTTTTCTTTATTAATTTAAAACGTTGCACGTGTTTTTAAAAGTGTCTCTATTTGAGATATATTTTTCCTGATAAATAGGTTACCTTCACGCAGAAAAAAAAAAAAAAAAAAAAAAAAAAAAATCAGAGCTTAAAAATTTAATGCATAAAAGAGCCTTTTCATTTATTTTATTCAGTTTAAAACAAATGTGTCATCAATAAAATGACACACAAGATTTGTAAATAAATTATCATCATAATTTGATATATATGGTAGATCTTTTTAATATCCTACATCAAACTTTCTAATTGACATAATTATTTTTAAAGAAGCTATAAATTTATATGAATTATTAGTAATAGTCAAAACTCTTCTTCATTTAATTTTCTTTCAAATTCAAAATCATAATTATTGACGGAAATGTACCGTTATTATTAAGGAGTAAGTAGATACCATCATTGTTTAGACTTGGTGCATTGTTTGGTAGAGAAGAGGCCCCGAATTAATGATATTGCCCTGGATCCCCATTTCTGTAAGTTGGTACCTGTGCTCATCTACTTCACAAAATTTACTCTCTCTAATCCTCAAACCCAGGAACAAATGAAGGAAAACTTAGAAATGCAGTATTTTTATTAATCAAAACGACTTTTTCTCCAGAGTTATTAAAAAGTTATGGCATAATTTATTACTTCTAAAAGGCAGTCCACAAGTGTGTGGGCAAACAGTAACAGATGGTATGATACTATACTCTCTCTATAACACCCGCTGGACAACAAAAGATGGCGGGCAGGGGTGTTTGAAGTGAAATGAGAACTGAATCATAATATTTGATGGGAGTGATTGACTGGCCAGAAGCACATCCGTTTAGTCCCCTCTTCTCCACCAAAAATATATAAATAAAGCAGTATATTTTCATAAACGAATTGTCCGTTCAATAAATGACCAGAACGATTCTTGTCAGAAAAATGAATTTTTTAGAGGCAACCCCACTTGCAACAAAAGACAGTAGAGCACTGATTTATAAAATGCACTGTTTACTATTGAACGTAACATTTTTATTTATGATGTTACCTTAACAATCACCAATTCATTGTGTTTAAATGTTTGGAAGTTGTAGCGCATTTATTCTAAAGATGTGATTATTTATTTTTGTATTGGTCTTTCTAGAAATAGGCATCAGTTTGTTTGAATTATAAATTATCAGCAATTTCAGTTAAGTATAACAGAAAAATATAACAGAAGTATAACGGGTATATATGTTATAATACATCTTATCAACATTTTTAAATAACACTTTAATGTGTCATGAGTTAGAAAAAGAAGCTGGAGAATATGTCTCCGGTTGTTAATATTCTTGTGATTTTTCCTGCTGCAGCTATTATGTATTTATAAAACAAATAATTAAATAACACTGTGTAACTATCTCGAAATTTTTTGTAGACAAAATGATTATTCTAATGCGATGGGACTAAGAAAGAATCAAGAGAAAGTGAATAATATATTGCTATTGCATAATATAGAAAGTTGCTAACGATTTAACAAATTTCAATTGTCATTGACTTCTAGAAGTATAGAACTTAGATGCTATGAAATCTAAATATTAGTATTATTAAATTGTTTATTTATTTATTTCAATGTGAAAAAAGAAATCATAGAATGGTATTTCATTTTTTTTTAGATAAGCTAATTTTAAAAACCTTGAGACTAGCAACCCGTTGAGAGAGGGGTGGGGGGGAGTCAGGAGAGAAAAGAAGTTCGATTAAAAAAACAATAAAGTTTTACGAAAATATCAAAATAATATAAACTTAATGTATATCACTAGTATTAAAATTAATAAAATCAGACATGGAATAAAATGTAAAAGAATGTAAGAAAAAAAAGAGAAAAAAAAGAAGATTTCAACTTTTCACTTTAAAAGTTTAGAAAGAAGAGCTTTGAAAATCAGAATTTATTTCTCGAATTAATAAACTCAAAACATTAAAATTAATTTTTAACATTTTAAATTGTGCTAGCTTTGTAAGGAAAAAACAAATTTAAATTGAAGTATTATATTAATTTTTTATTACCGCAAATAAAAGCTGAAATAATTTTTACTCGAAATTTATAAAATATTCATTTTATTATTTAAAACAATAAATCCAAATAATGTAAGAACTTATACAATTTGTTCATTCAATTCCCATATTGAAACAGGAAAACAATAAAAATACCACTGAGAAATTTCGAGAAATCTAGATATATATATATATATGTGCATTCCAATAAGCTCCTCTAAAATAACTCCGAATTTTTCACATATTTATAATCTAAAAATTTCAATGAATACAATAAAAATGCCTTATCTCTTTATTTCAAACTGCTGTTTCAAACTATTAAGATAAGTTGCACTACGGCTTGATGGCGACAGAACTCCAGTAATTCCAAATCTAACACACGAACTGCTCATGACACAAAATCTTCCAGTCACGACTAGCCGTAAAATCGGAAAATTATTGCCTCGAAATTACTGCAATAATGGAAAGCGTGAGGGTGTAAGGGAGGCAGTTTAAAATACGTTTTGGCAGTGTTATCGTAGTCCCTAATTGATTCGCTAATGCAAATCAAAGAAGGAATGTGTTGTAAACGCTTGGTTTTGGATCTCACACAAACGCATAAAAGCAAATATCTAACAGCTGGGAAATTTCGGAATTAGATCTCGTGGTCTAAATTAAAGTTGTCATGGGAATGCAGAGAAGAATAATTATTTTGGATAAGAGATAAGAAGAAAAAATAAGTTTAATCAATGTACGAAGTTACGTTTTTAAGGTATTTGAGTAAGCTGAAAATGGTGACTTTGGACCAAAAAATTAATTATTTTTCATTTGCATTGTGGGTTCGTTTTTTTTCCACTTACAAGAAAAGTTTTATATGTTGAAATTATCCAAAGAAGAAGATAAAGCAGTAACTGTTGAAGAATGCATACTTATCAGCATTATAATTAATATTCCGTAGCTTTATTAATACCTGAGACTTTTTCCACAACACTTAATTTTTTGACTAATTATCTCCAAATGTAATTACTGCTAAATAAGAATAGAAATACTCTAAGAAAAGACTGGTGGAAAAAAAAGGCGGTACTAATAGTACAGTGAAACTTGAATAATTCGAACTTGTTTAATTCGAAATTCTGGATAATTCGAACTTTTTACTCAGTCCCTTGAATTTTGTATTAAAATAATGTTAAAAAATCGTGGATAATTCGAATTCTATTTTGGATAATTCGAATTTTTCATACGATTACTTTTAAAATATTACTGTAAAATTTGTTCTGTTTGTTTCCGAGATTTTTCTCACCTAATATATTTTACAGTCTTTCAAAAGAAGGATAAGGAAATGCAAGAGAAGTCCCTAGCTAGTGCATCAGAAGATATGGTGCATGTACATGAACTTCGAGGTTTCTTTTAACTGAAAGTCATGTGTAATGAAGAAGATTCTATTTTTGTATCAAATCATGTGCTATGACACAAAGATTGTACTTAAAGAAGAAACAAAAAATATCTAACTATTTTTAAAAAAGTGTTGAATAATTAAGCTCGTAAAAAATATTGATTTAATGGGAGGGGTGGGGGGATGTAGCACTATTCTTAGATATAAAGTTTATGTGTTAAATCTTTGATCGTAGAGTTTTAATTTTTTATTTTATCTCTTTTTTTGACAAAATAGTATATGTAATTCGAATTTTTGGATATTTCGAATTTTTTTCTGGTCCCTTCAACTTCGAATTATCCAAGTTCTACTGTACTACAGAATATTATTTAGAATGTGGGCAGGTATGATAGGAGAATGCAACTTCATAGTGTAGTCTTTTTTTTCTTTTTTTCATTTTTTTAACGTTTTTTGTATAATTAAATCAAAAGATAACTAACGTATCAACAATAATTACTTTAAATGAGGGAAAATTATGTGTTTTGTCACAATCTTAGCGAAACTTAACCATTGAGTGAATGTTACTTTTGTAACAATATAGAATTAATTTAGATACCTGCTAACTTAAATTTTTGAGTTTTTTGTCTGGTTTTTGGAAAGACTCCGAAGCATTTTAATGAATATAGGAGACTTTTGACACTATATTAAAATAATTTAAAGACAGATTTAATAAGATGAGATGACCATTTATTTAGACAGCAAAAATAACATCGTTACCATGAATCTCTCGAATAAAGCCGGAAGTTCCGCAACACACACTTAAAGGATTCTCGCAGTAAATTAAATTTTGTTTAAGACAGAATTAAAACACTTTTAATATTTAATTTTTAATCATTTTGTGAAATGTTCCATTAAACAGACTATCTTATTTTTACAGAGTAGCTAAATATATTTATATTTAGATGTGCAAAAAATTTAGCATACATTAAAAATAAATTATAGTCTGTTGCATAATATGGATCAAAACCAAACTTAGGATTTTTTTTTTCTCCTGAAAAAAATAAAAAATCCTAACTCTTACTTCCTCACCATGAAGCTCATTATAAAATAATCTCGCATAATAAAAGATGCTTCATCATGTTGATTTGATAAATAATATTGTAATAAATTAAACCTGATTTAAATTAAATACATCTGTTTAAGGAAACTTTTGAGTATCTCTTAAAACTCTTTGAATTAAATGATAAATTCAAATGGGCCAAACTAACAAATAAATGAAATTAAATACTGAATTAATTTATAAACCTCAAAATAAATGAAGGCAATTTTAATTTAAGCGAGGAATATTTTTCTCCGGTAGTTTTGCAATGCTTGATGTTAATCTAATTGGTGGTATTTTATCAATGATAGTTGAACAATTAATTTAATAAATAATTTTAGGTATGGTATCTCGTTCTAACGGTAAATCATTTGAAATTAGGTATCTAATTAAACATAAATATTAATAATTATGAAATTTAGATTAATTATCGTAATTTCTCTCTGTTTATTATTATTTTTTCACCAATAAAGATCACCTTGTAATTCACCTATGCCTGTAAAATTAAACAGGGGATTCGATTGTGTATTATGGGTAGGAGAGTATTTGGAAAACTGTTCCGATACTTTAACTTAAAAAAATAATTATTGATATAACAGTTTTTATTTTTTGTACCGCGCAATGGACAATGCACTGTATATCTTTTAACGTACAATTGAAAACATTTATATCCCTGGCGGGGTCCAAATCTTTCATCTAAATTAGACTCTGAATCACTTCCTGGCAATCATAAATTCGAACTCCCCAACCCATGTGACCGCATTTCGAGTGTCATGTGCATGTGCATATTAGCTGAAAATGTGCAATTCAGCTTCAATCAGACGTGAGAGCCGTTATAGCTCCGAGAAAATTACATTCGTCATCATTCGATGGACCTGATCGATGACAATTTGTGGAATAAAAAATATTCTAAAAGGTGGAAGGTTCTTAATTGTGTTAGGTGACACGTTTCTTACTGGAACGGATATGGTTATTCGTTCAGAACATTGGTTTATTGTTTTCTTTCACAGATTTCTTTCATTTTTTATACAATTATTGATTATTAAGTGGAATCAAGACTGCTGTCTTACACTTGTCGAATTTCGTGCCTGTCAAATTCATGAGTAATTGTCTGATTTTTCCAGTATCATGAGTATTCTCACCAAAAAAGTTTTCATGTTCTAGTAAAATGGGTTTTATTAAGGACACAAAAGAATGATTTAATCAGGGGGAAAATGTTTTTTTTTTTTTTTTTTTTTTTTTTTTTTTTTTTTTAATTATTGGAGAAAATTTAATAATTTATATTGTAAAAACATGAAGAGTGCTTCAAAATTAAGTGTGAATAGTGATATTATTAATATTATGTAGTATAATTCTAATTTGACATTTGTATTCAAATTGCATCAAGTAATGGTTTAAACGAGGAAAGAATCAAGAATTTGTTTTCCCCTTTTGTTTATTATATTGTGCTTCAGTTCAAATACGTTCATAATATACAGACCAAATAAGCAAAAATCCCAATTACCTAAGTAAAACAAGTTCTCGTTGCTAGTGAAAGAACCCGAATAGGTTCCAAATTTATTCGGAGGTCTTTTTCTTACCCCCCCCCCCCCCCCCCCAAAAAAAAAAAAAAAAAAAAAAAAAAAAAGAAGAAAAAAAAGTTTTTTTTTTTTTCTATGGTTAAACAGATTAAGTTGACATTTAGAAATAAATACATTTTTATTATTAACTTCTGCTTTAAAAATTACAAAATGATAATTATAATAAGAAAAACTAATAAAAAAAATCCATTAATTAAATTATTGATTATGTACTACTAATTTAAAATATGAAATTTACTTTGTTGAAGAATGTTTAAGTAAAATAGTGTAGCAGACACAAAGTAAACAATTTTTTCTTTAAAAATAAGTGTCTTCTTTAAAAATAAATATATGTATATTTTAAATAAATAATTAAAATAAATATCTTTAAGGCAAAAATTTGAGATATGAAATTCATCATTTTAATTTTCAAGTACTTTTTCTCATAATTTATTTATCTTTTTTTTTTTTTTTTTTCAGATATAAAAAAGGCCACTGAGCGCAGAGGTTTATTTTACTTTCACTAGTCTAATGATATTCTTATCTACATTGAAATGTTAATTTTCGCACTTCATAGAAGAAGAAAAAAAAACTTGAACAAAGAAAAATTTTGAACAATTTTATATTTGCAGAAATGTGAGACCTTATTAAAGTAATCTTTCACTTCTCGGGCCATATTTCTAAATCATATAATTTAATAATAATAATAATAATAATAATAAAAGATATAAGGTATTTTACGTCATATTTATGTTATTTTTATAAGGTAATTATCTTTCCAATGGAAAATTCTGATGCAGGAATTGGTAGTAAATTACGGGCTTACAAACATTTTTACTAACATGAAGTGCTATAAATGTTATTTTGAACGATTTAATACCATATCTGCATACATGTGAAACATAAATGATAACAAAAACACACATTTCTCATATTTCAGGATAATTTTGAAATCTATAAAAGCAAATATGATTTGACATCGTCAGCCTATTTAAAAGACAGAATTTGCCCATATTTTTAAGGTGAAATCAGCAATTTTTTCTTTTTCTTTCTTTTTTTTTTTTTTTTGATTATATATACATATAAATTTAATTTAGTTGTGCTACCGGAGAAATCACAGGGGAGAGTAAAAACTACATTATCACTTTATTATTATTATTAAGTTAATAAACAAGAAATAAAATGTTAATTTAATTTGAAAATTATTCTAGCCGAAAATTCAATTGATGCAGTATCATCTTCCTTTAGCAGATGGGAATAATGCAAATTCAAGGAAATTATGTAATCCTAACAGGTTTCAGAAGATATGCCAAACTAGCATATTCTAGAATTTAGAATATAGTATATATTCCCAGTGGTCAGGAAGATGTCAGAAGAAAGTAGATTCACAAGGATTTATTTTCTTTTTATACACTTATGCATCATTAATTATTATATAAATATCCAAGAAAAAATATTTACGACACAGAAAATGAAGAAATTAAAAAAAATTAATAATACGCTCAATATCTATATAAATTTATAGAAATAAATTAGGAGATAATACTAAACAATATCAATTATGCACAAAATTAACTCAAATAATTCAACTAGATTAAAAAGTTTGGGTTGCAAAATCCATAAAATAGATGTGATATGAAAGAAAAATTGCCATAAAAATGTTTTTAATCACATTTTTAATCACATTTGCAAGAGTTAATTATCTTTTCTGCAGCATCCCCGTAAACGCAAGATCGAACCAACTCTGAGATATTTTAATTTAATTTAATTCAATTTAATTTTCTTTCTTTCTAAAATCGGTATTTATCATTGATTACATTGGTACTATCTAATAAATTAATGTTTTATTTCCTTATTTTTTAAAGAAAAGTATTTAAAAATGCCTCTTTCAGAGAATATTTTTTAAAAGGTACGCACTATGATACAATATAAAAAAATACATTTCAGAATAACATATTTTGTATAGAAATATAAATATGTAGAAACGTATATAGAAACATATTTTCAGCTTAGCCCTAACAACATATTTTTCTCCCCAGAACATCCCAGCGACATCTTCTGATTGTACTGTAAATAATTGTGCTCTTAGGGTGTTTAAGACCTTTTTATTTGGATAAAAATTATAAGTCATATAAGTCAATTATAAAAATCGACAAACTTCTAAAGTATATAGATACTTTACAAGTTTCTCGGTTTTTATAATTTGTTTTAACAGTTTTTTTTACTAATTAGTTCTCTCACATTACTTTTCAAGCTACAAGAACAATGACATCGGCGCCGGCAGGTATGGGCAAGAGGGAACATTACCCTTCCAAAAATTTTATAATTCTTTATCATTCGTAATTTTGAAAAAAAGAAATACAAAATTATTTTAAATAATTATTTATTGCAAGATAAACATTATAAAAATATAGTATATTATCTTGCCCAATCCGCCTAAAACGAAATTATCTAGAGACCATTATTGAATATGTACTTCTCCCTGGAATTTTTTTGTTTCTGCCAGCACCTCTATGACAGTGCGATGCCAGATGGTCGAAAATTATTTCCCCAAACAGGTCTTCAAATTTCCCCAAATCAGGTTTATTTTTTCGAAAAAATCCCCAACTTGATTCTACTAAAACGGGAATATATATATATATATATATATATATATTATTAATGACTATTTTAAAATAACTATATTTAATATTAGATCCTCCTCGGTAGTGCAAATTATTGCGCTTTCTTAATTATTAGCATCTCTTATAAAATTATATATATATAATTTTTAATATAGAGCGCTTGTATAATATTATATTTATATTAAATAATATTGACAATGAATAGGTAAGATTTCACTTACCTGGATAAGACAAACAGCACTGGTACAGCATGCGTCCAATTAATTATTTAATCCATTTGAATGCCATAATCTTGATTCACCAACAGGCTGAAAAATAAACTTATGAACATGTTAAACTATTATTTAATTGTGTAAATTATGATGAATGATTTTGTAATTCTTCTTTTTCTTTTGTAACTTTAATATCCTTGATTAAATACATATCTTTATAATAAAAATATAGAATAAAATATATAAGAGCGTTTTCAAACGCCCCGTTTAACTAAAGCTACATATTCACAGAAAGACAACATTACATATACATCGGAGATTGAAATCGAGCAGAAGAGAGTTTCATAAAATGATGACTGGACAGTTTCACTTCCTCCTTTAACTGGGAGTGCCGCGTATTTTTCTCTCTACGTTTGCATTGAAATTTACTCGGAATAACTGATAGTCTTTAAGACAATTCTTGATTAAAATGAAAATTATCGGTCACACAAATGTCAATTTAATGTAGTTTTGTGACACCCCTACTTGACCGGTATTTTCAATGTTCTCCTAAATTTAGTTTTTTTCTTAAAGTTTTAAAAGCCGGCCCTGGTAGGGGTTTAGTAAAGATGTCGGCAATCATTTCGTTGCTGGGGATATATTGTAGTCTGATGGTTCCTTCTTCATACAAATGTTTGATTAGATGAAATTTAACATCCACGTGTTTAGTCCGCGCTTGATATTTGTCAGATTCAATTAATTTAATCGCTGATTGGTTATCTTCATAAATTGTGATTGGTTTTATTTGATTTAGATCTAAGTCGTTTAAAAGTCTAATGATCCACATGCTTTCCTGAGCAGCGCATCCTGCTGCTATATATTCCGCTTCTGCGGTGGATTGGCTGACGCATTTTTGTTTTTTTGAGTACCAATAGATGGGATTATTCCCAATAAAGAATACGTTTCCTGTAATGGACTTTCTGTCCTGGGGGTCATTCGCATAGTCTGCGTCCGCATATGCGGTTAGTATAGCAGGATTATCGTTGTCATATTTTAATTTTAAATTAATTGTAGTTTTTAGGTACTTGATGACTTTCTTGGTACTTTCCCAGTCACACACTCTAGGTCTTTCGTTGTGACGAGATAAAAGGTTGACGGCAGCACTGATATCAGGTCTGCTGACAGTGGCTATATATAGAAGTGCCCCTACTGCCTTTCTATAATCAGTATTGTCAGTTAAATAATTTTCATTTTTATAATCCTTTAAGTAATTTGTATCTATGGGAGTATTAGTGGGTTTCGCATTTTCTAAATTAAATTTATTTACTAATTGTTTAATCTTGTTTGACTGATCTATTAGCAAAGTATTGCTGTCTGGTCGTGTTATATTTATTCCCAGATAATTAGTAACGCTCCCAAGGTTGGTAATACTATATTCACGCCTAAGTTCTTCTATTATTTTGTTTATATCATGTTTGGTTCCAGCAATTAATATATCGTCTACATACACTAGTATGTAGACGGTTTTGTTATTTGTGTTTCTTTTGTAAAGGCATTTGTCAGTGGAACTTTGTGTGAAATTCAACTTTGTTAATGTTTCGTTTATTTTTGAATTCCAAGCCCTGGCTGACTGTTTCAGCCCGTAGATGGCTTTGTGTAATTTACAAACTTTATGTTCTTCACCGGGATTTATGAATCCCTCTGGTTGTTGCATGTAAATTGTTTCTTCGAGCTCACCGTGTAAAAACGCGGTTTTTACATCCAAGTGGTTTAATTCTAAGTTTTTATATAGGGCCATTACAAGAAAAGATCTAATTGTCGTATGAGACGCCACCGGGGCGAACGTCTCGTCATAATCTACCCCATACTTTTGGCTAAAGCCTTTGGCGACAAGCCTGGCTTTGTATTTTTGGATTTCACCCTTATCATTATATTTCGCCTTGAATGCCCATTTTGAGCCTACTATGTGTGTGTTAGGGGGAGGGTCTACCAATTCCCATGTATTATTTTCGTTTAAAGAAGCAATTTCATCTTTGGCTGCTTTTAGCCAATTTTCCCTTTCTATGGAATTTTGTATCTGCAATATTTCATTGAAGGTTTTGGGTTCGTTTACGTTCATAGTATTTGTCATTAAAGCAAATCTGTCAGGTGGAACACCTTTGTTAGCTCTTTCCGACCTTCTCGGAATTGTTCGATCTGTTATGTCACGATTAACATCCTCAGTTTGGTCCGAATTTTGATTTATTTCATTTAGTATCACCGGGAAGTTATTTTTATGATCGTTTGTTTCGCTAGAATTCCCTTCATTTGTATTATTGTTTGTCTCTAACAGTTCATTATCGATAGACTCAAAATTATTATCCTTTGTTTTTGTTTCAACGAACTTTACGGTTCTACATATCCTAACATTATTATCTATAAATACTCTATAACCTTTACTTCTAAGGTCATAACCAACAAGTATTCCTTCCTTTGCCCTGTTGTCTAGCTTCCCTCTTGTGTTTTTGTGAGTATACACATATGCCTTACAACCAAATGATTTTATATGCGAGAGATTTGGTTTATTTCCATTCCATTTTTCATATGGTGTTTTATCGCATGCACTCGTTGGCAATCTATTCTGCAGATAATTAGCGGTCATAAGGGCTTCACCCCAAAATTTATTTGGCAAGCTGCTTTGTCTTAACAAACATCTGGTCATTTCAACCAATGTTCTATTTTTTCTCTCCGCCACGCCATTTTGAGGAGAACAATGCGGTACTGTTAATTGGTGTTCGATTCCTTCATTCGCGAGAAAGTTTTCAAATTCATTGCTTGTATACTCTCCGCCGTTATCGGTACGCAATATTTTTATTTTCCTGCCGAACTTGTTTAAAGTCAACGCATAATATTGTTTAAATTTATCAAACACCTCACTTTTATTTCGCAATAAGTATGTAAATGTGAAACGACTGTAGTCATCTATAAACGTTAAAAAATAATTTTTCCCTCCTATTGTGGAAGTTTGAAAGGGTCCGCAAACATCTGAAACAACTAGATCTAATGGTTTTTCTGCCCTAAAAGTTGCCTTTTTCGGATATGTGTCATCCTCCAATTTTGAAATGATACAGATTTCGCATTCTGTGTTGTGTTTACATTTATTTAGCTCTATTCCGGTTGCCATATTTTTGTCGACGAGTTCTTTTATTTGTTGTAGATTTTTATGCCCTAATCTTTCATGCCACAATTTAGTACAATTCCTGTTTTCGCACGCTTCTACAATATTTACACTTTCGGAAAATTTTTCGCTCGTTTGTAGTTCATATAAATTATCTGTCAAATTCGCCTCTATATAAGTTCTATTCCCGAATTTGATTTTACATTCATGATTTTTAAATATGGCAACACAACCATACTCTGTTGCTTTCTTTACCGATATTAGATTTGTGGCTATATTGGGTATGTATAAAACCTCTTTTAAAGTAACATTGTTTATTTCCTTATCCGAGTTAATTACTTTAAGATTTACGTCGCCGCAACCCTGTGAGACTACGGAGTGCCCGTTCGCTAGCATAACACTAACCTTTTCGTTGTCTTTCAGATTTGTAAATTGGTTTATGTCGTTGCAGATATGCCTGCTACTCCCACTGTCGACTATCCATGAGTTATGCTCAGTTTTATCAATGATAAATGTAAGATTCTTTAATTTATTCTCAGTTTCCCTTATGAGTTGTGTTTTGTTTTTGTTTTTGTACTTGCTGGGATTGTTACCGCTGTTATGAAAATTATTATAATTCCTTTGGTTATGATTTGGTCTGGCGTTTAAATGCCAGCATTCGTTACGGGTGTGTGAATTCTTTCCGCAAAAATTGCAATGTTTACTTGGTGGTGTTTTACGCTTAATTTGAGTTTTATACGCGTTTTCACCTTTTGTTTGGTGATTTTCTGTCCTTTTAATATATTCGTCAAACAATTTGCTTTTAATGTACTCTGGTGTAAGTTCATCGTCATTTCTGGCTTCGATAGCCGTTATCAGGGTATCATAACTAGGAGGTAGCGAGCACAACATCAACGCTGATAAGTGCTGCTCATTTATTTCTTCTCCTATCGCTAACAATTTGTCCCTTAACTTATAAATACTAGTTATGTGTTCTATCAGATTTCCCCCTTCTGTTAGTTTGGTGGAATATAATTTTCTGAGTAAGAATAATTTGCTGCTCAGATTAGCCCTCTCATGTATATTTTTAAGTGCATCCCATGTCTCCCTGGCTGTGGACAAATGCTTAACATATACTATTTGTGTGTCTTCTATAGCTAAATTAATTATGGCACGCGCCTTTCGATCTTTAGATCGCCATTCATCAGTTAATGGGTTTGGGGGCGCTTCTATAATAACCTGGAAGAGATCCTCCTTCGTGAGGAGCATCTCTATCTTGAACTTCCAGTTATCATAATTACTGGAGTTCAATTTCTCAACTAATGTTATTTCTTTTGCGGGAGCTGCCATTTTTGTTTATTTATTATTTTTATTTTTTTATTTTTTTTTTATCAAAACATATTTTTATATATCACGTATATTTATTCTTTGAAAAGTTCAAATAATATTTGGAGAGAGAGTATTTACTGAGTGTTTATCAATGTCTATCAGTTATAAAAATTTTATGTTTAGTTATGAACACATACCAGTTGATTTTAGTATATAATAATTTCACACACACTTATACTATTTGTATATATATATAATATGCTTAATATTGAATTTCTTCAAACACATATGTTAATTATATTTTATAATTTCTTTCTTTTTAAGTCCCAGTGCTGTAATTTTATTTTGCGCTCTTTTATTTAAGAGACCTCTTTAATTAAGAGAATCAGTCTCTTAATCTATTTTAAAATAACTATATTTAATATTAGATCCTCCTCGGTAGTGCAAATTATTGCGCTTTCTTAATTATTAGCATCTCTTATAAAATTATATATATATAATTTTTAATATAGAGCGCTTGTATAATATTATATTTATATTAAATAATATTGACAATGAATAGGTAAGATTTCACTTACCTGGATAAGACAAACAGCACTGGTACAGCATGCGTCCAATTAATTATTTAATCCATTTGAATGCCATAATCTTGATTCACCAACAGGCTGAAAAATAAACTTATGAACATGTTAAACTATTATTTAATTGTGTAAATTATGATGAATGATTTTGTAATTCTTCTTTTTCTTTTGTAACTTTAATATCCTTGATTAAATACATATCTTTATAATAAAAATATAGAATAAAATATATAAGAGCGTTTTCAAACGCCCCGTTTAACTAAAGCTACATATTCACAGAAAGACAACATTACATATACATCGGAGATTGAAATCGAGCAGAAGAGAGTTTCATAAAATGATGACTGGACAGTTTCACTTCCTCCTTTAACTGGGAGTGCCGCGTATTTTTCTCTCTACGTTTGCATTGAAATTTACTCGGAATAACTGATAGTCTTTAAGACAATTCTTGATTAAAATGAAAATTATCGGTCACACAAATGTCAATTTAATGTAGTTTTGTGACAATGACTCCATTTAGTATGATTTAAATTTATACGTAATACATCTAATTATTAAATTCATTGTTGGTATTTTCATCTTTCTCTCATTTGCTGAGTATTGTAAAGGAATTAAATAATTTAATATATATATATATATATATATATATATATATATATATATATCAAGCAGATTTATGTGCATTTAAGCTCAGATTTTTCCCTAAATGAAGGCAATTTTTGAAAAAAAATCCCCAAATAACAACAAAGCTATTGAAAATCCTTGGTCGTACCGATAAATCATTACGTTGCCAACATTGACAGAAAGTTGAAGAACTTCCCAGATTTGTCCCCAAAAATTTTAGAATTCCCCAAAAAAGTCCCCACAAACATTTGGTCCCCAAAGTTGTCCCCAGAAGCCTCAAAAATCTCCAGAATGGGGACAAAATCCCCAATCTGGCATCACTGCTCTATGAATAATGATGACTGATAAGTAAGTTCCACAGAACCCACATCATGGCAGAATTCTATCACATCATACAAAAGATGTCGCACTCAGTTCTTTCGTCTTGCTCATTGTCCCAATTTACAGTTCCTTATCGAAAGATGAACTGCGATAAAATGCATTACATTCAAATAATATGTGCTTCCATTAAGAAGCTTTTACCACATATGTATTTTAAGTAGACGTTTTCCTCCAATACTGTCTTTTAAAAATCATCCCTCCTCACACAATCGCTGATCTTACAAGAATGCTGGGAAGAAACACACAAATGAAGAATTATCCGCTTTACAAATTTTTCATATTTTCCTGTAAACACCTTTATATGATATCCTCCTATAAGATTTCTGCTTTTGTGAAGTGAAGAAGTAGGAACTTGGGAGAACGCAACAGCAAAGCTCTTATTACATGCATTAAGATTGCTTTTAAAAGCTTGGTGCTTGAGAAGGGAAATTACGAACATTCTTTGATTTCCCCAAATTAATTTAAATGAAGAATTAAGGTTGTCTCATTTTTCGAAGTGAAAAGATAATGAAACACGTTTTTATAACATAAAAGGGTTGGTTATGAAAAGTGCTCTAAATTATGAGAATTTTAATAATGGTTAAACAACTTACTGTGCTGTTCAGGAAAAGGAGAAGAGATGTTATGGAAATGGATACTATAGAAAGTATTGGTCCGTTCTTTCATTTCCATGAAAGCTTATTCAAATAATTTTGAAAGTGCATTAGAGGAATAATTAAAAATGAAAGATGAGTTCACACCACTTCACTGTAAAATAATACTGCTAAATTTTTGAATAAAGCATTATGCGGTAGGCTTTTTGATTTATGAATGTCTTTAAATTGACAAGTTAGGTACACTGTTGTAAATGAATGCTCAATATTTCACCAGATAAGACTTAATGAAAAGAGGTTCCAGTTAATTGTATGCAAGTTTCATTTTATTTCTGATAAACTTAAAAATGATTGCATTAAAATTTTATCACCATTTTAGTTTGAACAAAGTGTTTAAAGAACCATTAAAAAAAAAAAAAAAAAAAAAAAGAAAGAAAGAAAAGACAAATTTAGAGTCAAATTTTGGTTAAATGATATCGACGTTTAATATTCGGAAAACTTAATAAAGCTCATTTTTTAAGGTGGAACTTGCATTCAAATTTTTATTTTCTTTCCTTTTTGAATTTTTGACACAAACTATAAGCAGAATCTGCTTTGAATCTTTTCGTAATATTAGGTTGATTTCTTTAGAAATCGATCTATTGCAAGCACTTTGTTTATCTCTCTCTCTCTCTCACTCACTCTCTCTGTATATATATATTATATATAATGGAAATTTTGTCGCTACGATAACTCCCGAAATAATACTCCAAATTGAACCAAATTTGGATAACGAACTTATCTTATAAATATCCTGGATGAGTTTGTTAACAAAAGTTGCCCCGCCTTTATGCTTTTAAGTGGCGGTAACTTGAACATTTCAAATCCACATTATAAAAACGTATTTAAAATCGGACTTACTTGAATTTTGATGTATTCATAGACCATATAAGGGTCTCAACTAAGTTTATAAATGAACTTTATCCTCCATTTTTAACAAAATGACGGATATCTTAAATTAAGCGGGCCACTTGAAATCTGGATACCACTGGAAAATTTATAATCACGATAACTTCCGAAATAATTTTTCAAATCGAACTGAATTTGGACAATGAACTTATTATACAAATAACTTGGATTAGTTCACTGGGAAACTTGTCTCGATATTTTATTTCCAAGTTGCGGCCACTTGCAATCAGGCTACCACTTGAAAATGTGCGATCACGATAACTTTTGAACGGATGGTTGAGTTTTACGTCGCACTAGTGCTGCGCAGATGGGAAATTGGCGACGGTCTGGGGCACACCCCTAGAGGTGATCCGGAGGCATGCCATCACAATTTTAATCCTCCACGGAAGGGATGGCTCTCCTGCTTCGGTGACCCCCAGAGGTATAATTTTTGATAACTTTTGAAATAATAAAATGATTCAAACTAAAGTTGGATAATGAACTTACAGTTCAAACATCTTGGATAAGTTAGCTGAAGAACTTGCTCCGCCATTTTATTTCCAAGTTGCGGTCACTTGAAAATTTGTCAATATGATAACTTTCGTAATACTGAATCAATTCGAAACAAATTTGGGTAGTGGATTTATCGTTCAAATATCTCAGATAAATTCGCTGAACATCTCACCCCGCTCTTTAGTTTTCATGTGGGTGTCACTTGAAAATTTCTTATCACGATAATATTTAAATACGTAATCAGTTCGAACGAAAGTTGGACAGTGACTTTGTCATGCAAATATCTTTCATAATTTCGCTGGACAAGCTGTTCGCTGCCGGCGTGAACGTGTTAAGTGAAGTTTGAAGAAATACATGCTTAGAAAAACACTATATTTCTGAAAAGTTAAGTGTTGTTTCTCAGTTCTTTTAAAAATTTAATATGAGCTTTCATAAAAGAGCTGACTCTCAAACTTTGACAATAACAGGCTTTTATTTTAATAGCCTTAGAAGACAAATAATTCATATCCTTTCAAACATAAAGGTTTGTATTTCAGAAAAATAAAATCCTTAATTTTCAAGTTTAAATTGGTTGAGAATAAGTTGCTATATATATGTGTTTTATCGAAACAGAAAAAGTGAAAGTCAAAAAGAAGAAACAACGGAAAGACAACGAAATAATCGACGGAACATGAATTTCTAGGTTTGAGGAAGAGAACTAAACCTAAGTAAGAACAAAACCTTCATTTACAATTTCCTCTTATGAATTGAGTTATAGAAGCAGTGAAACCGTCAAGTTTAAACAATAACCACATCTCCTCCCTTCTTCAGCAAATGAATTTCACAGTCCAACGATCTGTAAAAGTCAACAAGCGAAGTAGTCGACATCCCTCAATTTTATTCCATCTTTCTATGCACCCTTCGGGCAACCCCCTTGAAATCTATCCTATCCCGAGTCCTAGTGGGAAGAGGAAGCAATTGCCATCTCATTATTCCAGTACCCTCTTTGCTGAATATATTTTTTCCTTCTTTTCCATTCCATCCTTTCGTAGAGTAAGAAAGGGCAGCTTCAGAATAGGATCCCCGGACTAAATATATATATATATATATATATATATATATATATATATATATATATATATATGGACACCCCATATCCTTAGGGATATAGAGGTGGGTGTCTGCTGTGACTTTTTGGGGGTGAGAAGTTGTATTATTTTGTGATGGATGATATGAGATAGCCACATAGATAAGTTATAAAATACAGATATCTAACGTAACTGGTCGCAGTTGTTTTCAGCATGGGGACTTAATAAAGTTAATATATATCATTACTATCCTGTGTATATGCGAAATTTTCATAAAATTTTATTCAGTTGATATGACCCATAAAACAGGATCAAAGAAAATTCAATTTGGAAATGTGGAATTCAAGAAAAATAATTGTGATAAAACAATAATTTAACACAAAAAGATAGTCAAAATTTAGAAGCAATTAATCTTAAAGCTTCCTTCAAACTCTGGCAAGCATCAAAAGTCATAAATTATCCATTGTCCAAAAGTGACCCTTGAAATTTTGCACACATTTACAATGATGGACATTACTTTTTATTGCTCTTTTACAAAAGAGACGAGTTCCCATGCAATTATCGCACTAGTGGGTTTGTGAGCGAGGGCTCAAGAGAGTTTCGATTCTCAAAAACCACATCAAAGAAATATCAAAAGAAACCGAAGTTGAAGCTTTCCAGTTGCCAGTGTGTGGAGGCTCCTTAACGGGATGGTGGAAGTTGAAAATCGTTTTTTGAATTTACTGTCATTAAGTTGTGAAAGTTAACATATATAAGAATTGAAATGTATAAACGTTATATTTATTAAAATTTGTCGAAAACTATTGAAATGAAAAAAAAAAAAAAAAAAAAATTAAAAAGTTTAATTCTTTTGAAAAAGTAACTTATTAATGAATACACAAATTAATGTACAAATATATTTAGAATATACTATAAACTATAATAATGTAAAATTAGAAGTGAAATTTAAAAACTCAATTTTCTGAAACATTTTGAATTTTTTCAAAAATAAATAAATAAATAAATAAATAAATAAATTTTGAATTAAATATTTTAAAATTACGATAGTATTCAAGAAATTTTAATATTACTTAATATTGATATGTTTCAATGCACCACATCCACCCTTACAGCCATTGTCTAAAATTGTTGAATTCTTGCTCGATATGAATCCGAAAGATTATTTGATCTGAACTTAAAAAAACAGCTTTGATATTTAACGGCCCTCTTCACTTATCGTCGCCGGAAGCCCGAGACAATGTTATTCTATGGGGAAATTTTCTTTGCAAATAACTTATTAACTAATACATATTTTTAAATTCTGTTTTCACATTCAGAAAATTCCCAACTGCTAAATTGACGGACTTTTTTTTTAAATGTATTTTTTTCATTTTTTATATTTTATTTTGAAATTGCAAAATGAAAAAATTCACATATTGAAAATTCGTATTTTGCAGCTTCAAAATAAATATAAAAAATAAAAAAAATATTTTTTTTTAAAAGAAAAAAAGGTCCGTCAATTTAACAGCTGGGAATTTTCAGAATGTGAAAACAGAATTTAAAAATATGTATTAGTCAATAAGTTATTTGTAAAGAAAAATTTCCCATAGAATAACATTAGTTTCGGCTTCCGGCGGCAGTGAGTGAAGAGGGCCGTTAAGAACGTTTAATGCACTTGAATAAATTTTACAAATGTTTTTGGTAGCAACTGTTGCATTACTACACTCGTGAAACTTAACAAGCATGCGATCCCGAATATGTATTTTTGGCATTTGGCTTGCCGTTTCACCCAAAACTGGTTAAAAAATAATAATTATTATTTAAACAATAATTATTATTTAAAAATATGACAACTCACTTTAGCATTCAAATATATTTGGTACGAGCTTGGAGTACCCACTGAGCTGAAAATTGATAAACAAATAGTAACATAAGCAGACATTACATTATTTTATGAACCCCCTAATAAATATATTACAACGAAGTTTTGTTTCAGAGAACATATATTGACAATTTAATTAAATCTAATGGAGCTCGATAGAATATTCTAATTCTAAAGCATGTTTTAAATCTAAAATAACACATTCTTTGTTAAACATCTCAAAAAGTGTTTCAAATTTCCATTGAAGCAAAACAAAAATTCTTTTATGATTTCAAATTCACTATCAACCCATAATAATAGCCTAATCACTGATAATGTAGAGTAAACTACAAAATTTTCCATTGAAAACTCACGCGAGCAACAAAGATTCAGTTTGAGTTTAACAACTCAGAACAAATGCGAGTCAATGAAACAATGTTAAATTAGGGCGAAGCAATTTCAAAACTAATGGATCCTAGGGAAATCAATAAAAATCTTCCTTAAAAAGTACTAAACGAGGCTTTTCAATTAAATGAATAGATTAACACGCTTGGGAAAGTCTTTGAATTCGAAATCTCAGGGCGCATACACACACACACTTTTAAAAGATTCTTCAACCGTCAGTGTTCATCTATTAAGCAATTACGCAAACGAATTCAGTTTAAATTTTATTTAATGTTCATACTGAATTAGAAAATTTTTTTCATTTACATTCCACTTTCATTTTTAGAGAAAGCAATTTATTTTTTTTTAATGAAAAGATATTCAGAGGTAATTGTATTTTAGAAAACCGATTTTCTATATTTTTTAAAGAACAATTTGGAAATTTATACTGATCAAAATACCAATTAAAATTGGAATAAGATTTTATATAAGTAGTTTTAAATTTAGAAGCACATTCCTTTGCAGTCAGCAAAGAAGCATAAATAAAGAGAAAGAGAAAAAAATCAATATATATTTATATGCATAGTTAATATTCTTATAGAAAAGTAGATTCTGTTTAACAATTTTTGCTTGAAATTTATTTCAGAATAAAATAAAGCTGTTGAGGAATTGATAAAATAATGAATATATAACAATATTATAATAAATATATAAAAATATTATAATAATTATGCAAAAATATCTTGAAAAATTGAATATTATAAAAATATAATTCATCAATGTTCTCACAATTTAAAAATAATATGGTGTGATACTCACATGAGTTTCTTTTATCCTGCATTTCAATAATTTAAAGATAGACTGCAAATTAAGAGGTAAAATAACAAGTATTGTATATAAACCTATTACAAAAACAATTCGAGATAGATTTAGGAACAGTTTTTTTTTTTCTTTTGACATATAAACAGAAACGGTATTAGATTTTACTCGCCAGATTTCATCAAATTTTTCAAGCAGCCACCTCATATGAGCTTCAAATGCTAAATTTGAATTTTTTACAAATATTTGTTTTTAAATTAATCTGATAATAGACATATACACAGATCAATCTATAAAAAAAAACATGACTTCAGTATTTAGAGGACCTCAAAACGTGCATTTATAATAAAAACTAACATAGAAAATAGCACTTAAAAAAAAATGTGTCTATTTTATGAGTACGAAACATTAATTTTGATTCCTAAATAGCTTTTCTAGCCATGATAAAAAGTATAGTAAAGCCTTTTAATTCATAGAATTCAATAGAATAAAATGTTTCCGCTTACTGCTGGGTAGCACCCTATATAAATTATAAACATAATTGTGTACTTAAATACTTGTGTACCACATTGTGTACTTAAATTTAGCACAGTATAAAAAACACGTAACACAACCTGAAATATACTTCCAGCCATATCCAATTACAACCCGGATATATCCGAAATATTTTGGGTAACCATGGTGAGCGAATGGTAAACGATTTTTATACTATATTCTACACGAAACTTGTTTTTATGCATATATATATATATATATATATATATATATATATATATATATATATATATATATATATATATACATACATTCATTTCGTTTTGTTTTGTGCAACCTATAGATATTAAACTGTATCCACCAAAAATTTCACCTATAGACATACGGTATTTGAATTCTCTTGGATATTCCTGTATACGAACTTTTTGCTTGATCTCAACGAAAAGTTTAAAGTAGCATCAATATATGATAAAGATTTAGAATGCCGAGCTCGAGTTTCCTACTGCTGTTTGTTTTTGAGATATGCTGATAATAGACACACAGACAGACATAAGACCAAGGGCTAAAAACTCGGATTCTGGGGATTCTCAATATGTCTAAATATATCAAAAAATCAATTTTGATTGAAGCTAAACTATAAGAGATTTTACTCACATTTTTATTTTGATTCAATCAATGCCCAATTGTAATACGGCATTTGCTGATTGCAAATCAATATTAATAAAACCTCCTAAATCATCTTCCTTTTATTTTGAGAGGAATTGAAATTCTGTTCATTCTATAACTTATAGCTGTTTGAACTTACCTGATATTTGTTTGAGGTTTTCATATAGGTAGCTCAATACTTTTGGCTATTAAATTATGTAAACGAAATTTTTTTAACGGTTGCGCATGTGTAGTTAAAAATTATTTAGCAAAGAGTTCATATTTCGTAAGACTTTTAACATTTTTGCATTCTGATTGCAGTATGCTGTGTCAAAATGTCGTATGCCAAGTTTCTTAAAAAGTCTTAGCACTAGGTGTGATACCCTGCATGTTATAATTCAGAAAGTGGCAATTTTTTGTAATTTTTTAAAGAAACCGTTATATCTCCATGAATATATGTGGTAGCCTCATTAAGATTTATACTGATAATTAAAAGAATCCTTATAATCACATGCTGCAGCCAAAACGCATTTCAAGCATCACTTTTTACAGGGTGAGGCAAAACATTTTGATTTTTTCTTTAATTTTTTACTGGTCTTTTTTTTTCTCCCGGAAGGAAAAAAAAAGTGCTGAAATATATGCTCTTTATATTTACAAAGTTTCAAGATGATTTCCAAAGAAGTTTTGTACGTCTAAATTCGAAATTGTCCAACTACTCATTGGTAGGTAAGGAATAAAGTATTTTTTTTTTTTTAAACAAAATAAGCTTTGTGTCTAAACATGTTGTTTATGAATTGTGTAACCATAATCGCATGCAAATATCATTCACATCTCTAGAATGTTATTCCATGAAAATTTAATTTAATTTCATAAAGCTACCATAATTCAAGTAGCTTAACTGCTTATTGTGTAAAATAATATTATATTTATTGAATGTGGAAAGACGTTTAAACAGGATAAGCATGTTACTTAAAGTAGATTCCATATGAAAAATTTGCTAAGTAATGTAAATCTCTGAATTTCTAAAGTGCCTGAAAATTCAGACGCGTTTGCTGTCTGAAATTTCGCGTATTTACCTGTTTCAGACATTTTTGTTTCTAAATTGGTATTTTAAACACATTTTTGTCTCAAATTAAGATATCTGTGACGTTTAAGCTCTGTATTAAGACATTTACGCGTCTTCAATTGTTTTTATGACTTACTTTAAGATCCTTTTATTTGCAGTGTAGCGAAACGAAGTTTGACTTAAAGTACGATTTTCTGAAAATTATATATGTAAGACAACTATAAAAAAATATAAGACAATTTTCAATTACCTAGAGTCTCAACTGGAAGACAATATTGCATGAGTTTATAAAAGTAAAAATAAAGTCTTCATAAATTCAAAAGTACGCATAGCATAAATAAAAAATATCAGTTAATGTTGGTGTTACATATAATTTTTTCAAAATTCTTATGCCATTATGTGTGTATATATTATATAAGAAGTATCGTTGCATTTACCTAATATTTCAATTAGATTTTTCACAAATTTTCAAATTATGAAAAAATTCGTGAATTTTTAAGTGCATCAAAGAATAGTAAATCTTTCTGTGATTAAATTCTATTCTTATTTTTACGTTTTAAAAGTGAATTTCAAGTACATCGCAAAATTAATCGATTATATTCACTTTAAAGTTTTATTCACAAGAAAAGTTTTATATAATCGATTATGTTGAGATGAAAAAATATGTATAACTTTTTAAAGTTTATAGCAAATATTAAGTAATTTTTTTTTTTAAATTCCTTCATAATTTCTGATAAAATTGAAGATAGTTACTTTTAATCCATCGTGAAATACACAATTTCAATACTGCCCTTCTTTTTTTAATTCTTCTTCTTCTTCTTCTTCTTTTTTTTAAATTCATTTAAATACAGTTATTTTATAATAAGGAATTAGGGAAAGAAATTATTTCGTCACCATCATCTTTCATTAAGTAATTTAGTCAAATAACTTCGTTTAAATTCAATTCGAATCCATGTTCGATTTTTTCCCTCCCTCTCTTCATTTTCTCCTTGTTAAATTAAAGGAAATGGATCCTGTGTTATTATGCAATTTATAATTACGACGAGAAAAGTGCAATCGAAATTTTTATTTCGGATATAAAAATACTTAAAAAAGAATTCGCCTCCTCTTTCTCCAATATAATTTTTATTAAATTGGTTATTTGTATGCAAAGCGTCTTAAGATTTTTCTCTCTCTTTCTACATTACTTTGAAAAATTGATTTTCTTTGTACATATCTTAAGGATTTAAAAAAAAGAAAAAAAAAAGTCATTTCGATTTAAGAGACACCAAATTTTTATAACATTTCAAGAGAATTAGTTAAAATCAACTTTCTTAAATTCTGAAAATAATCTTTACTTTCTTCTAGAATCATAACAGGAAAATATTGGATTCATGATTTTTTTTCTAATTACAGTTTTTTTAAGGAGTTATTCCACTTTCATACGTCCTGAAAACGATTTGATCATTCTTAGAAAATATCAGCGTGTTTCTGTGAGTGAGACAAAAATTTCGTGACTGTTCTAGATTAAGAATTAATCTACAGAAATTCATAAAACTTTATATTTAGTTTCACCTTGACATAAATTGGCGTCTGCAAACTTTTGGTGCAGATCGGTTGATAAGTGGCAGAAAATTTACCCATTTACAGGAAGGCTACATCTCAGCTTCTTTTGTGTATGAATGCACCAAACTTGGTATTTAAGATGGATACTATGTAAAATTGCATTGACTCAGTTTGGATGTATATTGGCCTATAGGTGGCACTGTTGTGCTACAATACTCAGCTATGCTGTAATTGTGTTGCTATGCGTTTAGTAGAATGAATGCTTTTTAAGTTATGCCCTAAATTGAGTTACTGATAAACCTCTTTAAAGAGAGGGGGAACCACAAACGCAGCAGGAGATCTTAGTGATCGATTGGTTTATAGAATTTGATTCCTTCCTGGGACATTTTCCGCCATAAATAAAATTATTTAACTTTTCATTCCGAATTTATTAACATATCAGCCCCCTGCAAGAAAAGTGACGGAACTCAGAAATACTGTATTTGAGAAGAGTCAACTTAAAGGTAACGATAAAGCATTGACTAGAACTGGCATAAAACTGACACAGCTGCCTCTCAGGTGGATAATTTTAGAGATATGATTACGACGCTTTTTGTGTAAGTGTACACTGATGGACTTTATACATAGTTTTTAATGATATATACTGAAAATTACCATTTTTTGAATTGTGAGGGCGCAGGACAGATAGGGGACGAACTTTAGAATTTCAAATGGGAAGGATGGTTGCGACCATCGTTAGGGACTCCGCAAGTCCTGTGATAACGATGGTCTTTCATTAGCTCGATGGAAAGGTCTTTTCAAGACAAATATTTTGCCAAAAAAGATTATGTCCTACTATGCTTTTAGGAAATTACGACAGATTAACGTTTTAGTTTGAAATCCTGGCATAAAAAATTAAATTTACTTTTAAATCTCAGAATAATTGAATGGATATAAAATGTCGTAAATAAAAGATAACCCCATCCTAAAAGATACCGCTGGCTTCTTCTTTTATATTTATCGTCATTATTATTATTTAAAGGACAATGAGAAGGTGTCGAGAAAAAGAAAATCTTTTGCTAGATAACTGAGTGAGAGAGAGGAAAAAAAAAAAAATCAATAACGAATATTAACATACAGGAAGACATGCAAAAGAAATTTGAGAATTTATCAAGCTAGACTATCCCATTCAGTATGAAGGAAATGGAAAAAATATTCTTTAGACCGAAAAAATAGATATTTGGCTCAGTCCGCCAGCATTCAGCTAGACACCTCCCAGCTATTGACTAGCTATTTCTGATGTACAAAACATTTGGAACTTTCTCTCCCCGTGTAAGAAAATTCCATACATTACTAGGAGCACCCATGTTGTTGAGTTCTTTCCCGACTGTTTGACTGACTTTCCCCCGCCCTATATAACCCGAATTCGATGATCGAATTGCCCCCCAAACTGCCCTTATTCCTCCCCCACCTCTCGCGGGTGATTGCCAGGGGGCGAGGAAAGCATCAAGATGATCGAACTATCTTTCCCTGCTGACCGATCAGTGAGAGCAGTGTGCGAACGAAACCAACTTCTCGCCTTGTCGAATGGTCAAAATATATATGATCGGTCGATCAAAAAACAAAAATGGTATAAGTCCACATCAGAAAAAGGCTCATATTTCACAAGAAATAAATATAATATAGATTCTCCCACACAAATATTAACTAATCGGAAAATTACAAGGAGCAACAATAAATTCACAACATTCTTAAAATATTGCGATTTTAATATGATTAGGCATCGTCATTTATTATGTTATACTTATTTAAATATTTTCTAAAGTTATTTAGTCGTGAAAATGCTTACTGGTGATAGCGGTTGATGACTGAAATGTTTAACGTTGGGGAAAAAAAAAAAAAAAAAAAAAAAAAAAGGGAAAATAAATAAATTAAATTAAAATGTTGATGACTGTTGAAAATTGTAAATAAATATTGTATATGTGTGAAAAAATAAGATTTGTTTTTACAGAAATACAGTTTGTCACAAAATTACAGTAAGTAAAATGTAACTCACAGGATTCTTAAAATTGTAGTACTTTTAATATAATTAAAGATTCTTTTGTAAGTAAAGTCATATTATATAGGATACATCATGGTCATACAGCAAAATTATTCCAAACAGTACATAAACTTTAATCATATGCCATATTGAATTATAATACTTAGTAAAATAGTCGTTTTACCTTTGTCAAGATGATATAGTAAGAATATTATTAAAATGTAAGCCTCTGGGAAGGTTGATTGGACTGCCTGCTTATTTATAGTATACTTTCTACACTGAAGAAAAATGATATTTTCGAAACATTTGTTTATACAGGCAACTAGTGGTGTCATCAGAATTTTTTTTTTAAATGTTTTCTTTAGAAATTGTAAAACTTTGGTAATTTTAGAAATTCAACTAGACTCATACGGTTGGTTGAGATAATTAAGCAAGCCTGTGTATAAGCATGTGTTACAACAAATTTTTATGCATGATATTTAAGCGAAAATATTTTATTTACAAATGTTATACAGCTTTTTTAAAACCAAATCAAATCTGAAAAATCTACAGTTAAATCGACTTGAACTCTACTCACAGGAGAAATTAAAGCCTACCTGACACGTGGGTTGAGTCAGTTTGGCTGTAATTAGCTTTGTGATAAAATTTTATTTTGCAATTTATATAATCATCGAAACTATATAGTTTTAGGATATTGCTAGAGAGAAAAAAAAATTGATAAGAAAGATAAGAGGCACTTTGTACATATTCAGGCACTTTGAATTCAGGCACTTTGTACATATTTTTTAATATATACTTATTTAATACAATACTATTTAAAATAACATCATACAACGCTACTTTATGTTAATTTATTTTCTACCCACTTTGCCAATCAGCTTTTTAAATACATATATAAATACGTCGGACTGCATAATAACATTGAAAGATAATCTATATCCTATATTCAGCAAAGGTTATATGTACAAGTCGGTAACAAAAGTGTCCGAACACTAGCAAAAATTCCTATGTAAAAAAAGTACACTTCATATTGTTTTGTTAAATAAATCCTTGTCGAATCCTATTCTTAGTCAGTGTAAGAACATGATTCGATAAGAATTTATTTAACAAAACCGTATGAAGTGTACTTTTTTTACATAGGAATTTTTGCTAGTGTTCGGACACTTTTGTTACCGACTGTATACTGTAACAAAGTTGTAGACTGTAAGAAAACAAATCATGAAATGACACCATAATTCGCAAGAAACAAAATAAATAAATAAAATAAAACCAACAAATAACTAAAATAAAAATAACCAGTAATAATTTTAATAAATACGTGAAAAATAAATAAATAAATAATTAAACCGCAATTTTCACTAGTGTATATATAATCCCCCAAAACCCCTAAAATTAATAAGGATGTCCATCTATAATATACTTCAGCAAAAAAGATCTATTTTAAAAGTACACTGAGAAATTATACATTGACAATAATCAAGAGTCACGCACATTAGAGATCATACACATATAGTCACACACATAATCATACATACATAGAGAGAGAAAGATATAAGAGTGGTCAAATCATGTTCTGGATCTCTCAAAACGCGTGAGTCTATCAAAAACCAAAAATATAAAATTTTTTTGAATCCAGTAATTTTTTCTGTTGAATATAGAAAAAAAGTAATAATAAAATCGTGAGCCAAGTAATATTTCTTATTTCATTGTTGATATGTGTTATATTCACTTTGAATAATGTCGCACAAATTTCGAAAAGGTTAATATTTCATTTGTCTGCAGGGAATATGTTCACTGATATACTTATAATGTTTTTTCATAATTTTATTTTATCTTAATTTATCCATATATAAACATATGCTATATTTATTTTTTATATTTTCTTTTATATAGCTTCCAATTAATTTTAATTATTATATGAAAAATACCTAGTATTATTCTGTTCATAGCCACATGAATGTAACCGATCCAGTGATCTTTATTCTATGATACTTTTATTAACTTAAATTGGCAATACTCTGAAGAATACTTTTATATCCCGAAGCGTGTAACTGTTTGTACTGACAAAGGTCGCAAGAATTTACTCTTTTATACAAATTTTCTATTTTATATAAATTTACATATGCTCATCATTGGGTTTTCAATACCTAACATTAATAATAATTTTTGCCCTTGGGATTGGCATATTTCGTCAGTGTTATTTTAATCGAAAATGGTAGATTTGCGACACCATTAAAAGCTACTTCGTACTTTGACAGTAAAATGATACTTCTGGAATTTTTCTTTCATCGTTTAGCTTTTAAAATATTTATTCTGTTTATCTTATTTCCCAAAGTTTTAGTTTCGTCATATTTTGCGTAATAATCAAATTTTCTGCCTTTAATTTTCTGCAGGGAATTGTCACACACATTTATTTTATGTAGAATTTACTAGCTTTTGCCTTCGTCATAACATACAAACCCCTGATGAGAATTTTATATCGTACAAGCTATTTATTTATTTTGCTTTTCGTAATTACATTTTCTGAATATTTTTCAACTTCTGTTTCTTTTCTTTTCTTTTTTTTTCTTTTCTCTTTTTAACTATCCTAATTTTAGTATTTCTGCGATTTTCGAAACAATTTTCTTAACGAAATATGCATTTATGTCGATTTTTTTTTTTTTTTTTTTTTTTTTTTTTTTTTTTTTTATTAATAGGATAGAAGTACAAATTTAAAGAAACTTTTACATTATTTTAGCATTAAACAATCATTATTCAAGTTTAAATGTATTCTTATCTTACAAAAAAGTACGTTGTAGACGTACATCCCGTATACAAATTTTTGTGCGAATTAATATTACTTGCATTGATTACTAATCTGTCATCTTTTTTCTACTTACTCCTTTCAAAATTAAAATTTTGGAAAAAAAAAGTAACACTGTATGTATTTGCGTTATAAATACTTAAAAATAGACACTAATAATAAAAAGATTCCTGTTAAAAAATAGCAACAGCTTTATTATTTAAACTCTGCTAGCTATATGAGATATCTATGAATAGTATTTTAATTCATTATGTTGAGGCATTGCATTAATATTTTTTTTCAATTATCATATATTTTTTTCTTTATTAGCTACTAGATCACAGTAAAATCATTATCATTCTACTATCGTATCATATTTGATATTCCCTTGTGACATACACCACTTCAGTCTTACGAACGATACTCTGTTAGCAGAGATTTTTCATATTTTTTGCCCCACTTTTCCCGCGGGTGCCCTAGAACAGAACGTGAGTTCTTTTCATGCCACCCCTGCTGGGATGAGGGGTTCCTATCTGTCTAGGGCATGAGCGTACGGGTCATTGGTCAAGCCACCCTCTATGGCTGGTCGAATGAGTGTAATTTTCTAATAACAAATGATCTCATCGATCCATTCTAAAATAAAATTAGTGTTACGTTTTGATTTTGATGTAGCTGTTCCTTTAAGAGGATAAAAACGTAATATATTGCATTGTCACTGAATGTAAAAATGAAAACACCATTCATTTGTAAAATGAAAACATAAGGATACATATATAATAACAATTTTTACTATGAAAATTAAAAGACTAAGTGTTACTTTAGATTTTTTCAAAACAAATTCGATGAAGTGTAATTTTTAGTTTAACTAAACACTTATGAATTTTGATAAAAATCAATTATAATTCTTTTAAAATACTAAAACCAAATTTAAAGAATAACTAATATAATACATTTACGTGAATCTGTCACACAGTAATTTAAAAATTCATCGGTTCAAATAATTAGATTAAGAAGCATAAAATTAAAAATTTATTTATTATTATTATTAATATTATTATTTATTTATTTATTTTTTTTTTTTAAGTGGGAAAATTAGAAGTTAAAAATAAATAATATTGGGGCAAATTAGTATACGGAAGACTCAAATTTATTACTTTAATAATAAATAGTAGGAGATTTTGCCCACTTCGCTGGTTACTACATTTAAATGAATTCTCGAAAAAGCTTTGGATTCGTTCGGAACCTCACTTAAAATTCCCGCTGCCTTTGATAGTGGTTTTCCCGATTTTTACTCCCCCCCCCCCCCTTCCTCCTCTGCCGCTGGTATTATTAGAAATTACACAAAATCCCATTAAAGTGCATATTACGTACACTTAACCAACACCCAAACATCAATACTCGCCATGCTGAGGTAATTTGATGCACAGTTAAGCTTGAAAACGTGTTTTTTTGTCCCACCCGCCGCAAGGGGGTTAATATTTATTATTACTATTTATTAAATAAATGGAACTTGTTTTCTAATATTTATAAAATGGAAAATGAATTTGAGAAACATAATTAAAAGAATTTAGTATTTGTAATTTTCTTAAATCTTTTTAGAAAGCTGTATCGATATGAATTTATTATTAAAATACCATGTTGTTGTTTTTTAGTGAGATATGCAAATAGGTACAGCTATTGGATTGGTGCTGGGGCGAACTTTACGTTCCTAAAAGTTTCAAAATATACGTATGTATTAAATTCAATTTAAAAAATATATAATGATATATTTTTTATTGAATATTAAAATATTTTACTTCAACTAAATAATAATAATAATAATAATAATAATAATTTTTCTTTATAATTTAAATATTTTCTTTTATTACGCATTTTTCTCTTTCCTTAAGTTTACTTGAGTTATACCCAGAAGGAATACTTATTTTTATTATTATTATTTTTTAATATTAATGAAATAAAACAAATCATTAAAATAAATGAATAGCTTAAGAGAAAATAATTATTAAACTGAATTAAGAATTAATAAATAAACAACAATATTCAATATAAAGATACTATTAAGAAATATATAGGTTAAAATTACCTGTACGTGAAGAAAAAAATCACGTTTACATTTACGAATTTATTTTCAAGTTAATCATGACTAAGATTAGAAGTAAGAAAATGATCAAAGTATAAGCACTTTTCCCGATGAGAACAACGTATAAAAGAAAATTTATCACAATTAATATCATTACAATCTTGTTCAATGTTGAGACACATACCACGAGCATTTTGGAAATTAATGGGTTTTTCATCGAGATAACCAGCTTTGCAAAATGCATTTATAACTAGATTTTTAAATTTTGGAAATGTAAACCAAGATGTAAACATATGCAAGGGCCAACAGAATAATAACAATAAGTAAAAGTTCTTTCTTTTACGTACGAATAATAGCGCAATTAAACGTAGACGAAAAAAAAGCAATATAAATAATATTTCTGCTTGCATATAATGTTTTAATAATTTAACAACTTTTATGTATAAAAAAATAAAACAATTAAAAGCAGACTATCAGCATTTCCTACTAGCGGCTTTGCCGTAAAACATTTATAATAAATAAATTTTGGGAAAGAAAAAAAAAAAAAAAAAAAAAAAGAATGAGCAATAAAGAAAAATATTTCCCTTTAAATTATTCATTTATTTAAATTATAAAGAAATTAAAGAAAAAAAATTGAAATAAAATATTTTAATAATTAAAAATATATCTTTATATAAATTTTTAATTAAATTTAAACATATCCCCCCATAACCTTTAAATGCCGAGCGTTGCCTTTCGGCAACATACTCAATTTTGTCTTCTAAAGCATTGTTAGAATAATATCGAAGCTCTAATGCTTCAAGTTTTCCGATTCGCAACAAATTGCTTTTTAGCTGTAAACCATAGTTTATTATTATTATTATTATTTTTTTTTTAAGTATTTCTCCCGTGATTTAAGAGAGGAAAGAATAAAACATTTTAAAACTGATTTTAAAAATAATAAGGCATTTTTCTTTTTTTATATATTTCACCGGGGCTCGATCTCACGACCTTCCTGAAGCAAACTGAACGCTCTAACCACTACACCACGGTGTCTTATTAACAGGTTTTGTTTCGTTGATTTTGATAGAAACAGCTAAAACTTTTAGGATCGTTTTCTCGCTCTACGGGGGGTTGTTGCAGCTAATTTGCACTCTACCCGATGTTTTCAACCATGTTCTTTAATTTAAGGGGTTCTGGGAACCAAATTTTTGTTTTTATTATTTATTGATGAATTGCTGTAATTATTTTCTCTGAAACTGGAGCTTTTTTGACGATGAAGTTGAACAAGAAAGAATCTTAATTTTTTTTAAAATAAAATTTCAAAAACTTAAAATTTAAAATTTTTGATAAATTTACAATTTGTTATATCTCATGAACTAGTGGTTCAATTTACAAACTTGTTTCACTCTTATATACAGAAAAGATTTATCTTTAATTTGTCTTCGGAATTTTTAATTAGGAACAAAACATTTTTGGTAATCCAAAAGTTATGCATGAAATAAGTACTTTTTACAAATTAAAATTAATATTTAAAGAATTTATTATTATAAACAGAAATCTTGAAGACAAATTGAAGATAAATCCTTTCTGTATATAAAGGTGAAAAAATTTTGTAAATTGAACCATTAGTTCATGAGATATAACAAATTTTTAATTTATCAAAAAATTTTTACTTTTAATTTTTAAAATCTTACTTTAATTTCTAAAATTTTATTTAACTTTTTTTTTAAAGATTCTTTCTTGCTCAACTTCATCGTCAAAAGAGCTTCAATTTCAGAAAAAATAATTACAGCAATTCATCAATAAATAATAAAAACAAAAATTTGGTGTCCCGGTCCCCCTTAAGCTTGATTTGATTTCAATAGGAATTTTACTGATTCCTAATTTTCTTGTCAGAGAAGTAATAATAGTACGTTGGTGATCAGTGAGAAAAATGACACAAATTCTATATTTTGAAGTTTTTAGGCACAAAATTATTTTCTTCTTCAGTTTTTGGTCTAAAAAATAGCAGGCCGAATAAACTAACTAATTACTTTTGAAAATTTATGTAAATAAATATGAAACGATGGCGGCCATCTTGTTTCAGTTGTGCTTTCGTATTACTTTATTTTAAAAACATAAAGGATGTTAATTATATTTAAAATGTAATTGTTCTTCAAGACGCACTGTAAATATAAATGTCTTAAATTCAGTTTAAAAAGTGTCTTAAATGGATGGTCATTTTTTAAGCGAAAAAAAAAAATGTCTTACTTTTTAAGACACCTTTTTGCATCAGAAATTAAGATATTGCAAGTGTCTTAAAACGCCGCCGTGTTTTAGGCTTAAAAACACCGCCATGTTAGGCTTAAAAATACTACCATTTTTAAGGCTTTTTAATAAATATATAAATAAATAAATATGGCGTGCGATTATGTTTTACTGTTAAAAATATTTTTAAAATTGTTTAGAGCATTAATGAAATATTTATATAAAAAAAGAAAAAAAATTCCCATTTTCCGGCTTTGGGAATCGAACTCACACTGTTTAAGGAAACCGAAACCTCGAGCCAAGCATCGTCGGAGTGAAGCATTTACCAATCACACTACCGTCGAATGCAGCAATACCAATTTTTATGATATAATATACTGCAGTATTCGTGAAACTAATCGCAGTGTTATGTTTTATTTATAATTTTTTGCCATAAAACTATAGAGAGCATGGTATCTTAAACTTAATAAATATTATTATCTTAAATTTCATATTTAGAGGACCAGAATTTTTTAATAATGCATAACAAGTATGTAAAGGTTTCATCCCTCAATGATAACGATTTCTTTCCTTAAAGTGATATTTAAAGAAAAACGAACTGTAATCATGAATACAGGAAAATTTGTAGTTTTACATTTAAATGTAGGTGAATTTGTGAAAGAAAAAAGTTTTTAAATGAATAATAATAAGAAAACAGAAAGAAAAAAAACATGCCTAAATTATTCATGATTGTTCACTTATAAATTCGCTTTCTTCTCTACAAATTACTTGTCTTCACACTTTTACTTTTAATATAAGAAAGCTTTAAAGACAAAGATTTTTTTTTTTTTTTTTTTCAAACAAAATAAGCTTTGTGTCTAAATATGTTGTTTATGAATTGTGTTAAAGATAATAGCATGCAAATATCATTCACATCCCTAGAGTATTTTTCCATAAAAATATAATTTCATAAAGCTATCATAATTTAAGTAGTTTAACTGCTTATTATGTAAAATAATAATATATTTATTGAATGTGGAAAAAAGTAGGATAAGCATATTTTCTTAAAGTAGATTCCATATGAAAAAATTTCTAAGTAATGCAAGTGTCTGAATTTCTAAAGTGTCTGAAAATTCAAACGCGTTTTGCTGTCTGAAAATTCGCGTATTTACGTGTTTCAGACATTTTTTTTGTCTGAATTGATATTTCAGACATATTTCTGTCTTAAATTAAAATATCTATAACGTCTAAGGTACATTTTAAGACATTTACGTGTCTTAAATGCCGTTTCAGTTGTTTTTATGTCTTACTTTAAGACCCTTTTACTTGCAGTGCGTATTATTAAACTCAAACAATTAAATGCATTAAAAAATTAAATGGAATTTAAATACATAGAAATGCTATGCATCAAAGCGTTCGAAGAAAAATTTTAAATAGAATAAAACTTATTTGTAAAAAAGAATAAAGCATATTAAACATTCTATACCAATGTGAAAAAAAAAAAAAAAAAAAAAAAAAACTCTTATAATTATCTAAATATATTCTTTTATCTAAATCACAATCATTTTAAAGAATTAAATACACAAAAATTAAAAAGCATTTTTATATCGTAAATCTTAGGCGATACAAAGCTGTAAAGAAACTTGATTGTATTTAAAAAGAAAGCCTTTTCAAGTGAACCATTAATCGAAAGTGATTCAGGATAATTAACAAATATCTTATTAAAACTGGAATAAATAACTTCATTAGAAAGTTTAATAAATATAACAAATGTTGCTTACCGAAACAAAGCCTTCCCAAGATCAACAGTAGCTAATAAATCCAATTTAATGGTTGCCACGGAAACCTACAGTAAAAGAGAAAGAATGGATAGCAAAATGAGTTATACTTCATTTTTATGTGCTTCGAACTTTTTAAAGAATACAACATTTAAATCTATTAAGACATATCTGAACATTGTCTGGAAATTATCGAACAGCTGTATGAGTTTGTCAAATCCAGAAAATTTTTATATATTTAAGAGAAAAATCAATGTCTGGTTCTAAGTAACTAATAAAAAATTATGAAATTTATAACAATTACCATCAGAAATATCCTTGTAAACTCGATGAAAGAAAGCAGTATTTCCGCATTTTATTTTTAGAGTATTTGCAGAATGTAAGAGTAAATATGCTTTTACCGTTTTCGAAACGAATATATTAATGCAAACAATTCTTTAGCGTAAATTCATTTATCATTTTTTACCGTTGCCATGAAATGTTTGCTGATTTGTAAAACTTTTTTTTTTTTTTTTTTGTTAACAGTAAATTTATCGTCTGAAATTCATGTTTATTTTTATCAATAAAATTTAATATTTACGTTGAAAATTAAATTAAGATAAAATAATAATAAGCAAATTCAAACTAATATGTCTAACTTTGAAATAAAAATCTTATCGCATCACTGGAGTCCAAATTAGATTACAAATACTTAAAACTGAAAGTGTGTATTTAAAAGAAAAACATTTTATCTAGGAAGAAAACTGTTTAAAAACTATTCATGTAGTAAAATAATGGGAAATATTTATTAAGTTTATTTCAAAACTACTTCAACTATCATTTTTTAAAATTTTATTTATTTATTTATTTAAGATGACAAAAATCTTGAATTTTAAAGAGGTTTCCAAATATTAAAAAAAGGCAAATGAAAATTTGTATATTTTTCTAAAGAGTCATTAGAACAATCAAATGTCGTATTCTCAGGGAAAAAAAAAAAAAAAAAAAAGAAGAAGAAACAGAAATTTAGTTTTGAGTTGTTAATAAAATGGTTAACTTGTATACTTTAAAAGTATTGACAAAATTAATCACTATAAGAAAATTACTGTCAAATTTTATATAAACTACCCCATTTTGTGCCAATGAATTTTTGACAACAATATTTTTATGTTTTATGAAAGAATTATGTCTTTATAATTTAATATATAATATTAATATTTATAATAGAAGGAGTAAATTTAAATTAAAGCTAAAGCTTTTTGTATCTTTATTTAATTCTTAAAATAAACATATAACTTTAATTTCAGTGAAAGTTATGCAATTATTTCGATTCAAACGTATGTAAAAATTATTAAGATTAAGATATTGTAAATTAGTTAAAATGTTATTGAAGAGCTTTATCAAATCAAATATTATGCATCGTTTAGTAAACTTCTACTGATATGAATTTTTAAACATTTATTTTTAAGTGGTGGGGGTGGGGGTGGGGAGGGATATTTTCCTTCTTAAAAATCACCATTATAAATATCGAACCTTTGAAACCAGAATTTTTCCACATTTTAATTAAACAAAGAAAATAAATACTTTTTTTTTTCTCGATTTGTAGACAGAATTATAGCTGGAAAGCATTTAATAAATACACAATTAACATATTTTTGTTAAAAATTGTTTCGTATTTATCGTATTATTACAAAAGTAGGAAATGTATATACTTTTGTTGACAAGAGCTTTATTTGAAATCTTAAAAATGAATGTATTATTTCATTAGCTTCAATAAATATTAATCCATAAAATAGTAAAAATGAACCATAGGACATATGTTGAAGAGTGATAAAAAAAAAAAAAAAAGGCATTAAACTCTATAAATTGTAAAAAAATTCATGACAAGTGTTTCGGGTCAAAATGAATTTATTCAATTAAAAATATTTTTTTTCCCTTACCCGAAACTTGTTCCCAGCATTTTTATTTAATTTTTTATTTTTTTTTTTTAATTTATTGTCCCGTATAGGACATAGCACGTCTTCTCTTTGATTCATTTTAAGGACGTTATCTGTGCTATAAAGAATGTTTATTCAAAATTCGTTATTATTTTTTTTGTTATTATTAACCCATAAAGAACATCTTTTCCCTTGAATATCTTCGGGATATCTTAAAAACAGGACAAACTCTGGGATGTTATTTTGGAAATATGTGCTATATGGGAAAATTGATTAAGTTTAAACAGTTAATTGTATTTTTCTAAATAATATTCTTATAGTATTATTACGCTATTTAGTATAAAAGTATTACGGTTAATCATCTATATAATATTTCTCTAACGTGGACCAGTTACGATAAAATTTTGTCGAAACAATACGATAGTGACGTAAGCTGTAATCTCATTGGTGAAACCAGGTGTGATTCATGAAATCATAAATTCCGTTGCTAAAGATTTCGGCTACAAATACTAATATACTTGAAATTACTAACACATTTAAATTCTAATACACATTTTCTTAAAGAAATTTAAAAAAATGTTAACTTTTTATGCTGAAACTTAACTTATGCTCAAAATCTCGCATTTAGAAGTATATTTGGAAGAATTTAAAGCCAGTTAAACTTTGCGTTTCATTATTGGCTATTTGGAATGATGATGGTGGCGCCATCTATTGATAGAAATCAAAATCATCAGATTAAGATACGATTTTATAACAATAATTTAATTTAATTCTAAGAATTTTTAACTTATCAGCGGAAAAATTTATTTTCTAAAATTTAAATTGTAATGCAAATATCACAGATTTGAATCTCTTTTATTGAAAAAAAAAAAAAAAAGAAATTTTTCTGTAAATGATTTTATGAGATTTTTCTGAAAATCATATTAGGGATGTATGTAGTATCAAGCAGATGTTCTGCATGGGAAAGGCTAATTTAAAATACATCCATGCTTATCACTAGAAATAGCAGCCAGACTTGAAATATAAAAAGAAGTGTTGATGAAAATTGATGAATTATGTATGCATATACATGTACTCTTATAAGCTAAAGCTTCACAATTGCATAAAATGTATCCACAGATTATGAAACTTTATTTCGAAAAGCCCGAAGAAAAAGTTACATTTTCTTTCACCTGGCATAATAACAAAAAGTCTATTACTGTTTTCAGATGAATCTAAGCTATTCATAAAATGTCGAACACTTAATTATTAATCGTTAAATCTAAGTTCCAACCTTTCTGCAACTTTCAACAGATTGATGTTACCGCGATGACAGGTGACATTCCAGCTGTCACTTTAACACCTGAGTTCGACAGGAAAAAAAAGAGACAGAAAAAGAAATTCTCTCTAACGTCTCATGAAGTTTTATCTCTGGTAATCTAGTGGTAGACTTCATTTTGAACATCTATACGATACTCCAAAAAAGATCTTAATCAGATATATGTGGGAATAAATCGTAGGCAGGGATATTTTTGAGAGTTAATTTGAAATTGATGAAGATAGTTTCTTTGCGAATAAGATATTCTAGCCATGTTTCGAAATATAACTCACATGCATTCGTTAATTTTTAATTGAAGTGCTCTGCTTATTTAGAATTATTTTTTATGTATGTAAAATGGCGTTACTTTGATTTTGATCTGGAATGATTATGAAAGAGTAATTTATAAATCATGAAACACAAACATGTAATGTTGTAGTTTTCAAATCCACAAAATAGATGTGCATCTTTTTACGAAATCAGTTAATATGTTATGACAAGCATAAAATATACATAAAAAGGGATTGTGACAAAAGTTTTATAAAATATCTTTCAAAAATCACATTTATTTGGTTATTAAGTTGTAATAAGAAATTATTAACAATTTAAATAGAATTTTTTTTTTTAGTTTTATCCATTGCAAAGCATCTAATATGTGTTGTAACAGACCATTATATCACCCCAAATAATTTTTTAAGCAAATAATTTTATAAATAAATTATTATTTTTTTCTTAACATGAAAACATACTTCTTTGCTGTTTTTTTTTCTTCTTTTTCCTTTGATGAAGTTATTTAAGTCAGCATAGTTTTACATAATATCCATCTCACACTCTAAATTTGGCTCATTTATATATTATAGAATCTGAGATATTGCTTTTCTATATATTGGAATGAATTGCAGTATATCAGAGTCACCTGTCGATCTATATGTATTGAAACTGAATCTGCATATTTGTAAATAATATTTATCTCACAAACCAAATTTGATCAATTATGCACGATGAAGCTTAGCTGTAGCCTTCTTTTAAATGGAGGGAATGGTAGCATTACAGTGCTATGTTTTGAACGATATAGCCCAAAAGCTAATCAACACTTTATTTCAAGGTCCAACTAAATATCAAGTCTGCTTGAATTCCATCCATTAGTTCCTGAGATACAGAGTACATAAAATTTTTCAAGACATACACACAGACATATATTTTATAAAAATGGTCAAATTATAGACATTTTCTAAAAATGGTAGAATCATGTTTAGGATATATCAAAATGTGTAAATTCATCAAAAGTTTTCATGAATTTTATATTTTCTCCTTATATGTATGTAAAAAAAGTAAAATATATATTATAAACTTTTAAAATTAATCGTATGACAAAAGGAAAAAAAAAAACCGAGAAAGTTTGCACGTTTATCCTTCTATCTTTTATTTATTTATTTATTTATTTATTTTTTCTAGTTAATGTTGTATTTCAGTTATATAAAATTAAATGTGCAGATATTTTCTGCTACGTACTTTTTTTTCTAGTTAATGCTATATTTCAGTTATATAAAATTAAATGTACAGACATTTTCTGCTACATACATAATCCTCATACAGTGACATAATTGAAGATTTAAAATAACAGAGAATGTTTATGGATTATTTTGAATTCGAACATAGTTGTGCTTTTTTTTTTTTTTCTCTCTCTCAATGAAAAAGTTTCTTTCGACCCTAAAATTACTTTCTATTCTTTAAAACAATCTGTATGTACAAATATTATAGATACATATTATACATTTTATTTTAATGTATGATTTAAGAAGTGGTAGAATGTAAAATAAAAGTATTTAATTTTTACATTCTAGAAACGGTTTCAATCTTGGTTTACTTTCTTTTTGAAGACAGAGTTTGAGTTACTAGAATAATTTAAGAAATAATTATTTATTTATTTATTTACTTATTTATTTATTTATTTTATAATTCTCTAATGTTTCAACGAGAAAATTTATTTTTTTTTTAACAAAATTTCAACGACTTTAAAGTGTTATTTAAAAACAGCATTGAAGTTAATGCTTCACTGTGGAAAAAAAAAAAATAAAATAAAATCCATAAACAAATAAATAAACAAAAAAAAATAAAATAAAATAAAATAAAACATACACACACACATATGTAGTCGTTTTATAAATCCTAAACTAGAAATATAGATTTCTGAACTATGCGTATACGATAAACTTTAGGATAGACGAAAGGATCGAGAATTTCTAGTCTATACTTTTCTACATGGTAAAACAATATTATAAATATTATGAATCCGTTGCATTGCGAAACATTTAGCTTTATTACCTAGAATTGGGTCATTCACATAAAACAAAATTATTTTAACTAAAACTCGCCTTTTGTATTAACATTTATTTTCAGAGATTTTTTAATAAGATTGAGCACCATAAAAAAAAAAAAAAAAAAAAAAAAAAAACCTCTAGAATTCTAATAGAGGTTTTTAGAACTCGCTAGCGAAGGAAACTAGAATTTATAAGGACAACATGGAACTATTTTTACTAGAGCTACAAATAAATCGCTAGATATCAGTTACAGAATTTTGATCAAGTGTTCTAGTTATTCAAAAGCTTATATGTTTTTAATCTGATCAACTGTATTTATGTTTAAGTGAATATTTTTTTATATTTGAATGAGAGTTTTTATTACACTGCTTAAATTAGAAAGTTGATTTGATAAGTACAGGTATCAGCTGCAGATCTGACAGTATATTCAGGAGGTAAACGCAAATAATATAATCAGAATCCTATCTTTTAAGAAAATCAAAAATGAAAACAAAAATGTTCTATTTTGAGGAAATTGTTATAGTTCAGTGTGGGAGGTGATGACTTTCACGAGTCGTGACTTACTTGGATAGAAACTGGTGCGATTAATCTTAGCTTAAAGTTCTAATCCTATTCCTCAAGTATTCTTAAATATTTTTAGCCTGTTACATCAAATGTATTTTTATTATTAATTCAGTTATCTAAACTGGTGAATGCCGGGATTATTGTGTAGTTTTTCCACACAATAGTTAATGGAAATTATTGCCAACTGGTATGTGTCGGCCATTACAACGTTTTCTTCTATATTTTCCTATACAACTTCATGCAGTACATATTATAAATTAAAAATATTATTTATCAAAATGATTTTCCATGATGAATTCATACGATTTCCATCACAGAGAAGTATATCACTAAGTGTTCAAAGAAAATAAGTTTTATGCATTACAGAAGACATCTCATAGAAATGCGCTCTTTTTATTCGTTAAAAATGTGAAAACTCGATACATTTGTTTATAATTATCTCGCGAATATAATTTAATTCCTTTCAAAAATCATGGTTATTTTAAAAACTTATATTAAGAGAGTAATGAATAATATGAAACAATATTTCGTACAATACATATTACGAAAATATACATCTGGCATGTATATTTTCGTAGTACGTTTTTGATTGCCAAATACAAAAACGCCAAGGACAACAGAGTTTTGAAATTTAAAATTAAAATTTTGTCAATTTGACAGCAAAATAACTCAATCTAACACATGCACATGATAACTAATACATATATATACCCAAATATGGGGATTAAAATCGGGAAATAATTTTCCTCGATTTTTAATAATTTTTTACAAAAAATCCAATGGGCGATTAACATAGGAAATCATTTTCTTGCATCCACGGACGGTCAGTGACGTCACACTTCGCTTGCGTATAGAGCACTTAATGGAATACTGGGATGTGTTGTTGCTGTTGTGTTGTCCGGCCTATATTTTTTGTCAACCAGCAGTTTTTTTATTGTCATTCATATTTATTGATCGGAAAGAATTTTTTTTAATTTCAGAACGAAAATTATAAATATCGAAACACATTTGATTTATAAATAAAAATTGAAAATACATTTAAATGATCACGGGGTAACCATCATGATCTAAACATTGTTTTCAAGATTTATCGTTCACATTCCGTCATTTTTGACGGGGTTATATACTAGTTTGTTTATAATTATCACAGATTATGGTTCAATCATTCATTTTAAGGGTATTGGGGAGTTCTATTAAAAGGTACTGGTACCCATACTGGAAATCCCCCCCCCCCCCACTCTAAGAGAAAAAGCGACGCCCCTACATAAGAAAAAAAAAAAAAAAAAAATCTGACTAATTATAATTATAATTTTTTTTTTCACATAAAAACTTAAAAATAATTATAATTATGCATGCAGTTATGATTTATACGAAATTTTATTTTATCAAAGAGCATTTTCATTTTAAAAAATATGAAAAATTAGGATGATAGAGCTACCTTTTGAGAGATTAGTCGCCAAATTTAATTCGGTCCACTTTAACTCAAGGTCCAACTTAATGTCTGGTCGAATTTCATTCATTGTTTCGTGAAACACAGTGTCCACAAAATTTATGACACCAGGCATGAGAGTGCAGAAAATTAAAAAAAGAGGAAACACGCGTGTTCATAAAATTAATTTCAAATGAAAAAATAATGCTCACAGGAAAAAACTATACAAAATATTTTAAAGGTGACAAATGAAACTAAAAGAATAACACATCAGCACAATACAACATGCGTTTAAAAAAAAAAAAAAAAAAAAACATTAGCTAGCAATCAACATTTAATAACATTGACTGGTGGTGAAAAATGGGAAAGGGGAGGGGGATGGGTTAAAAAGTAGTTCATGAGTGAGAAACATTAAACACAATTCTTCTTTATGGGTTCTAGAATATCATAAAGTAAGTTTAAAATTAATATTGACATTTTTGTTGTGGATGGATAAATATTCAAAAATCCCGCAGAATGTTTGATTGGCAATGGTTAGAGATGAAAAAAAAGGGGGGGGGGGTGAGAACAAAAAAAGTTACATGAGTGAGAAATATTGAATAATTCTGTTCTTTTATATGTTATAGAATATGATAAAACACGTTTAAAATGAATATTAACATTTACATTTTAGATGGAAAAAGATTGAGAATCGAAAGTTTTTCGTGGAGCGTTTGAACACTGATCGTTATTGGAGTTTGACTTTAACAAAATAAAAAATCGCGAAATTAACGAAAATCACAAAAAAGCGGAAAATCGCGGATCCGCGGAATTCTCATGTCTGGACACATACACACAGACACGCACACTGACATTTTCTAAAAATGATCAAATTCTGTTCGGAACATCTTAAAACATGGAAATCCATCACAAACAGGAGTAAAAAATTTCACTAATCCAATAATATCTTCTTATGTATATATAAAAAAGTAAAAAATTAATAACAACAAACAAATTTATCATTAATATACGCTTTGCAAATTTTGATACAGCAGATAAACTCAACGTAATTCACTCCATTTATAGAATGCAACGAATGATACATTATATAATTAATTCTTGAAAAGTTTACGGTGGAAAATGGCTGTTCAAAATATAAATTTTGATTATTGTGATTATTGCTACGACAAAATTACAATGATACAAAATAAAAGGAAATTCTCTTCAAAAACTCATTTTGGAAAGGCGATGCTGATGTATCATTAACAGTTTTACTGTTATCAAGCTTTCATACACCTGTCGTTTTCGATGTTATTCACATCATAAGAAGCAACAAGTTGCAGTACTACTAAACGTCACGTAAACACATATAAATGTCTATAATGACACGCTTTCGAAAGACCGGTAGACAGTAATTTAATGGTCGCAAGCAGTATAATTATGGCATAACAGTAGCATCTCCTGTAGAGGATGTAAAGCTTGTAAATAAATGATAATTTGACCACAGATTATTTTATTACATATGTTTAGGAAATATAACTGCAGGTTATGTCACCATACACCTAGGGGTGACAGCTACTGTTCAGATGAAAACAAAAATTAGTAAAGAATACTGCGGTTTTATGAATGTTTATTGGAAATAATTGGCACCCTGAGTGGCTTGGGTTTACGGGAAACAATTCATGTAAAACTGGAAGCTCGGTTATTTAATTATTTATTCATGCAATGAAAATGCGATAGATTGAACAAAGAAAATCCCTGTAATGCAAAAAGTGAGGAATATGAATGATGCATGTTAAAAAAATAAAACAAAATAATAATAATAATAAAACATAAACTATGTTAATTTTCTATATTTGAGTACAAATTGCGGCTAGAAAAATGTCAGGGGAATTCCTATAGGGGAATTACCACCGTGAGGTCGAATAATGAATCAGAAAATTAAACTACTGATTCTTTTCCGAAATACCTAGTTAGAACTTGTCAAGTGTTCAAGATTGATTATTTTATGTCATTTGTTATTTTTAGACAGATTTTATTGCTATTATTATTATTATTTTATAAATAATATTTTCAACGCTGTAGTTACAGAAAATACAGTCGGTAACAAAAGTGTCCAAATGAATTTTTATTTGACACCCACTCAGTGTTCCAGTAATTGACACTGCTAGTTTTCATTTTACCAGTAATTGGCACCCTATGTTCCAATGTTTGGCAACAAATTATTATTTCAAGTCAAGAGATAATTAACGTACAGTCGGTAACAAAAGTATCCGAACACTAGCAAAAATTCCTATATAAAAAAAGTACACTTAATACAGTTTTGCTAAATAAATCTTTGTCAAATCCTGTTCTTAGACTAACTAAGAGCAGGATTCGACAAGGATTTATTTAACAAAACAGCATTAAGTGTACTTTTTTTACATAGGAATTTTCGCTAGTGTTCGGATACTTTTGTTACCGACTGTACGTTAATTATCTCTTGACTTGAAATAATAATTTGTTGCCAAACATTGGAACATAGGGTGCCAATTACTGGTAAAATGAAAACTAGCAGTGTCAATTACTGGAACACTGAGTGGGTGTCAAATAAAAATTCATTAAAAAAGAAAAAAAAAATGATATCAAATGTATATATTTTAACATATATGTGGTTCTGAATGTCTTTTATGCCATATGTATTAACTTAAGATTTCTAAAAACATTTTCTGATGACTAGAACATTAAAAACATCAGAGATTGCGCTAAAAGTGTCAATCACTGGTGAATTTACCCTATATGTTTATATATAAATTTGTTAAAACTTAATCAAAAATATAAAGTGCTGATTATCATGTTATCTTTATAAATTAAAGTTGCTTGCTTTTTATACACTGTAATAAACATTTTATTGATTTATTATTTTTCTTGTGTACTCAATGGCAAATTTTCCCGTTAAAACTTTTTTCCCTCTTTATATTCTTTCTTTTTTCCTTTTCTTCTTCTTTTTTTTTTAAAAATACATTTTTTCAAAAAAATTATATGTATATAAATTTGTGCAAACGTAACAGCAAAAATGTTAAAATTTATGCTATGGTTATATAAATTTTTATAATTAAAATTTAAATAATTATAGAAATATAGAAATTAGTCTGAATTTTAGAATGTAATGATTAGTAAATAAATAAATAATAATAAAAATTAAAGACAACGAAACAAAATTTTTATGATTGTTGAATATTAGGATGAGTATGGTTTTGTACTCTGTCGATTATTGAATCAGTACTTTAAAAGGAGCTGAAGTAGATTATTTCCATCGCTAATGCATCTTTTTAAAAATTGGTACCACTTATGATACATTTTTCAAAGATATTGAAGCGATTCGGGATTTACAAAATACAATTACTTGCGAAAGGGACAGTCAATTTTTTATACTTACAGACACAGTAGGCAGCAAAATTATTCGAGCGCTAGCAATAATTCCTATGTAAGAAGGGTACACTTAATACTGTTTCGTTAAATAAATCCTTATCGAATCATGTTCTTAGACTGACTAAGAACATGACTCGACAAGGATTTATTTAACAAAGCAGCATTAAGCGTACATTTTTTAGATAGGAATTATAGCTAGCACTCGAATAATTTTGCTGCAAACTGCCGACTGTACATTAACACGTTCACGCCGGCGCATTCTTCTCAAAAGTATCTGAGCACCAGCCAATAATTCCGATATCAAAAAAGTATACTTAAAACTGTTTTGTTCAATAAATCCTTGTCGAATCATGTTCTTAGACTGACTAAGATCATGATTCGACAAGGATTTATTTAACAAAGCAGTATTAAGTGTACTTTTTTTGGACAAGGATTATTGCTAGTGTTCGGATACTTTTACTGTGAGCCACCGATGTACCACGCGGGAGTGAACGTGTTAAGCAAAGTGTAGATAGAAATTAAAAAATATGAACAAGTTGTTAAATACTTAAAATTGTGGCTTGAGTGTGGTTATGGAAACATATCTTCTTTTGTCAACAACACCTTTAACAGTAATCGCTTTTTAAAAGTACTATAAAGTGACAGTTATAATGTTTTATATACGCCTATAAATAATTTTTCGAAAATACTAAGTTGATTTATTATTGTTAACATGTAAAAAATTAGAAATCAGCAATTTATACGAAAGTAAAATAAAACGGTGCAAAGATTCCAAATTCGAATTTAAAGATATTATTATAGATTATCAACAAAATAACAGTGAGGTATGAGTATGCGTCATATTAAAACTCCTAGATCTTGGATTGATAATCGTTTGCATTTGACTGTTCAAAAATTTTATCAGTTTTTACAATGCATATCTTTTTAAAATGCAGTCGGCAGCAAAATTATTGAAGCAGAATGCACACTTTTCACATATTTTCTTTTTCTAGTTTGATAGCTAATTTTCATCATCAACTTACTTTTTTATAAACAGCATAAGACTAAGATCATGGCTAGACAAATATTTACTTAACAAAACAGTATTAGGTGCCCATCTTTTAAATAGGAATTATAGCTAGCGTTTCAATAATTTTGTTGCTGACTGTACCATAACTAACGCTCAAATAAGATGAATATTGGTATAGGATCAATGGCAATGAGCAACGAATCATCAGTGCTCATGTTTGATAATTTTTTGCAGAATATCCTCCTAATATCCTGGATTCCCTATTTCAGAGATGACCAATTCTATTCAAAGAGTGTCCAACAAAAAGGAAGAATTTGCCATTAAATATCGTCTGGGAGGGAGTACAAGAATGCTCCCTAATCAAAGAGGCTGAATTTTGGTAAAAAGGGGGTTGGGCAGCTGTTGACGAAAGGACTTAGCTTAGTCCCAGTGTGTTTGCGTTTGCTCTTTTGTGGGATCTCAGCACTCTACTATTCCTCTTTCCTCTTTAGGCCCGGATCATTGCACATTGTGGACAGCTGGAGATCAATCACTTCCTCACCCCTATGATGAACAGCATCTCACCCCAACTGCGTCCCAGAATGTTTTGATTCCTTCGTAAGGGATTATAAAACAGCATAAAAGGGGCTCAATATTCCAATCTCCAGTGGAGTAAACAGTCAACAAAACACCAGAATGAGGTGTAAGGATAATCCAAAAGAATTCTGTTGGCACAACAGTTAGTAAGGCAGCTTTTAGATTTTCCACGGTTGTTTATTAGAGAGTCAGTCAGGCTATCTGTCCACTTTAAATCATAATTTATTATGTCAATTTTAGAAGATTTTTCCTTTTATTTTTCTGAAGCAGAATTATTATTATTTTATATCTACAGAAGGTAATTACAGCTGATGTTCTGTTTTATCTTAATTGTAATATGCTCGATTTAATAATCAGTTTTTTTTTTTTAACATTTCCTTTATGAAAATATTCTTATAGACCAGAAGGATAGATATCAAAACAACTGAATGCGTATATCTTCACAGTGGTTAACTATTTTCAGTTTAATGCTGGGTGCTTTTTTCCTTCCAAAATTTTCGATTAATTTCAACTTAGTGTTCTAGTCATTTTCGTAATTCTTGCTACTTTTCTGATTTCGTCACTCTAAATCAATTGAAGCCAGGTAACGTCATTGGCACATGTTTATAATGTCAAAAAACATACAATAAAAACTGTAAAAATGGAATCCCACAAAGACGAAAAAAGCTCTGTGTAAAAAGGATTTTGGTTTCAGCAAGTACACTGTAACTTTAAATGAAGTTTTTTCTTGCTGGGAAAAAGAAAAATTCCTTTTAAGACAAAATTCTGTCATATACAGTTACTGTTTTTCACAACTTTACTGCATTTACATCTATAACTATGCATCTTTACATCTATATATATATATATATATATATACATCTATGTTTACCTATCTCAACATATACATAGTTCTGCCATAAGTTCTATCCACTAAAATAAAACAGCCACTATTTTTTTTAATGTTCTGGAAATGACACTGCTATGTTTTGTATAAATAGTGCGTGAACAAAAAAATAAATAAATAAAAAATAAAAAAATAAATAAAATAAAAAATAAAATAAAATAACAGTATTTGTTAAACAAAAAGAAAATAGAACCGCAGTAATTGCTTTACACAAGTGTGTCAAGAAACCGAAGGAGATTTTCAACTTGCTAAAGCAGCTAAAAATTTTGACGAAGTTCATCCAGCGAGTTACTGGGTATAATGAAACGTCCTCTACCGAAGAAAGGCACTGGCCACTAATTAGTCGTCCTCGTACGAGCAGAACGCCAGCAGCTGTTAAAGCAGTAAGGAAAGGATTCGCAGAAATCCGCTACGTAAGCGAAAATTCATTGCTCGTGAGAAGAATATCCCTACCAAGACAATGTCCTGCATTGTAATACAAGACCTGGGGCTTGGTGCTTACCACAGAAGTATTGTCCAGCGAATTCCGACTGCTCTTAAGAATATTCGTAAGACCAGAGCGAAAGTTCTGTTACAGTGGTACGCGGGTAAGAAACATATGAAAAATATTTTTTCGTATGAAAAAATCTTTACTGCAGGGAAAAAATTCCTCAAGCAAAAAATTCCTCAGGTGTTAGCTCACAGTTCCAAAGAAGCTGCAGAAATTGAAAGTAGTCACCATCCTGCTTCAGTAATGGTTTGGTTGGGGGTTTCGTTTGAAGATGTAACCAGGCTATACTTTTGTAAAAAAGGTACAAAAACGTCATCCTGGAGCAAGTTGTAAAGCTCTTAAGTAGGACTGGGCTTTATATCGATGTAAATTAAAATATCGATTTAGCGCTAATATCGTTTATCCGATTTAAATATTTCATCTTCCGTAAAATATTGATGCAGAAACATCCGAACATGTGAACGTACGATTCCAGGTTAAACCGAATGAATAAAGTTGGAATAATGCCAGGTAACTATTTATTATTCATTCAAAGGGATTCCAGTTTAGTCAAGCATGTGCTGCCATAGACAGCTAAATCATGAAAATCCCGATTGAATATAGTTGGATTAATGTCAGATATTCATTCAAAAACTTTCTGGTTTAGTCTAAAGCATGCACAGTCATAGATAGCTAAATCATGAAGATTGAAGTGCCGTTTCGATTTAGTGTTACGCAGGCGCATTGGGAAAAAGAGAATATCGGTTTAAGACCATTCTTTCGAGCCAAAACGCGTGTGCACTAGCAAAATGAAAACCGATTATGATACAAAGCTTTCCGGTTAAGACGTTAAGTTTGACTAGTTGAAGTTGAAATGAGATTTATTCATTCATTCAAAATTCGTTTGATTATTGGAGATTTATTTTATCAATATTAGTACATTTTATTCTGCTATTTTTTGTTATAGTTCCAGTTCCTATAATTTAAAAATAAGAAACCCCAGTAAAAAAATAAATGTCTGTGATTAAGATAATAATTTCGAGAGAAAAATTTAATTTGGTTAAGCTAAAATATTTTTTCTGTGGTCCATTGTTGATTTTTGTGTTTGTATTCATTATAAGAAAGTACTTGTAAAAAATTTTAACTTCTCGCTTTCAATGGATTTACACATTTTGAGGAGTCTAGAGAACGTTTTGACCACTTTTGGTAACACTGCATTAAATCGATATATCCTTATATCGGTATTTTATATGAACGATATATTGATTTAAGAAATGTCAACATCGCCCAGCACTACTCTTAAGTGATATTTTGCTCTCTAGAAAGCAATGGATATTCCATAGGATTCAGTACCAGCGCACAAGACGAGAACGATCCAGCGATACTGTGAGAACAACATACCAGAGTTCATTCCAGCTGATCACTGGCTATTGAGAAGCCTATATTTGAAACTACTGGACTCCCATCTTTGGAACATTTTAAAGAAGCTAAGCCTCATCAAAATATTGAGACATTAAAAGTAGATTTAATGAAGACAGCAGCAGAAATTTCAATAGAGGTCGTGTGTGTGGCGACAGATGAGTGACCGAAGCGTTTAAAGAAATGTGTAAAGGCGAAAAGGGGTAATTTTGAATCTTTTATTTTTTATTTTTTGTAATATATTATAAGTAAAATTTAAACTGTTTCATTTTCCATAACAATTAGACCTTTCTAATTAGTGGACAGAACTTATGGCAGGACTATGTATATATATATATATATGAATGAATTCGCTAAATCTTTCTCTTTTCATAAAAAGAGACAAAGAGACGAATTTACGAATTAAAATCCCAGACTATGACAGTAATTTTATAAAAGTAAACTTAAGGAAAGTCGTGAAGAAAAAGTGATGCAAAACTAAAATCGAAACTAAGTAAAGAAAAAAAAAAAAAAAAGAAAGAAAGAAAATTCACACATGGTTAAATATCTCCTTCAAATCGCAGTCCTTTCATTTTTTATAACAAGTAAAATCTAAAAATTTCCACGATGCTTCCCGATAACATGAGAATGTCTGAATCGTTTTTAATACAAGAGTAAGAAAATATATTAAAAAGAAAACTAGCTCAAAACTTGCAGTAGCAACTAACTATCGGGTGTTACAAAAAACAGATGTATACGAAATCGGAGACACATGCAGAGTTTTTCAATACTACCAACAGAAAAAAAAGTCCTTAAGAGTAGAGTTGCGAAGGAAACAGTCAGAAGCAGTTAGGTGGTCTAACTTAGAGATGCATGTAGCAACTTTTTTATTTTACTATATGTTCAAAGAATAAAAAACCTGACATGTTAATTCTCTGAAATCTTTTTCTTTCTTTCTACGGCTTATCTCAATTCTTTTTATTTTCTTTTTGGCTTTTTTAACCAATAGATTTAATCAACAACAATTTCCAATTTTCTATTCTTTTGGAACTTCGTTTTTACATTTTAGATTAAAAGAAGAATTTCCTTCATTTTTTTCCCTTAAGGTTTTCTTTCACATATTTTTCGGTGTTAACGACATTAATACTTTGGATATTATTTTCCCTCTTTGATAAATAATATCATTAATCCTCCATAATAGTCCTTGGACTGTTAACCTAAGGTTTCATAAATCGCAGAATAATAATAATAATAATAATGATAACAATAATAAACTTTTTAACTGAATGATCCCGAGTAATTTTTATAAATTTTAGTTATTGCTAGGTAAATATATACTCATTCTTATTGCTATCATAATATATATGTGCCCGGACAGTCGCACAATTTTGATTCTTGCCATATATCATATAAAATATGGCAGAGTTGATTTAATAAAGCATTAGTTTTCAATTTTAAGTACATTTTGAAAGGAAGGAAATATTTTTGCGAACATGAAATATTCTTTAGGAACTATACAGTCGGCAACAAATGTATCCGAATACTAGCAAAAATTCCTATATAAAAAAAGTAGAGCTAATACTGTTTTGTTAAATAAATCCTTGTCGAATAATGTTCTTAGTCAGTCTACTTTTTTTACATAGGAATTTTTGTTAGTGTTTGGATACTTTTGTTACCGACTGTACAAGGTAGCTACTAAAGATTTGCTTCTCCTCCAGCAAGAGAAAAGCTACAGTTACTGTTATTATATGCAGATTTTAGCTCTAGTTAGTGGCTATGCACTACATTATGAGCGCTTCCTGAAGGAAAAAAATAGAATAAACATTTTAACTTCAAAAATGGAACAAGATTCGGTTAAAATGTTAATTAGAGGCTGTATAGTTTCGATTTTGCACATAAAGCTACCTTGCGCATAATAATGTTAAGAATAGATATTTAAACTGCTCTATAACTTAATTTGCTATATATTTTACGACACAAAAGGGAAAGAAAACAACTATTAGCAAATATCTTTTTTTTTTCTGTATTGAATAGGTTCTTTGTCAGCTGCAATGCACATTTGGAATCTTTTTCGAGTTCATATTACATATTTTGTAGATTATCAGATCAGTAAGTGGTACAAGCATCATTTTTAAATGTTGGCTGAGAAGTAAAATATATCTGAGGTGTGATGTGTTTCCACAAAAAATGGAATCGGTTCAGATATACGTGAAGACCATTCTACCGAATCGCCAAACTACCCTGGGTTGGTCACCTTTGTTTTTAGCACATTTTTGTACGTACGATCAGTGTAACTATACCCAGCTTATTCAACGGGAGTAATGCAGATCGCTTAAGCCGTGGGTTATGGACAGTGGGCCCATGCCCACGGTAGTATTAATCGTAGCTCAGCTCAGATCGGCAGGTCGGCTTACTCTGCAGTCCTTTTCTGAATAACTTGTAAGTAAAAGTTTTGGCACGTTTTCTAAACGTACGGCAAGATTTTATATCCTGCACAAAGGATACAGTGGACACTGATGGGTTTGACCCTTATATGCTCGGCATATTGGACACTCAGTATATAACCAGTTAAACCATATGGGCTCTTCTGAGCTTGGGTCGGTAAATGAGAACAAGAAAGCAATCTGAGTACGTCTGATTTTTTCTATATCTTATTGATAAGATGTTTTCAGTAGCTGCTGTGATATACTGATTTTTTTAAGAGTGGTGCTATCGTATTCTTACCACATGTTTCAGAATTTAAACATCTTAAGTACTGCATTCACTATGTATCTCTACTTTTCGATGTTGTTATACGTGCTTTTTGTAAAGTTTGTTGGGTGTATGTTCACAATTTTCTTAGACATTTTTTTTTTTCAAATTGTTTAATTTTTTTCATGTTTTAATTCTTTTGAAAAAAATCTACACTGCTGACGATCCGAAATTCAGGACTAAAGATGTCAAGTGACATCCAAACCAAATTTGTTAGATAAATAAAAAGCAGTTAAAAACACAATCAATATTTTTGTAGCTATCATGGCTGATAATAACTTCTGTTCTGCTTTCAATAAAATATGTTTTGGATCTATTTTTGAGGTAAGTTGTTTCGTGAATATTCCACACATTGTGAAAATTCATCTTGGTAGTAGCTGCTGGATGTGCTTAGACAGTCAATTGTCAGTCATCGACCAGACGTATTCTATGGGGTACAAATCATGTGAACAGGCTGGTGAAGGCAGTAATGGAATTTGGTGTGGAAAAAAAAAAAAAAAAAAAACCTCACATGGCGAAGAACTTGTGGTCTCGCACTGCACTGTTGAAATATGGCTGCGAGCAAGCATTGAACAATAAGAAAGACAAGATATTTTAAAACTGAGAAATACAGCACTGGCAAATTTTCAATAACAGGGTGGTTGTCCCTTTATTTTCTGAAAGCACATTAAATTAGAGAAAGACGCCTTTTGCAAGAAGTGACAGCAGAATTTGTACAGAGAACTGACTTTGTTTAAGCAGAAAAATACAGAGGACATTTTAAGAGAATGTTTAAGTATACATTATATTTTAAACTAGGTTTCAAACAAAAAAAATTGATATCTTATTTTTCTTTAAGTTGATGACTACTTTAACCATATGGATAACTCAAGTTTTCTTATAGAGAAATAAATTGGGGGAAAATTTATTTTATTACAAATTAGTTTGAAAAATAAACTCTTTATTTAAATCTGTGAATTTTTCATTTTTCTTCTGAAAAAAAAAAAAAAAAAAGGCTTGAAAGTTCAGAGACGATAGCCAATCTTTCTTTACTATTGAAATTTCTACTACTTATTGCCATTGTGCCACGCATTCAAACTTAGATAAGATAATCAATTATATTAAGGACATAACACTCATACCTCGTTAACTTGAAGAACTATTTTCATTAATTTAGACCTAAACTATTAGATTTAATTAATGAGAGTAATAAGCGTACTAGTGAAAGGGAGAGCAAACTGCTTATTGTATGCCTCCTTTCCTGTTATATGAATTCGCAAGTACTAGATCTCTTCTAATTCAAATTGCTGAAATAAGAATTCATTTGAATCCTCATAACAATTTAAGCAAGCAGCTCAAGAATTTTCCCAATATATTTCCACGAATGAGTGAATTTCTGAGATTTTCTGAAGTTAAATAGGAATGTCTGAAATGCGAGAGAACTCATATGAGTGATAGATAAGATTACTAAAAATGTCTTAATTCTAGTGATACAAATAACCCAACACTTCAAAGCGGAAAGATGTAGATAAGTTTATAAACAAAATTTAATACAACGGAAGTTTTTAGTGAGAGGCTGATTATTACTTATTAATTAACTAATATTATATATAAACAGTACTTATCAATCTGTTATAACATAATTGAATTTCACCAGAACGAAGTAACTAATCATAATCGTACTTTTGTAAGAATCGACTTATTTTGGTTTCAAAGTGATGTTTACTTACCAAACAATTGTGTTACTATTTCTTATTTGTGTAAGCATTAAAGGAAAAAAATAAAAATAAAAATCACTGTATTTAAAGGGGACTAATGTGCAAGTTGTTCCTGACGGGACTAAAGTGAAAGTTGTACCTCAAGGGACTAATCTGAAAGTTGTACCTCACGGGACTAATGTGCAAGTTGCACCGAATGAACAAACTATTTCTTTCAACGAAAATGCCTACTAACCCTGGACGATAGGTCTAATATATCGTATCATATTATATATCGTATTTATCGTAATATAACTCAATACTTATTTCGCTTCCTTCTTCGACTCGTTTTAATACGCATTTTTTATATCCATGAGCAGCCCCCGAAAAACAAAAACATTAAATCATTAAATTCATTTTTTTACTTATTTTTATTTCATGTTATTTCACGCGCACTTTTTATTTCCTAATTCAAAATTATTAAAAAAAAACTTTTTCGGTATCGCTTGTAACGATACTGATTATTATTAATTTTCTTTTCTTTTTCTTTCAATAATAATAATAATAATAATAAAAAGATTTTGATGAAATTCTGGCAAAAGCAGAATTTAGTTTAGGACGGAGGACTATTAGTTTTTTTTTTCTTTTTTCAAATTATAACATCACTTTCAAATTATTCAATTATATTTTCGATAAATTTTAGATTTCGACAAACGTCCAACTATCGAAATCGACAACGCAAAAATCCCAGATTGAGACTAATAGGCCCTCAGTCCTGAAAAAAACCAAAAACAAAAACAGGATATTTAAATGCAAAAAAGTGCTTTGATTCAAGATTAAAAAAAAAAAAAAAAAAAAAAAAAACTCATGAAATTTACTTATGAAGGATAAACAGAAAAATCTCTTCACAATTAAATCTATTTGATAAAAGAAGAAGAAGAAAAAATAAGGCATTTATCTCCAATACGAGTAAAAGCAAAAAGTGGTGAGGGTGAAGCTCATTATTGCTTATTAATTAACTAATACTATATATAAACAGTACTTATTAATCTGTTATAACATAATTGAATTTCACCAGAACGAAGTAACTAATCATTATTGTACTTTTGTAAGAATCGACTTATTTTGGTTTCAAAGTGGTGTTTACTTACCAAACAATTGTGTTACTATTTCTTATTTGTGTAAGCATTAAAAAAGAAGGATATTTAAATGCAAAAAAGTGATTTGATTCAAGGAAAAAAAAAAAAAAAAAATCTCATGAAATTTACTTATGAAGGATAAACAGAAAAATCTCCTCCCAATTAAATCTATTTGATAAAAGAAGAAGAAGAAAAAAATAAGGCATTTATCTCCAATACGAGTATAAGCAAAAAGTGGTGAGGGTGAGATTCTCTAATTTATATTAATTTTATAATTTTTGGCGAAGTTTTATTACATTTATATTTTATTTCGCATTGCGTTAAATTTTAATCTGAATCTCGAAATTTATAGAATTCTTTTTAATATAAACAATTACGGATAACGAAACAAATCTTACAAAAATGTATGAATTTTCAAAAATTTACGTACAAAAATCATTCCGTATTCAAAGCATTTTAAATGTCTTACTCAATCTACTTATGCAACATATACAATCTTATAAATTTATCAGAGGTGAGCAGAAATTTTAAATTTATCTTTCTTACATTTTTAACATATTGGTAAAGTAAAATAAAAACGAAGATTATGTACAACCAAGAAATATCAGAAAATAAACGCAATTCTAGAGAATTTCAGACAAAAGCTACCGGTTCGCATTCTGTACAATTTTAGTAAATGAGCTTGTCGTCTACGACTGCTCCCCCCCTCCTTACAAAGTTAATTACAAAAGCAGGAAAAGTCAAGTAAATGTGGGATGGAATTCCCCCATCTCCCTACCTTTGCTGTTGTTGCATTTCTCAGAAGGATTCCATGAGAGTTTAACTGAATGTCTTTTGCGCATACGAACTCGCAGATCTTGCAAGATGATATCGAAAGCCTCAAAATCTGAAATAGCTTCAGAAAGATTTACGTCCCCCTTACAGCTTTTTGTTTTGCCCGCACCCATTAAAAGACGTAATTCGATACAGCAGCTGATAGTTCGCTAATGCATCCGTCCAACAGACTTAGTTGTTCTTCGTTTAATGACAATCCGGACGTCAAGAAACTAACTAGCGAAGGTCTTTCTGACCAAGTTAATGAAAAGAGATGCTGCCTGTTTTAAAAATTGATTTCTTCAGAAATCGATTTTCCCCCATTCCGATTATTGATTCCGCTATCATTAGATGTTAATGTCCCCGAAATTAATCGATGTTCATTACGTTTGTTTATTCCAATCGATGAACTAATCTCGGCATTTTCAATATTGATTCAAGCGGCTCTAACAGTGTTTTCTAAATAGCGGTTTAATTCTGATCGTGGAAGCAATAACATATGATGTTCCCCTTGTTAGAAGTCTAATGATTAAATGGGGAGCTTCATTAATTTTCTCTACTTTTAAGGAGTATTTTTCATTAACAGAGTTATTGGAAACTGTAAATTTCTCAAGAAACAATTTCACCTATATTTTTGCCAAAATCAATTTTTACAATTATATTTTTCCGGAAATAACAAAACAGTATTCCTTTCCACGTAAGGAATTTGAGTTTAAAATTACAAATTTATTTCAAAGGAATTATTTTTAATGAGTTCCACTTTAACTAGTTTGTACTTACCAAAAGAACAGTTTTATAAGAATCAAATATGCGACTGAGGTTCTATCATTTCATAATGACTAAGAAACATTGTATTAACTCATGGTATTCTTTTAAATATATATAGAAATTAAATACCGTAAAATACCGCAAAAGAGCTCCCTCTCGATTAAATTGCTCCCTTTGCTTTTCACCTGGTTTTTGTTTGCTCTGAAAATACCGAATAAGCACCCCCTTACGTTCAACGGTAGATTTTATCCGAATAGGAGACAGTTTTTTACGTTCTTTATTAAATATCACCTTTATTAATATAAACATTGATTTGTTTTGTAATAAATCGGACATTATGATTATTTTAAATAAAAAATGTAAGCTTCCTAAAATAGGGGTAAATTTTTAAAACAATTTATTTGAAGTAGGGAAAAAAGGTTTCTCGAATTTTTTCGGTTACTTGAATGCCAGTTAACGGAAAGTTAACCGAAAGTTAACTGTATTATTATTATTATTATTATTATTATTTTAATCACTGCAATTAAATATATATATATATATATATGTTTTGTTTTAAAATATTTTTTATGACACATACTTATAGGGTAAAGTACATGCCATTTTCTATATTTTTAACGTTTAACTGCCCCCTTCCCAAACATATCCCGATTTTCCTTGAAGATTAAGGGGGCAATTATACGGTATTTTACTGTAAATAAAATATTAAAATTTATGAAACACAATACGAAACTTTCAGGCTATTTAATTCAAGTTTTATTTTTTTTCGGATTACCACACCTTCAAATAATTTGAATACAGTGGAGCACCTTTTATACGTTTCTCATTTGTACGTTTTTCTCATTTATACGTTTTTCAACTTCGGTCCCAAATCATTCCATTGAATTCTAATGTTAAAATATTTCATTTATACGACACAAGTAAATTTTTAATTTCACTTATACGTTATTTTTTCTCTCTCTCTCTCTCTCTCTCTCTATCTCCTTGTAGAATCCCAAGTTTGAGTTTCATTTCAGATTTTTTTTTTTTTTTTTTAAAGATGAAAGCTTTTTATGTTTTATTTTTATCTTATCTTAGAACTATGTGTGTTTATTTGACATTACGGTTGAAGAAACACTTTTTTTCCCCCCCTTCCTTTTAATCGTTTGAAAAAATGTCATCTTCGTTTAGAGAACGAAACGCTTTGACTTTAAAAGTTAAAATCGAAATCTTGAAAAAAATTTCTAAATTTCTATATTTTTAATTATCATTTAATTTTTATTCTACCTTTTAAAAATACTTTAAATTTAATTAAAAATATATCTTATTCGAATAAATGTAAAGGAAATCATGAAAATTGATTAGACTTTTTATTACTAATATGACACATTATTGTGTATTAATGTTAAAACGGATTTTCAGTTGAACGTTTTTTTCAGTTATGCGTTTTTTAGGAACAGTACCTTGAAAAACGTATAAACGGTGCTCCACTGTATATTATTAATCGAAATTAACCTTTTTTTTTTTTTTTTTTTTTAAATATCTAAACATAATAATAACAAGAATTTCATATATTTTATCTTAATTTTGAAATTTCCCATACATAACCTCATATTCAGGATAATATATCATGATTATGTAATTGCATAATCGTAATCTATATATAAGTGCAGAATACAGAATATAAATATATATTTATGTATATACATATTTATATGTTTGATATAAAAAATAAATACATCTATTTCATATAAAACTAAAAACTGTGTAAAACAAATGCAATATCCAAACAAATGAAACTGAAATAACAATAAAAAGGAGCAGAGGCCACCATGATTTAAGATGTGTGAAGCGGGTTAAACAAGTTTTATCCAACTTTCCCTCTAGTAATTTATATATTTATATTTATAAGATTATATAAATATATCTGATATCTAAATATAATCAATGTATATTAAAACACCTGTTCAGACATTTTAATTGAACGAACATTATTCCAGAATCTCTCAGTAATATTTACAGCGATATGTGTAAAATTTCTTGAAATTTATATTTCTAAAATCTAATAGTGTTTTATCTTTCAATACGTTATGTTTTCAGTTTAAAAGAAATATGAATAATTATACTTTTTTTTTTTTTTTTTCTTGGAATAAACTGAAGAAATTCACCTTAAAAAATAACGTTGTACCTACACTTTAAAAATAGCTAAACTTCTGTTTTTATAAAAGGATTTAGTCTTGAAAACATTATTATTACTGCTGTTAAGATTTATAAAATTAAGTCCCCTTTTCCTTGATTTTAGTTCATCCGTTGGTGTAATTTTTTTAAAAATCTGAAATTTTAATTGTGAATTAGTTGTCTTCAGAATGGAGCTAACTGTCTGTTACACTGTAACTAAAGTATTATGCAAAGTTTCGCTGAGAAGAGTATACCACATTCACACAAAAAAATACTTTTCGTTTCTTTTAAAAGTTCAGTATCACAATAGTAATACCCTTGTATCATCCTATTGTGTAAGGCTTCAGAGAGCTCTTATTTCCTCTAATGGCAATGCCCTCTTATAATTTATCCATGTACGAAAATGAAAAAAGTGGCCATTAGTGAGACTGACCTGGTTTTCTGTGTGTTGTAAAAACATGGTGGATACACGAAAGATGCATTATACAAACTGTATGAATTTTTTGACTAGCAGCTGATATGCATTTACATTGTATAGTATAACTTATCCAAGCATCTAGTAATGCACGAGCTTTTATGTAATTTACAGAAATAAGGTTATTTTAATGTAGGTCGTGTATATATATATATATATATATATATATATTAATATGATTCCAATTTTAAAGAAAAAAGTTATATATATATATATATATATACATATATATTAACAAATCTTGCCGCCTGCCTCTTACCTTCCTTCCTTTCTTAAGTTTCTTTAATTAATTTAACATAAATTTTGATTTAGTTGATGTTTTTCTGTTAAGATTTTGTTGAGTTAGTTTATTGTTTCGTTTGTTATGCAGGCTGTTAATTAATAAATTTCGTTTATTTAAATATGTTTATTTCATCCCCTGATGAATTTTTTCACCTTTTTGAGCTTCTCCTTACATACAGAAATTTTTCATTTTTATTGATCTTTGTGGTTTCAGTGATCTTGTATCCGTTGCTTGGCTTCTACTACGCTTAATAAATCTTTATTATATATATATATATATATATATATATATACAGTTAGATTGACTTGATTTCTTCTATGCTGTAAAAATGATACAACACAATGAAAACTATAAGTGAGAATTTTTGTCTTTTTAGTGATATGGATTTACACTGTAATGTAACAAGTATCTTGTAATGTATAAGATTTTATGTAATCTAAGGAAACATATTTCTTTTGACGTATCTTGTGACTTTTGTACTAGAAAAAAATTCAGTTTTTCTTTTGGACTGCATTAGAAACTAGTATGATGTAGCCATCATAAAAAAAAAAAAAAAAAAAAAAAAAAAAAAACATTCTAAATTTTCATACACAAACTCCCACAATGAAAATTATTTATTTAAATTATTAGTTAATAAAATTAACTTCCATGATGAATGCATATGATTTTCATATTACAGTAGTATAACACTAAATGTTGAAAGAGAGTGAATTGTGTGCCTTACAGATGATATCTCAGAAAGTGTATGCTTTCTAATTTTTTTTTTTTTTTCGTTTGCTAATTTTTTCTTGGAATACTTCATTTAAATTTTTACAGATCTGGGGTTTATCAATTCATTTTAAAGTTATTCACGAGTTTTTTATTTTTTATTTTTTTAATTACTTATATTGAAAAAATACACTCCATGGGGTGTGTTTTGCCTCCAGGGGAGAAACGATGCTTAAACATACTTTTTTTCCGTATTTGACTCTTATTATTATAAGTAATATATATATATAGATATATTATTATTATTATTATTACTATTTCACAATGATTAAAACTGATTTTCATTGTGTATATTGATACAGAATTTTGCCATGTTAAATGTAGTAACAGCGCCACCTGTTGAGCAAAATATTGGAAAATGTTATCCGCATCAACTTAAATTAAGGTACAACAAAATATCAAGTTTGAATAAATTTCGTTGATTGGTTCATAAGATACAGCCTCTGCAAAATTACTCACAGACAGACACATTCTAGAAATCATGTTCAGGACATCTTAAAGCGTCTAAATTCATCGTAAAACTTCATGAATACAATACTTTCCTATTGTATATAATATATTTAAAAAAGTATAAAATATATTCCATACATCTTTTTTCTTCACATTAAGAGCTTTTGTTCTTATCCTTCTAAAATCACAGCTGTTCGTTTTTGGCATTTCATTCTTTAGTGGTGACTTTATGTAGACAGATAATTGTACCAGACTACTTTTTTATCCAAAGCAGCTCACGTCATTAATTTTTAGCAAAATATGTTATATACCATCATTAACTTTTAAAATAAATACAGCAAATTTGTCAAGATCTTTTACTAATTTCACTTCAAACTGCTGTTATATTCACTGGAACAGAAAATATACACCTCATAGAGCATATATGTATATATATATATATATATATATATATATATATATACGGATTTTCAAATAATATACGCTATTATATATACGCTATTTTCAAATAATATCTATATTATTATTTTCATATTTCACAAGTGACTTCTCTAGGTGGTAAATTCACCTGACATTCCTTTTCCTATTACACTATGTCACATTGGTAGATCTCTTTGCTCGTCTTTAAAAAGGGTACAATTAATTGAAGACCCCTATTACATTTTTCTTTCTTTCTTTCTTTTCTTTTTCTTTAAAGTAAAAATGCATACCATACCCTATATAGTTTTTCCACATGGAGTAAATAGAGTGATTTTAATTCGATAAAAAAAAAAAAAAAAAAAGAAAAAAGAAAAAAAGGAAGAAAAAAGAAAAAAAAAAAAATAATAATTTTTAATTTTTGAAAATTACGCAGAGAAAATTTTTTGTAACTGACATCTAGAATCTAAGTTGTGGCTCTAGTAAAAATAGCTCTATGTCATCCTTATAAATTCTAGTCCCCTTTGAAATTGAGTTCTAGAAACACCTATTAGAATTCTAGAGAATTTGGCTATATTATCGAAGTCAAACTTATTTAGAAATCTCTGCAAATAAATGCGAATACAAGAGACGTGTATTAGCAACTATAATCTTGGTTTATGACCCAATTCTAGAAAATCAAGCGAGAACTTCTCACCATACAAATAATTAATAATTTTCAGAATATTCAGAATATTGTTTCTCCATCTAGAAATGTATAGACTAGAAATTCTCTACCATTTCATCTATTCAGCTTATCGGCTTGCATTATACGCATAGCTCAGAAATCTATATTTCTAGTTCAGGGATTTAGAATATGACCACTTATTCCTTCTACATGAAGGCGGTATATATATATATATATATATAATATAAAATCTATTTTAACATTATCATTTAATATTAACTCTGTGTAATTTATCTTTAATGAAAATGCTCTGAAGTTTCTTCGATTAATCGATATCTGTCGAGATTTTATTTTACTTCAATTTAAGTTTTGGCATCATCCTTTTCTCCTGTTAGAGTTAATTGTTATACATGTGGTTGCTTTGCTTCATTCATGTGTTCACTTTGGTTTCCATTAAGATTAAATTTAATCTTTTTTTAATCTTTGTTTTAATTTAATATTTCAATTATTTCTAATTCTTTTTGGTTTTGCTGCATCGATCGGGGTGTGAAACGATATTAATTGCTATGATTAGCAATATCGTTGTACGAAATCGTTGCGGCTCTTTAAGCTTTATGAAGCATGCACCCATTGATAAGTATGTTTCTACGTTTAAGCATTTACATCCAAATATTTCTGTGATTTATTATTTATTAATCGTTTTCACTCTCATAAGCTTAATGGTCATTTTTATTATCATTCTGGTAGGCGTAAGTATTTTAAGTTACTATCCTAACTCATTGGTTCTTAATCTACATTGCAACTTTTTGTGTAATTCTTTCCTCTGTGTTAAATTCAGTTCTATATTTTAGTGTGCTGTTATTGTCTTAGTTCTATTAATAGCTGAATTTTATGATTTAATCTTATTACGATATCTATTATATATATATATATATATATATATATTCTCAGTATGTACTGTTAAAAATTTCTGTAAATTTAATGTAAATATTTATCCAGAGTCTCTGTAAATTTACAGTAAATCTTAGTTAAAAGTAAATAATCGAGATTCTCAATCTTTATTCTGTATTTTTAATAAAATTTATTATTTAATTTTTTTATTAAAATTAAAAATGATTGCTTCTACTTTAGAAAACTCGTTCAAAGTCCTAACTATATTCTCAATAATGATTAATTAAATTAATATTAGTTATTAAAATGAATGTATAAAATAAGTTTTTTAACATCTCCGTTTATTTTTCTCTGTAATTTTACGTAAAACTTAAGACAATAGATTACAGAGAGTTTTCTGTTGAAATTTTTAATAGTGTGCCTTAAATAGTACTTTTATAAATTACAAGTAAGGTTGTGTCTTAATTTAATGCTCATAGAATTCCCTACTAAAAGTACGTAAATGCTATGATCAATTTTTGATAATGAGATAGCTAGCTGTTCTTGAGCTTAAATATTTGTTATCCAATTTTCCGGTTTAACTTACATAGTGTTTTATACTGTATTTTCTTTTGTTTTCTTTCATGATTGACGTTCTATTATAGAATAGAAGGGAGTGAATATATTATTATATTATATTCTATAATAGAATTATATTATATTCTATAATAGAATTCTATTATAGAATATAATATAATTATTCTATAAGCAAAATAATTGAGAATAACTATATATTTTTTTATTTAATTATCATTGAACTATTTTATTTATTTATTTATTTATTTTTGAAAAATTGTTTTTCCCTAAAACATTTTTTTTTTTTTAAACTCAGTTAAAAAGAAATTAGATTATTTTGTGTCAGCACAAATAATCGTAATAAGAACAAGAAATTATTTAACGAAAAATCCATTACTTATATAAAATTAGCGTTTGATAAGAGCAAAAAAAAAAAAAAAAATGCACATGATGAGATTTCTCATACATCTCTATAACTATACTAAATGAGTTTCAGCTTCCGAAGAATAAAAAGAAAACAGAAAGATAACACTATAAACAATTTTCTCGTAACTTTCTTAAGCA